>CM066042.1:58270687-59763545 GCA_033557465.1 Ichthyophis bannanicus | reverse complement strand
TCTTGGGTTTTAACAACTTTAAATAGTTTTGTGTCATCTGCAAATTTGATAACCTCACTCGTTATTCCACTTTCCAGGTCATTTATGAATATGTCAAAAAGCAGCGGACCCAGCACAGATCCCTGGGGTACACCACTATTCACCTTTCTCCATTGGGAAAATTGGCCATTTAGCCCTACCCTCTGCTTTCTATCTTTTAACCAGTTCCTGATCCACAATAGTACACTGCCTCCTATCCCATGACTCTTTAGTTTTGCCAAAAGTCTCTGATGAGGGACCTTGTCAAAGGCTTTCTGAAAGTCCAGATACACAATATCAACCGACTCACCTTTGTCCACCTGTTTATTCACTCCTTCAAAAAAACATAACAGATTAGTAAGACAAGATCTTCCTTGTCTAAAGCCATGTTGGCTGTCTCCCATTAGGTTGTGACTATATGCTGAGTAATTTTATTCTTTATGATGGTTTCTACCATTTTTCCCGGTACTGACGTCAGGCTCACCGGTCTGTAGTTTCCCGGATCACCCCTGGAACCCTTTTTAAAAATTGGTGTTACATTGGCGATCCTCCAATCTTCAGGTATTAGAGATGATTTTAATGATAGTTCACAGATTACTGATAGCAGGTCTGCAATCTCATATTTCAGTTCTTTCAACACCCTTGGATGTATACCATCCGGCCCAGGTGATTTGCTACTCTTCAGTTTATCTAATAGTTGTAAGACATCTTCCCGATGTATCGATATTTCCTTCAATTCTTCCGCACCTTTAAATATCACTTCAGTCATGGGTAACATCCCTACATCTTCCTCAGTAAAGACCGAAGCAAAGAATTCATTCAGTCTCTCCGCTATCGCCTTGTCGCCTCTTAGTGCTCCTTTAACCCCTTTATCATCTAATGGACCAACTGACTCTCTCACAGGTTTTTTGCTACGAATGTACTTGAAAAGGTCTTTATTTCGCGTTTTTGCTTCCGCAGCAAGCTTCATCTCAAATTCTCTCTTTGCCTGCCTTATCAATGCCTTGCATTTGACTTGCCAGTGCTTGTGCTTTTCCAGGTTTCGTCGTTTGGCTCTTTTTTCCATTTCCTGAAAGATGCTTTTTTGGCAACAACAGCCTCTCTGACCTCACCTTTAAACCATGCTGGCAGTTTTTTGGACTCCCTTCCACTTTTCTTAAAGCGTGGAATACAGCTGGTCTGGGCTTCCAAGATAGTATTTTTCAACAACACCCAAGCTTGATGTACGTCTTTAACCTTTGCAACTGCTCCTTTTAGTTTTTTCTTAACTGTTTTCCTCATTTTATCATAGTCTCCCTTTGGAAAGCAGAGAGCTTGTAGTTTAAATTTCATAATAAGTTAGAGCCTAGCAGCAGCAAAGAGCTATAATTTAAATCAAATAAGAATATAGATTACCCAGCAGCACAGGACAGGGTACTGTGTAGCAGCCCTCTTTTAATAAGTGTTATTTCCCTACCCACACCCACCCACCCCTGGGATAATCGTAGCTTTATAGGTACTTACACATCTTAAAAGACAGGGGGTCCTCTCAGGTGAAGCTCATTACCCAAATCAGTCATAAACTAAGGACCTGAGATTAATTAAGCTTCAGGTGAACAAGGTATATTATACGTATTAGGTACAGTTTTATTGGTATAAATATCCATAGCAACCCTTAGTAAGTAAAGAACTTAAAGATCTAAACAAAAACTTAAAACTAAGATGCAGACAGCAGTCCAGCAGCAAGATGGGGGCTTTCCAGTCTTTTGCATTGAGTGTCACATGTATGATTTTCTCCCAGTTGGTGAGAGGTCTTGCGTGTGCACTAGGTGCTAGGAGCTCTTTGCTCTCAGGGACGAGTCCGTTCTCTAGAGGCTAGAGTAGCAGACTTGGAAAACATAAGAAAGACAGAGAGGTACATAGACGAAACCTACAGGGATATAGTCCTGAAGTCCCACCTCCAGTCTGGCAGCATCCCTGTTGCCATGGAGGAGAGAGGTCACATGATAGGAGAGCATCACCCTGGTGTGGCAGGAAGTGATCCTGTAACTAGGACCTGTCCTCCAGGTGATGTAAAACCCTCTCGCACGGAGGAAGTTTCTCCAGGGCCATGTGCCCACGAGGGAAGGGTTAGGACAGCCATTATAGTTGGTGATTCGATCATTAGGCGTGTAGATAGCTGGGTGGCTGGTGGACGTGAGGATCGTCTGGTAACATGCCTGCCTGGTGCGAAGGTAGCGGACCTCATGCGCCACCTAGATAAGGTCTTAGTGCTGGGGAGGAGTCTGCTGTCTTGGTACATGTCGGTACCAATGACAGGAAAATGTGGTAGGGAGGTTCTGGAGGCTAAATTTAGGCTTTTAGGTAGGAAGTTGAAATCCAGAACTTCCAGGGTAGCGTTCTCCGAAATGCTTCCCTTTCCACGTGCAGGACCCAAAAGGCAGGCAGAGCTCCGGAGTCTCAATGCGTGGATGAGACAATGGTGCAGAGATGAGGGGTTTGGATTTGTTAGGAACTGGGGAACATTCTGGGGAAAGGAGGGGCTCTTCCAAAGGGATGGGCTTCACCTAAACCGGGATGGAACCAGGCTTCTGGCATTAACCTTTAAAAAGGAGATAGAGCAGCTTTTTTTTTTTTTTTTTTTTTAACTTTCGAAAGGGAGACTATGATAAAATGAGGAAAATAGTTAAGAAAAAACTAACCTTTGCAACTGCTCCTTTTAAAGACTTACATCAAGCTTGGGTGTTGTTGAAAAATACTGTCTTGGAAGCCCAGACCAGCTGTATGTCACGCTTTAAGAAAAGTGGAAGGAAGTCCAAAAAAACTGCCAGCATGGTTTAAAGGTGAGGTCAGAGAGGCTGTTGCCAAAAAAGCATCTTTCAGGAAATGGAAAAAAGAGTCAAACGACGAAACCTGGAAACAGAACAAGCACTGGCAAGTCAAATGCAAGGCATTGATAAAGCAGGCAAAGGGAGAATTTGAGAAGAAGCTTGCGGAAGCAAAAACGCGAAATAAAGATTTTTTTCAAGTACATTCGTAGCAAAAAACCTGTGAGAGAGTCAGTTGGTCCTTTAGATGATAGAGGAGTTAAAGGGGCACTAAGAGGCGACAAGGCAATAGCGGAGAGACTGAATGAATTCTTTGCTTTGGTCTTTACTGAGGAAGATGTAGGGATGTTACCCATGACTGAAGTGGTATTTAAAGGTGCGGAAGAATTGAAGGAAATATCGATACATCGGGAAGATGTATTACAACTATTAGATAAACTGAAGAGTAGCAAATCACCTGGGCCGGATGGTATACATCTAAGGGTGTTGAAAGAACTGAAATATGAGATTGCAGGCCTGCTATTAGTAATCTGTGAACTATCATTAAAATCATCTCTAATACCTGAAGATTAGAGGGTCGTCAATGTAACACCAATTTTAAAAAAGGGTTCCAGGGGTGATCCGGGAAACTACAGACCGGTGAGTCTCACGTCAGTACTGGGAAAAGTGGTAGAAACCATCATAAAGAATAAAATCACTCAGCATGTAGATAGTCATGGCCTAATGGTAGACAGTCAACATGGCTTTAGACAAGGAAGATCTTGTCTTACTAATCTGTTATGTTTTTTTGAAGGTGTGAATAAACAGGTGGACAGGGGTGAGTCGGTTGATGTGGTATATCTGGACTTTCAGAAAGATATGATAGAAGTCTATAAATTAATGAATGGAGTGGAACGGGTAAACGTAGATTGATTGTTTACGTTATCAGAATATAGAAAGACTAGGGGACATGTAATAAAGCTACAGGGTAAACTATTAAGACTAATAAAAAAATATTTTTTCACTCAATGTGTAATCAAACTCTGGAGTTTGTTACCGGAGGATGTAGTAAAGGCTGTTAGTGTAGCTGGGTTTAAAAAAGGTTTGGACAAGTTCCTGGAGGAAAGGTCCATAAACCATTATTAAGAAGGGACCCAGGATATCAATGCTTGACCCAGTACAAGCATTGTGGAACCTGTGTCTTTTGGGGAAACTGCTAGGTACGTATGACCTAGATTGGCCACTGTTGGAAACAGGATACTGGGCTTGATGGATCTTGGTCTGACCCAGTATGGCATATCTTATGTTCTAACATCTGAGTTACCGAAAGATCCAGGAGAGACTGTCAAAAACACCTTAATAGTACCAGCTAACTACCGTAAAACAAACCACTCAATCAGCAATAAAGCATGCACATGTTTTGCTCCAATCCTTTGGAACGCCCTACCAGACAAAATAAGAGCCATTAAAGATTTCCGCAAGGCATCAAAAACACACTTGTTCACTGAACGCTTTGCTCATTCAGAACACAAGAACATAGTATTACCACCATAACTCCTTTGCCTCCAGTTAGATCAGTTCTCACATCCTCCTTTGTAAATGCTCATATATAAATATGCTAATGTAATACAGTTTTAAATACTATAATCAGCTGTACATAGAACAAGTCATAGTGTATGTACCCTAGTTTTCATCCCAAGTTTAATGTAATAGTTCTTATTCTTTGTAAACTGCCCCGATCTCTGGAAAGGGTGGTATATAAGAGTACACAAATAAATTGAGGTATTTGGTACCTGGAATTTCTGCAGGCCGGAATGTATAAGGGTCTGCCATGTAGTTTGCTGAGAGTGCATGTTGTGGCCTTTCATGCTTTAGAGGTAGGGAGGGGTGCCCTTAGCCTCACACCCAGATGTTGTGTGCTTTCTCAGAGCAGTCAAGCAGGTGAGACTGTTAGTACATTCAATCCTGCTATGGGACCTCAATTTGGTGTTGTCTGCCTTGATGGGGCTGCCCTTTGAGCTGTTAAGGGACTGCACTTTCAAGGACTTAGAAACATAGAAACATGATGACAGAAAAAGACCACATGGCCTATCTAGTCTGTCCTTCCATAACAACAACTACAACAGTCCACTTTTTACCTTTAGAGATCCTCTGTTGGTCCCATGCTTTTTTGAATTCAGTTACTGTCCTCATCTCCACCACCTCCACTGGGAGACTATTCCATGGATCCACTACTCTTTCCATAAAGAAATATTTCCGCATATCACTCCTGAATCTATCTCCCTTCACTCTCATCCCATGTCCCCTCGTAGCAGAATTTGCTTTCAATTGAAAGAGCCTCTCTCCCTGAACATTTATGCCACGGAGGTATTTAAACATCTCAATCATATCACCTCTATCCCGCCTTTCCTCTAAGGTGTACATATTAAGATCCTTCAGTCTGTCCTCATATGCTTTATAATGAAGCCCACTAATCATTTTAGTAGCCACCCTCTGCACCAACTCCATCCTGTTCACATCCTTTTGAAGGTGCTGTCTCCAGAATTGCACACTATACTCCAAATGAGGTCGCACCAAAGACTTATACAGAGGCATTATCACCTCCTTTTT
Organism: Ichthyophis bannanicus; assembly: GCA_033557465.1. NCBI lineage: Eukaryota > Metazoa > Chordata > Amphibia > Gymnophiona > Ichthyophiidae > Ichthyophis > Ichthyophis bannanicus. The sequence goes on along the minus strand of CM066042.1, from coordinate 59,758,131 downwards.
TCTGCTAGCCATTCCTCTCTGTATGCACCCAAGCATCCTTCTAGCTTTTGCTGTCGCCTTTTCTACCTGTTTAGCTACTTTAAGATCATCAGACACAACCACGCCTAGGTCCCGCTCTTCTTTAGTGGACAAAAGTACTTCACCTCCTATACTGGATTGCTGCAGCCCAATTGCATGACCTTACATTTTTTAACATTAAATCCCAGCTGCCAAATTCTAGACCATTCTTCAAGCTTAACTTGACCTTGACTTTGACTTTGACTTGACCTTGAAAGCTGTGTTTTTGGTAGCCATTTGTTCGGCCAGATGGATTTTGGAGCACTAGGCTTTGTCTTGTAGGGAGCCGTATCTCGTGATATCCAGGGATAGGATGGTCTTGCAACCCGTTCCCTCGTTTTTGCTGAAGGTATTCTGTTCCACCTTAACCAGATGGTGTCCCTGCAGAGCCTTTGAGGCTCAGAGGGAGCAGCTATGCTGGATCCACTCCTCAACTGACTGGATGTATGCCAGGCCTTAAGAAGGTACTTGAGGTGCATGGGATCCTTCTGTAAGTCGGATCGCCTGTATTTGGAGGCCTGCAGAAGGGTGAAGCAGCCTCAAAGGTGTCCATTTCTAGATGGATTAAGGAGACCATCACCTGCACTTAGCTGTTGCGGTGTAGGCAATTTCCCATTGGTTTGTGGGTGCATTTGACTTGTGCACAGGCAGCATCATGGGCAGAGTTTAGTCTGGTGCCACCTGTAGAGATATGTAGAGTGGCTACCTGGTCCTTGCTGTCTTCCTTTGTGAAGAATTATCATTTGGATATTCAAGCTTCAGAGGAAGCTCATTTTGGCTCAGTGGTGATACAGGCTGGGTTAGCGGGTCCCTCCCGAAGATAGTACTGCTTTGGTACATCCAAAAGGTGCCGGGACTAGACTGGAGGAATGCAATGGTAGAATTCGTGTTGCTTGAGTTACTTTAGTTCCTGAGCGGTCCTCCAGTTTAGTCCTCCACATCCGGGTAGTGCACCTCCTCCCGCAGCCAGGAGACTGGACCAATCAAAACTCTGCCATGTAAGATGTATGCAGTCGGAGCTCCCATCAGCCCCCAGTGTGTCCAGTCTCCTTGCAGCTGGAGGACGTGTGTGCCTGGTTCAGGCTCACTTAGGATCTTTTTAGGGAGCAACACTAGGGATTTTAGTTATAGAGGGTTTTGTTTTGTTTCCTGTTTTACCTTTTATTTTCAGGTAGCTGTCCCTTTAATTTAATGTAATTTCCTTTAATTCTGTGGTAAAGCCCACTAGGGGGCAGGCCGGTAACAAGGAACCAGAACTGCATGAGACTTCTGCCTTCACTCCGGAGGTTTAGCAGTTTGTCAGGCTGCATCTTTCCCCTTGACTGTACGGGGAACAGAGCTGCCTGGGGCCAGATCTTCCTTCTCCTTTCTCTGAGCCCTGCCTGCTGGTAAGTCCGCGGAAAGATTCCCGCTCCCGATTTGGTCAGGGAGCCGGGTCTCCGCGGAGCTCCGTTTCCTTCGGCGGGTTGCTTGTCGGCGCTAATCGCGGGTTTTATGTATTTATTTATTTCTATAGTTCTTTCTTTAGTTCTTATTTTGCCGCTCTTCCTCGGTCTTTCCTCCGTGCATTTTCGCGCCTTTTTTGTTCCTGTGCCGGTAAAGACTGCCGGCGGCCATTTTGGATTTATTTTGCTGTTTCTAGGGGGCAAATTTAGATGTGCACGGGTCCCTCTTGCGTTTTTTCGGGGTTTTGACGTGGCGAATTTGCTGGCCTACATCTCTGCTTGCTGGCCAGATACTTTTTAAAAAAAAAAAAAAAGTTCACAGGCACGAGAAGTTTTTCTTTAACCTTCCTTGTGGGTGCCTTAGGGCAGGTTTTGGTTTCTTCAGCTACTCCCTCGCTGAAATGGCCGCTAAACCGCAGTGCATGATCTGCGGATCGCGCAAGGGGGCGGTGGCTGAGTCTGGGATCTGTCGGGGCTGTGCCTCCGTTTCTGCGGCCGTAGAACATCAGGTGGAGATGAAAGACCTTCCTGATGCTGTCGGCTCCCCGGTCTTGCCGGAGGGTGAGTCCATGCCTGGCCCCCTGCCCTCTACTTCGGCATTCCTGCCTAAAGGGTTGACTGGTGCTTCTTCACTGGAGACTGCGGAATGCCCTTCCGGGGGTTTTTCCCCGGAGTTTGTTCTTCTTATGCACCAGGCATTCTGCTTAAGCCGGTCTGGCAAACCTCCGGATTCATTGTCTGCTTCGCTCCCCCCCCGGCTCGGTAGGCGAGTCCCGACTTGCTTCTCAGCCTGCGGCAAAGCGTCTTCGGCCTATGGAACAGGAACCGGAACCGGAAGATCTGACTTGGCAGGAGTTGGAGGCAGATCTGGAACCGGATGCTGATCCTGAGGAGTTGGAGGATGGTGAAATTCCGGAGCCGGAGGATCAGGCCCGAATTATTCGGGTGTTTCGTAGGGATGAGCTGGTTCCTCTGATTACGGAGTCCCTTCAGACCCTAAATCTAGCGGTAGCTCGGCCTCTGGAGGAGGAAGGCTTGGAAGATCCGCTCATACAAGCCGTGCGAGATTCTCAAGTGGTGTTCCCAGTGCACCGTGTGGTAGAGCAAATGATTCAGACTGAGTGGGATCAGCCTGACTCCGGTCTGAAGGGGATACGGACTATGAACCGGCTGTATCCCTTAGCCGACAAGGACAAGGATAAGTTTAAGTCGCCGCGTGTCGATGCTGCTGTTTCGGCGGTTACAAAAAAGACCACCATTCCAGTTGAGGGCAGTGCTGCCCTGAAGGATGCGCAGGACAAGAAGGTGGATAACTTGTTGAAGCAAGCCTTTGATACCAATGCTTTATCCTTGCAGGCTTCTATTTGCGGCGCGTGGGTCGCCAGGGCCTGTTTGCGCTGGGCTCAGCAACTGCGGGCGCTGTCCGGCTTAGACCCTCAGGGTTTGTTGCAGCTGACGCGTCTGGAATCTGGGTCAGCGTACCTAGCCGATGTGCATTATGATTTGATCAGGATGTTGGCAAATAGCATGGCTTCGTTAGTGGCGGCTCGCAGATCTATTTGGTTGAGGAATTGGGCGGCCGACGGCTCTTCCAAATCCCGCCTCAGTAAGCTTCCTTTTAAGGGCATATTATTGTTTGGCGAAGCCCTGGATAAGTTGGTTAAGGACCTCGGGGAGTCTAAGGGTGGTAGGCTTCCGGAGGATAAGCCGAAACTCAGTAGGACCGCTCCGTCCATGCGGGGTCTCTTCCGGGACTTTCGCAGATTTCGTTCTTCCCGCCTCTGGTCTTCCCAACGCGGCCGTTTTGGTTCCCGATCCCAAGGATTTCGTGGGTTTCGAGGAGCGGGCCGTGGTTTCTCGGGTGCCTCCGCCTCCTCCGTTTCTTCCTTTAGTCGCAAGCCACAATGACGCGAGGCGGGCTCCGGAGGGACCTCTATTCATTGGGGGTCGCTTGCGCGATTTCCTTCCCTCTTGGGCCAGAATTACATCCGATCAGTGGGTGCTGGAGATCGTGGGAGAAGGTTACGCGCTGGAGTTTGCTCGTCCGCTCCCCGATTCCTTTGTTCTCTCTCCCAGCAAGGGCGAGCAGAAACTAGAGGCGATCCGATTGACGTTACAACGCCTTTTAGCCTTGGGAGCTGTTATTCCCGTCCCGCCTGCCGAGCGCGGCGCAGGTCGCTACTCCATTTATTTTGTGGTGCCAAAGAAAGACGGGTCACTTCGTCCCATCCTGGACCTCAAGGGAGTGAATCGTGTTCTCCGAATTCCTCATTTCCGAATGGAGACCTTACGGTCAGTCATTGTGGCAGTACGTCTCGGAGAGTTTCTCACGTCCCTCGACCTCACGGAGGCCTATCTGCACATTCCTATTCGGTCGTCTCATCAAAAGTTCCTTCGCTTTGCGTTTCCGTGGGGCCACTTTCAGTTTCAAGCCCTGCCCTTTGGGCTAGCTACCGCGCCTCGCACCTTCACGAAGGTTATGGTGGTGGTTGCGGCGGCCTTGCGACGGGAAGGCATCTTGGTTCACCCGTACCTCGACGATTGGTTGATTCGCGCGAAGTCCCGAGACGAAAGTGTGCAGGTCACGGACAGAGTGGTTACTCTTCTGCAATCTCTCGGCTGGGTGGTCAACGACAAGAAGAGTCACTTGACGCCGACTCAGTCCCTAGAATATCTCGGGGTTCACTTCGACACGGCGCGGGGGTTGGTGTGCTTGCCGGAGCGCCGTGTTCTAGCACTAAGGGGCCTGGTGCGCGCTTTCCTAGCGATGCCCGCTCCATCCGCCTGGTGGTACCTTCGACTACTCGGCACTATGGCAGCGACCCTGGAAGTGGTGCCGTGGGCGCGCTTTCACATGAGACCGCTCCAGAGCGCCCTGTTGCGGCGCTGGTCGAACCAATTCGACTCGTTGAACAGGAGATTACCCTGCCCGAAGGCGGTGCGTCGCTCGCTCCGGTGGTGGCTGTGCTCGGAGAACCTGATGAAGGGGCTTCCGTTGGAGACGCCCCTGTGGGTTCCGTTCATCACGGATGCCAGTCTGTCGGGCTGGGGAGCCCATTGCGAGGGTCGCTTTGCTCAGGGGACGTGGTCTCTCCTCGAGGCCTCTTGGTCCATCAACCGTCTCGAACTGCGAGCAGTACGACTCGCGCTGCTTGCCCTCGAAGATCTTGTAGCGGGGCGACCGGTGCGGGTTCTCTCGGACAACTCGGCGACCGTGGCCTAGATCAACCGCCAGGGGGGCACAGGAAGTGTGGCTCTGGAGGCTGAGGCGGCGGCTTTGTTCAATTGGGTCCAGTCCCGGCTACCGGCCATCTCGGCAGCTCATATCGTAGGACGCGACAACGTGACAGCGGATTTTCTAAGCAGGGTGCGGGTGGATCCTGGGGAATGGGAACTGAACCCGCAGATTTACTCCCAAATAGTTCGTCGCTGGGGACCGCCCGTCATGGACCTCATGGCGACGTTTCAGGCTCACCGGGGGCGAGTGTTACTGATTGCTCCGGATTGGCCACGCAGACCGTGGTTCGTGGACTTGGTGCGGTTGCGTGACGGGGTTCCCTGGCACCTGCCACCGTTACCGGATCTTCTGCTTCAGGGTCCTCTTCGAATGCCCCAAGTGGATCGGTTCTCGCTTACGGTTTGGCCATTGAAAGGGCTCGGCTGAGAAAGCGGGGATATTCCTCTGCAGTGATTTCCACTCTTCTTCAAGCACGAAAGACTTCCACCTCTCTCGCGTATGTTCGGGTATGGAGGATCTTTGAGGATTGGTGTTCCCGGCGTGGGGTCCGTGCGGCGACGACATCCGTGCCCGTGGTACTCAGTTTTTTACAGGATGGGTTCGATAAGGGGCTTGCGGCCAGTTCTCTCAAGGTGCAGCTGGCGGCTATCGCTTGTTACAGAGGCAAAGTGCTGGGAGTTAGCCTGGGATCTCACCCCGACGTACTGCGTTTTCTCAAGGCCGTTTTTCGTTTGCGTCCTTCCCGTCGGTTGTCCATTCCTTCCTGGGATTTAAACTTGGTGTTGCGAGCACTGGTTCGCGAACCTTTTGAACCTCTCCGTCGAGCGTCTCTTAAGGATTTGACTCTGAAGACCGTTTTTCTGATGGCCATCTGCTCGGCAAGGCGTATTTCCGAATTGCAAGCGCTCTCGTGCAGGGAGCCTTTCTTATCCATCTCTAGGGATCGTGTGGTGCTTCGGCCGGTTCCCTCCTTCCTGCCCAAAGTGGTATCGCCTTTTCACTTGAATCAGCCGGTATTTCTTCTGGTGCTACGGGCTGATCCGGAGAGCCCTGCTAGCGGTGGACTTTACTGTCTGGATGTCCGGCGCGTTCTTCGTCGTTACTTGAAAGTGTCTGAGTCTTTTCGAAAAACTGACCGCCTCTTCGTGCTCTTTGGAGGGGCTCGGCGGGGTGAAGCGGCTGCTAAGGCCTCTATTTCGCGGTGGATTAAAGAGGCGATTGCTTCGGCGTATCTCTTGCAGCATCAGCCTGTCCCGGCGGGTATACGCACTCACTCGACCAGGGCTCAAGCGGCCTCTTGGGCGGAACATAGTTTGGTTCCTCCTGCGGAAATCTGTAAAGCGGCTACGTGGTCCACGCTGCATGCCTTCAGTAAGCATTACCGCTTGGATGTGCTTGCCGCTCAGGATTCTCGTTTTGGTTCTTCTGTTTTGCGCGCCGGGTGGCAAGGTCCCGCCCGGTGTTGACTGCTCTGTTACATCCCGGATGTGGAGGACTAAACTGGAGGACCGCTCAGGAAATGGAAATTACACATACCTGGTAATTGTAGTTCCTGGAGGGTCCAGTTTAGTCTTCCTTCCCTCCCATATCTCAGATTCGCTTGCGGCGCGCTTTTTTGGGATTGCAGACGATGCGCTCGCCTGGCGGGCGTCCTTCTTTCCTTTCCTCTTTTGCCCGAACTCAACTGTCTCTTTCTTCTGGAGTGCGGGTAGAAGCGCTGTGTAACATTCTGGCTTCCTCGTTTGGGGAGGGAGCCGGTGTATTTATTTCGCTCTGGGGGGGTCTAGTTGGTTTTCAATATGTATTTTTATCATAGTCTCACGTGTTGCTTCTTTAAGTCTGCTTTGTTACTAGTTTACTGGGGGCTGATGGGAGCTCCGACTGCATACATCTTACATGGCAGAGTTTTGATTGGTCCAGTCTCCTGGCTGCGGGAGGAGGTGCACTACCCGGATGTGGAGGACTAAACTGGACCCTCCAGGAACTACAATTACCAGGTATGTGTAATTTCCATTTCAGTCCCGTATCCCTCCCTGTCAAGACTTCAGATAACTAAGGCTAATTGCTAGCACAGGACTCCCCAGCTGCAAGAAGGCGGATTAGTGTAAGGTTCATGGGTCTGGGGAATATATTTTTTAAAAATAAAGTATAATGAAAAGTGAATGGCGGAGAGTTGGATCGCAGTCTTAGTTCGGGGACCTAGATGACTGGTCTCCTGAGAAGCGCTTATGTCCCTAACAGGTGAGAGTGATTGACTCTCCTTCCCGGGGGAGATTTGTGGCTCCATCAAGTTAATTTCATGTTACTAGTAATGGCTCTTTCTGTGAGTATGCTTTGTCAATAGGAGGCTGGGCGAGGAGCTGTCTGTCTAGGGGAGGTCATGAAAATCATGACATGCTCAGTCTCCAAGCTGCTGGTGGGGCGTGAATACCCAAAGGTGCCGAGAATGGACTGGACTCGAGGAACATCAAGTAACAGGTAAGGTCTAACTTAACCCTTTCCAGGCCAAGCCCAAAACTCTCGGGATCCAAAATTCAGACTAAATATTCCTATCAAATGGTATATAATACATGACCATAGCAGAAGGAAAATCACTATTAGAACATATTGAATAAGACGGGTACAATTTTCCTGAAATATGCAAAAATTAACCCGGCTGCAGAATGTGGATTGACATTTTAAAGTAGGCCTTCAAAGGGTTAAGAAAAATGTAGCTGAAATATTCTGTCTTTCCCTGCATGTCTAAATGACCTTATAATATAGGCAGCGCCAATATTTTGACCCATACATCAAACTAGAAACTAGAGCTCAGGGATAGAAGCTGCTTTACTTGGCTTCACCAACCACAAAGGAGGTCCACTGCCTCTGCCCTATAATATAGAAGTTGAAGGCTTTAACTTTGGAAGTTGTTTAGTGACCTATTCTCACTTGACACTATACACCCTTCCATCTGAGGTCCTTATATTTGTATCGATTTATTATCAAAATTGATTGAGTTTGTTTTAATTTCATAAGTGTGACAGTTCAGGGATTCCATTCCCTCTCTACACTCCTATTGAGCTTTTGCATTTTGTGATTCCCTTTATAGCTGTTAAAACATTGTAAAGCATGAAGGCACAATGTTTGGCCTTTCATATTGAAGTTCCTTGAGTAAAATAGTTAACTAACCCAATTAGGGGCAACAAAGACCCATCTTTGCTTTTGGAAGCTTGGAAAGTAGAGCCAAAAATCTTAGGGGAAGAATGCCAAACACTGTTAATCATCCCAGAAGTGTGCTTGAACAGTTTTAATGTTTCAGTATGGACTCAAAAAGATGTGGTCATTATTCTTTAATTAACTTTCACTTCTTGTCTTTGTATTCTTGTATTCCCCTTCTCAGCTGGAAATATCAATCCCAAGCAACTCTAGTCTTATCTCTATCCCCCTCCTTCCCTCTCATGTTACCTGAGGAATGCCTGCTCTATTTCCAGTAAGCTTGATCTATGTTCATGACTTCTTGTACTCATCCTTTTAGCTTTATTAATACTTTGTTTTTTTCTGAGGAGGATTTTGCTTGAGTCGCTGTCCTCTGTTATGCATGTTCTGTTCTATACAAATCATGCAGTAAGCTGTGATAATGGTGTTAGGAAGGGGAGAGCAGCAGTCCATGTTTCAACCCTTCTATTACCTCTGTCCCATGCTTTTTTGTTTTTTTGAGGCCTATTCTTCCATTTATTCACCCTGCTACCTCATGTAGCTGCTGTTCATTTACCCCTTCCTCCCCACCCCCCACCCGAAAAAAATCCCTTCCCCTCCTCATGGATGTTGACACCTGGTTCTTCGGGAACAAGCAGGAGTCAGTTCTCACATATGGATAATGTCAGCACCGACTGAGCCTGTGCATTGACCTCTCCCTAGCTTTCAAATAAAGCCTTCGGGAAATGCACGCACATACATGGTCCCCCTTCCCATCTAAGGGTGCCATCTTGCCCCAGTCTCCTTTTTCCACGGAGCCCATCGGGCATGTGTCTGTACCCCCTGGAAAAGTTGATTCTTTTTTCTTCCTTTTTTGCTTTGATTCCTTCTCTGGTTTGCATATCGGTTTCCTTCTTGCCCCCCGGGTCTGCTTGCCTCAGTGTTGTGGTTTTTTCTTGGGTTCTTTTTTTTTCTCTAGTGCGTGGGTTTTTGTGCCCTTTCTGGTCAGGACAAGAGTTTGACCTCATGGGGGTTATGTTCCCTGCCATGGCTTCAGTCCGTGGCTTCAAGTCTTGCGACACTTGGGCACATAATGTCACACATGGATCCACATGATTTGTTGCCTTCAGTGGACCATTATGCCTCAGTGGGTGGTCTTTGCCAGCAGATGACCTCCAAGGCCCTCTGAGGCTATAGGAAGCAGCATGAGTCTTTCATAAGACTGACTCAGCCCTGGAGTCAACCATGGGACCAGTGCCTGGAAGGGCCACTGTGGAGGCCTCTGCCTTGAGTAGTGATCATGCTTTCTCTGAGCCTTGAGATCACAGAACATTAAGCCGGGGCTCCCTTGGTGAGGGATGCCCCTCGAAGAGCCAGATGTGGTCAATGCTCGTGGCCTTGGACTCATCACCTGACAAGGCCACCAGCTTTGGAGCCCTCAATGTGAGGACAATGGCTGGGAGCGGTCTTCAAAGCTGCCCTGTAGAGAGAAGACGCCATTGGTGTCTGGGGATCGGTCTTTGTCTTCTGAGGCCATCCTCGTTGAGGACATCCCCTCGTCTGTGCCAGGACTGGACCAGAGATCCTCAGTGCCTATGCCGGTGGCTGCAGAGCCTTCTGGCCTCGAGCCAGGATGGCGGCCTTGGAACGCAGCATGTCTGCCTTCATGGCCTAACAGTGGGCTCTGATGTTCGGCCCCTCCCTGGCGAGGAAGCCAATCCTTAAGCGCCACTGGTCTTGAGACCCCTCAGTATGGGTCCCAGTCCCACTCTGGGCCGAGGACTTCCCTGCCCAGCGCAGCTGACTCAGAGCGCAAGGGCACAGTGCCCCTGAGTCGTCCAGGCTCAGGCATGAGTCCAAGACCTGGAGAACCCTCAAAGTCTCAGACTCTAGGTCAGTGGGAGACCAAGAATGATGAGTTCCCGGACACTCCTCTCCACAGGACTTGCCCTTGGAACCTTACTGCCTGGCGCCGGACCCACCTGAGGACCTGGACTGCATCCAGGATATGGTGAAGGCCCTTGCCTTTACTACCAAATCCGAGGAGGAGCCTCGGGTGGAGAACTTAGAGATTCTCTAGTATGAGACTCCTACTAAGGAGGCATTCATGGTGCCCATTCCCCCCCCCCTCCTCGAATGGCTGCTCTTCTGTATATGGGAGGCCCTGGCCTCTGTGCCCGTTGTGAGCAAGCAACTGGACTCTTATGAACTGGGTCTGCCAGAGCCATGGCTTCCAAAAAGCTCAAATGCCTCACAACTCCATGGTGGTGGAGTCAGCCATGCATAGGCTTAAGAGCCAGAAAACCTCAATATTCGGTGCCCCCTGGCAGGGAGGCCTGCACCATGGATGCCCTGGGCAGGAAATGCTTCCAAGGTTCAATGCTCATCAGCCGGATCCAGGCATACCAGTAGTACATGGGTATGTACTTGTGGGACATGGTGAGGGAACTTGCCGGGTTTCAGCTGGTCTCTGAGGAGCCTCTCCAGTGGTTCCAGATCTTGACCTCCATGGTCAGAGTGCTCCAAATTTATGACTCAAGTAGTTTGACGGCTTCAAGTTGGCAGCTAGAGTAGCTGTGGGATCATTAGTCCCTGCTGCCAAGCCTGGCTACTGTCTTCTGACTTGGAGCAATGGGTGCAGGACAAGTTGGTTGATGTCCCTTTCTGGGGAGAGAACCTCTTCAGTAAACCCATGACAGACAAGGCTGCCGAGCTGAAGACTAGAGTTCATGACCAGGACCAGGCTCTCCAAAAAGACCGCTGACCTTTCCCGAAGGAGGCTTGGGGTAAAAAGCCCCTATACCCAAAGAAGAGGAAGGCTTAGGGAAACTACCCTCAGTACTCTACCTTCCCAGCTCCCCAACAGGGCCAGCAAGACAAGGGCTCGGCCCTTGTAAGCCTACCCCCCCCCCCAACCCCAGACAGCACCTCTTGCACAACCTGGAGGAGGCTTTTGACTCCTTGGGCGTAGACGCTCTTCCCCCATGAGGTCCTACCCCACAGCACATGGGTGGGGCGCACATCTGGTATTTTATGCCAACTGGTGGCCCCTCATCACCACAGACGCATGGACCCTACAGGTGATGGATGGTTACCTCCTCCACCTTGAACAGATGCCCCTGCCATTCTTTCTAGGAGAGCCCCTTATAACTCTACTTCACCGGGGCCTGCTTCAGCTGGAAGTCGCAAGTATTCCGGCAGACAGGGTGGTGGAATCTGCCCCTCCACCTCAGGGGCAAGAGATTCTATTCCTGCTTTTTTTTCCTCTGCTCACCCGGGGCACCTTCCCCACATACAGCTCTAATTGTTGCAGCATTTTTACCATCTGAAAGTAGGTTGATATATTTAATGCCTTTTCTTTTCCTGGTGGATTATTTCCTCTCATTTATTTCTTCCCCCTTTGCAGTATCTTATTTGGATGACCTTTTAGGTCCAAAGGTAAGCTACGTTTTACAAGTGTCTTACCAGTGTTCTGTATATCACTCAATATTTTCTATTGTGTATATTGTGATAAGGAAGACTCTAGTAAGCCCATGGAAGTAGAAGAAAAGAATGATTCTACCTTTAGGAAAGGTCACAGCCCTGCAAAGCACACGTTCCAACAGTTCTCTGGAGAAAACAAACACAGGGATTCAAAAGCTAAGCTGACACTCCCAAGCCCTGATGACGTAGCAGCAGGCTTGGAAACTGATTACAAACACCTGTCTAGAGAGTCAGGGAGGTTGATCAGAAAACAGGGATATAAACCAGGGCTGGAGAATGAGAGAGGGCAGACCGAGAAGCAGCCCGAGAGGGAGCAGCTTGAGAGGGAGCAGCATGGAAGGCAGCCCAGACGGGAGCATAGTTGGAGGAAACACAGTAGCTGGAGGAAGGAAGCCATGTGGAGGAAAGGAACTGAAGCAAGCAAAGCAGAAGGGGAGAGGACACGAAGGTGGTCTGGAGTGCTCAGAGAGAAAGAGCAGGAAAACCTTCAAACCCCAGCAAAGGTTCAGAGGTGGGTGCCTAAGACTCAGTGCAGAAGTCTGCAGAGCCCAGCCTTGAATGGAGAACCGTGGCAGAGCTCCAGGGAGGAACCTAAACTAAGGGACAAGCGACTGTTTCCCCAGAGCTGGCAAGAGATAGCCGCACAGCTGCAGAGAGGAGTTTCCTCAGGCTCAGGTACTGCTTATCCCTATTCACTAGGGCTGGGTTTAAAAGACCCACAGGGAGTTTTAGGGAGAAAACACCCTGAGGCATTTGCCAGTAGTTTAAAGCAAGGCAGTGCAGCACAAGAACCTGAAGCAATGCAGGTGGACTCTAAGGAGAGTGATTCCTTACAGCCAGAACAACCTATGGATTGTACTTCGTGCTTTGCAGACAGTATTGAAAGCCTTTGCTAAACTGTATAGTATAAGCTGAGTGTAACCTAAAGAAAAGAAGATATTTTCTTTGGTAAAGGAAGCTGCCATGTTTTGTTCTTTTTCTGTATACGTGAGAAGCATCTGCATTTGGATTGAATGAATGTAAAAGCTCAGCCAGTACACTTGTATAAAGAACCTTTTTGAACAAATAACTGAAGAAGTATCCTGGTGCAACTTACTTTGAACCCTTGCTTTTGGGAGAAATAAACTTTTATAGTTTTGCTATATAACTCTGGCTTCATGACGAGAGGAAAGTTAGTTGATTTAACCTTCAATAGAGAAAAATAATGGCTACCCCAGCCCTCCAAGCCTAAGGCAGAGGGCGGGGTATGACAATATGTAATTTTTAATTTTTATTATCAGTGTCAATGTGTTTGTTTTCATATCTTCCCTTATGGTATCACTTATTTATGTTTTAGCCATTATATGTGCAAAATTTTAATTTGTATTTAAGGATTGTTTGTTTTTAATTAGTTATAATATCTATACAGGTATTCTGTAGCATGGGTTCCTTTTGATAAGGGAATTATTATACAGTAATACTTTCATTATATTATTTATTTCTTATATTTTTTTATCTTATAATTTTAGGTGTCTATTGATTTTTATGTTTATTCAGTTGTTACAATTTTATATGTATAATGTTTTTATGTATATGTTTCTGCACAAGGTCTCAGTCCTCTGAGGAAGGTTTTGGCCGAAACATGTTGGGCAGACCCTGTAACTAATAAATTTCTTTCCTCCTGTGGCGTGGCTCTCCTGCTCCTTGCACTGACGGGTGTTCTCCAGGGACAGCAGGAATCGGTCCTCACAACCCTTCCTTCTGCCAGGCTGTACTCTGTAATCTGTTCCGGGTATAAGCAACTCCTGCCCTCTGACCCTTCTTCACGGCTACCGAGGGCTTCACCCCGAGGACCTGAGCTCTCGGGCCCCTTGGGCTTCGGCTTCTGCTTACAGCCTCGTGGAGGTGGTTTTTTCTTTTGGTTACAGGTTCGGTAGCCTGTAGCTATAGAGTCCCATAAGTGAGAACTGACTTCCTGTTTGTTCCTGGAGAAAGCGTAGTTACTCACCAGTAACACATGTTCTCCAGGGACAGAAGGAATCAGTCCTCACTACCCTCCTGCCTCCCCAGATGAGTTGCTGTATTTTTGTCCTTCCCTTGCCATCCGCTTGGTAGGGCTCGAGCTAAGGGACCTGACTGAGCAAAATGGCACCCTTGGGTGGGAAGAGGACCACGCATGCGTGGTAGCAATTCCAAAGGCTTTTCTTTGAAAGCTGGGGAATTCCTCCGCGCGGGCTCTGTCGGTGCCGATGTCACCCATAAGTGAGGACTGATTCCTGCTGTCCCTGGAGAACACCTGTTACAGGTGAATAACTACGCTATCTCACCTTTCCTCTAAAGTATACATATTAAGATCCTTAACTCTGTCCTCATATGCTTTGTAAAAAGATCACTAACCATTTTAGTAGCCACCTTCTGCACTAACGCCAACCTGTTTATATTCTTTTGAAGGTGTGATCTCCAGAACTGTACACAATAATCCAAATGAGGTCGTACCAAAGATCTATACCAGGAGTGTCCAACATGCGGCCCACAGGCCAGAGTCCGGCCCGCCAGGCATTTATATCCGGCCCGAGATGCACTCAGATCTTGTCTAGGTTGGACGTTACATTAAGGAGCCCTAGTCACTGTGTCTTAGACAGAAATAGCCAGCCGCCTTTGCTCCTCCTCCTACAAGCGCCTTCTCGCACACCGGCACCCCTTGATGACGTTCCTTGTCGGCACCAAGGTGAATGTGATAGCCCACGGGCTGCTGCAGCTTGGCCATGGGCTCAAGGAGCACGTGGACAAGACAAATGGGCAGCTGCGGGAGATCGCAGGGCAGCTGGGCCAGCACAATGCCTCCCTGGGTGAGCTGCAGCAGCGGATTGGCCAGCTGCAACAGGAGGGCTGGGCACTGGGGGGCAAGCTGGAGGCGCTGGACAGCAGCCATGATCGGCTCCATAACCTGTCGCAGGAGCAGCGGGGCAAGCTGCAGAAGGTGGCCCGGGACGGGGAGAGCCTGGAGCAGCGGCTGCGGAGAATCGAGAGCCAGATTGGGTGACTCTCACGCCCTTCGCCCCTCGAGGACTGGGACAAGTTGCAGTCCTTAACGGAGGCTCAGAACAAAAGAATTGATGAGCTTCTGGGGCAGATTAAGCTGCAGTTGTACAGTCTGGACAAGCAAAACCTCCAGATTAAAAACTTGCAAAGCAAAATTCAGGACAAGACACAGGACCAGATCTGGAGGGCAGTTCTGAAGAAGAGAGGCAAAGACATCTCTGAAAGCCAGAGCATTAGCACTGAACCTACACAGACACTCTCAGCAGACTGTCACCAGCTTTCTGGCAGGGCAGAGAAATAGTGGTGCGTTCTGGGTGCAGCTCGCCAGGTCCCCTCCCCTGGAAGTGTTCTGTGAAAGCAAAAGTAAAGGAAGAAAGTAGAAGCAAAAGAATCGCAGAACAGGGAATTTCATGGAGACAAGACCAAAGTAAGAAAGAAAAGCTTAAGCTTTAGGTAAAATAGAAGGCAGCAATGAAGAGCAATACACATTAAAAAGGGCTAAAACAATATAGAACACAATACATTGGGTAAAAAAAACAAAAAAAGGAATGTTAAGCTTCACATTATGGGGAATGTTTATTAAAGGTTTTAATGTGCGTTAAGTTCTGCAGCCTTTTTGTTTCTGTTGGGTGCAGTAGTACGTGACGCACATTAACCTTTAATGAACATACCACTATGTGTGCACAACAGGAGTAGGGTAATAGAATAAAGTGTGGTTGCATTCAGGTGTGGGGTATGCTACCCATGTAGTATCTGTTCTGTAGTGGGACAGCGAGAGAGCCTTGTATTAATACTGCCAAGGCTGTTTGTGCATCTTTCCTGTATCATAGGGTTTGGAGTAATATCAAAAGCACTTCTAGTAAGGATAAGGGCCTTAGGTTGTGGAGAGAGATGTCAGATTCATGGAAGTTATTGTTAGATGAGCATAGAAGACTTGTATCTCTTTATTTCAACTTATTTTCATGAGACATAAAAAATAAATTTGATAGTTTGATAGCATCGAATTGCAATAATACGCAGGGCCATGTTGACTGAACAGCACATGTTATCTGCTGCAGCACTCATGTTATTCCTATGGGCACAGTGGCAGATAGTGCAAGCTGTTTGGGCACAGTGTGAGATATCTGCCACTGTGCCCATAGGAATAACATGAGTGCTGCAGCAGATTGCATGTGCTAATGTTTAATCAACATGGCCCACTGTGCAAGATTATTACAATTCTTACTGAAAGAGTAGTAGAGTGTCTCTGCTGTGAATCTTAGAATAGCTATTTGAGCCTTTCCCTCCGTTTTCTGATGCAGGTCCGGAAAATTTGCAAAGTGAAAAGTGAATGGCGGCGGCGGTGGCGAGTAAAAGTAGGCTGGGGAAACGACGTAAAGTTGATGTCGAGTGTCATGCATTCCAAAGTTCGTGGACGGAAGATTTTTTGATGATGGAACATTCTCCAGGACCAAGCAGGAAGTCAATCCTCACATATGGGTGACGTCGGCGCCGACGGAGCCTTCGTGCGGAGCATTTCCCCAGCTTTCAAAGAAAGCCTTTGGGAATTGCAGCGTGCATGCGCATTCCTCTTCCCGCTCAAGGGTGCCATCTTGCTCAGTCTTCTTTTTTCCGCGGAGCCCGACAGACGTAGTTCGTTTTTCCCCGAGGAAAAAGTTGATTTTCCCTTTTTTCTCCGGTTCAACACCGGATCCTTTTCCCGCTCGGACTGATACGCCGATATCGCGTCCTTCTCTCTTTTTCGGTTTTTGTCCTTTGTGACTGGCGTTCGCGCCTTTTTTTCTTTTTCCCTGGCAGCCAGGTCTTTTGACCTTGCAGGGGCCCTTTTTCCCCTGATGGCTACCAGCGGGTTTAAGAAGTGTGATCGGTGTAAGAAACTTATGTCTCTTACCGACACACACGACTGCTGCCTCCGTTGCCTCGGACCCGATCATGACCCGATGATCTGTGGTCCGTGTGGCAAAATGTCCTCAAAGGCGTTGAGGAGTCGGTAGCACCAGAAGGATCGTATTTTTTCTGACTCCGCGTCCGGCCGGGCCCAGACCTCGTCAGAGGCCTCGACGTCTCGGGACTCCGGCCCCGAGCAGCGTCGGGGATCCTCTGAACGGGGGTCTCCTTCACGGGAACATCGCAGGAAGAAGAAACCCGCGAGGGCGGCGTCGGTGGACGCTCCTGGTCCCTCGAGGCCAGGTCGCATAGCCCTGATAGCCGCCCCGGGTCTTCGGAGTCGGAGAGGCCTGCCAAGCATCCTCGTGTCGAGATGGAGTCTCCTGGACACGTAAGTGCTGTTATCCTCGTGGACTCTCCTCCGAGGGAGCCGAGTCGGGGGCTGCTGGGTCTCCTGAGCTCGGACTCAGGTTGACGACCTTGGAGAGCAGCTTCGCTGCCTTCATGGAACAGCAGCGGGCATTGATCGCTGGTCTCACCGGTGCATCTGCCCCGACCACCGGGACCTCGATGTCTAAGTCGACCCCGGAGGCCGAGCCGATCCTCGAGTCCATCCTCGGCTAGGGTCTCCCTCGACCTCCCATTCGGGGCCGAGGTAGTCGTCGCCGATTCCCTTGGCGTCGGGGCGGAGGGCATCGGTGCCCACCCGGCCGGAGCCGCTCGATTCCTCCTCTGAGGAGTCGGGCTGGGAGACGGAGGACGAAGAGTCACCCGACACCCATCGGACTCACCCGAGTCCCAACCTCGGAGACGATCCACACCGGAGGATACCCGGTTCTCGGACTTCGTGCGGGATATGGCCAAGGCTTTGGCCTTCCCCGCGGATCCCGAGGAGGAGCCTCGAGCCGAGGAGTTCGAGGCCCTCCAGTATGACTCTCCTCCGAAGGAGGCCTTTACTGTTCCGGTTCCTCCGATGCTGGAGCGGCTGCTCTTCCGCATGTGGGAGACCCCGGCCTCGACGCTGGTGTTAAGCAAGCAGGTCGATTCCATTTATCGAGTCCACAAGAGCCCCGGGTTCCAAAAGGCACAATTACCGCACCACTCCATGGTTGTGGAATCAGCCATGCATTGACTGAAAAGTCAGAAGATGCACTCCTTGGTGCCTCCTGGCCGGGAGGCCCGGAACCTGGATGCCCTCGGTAAGAAGTGCTTCCAGGGCTCTATGCTTGCTTGCCGTGTCCAGACTTACCAGCTCTGCATGGGCATGCACCTCTGAGACCTGGCAAAGGAGATTGACGGGTTCTCTGCTGGTCTCTCCGAGGAACCTTTGCAGAGGTTCCAAGCCTTGTCCACCGGTATTCGAGAGTGCTCGAAGTTTATCTCTCGAGCAGCCTACGATGGCTTCGAGGCTTCGGCCCGAGTAGCCGGGGCCGGCATCGGTGCCCGCCGACAGGCTTGACTACAGTCATCCGACCTCGAGCCATGGGTCCAGGACAAGTTGGTCGATGTCCCCTGCCGAGGTGAAAACCTCTTTGGCAAGCCCATGGCTGAAAAGGCTGCCAAACTCGAGACCGAGACTCTGACCAGGACTAGGCTTTCCAGGAAAACCTCTGCCCCTTCTCAGAAAAACAGAAGGCCCCCAAGCCACCTACACCGGCCCCTGCTCAGCAGGGTGGGGGTTTTTGACTCACACAGCATAGCCTCTTCTCCTCAGCTGGCTTCTCTCAGCACAGGAGGCCGGCTGGCCCACTTTGCCCACAGGTGGTCCGCCGTCACATCAGATGCCTGGGTTCTTCATATAGTCCAAAAGGGCTATCTTCTCCATTTTCACCAGGTGCCTCCCTCCTATTTTCCAGGGGAGCCTCCAAGACCCCCTCTGCACAGGGACCTACTCCTTCAGGAGTTAGCAAGTCTGCTAAAGGATCAGGCTGTGGAACCGGTGCCCCACCACTTGAGAGGTTAAGGCTTTTATTCCAGGTACTTTCTGGTACCAAAAAGAACAGGAGGCCTCAGACCCATCCTAGACTTGCGAAACCTCAACAAGTTCTTGGAGAGGGAAAAGTTCAAGATGCTTACCCTTGGA
This sequence comes from Ichthyophis bannanicus, assembly GCA_033557465.1. Taxonomy (NCBI): domain Eukaryota; kingdom Metazoa; phylum Chordata; class Amphibia; order Gymnophiona; family Ichthyophiidae; genus Ichthyophis; species Ichthyophis bannanicus. Next base: position 59,739,743 of record CM066042.1, on the reverse strand, counting down.
ATCCTGCTGCCCTACCTCCAGCAGGGAGACTGGCTATGCTCCTTAGATCTAAAGGATTCGTATACTCACATCCTTATCCATCCAGACCACAGACAATATCTCAGGTTTGTTGTGGGAGGAAACCACTATCAGTACAGAGTACTACCCTTTGGCCTGTCCTCCGCTCCCAGGGTGTTCACCAAGTGCCTGGCAGTGGTGGCGGCCTACCTGAGGCTTCAGGGTCTTTTTGTGTTTCCGTACCTGGACGACTGGCTCATAAGGGGCCAACCAGGCCACCCTTCGCACTGTGGCTCTGCTTCAGCACTTGGGGTTTGTCATAAACTTCGCAAAGTCCACTTTGCTCCCGTCCCAGAACTTAGAGTTCATAGGGGCCAGACTAGACACTCTTCATTCCAAGGCTTTTCTGCCTCTGGACAGGGCCCACAGGCTAATGGCTCTGGCCAGCCAGTTTCGCAGCAATTCCCTGGTCTCTGCCAGGCAATTCCTGAGACTACTCGGCCATATGGCTTCCACGGTTCATGTCACCCCCAATGCCCGCCTGCACATGCGATCTGCTCAGTGGAGCCTTCGCACTCAGTGGCATCAAGCCACAGGGGGCCTAGCGGACTCAGTAAAGATCTCCGACCTCCTGGTCTCCTCTCTGAAATGGTGGCTTCATCTTCCGAATCTGGTGCTCGGAGTGGTTTTTCAATCCCCTCCGCATACTCAGGTGCTGACAACCGATGCCTCTCTTCTCGGTTGGGGAGCACATTGCCAAGGGACATGTACTCAGGGTCTCTGGACCCCTTGGGAGGCTACTCAGCAGATAAACTTCCTGGAGCTACGGGCGATACGCCTAGCTCTGAGAGCCTTCTCCCACCTCGCCTCTCACCTGTCTGTACTGGTCCAGACGGACAATCAGGTTGCCATGTTCTATGTGAACAAACAAGGAGGCACAGGCTCCTTCCTTCTTTGTCAGGAGGCACAACGACTGTGCTCTTGGGCTGTCAATCACGGCATCCTTCTCAAGGCTGTCTACCTCCCAGGTCAGGAAAATTGCCTGGAAGACAGACTGAGCCGGATCCTGCAACCATACGAATGGAGATCGAACCCACTGGTGGTTCAGCAGGTCTTTCTCAAGTGGGGGCTTCCCACCATGGATCTTTTCTCCAGTCCTCTGAACCGGCAACTCCCGAGATTTTGCTCCAGACAACCACATCCTCTGAGTAGCAGCGGATGCGTTTCTGATCTCGTGGTCCACAGGCCTACTGTATGCGTTTCCTCCCACACCACCTCAAGGACGGGGCCTCATTGATCCTGATAGCCCCCAGGTGGCCGAGGCAACCGTGGTTCCCGCTTCTGCTGCAGCTAGTGGTGGACACCCCTCTTCCTCTGGGGTTTCAGCACGATCTCCTGTCTCAGGATCAGGGGACTCTCTTGCACCCCATCCTCCAGTCCCTTCATCTGATGGCCTGGCTTCTGAAAGGGTAGTCCTGGCTCCCCTACTCCTGCCTAGAGAGGTGGAAGACGTCGTCTTAGCCTCTAGGCGGCAATCCACCCGGAACTCCTACGCTCTTAAGTGGCGTAGATTCTCCACATGGTGTGCTCAGCACAGCGAGAATCCCTTCTCGTGCTTGGTAGCGGTAGTATTGCAATATTTGCTTTACCTCTCCAATCTAGGCCTTAAATCCAACTCTGTCAGGGTTCACCTCAGTGCTCTCTCAGCGCACCACTCGCCGGTGGACTGGAGGCCTCTTTCCAACCACCCTTTGGTGGCTCGTTTTCTCAGAGGCCTCCTTCTTCTTAAGCCTCCTTTGCGTCCACCGGCCCCTGAGTGGGATCTGAATGTGGTCTTACAGCGGCTTACTTGCACTAGGTTCTACAGGAATAGGGTAGTCTTACGGACTCACCCTAAGTTTCTTCCTAAAGTTGTTTCACCTTTTCACCTCAATCAGGAGGTGGTTCTTCCGACTTTCTTTCCCAGGCCGCATGCCAACCGGGCTGAGATGGTCTTGCATACCCTGGACTGTAGGAGGGCGTTATCCTTCTACCTTGACCGTACGCGGGAGCATCGGAAGGCTGTTCAGCTTTTCGTTTCTTTTGACCCCAATAAGTTGGGGCTCCCTGTCTCCAAGCGTACGTTGTCCATATGGGTCGCTGACTGTATCGCTTGGGGTTATGGGGCAGCCGGCCTCTCGTTGGAGGGTCGAGTCACGGCTCATCGTGTCAGGGCGAAGGCTGCGTCAGTGGCTCATCTCCGCTCTGTTCCGTTGGCAGACATCTGCCGGGCCGCTACTTGGTCTTCAAGCCAGACCTTTGCGGCCCATTACTGCCTTCAGAGGGAGTCCTGCAGGGACAGTGCTTTCGGACAGCAGTACTCCATAATCTCTTTGGGGTTTAGGCAACTCCTACCCTCCGGCCCTGGTGTTGGGCTACCGGTCGGGGGCATTCTCAGAGAAGATTCCTTCCTTCTGTGCTGACGAGCTAGAGGGAGCTCATTTTTACGCTTGGGGTCTCCGGTAGCCTTAAGCTAGGGAGTCCCATATGTGAGGACTGACTTCCTGCTTGGTCCTGGAGAAAGAGTAGTTACTCACCTGTAACAGGTGTTCTCCAGGAGCAGCAGGAATCAGTCCTCACAACCCTCCCTCCTCCCCTTGGAGTTGCAGTCATATGATTTATTTTTGCTAATTTTTTTGCTGTCTTTTAGCTTTGTCATCAGACTGAGCAAGATGGCACCCTTGGGTGGGAAGAGGACCGCGCATGTGTGCTGCAATTCCCAAAGGCTTTCTTTGAAAGCTGGGGAAATGCTCCGCACGAGGGCTCCGTCGGCTCCGACGTCACCCATATGTGAGGACTGATTCCTGCTGCTCCTGGAGAACACCTGTTACAGGTGAGTAACTACTCTTTCTGGTCACATTTTTTGCTTGATTTGCCAAGAAACCATTGCTGTTCACAAACAGTACAACATAAAGCGACACTACACTATGAAGCATGCTATAAATTCGATAGTCTTGTTGGCCAGCAACGAACTGATCGCATAATTTCAGTGAAACAAAGCATAGTTGGTCAACAGTCTTTCTTCAAAGAAGCTAATAACAGTTCCAAAGCAGCAATAAAGGTAAGCTTTTTAATAGCAGAATCCATAGCCAAGAGAGGAAAACCATTCACAGACGGGGAGTTTGTGAAGGATTGCTTGGAAAGTTTTATGGATGTTGTTTGCCCGGATAAGAAGTCTCTGGTGAAAAATGTCAGTCTTTCTCATCAGACAGTTGCTAGAAGGGTTGACGATCTGGACAGAAATATTCAGGAATCTCTGATCAAGAGACTTGATGATTGTGAATTTTACAGCTTGGCACTTGATGAGAGCATCGACATTAGTGACACTGCCCAACTTGTGATATTCGTGAGAGGAGTTACTGGAGCGTTTTCTGTCGTCGAGGAACTGTTGGATATTTGTCCGATGAAAGGCACGACAACTGGAAAGGATGTTTTTGAAAGCGTCAATCTTCCCAAGAACAAAATTGTTGGCATAACAACTGATGGGGCACTGGCCATGACAGGGAAACAGAATGGCTTTGTGGCTTTATTGGCAGATTCTCCAGGACCAAGCAGGAAGTCAGTCCTCACATATGGGTGTCATCGGCACCAATGAAGCCCCAGCGGAGCATTTCCCCAGCTTTCCATGAAAACCTTTGGGAATGCTGGCACGCATGCGCGGTTCCCTTCCCGCCTAAAGGTGCCATCTTACCTCAGTCTCTTTTTTTCCGAGAAGCCCATCGGACGTGTGTCCTGTTCTCCTGGATAAAAGTGATTTTTTCTTTGGCGATTTTTCGCTATTTTTCTCCGGTTCGACATCAGTTCCCCTCCCGCCGGGTTCGGTACACCGGTATCGAGCCCGTTTTTCTTTTTCGGTTTTTGCCCTTCGTGGCTGGCGTTCGCGCCCTTTTTTCATTTTTTCCCTGGAAGGCCAGTCTTTTGACCTCGCAGGGGCTCTTTTTTCCCCGATGGCTTCCAGTGATTTCAAAAAGTGTGATCGGTGTAAGAAACGTATGTCTCTCACCGACACACACGACTGCTGCCTTCGGTGCCTCGGCCCTGACCACGACCCCAAGTCGTGTGTGCCATGTGGGAAGATGTCTTCCAAGGCACTCAAAAGTCGACAGCATCAGAAGGAAAGGTTTTTCTCGGACTCTGCCTCCGTCCGGGCCCGGACCTCATCTGAGGCCTCGACATCTCGGGATTCCGATCCCGAGCGCCGTCGAAGCTCCTCGGACAGGGGGTCCCCCGACCGGGAACGCAAGAGGAAGAAGCGGCTCGCGAGGGCGGCGTTGGAGGAGGTCCCTGGTCCCTCGAGGGCCAGGTCTAAGACCCCCGACTGCCGTCCCAGGCCCATGGACCAAGAGAAGCCTGCCAAAGTTCCTCGCATGGAGCCGGAGTCTGCTGGACACGTAAGCCCCGTAGTCCTCGTGGACTTTCCTCCCAGAGAGCCGACGTCGGGCCCGGCGCCGCCAGGGCCCGAGTCGGTGGCTGCTGCGTCTCCCGAGCTGAATCTCAGGATGACAGACTTGGAGTGCAGATTGTCTGCCTTCATGGAGCAGCAGCGGGCACTGATGGCCAGCCTGTCTGCTGCATCTGCCCCGACCACCGGGACGTTAACTTCGAAGTCAACCCCGGAGACCGAGCCGATACTCAAGACCCTCGTGGCTCGCAGTCGTCCTCGGTCGAGGTCTCCCTCGACCTCCTGTTCGGGACCGAGGGTGTCGACGCCGGTGCCCCCGGAGTCGGGGCGGGTGCCTCGGGGCCCCGCGGGGTCGGACCCTGACTCCTCCTCAGATGAGTCCGCCTCGGAGACGGAGGACGAGGAGTCTCCCGATACTTTTAAGACTCGGTGCGTCCCGTCGGACTCACCGCAGTCTGAGCCCCGGAGTAGATCCCCTCCGGAGGACACTAGGTTTCCGGAGTTCGTCCGGGATATGGCCACTGCCTTGGCTATCTCTGCCGATCCCGAGGAAGAGCCTCGAGCCGAGGAGCTCGATGCTCTACAGTACGACTCTCCTCCGAAGGAGGTCTTTACTGTCCCGGTTCCTCCGATGCTGGAACGGCTCCTCTTCCGGATGTGGGAGGCACCGGCCTCGGCGCCGGTTCTGAGCAAGTGAGTCGATTCCATCTATCGACTCCGCAAAAGCCCTGGTTTCCAGAAAGCACAGCTACCACACCATTCCATGGTTGTGGAATCAGCCATGCATCGTCTGAAGAGCCAGAAGATGCACTCTGCGGTGCCCCCCGGCAGGGAGGCCCGCAACCTCGATGGCGTCGGTAGGAAGTGCTTCCAGGGGTCTATGCTTGCTTGCCGTGTCCAGTCTTACCAGCTGTACATGGGCATGTACTTGCGAGACCTGGCCAAGGAGTTGGCCGGATTCTCTGCTGGTCTTTCCGGGGAACCCTTGCAGAGATTTAAGACCTTGTCCTCGGGAATTTGGGAATGCTCAAAGTTCATTTCCCGCGCCGCCTACGATGGCTTCGAGGCTTCGGCCCGAGTAGCGGCTGCCGGCATCGCGGCTCGATGCCAGGCGTGGCTGCAGTCATCGGACCTCGAGCCATGGGTTCAGGACAAGTTGGTCGATGTCCCCTGCCAAGGTGAGAACCTTTTTGGCAAACCCGTGACCGAGAAGGCCGCTCAGCTCGAGACCGAGCACCTTACCCGGACAAGGCTGTCGAGGAAGACCTCTGCCCCTTCACATAAAAAGAAGGGGTCGGGTAAAAAGTCCTTTTACCCGAGGAAGGGCACTGCCTACAAACAATACCCTCAGTATCAGGCTGCCCAAGCTGCCCCCCAGGGTCAGCAAGCCAAGGGCCAGGGTAATGGGCCCCGTAGGCAGAGGACCCCCAAGCCTCAGGCCCCTGCTACCACTCAGCAGGGTGGGGGTTTTTGACTCCTTGAGCGTAGCCTCTCCTCCGCTGCTCCCCCAACCCTGCACAGGAGGTCGCCTCGCCCTCTTTGCCCACCAGTGGCCCCTTATCACCGCGGACAGTTGGGTACTGGAGATAGTCCACAAGGGCTATGCCCTCCATTTTCACCAACTGCCTCCACCATATTTTCCAGGGGAGCCTCCAAGGCCTCCCCTGCACACAGACCTTCTCCTACAAGAGCTTCATGGTCTGTTGGTGGACAGGGCGGTGGAGCCTGTGCCTCCCCACTTGCAAGGTCACGGATTCTACTCCAGGTATTTCCTGGTACCCAAAAGGACCGGTAGCCTTCGACCCATTCTCGATCTCAGGAATCTCAACAAGTTCCTAGAGAAAGAGAAGTTCAAGATGCTTACTCTTGGGACACTTCTGCCCTACCTCCAGCAGGGAGATTGGCTATGCTCCTTAGATCTAAAGGATGCGTACACTCACATCCTCATTCATCCAGACCACAGAAAGTACCTCAAGTTCATTGTGGGAGGAAAACCATTATCAGTACAGAGTACTACCTTTTGGCCTGACCTCCGCTCCCAGGGTCTTTACCAAGTGCCTGGCAGTTGTAGCGGCCTACCTGAGAAATCAAGGCATCTTTGTCTTTCCCTATCTGGACGACTGGCTCATCAGGGATCAGACATTCCTGGAGGCCAGACAAGCCACCCTCAGAACCATTGCTCTGCTTCAAAATGTGGGCTTTGTCATAAACTTCGCAAAGTCCACTTTGCTCCCCTCCCAGAACTTGGAGTTCATAGGGGCAAGGTTGGATTCTCAACTGGCAAAGGCATTCTTGCCAGAAGACCGGGCCCACAGGCTGATGGATGTGGCCAAACAGTTTCTAAACAAACCCCTGGTCTCCGCCAGACTCTGCCTCAGACGTCTGGGCCACATGGCTTCGACAGTGCATGTGACTCCCAATGCCAGGCTCCATATGAGGCCTGCACAGTGGTGCCTTCGGACTCAGTGATCTCAAGCCACAGTCCGCCTAAGAGACAGGATAAAGGTGTCCAGACACCTTTTGGCCTCCCTCAGCTGGTGGCTACATCCACCCAATCTGCTGAAGGGGATGCCCTTCCAAATGCTAGAATACTCGGTGGTCCTCACCACCGACGCCTCTCTGAAAGGCTGGGGTGCTCATTGTCTAGACAAGTGCACTCAGGTCCTCTGGTCTCCCTGGGAAGCAGCCCAACAAATCAATCTCCTGGAACTTCGAGCTATCTGCTTGGCTCTCAAGGCTTTTTCTCCGGCCCTGGCTCACCGCTCAGTCTTGATTCAAACAGACATCCATTTAGCCATGTTTTATGTGAACAAACAGGGCGGGACTGGGTCCAAGCTCCTTTGTCGAGAGACTCAGGACCTTTGTTCCTTTGCCCTGAAGCACAACATGCTTCTCAAGGCGGTGTACCTTCCAGGCCAGGAGAACTGCCTGGCCGACCGGTTGAGCAGAATTCTACAGCCCCTCGAATGGCAGCTGCATCCCTTGGTCGTTCAAAAGATCTTCCTGAAGTGGGGTCTCCCTTGGATAGATCTCTTTGCCAGTCCACTGAACAAGCAACTGCCTAAGTTCTGCTCCAGGCAACCGCATCCTTTGAGGATAGCACCAGATGCTTTTCTGATGTCCTGGTCTCAGGGCCTCCTGTATGCGTTCCCTCCCATGCCCTTGGTGGCCCGAACTCTTTTCAGGACTCTTCAGGACAAGGCCTCGGTCCTGCTGGTAGCTCCCAGGTGGCCAAGGCAGCCTTGGTTTCCACTTCTGCTTCAGCTGGCAGTGGATTCCCCACTACCTCTGGGGTTACAACCCGACCTTCTCTCACAGGAGCAGGGTTCCCTTCTGCACCCCAATCTCAAAGCTCTCAATTTGATGGCCTGGAGGCTGCAAGGGTAGTTTTGGCTCCCTGGGGCCTACCTCAGGAAGTTGAGGAGGTTGTCCTAGCCTCTAGGAAACAGTCCACTAGGAAAACCTATGCCCTCAAATGGAAGAGATTTTCTGTGTGGTGTCAGCTACGTACAGAGGATCCTTTCTCCTGTACTGTGCCAGTAGTGCTTCAGTACTTACTGCACTTGTCCAATCAGGGACTTAAGTCCAATTCTGTTCGAATCCACCTCTCAGCTCTAGCAGCTCACCACTCACTGGTGGAGGGACATTCACTGTCCGGTCACCCTTTGGTGGCCTGCTTTCTCAGGGGCTTGCTTTTGCTCAGGCCTCCCATCCGTCCTCCTGCTCCTGAGTGGGAGCTGAATGTGGTCTTGCAGCAACTGACTCGCCCACCCTTTGAACCGATGGCTACTTGCCCTCTACGCTTCCTCTCCTGGAAGACTCTCTTCCTGATAGCCCTCACCTCGGCTAGGCGAGTGAGTGAGCTTCAGGCCCTGGTCTGTGATAGGCCTTACACAAGGATTTATAGGAACAGGGTAGTCCTTAGGACTCATCCAAAGTTCCTCCCTAAGGTTGTCTCCTCCTTCCACCTCAACCAGGAGGTGGTTCTTCCAACATTCTTCCCTAGGCCTCATGCAAGCCAGGCTGAAGCAGTCCTGCATACCCTGGACTGTAGGAGGGCCTTATCCTTCTACCTTGACCGTACGCAGGGGCATAGAAGAGCTACTCAGCTCTTTGTCTCCTTTGACCCCAATAAGTTGGGGTTGGCTGTGTCCAAGCGTACCTTGTCCATATGGGTGGCTGACTGTATCACCTGGACATACATGGCGGCTGACCTTCCTTTGCAGGGTAGGGTCACGGCCCATCGTGTCAGGGCGATGGCTGCCTCAGTGGCTCATCTCCGCTCTGTGCCCTTGGTAGACATCTGCAGGGCTGCAACTTGGTCTTCAAGCCAGACCTTTGCGGCCCATTACTGCCTGGAGAGGGAGTCCCGTAGGGACAGTGCTTTTGGCCAAGCAGTACTCCGGAATCTCTTTGAGGTTTAGGCAACTCCTGCCCTCTGTTGGGCTACCGGTGGAGGTTGTGTCCTTGAAAAGCCTTTCTTTGCTGCTGTGACTAGAGGGAGTTCTCTTGTTCAGCCTGGGTTCCTGGTAGCCCAGAGCTAGGGAGTCACCCATATGTGAGGACTGACTTCCTGCTTGGTCCTGGAGAAAGAGTAGTTACTCACCTGTAACAGGTGTTCTCCAGGAGCAGCAGGAATCAGTCCTCACAACCCTCCCTCCTCCCCTTGGTGTTGCAGTTGTACATAGTTTGTTTTTACATTTTTGTGTGCTGTTCTTAGCTATGTCATTTGACTGAGGTAAGATGGCACCTTTAGGCGGGAAGGGAACCGCGCATGCGTGCCAGCATTCCCAAAGGCTTTCATAGAAAGCTGGGGAAATGCTCCGCTGGGGCTTCATCGGCGCCGATGACACCCATATGTGAGGACTGATTCCTGCTGCTCCTGGAGAACACCTGTTACAGGTGAGTAACTACTCTATCTGTGCCTCAGGAAATCATCACACACCACTGTATTATTCATCAAGAAAATTTATGCGCCAAGATTCTTGAAGCACGTGATGGAAAAGGTTATATCAGCTGTTAACATCATCCGTTCAAGAGGCCTCAATCACAGGGAGTTTAAGAAGTGGGCTGCGATCACAATGATGTATACTTCTGCCAGGTTTGGCGGCTGAGCAGGGTAGCCACCTTATCCAGGTTCTGGAGTTTACGCAATGAAATAAAGACCTTCATGACTAAGAAAGAGAAGGATGCAAGATTTCTGGATGATAACATATGGTTAAATGACTTGGCGTTTCTGGTGGACATGACCAAATACATGGCTGAATTAAATGTCAGACTTCAAGGAAATGATCAGCTGGTTCACAAACTGTATGAACATGTTACATAGAAACATGATGACAGAAAAAGACCACATGGCCTATCTACTCTGTCCTTCCATATCAACAACTACAACAGTCCACTTTTTACCTTTAGAGATCCTCTGTGTTGGTCCCATGCTTTTTTGAATTAAGTTACTGTCCTCATCTCTACCACCTCCACTGGGAGACTATTCCACGGATCCACTACTCTTTCCGTAAAGAAATATTTCCGCATATCACTCCTGAATCTATCTCCCTTCACCCTCATCCCATGTCCCCTCGTAGCAGAACTTGCTTTCAATTGAAAGAGCCTCTCTCCCTGAACATTTATGCCACGGAGGTATTTAAACATCTCAATCATATCACCTCTGTCCCGCCTTTCCTCTAAGGTGTACATATTAAGATCCTTAAGTCTGTCCTCATATGCTTTATAATGAAGCCCACTAATCATTTTAGTAGCCACCCTCTGCACTGACTCCATCCTGTTCACATCCTTTTGAAGGTGCAGTCTCCAGAATTGCACACTATACTCCAAATGAGGTCGCACCAAAGACTTATACAGAGGCATTATCACCTCCTTTTTTCTGCTAGCCATTCCTCTCTGTATGCACCCAAGCTTCCTTCTAGCTTTTGTCGTCGCCTTTTCTACCTATTTAGCTACTTTAAGATCATCAGACACAACTACGCCTAGGTCCCGCTCTTCTTTAGTGGACAAAGGAACTTCACCTCCTATACTGTATTGCTCCCTTGGATTGCTGCAGCCCAAATGCATGACCTTACATTTTTTAACATTAAATCCCAGCTGCCAAATTCTAGACCATTCTTCAAGCTTAGCTAGATCTCTCCTCATGTTATCTACACCTTCCTGGGTGTCTACTCTATTGCAGATTTTGGTATCATCTGCAAAGAGGCAAACCTTACCCAACAGCCCTTCCGCTATATCACTAACAAAGATGTTAAAAAGAATCGGACCAAGGACAGATCCCTGGGGCACACCACTGGTAACATCCTTCTCCTCAGAGTGACCTCCATTTACTTGTACTCTTTGTCGCCTCCCACCCAACCAATTTCTAACCCAAGCAGTAACTTTAGGGTCCAACCCTAGGGTGCTCAGTTTGTTTATAAGTCACCTGTGAGGAACAGTGTCAAAGGCTTTACTGAAATCTAAATACACCACATCTACAGCTCTCCCTCGGTCCAACTCCCTGGTCACCCAGTCAAAGAAATCAATCAGATTTGTCTGACAAGACCTGCCTCTGGTGAATCCATGCTGCCTCGGATCCTGTAATCCGCTGGACTCCAGAAACCTAACTATTTTCTCTTTCAGCAGCGTTTCCAATAATTTACTCACCACTGAAGTTAAACTAACCGGCCTGTAGTTCTCAACCACATCCTTACTTCCGCTTTTGTGTAAAGGCACCACATGAGCCTCTCTCCAGTCCTTTGGCACCACTCCCGACTCCAATGAGGCATTGAAAAGGTCAGTCAGTGGAGCTGCTAGAACGTCCCCAAGTTCCCACAGTATTCTAGGTTGTATCCCATCCGGTAACATCGCTTTGTCTACTTTAAGTTGAGCTAGTTTCTCACAAACACAGTTTTCTGAAAATTGTTCAAGATGTCCCTCGCATCTGTTCCTATTTGTGGGTGTTTTCTGAGGTCCTGCTCCTGGTTCTTCATCTGTGAACACAGAACAAAAATATTTAAGCAATTCCGCTTTATCCTTATCAGCTTCTACATATTCCCCCCCTGCACCCTTGAGTCTGACAATACCACTCTTGCCCTTCCTCTTCTCACTAATATATCTGAAAAATGTCTTATCCCCCCCATTTTATTGCATTGGCTATTTCCTCCTCCTTTTGAATCTTTGCCTTCTTGACTATTTTGCTAGCTTCTCTAAGTTTTTTCCAAATACAGATGCCTGTCTTCTTCTCTCTGTGATCTCTTGTATTTCATGAAGGCCTCCCGCTTTTTCTTCACTTTTTCAGCAACTTCCTTAGAAAACCATAGCGGTCTCCTTTTCCTTTTGCCTTTATTTACCATTTTAACAAAAAGGTTGGTTGCCCTTAAAATATCCCCTTTCAGTTTTGCCCACTGTTTTTCTACATCCCCCAGCTGTTCCCATCCCACTAACGACTCCCTGAGGTATTGGCACATCTTCGCAAAGTTAGTCTTCCTAAAGTCTAAGATCCTCACCTTGGAAAGGATTCTAACAGCCGAAGTCCTAATACTGAACCACACCATCTGGTGATCACTGGATGCAAAATGATCTCCCACTACAACATCAGAAACACTTTCACCATTGGTAAGCACCAAGTCCAGTATGGTCCCTTCACGTGTGGGGTCTGTTACCAATTGCCTGAATAGTTCTCCCTGTAGAGAATCCAGGATCTCCTTACTTCTAGATGATACTGCAGCAGGAATGTGCCAGTCAACATCTGGCATATTGAAATCTCCTATCAGTAGCACTTCCCCCTTCCTAGCAATGCTGCGTATGTCTTCAATTAACTCTCTGTCCACCTCTTCCTCTTGTGAGGGAGGTCTGTATATCACACCAATGCAAATAGATTTCTCTTTCCCTCTTTCTAGTTTAACCCACAATGCCTCCTCTCTCCCTTTTAAGCTCTGTAATTCCAAAGCTTTAATAGTAGTTTTTACATATAGTGCCACTCCTCCTCCCCTTCTTCCTACCCTGTCCTTTCTGAATAAAGTATAGCCAGGTATAGTTACATCCCAGTCATGGTTTTCTGTGAACCATGTTTCTGTAACTGCCACTAAATCCAAGTCAGCCACTCCCACCAAAGCTTCAACATCAGGGATTGTATTTCCCATGCTACGGGCATTTATACACACTGCTTTCCATATGTTACCCCTGTTACCCATTTCCATAAAGGTATTTAATGTATCACCTACCTGGGGGCTTTCACTTACCTGGGGGCTTTCTTCACCTATCCCCAACGAATCTAGTTTAAAGCCCTCTTCAGTAGATTAGCCAGTCTACTACCGAAGATGCGTTGACCTTTCTTGGACAGATGGATGCCATCTCTGCTCTGCAACCCTTGGAACAGCATCCCATGGTCTAGGAAACCAAAACGCTCTCGATGACACCATCCACGCAGCCATGCATTCATCTCCAGTATGCGAGCCTCTCTACCTTGGCCTTTACCCTCAACAGGGAGGATTGAAGAGAACACCACCTGTGCACCTAACTGCTTCACCCTCTGTCCCAGAGCCATGAAGTCATTTTGATACGTTCCGAGGTATACCTGGCAATATCATTTGTTCCAACATGGATTAGCAACATTGGGTAATAGTCAGTGGGCTTGATGAGTCTCGGCAAACTCTCCGTAACATCTTGGATTTTGGCACCAGGCAGACAGCATATCTCTCTGGACATCAAGTCTGGTCGGCAGATGGACGCCTCAGTACCCCTCAGAAGAGAGTCTCCAACCACCACTACCCTTCGTTTCCTTCTGGTCACTGATTCTGCAACTTTGGGGTACTTGAACTCTGGTTCTTCCCTTTCCAGGGATGCTTTCACCTCCTCCACTTCCAGGGCTGCATAATGGTTCTGGATGTTATATTTGTTCAGACGTTGGAGCTAATTCAGACTCATTTGGTTGAGAAGAAATTTGTACATTTCACAGTCCTTTCTACTAGACCTGCAGACACAGTACAACACGAGAAGTACTCTGAAATAGTTGCCAAACTAGCTGATAAGTTCAGACACAGATTCGAAGATTTCAGAAAACATTCTGACATGATAAAACTGATGAGTAATCCATTTGAAGTTGATCTTACAGGTGCTGCTGATAAATATCAAATGGAACTTACTGACATTCGAAATGACAGTGACTTGAAGAGAGCTTTCACTGAACATTTTCTGCTGAGCTTTTACAGTTGTTACGTTTCATCACACAGATATCCCAATCTGTCACAGGATGCAATGAAATGTGTTACTCTTTTTGGTAGCACCTACTGCTGTGAACAATTATTTTCAAGAATGAAGAACACAAAAACAAACTCAAGGTCTCTGCTTAGCGATGAACACTTGATAGCGTCATTGCGTGTTGCGACTTCTACTGTTGGAGGAGACATAGACTATGCAAGCAGAAACAATGTCAGATTTCACACTAAAGTGATTAGCTCACAAGGGACTATAGTTCAATAGTGCTGTAATAAAATTTATTTTGTGTTTTACTTGTGATAGTGCTGCTCTGGCCCACAACCTTTTTTAAAAATTGCCCATGTGGCCCTGCAAGCTAAAAGGTTGGACACCCCTGATCTATACAGAGGCACTATCGCTTCAATTTTGTTGCTGGTCATTCCTCTCCCTATGCACCCAAGCATCCTTCTAGCTTTCGCCGTTGTCTTTTCTACCTGTTTAGCTACTTTAAGATGGTTGGACCCAATCACGCCCAGGTCCTGCTCTTATTTTGTGGACAGAAGTACTTCTTGCCCCCCCTTCCCTTACAACACTGTACTGCTCCTTTGGATTTTTACAGCTCCAATGCAAGACCCTGCTTTTTTTAGCATTAAATCTCAGCTGCCAAATTCTAGCTTAGCTAGATCCCTGCTTATGTTATCTACTCCTTCCTGGGTGTCTACTTTATTACAGATTTTGGTATCGTCTGCAAAGAGGCAACCCTTACCCAACAGCCCTTCTACAATACTAACAAAGATGTTAAGAATAGGACCAAGGAGAGATCCCTGTGGCACATCACTGGTAACCTCCCTCTCCTCAGTGAACTCCATTTACCTGTCCCCTTTGTTGCCTCCCCCTCAACCTGTTTCTAACCCAATCAGTAACTTTCGGGCCCATCCCTAGGGTGCTCAGTTTAAGTCACATGTGTGGAACGGTGTCAGAGGCTTTACTGAAATCCAATTACACCACACCAACTTTTCTCTACTGTTCCTACACATCAGCATGGCAGATGCCTTGACCTAGTCCTTTCAACTGCTGTCTAATTTCACCTCAGTTCTTCTCCCTGCTGATCAGCTGAAAACTTTCACTCCTAATCATTGCTTCCATAGTCCTGTCTGGTCATAGACACTTTCAGGCATCTCCAAGCTATTAATCCTTGCATCCTCTCCACAAAGTCTTATCTGTTCTCTCCCCTGTTACCCTCTGGGCTTGTGGATAAGGCAGTACCTTCTAATACTACTTTTTTTTTGGTTTGGATGCTCTTCCATTCCCTATCGTGTAAAGCAAGGGTTCTCAACCACGGCCTTGGGACATACCTAGCTAGTCAGGTTTCCAGGAAAACCGCAATGAATATGCATGAAATAAAAATGTGAATACTGTGGAGGCAAACAAATGCAATGTGTGCCTTTTGAGTCCGTGCTGCCTCCTGATGACATAACAGCTCCTGGTTTTTCATGGCAGAGTGATCAGAAGTAGATTGCCTCAGGTCTGGCAATGGAGGGTTAAGTGACTAACACAAGGCCCCAAGGAGTGCTAGTGGGAATCTAATCCTGGTCTCTTGGTTACCAAGCCAGTGCTCTTAGTGGCTTCTCCACTCCACTATGGAAGCAGTACATGCAGATTTCTTTCATGCATATTCATTGTGGCTATCCTGAAAAATGGACTGCTTAGGTGTGTCCTGATGACTAGGCTGAGAACCACTTCTGTGAAGTATATCAAACACTCTTTTTGATTTAATATCCAGAATTTTTCTTATGTTCTTTTGTGCTCATGCTGTAGAGCATCTCTGGCTAAAATCGCATGTCCATGGTAAGTGCTGTCCGCTGTTGCTTTCATCAAGTAAGACTGTCTATTTGATAAATCCCTTTGCTGTTGGTCCTCACCATATCTGCCATGTTCATCCCCCTCCTCAACATACCACTCAGCGTCATTCCCTGCCTAGACTATAGCTGATTACTTTCATGCTAAAGTTCATAAAATGTATCTAGTGTTCTTATTAATCATCTTAACCTCTGGTCCTCTTCCCTTCTTCATACTTTCCTTCAGCACCTGTCACCCTCTCTTCCTCTTTTTTGGCATCACAAAGCAGGAAACTATCCATTTTCTCTTCATCAAATTTGCTACTTTTTCCTATGATCCTTTCCACAGCTCTTTTTTCCTTGCAGTCATTCCCTCCAATTTTTACATCTTTAATATATTACTGTCCACTGTAACCAGTGCCATGTTCATGGTAGAAGTCCATGGCCTAATGCTTTTTTTCTTTTTGCAGTTTTCACCATGTGCTTCTTTATATTCTGTCCTCACTTAGATTGCGAGACTCCATTCTGTCTTGGTACTCCTTTTATCTCTCCTATTGCACTTTTTGTGCCCTCTGACTCCTCCATCACTGCTCTCTTACTATCAACAGATGTACTCCAGGGCCTCTGCTGGGTTCCCTTCCTTTACTATACTTATTCTTAGTGTTCTGATCTTCTTCGGTGGTTTTCAGTACTGTCCTAATAACTCTCGGCTTTACTTCTCTTTACCAGAAATTTCAGTAGGCATTGAGACCCAAATCACGCCTACTTGTCTGACATTGCTGTCTAGATGTTTGTGATGGGGTCTCTAGAATGTTACCTGTCCCCCTCAAAAAGGGTTTATCAGTAGTCCCCTTTAAGAGTCTGTAGCCCAGAATTCAGGACTGGGAAGGTGTGCCTCACAGGGAGAGGTTAAGAACTCAGTAGGCTCCAGAGAGGTCTATGGAGCTAGAAGCCCTTCCAAGGTAAGCCATGCAAAGATGTTTGCCATCCATGAGGTACCTCTGTGTTCCATGAGGTTTTTGCTTTTTGAGTTTCTCTTTGGAAGTCATCCAAGAGGCATATTATATGTGGGAAGGGAAACCTGGGAAGAAGAACCCTGTGCCGAGTGTAAGTTGGTAGAGTATGTAATACAAATGCAAGACTGGCTGAGGAAAGCTGGAGAGGTGGCCATACTCAATCTGGAAAAAGCCCAAGTTGAGCAGGCTAGGGGCTACAATTGGGCTGCTGTGCACCGCACCTTGAACGGAACTGGGGAGGGGAGGGACAGTTCCGTTGGCCAGACGGATTGCCACCCCTCCTCTTCCGTGCAATAGGGGAACAAAACCTTGCAAATTAGCACATATACAGGGAGGACCAACCACCTCCTCCCAATAAACCACACCTCATGCAGATTATACTTGCACCTGGCACAAAATTCTCACAGATTTTTCTTAACAAAAAAAATCCTTTATTTCTTTCTTATATCACAGAGGCAAGCATATAGGAAGCGCAACCAAACTAGCTAAATACAAAGCATAAGAAGAACTCCCAACCTTAACACCCTGCAGGTTCCTTACACCATACGCAACGTCAAAACAATGACAAGCAACAGAGCATTCACATACATAGCTCCCTCACAGTGGAATGGACTCCCCGACACACTAAGAGCTAAGAAAGACCTCCAAGCTTTCCGGAAAAATCTAAAAACTTACTTATTTCAGGAATACTACAATACGACGTAGCCAAATGCCCCCCTGCTCACATACCTTACCCCAATAGAAACAATGATCTGTTAACCAAATGGCTCAGTGACATCCACCACAAGCCCATATTCAAATACTCAGCATACAGGTTACTGAATCTGACCACTATTGCACAGTAAATAGATCAAGGTTGCTCCTACTGCAACCATTCACTATGTATATAGTTATGTTAAGGTTATATGTATGTATATAGTTTTAAATCTGTTATATGTAACTGTTGTTTTTGATGTGTTAAAAGTTATAACGTAAACCACTACTGATCACTGGAAGAAGTGGTATAAAAATGTAACCAAATAAATAAAATAACTTGGAGAATTTCCCTCACCCTCTTCTTACAAGTTTACAGCTATAAAGTAATTAAGAGATTTTCTGTCCATCAACAGATCCTAGCACAGTGAAAGAGAAGGATACACTCAAAGATAAACTAAGGAAAACCTTTCGCACAGCACAAGGAATCAGAATCATACCCACTCACTCATTAGCAGACATGCAGTGGAAATCTACAAACTACCATCTTCAGAAAATGGGGTGTAAATTCCCAATCTTTAAAAGTTCTGTCCCGTTATATAGATTTTATTTTCCAATTAGTCCCTTTGCTTTCAGTTCCAGGCATCTGGATTCTCTTTCATTGCTTCCTTTGACCCTTATGGACTTGTGTATAAATATGTGCTCAGGCCTTTGTCAGATTTATTCCGTAATCTAACCATTTTCCTACTTAGTCAACCTTCCACCTGGTTTGTCTTTCCATCCCTTATTTTCAAGAAATATAAAAAATATATCTTATTAGTTCTCTGATCTTCTGACAGTTTCCACACTAGGCCTCAGTAGGCCCTATGCCAAACTGGCATAACCATGCTAATAATGCCTTCTTTCTCCTGTGCTCTGTAGACAAGTGTGTTTTTTCTCACATTTCTTCCATCTGATGTCACCTAATACCCCTAGCATCCCACAACACACATGCAGCACAAATGCCAGCAATTTGGACACATTTTAGATGTTCTGCAGGACCAAGCAGGAAGTCAGTCCTCACATATGGGTGACGTCGGTGCCGACGGAGCCCCCATGCGGAGCATTTCCCCAGCTTTCTTGCTCAGTCTTCTTTTTTCCGCGGAGCCCGATGGACATAGTTCGTTTTTCGCCAAGGAAAAAGTTGATTACCCTGTTTTTTGTCTTCCTTCTTCAGTTCGACGCCGGATCCTTTTCCCGCCTGGGCTCGATACACCGGTATCGAGCCCACTCTCTCTTTTTTCGGTTTTTGTGCTTCGTGACTAGCGTTCGCGCCATTTTTCTTTTTCACTGGCAGCCCTGGCTTTCGACCTCGCAGGGGCCCTTTTTCCCCCGATGGCTGCCAGCGGGTTTAAAAAGTGTGATCGGTGAAAGAAACTTATGTCTCTTACCGACACACATGACTGCTGCCTCCGCTGCCTCGGACCCGATCATGACCCGATGATCTGTGGTCCGTGTGGCAAAATGTCCTCGAAAGCGTTGAGTCGGCAGCACCAAAAGGACAGAATCTTCTCTGACTCCGCGTCCGGACGGGCCCGGACCTCGTCAGAGGCCTCGACGTCTTGGGACTCCGGCCCCAAGCAGCGTTGGGGTTCCTCTGAGCGGGGGTCTCCTTCGCAGGAGCAGCGCAGGAAGAAAAAACCCACGAGGGTGTCGTCGGCGGACGCATCTGGTTCCTCGAGGGCCAGATCGCATAGCCCCGACCGCCGTCCCGGGTCTTCGGAGTCGGAGAGGCCTGCCAAACAACCTCGTCTCGAGATGGAGTCTCCTGGGCATGTGAGTACTGTAGTCCTCATGGACTCTCCTCCAGGGGAGCCGACGTCGGGCCCGACGCCGTCGCGGCCCGAGTCGGGGACTGCTGAGTCTCCTGAGCTCGGACTCAGGTTGACGGCCTTGGAGAGCAGCTTGGCTGCCTTCATGGAACAGCAGCGGGCACTGATCGCCGGTCTCACCGGTGCATCTGCCCCAACCACCGGGACATCGACGTCCAAGTCGACCCTGGAGGCCGAGCCGATCCTCGAGTCCATGCGAGCTCGAGTCGATCCTCGGCCACGGTCTCCCTCGGCCACGGTCTCCCTCGGCCTCCCGTTTGGGACCGAGGTCGTCGACGCCGGTTCCCTCGGCAGAGGGCATCGGTGCCCGCCCGACCGGAACCGCTCAATTCCTCCTCCGAGGAGTCGGGCTGGGAGACGGAGGATGAAGAGTCACCCGACACCTTTCGGACTCGGTGTGTCCCATCGGACTCACCGGAGTCCGAACCTCGGAGACGATCCCCACCGGAGGATACCCAGTTCTCGGACTTCGTGCGGGATATGGCCAAGGCCTTGGCATTCCCCGCGGATCCCGAGGAGGAGCTTCGAGCCGAGGAGCTCGAGGCCCTCCAGTATGACTCTCCCCCGAAGGAGGCCTTTACTGTTCCGGTTCCTCCGATGCTGGAGCGGCTGCTCTTCCGCATGTGGGAGACCCCGGCCTCGACGCCGGTGTTAAGCAAGTGGGTTGATTCCATCTATCGAGTCCGCAAGAGCCCCGGGTTCCAAAAGGCATAATTACCGCACCACTCCATGGTTGTGGAATCGGCCATGCATCGACTGAAAAGTTAGAAGATGCACTCCTTGGTGCCTCCCTCCCGGGAGGCCCGGAACCTGGATGCCCTCGGTAAGAAGTGCTTCCAGGGCTCTATGCTTGCTTGCCGTGTCCAGATATACCAGCTCTACATGGGCATGTACCTCCGAGACCTGGCAAAGGAGATAGCCGGGTTCTCTGCTGGTCTCTCCGAGGAACCTTTGCAGAGGTTCCAGGCCTTGTCCACTGGTATTCGAGAGTGCTCAAAGTTTATCTCTCAAGCAGCCTACGATGGCTTCGAGGCTTCGGCCCGAGTAGCTGGGGCCGGCATCGGTACCTGCCGACAGGCTTGGCTACAGTCATCCGACCTCGAGCCATGGGTACAGGACAAGTTGGTCGATGTCCCCTGCCGAGGTGAAAACCTTTTTGGCAAACCCATGGCTGAAAAGGCTGCTGAACTCGAGACCGAGACTCTGACCAGGACTAGGCTGTCCATAAAAACTTCTGCCCCTTCTCAGAAGAAGAAGGGCTTGGGGAAAAAAGACTTTTTACCCGAGGAAGACATCTGCCTATAAACAATACCCTCATTATCAGGTCTCTGCAGCTCCCCAACAGGGTCAGCAGGCCAAGGGGCAGGGTCATGGGCCCCGTAGGCAGAAGGCCCCCAAGCCACCAACACCGGCTCCTGCACAGCAGGGCGGGGTTTTTTGACTCAGAAAGCATAGGCTCTCCTCCTCAGTTGGTTCACATCAGCACAGGAGGCCGGCTGGCCCTTTTTGCCCACAGGTGGTCAGCCATCCCATCAGATACCTGGGTGCTCCACATAGTCCAAAAGGGCTATCTTCTTCATTTTCACCAGGTACCTCCCTCCTTTTTTCCAGGGGAGCCTCCAAGACCCCCTCTGCACAGGGACCTACTCCTACAGGAGTTGGCAAGTCTGCTGAAAGAACAGGCTGTGGAACCGGTGCCCCACCACCTGAGAGGTCACGGCTTTTATTCCAGGTACTTTCTGGTACCAAAAAGAACAGAAGGCCTCAGACCCATCCTAGACTTGCGAAACCTGAACATGTTCCTGGAGAGGGAAAAGTTCAAGATGCTTACCCTTGGAATCCTGCTGCCCTACCTCCAGCAGGGAGATTGGCTATGCTCCTTAGATCTAAAGGATGCTTATACTCACATCCTTATTCATCCAGACCACAGACAATATCTCAGATTTGTTGTGGGAGGAAACCACTATCAGTACAGAGTACTACCCTTTGGCCTAACCTCCGCCCCCAGGGTGTTCACCAAGTGCCTGGCGGTTGTGGCGGCCTACCTAAGGCTTCAAGGTCTTTTCGTGTTCCCATACCTGGACGACTGGCTCATAAGGGGCCAGTCTTCACAGGAGGCCAGTCAAGCCACCCTTCGCACTGTGGCTCTGCTTCAGCACTTGGGGTTTGTCATAAACTTCGTAAAGTCCACTTTGCTCCCGTCCCAGAACATGGAGTTCATAGGAGCAAGGCTGGACACCCTTCAGGCGAAGGCTTTTCTGCCCGTGGACAGAGCCCACAGATTAATGGATCTAGCCAGGCAGTTTCGCAGCAATTCCCTGGTCTCCGCCAGGCAATTCCTGAGACTTCTCGGCCATATGGCTTCCACAGTTCATGTAACTCCCAATGCCCGCCTGCATATGCGGCCTGCTCAGTGGAGTCTTCGAACTCAGTGGCATCAGGCCACAGGGAGCCTTGCAGACTCAGTAAGAATATCCACACTGCTTGCCTCCTCTCTGCAATGGTGGCTTCATCTTCCGAATCTGGTGCTCGGAGTGTTTTTTCAAACCCCTCCGCACTCTCAAGTGCTGACAACCGATGCTTCTCTTCAAGGTTGGGGAGCGCATTGCCAAGGGGCATGTACTCAGGGTCTCTGGACCCCTTGGGAGGCTGCACAGCAGATAAATTTCCTGGAGCTGCGGGCGATATGCTTAGCTCTGAGGGCCTTCTCCCATCTCACGTCTCACCAGTCTGTACTGGTCCAGACGGACAATCAAGTTGCCATGTTTTACGTGAACAAGCAGGGAGGCACAGGCTCCTTCCTTCTATGTCAGGAAGCACAATAAGGCCTATCCCCAAGAAAACTAACTTAGAGAAGAGCAATCCAGCAGCATACAGGCCAATCTCCAGCATACCTCTCCTAGCTAAGATCATCGAAAAAGCAGTCCAACTACAGCTCCAGGACCACATTGACGTACATGCCCCGCTTGACGTTCACCAGCATGGCTTCCGCCCTAACCATGGAGTTGAAACCTTACTGCTCTATCTGTTCAATGATATCATCCACTCCTTAGACAATTACAATCAAGGAACATTATTGATTTTTATAGACATATCAGCGGCCTTCGACACAGTGGACCACAGTATCCTACTAACTAGACTCCAGAGTATTGGCATTAACGGCACTGTCCTAAGATGGTTTAAATCTTACTTAACTGATAGGCAGTTCAAGGTAAAAATTAATAACACCACCTCTCTACCCACTAAGATTAAACAAGGTGTTCCCCAAGGTTCTGCGCTTTCGTCTCTTCTTTTTAACATATTTATCCAGCCAATCTGCAACATCATGATTGCCCATCAAATAGATTATACTATTTATGCTGATGACATAATGATTTACACGACAGTCAACCTTAACAGCCCCGATTATAACAAGATTATGAACTGCCTCGACAACATGTCTGCCTGGCTCACGCTCAACAACCTGGCCATGAACCATAACAAGACAGAGGCTCTCATCATTACTCGAAACACTGACTTCAGCCCCCCGCCTTTTATTAAATTTAAAAATACAACAATACCTTTAAAGGACGAAGTAAGATACCTCGGAGTAACCCTTGACAATCGACTCAACCTTCAATCTCACATCAGAAAACTGTTAGAAGCGCTTACTATAGAATGAAAATAATTAGACGCCTGAAGCCTCTTCTCTCCCAACAACATTTCCGCTCAGTCTGTCAGGCTCTAATAACTCCAGTTCTTGACTTCTGCAACCCTATTTACAACGGAATCCCGAAACACTCACTAAAGCCACTTCAGATGGCTCAGAACACAGCTGCCAGAATAATCGCCGGCTCTTCAACTCAAGCTCACATCACCCCAATCCTTAAAGAACTCCACTGGCTCCCAATAAGCCTCCGTATTAGATACAAGTTGGTCATCAATATATTCAAAATCAGACATAAGACTTCAGCAATCAGTCTCCAAGCCCTCTTATTCTCTAACACCAGCAAAAGACCTAGAAGGAAAGCCACAACTGACACCCTCAGCACCCCAAGTAGCTACTCTAAAGTCTGTAAATTCACCTCACAAAGAGCTCTTTCCTTATCGGCCCCTCTAATATGGAACTCTCTCCCCCCCGACCTACGATCAATTGAGGAACTGAAGGAATTCCGAAAACAACTAAAATTTGTTCTTTTCGTTGAGCACTATGGCTATGACACCTAACTAACTCATATTAATTGTAATCTCTCAATATTGTGTTTTTTGTAATTGTTCACCATGTTATGTTTCCCTTCTTTCACTTCCCTTGCCTATGTTTAGCCTTTGTATGTCTTTGTAACCGCTTTGATTTAAGGAAAAGGCGGTATAAAAAACCTGTTAAATAAATAAATAAATAAATAAACGGCTGTGCTCCTGGGCTGTCAATCACGGCATCCTTCTCAAGGTAGTCTACCTCCCAGATCAAGACAATTACCTGGCGGACAGACTGAGCAGGATCCCTCAACCACACGAATGGAGCTTGAATCCATTGGTGGTTCAGCAGATCTTTCTGAGGTGGGGCCTCCCCACCATGGATCTTTTCGCCAGTCCTCTGAACCGGCAACTTCTCAGATTCTGTTCCAGACAACCGCATCCTCTCAGAGTAGCAGCGGATGCGTTTCTGCTCCCGTGGTCCAAAGGCCTACTGTATGCGTTTCCTCCCACGCCACTAGTGTCCAGAACACTCTTCAAAGTACTCAAGGACGGGGCCTCCATGATTCTGATAACCCCCAGGTAGCCGAGGCAACCGTGGTTCCCACTTCTGCTGCAACTGGCGGTGGACACTCCTATTCCTCTGGGGATTCAACACAATCTCCTGTCTCAAGAACAGGGATCTCTCTTACACCCCAACCTCCAGTCCCTTCATCTGATGGCGTGGCTGCTGAAAGGGTAGTTCTGGCTCCCCTACTACTGCCTAGAGAGGTGGAAGACGTAGTCTTAGCCTCTAGAAGGCAATCCACCCGGAAATCCTACGCTCTTAAGTGGCGTAGATTCTCCGCATGGTGTGCTCAGCACAGGGATAGTCCCTTCTCGTGCTTGGTAGCGGTAGTATTGCAATATTTGCTTTACCTCTCCAATCTCGGCCTTAAGTCCAATTCTGTCAGAGTTCACCTCAGTGCTCTCTCTGCGCTCCACTTGCCGGTGGAGGGGAGGCCTCTTTCCAACCACCCTTTGGTGGCTCATTTCCTCAGAGGCCTCCTCCTGCTTAAGCCTCCTCTACGCCCACCGGCCCTTGAGTGGGATTTAAATGTGGTCTTGTCCGCCATTTGAACCTATGGCTACCCGTCCTCTCAGTTTTCTCTCCTGGAAAACTTTGTTTCTGGTAGCTCTTACCTCTGCTAGGCGAGTAAGTGAACTTCAGGCGCTAGTGTCTGATCCCCCTTACACTAGGTTCTACAGGAATAGGGTAGTCTTACGGACTCACCCTAAGTTTCTCCCTAAGGTTGTCTCTTTCCACCTCAATCAGGAGGTGGTGCTTCCGACTTTCTTTCCCAGGCCGCATGCCAGCCGGGCTGAGATGGTCCTGCATACCCTGGACTGTAGGAGGGCGTTATCCTTCTACCTTGACCGTACACGGGAGCACCGGAGGGCGGTTCAGCTCTTCGTTTCTTTTGACCCCAATAAGTTGGGGTTACCTGTCTCCAAGCGTACTTTGTCCATATGGGTCGCTGACTGTATCGCCTGGGCTTATGGGGCAGCCGGCCTCTCAGAGGGTTGAGTCACGGCTCATCGTGTCAGGGCGAAGGCTGCGTCAGTGGCTCATCTCCGCTCTGTTCCGTTGGCAGACATCTGCCGGGCCGCTACTTGGTCTTCAAGACAGACTTTTGCGGCCCATTACTGCCTTGAGAGGGAGTCCCGCCGGGACAGTGCTTTCGGACAGGCAGTACTCCATAATCTCTTTGGGGTTTAGGCAACTCCTTCCCTCCGGCCCTGATGTTGGGCTACCGGTCGGGGGCATTCTCAGAGAAGATTCCTTCTTTACGTTCTGACGCTCTAGAGGGAGCTCATTTTTTCGGCTTGGGGTCTCCGGTAGCCTTAAGCTGGGGAGTCCCATATGTGAGGACTGACTTCCTGCTTGGTCCTGGAGAAAGAGTAGTTACTCACCTGTAACAGGTGTTCTCCAGGAGCAGCAGGAATCAGTCCTCACAACCCTCCCTCCTCCCCTTGGAGTTGCAGTCTTATGATTTATTTTTTTGCTGTCTTTTAGCTATGTCATCAGACTGAGCAAGATGGCATCCTTGGGCGGGAAGGGGACCGCGCATGCACGCTGCAATTCCCAAAGGCTTTCTTTGAAAGCTGGGGAAATGCTCTGCATGGGGGCTCCGTCGGCGCCGATGTCACCCATATGTGAGGACTGATTCCTGCTGCTCCTGGAGAACACCTGTTACAGGTGAGTAACTACTTGTTCTTTGTGTTAACCCTTTCCCTTCTGGCTCTCACAACCTTCCAACTAGGAGACAGTTTTAGTCTTGCTACCCTCATCCGAGAGCAAGTTACTCTGTAAATGGCAGGGGCCCTGTGAGGTGGAAGCGAAAGTGGTGCCTTTTAACGACAAGATTGCCCAGCAAGACAAACTGAAGAAAGTCAAAATTTACCATATTAACCTATTGAAAAAAGTGGACTCCAGTGATGGCTATGGTTGTACAGCGAGATGATTTTGGGCTGGAAATTTCAGCCTTGTCAGATCCGGCTCAAGTCCTGATTGGAGACTAGTTCTCTGCTGCTCAGAGAAGAGATTAGAAGATTTGTTCCACTGGACTCTAAAAGTGTTTGCCACACATCCAAGATGAACCCACCTCATTTGTCATGATATCATTACTGACCCTGGGGTGGTTATCTGGCAACAACCCTACCGAATTCCGGAGGCCCAGCAACAGACCATCGCCAAGGAGCTGGAAGAGATGCTTAACCTGGGAATTACAGAAGAGTCTATGAGTGACTGGTTGTCACCCATTGTCTTGATTTCTAAACCCAATTGAAGCATCAGATTCTGCATTGACTGCTGGAGGGTCAATGCAGCTTCTAAACTGGAAGTGTATCCCATGCCCACAGTATTTATTTATTTATTTTTATTTAGCAATTATTTCTATACCGCTCTTTCACAAGTATCAAGTGCGGTTTACAAATGAACAGTATGTTATATGGTATGGGTGGTATCATACCAAGTCAGTTTACATAGAACATATTGAACTATTTACAGGTAACAATATAAAGTATTAACATTATAATTATTAGAACATTAAACTGTTAGAACATATTTACATTGTTGATATTTACAAATTACGTCATGAATTATAAATTGTGGTATATATCACTTGGGTTGTATTTTAATTTATCACTTGGGTTGTATTTTAATTTATACTTCAGAGAACATGTAGCTATGATTTGTATTATGATTGTTAACCTGTGTCTCTTTGAGTGGTCTGGGTGAATTCTGCTCCTTTGTTGTAGTATAAAGAGAATAAATGGGTTTTTAGTTGTTTTTTAAATTCCTTTATGTCTGACAGTTGGCGAATGTGGTCAGGAAGGTTATTCCAGAGGGTGGGAGCTGAGTGTGAGAATGCTCTCTTGTTAGTTTGTTTTGTAGCTTTTGTGTAATCCTTTGGTACTGTTATAGTATTTGAGTTTCGACTCCTTTGTGTTCGTTTATCATGTTCTACTTTGATGAGAGTATTGAGTACAGATGGGGCTAAGTTGTTTATAGTTTTAAATGTTGTTAGAAGAATCTTGTATTTTATTCTGCTGTCTATGGGTAGCCAATGGAGTTCAGCTAGAATTGGTGTGATATGTTCTGTTGAGCTTAAGTTCCTTATTATCCTTGCTGCGATGTTCTGGGTTAGTTGTATCTTTTTAATATTTTGCTTTGTGATGCCATTAAGGATTAAGTTTGCAAAATCGAAGTGTGGAGTTATAATAGCTTGAATTATAGCTATGAAGTCTTGCAAGTGAATTAAAGGTCTTAGTTGTCTCAGTGTCTTAAGTTTGTAGTGTATGTTTTTTGTTAGGTATTTTATGTGTGAGTCCATGTTAAGTTTGTTGTCAAGTATCACACCTAGGTATTCTATTTCTTTTTTTGTGTTGATCTCATGGTTATCTAGGGTGATAGTAGTTGGAGGTTTGTAGGTTTGGTTTTTAGTAATATATAGTACATCCGTTTTAGAAAAATTTATGTATAGGTTCTGGTCTTTGAGCCATAATGTTATTTCTTTAAAGCATTCCGTTATTTGTTGTAGTGGAGGATGTGGGATTTTAAATGGGAGATAGAACATTATATCGTCGGCGTAAATATGGTAATAGACACCGTGACGTTTAAAGATGTTGCTGATTGGTTGAAGGTAAATATTAAATAATAATGCTGATAGTGCAGATCCCTGTGGGAGGCCTTGTGTTTGGTTGAAAGTGTTAGATGTTTGGTTAAGAATTCTTACTGTTTGGGTTCTGTTTGAGAGGTAGGATTTGAACCAGTTGTAAACAGTGGATGTAATTCCTATTTGTTGAAGTCTGTTGAGCATTGTTATATGATTGACGCTGTCAAATGCAGCAGAGATGTCGAGGAATACTAGGATGAAGGCTTGTTTAGAGTCATCAATTCCTCTTAGTAATGTGTCATAAAGGATTGTTAGTAATGTTTCGACCCCATGGAATGGTCTGAAGCCATATTGGTGTTCATCAAGGAGGTTCGATGTGTCGATAAATTCCTGTAGTTGGGTTTGGACTATTTTTTCTATGAGTTTGGCCATGAAGGGAATGCTTGATATAGGTCTGTATGATTTTGGGGATAATTTGTCTAATGTTTTATTTTTAAGTATTGGTCGTATTTGGACGTGTTTGAGGGATGGTGGAAGATATCCTTTTTTCTAATGATATGTTGACCATAGGGAGAATGAATGAGGAGAGTATTGGGAGTGTCTTTTTTATCCAATCAACTGGGCATGGGTCAAGGTATGATGTAGTGGTATTGATGTTAGATATGGTAGTTTTGAGAGTAGTCTTTGATATTGGACTAAAGTTGGACCAGGTATCGAGGGTTGGGTGCTTCTTTGCATTGTGTGTTATTGGGGGTTTGGTAGATGTAGATGAACTAATGGGGCGACTCGGTGGAGCACACTTTATTTCAATCTTGGATCTGACCAAGGGATTCTAGCAGGTGCCCTTGACTCCAGCTGCCAAGGAGAAAACTGTTTTTTGACACTGCAAGATCTGTTCCAGTTTACGTACTGGCCTTTGGATTACACAGGGCTCCTGCCTATTGAGATTGCACAAGAGGTTTGCAACTGCATACCTTGATGACGATATCTACAGCAGAGATTGGAACAACCATCTAATCAAAGTACAAGCTGGGTTGACTGCCAACCCTAGGACCTGTTTTCTGGGAGGTTGGGATGTTCAGGACCTGGGATATTTAATCGGGAAAGGACAGATACAACCTCTATTACAAAAGATGGATGCCATTGCCAGGTCCCCACCCTGAAATTGAAAAAAAAAGGTCTGTGCCTTCCTTGGATTGATTGGCTATTACCACCAGTTCCTAATTTTGCAGAAGTGGCAGAGCTGTTAACCAGTCTGTCCTGGAAGAGAGCTCCTGAACAGATTCAGTGGTCACCAGACCTGGACCCAGACTTGGCCTTCCAGTGCCTCAAGAAAGCCGTGTGCTCTGAACCTGTCCTTATTAGCCCTGATTTCTCTCTACTGTTTATTGTGCAAACTGCTGTCTCTCAGAGGTAAGCCTAGGAGCCGTTCTGGCCCAGGAAGTCGGGGATAAAGAACATCTCATAGCATTCATTAGCAGGAAGATGCTTCCTTGGGGATAGTATTATGTGGTGATCAGAGAAGGAAGCCCTGCCTGTCAAGTGGGCACTTGAGACCTTCAAATACTACCTGCTCCTTTGCCTATTTATGCTGGTAACTGACCATCAAACCTTCAAGTGACTGACTCAACATAAGGAATCCAATAGTCGTATTATGTTGTGTTTTTTGAGTCTCCAACCATACCAGTTCTAGGTCTGCCATAGGGCCAGTCAGATTTGCCTGAATGCAGACTTCCTTTCCCAGGGGGTGTCCCGGATGAAGCAGGTGCTCAATGGGGCATGGTTAAGCTAAGGGGAAGGGTGTGTGATGGGGTCTATAGAATGTTACCTGTCCCTCTCCAAAGGGGGAGTATCAACAGTCCCCTTTGAGAGTCTGCAGCCCAGAGTTAAGGGCTGGGAGGGTGTAGCTCACAGGGAGAGGTTAAGAATTAGCATACTGCAGGAGGGATAGAGGTCTATGGAGCCAGATGTCCTTCCAAGGCAAGCTGTGCAAAGAAGTTCTGAGGTAGGAATTTTAAGTGGGGCTGGAGGAAAGGCCGGGAGAACCAGCTTATGTAGGTTTAACAAGCTGGGAGAGAAGTAAAGCTGATTTTGTTTTCCATGAACTGCTGCTGGCCTGTTTTAAAGAACAACCCACC
The DNA here is from genome assembly GCA_033557465.1 of Ichthyophis bannanicus. Lineage (NCBI taxonomy): Eukaryota > Metazoa > Chordata > Amphibia > Gymnophiona > Ichthyophiidae > Ichthyophis > Ichthyophis bannanicus. The sequence continues at coordinate 59,710,236 of CM066042.1, read as the reverse complement.
ACACTCTGCACTACCACAATGTCTTACCACCACCGTTACCACTGTTGAAATAAGTTTATCTCCCCTCCCTTTCTCTATTTCTGTGGATAGTGTTAACATCCTCCCAGGCACTGCAGCTTGTAACTTTGGGGTAGTCAAGAGTAGTTACTCACCTGTAACAGGTGTTCTCCAGGAGCAGCAGGAATTAGTCCTCACATATGGGTGATGTCGGCGCCGACGGAGCCCTCGTGCGGAGCATTTCCCCAGCTTTCAAAGAAAGCCTTTGGGAATTGCAGTGCGCATGCGCAGTCCCCTTCTCGCCCAAGGGTGCCATCTTGCTCAGTCTGATGACATAGCTAAAAGACAGCAAAAAATTAGCAAAAATAAAGCATATGACTGCAACTCCAAAGGGAGGAGGGAGGGTTGTGAGGACTGATTCCTGCTGCTCCTGGAGAACACCTGTTACAGGTGAGTAAATACTCGAGAATTCAAGATGGCGTTCTGAAGGGAGTGCTGTGCGGCTCTGTCTTTGACTTATGGGGAAAAGGAAAGCAAAGGGGGCAAAGAAGCCCTCCTCTACCCCTGCTACCTCGACCCCGTTACCTTTCGCGGCTGGTCCGCTTGACGCTTTTGTGGTTTCGCGGCAGCGGTCAGGTCAAGAACCGGCGATAAGTGGCTCTAGGAATCTCTCGGCTGATTTGAGCTCGGCGGGAGGCTCCTGGCCCGATATCTCATCGCCGGAGCAGTGGCGGCTCCTTAAAGTGCCTTTGCTAAACGGGAGCCCGGTGCCGACGGCGAACCCTCCCCTGGTTCTCGAAAGGGGAGTGGAGAGCGGAGGGACGCCGGTTATTCGGAGCGGCAGGACTGCCGCGGTTAGCCCCGTTGCATCCGGTGAATCATCTACGGTGGCCTTAGGGGTCTCAGCTGTCTCGGAGGTTGAACGAAGGAGAATGGAGGCTGGAGCGGAGGGAGTAGCTGTTCCATTTTCTTTTCCTTTACAGAAACCTGTGGAATTTACACTTGAGACGATTTGGTCAGCTATCGTTAAATTAGGTGAACTTTTGGTTCCTCAGATTTCGTCGGTGACTACTCAACTTCAGGATCATACTGGACTTTTGCAACAACACACGCTGGAAATTTCGGCAGTGCAGAGTTCCGTTTCAGATTTGCAGCAGAAAATAACCCTGGTTGAAGAATAGGGACAAACTTTTCAAAAGGACTCTATGGCAATGCAATTGCGGTTAGAAATGCTGGAAAATCACTCCCGCTATTCCAATTTGCGGTTGGTTAATTTCCCAAAGGCCCCCTCTGTGGGGTCGAAGGAAATGATTAAGAAATATATGTTGGAAATACTGGGGGTACCTGTGGAGTCACACCCTCCATTGGTTAAGGTGTATTATCTTCCTGTTAAAAAGAAAATAGAGGGTGGTGGGGATATACCTGGGGTAAGTGTGGCTGATTCTCTGGATGTTTCAGCTTTGTTGGAAACTTCTTTAGTGGATACTGTTTCTCCTGCTACTTTGATTGCAACTTTTGCATTAGCCTCAGACAGGGATTGGTTTCTTAAAATGTTTTTTCGGAAAAGGGACACTGCCTTTCTGGGTTTGACTGTTCGGGTTTTTCCTGATCTCGCAAGAGCGACCCAGAAACGTAGACGGGATTTTTTACTTTTACGTCCCGCGGTGTTGTTGCTGGGAGCTCAGTTTTTTCTTAAATTTCCTTCAAAATGTATTATTAAAATGACTTCTGCTACATATGTTTTTTATGATCCATCCCAGTTGCTTGCCTTCATTAATACCCGTCGTTCCTCTGATACAGTGTAGGTTTCACTGCAGAGGATATTGCCTGACTGTTTCCCTTCAGTATTATTTTCCTCACTTATTATGTAACTATCTTTTTTCCTAGTTGGATTCTCCCTCATTTTGAGGGCTGTAGAAGGAACAGGTTTTGTTTGATTTCCTGTTAAGTTTTATTTCTATAATGGGTTGGATGTTTAACTGACCTTTGTTACCTGTTTCCTTATTTCCATTCAAGATTGTATGCTTGGATTTTTTGTAAAAATTAATAAATAGAAATTTAAAAAAAAACAAAAAAACAGGTGAGTAACTATTCTTTCTCCAGGAGCAAGCAGGAAGTCAGTCCTCACATATGGGACTCCCCAGCTTAAGGCTACCGGAGACCCCAAGTGGAAAAATGAGCTCCCTCTAGTTCGTCAGCACAGAAGGAAGGAATCTTCTCTGAGAACGCCCCCGACCGGTAGCCCAACACCAGGGCCGGAGGGTAGGAGTTGCCTAAACCCCAAAGAGATTATGGAGTACTGCCTGTCTGAAAGCACTGTCCCTGCAGGACTCCCTCTCAAGGCAGTAATGGGCCGCAAACGTCTGGCTTGAAGACCAAGTAGCGGCCCGGCAGATGTCTGCCAACAGAACAGAGCGGAGATGAGCCACTGACGCAGCCTTTGCCCTGACACGATGAGCCATGACTCGACCCTCCAACGAGAGGCCAGCTGCCCCATAAGCCCAGGCGATACAGTCAGCGACCCATATGGACAACGTACGCTTGGAGACAGGGAGCCCCAACTTATTGGGGTCAAAAGAAACAAAAAGCTGAACAGCCTTCCGATGCCCCTGCGTACGGTCAAGGTAGAAGGATAACGCCCTCCTACAGTCCAGGGTATGCAAGACCATCTCAGCCCGGTTGGCATGCGGACTGGGAAAAAAGGTCGGAAGAACCACCTCCTGATTGAGGTGGAAAGGTGAGACAACTTTAGGAAGAAACTTAGGGTGAGTCCGTAAGACTACCCTATTCCTGTAGAACCTAGTGTAAGGAGGATCAGAGACTAGTGCCTGCAGTTCACTCACTCGCCTAGCAGAGGTGAGAGCTACCAGAAATAAAGTTTTCCAGGAGAGAAAACGGAGAGGGCAGGTAGCCATAGGTTCAAAAGGCGGACAAGTAAGCCGCTGCAAGACCACATTCAGATCCCACTCAGGGGCCAGTGGACGCAAAGGAGGCTTAAGCAGAAGGAGGCCTCTGAGGAAACGAGCCACCAAAGGGTGGTTGGAAAGAGGCCTGCCATCCACCGGCGAGTGGTGTGCTGAGAGAGCACTAAGGTGAACCCTGACAGAGTTAGACTTAAGGCCCAGATTGGAGAGGTAGAGCAAATATTGCAATACTACCGTTACCAAGCACGAGAAGGGATTCTCGCTGTGCTGAGCACACCATGTGGAGAATCTACGCCACTTAAGAGCGTAGGATTTCCTGGTGGATTGACGTCAAGACTACATCTTCCACCTCTCGAGGCAGTAGTAGAGGAGCTAGGACTACCCTTTCAGCAGCCAGGCCATCAGATGAAGGGACTGGAGGTTGGGGTGCAAGAGAGTCCCCTGATCCTGAGACAGATCGTGTTGAAACCCCAGAGGAATAGGTGTGTCCACCGCCAGCTGTAGCAGAAGCAGGAACCACGGTTGCCTCGGCCACCTGGGGGCTATGAGAATCAATGAAGCCCCGTCCTTGAGGACTTTGAACAGCGTTCTGGACACTAGTGGTGTGGGAGGAAACGCATACAGTAGGCCTGTGGACCACGAGATCAGAAACGCATCCGTTGCTACTCTGAGAGGATGCGGTTGTCTGGAGCAAAATCTCGGGGGTTGCCGGTTCAGAGAACTGGCGAAAAGATCCATGGTGGGGAGTCCCCACTTGAGAAAGACCTGCTGAACCACCAATGGGTTCAATCTCCATTCGTGTGGTTGCAGGATCCTGCTCAGTCTGTCCGCCAGGCAATTTTCCTGACCTGGGAGGTAGACAGCCTTGAGAAGGATTCCATGATTGACAACCCAAGAGCACAGTCGTTGTGCCTCCTGACAAAGAAGGAAGGAGCCTGTGCCTCCTTGTTTGTTCACATAGAACATGGCAACTTGATTGTCCGTCTGGACCAGTACAGACTGGTGAGAGGCGAGGTGGGAGAAGGCTCTCAGAGCTAGGCGTATCGCCCCTAGCTCCAGGAAGTTTATCTGTTGAGTAGCCTCCCAAGGGGTCCAGAGACCCTGAGTACATGTCCCTTGGCAATGTGCTCCCCAACCGAGAAGAGAAGCATCTGTTGTCAGCACTTGAGTATGCGGAGGGGATTGAAAAACCACTCCGAGCACCAGATTCGGAAGATGAAGCCACCATTGCAGAGAGGAGACCAGGAGGTCGGATATCTTTACTGAGTCCGCTAGGCTCCCTGTGGCTTGATGCCACTGAGTGCGAAGGCTCCACTGAGCAGGCCGCATGTGCAGGCGGGCATTGGGGGTGACATGAACCGTGGAAGCCATATGGCCGAGTAGTCTCAGGAATTGCCTGGCAGAGACCAGGGAATTGCTGCGAAACTGGCTGGCCAGATCCATTAGCCTGTGGGCCCTGTCCAGAGGCAGAAAAGCCTTTGCTTGAAGAGTGTCTAGCCTGGCCCCTATGAACTCTAAGTTCTGGGACGGGAGCAAAGTGGACTTTGCGAAGTTTATGACAAACCCCAAGTGCTGAAGCAGAGCCACAGTGCGAAGGGTGGCCTGGTTGGCCTCTTGGGAAGATTGGCCCCTTATGAGCCAGTCGTCCAGGTATGGAAACACAAAAAGACCCTGAAGTCTCAGGTAGGCCGCCACCACTGCCAGGCACTTGGTGAACACCCTGGGAGCGGAGGACAGGCCAAAGGGTAGTACTCTGTACTGATAGTGGTTTCCTCCCACAACAAACCTGAGATATTGTCTGTGGTCTGGATGAATAAGGATGTGAGTATACGCATCCTTTAGGTCTAAGGAGCATAGCCAGTCTCCCTGCTGGAGGTAGGGCAGCAGGATTCCAAGGGTAAGCATCTTGAACTTTTCCCTCTCCAGGAACTTGTTGAGGTTGCGCAAGTCTAGGATGGGTCTGAGGCCTCCTGTTCTTTTTGGTACCAGAAAGTACCTTGAATAAAAGCCGTGACCTCTCAGGTGGTGGGGCACCGGTTCCACAGCCTGATCCTTTAGCAGACCTGCTAACTCCTGAAGGAGTAGGTCCCTGTGCAGAGGGGGTCTTGGAGGCTCCCCTGGAAAATAGGAGGGAGGTACCTGGTGAAAATGGAGAAGATAGCCCTTTTGGACTATATGAAGAACCCAGGTATCTGATGTGACGGCTGACCACCTGTGGGCAAAGTGGGCCAGCCGGCCTCCTGTGCTGAGAGAAGCCAGCTGAGGAGAAGAGGCTATGCTGTTTGAGTCAAAAACCCCCACCCTGCTGAGCAGGGGCCAGTGTAGGTGGCTTGGGGGCCTTCTGCCTACGGGGCCCTTGACCCTGCCCCTTGGCCTGCTGACCCTGTTGGGGAGCTGCAGAGGCCTGATAATGAGGGTATTGTTTATAGGCGGATGACTTCCTCGGGTAAAAGGTCTTTTTTCCCGAGCCCTTCTTCTTCTGAGAAGGGGCAGAGGTTTTCCTGGAAAGAATAGTCCTGGTCAGAGTCTCGGTCTCGAGTTCTGCAGCCTTTTCAGCCATGGGCTTGCCAAAGAGGTTTTCACCTCGGCAGGGGACATCGACCAACTTGTCCTGGACCCATGGCTCGAGGTCGGATGACTGTAGCCAAGCCTGTCGGCGGGCACCGATGCCGGCCCCGGAGCCATCGTAGGCTGCTCGAGAGATAAACTTCGAGCACTCTCGAATACCGGTGGACAAGGTCTGGAACCTCTGCAAAGGTTCCTCGGAGAGACCAGCAGAGAACCCGGCAATCTCCTTTGCCAGGTCTCGGAGGTACATGCCCATGTAGAGCTGGTAAGTCTGGACACGGCAAGCAAGCATAGAGCCCTGGAAGCACTTCTTACCGAGGGCATCCAGGTTCCGGGCCTCCCGGCCGGGAGGCACCGAGGAGTGCATCTTCTGACTTTTGAGTCGATGCATGGCCAATTCCACAAACATGGAGTGGTGCGGTAATTGTGCCTTTTGGAACCCGGGGCTCTTGCGGACTCGATAGATGGAATCGACCCGCTTGCTTAACACCGGCGTCGAGGCCAGGGTCTCCCACATGCGGAAGAGCAGCCGCTCCAGCATCGGAGGAACCGGAACAGTAAAGGCCTCCTTCGGGGGAGAGTCTTACTGGAGGGCCTCGAGCTCCTCGGCTCGAGGCTCCTCCTCGGGATCCGCGGGGAAGGCCAAGGCCTTGGCCATATCCCCCACGAAGTCCGAGAACTGGGTATCCTCCAGTGGGGATCATCTCCGAGGTTCGGACTCGGGCGAGTCCGATGGGACACACCGAGTTCGATGAGTGTCGGGTGATTCGTCGTCCTCCGTCTCCCAGCCCGACTCCTCGGAGGAGGAATAGAGCGGCTCCGGTCGGGCGGGCACCGATGCCCTCCGCCCCGACGCCGAGGGTATCGACCTCGGCCCCGAACGGGAGGTCGAGGGAGACCGTGGCTGAGGATCGACTCGAGCCCGCATGGACTCGAGGATCGGCTCGGCCTCCGGGGTCGACTTGGACGTCGAGGTCCCGGTGGTCGGGGCAGATGCACCGGTGAGACCGGCGATCAATGCCCGCTGCTGTTCCATGAAGGCAGCGAAGCTGCTCTCCAAGGCCGTCAACCTGAGTCCGAGATCAGGAGACCCAGCAGCCCCCGACGGCGGCTCCCTCGGAGGAGAGTCAACGAGGACAACAGCACTTACGTGTCCAGGAGACTCCATCTCGACATGAGGATGCTTGGCAGGCCTCTCCAACTCCGAAGACCCGGGATGGCTATCGGGGCTATGCGACCTGGCCCTCGAGGAATCAGGAGCGTCCACCGATGCCGCCCTCGCAGGTTTCTTCTTCCTGCGATGTTCCCGCGAAGGAGACCCCCGCTCAGAGGAACCCCGATGCTGCTCAGGGCCGGAGTCCCGAGACGTCGAGGCCCTGACGAGGTCCGGGCCCGGCCGGACGCGGAGTCAGAAAAAATTCTATCCTTCTGGCGCTGCCGACTCCTCAATGCCTTTGAGGACATTTTGCCACACGGACCACAGATCATCGGGTCATGATCGGGTCCGAGGCAACGGAGGCAGCAGTCGTGTGTGTCGGTAAGAGACATAAGTTTCTTACACCGATCACATTTCTTAAACCCGCTGGTAGCCATCGGGGGAAAAAGGGCCCCTGCTAGGTCAAAAGACCGGGCTGCCAGGGAAAAAAGAAAAAAGGCGTGAACGCCAGTCACAAAGGACAAAAACCGAAAAAGAAAGAAAAGGACTCGATACCGGCGTATCAGTCCGAGCGGGAAAAGGATCCGGCGTCGAACCGGAGAAAAAAGAGAAAAATAGGGAAAATCAACTTTTTCCTCGGGGAAAAACGAACTTTGTCCGTCAGGCTCCGCGGAAAAAAGAAGACTGAGCAAGATGGCACCATCGGGCGGGAAGGAGACCGCGCATGCGCGCTGCAATTCCCAAAGGCTTTCTTTGAAAGCTGGGGAAATGCTCCGCACGAGGGCTCCGTCGGCGCCGACCTCACCCATATGTGAGGACTGACTTCCTGCTTGGTCCTGGAGAATCAAGGCCTCCTCTTTTGCAGCTGTCCAAAGCACTGCTAAAAAGATTATTTTTCTAAGCTTACCAAAATCCATCCTTTCCTTTTCTAAACATCTTATGAAAAGACATCCCATTTCTCATCTTCTGCTTAGACTAGTACATAAACAATGTAGTTCTATTACATGTAGTTCTATTACAATTTATATGTAGTTCTATTACAATTTATAAAGGCTAAAAAATCAACAAACATGAAAGCATTCTCCCATGCTGCCCCCATAATTTGGAACAACATTCCATCTGAACTAAGATCCTTACCTCAAATCATGGAGTTTAGAAAAAAACTCAAAACACATTTATTCTCAACATACTACGGTCCTTTAACGAATTCACCTTTTCAACAAGAAAAAGGATAGTCTCACCAGCCAACCTTATCAATCCCTGATCTGGAACAAGTACCAAAAACACAAAACGATGCTTGAATTATACATACCTTGTATATAATTAATCCTGTTCATTGTATATAGTTACAACTGTTAATTGTAAGTTTTGAGTTGAATCTTTGTAGCTTCTCATTGTTATATGTAAAAACAGCATTGCCTTGTTTACTGTTGTTCAATGTAAACCGCAACTGATCATTGGAAGGTGCGGTATATAAAAACTTGTTAATTAAATTAAAAATTAAATTCTATCTGAAATTTAGTGGTGAATGGCTGTAGTGACATTAGCAAAAGTCACAGTCCATCTCAAGTCACTATGATGATTTCCTATCTGCTTCTACACATAGTTCAAGCTTCCCTTATTTACCTGTGTTTTCATTCTGCACCTTGTCATTACTCTTTCCTCTTATCTCTCGTTATCCATACCTCATGAACTCTGCTCATAGGGCAAATTACTCTTACCCTTTTCCACTGCTAAGGCCCTCTTCGGCAGTTTCCACCTTGTGCCATATGCTTAGAATAGACTTTGTTGGTGTATAAGGTCACCTCCTTTTCTAGGTTTGTTCAAATCCAATTTAAAAACTCACCTTTAGGAGGCTACTTGTACATCTTAACCACTGTTTCTCTGGATCATATCTTGGTTTTAACTATTTACATTTCCAATTTTTTTTTGTCCTGTATGTTGTCTTTAAAAAGGTAACTTATAATTGCTACTGCAAAGAGCTTGTCTTTTATCTGCCCTTGTTGTGTGGCCTGCTGGAATGGGAGGAACTATGTGGGTGCTGTTAATAGATGGCTTATGCCAAGACTGAAAAGAAGATAATCTTTTTGATGGTGAAAGACTTAAGCCTTCTGCCTTTGATACAATTGATCATTAAATTACTGTCACCAAGTACAAGGCTCAATCCCTGTTCAATATTTAATGGGGTTGGCTCCTTCATAATGGCGTGAATAAATAAATACTAAATGCCAGGAACTGCCAAAGTAACCTGAACTTGGTATTCAGCCTAATCAGGAGAAGGATGTAATTCACTAACTGTTGCAATATTGTTTTTGCTTTGCTGTTCAACTCTTGATGTCTATCAGACTAAACCAATCACCTTTGTGATGTGACCTATTTTTGATAGTCCTGAGTCTGTGGAATCATGTCTTGTTAACTACCATGAATCCTGACTTAAGTCATTGGCAGCACAACATAGCTGAAGACACATCATAAAGTGTGGTGTTTAGTTTCCACAAGAAACAAGTGGCTCTGTAAATTTGGAACAAGCTTCCTCCAACCTCTACAAGTGGAGAGAAATCACCTCTTGTATAGAAGAAATGTTAAGAGTGGGCTTTATGGATGAATCTTAGAAGGATCAAAACCATATTTTATGCACTTTGCTTCAACAGATTATCTAGATCGATAGTAGATTGTGATGGAATTAGATGCTAAATTAAATGCTGACTGTACCATCATTCAGGGAGTTAGGTGATCATCTGTATTAGGCAGTCCATTTTCTAGTTCAAAAGTATTTAATAAACATAGCAGTTACAAAATAAAATGAACATGCTGCAAAATCTGGCAACATGGACAATATCCACCCAACTGGAATGCTATTATATGGGATTTATCAGGGATTTATCATTTGGGGGTTTTCTTATCCACCTCTGCTCTGTTCTGGAGAGGTGGGCTAAAGATGCACTAAAGGGAATACGTATAAAACGGATCTTTTACTGTCCGCCTTAAAGAAAGAACTGTCTGGCCAAGATTCAACCTTGGGATGTGGCCTAGAATCTGTGCTATGGACCTGCAACATGGCTAAGAATGGTTTTGGCCTTTTCTCCCTCCTGCCCTGGGGACCTTCTCCATCTTGACGAGCTTACAGTGCCATTTTATGAACACCAGACATCAAACCAAATCATTGATAGTATCATTACTACTGGCTCCTCTGCCTAATCTGAGCTGATTGGATGATGACCAATTGAACACTAACCTTTTGGTCTTTTACTATTTCTAGATTAGTTTAGTTACTTAATTGTATTTTTCACTACCTATTTTTCTTTTTCCTCTACTTTCTTATTGACAGAATCTCACCCTCCTCTCAGCCACTTCTTAGTTTCTACCTCTAGTATTCCCAGCTGCTCCCTCTTCCCACCTGTCCTTCAATCCTTCATTTATTTCCTCTGTTGTCTGCTTTCATCTCCATTTTCTTATGGCTCCACACCATTTTCACTTTTTATTGATACTGCCTACACCTAAAGGAGGTGATAGTGCCTCTATATAAGTCTCTGCTGCGACCACATTTGAAGTATGTGTGCAGTTCTGGAGACCATATCTTCAAAAGGATATAAGCAGGATAGGTGGCTACTATGATGGTTAGAGGTCTTCATTATAAAGCATATGGGGACAGATTTAAAGATCTTAATAGATATATGTTAGAGGAAAGGCGGGATAGAGGAGCTATGATAGAGACGCTTAAATGCCCAAGATGATAGCCTCTCAATTGAAAGCAAGCTCTGCCAAGAGGAGACATAGAAGGAGAGTGAAGGGGGATAAACTCAGGAGTAATATGTGGAAACATCTGTTTATAGAAAGAGTGGTAGATGCGTGGAATAGTCTCCAAGTGGAGGTAGTGGAGAAAAGGATGGTATCTGAATTCAAGAAAGCATGGGATGAACAGAGAAGATCTCTAAAGGATAAAAGGGACTATTGTAGCAGACATGAAAGGGCAGACTAGATAGGCCATGTGGTCTTTTTCTGCCATCATTTTCGTTGTTTCTATGTTTCTAACCTTCTTCCTTCATTCCAATATCTTAAAACCTCTCCTCCTTACAACCCTCTCTTAAATGTTGTCAAGTCAATGTTGACTCCTGGTGACCCAGCAGCCCCTGGGTTGTCTTGGCAAGGTATGACTGGAAGTAGATTGCCAGGCCTTTTCTTCCTCTCTCTACCTTCCCCATTTCTTCCTCCATCTTATCTTCCACCCTTTCTTCAGCTCTTGAGCTTCACCTTTTTTTTCACTGCATTCATCCTTCCCCTTTCTCTTTGAAACAACTTCGCCCTTGTTTCTGCTGTTCCATCTCATCTCTGCCTTGCATTCTTCTGCTTCTCCTATCATCTGTGACATTAATCCTAACCCTGCCCCCCCTAGATATTCTCTCTCATTCCTCACTCAACCGCTCTAAACTCATTCACATTCCTCTCCTTTCCTCCTCTTCTCTCCCTTTCTCATGTGCCTTATGGAATGCTCATTCCATATCTAATAAACTTCCCTTTACTCACGATCTCTTCATCTCTAACGCTTTCCATATTCTAGCTCTTACTGAGACCTGGCTCCTCCCTGATAACACTATTTCAGTTGCTGCCCTCTATCATGACAGCTACCAATTCTCCCACGCTCCTCATGCCACTGGCCATGGTGGTGGTGGTGGTGTTGGGTTAATGCTTTCTCCTTCCTGTCAATTTCAACCCCTTCTACCTCAGTTTCACTCTTTTTCCTCCTTTGAAGTCCACTCCATCTGCCTTTTTTATTCCTTACCTCTCCGGATAGCTGCTATTTGTCCCCCCCCACCCCCCGCAACAAGTCCACCTAACCTTTCCTGCTGACTTTGACTCATAACTCTTCTTATTTCTGGATTTTTCTCTCCCCCCCCCTTATTCATGTTGATAACATTTCTGACCCCTATGCTTCTAAGCTCCTTTCCCTTACCTCTTGATTCAACCTCCAGCTTTGCTTTTCTGCCCCCAGCTCATCAGCATGGTCATTGTCGTGACCTTGTTTTCTTCTCTAATTGTTTACCTTCTAAATTCTGTAACTCATTTCTTCCCTTATCTGACCATCACCTGCTAAGTTTTACACTTCATCACTCCCTGCCTCAATCTCACCTAGTTACCTCCTATCTTTTTGGGAATCGTCATACTATTGATCCATTGGCTCTCTCCACTATTGTCTCATTACCTCTTTCTGCCACTTTGTCTTCTAAATCTGTTGATGAGATTATAGTTTCTCCAGGACCAAGCAGGAAGTCAGTCCTCACATATGGGTGACGTCGGCGCCGACGGAGCCCTCGCGGAGCAATTTTCCCCAGCTTTCAAAGAAAGCCTTTGGGAATTGCAGCGCGCATGCGCGGTCGCCTTCCCGCCCAAGGGTGCCATCTTAGCCAGTCTTCTTTTTTCCGCGGAGCCCTACAGACGTACCCGTCGTGTCCCCGCGAAAAAGTTGATTTTTACTCATGGGGAGCACATTGCCGAGAGGCACGTACTCAGGGCCTCTGGACCACGTGGGAGTCTGCTCAGCAGATCAACTTCCTGGAGCTCAGAGCGATCCGCCTGGCTCTCAAGGCCTTCTCCCACCTGACCTCTCACCAGTCCGTCCTTGTCCAGACGGACAATCAAGTTGCCATGTTCTACGTGAACAAGCAGGGGGGCACGGGCTCCTTCCTTCTCTGTCGGGAAGCACAGAAGCTCTGCTCTTGGGCCGTCAGTCACGGCGTTCTTCTCAAGGCAGTTTATCTCCCAGGCCAAGAAAATTGCCTGGCGGACAAACTCAGCAGGATCCTCCAGCCGCACGAGTGGCGCCTGGATCCCTTGGTAGTTCAGAAGCTCTTTCTAAAGTGGGGCCTCCCCACGATGGATCTCTTTGCCAGCCCTCTCAACCGGCAACTTCCTCGCTTCTGCTCTCGTCAGCCACATCCCCTTCGAGTTGCGGCAGACGCTTTTCTACTCTCATGGTCGGAGAGCCTTCTGTACGCTTTTCCTCCCATCCCGCTAGTCTCTCGGACTCTTTTCAAGGTTCTCCGAGACAAAGCCTTCATGATCCTGGTGGCCCCTCGCTGGCCCAGACAGCCGTGGTTTCCACTCCTGCTGCAATTAGCGGTAGAGGATCCATTCCCTCTGGGGTTACAACCGGATCTCCTCACTCAGGATCAGGGGTCTCTGCTACACCCCAACCTCAGATCTCTCAATCTAATGGCCTGGCTGCTGAGAGGGTAGTCCTTGCTCCCCTTCTTCTGCCGGCAGAGGTGGAAGAGGTCGTCCTAGCTTCTCGGCGACCTTCTACCCGCAAATGCTACGCCCTTAAATGGCGTCGCTTTTCCGTTTGGTGTACCCAACAGTCTCAGGATCCCTTCTCCTGCCCGGTGTCGGTGATCCTGCAGTACTTGCTATACCTCTCTAATCTGGGACTTAAGTCCAACTCCGTCAAAGTTCACCTCAGTGCTCTTTCAGCACATCATGTGCCGGTGGACGGCAGACCTCTTTCCAGCGACCCTCTTGTAGCGAGGTTTCTCCGAGGTCTCCTTCTGCTTAAACCACCTCTGCGCCCGCCAGCGCCTGACTGGGATCTGAATGTGGTTTTACAGCGGATCACCTGTCCGCCTTTTGAACCTATGGCTACCTGTTCTCTCCGTTTTCTTTCTTGGAAAACATTGTTCTTGATAGCCCTCACTTCCGCTAGACGCGTAAGTGAATTGCAGGCCCTCGTGTCTGATCCCCCTTACACTCGGTTCTACAAAAATAGGGTAGTCCTACGGACTCACCCAAAATTTCTTCCAAAAGTGGTCTCCCCTTTTCACATCAATCAGGAGGTGGTACTTCCGACCTTCTTTCCCAGACCACACTCCAGCCGAGCTGAAACGGTCCTCCATACCCTGGACTGTAGAAGGGCGTTGAACTTCTACCTGGACCGTACGCGGGAGCACCGTAAAGCTACTCAGCTTTTTGTGTCTTTTGACCCCAATAAATTGGGGCTCCCGGTCTCCAAGCGTACTCTGTCCATCTGGGTTGCGGACTGTATCACTTGGGCTTATGGGGCAGCCGGACTCTCCTTGGAAGGTCGAGTCACGGCTCATTGCGTTCGGGCAAAGGCTACGTCAGTGGCTTACCTCCGCTCTGTTCCGCTGGCAGACATCTGCCGGGCCGCTACTTGGTCTTCGAGCCAGACTTTTGCGGTCCATTACTGTCTCGAGAGGGAGTCCCGCAGGGACAGTGCTTTCGGACAGGCAGTCCTCCGTAATCTCTTTGAGGTCTGAGCAACTCCTACCCTCCATCCCGGATGTGGGCTACCGGTGGGTAATAATTCAGCGAAGATTCCTTCCTTCTGTGCTGCTGAGCTAGAGGGAGCTCATTTTTGTGCTTAGGGTCTCCGGTAGCCTTAAGCTTGGGAGTCCCATATGTGAGGACTGACTTCCTGCTTGGTCCTGGAGAAAGCGTAGTTACTCACCTGTAACAGGTGTTCTCCAGGAGCAGCAGGAATCAGTCCTCACAACCCTCCCTCCTCCCCTTGGAGTTGCAATCATCTGCTTTAGTTTTTTGCAAATTTTTATGCTGTCTTTTTTAGCTATGTCATCTGACTGGCTAAGATGGCACCCTTGGGCGGGAAGGCGACCGCGCATGCGCGCTGCAATTCCCAAAGGCTTTCTTTGAAAGCTGGGGAAAATTGCTCCGCGAGGGCTCCGTCGGCGCCGACGTCACCCATATGTGAGGACTGATTCCTGCTGCTCCTGGAGAACACCTGTTACAGGTGAGTAACTACGCTTTCCTATAACACTGCTCTCTCCTCGGCTCTGGATGCTCTTGCTCCACCCATGCCATGTCCTGTATTCAGTTTTGGAGACCATATCTCGCAAAGGATATAAAAAGGCTGGAAGTGGTTCAGAGGAAGGTGACCAAAATGATTTGGCGCCTGCAACAGAAGACTTATAGAAGAGACTTGAAGACCTAAATATGTACACTCTGGAGGAGAGGAGGGACAGGGGAGATATTATCAGACCTTTAAATACTTAAAGAGTATTAATGGACAAACAAACCTCTTTCAAAGACGGGAAAGCTGTAAAACTAGAAGACATAACATGAAGCTGCAAGGGGGTAAACTGAAAGGCAATGTCAGGAAATACTTTTTCATTGAAAGGGTGGTGAATGCTTGTAATACTCTTCCGATGGAAGTGGTGGGGGCAAACACAGTGACAGAATTCAAAACAGCATGGGACAGACACAGTGGATCCCTTTATAGCAACAGGATAACATCAAAATAAGCATAACTATCTCATATCTGAACAAATAGGGGTGACTTATATGGAGCAGTGGGTATACCCCTAAACCAGCGGTTCTCAACCTGTGGGTCGGGACCCCCATGGGGGTTGCCACAGGATTTAGCAGGGGTCACCTCGTCTCCGCCAAGTTAAAAAAAAAATTTTAAAACGCTCACAAGTTGTTGCCACTGCCGAATCTGCTTCTCGGCAGCGGCAAACTCACCGCCTCCCTTCTAATGCAGCTGCAGCTCCCTGCCTCTTAGGGAACCATGGCTGTGCCTGTAAAATTGTTGCGGAGCCTCCCTGTCTCAACGGGCTCCGTGCAGCATTGTCCCGCCTCCAAAGGAAGTGGTAAAGAACTTCCTTTGGTGGCGGGACAATGCTGCATGGAGCCCGTCGAGAGACAGTGATGCTCCACAACGATTTTACAGGCACAGCCGTGGTTCCCTAAGAGGCAGGGAGCCACGGTTGCATTAGAAGGGAGGCAGACATGGGGAGAGGGGATGAGGGGGCAGGGAACCTGCAACATGGCTGACATGGACAGAGAGGGGGCTGACATGGACATTGACAGGGGAGAGGGGCTGACATGGACGGAGGGGGGCTGATATGGAGGGAGGGGGGCTGGCATGGACAAAGGGGAGAGACGGGGACATACTGGACAGACAGGATAAATGCTGGACAGAGTTGAGAGACAGTGCGGGTTAGGATTATAATGGGCTGATGGAGCTAGCACTGGTAATGGGCAGATGGGGGGCTAGGACTGGTAATGGGTTGATTAGCGAAGGCTAGGACTGGGAATGGACTGATCAAGGGGGGTTGGGAGTTTGGGACTGGTAATGGGCTGATAGGGGGGTAGGACTGGTAATGGACTGATGGGGGGCTAGCATTGGAAATGAACCGATCGGTGAGGTTAGGACTGGAAATGGGCTGATGGGGGGGGGGGGAGGACTGGTAATGGGCGGATTAGGGGAGCCTAGCACGGGTACTGGGGTTGAGGGGGGGACTAGCACTGGAAATGAGCTGATTAGGGGAGGCTAAGACTGGTAATGGGCTGATGGGGTGGGGTAGGACTGGTAATGGACTGATGGGAGGCTAGCATTGGAAATGAGCTGATCAGGGGGGGCTATGACTGGAAATGAGCTGATTAGTGTAGGCTAGGACTGGTAATGAGCTGATGGGGGGTAGGACTGGTATTGTGCTGATTAGGGGAGGCTAGCACTGGTAATGGGATTGAGGGGGGATTAGCACTAGAAGTGAGCTGATTGGGGGGCTTTGACTGGGAATGGGCTGATTGTGTGGAGGGGAGGATAGAGCTGCTGGCCCTGGAAGAAAACTGGGGGCTAAGGCTACAAATGGGCTGATACGAGGGGATGGGAGAATGGAACTGGAAGGGAGTGGATCTGAGAGGGGCTGCCATGGTATTTGTACTAGAAGGGACTGCTTAGTAGGGAAGGAGGGGGACTGGAAGGAAATGGATACCAGTGGCAGTCATGGGAATGCAAGTTGACATTGGAAGGTACTGAGAGTGAGGATTGGAAAGGGGCTGATACTGGGGATGGTTACTGGGACTGGAAATAGGCTGATGGAAAGAAGTGAAGAAAACAAAAGAAGAGATAAGAAATGGCAGATGGACCATAGACCACAGAAAGAGAGCTAAGAGAAGACAGGAAGCAGAAGCCTCAGATCGGGACCAGCATGATCAGAGAATAAATTGGTCAGACAACAAAGGTAGAAAAAATAAATTTTATTTCATATTAGTGATTTGACTACAAAATCATCATAATTTTGAAATCAAATATTGTTACTTGTTATTGTGATTAATTATTGTGGTTTAAATAAGTAAATTTTATAAATAAAAACATATTGCAAAGGCCTATAATATATTAATAATTCAACAAATGATTACAGCGACAATGCGTTAACGGTAAAGGAAGAGAGATGCATTTGATTTTATCATTGGGGGTCACCACAATTGACCAATGGCAAAAGGGGTCACGGTACAAAAAAGGTTGAGAACCACTGCCCTAAACAAAGGCATGGGGAGGGGTGACCTGCACAGAGTGGCAAGTGCACCTACTCTTGCTGCCTTGCTGAGCAGACTAGATGGACCATACTGGTCTTTATCTGCCATCATATACTATGTTACTATACCTCAGCCCTGGCTGTCTTCAACTACCCACTACCTACGCTCCTGTGCCTGCTCAGCTGAGCCTGCTATCTCTTCTCAACTATCTTCTCAAGGCGCCTCCTTCTTTTTCTGCCCAGACCCTAGCTGATATTTTCCATGACAAATTCCACAAGATTACACTCCAATTCCTCACAAGATCAGCTTCTTCCCCTCTTCATTACCAACTTTTCCCCTCAATCTGTTACCCTTTCATCCTTTTCTAAAATCTCCGAAGAGGAAATCTCTCATCTTCTTTCCTCGTCCAGTCTTACTACCTTTTTCTTTAATCCTATCCCCTCCTGTCTCCTTAATTCCATCTCCTCCTCTGTCATCTATTTCATCACTCACATTCTCAGTCTATTGTTCTCCACTGCTACTTTCCCTGCAGCCTTCAAGCATGTTCTGGTCACACCTCTCAAGAAACCTTACTTGTTCCTACTTGTCCCTCTAATTATTGACCCATCTCCCTTCGTTTACAAAATTCTTGAATATGCCCTGCTCTGCCATTGCTTGAATTTCTCTACTCTCAAGCGTTTCTTGATCCACTTCAATCTGGCTTTCGTTCCTTACATTCTACTGAAAAGGCCCATGCCAAAATCTCCAACAACTTATTCCTGGCTAAATCCAAAGGCCTTTACTCAGTCCTCATTCTTCTCGACCTTTCTGCTACTTTTGACACTGTTAACTACCACCTTCTCCTCCATATGTTGTTCTCACTTGGTTTCAGGAGTTCTGTACTATCTTGGTTCTCTTTTTATCTCTGGAGTCACCAGAACAGCACAGGGAGGACAGGGCCACACCACTTAAAAACAAAAAAAACTTTTATTCCGTAAAACCTTTAAAGGTACAGTTCGCTTTCTCAATAGATGCCAAAAGGCATACCTGAGAAGCACTTATTGAGCTTTCAATTACTGTTTTTTATTTGTTACAATGTCCTCATTGCCAGTGGAGTATATATGCAATTGACTCTTAAGTGGCTGACAGCCAAAACTTGGCTAAGTCGTGTCTGTACCTTTTGAAGGTTTTATGAAATAAAAGGTTTCTTTGTTTTTAAGTGGTGTGGCCATGTCTTCCCTGCACTGTTCTGGTGACTCCTGTGATTTCTGCAGAGGGTTGGTCTTGATCTTGTCTTCTTCTTCCTCTTCCTCTGGTGTTCTCTTCTTATCTTTCCCAATGCTCTTTCAGTGTCTATTCTGGTGGTTCTTCCTCTACTGCTTTCTCTCTCTCAGTTGGTGTACGCCAAGGATCTGTTCTAGGCCCTCCTTTTCTCACTCTATACACAGTCCCTTGGTGCCCTCATCTCCTTCCATTGTTTTCAATATCATTTTTATACTGATGCCTCAAATCTATCTACACTTGATATTTCTCCTACAGTCCAAGTCTTTTGCCTGCCTAACTGACATCGCTGCCTGGGTGTCTGCCGTTTGAAATTGAATATGGTTTTGTATATTTCTCCCTAAACTCTAGTCGTCGTCCCCCCCCCCCCCCTTCCTCCATCTCTTAATAACACTCTTCTATTTCCTCAGCCTGTAACCTTGGGGTCATCTTCAACTCCTCCCACTCCTCCACACATATCCAATAAATAACAAAAACCTGTTACTTCGTTCTCTGTAAGATTAACAAAATTCACCCTTTCCTTTCTGAACACACTACTAAAACACTTATCCACTTTTTAATCACCTCTTGCTTAGATTATTGCTGGTTTCCCCGAGTGAGTCATCTTTCTTCCCTTCAGTCTGTTCAAAACTGCTATGTGGCTAATCGTCTGCCAGTGCTAATATATTTGGATAAACCCTCTTAAATCACTTCATTGGCTTCCCTTCTGCTTCTGTATCCAGTACAAAGTCTCCTCCTGACCTATAAATGCATTCATTCTGTTGCTCCTTCCTATCGTTCCTCCCTCCTCTCTCCTTACACTCTTCCTGGTGAACTCCACTCTTCCTCTTGGTTTCTTCTCTTTATGCCCTTCTCTTCTACTGCTATCTCCAGACTTTGATCCTTTCACCTTGCTGCTCCTTATGCCTGGAACGAAACCTGACACCGATATAGGCATCTCTCCCCCCCCCCCCCCCTCTTCAAATCCATGCTAAAGGTTCACCTCTTTCAGGCTGCTTTTGGATCTTAATCCTTTGTTCTCCTTACGTTTCCCTATTGTACCCTTGTTCTTATCTATTGTACTGTCTGTCTTGAGTAGATTATAAGCTCTGATGTGCAGGACTGTTATATGTGTCTGTACAGTGCTGTATATGCCTTGTAGCACTATATAAATACTTAATAGTAGTCAAGAGCTATATTTATGTAGCAATGCTGTAGAAACAGTTGTCGTGGAGCTTGCAATGTTTTATTGCCAAATGTTTTCTCTTGTTCCTTTGGGCTTCCAGTACATGGAAGCCAGGATTGTGATCTTGTGCCATGAACCTTCACTTTATGACTTTTTCCCAAATTTTACATCATCTCATAATTTTTACGTCAGTCATTCCTTTTGCAGGGGTTCTCAACCCTGTTCTCGGGACCCACCTAGCCAGTCGGGTTTTCAGGATAACCACAATGAATATGCATGGAGAGATGTGCATATAATGTAGACAGTGTATGCAAATCTCTCTCATACATATTCATTGTGGTTATCCTGAAAACCCGACTGGCTAAGTGGGTCCCGAGGACAGGGTTGAGAACCCCTGCTTTACTGGGACTTTTTCCCACAGCTCTGCAAGGAGAGATCCAAAATTGGAATGCTACGTATCACCACTGTGGTGCTGTAATTCTTTATTCCTTGGTGTTTGCCTGTGAATGCTGTTTCTGTAGTATCCTCTAGTCCAGGGGTGGGCAATTCCGGTCCTGGAGGGCCGCAGACCAGTCAGGTTTTCATGATGTCCCTAATGAATATTCATGAGATCTATTTGCATACACTGCCTTCCATTGTATGGAAATAGGTCCATGAATATTCATTAGGGACATCATGAAAACCTGACTGGTCTGCGGCCCTCCAGGGCTGGAATTGCCCACCCCTGCCCTAGCCCACCCAAGGCCTTCTGCTTGGCTGTACACAACACTATTTAACCCTGATTGGTGGTGCAAGGGTCTATGACTGTTCACTGGCTCACAGGCCACATAGTGATTGGTGACTGCCCCTACTTGGCATAAGTCACAGTGAATTCCAGAGAGAAGAGGAAATGGCCATGTTTCTGTGACCCCATTACTGATGATGTGACCCCATTTGTGGTCCCAACCCCAAGTCTGAGAACCACTGAGCAGCAGAGACGTGCAAGTGCTTTGTAAAATTGACTATTCCTCCGCGCTGAAAGATACATGCGTCTCTGAGATAAAAGGGAAAATGGGGCCATGCAGAGGGATGGGTATGGTATGTGCAATATTTTGATAAATTTTAGAAACATGCATGTGTGAGATGTGGGCATCGGCCATTTTGAAAACAGAGACTTGTTCGCAGCCCTATTTCAGATCATTACATGCTCACTACATGCATGTCCTAGCCTGCCGTCTTAAAAATGGGGACATGCAATGGCGCTGGAGCTAGGGCAAATGCTTTTTTATTTGCTGCCACAATTTTTTGAAGGAAGCTAAAAAACATCCAGGGAAGTGAGGGGGCAGTCTCCTCTTCTTATTTATTTATTTAACCAGATTTCTATACCGCTTTCTTCTTATGGTGGTTGTTTTGCTGAAATGAGCACTTTTGAGTCCTGTTTGTGCCTGCAACAGGTACAACCATGATCATCTCTGACTGCAGCTTGATACATGCAGCACCAGTCTAAAATCAGCTGCACATGGGGCCCCCGACATCCCCGTGAGTGACTTGGATGTGCTTATGCTAGATGTGTGTAGCTTCAGAGTTTTCTAAATTGTCTCTGTGATTTCCATATCTGAATGGCATTTTTGGGCATAGAAACCATGAATAATAGGGCTTCTAAAATGACCCTCATAGACTTAGGGGTATGTTTACTAAATGGCGGTAGCGGACTCCGTGCGATATCGTAAGTGCGGCCCCATTGATTTCATTTTAATTATTTATTTAACAGTTTTTATATACCGTCCTTCGATTCAGGACGGTTTACAGAGAACATAGCGTGACAGTGTGTTTCAACTGTTTACATGAAACTGAACTTTTTAACATGAGTACATATGGTTCTGAACATGAGTATAATTTCAATGGGGCCGCAGCTCTGATATTGCAGAGTCCGCTACCACTGTTTAGTAAATATAGCCCTTAGTTTTCAGTGTTGCTTCTAGCAGAGCTGTATTATAAAGAGGATTCAAGTCCTGTGCTCTAGGAGCCTTGTTTCTGAAAATGCATCACTAACCATGCTGGAAGAGTTTAACTGTATAATGCAGCATTGCCAGGAAAGACTTCAAGAGTTCAAAGCCTCTTCATACTACACAAAAGGCTTCACTAAAAAGAATGGTGCATTTACAATTTGATTCTTGACGTCAAATTGTTTACCAGCATAAGTGAACAGAATCTGCAGATATAATCTAAGGTTTTTAGTCTTATCAATAACCAGTGTATTTATTAGTGAGTAGTACACAGGTCTTCAGGTTTATAATATTTTTATTAAAATATTTGGGGGTAATTTTTTTAACAGGGTGCCTAAGCTGTGAAGGTGCACATTTCACCTAGGTTAAGGCAACAAGTGCATTTTTAAAACAGCCCCCCTCCCCCCGCCCTGGTAAACAGGTGCAGACACTTACACTTGTTTGAAGGCGAGCACAAACCAAAGTTTGTGTGGCAAAACCACAGTGCAATGTGTGCCCTCAAGTGACCCAGCAGCTCTTGGGATTTCTGGGCAGTGTGACTGGAAGTGGGTTGCCAGGCCTTTTTTTTCCCAAGGCAATGGAAGGTAAAGTAACTTGCCCCAGGCCACAAGTGCTAGTGGGACTCAAACCCTGGTTTCTTTTTTCCCAAGCAGGTTCTTTAACCATTAGGTTATTCCTCAACTCCAGTTTGCTTATTTTAAAGCACATTGCACAACCCCACCCGACTTCTGTTTCTGAGAACCTAGTAAATGTGCAAAGGTCGTGCACAGGTTTGTAAGTGCCTGTTTCTGTGGGCAAAATGCTTTTACCTGCAAAAAAGGTTTTATAAAATTAGCTTCATCATGATTCTTCCGTTCTTCCCTGTCCAGGTTTCTCTAGCTTAGCTCTTGATTTTAATTTGTTAAAAGGAAGTCAGCCATCCAGTTTGTACATGCAATCTATTTCAGAATTTAAAGTTGGAGGTGACTATATTATTTGGTAAAAATGGATATTTGGCTATATAACATCCAGGTTCTTTTTGATCACCGTTACTTTGGTTATATCTATCAGCTTGGTATAGTACTATATATCCAAGGGAAAGAAATTAATAATTTTGGGCCCATATTCTAAAGGCCCTGACCTATAAACCATGTAAATGTTACTGAATGGAGGTGTGGCCTAGTGGTTGGGGCAAGTTCCCTCAGGCTGGAAGGGTGGGGGTTCAAATCCCACTAGAGGACAGCAACCTTGGGGCCAGAAGGACTGGGGTTTCTAGTCACACAGATGCTCCTTGTGGTCTTGGGCAAGCCACTTAACCCTCCATTGCCCATGTTCCTTGTAGAATAGTTATCTCCAAGTTATAATGCCCTGTTGAATGTAAAAAACCACCTTGATATCATGAAAGGCAGTATAAGAAATGTTAAATAAAGAACATAAGATATGCCCTACTGGGTCAGACCAAGGTCAATCAAGCCCAGTGCCCTGTGGCCAATCTAGGTCACTAGTACCTGGCAGCTCAAGGCAATCTGCTACCTGAGGCAAAGGATGAGATGGCACCCTCCTCCCCATATGGGGGGGGGGGGGGTTCTCAAAACTCCAGTCAGGGACTGAACCAAACCAAAAGGCCGATTAGAATATATAGAGGAAATGCAAGATGTTTGCACACCAAGGAACTAAAAGAGAGAAAGAACCACAGCACAGTTTATAAAGCTAAATTATAACTCATTTTTATTTTGTTGTTATAAACCACCTTATGGTTCTTGCTTTTTCTTTTTGAACATATATTTTGTATCCACAGAACCCCCTTCAACAGTGGGTGCAGAGCAGAACCAGGACATTCACCCACAGAACTCAATATCTTAAAAAAAAATCTGATTCTGATCATCTCACTAACAACAACAAACATTCTCCAGTATCAGACATATTGTGAACTAATACAAAACCTACAACAAAGTCAATGAGTATCTATAGAGCAAATCTACCATTCCATACCGTACCATACCATATCAGCATCAACTTCCAAAACTCACATAAGGAGCCCATCCAAAAAAAGCATCACTGTAAATACTACAGTGGGCCCTGGAACATCCAAACATCTATTTGAAAAGCTGAATAATTCATGTTACTACAGTACAGATCTCTACATACAAACACCATGTTAACAGAACATCTGGTCTTGGTCGAACACTCATAACACAGACCCTCACCAAGTACAGAACAAGTCACAATAACCTAAAAATAAACACATGTAGATAAAAATTAAACTGCAACCCCAAGAAGCCAGATTCTGCATACAGTGCAATACCAGAGAAATAGAAAGAGATGCATTTCCATCTACTGTATAAAATATAAAGATAACACCAAGTCAGATAATTACATTGAAAATAAAATTCTCTTTGAACTTTGTTTTCTGACCATTTTATTCTCTGATCATGTAGGTCCCAGTCTGAGGTTTCTGCTTTCCTCTATCTCCCAGTGATGCAGGGCCATGTGCGGAGACTCACTGTGGCATCATGTGCATAAATTTAGTATACTTTATTTTTAAATGTATATGCCACTCATCTAAAATCCTAGGTGGCTTCTAAACATACACATGCAATTTAGTATAACAGATGTTACAATAAAACAAACATAATGATAAAACATTAAATTTGATTAATGAAAAGCCACTTACACAGCCCCCCTCCCCCATTAAACCATTATAAGTATCTGCACATCAAATTTATTTCGCTATGACCAGATTATTGATGAGGAGGGAAGATATAAAATGAGAAATTAATCCTGGTAGCCATGAATTCACAGGCTGGTTTGGCTTGTGCTAGAGCTGGAAAAATCCGAAATTTAGCAGCGGTGAAGCTATTAAGCTACTAAACAAAATTAAACTGAGATGTTCCCTTAAAATTTGAAATTTCCTTGAATCTGAACTGACAACATATTTTAAATTTCAGTCTGGCAGCATAAAGAATACAAAACTGCAAATCTCAAAAACAATACATATTCCAATACAACCCCTCCCCCCCCCCAAACCAACATCCTACAGTTGACCTCACCAAGATCCCAGAGTACTGGACCCATAGAGCAAATCTACTATTCCCTAACAGCACTAATTACCAAAACTCACACATGGAGCGTACCCAGAAAAGGGCAGCACCATAAATATTGCAGTGGGCCCTAGAACATCCATATTCCTATTCAGAAAACGGAACAAGCTGGATTACTACAGATCCCGACATAGAAACTCCATGTTAACAGAACATGTAGCTTCAGTCACACATATGCAGAACAGAGATAGCTCTTTACCAAGTAGGGAATATATCAGAACAAACTGAAAACAGACATATGTAATAAAAAAACAAAACATTACAGTTAGGTTTACAGAAAATAACACAATGGCTGAGCGCAAGTAGCATGAGTGCAACTAATGCCACCTCAATGTGTGGCCTTATTTACACCGCCAGCTATTTTGCCATGTTGAAATGCGGTAACTGCAGGAGGATGTAACTGCCTCCCTGCAGTTAGCCTATGGCCCTGTCTAATGAGACTCTGGAATTAGTTACCAGAGGATGCAGTAAAAGCTGTTAGTGTAGCTGGGTTTACAAAAGGTTTGGACAAGTTCCTGGAGGAAAGGTCCATAAACTATTATTAAAGAAGACCTGGGAAAAGCATTGTGGAACCTGTGTGCCTTTTTGGGAATCTGCCAGGTACTTGTGACCTGGTTGGCCACTGTTGGAAACAGAATACTGGGCTTGATGGACCTTTGTCTGACCCAGTATGGCATTTCTTATGTTACCAGTGCAGAGCCTAAGACACATGCTGCTAAATATGCCAAACAAGAGGGGCTCAACAGCATCCATGTAACATCTCCTACTTCCACAAAAACAAGAGTGACTTTGCACCCCAACACAGCACTTCCCATCCTCTGAAAAACAAGAGGAACTTTGTGACTCCAACATAAAACACCAACAAGGGCTTGGCAACCCCAACATAACTCCTGAAACTGCACACTGGCCAACATGGTGTTAATGTAAATATATATTCCATAAAAAAACAAAGGAAATGCAAGATGTCCGCACACCAAGGAACTAAAAGAAAAAGTGAGAACCATAACATAGAATAAAATGAGTTATAATTTGGTCTTATAAACTGTGCTGTGGTTCTCACTTTTTCTTTTTGAATATATATTCTGCATCCACAGAAACCTCTCCCTCGACAATGAGTACAGAACAGAAATAGGACATTCACCCACAGAACTAAATATATTTTAAAAAATCAGATTCTGGTCATCTTACTAACAAACATTCTCCAGTACCAGGCATACTGAGAACTAATATAAAACCCTATAGAAGTCACCTAAGATCTACAAAGCCAAATCTACCATACCATACCAGCATAAACTTCCAAAACTCATACAAGGGACCTACCCAGAAAAAAGCAGCACTATAAATACTGCAGCAGGCCCTAGAACATCCATACACCTATTTGAAAAGCTGAACAAGTCAAATTACTACAGTACAGTATAGATCCCTATGTACAAACTCCATGTTAACAAAACATCTAGCCTTAGTCACACATTCAAAACACAGACCCTCACCAAGTACAGAATAAGTGACTACAACTTAAAGTAAAAATAAAAATATGTAGATAAAAATTAAACTGAAATCCCAAGAAACCAGACTCTGCATGCAGTGCAACAACAGATAAATAAGAGATGCAGTTCCCCATACTGTGTAAAATATAAAGATAGCACAAAGTCCAATCACTAAAATGAAAATAAAATTATTTTTCTACCTTTGTTGTCTGACCATTTTATTCTTTGATCATGCTGGTCCCGATCTGAGGCTTCTGCTTTCCTGTTCTCTTAGCTCTCTTTCTATGGTCCATCTGCCATTTCTTATCTCTTTTGTTTTCTTCACTTCCTTCCATCAGCCTATTTCCAGTCCCAGTAACCCTCCCTAGAATCAGCCCCCTTTCCAATCCTTCCCTCCCAGTACCTTCCAATTTCAACCGTCTTGCATTCCCAGGACTGCCTCTAGTGTCCATTTCCTTCCAGTCCCCCTCCTTCCCTCTGTCCAGCCCCTTCTAGTCCAAATACCATCGTAGGTATCAGTTCACTTCCACTCCCAGTGCCACCCCCCCTGTCAACTCCATTAGTCACCCTACCCTCTGTCCATCCCTCTTCCAGTACCATCCCCATGTATCAGCTCCCTTCCAGCCCCAGTGCCCCTTCCAGCCTCCTCCCCATTACCCAGCAACCTACAAGTCCCATCCCCAAGTGTCAGCTCCCTTCCAGTCCCCTCTTTTCCCCCATATCAGTTCCCTTCCAGCCCCCCTCATTTCCCCGTGTCAGCTCCCTTCCTGCCCCCCCCCTCTCATGTCAGCTGCTTTCCTGCCCCCTCCTTCCCCTGGCAGAACCTCTCAGCATCTGGTCCCTTCCAGTCCCATTCTCCCATCCCCCACATTAGCCAATTTGTAGTCCTAGCCCCCAGTTTTCTTCCAGGGACAGCAGCTCTCTCCTCCCCTTCCCAAATTAGCCCATTTCCAATTCTAGCCCCCAGCCTTCTTCCAGTGCCAGCAGCTCTCTTCCCCCCCATCAGTCCATTTCCAGTCCCAGCCTATTTCCAGTCCTAGTCCCCTTATCATCCCTCTCCAGTCCTAGCCCCCCATCAGTCCATTTCCAGTCCTAGCCTCCCCAATCAGCCCATTACCAGTCTTAGCTCATTTCCAGTGCTAGCCCCCCGATCAGCCCATTTCCATTGCTACTCCATTACCAGTCCTAACCCCCCTGATTAGCTCATTATCAGTCCTAGCCTCCCAAATCAGCCCATTTCCAGTCCTAACTCCCCCCATCAGCCCATTACCAGTCCTAGCCTCCCCCCATCAGCCCATTTCGAGTCCTAGTCTCCCTTACGCACCCCTTTCCAGTTCTAGCCCCCCCATCAGCCCATTTCCAGTGCTAGCCCTCCCATCAGCCCACTACCAGTCCTAGCCCCCTCCCCCGATCAGTCTATTTCCAGTTGTAGCCCATTTCCAGTCCTGATCCCAATGCTGAGCATCAGGAGCATTTCCTGTTTCAAGTGAGACAGGAAATGCCTCCTTTATCCTCAGCGTGCCGTGGACTCAACTTTAACAGAGCCGCAGGAAAGAAGGGAAACACTGTTCCTTCTCGCGGCTTTGCAAAGGTGAGCCGGGGAGCTGGTCAGGCAAGTGCAGGGCTCTTCTGGGGCAGTGGGGGGGGGGGGGGCAGGTGGCACGGAGTGCTTGATTTTGCCACTGCTAAAAAGCAGTGGCAGCAGTTTGTCCACCCCTTTTTTTTTGTTTGTTTAAATTTTGAAGGCAGAGTGAGGCAGCCTTTTTTGCCACCCGCAAAAGTTGCCATCTGAGGCGACCGCTTCTCTCGGCCACATTATAGAGCCGCCCCTGCCTAGCAATTTCCCTAAAAGACACATGTTCCACAATGCTTGTATTAAGGCAAGCAGTGGATTTCCCGGGTCCCCTTTAATAATAGTTTATGGACCTTTCCTCCAGGAACTTGTCAAAATATTTTTTTAAACCCAGCTACACTAGCAGCTTTTACTACATCCTCCTGTAACAAATTCCAGAGTTTGATTACACGTTGAGTGAAAAAAGTATTTTCTCTTATTAGTCTTAAATAGGTTACACGGTAGCTTCATTGCATGTCCCCTAGTCTTTTTATATTCTGATGACATAAACAATCATTCTACATTTACCCATTCCACTCCATTCATTAATTTATAGACCTCTATCATATCTCCCCTCAGCCATCTCTTTTCCAGGTCGAAGAGCCCTAACCTTTTTAGCCTCTCATAAGGGTATCCTTCCATCCCCTTTACCATTTTGGTGGCTTTTCTCTGTACCTTTTCTAATAACACTATATCCTTTTTAAGATACGGTGACAAGAATTGCACACAATATTCAAGATGCCATCGCACCATGAAACGATACAGAGGCATTACAATATCCTTTGTTTTATTCTCCATTCCTTTCTTTATGATTCCTAGCATTCTATTTGCTTTCTTGGCTGCCACTGCACACTGGGTGGAGGGTTTCAACATATTATCCACGATGATGCCTAAATCTTTTACCTGAGTGGTGGTTCCTAATGTGGAACCTTGCAGTGTGTAACCATAGTTTGGGTTGTTCTTTCCTAGGTGCATAACTTTGCACTTGTCCACATTAAATTTCATCTGCCATTTGAATATCCAGTCTACCAATTTATCAAGGTCCTCTTGCAATTTTTCACAATCTTCTTGGGTTTTAAAACTTTGAATAATTTTGTGTCATCTGCAAATTTGATTATGTCACTCATTATTCCCATTTCCAGGTTATTTATGAATATGTTAAAAAGCAGCAGACCCAGCACAGTTCCCTGTGGTACTCCACTATTCACCTTTCTCCATTGGGAAAATTGGCTATTTAGCCCTAACCTCTGCTTTCTATCTTTTAACCAGTTCCTAATCCACAATAGTACACTGCCTCCTATCCCATAACTTTTTAATTTCGCCAAGAGTCTCTCATGAGATACCTTGTCAAAGGCTTTCTGAAAATCCAGATACACTATATCAACTGATTCGCCTTTGTCTGCCTGATTATTCACACCTTCAAAAAAACATAATTATTCTCCAGGAACAAGCAGAAAGTCAGTCCTCACATATGGATGACCTCGACGCCGACAGAGCCCTGCATGAAGCATCTCCCCAGCTTTCAAAGAAAGCCTTTCGGCGATGCCACCACGCATGTGTGGTCCCCTTACTGTCCAAGGGTGCCATCTTAGAAACATAGAAACATAGAAATATGACGACAGAAAAAGACCACATGGCCTATCTAGTCTGTCCTTCCATAACAACTACAACAGTCCACTTTTTGCCTTTAGAGATCCTCTGTGTTGGTCCCATGCTTTCTTGAATTCAGTTACTGTCCTCATCTCTACCACCTCCACTGGGAGACTATTCCACGGATCCACTACTCTTTCCGTAAAGAAATATTTCCGCATATCACTCCTGAATCTATCTCCCTTCACCCTCATCCCATGTCCCCTCGTAGCAGAACTTGCTTTCAATTGAAAGAGGCTCTCTCCCTGAACATTTATGCCACGGAGGTATTTAAACATCTCAATCATATCACCTCTATCCCGCCTTTCCTCTAAGGTGTACATATTAAGATCCTTAAGTCTGTCCTCATATGCTTTATAATGAAGCCCATTAATCATTTTGGTAGCAACCCTCTGCACCGACTCCATCCTGTTCACATCCTTTTGAAGGTGCGGTCTCCAGAATTGCACACCATACTCCAAATGAGGTCGCACCAAAGACTTATACAGAGGCATTATCACCTCCTTTTTTCTGCTAGCCATTCCTCTCCGTATGCACCCAAGCATCCTTCTAGCTTTTGCTGTTGCCTTTTCCACCTGTTTAGCTACTTTAAGATCATCAGACACAACCACGCCTAGGTCCCGCTCTTCTTTAGTGGACAAAAGTACTTCACCTCCTATACTGTATTGCTCCCTTGGATTGCTGCAGCCCAAATGCATGACCTTACATTTTTTAACATTAAATCCCAGCTGCCAAATTCTAGACCAGGGGTCGGCAACCCGCGGCTCCGGAGCCGCATGCGGCTCTTTCTCACCTTTGCCGCGGCTCCGGAGCACACTGCCCGCCCGGTATTTATGGTGTTATGGGCTCCCTCCCTTCTTCTGCAGCCGCGGTTCCCTGCCTCTTAGGGAACCGCGGCTGTGCTTTTAAAATCATCTCGGAGCCCTTCCTGTCTTGACGGGCTCCGTGCAGCATTGTCCCGCCTCTAAAGGAAGTTGTTTACCACTTCCTTTGGAGGCGGGACAATGCTGCACGGAGCCCGTCAAGACAGGAAGGGCTCCGAGATGATTTTAAAAGCACAGCCGCGGTTCCCTAAGAGGCAGAGAGCCGCGGCTGCAGAAGAAGGGAGGGAGCTGACAGGGAGGGAGCAGATATGGATGGATGGAGGGGGCTGACAGGGAGGGAGGGAGCTGATATGGATGGATGGAGGGAGGGAGGGGGGCTGACATGGAGGGAGGGAGCAGATATGGATGGATGGAGGGGGCTGACATGGAGGGAGGGAGCTGATATGGATGGATGGATGGAGGGAGGGAGGGGGGCTGACATGGAGGGAGGGAGCAGATATGGATGGAGGGAGGGGGGCTGACATGGAGGGAGGGAGCAGATATGGATGGATGGAGGGAGGGGGGCTGACATGGAGGGAGGGCGCAGATATGGATGGATGGAGGGAGGGGGGCTGACATGGAGGGAGGGAGCAGATATGGATGGATGGAGGGAGGGGGGCTGACATGGAGGGAGGGAGCTGATATGGATGGATGGAGGGAGGGGGGCTGACATGGAGGGAGGGAGCTGATATGGATGGATGGAGGGAGGGGGGCTGACATGGAGGGAGGGAGCTGATATGGATGGAGGGAGGGGGGCTGACATGGAGGGAGGGAGCAGATATGGATGGATGGAGGGGGGCTGACATGGAGGGAGGGACCAGAAAGGGATGGATGGAGGGAAGGGGGCTGACATGGAGGGAGGGAGCAGATATGGATGGATGGAGGGAGGGAGCTGACAGGGAGGGAGCAGATATGGATGGATGGAGGGTGGGGGGCTGACATGGAGGGAGGGAGCTGATCTGGATGGATGGAGGGAGGGGGGCTGACATGGAGGGAGGGAGCTGATATGGATGGATGGAGGGAGGGGGGCTGACATGGAGGGAGGGAGCTGATATGGATGGAGGGAGGGGGGCTGACATGGAGGGAGGGAGCAGATATGGATGGATGGAGGGAGGGGGGCTGACATGGAGGGAGGGAGCAGATATGGATGGATGGAGGGAGGGGGGCTGACATGGAGGGAGGGGGGCTGACATGGAGGGAGGGAGCAGATATGGATGGAGGGAGGGAGGGGGGCTGACATGGAGGGAGGGAGCTGATATGGATGGATGGAGGGAGGGGGGCTGACATGGAGGGAGGGAGCTGATATGGATGGATGGAGGGAGGGGGGCTGACATGGAGGGAGGTAGCTTTTATGGATGGATGGAGGGAGGGGGGCTGACATGGAGGGAGGGAGCAGATATGGATGGATGGAGGGAGGGGGGCTGACATGGAGGGAGGGAGCAGATATGGATGGATGGAGGGAGGGGGCAGATAAGGATTGCTTGAGGGAGGGTGGCTGACATGGAGGGAGGGAGCAGATATGGATGGAGGGAGGGAGGGGGGCTGACATGGAGGGAGGGAGCAGATATGGAGGGAGGGAGCTGATATGGATGGATGGAGGGAGGGGGGCTGACATGGAGGGGGCTGACATGGAGGGAGGGGGGCTGACATGGAGGGAGGGGGGCTGACATGGAGGGAGGTAGCTGATATGGATGGAGTGAGGGGGCTGACATGGAGGGATGGAGGGGGCTGACATGGAGGGAGGGAGCTGATATGGATGGAGGGAGGGAGGGGGGCTGACATGGAGGGATGGAGGGGGCTGACATGGAGGGAGGGAGCTGATATGGATGGAGGGAGGGAGGGGGCTGACATGGAGGGATGGAGCACTGGTAATGGGGTTGAGGGGACGAGCACTGGAAATGAGCTGATTAGGGGAGGCTAGGACTGGTAATGAGCTGATGGGGGGGTAGGACTGGTATTGGGCTGATTAGGGGAGGCTAGCACTGGTAATGGGGTTGAGGGGGGATTAGCACTGGAAGGTACTGGGAGTGAGGACTGGAAAGGGGCTGATATTGGGGAGGGTTACTGGGACTGGAAATAGGCTGATGGAAAGAAGTGAAGAAAACGAAAGAAGAGATAAGAAATGGCAGATGGACCATAGACCACAGAAAGAGAGCTAAGAGAAGACAGGAAAGCAGAAGCCTCAGATCGGGACCAGCATGATCAAAGAATAAATTGGTCAGACAACAAAGGTAGAAAAAATAATTTTATTTCATATTAGTGATTTGACTACAAAATCATCATAATTTTGAAATCAAATATTGTTACTTGTTGTTGTGATATTTTCTGGCGTTTTTTTTTTTGGTGTGTGAAGGAAGAGGGGTAGTCTTATACGGCGAGTATAGGCCAAACACCTATATTTTAACAGGAAAAGTAGGGGGTCGTATATAGCATTAAGGTAAGAAACAATATATGCAGTGTTAGATTTGTTTTAAATGTCGCAATGGTTTTGCGGCTCCCAGTTTTTTTTTTCCCTTCGGAAACGGGTCCAAGTGGCTCTTTACGTCTTAAAGGTTGCAGACCCCTGTTCTAGACCATTCTTCAAGCTTAGCTAGATCCCTCCTCATGTTATCTACCCCTTCCTGGGTGTCTACTCTATTGCAGATTTTGGTATCATCCGCAAAGAGGCAAACCTTACCCGACAGCCCTTCCGCTATATCACTAACAAAGATGTTAAAAAGAATCGGACCAAGGACAGATCCCTGGGGCACACTTGCTCAGTCTCCCTTTTTTCACGGAGCTCTACAGACGTTCATCTTGTTACTCCGGAAAAAAGTTTATTTTGGTTGTATTAGTTTTTTACTTTTCCAGTTTGCGCTGGCTCCTTTCCAACCCAAGATCCACTGCAACCGCACCGGGCCTCAACAAAACCTTTTGTCTTGATTTTTTCCACTACAGCGCTTTTGTGCCTTTTTCAACTGCTAGTCGTGTTGAAGGTCTTCGACCATGCAGAGGGGTTCTTTTTACCCCAATGGCCATCGGCTTTAAGAAATGTCATCGGTGCTCTAAGAACATGTCCTTCACCGACACTCATGATTGTTGTCTCCGGTATCTGGGTGCTCACCACGACCTGGAGGAATGCTCCTTGTGCAAGAAAATGTCTGCCAAGGCCATATAGAGCTGTCGGCATAAGCAGGACATCTTCCACAAGGCAGACTCAACCCCGGTTTCCCTGAAAGCCTCATGCCCGAAGGCCCTGCACGAATCCTCAGACTCGTGTAAGGCCCCCGCAACTCCCTCCATAGGCTCACCGACACTCCGAGCAAGGGTCACCAAATTGTGCATATAAGAAGAAGAGGAAGACCTCGAGAAGCTCATCAGGGGAGGCGGACAAACATGGGAACCAGAGCTGGAGCATCCTCAGAAGGTGCCCAGGGCCAAGGTCGTGGCCTCTGGCGAAGGACTGTGGTGTCCTGAGGCCCATCCCATCGAGAATCCCCTTCCTCGTCAACTCCTGACCCGGTTACCCCAGTGTCGGAGTATGTGGCTGCATTTCTGTGTTTCTGGCATCACAGTGGGCATCGACTCCTGGCCCTGCCAAGACTACAGGGACCTCGGCATCTAGGACTCCCTGGGCCACCGCAGCGATCACCGAGAACCAGATGTCTCGGACAGATCGGCGAGGGTCTTGTTCTTACGCCCGATCCTTGGGAGTGAGGTCTTTGCAGACAAGTGCCTCTGGCTCCTGCCATGCCCCTGCTTTGAAGCATCCGAGGCCAGAGTTTCCAGCTCTCCTGTTGCCGGAGGATCTTGAATTCTCCTTGGACCTCTCTGACTGGGAGTCCGACATCAAGATGTCCCTGGAGTCTGGGGTGCACTGAGACCTTCCCTTAGACCCAGATGGGAAGGCAAAGCGCCATTCCCTGCCCGAGGACACCTCTTTCCTCGAGCTTGTCAGGAACATGGCACGGGCTTTCTCCCTCATAACGGAGTCGGAGGAAGAACCATGTATGGAGGAACTCGGCATCCTCCAATATGAGGCACCTTCAAAAGAGACCCTAATGATCCTGGTGCCTTCCATCCTCACCCGGCTTCTCCTCCAGATGTGGGAAACACCAACCTCGGTTCCCATTGTGAGTTGGCAACTCGACATGATGTATTGGGTCCAGCAAGGGCCTGGGTTCTGCAAGCACAGCTCCTTCACATGTCATGGTGGTTGTGTCGGCCATGCACCGACAGGAAAGCCCGAAAATGCTAAGGTTGTATATATATTTTATAATAGATTTACATGCATAAATCATACATTGGCTCATGCCCTACATAGTGCACCTCCTCTTGGAGCCTGTGTTGCTTATAATATCACAGCCAAAGCCATCCCGAGACTACTAGGCAGCAAACCTCTCACCTTTTTTTTTTTTTAGCTCTCAGCATCACCAGTTGTCATTTTGATGCCTCTCTTTTTCTCAGACTAGTCCAGGTTGTAATTGATGATTTATTAACTGCAATGTTCCAGAATCCAAAACCATGAAATTTCTGGCAATTTTCATAGCACAGGTTAAACTACCTCTCCCTTGAGTATTCTCACGCATAGTGGGACTCCTGCCACTTGCTCATTATCGGACACAAAATTCTAACGAATGTAGAGGATGGATTCCTCAACTCATGAGGTGTGTTTATTAAAGCATGACAGGCTTTAGAGTCACATATGCCTTGTAGCACTATACAAAGAATTAGGATTAGTAGTAGTAAAGTGGAGTTAGTGCAAATAGCACCATATTGGCTGCAAAAGCTGTGTGTTATCTGTTGGAAGCATGCATTTCCCCATCTTTGTTAGTGATATAGCTGAAGGGCTGTCAGGTAAGGTTTGCCTCTTTGTGGATGATATCAAAATCTGCAATTGAGTAGACATCGAGGAAGGTGTAGATAACATGAGGAGGGATCTAGCTAAGCCTGAAGAATGGTCTAGAATTTGGCAGCTGAGATTTAATGTTAAAAAATGCAAGGTCATGCATTTGGTCTACAGCAATCCAAGGGAGCAATATAGTATAGGGGGTGAAGTACTTTTGTCCACTAAAGAAGAGCGGGACCGCGACATGGTTGTGTCAGATGATCTTAAAGTAGCTAAACAGAAAAGGCGACGGCAAAAGCTAAAAGGATGCTTGGGTGCATAGGGAGAGGAATGGCAGCAGAAGAAAGGAGGTGATAATGCCTCTGTATAAGTCTCTGGTGCGACCTCATTTGGAGTATAGTGTGCAATTCTGGAGACCGCACCTTCAAAAGGATGTGAACAGGATGGAGTCGGTACAGAGAGTGGCTACTAAAATGGTTAGTTGTCTTCATTATAAAGCATATGAGGACAGACTTAGGGATCTTAACATGTACATCTTAGAGGAAAGGCGGGATAGAGGTGATATGATTGAGATGTTTAAATATCTCCATGGCATAAATGTTCAGGGAGAGAGCCTCTTTCGATTGAAAGCAAGCTCTGCTATGAGGGGACATGGGATGAAGGTGAAAGGGGATAGACTCAGGAGTAATAGGTGGAAATATTTCTTTACGGAAAGAGTGGTGGATCCGTGGAATAGTCTCCCAGCGGAGGTGGTAGAGATGAGGACAGTAACTGAATTCAAAAAAGCATGGGACAAACACAGAGGATCTCTAAAGGTAAAAAGGGGACTGTTGTAGTGGTTGATATGGAAGGACAGACTAGATAGGCCATGAGGTATTTTTCTGTCGTTATGTTTCTAGATAATGCAGAAAAAAATGCAGCTACTGCAGTGCAGCAGCACAGTGGATGCAACTAATGCCACCCATGGAGATAGAGTTTGTTGCATCCGCAATGTCTGCAACTCATACCGTCAATGGTCACGGTAACACCCACTCTGCACCCACACATGCTGCTATCTGCATTTGGTCCATGTTAGCTGTTACAGGAGCACACTTTGCCCACATTATCACCATGTTAACAGCTAGTGTGCTTTAGTACACATGCCCCTAGGTATCTAGCATTAAGGATATGATCTAAGCAAAGGATGAATTTGTCACTGCTAAAAAAAAAAATGAACAAAATATATTTAAAAAATAAATTCTCCACCTTGATGCTTCCTATACCTGCGTAATGGGCCTATCTTACAGCTGATCATTTTTTGGAGGAATAACAGGAGACTTAAATCCCTTAGCAGTGAACAATTACTTAAGTCCTCATAATATTTTAATTACAAAAGATACATTAAGAAAACCCAAACACACACACACACAACTAACAGATATATTGACAGCCCTGTATGCCTTTTGTTGCTGTGTTGCCTATGTCGTAGGACTAATTTCAAACTTCAGCACGTTACTTTCTATTCTAGGTTTGTGAAAGTGGAAAAATAAATCAATTATCACCTGCAATGCCTCACACATAACAGCTTGGAACTCATAATTAACTACCATCGTTCAACCTACCTTACATTCCATTCAAAATACTGGATAATTCTGAATCATTTCAGGAGTCAAAGACTTTTTCTTAGCCTATTGTTAGTCAAACCCAATCTCCGTCAAGTTGAAGGATTGCAGCAAAAAGATAACTGAATACTTAAAGTAATAGAAGGAATAAAATACATAAGACATTTGTAGATTCACCTTCTGCTATACTTTGAAAGTGTACCAGATATTCCTTAGCCTTTTTTTCCAATGTAGAATTACGGTAAAGAGCTGGGGAAAATGTTCCTGCTCTTTCTTTCACTAACAGAAGCGATTCCTTCTTACTCTTCAACTCTGCTTTACACCAGTTCCCGTTCTTCCCCTATCGCTGAGATTCTCTAGCTCATGTAAGAAAACTTAGAGACATGTCAGTATCATGACTAAATAGCCATGTCCGGAGTCCCCTTTTTGCAGTCAAAGAACTGTAAATTCTGCCTCCTATATATATCGGACTCAGCAGCTGAAGATAATGTTATTAATTGAATTACTCCCCATCACTCTCTATTCCATTGGAATGGAACCACATATCCCAGAATCCCTCAAAGCCAGCTTCCCTTTCAGTCTAGGCTTCATTTGAACCATTCCATTTAAAATGTGTGTGTGTGTTTTTATTTTTAAAGACACATGATGTACTCATTTCACACATCCAGACTCCACAGCAAGATTCAAAAGCTAATCCTCACATTTATTTTATTTATTTATTTATTTAACAAGAACTTATATACCGCAGCTTCCAGAGATCAGCTGCGGTTCACAAATAACAACCGTCAACAAAGCATAGTTTGTTTTACATGTAACATCATATAACTATAAACAATGTAAAGTAAACATAAATTGTTAAACTGAATAGCACAGAACAGTGCAACACTATATACATTATATACATTGTTGGGAAATCTGAGTTAGGTCTGCTTATATATTGGCTTTATATTGGCTTTATATGACTGCACCCTTACCTGGTGAAACTATGGATGGCACAGAAGACAATAGCTATATGAGAAGACAATAGCTATATGAGAGTATATGCTTGCCATAAGATAATGGATGCGGCCTGCTATGGAAGGATTCTGGGAAACCATATTCTGGATAGAAGTATGCAGAAGTTTGGGCCTAGTAATATCAGCAAAAAGTACAGGTCAGCACAAAATACTCTCTGCCTGGTTTCAATTAGTGCCAAAAGAAGAACAACACAGGAAGGGTCAGAGGTCACAAGCTATGCATAGATGAACAGACCTATAAGCAAATCCAGATGTATAAACGTAAAAAGAGATTCTTCCCCTGGGAAAAGTGTTGTAGGATCCTGAGGCCCTGCTGACACTTAAGAAATGTATGATTAATTTGAAACAGACATTTGAGATGGGGAGAAATGTATATAAGGCAGTTATTTTTCAGGTAAGGGTGGGCAGTATTTTCTCCCCCTTCGCAGAGAGAGAGAGAAGGTACTGTCTGCCATTTCTATAGACGGGCTTTTGCTGTTCTGTATGACACTGCTATTTTGTTATGCTAAAATAAAAAGTTTTTGTAATTAAAGCAATTGCCGTCTAAGTAATTCTTTGATTGATGCTGCTTGTGAGAACCAGAAGCCACAATTGGTGCCGCAACCCGGCCTTCTAAATTTTTTTCTAAATTGCCCAAGGACTCCTCTGACTGCAGTTTTGACTTGCCTGCATTTTTGTCAGAGGGACTACCTCCTGTTTTTCACAGAACATAAAAAAAACCAGGGGATGAGAATACCTTCTCATTAGGAGAAGATTCCTTCTGCTGGTCCAGAAGATGGGAGAGTGACGTCGAGAGAGATTTTGATACCCTAGGACGACTCCAGCGGGTGAGTTTTGTTTTTCCTGTCTACAAACAAAGACGGAAGATTTACCCAGGTTCGATTGGTGGGTGAGTACCAAATTTACACATATTATTTTATGTGCTTAATGTTTTGTTATGTTGAAAAATTGTTAGTGTCTTTGTATTTAGTTGTAATATTAGGGAAAGAAAGTTTGAAAGTTTTGCCCAGACATTAGGTCTCTGTCTTTCTGCGATTGATTGATGTACGCTTGAGACTGTACGTATTATTATTAATACGAAGCGAGTGTGTGTCTTTATCCACGTTTTCATACCCCCGCGAGGGGATTGGCTGGGTTTAGACGAAGCGCAAGAGTTGTATGTGCGTATGAGTCCTGGATTCGTAATTTTCGCTCCTCTGTTAATTAAGAGGTTTGGATTGCCACCTAAAAGCGAAATTACGCGCGCCTCTGTATATAAGGAGGTTCAATTTGCTATTGGTAAAAGGCGAAGTTAATTGTCCCTGTCCCTGAACAGTGAAAACACCAGGTCTACATAGACTATAGAGAAGGGACAGCTAGAGAAATGTTTAAAAGAAAATCTAAACAGGAACAAAATACTGAGAAAGGAACTGAGCCCGGTCCTAGCCCCATAGATAGCCTTGTTAAACAGAACCCTCTACTGGAGGCTTCAATAAAAAATTGTTCTAAACAATGGGAAAAATGGACGAAGAAAACACCCTCTCTTGCCTGGCCAGCAGGGGGGTCGTTTGATCCGCTCATTTTGACCAAAATTAGGGATCATATCTTATTTAACAAATGTGGCAAAGCCCAATTGGAACATTTGCAACATATTTCCCTGTGGATGCAGGCTGGTCCAGAGCCTTTGTCTTCTGCCCCTGTACCCCCACCTTCTTATTGGGCAGCCGAAAGTAAAGCTATGGCAGCCATAGGCTATTCTGACCCAGTTTTCCAGCCCAAGTCAGAACCGACTTCTCACCCAGCAGCCTCTATACCCCCAGAACAGGTCCTGCATAAACTCTTGGACACTGAGGGAGCTTGGGCAAAGATTGAGGGTCATGTTAACTTAAAAGCCACCCCTGCCCCAGATCCCAGTGCATATGCTGAGGCACAGGCAAGATTAGAAGAGTTGAAACAGCAATTAACAGCAGAACATGAAGATTTAGAAAGTCAGGCTCAAGCTTTAAAACTATCTGAGGTTAACATTACTGAGAATCTTAAAAGATGGGAGTTAGACCTGACAGATAGGGAAAAACGTTTTAAGGCGATTATAGAAGAGGAAGAAGAGGAGAAGGTAGATGAGGTAGTAGATGATGAAGAGAAAAAAAGTGCACTTACAGTGATTTGTGGAGTTGTGAAAGGTGGTAAAGCTCCTCGAGCTCCCCAACCCTGTATCCTTACTTTTATTACAGAGCAGGAGGATGGAAATGGTTACTATGTTTACCGATGGTCCTCCAACATGTACGGTTGGACAAGAGCCAACCAGCCCCAGATATTACAGTGGCCCCCTAATGGATCACTAGAAACTGTGCACCTTAACACCGCCCGACTCTGCATTCGCGGAGGAGCGGGAGACCCTAACTGGGATTCTGCCTATATGGAGGCAGGTCTTAGGGTTTGGGAGAAGTATGAGAATCAGGACGCTAATAAACAGCTTCTGTTTCCAGTAATCTACACAAATGAAGGAAAATCTAAATATATCCCATGGAGTTTTACGGATATGACTAATATAGCCAGTAGTCTCCCTCCTCTTAGTAGAGGGGGAGAGACATGGATTCAAAAA
This sequence comes from Ichthyophis bannanicus, assembly GCA_033557465.1. NCBI lineage: Eukaryota > Metazoa > Chordata > Amphibia > Gymnophiona > Ichthyophiidae > Ichthyophis > Ichthyophis bannanicus. The sequence continues at coordinate 59,670,170 of CM066042.1, read as the reverse complement.
TTTGAAAGAATTACGGCTGGATATAATTTGGCTTTGGGAGATATCAAAGCTTTATTGGCCAAAATTCTGGGAAATAGTGCGACAAATCAAGTGTTCGCCAATGCTGACTTAAAACAGGTGAAAGTCACAGTTAACACTTACGATGGTGCTTCCTTCAACGAGTTTCGTCCTCGTATTTGGGACGCCCTCAGGGAGGTGTACCCTACTCAGCGCAGTTTGGCTCCTCTCACTACTATGAGATTCCAAATAGGTGAGGATATCAGTGCATACCTCGTACGATTTCAAGATTTATGGGAAGCACAAATGGGGGTACCATACGATGATGTTTGTATGAGACCTGTATTTTTCCAGACTTTGTGTAATACATTACCCCCATCCGTAACTGCAAAATTAAAGTCTATAGTAGCCTTGGAGTCTGAGCCATGGCCTAAACAACAGGCCCATATTTTGCATTATATTCGATCTTTAGAGGAGGACACTTTGAAACCTGAGAAGGATTTGAAACAGGCCCAAGCACGCTTGTTACACCTTCAACTTAAAGGGTTACAAGAAATTAAAGATCCCCAATCCACCACCAAATTACATCTTGATAAATCTAATAATGAACTTATTAGACAACTAAAACAGAAAATTAGGGAACAGCAGGAGAAAATTGATGACATGGAATATCTGGATCCTTATGAGGATGATGTTCCAGACCCCTGTGATGAGGTATGGGATAGAGATAAGGAGCGCATTTACTATAACGGAGCCCAACGACCCCGTTATCCTCAGCCACAGCGTCGAGGTCCCTCTTACCAACAAAATAACCGTACTCTTGCCCCACAGTGTTGGAACTGTGGTGGTTATGGTCATTTTCAGCGCTCATGCCGTGCTCAGCGCAGAAATGAGAACTTTGATAGGAGGCGTTTTCCTTTGTGGACACCTCCCCGGGATTCTGGACCCCCACCCCAACAATGACTGGGAATCTATATCTTACAGGCGAGGCTCACATATCAGGAACCTCTGATCACAGTATATCTTAATGATGAGCCCACAGAAATGTTACTTGATACAGGAGCCACTTCCTCTGTATTAACTGCTTTACCACAGAGATGCCAGCTTAGTAGAAAGAAAATGACTACCACTGGTTTTGATGGTAGACCCTTACATCTTACCTAACTACACCCATTTGTTTAAGAATAGGAGATCAGCAGATTTCTCATTCTTTTCTGTTTGCCCCATATTGCCCAGTAAATTTGATGGGTAGGGACTTATTGGTGAAATTACAGGTTGAATTCACCTATGGTCCGCTGGGAGAAAAAGGCCTTGAGCGGTCACTGCTCCTCAGCCCTTATGGCCGAGTTAAATCACATCTGCCTATTACCATTCATATTAAGCCTGGCTGTAAACCACCAAAGATTCCGCAGTATCCCCTCCAACCGGAGGCCCTGCAGGGATCTCGCCAAGAGATTCAGGAGCTGTTTCAGCATGGAATTATTGAACTCAGTAACTCCCCATATAACACCCCACTATTCCCTGTGAAAAAGCCTAATGGGAAGTGGAGAATAGTTCATGACTTACGTGCACTTAACAGTGTTATTGAACCACAGTTTCCAGTAGTCTCAAACCCTGCCACATTGCTGACAACGACTACTCTGTACAAATATCATACTGTTCTGGACCTTTCCCATGCCTTTTTTGGGATAGAGGTCGAACCCACATCCAGGCAGTTTCTGGCATTTATTTTTGAGGGTCAGCATTATCAGTGGACCAGGTTACCCCAAGGATATGTGGAAAGTCCCTCCATATTCTCTCAAGCACTAGTTGCTGATTTGCAATCATTCAGGGCAGAGTTGCCCAGCAATGTGTCTTTGTTACAGTATGTAGATGACTTACTGCTTTCCACAGCTGAGGCTGCAGCAAACCTGGCCCTCACAGATAAACTTGTTTGTTATCTTTTGGAAAGTGGTTACCAGATTAATATGGCCAAGGCACAGATCTGCCAAACTGAAGTCACTTTTCTGGGTTTCCTAGTAGGAGATGGAATGCTGTCTCTGACAGAGAAAACTAAACAACATTGCTTGCAATTACAGATGCCTACCACTGTAAAGCAATTGTGATCTCTGCTCGGCATTATAAATTTCTGCCGTAATTGGATCCCAGGTCACAGTCAACGCACACATCCCTTTTGCAAATATTTAAAAGGGGGGGCTAAGGGGTCGACTGTTATCAGCCTGTCAGCTCCTGACCAGATTTTGCTTCAGTCTCTTCTGTCTGATGTCTCGCACACACCAAGTATCTGTCTCCCTGACTATTCAAAGGAGATGTTTCTCATTAGCTTTCACGGACATCACACGTGGGCAGCTGTGATTTATCAGGATGATGGTAAAATTGTGTCCTACTTGTCAGGGTCTTTTTCTGTTACAGAAATAGTTCTGCCTGATGTTGAGAGAGGGTTAGTAGCCACCAGTGAGGCAGTCAGGAAGACCTATAACACCTTTCATCCCTTGCTACTCACTGTGTATTGCTCCGGTGATGTAGAGGCATTGTTATGCAGTAATACTCTCCACTTTACCCCACATCGGGTGCACCAGCTTTGTGCTACTCTGCTACGGAGTCATATTCTCATTAAGCCATTCCCTGTAAGTCACCCTTTTGGCTACCTACAAAATTTAGTTTCTGTCATTGTTGGTGAGGCGGGAGATAACGTCCCCATTTTTTCTTTCGCAGATAATATTCTGTCTCTTCACGAAATGCCTGTCAATTCTAAAGTCTGGTTCACTGACGGTTCTGAGACGTCACTATGTTCTGGTTTCAGTGCAGTACAGATATCTCTATCTGGTGACATTCTAGATGTGTTGCAATATCAGTTGCCGAGTGCTTATAGTGCTCAAGGTGCTGAACTCTGTGCAATTTTGGCAGTCTTACTGCATCAGGAGAGACAGAACATTATTATATTCACTGACTCCCAATATGCAGCACAAGTGCTGACAGCGCTTCACTAGAAATGGTCACAAAGAGGTTTTTATCACTTCCTCAGCCAGCTCAATCTCACATCTTGATGAGATACATCAAATTTATGAGTGTTTAGAGAAACGCAGAATCAACAATCTGTTTCTGTGCTGTGAATGGGTTCCTGGACATACACAGGGAGACTCTTTCCGCCAGATGGGCAATGCCCTGGCAGATCAGTTAGCCAAAGAAGTAACTAGTAATGCTTCCCTGACTTTACCTGTCACCAGATCACAGATCTATTTAGTACCTGACCTTGCTGATTATCAGAAAGATGCTGTTTCTCATGAGATAGGAAACTGGGAGAGACTAGGTTGTTCCCAAATTAAGAAAATGTGGGTACATCCATCAGGAAAACTCTGTATCTGTTATGTAGCACTGAAACGCCTCACAGAACTCATTCATGATATCTATCATTCTAGTACTGCAAATGTTTACAGCATGCTTGAGGACATTTTTTGGTGTCCACACATGAAAAATCGCATTCAGGAACTAGTAGCTAAATGTCCTGTGTGTATCCTGAATTCTCAGCCAGGAGGAAAACCCATAGCCAAAGGTCACCTCCCGGTTCTAAGTGGTCCTTTTGAATCCTGGTATGTAGATTTTACTGACATGATCCACAGATGTGCTCAGAAGCGGTACCTTTTAGTGTGGGTTTGCCCTTGGTCTAAATGGATTGAGGCTTTCCCCTGCAATAGAGAGACTGCTGAAGAAGTAGTAGAGGTTTTGCTAACACAAATAATTCCCCGATTTGGCATTCCTAAAGTCATATATTCTGATAATGGCTCTCACTTTCGTAATGCTCTTGTGACTGCACTCACCCAGCATCTCCCTGTTCAGTGGAAGTATGTTTCTGTGTATAAACCTACTTCCAATGGTCTTGTTGAACGATGTAATGGCATTTTGAAAACTCAACTCAGAAAGATTTGCGCTTCTGGTCACATGACCTGGCTACAAGCATTACCAATGTGCTTGTTTCAGCTGCGTAATAGCCCGATCAAACGATTACATCTGACACCTCATGAAATGGCCACTGGCCGGCGTATGCGCACAACTAATTTATCACAGTCCCAGGTTCCGATTCATGATAGTCTCTCTGCTTACCTTGCAGGACTCCGGATTGCGCTCCAAGAAATTGCTGACCGTGTAGCAGACACACAGTCTGTGTCCAGTCCATCCTTATTACCTTGCTTCCCTGTAGGGTCCACTGTCTATAAAAGAAATTGTGTTCGTGCATCCTGGGACTGCCCAACCTTTTCAGGACCCCACGTTGTCACTGCTGCTTCCCCTTTTGCTGCCAGACTGAATGATACTGATACTTGGGTGCATGTCAGCCATCTAAAAGCGTCTCCAGCTGTCCCATCTGATTAATCAGTTTTATTTCCCTACAGAACTCACGTGTTCTCACCACAGTGCTATGTTGTTAGTACCAAAGATGATCGCTGTCAAGCCTACTCCATGGGCGTCCTTGTGCTTTTTTCTGGGAATCTCTGTCATAATCGTGCTCCTTATTGAGTGTTTACATCCAGATGGACAGCTAGCTTTGTTTCTCCAGGGATGGAACCAGACTAACCAGACGATATCTCGAGCACCCCGGGCTTTACCTGAAGGCTCTCTGAACTTGTGGAAGCAATCAGTATTACACATTGTTTCCCTAATGAACATTGCAGACTGCATTATTTGTACCCCTTTACCAAAGGGTGTATCATATGCTCCAGTACATGTTTCAAAGGTCCCCTTAAATGAGTATGCAGGACAGCTTGCTTGTGTAGATAATAATAATTTTTCTGCCAGTTGTTATGAGACTTTTAATTGTTCCCAGACGTGGCATGCAATGAATATGATACATGACCCTTTGCGTGTATATGTTGACCCGAATATGATATTTGATTTATGTTTAATAACAAATGTATCCATTGCTTTTTCAGATAAGTGTAATTTGTCGTATAATGTGCTTAGTGGATCCTTTCATTTTGCTAGTAATTCTGTCATGATAAAGTGGTATAATCAATCCGGTAATATGGACCCCTCCAGTATGCAATATGATTGGAAAAATATTACAAGAAGCCCGGTAGTGTTTACTGGATCTGCCTTCTGGTGGTATGTGGGGGTTGGTCCCATTTACCACGATGGTTCAGCTGTGCTGTCAACGGGTTCTCAGAATGAATCTCCATATACTTCATGTTATCTCCCAATGTCCAGTTTCAGGAGGGATCTTACCTCAGCTACCACGGGAAAATCTTTTGTTAAGTGGTTTGATGGGCATCATATGAGTTGCATATGGACACCTGCTACAAACCTCTTTGCTGTAATGGGTCATTATTGGTTGTGTGGGGAAACTCTGTATCAGGTAATTAACCTCTCCCTATTACCCTGTGCTTTGCTTAAAGTTTCTTCTTTTTCTGTTTTGATACCTCTTAATGTTACCCATCATTCTGCTTCTCGCTCCACCCTGCATAGATTAAAACGTAGCTCCTCAGCTTATGCTAGCCCCTGGGATTCCTCTATAGCCGAGGATGATGCCATTCAGGCCTCATTTGAGTATATCAATTCCACTTATCCCATGACTAAAACTCGTTTGGATGCCCTTAGCGCAACGGCCTGGATTCCCTTTGCCACCCCCGCCCTAACTGCTGAGCTTGGTATGGCTGTACGCCGTTTGCAATGTTTGTTGCATATTCAAATGAAAGCTGTTACTGAATCCATATCACGCCTAGCTGAGTCCCTTGAGCAAAATACACAAATGACTCTGCAGAATAGGCAAGCTTTGGATTTACTTTTGGCCGCTGAAGGCGGAACATGCACTTTCATTAATGCTACAAACTGTTGTACTGTAATCGCTAACCACACGGTGTTTGTGTTAGATGCAATGAATAAGATAAAGCATCTCTCTGAATTACATATTGATGATTTTAAAGGGGGGCTTCAACTTAATAATATCTGGGGTAGTATTGCTTCATGGTTTGCTAGTTTAGGTGTAGGACTTAAAGCCTTCTTTATTACGCTTTTAAGTATCGCTTGTTTTGCAATCATTGCCTGTTGTGCCTTATCCATTTTACTTGCCTGTTGTAAACGAATGATATCGCAAAGCACTAAAACCATGTATATTGTGTCAAGGGATCAGTACCAACGATTGCCTTTGAATGATCCATCTTTGTCTCAAATGGTTGTTATTCACGCCCCTTAGTGGGATTACTTTTACTACCCCCCCAACAAAAAAAAAAAAGGAAAAGAAAAAGTGGAGAATGTTGGGAAATCTGAGTTAGGTCTGCTTATATATTGGCTTTATATTGGCTTTATATGACTGCACCCTTACCTGGTGAAACTATGGATGGCACAGAAGACAATAGCTATATGAGAGTATATGCTTGCCATAAGATAATGGATGCGGCCTGCTATGGAAGGATTCTGGGAAACCATATTCTGGATAGAAGTATGCAGAAGTTTGGGCCTAGTAATATCAGCAAAAAGTACAGGTCAGCACAAAATACTCTCTGCCTGGTTTCAATTAGTGCCAAAAGAAGAACAACACAGGAAGGGTCAGAGGTCACAAGCTATGCATAGATGAACAGACCTATAAGCAAATCCAGATGTATAAACGTAAAAAGAGATTCTTCCCCTGGGAAAAGTGTTGTAGGAACCTGAGGCCCTGCTGACACTTAAGAATGTATGATGGATTCAAGTGTTGTAGGATCCTGAGGCCCTGCTGACACTTAAGAAATGTATGATTAATTTGAAACAGACATTTGAGACGGGGAGAAATGTATATAAGGCAGTTATTTTTCAGGTAAGGGTGGGCAGTATTTTCTCCCCCTTCGCAGAGAGAGAGAGAAGGTACTGTCTGCCATTTCTATAGACGGGCTTTTGCTGTTCTGTATGACACTGCTATTTTGTTATGCTAAAATAAAAAGTTTTTGTAATTAAAGCAATTGCCGTCTAAGTAATTCTTTGATTGATGCTGCTTGTGAGAACCAGAAGCCACAACATATACACATTATGTGGAATATAATCGTAGAGAGAGGTACAGATTCAGATAGGGAGGGTTTTCTTTTATGTTGTAGTGAGATGTCAGACAGAATTGGTTAGCCTTTAGAACCTGTGGAGTGACTTTGAATTCCTTTCCCCCACCTCCTCCAACCCCCCTTAGGGTAATAACCTACTAACCCTCTGGCAGCCCGAGCTGGTGTTCTTCCTGGTGACCTAAACATGAGGAGATCTGGATACAATGGAGGCAGTGCATGCACATCCCTTGTATGCCTATTCATTGTGGTTATCCTGAAAACCTGACTAGCTAGGTGCGTCCCAAAGACGACATTGAGAACCCCTACTCTAGTTATTTAAAAAGGCTAAACCTCTTCCATAAGTGAAACTGGACCCTTACCTCTGTATAGAAAAGGTCAACACTCTTGCCAAATATACCTTGGGTGCATAACTAATGTAGTTCCACAATTCAGTCACAATAGTTTTCAGTCCATGATTCTTTCATGACCATTTCCAAAGAGTATCTTTCACAACATTCATATTGGTATTCTCTTATCCCTCTTTTATCTGTTGTAATCATTGTGTATTCAAACACTGTAACCTTTCACCTTTCATGGCGGGAAAGTGCCTTTAAATTGTTTGCAGTCAGTACACAAACTCATTCCAGTCATTGGACGACAGAACTCACTAGGTGTTTGAAGTGGTAAGCCCCGTTTTCAATCTTTATTTCTTTCATGTTTAAAGCCTACGTGATATTTTAAATCTAATATCGGAAGCTTCACTTTCGTTGTACATGGGAGATGGTTTCTTTTCCCAGGTTAACCACAGCTATAAACATCGTGTCCCGCCTTTGAACACAGTCTTTAAATTTTAAAATATGTATAAAGAACTACAAATAACCTAAGTATTTACATGATTTTTATGAGAACTCTTTGATTTACTTACACCAACTGTCATTTTTCAAGTTACTTAACCTGTTTTCCCGAACCGGAACCGTTTTTCAGCACATAGGCAGTACATTTTGCCTTCAATATGGAGCTTGTAGTTAGTGTGACATTTTTTCTCTCTTAATCAATGATTCATGATCTCTGGTTCCTCAAAATTTGTACATATTATGGGTGCATAAATTTTATTTTATTTGCAAATATGTACACTGTTCAATTTACACACATCATGTAAGAATATGATTGGAGCGGTATCCCTGCAATCGATAATAGCACGGCCCTAGAAATGAGCATTTCTCCATGTTTCTAATCATCTAATGTTCATTCATTTTGTTATGTGCCCTAATACACAATGCCAAATAAAGTCAGACTATCAATACCCTTGCTGTCACCATGGAGTGGTCTCTCTGCATTTTTCAAAGGTTTACCAAAGGTTTTTTTCCTTGGTGTGGTTAACAAGAGGATCCCCACCCCCTCTCCACATATTTTTTACAAAACTGAAGTATGTTTCATGTGATCGCAGCTCTCATAGATTAAATTATTTATTAATTATAATAATATACATTTTTTTTCTCTCCCAGTGGTATTAATGTTTTAGTTTTTTATCTTCTTTTCCAGTGGCAATAGTTTTTTACACAGTCAGGATTTTAAAGATATCAGTATAAATATGTCCTCCTCCTCTCCTCTCTTATCACTTTTTAATTTATGGTTTTGTTTTTTGTCTATGTGGCACAAATATGTGTATGCCTTCTAGATGTAATTAATGCACTCAATTAAGTCATTCTTTTATATAACTGTGACATATTTTGCATGTGGGCCCATGTCACATGCTTATATGTATGCTTTTTAGATGTCATTGTGGCACTCAAGTCATTTTTATATATTTATATATTTTGCATGTGGATCCATGTGGCATGATTATATGTATGCTTTTTAGATGTTATCGTTACACTCAATTAATTTATTTTATTTATTTATTCTTTTCTTCTATACCGACCCTTCCAGAGATCAAGGGCGGTTTACAGGGAACAGTTTAACAATTTTTTATATACTTTTACATGGAACAGTAATTTGTAACTATGTACAGGTAACATTGCATGCAGCTGTGTCAAAACTATTTACAAAGAACAATAACACAGGTACGCTACCAAAAAACTGCCTCCAGTTTTGCAACTGATTCCTATAGATTTTGGGGTGCTGAATCCAGGAAAAATAGCCAAAATGTTCCATCACGTCACGTTTTCTTGCAAAATTAGATTTCTTACCCATATAAGGAATGTTCACATAATTTCTTTTTAGCCGACTGCAGTTTATTTTCTTGGCCCAAAATAGAGGTTGTAATGGTTAACTAACTAGAAACACTCCCTCATGATATTTTAGGGTGTTTTGTATTCATTTTATACATTAACAGGACAATTGGGAGGCGGGGGGCTAAATCCAGTACTCGCACTGGCGCATGTTCTTTCCTGTTCGCCTCGCCTCGTTCGCTCGCTCGCTCAAACACGGTGGTTGCGACATGAACGTTCCTGTCAAATTTCAGTTTCTTGCAAGTTCATTATTACCTTTTGTTTGCTCAGTCCTAATCCAGCTTTATTCCGAAGTGGTTCACTACAGTTGTAGTTTGCAGTGCTGTGTATTTGTGATGGCTCACAGAGCCAGAGGTTGCGTCAACTCTCCGGACAGTTTTTGTTTTATTTGTGGGGAATATACCGTGAAAATGCGGCAGAGGAACATTTCTGCATTTATTAAAAAAGTATATTTCGCCTATTTCGGTTTGAAGTTAGGCGATCAAGACAAACCGTGGGCTCCTCACAAAGTGTGCAAGACATGTGAGGAAGATCTACGCTTATGGATGAAAGGTAAAAAACAAGCATTTCGTTTTGGAATACCTATGATGTGGTGAACAAAGAGACCACAGCAGTGACTGCTATTTTTGCTCTTGCATTGTGAAGGGATACAACTTAAAAAATAAGAACGTAATAAGTTACCCCAACCTTCCCTCAGCAATTAGGCCTATGCCTCATAGCAACGAAGTACCTGTGCCTGAACCACCAAAATCTTTGGATCATATTTGTGTGGACGGTTCTGATCATGATGAGACTCATCAGATGGCTTTTCCCGATGAGTCCAGTACTTCCGAGTTTGAAACTGAACCAGATCCGAAACCTGAACTTTTCTCTCAAGCTGAATTGAATGATTTAGTCCGGGATTTAGGACTCCCAAAAGATGCTGCCCAACTGCTAGGTTCTCGGCTTAAACAGAAAAATCTATTGTCACCAGGAACAACTTTTTATTGATACCGCAACCGCGAGACACAATTTTTGAAGTATTTCAGCAAAGAGGAAGATTTGGTATTTTGCAACGATATATACGGAGTGATGGAAAAGTTTAAACTCAAGTATGATCCTGCTGAATGGCGGCTGTTCATTGATTCGTCAAAAGACAGCATAAAAGGTGTTCTTCTTCATAATGGCAACACATTCGCTTCAGTTCCTATTGCTCACTCTGTTATTCTCCAAGAAAAATACGAGAATTTGGCCCTGATTCTTCAGAAGATTAGTTATGATGAGCATAAGTGGATGATTTGTGGAGACTTTAAAATTCTATCCATGCTATTAGGGCAGCAATCCGGTTTCACCAAATATCCCTGCTTCCTTTGCTTGTGGGATAGCCGGGCCCGCGACCTACACTGGGGGAAAAAAGACTGGCCAATTCAGGAGTATTTGAGACCCGGTGAGAAAAATGTTCTTCATGAGAGCTTGGTACCTCGTGATAAAATTCTATTACCACCTCTCCACATTAAGTTGGGTCTCATTAAGCAATTCATCAAGTCCCTTCCAAAAGATGGTGAGTGCTTTCGGTACCTTTGCTCAAAGTTCCCCCGACTTTCTGAAGCAAAGCTAAAGGAAGGAGTGTTTGTTGGCCCTGATATAAGGAAACTCATTTCAGATGGAGCATTCGCTGAAACGATGTCTGAGAAGGAAAAAGAAGCCTGGGATTCCTTCAAGGATGTTGTTCTCAAATTCTTGGGGAACAGGCGGGATGAGAACTATAAGGATATTGTTGCCAGGATGCTCAATGCCTTCAAAGAACAAGGCTGTAACATGAGCCCGAAAGTCCATTTCTTGCACTCCCATGTGAACTACTTTCCCGAAAACTTGGGGGCGTACAGTGAAGAACAAGGTGAAAGGTTTCACCAGGACATCAAGGACGCAGAGAGAAGGTACCAAGGAAGATGGAACACCACTATGATGGCTGATTTCTGCTGGTTGCTGCTGCGGGAAACCCCAGATGAAAAATACGCCAAGCAGCGCACCAAGAGAAGCATTCGGGGGAAGAAGAAACGGGCCCACCAGGAGATTGATTGACCCAAGAATGACTTTAAAATCTAAACTGTGTTGACAAATATCGTGTTTTTACTAAACTTTGAAATAAAAATTTGCTAGTTATTACCACAGTGTCGGATCTCATTTATTAGAATTTTATTTTCACACCATCGGGTGTTTGTCTTCATGTATTGCAATGGTGCGGCTTGCGTTTTCTATTCTTACATACATACCTGTACAGCATTTTTTGCACATTTCTTTGCTTTGCTTTGTGTCTAACCTCGCTCTTATATGCTCAATGTTTGTGCACATGTATGTGGCTGTTTTAAGTGCAGACAATTTTGCTACCATCACAGTGTGTTTTGTTGACATTACTCTATTCTTATGTGCTGCCTTGTTACAATTTTCTTTATTCTTATTTGAATAACTACTAAACAATTAGTATAAAGAATTCATCCAAGAAACTTTTATCTCGATCGCACTCAATCTGAAACGTTCACCTCAAACTGCTAACCCAATGTAGCAAAAAATCTGTACGTGATGGAGCAAATTGGTTACCAGATTTGGATTCAGCGCACCAAAAAACGTAAAAATCAATCGAAACATTAGAGGCAGTTTAAAAAAAAATTTTTTTAGTGTACCTGTGTAATTAAATATTACAAAGAACAAGAGACAATAAACATATATTTCAATCGAACTTGTGTGCGTTCAGGATTTTATTTTATTTTCTTACATAATACATATGGGGGGCTAATAGCAGTGGTTCTGTTTGAGTTAGTCGCTTGCGGGTTCAGGAGGTTGGTGGGAGTGTATCTGTGATTGGTGGGGGGTGGCTCTTGGGAGGTAGGGGATTTCAAAATGCTCGGTGAAGAGGTGGGTTTTGAGTCCTTTTTGGAATAGATGAAGGTCTTTCATCACACGAAGGGTTATTGGGAGTTCGTTCCAGAGGGTGGGGGCAGCAAATGAGAAGGCTCTGGAGCTTGTAGTTTTCTTTGTTTTCTGAAGGTTTTATGTATGTTGAGAGAATGGGTTGCGTTTTGTCTGCGTGTTCTTGATTCTGATTGAGAGTGAAGGAGGGTGGTCAGGTGGGAGGGGGAGATGTTGTTAAGGAGTTTGAAAGTTGTTAGGAGTATTTTATATTTTATTCGGCTATTTATAGGTAGCCAATGTAGTTCTAGCAGTATGGGGGTCACGTGGTCAGTTAGACGCGCTTTTGATATTACTTTGGCACAGATGTTCTGGGCTCTTTGTAATAGATATGTGTTTTTAAGTGGCAGGCCAATTAGGAGACTATTACAATAGTCAAAGTGGGGGGTGATGAGTGTACCTACTACAGATCTAAAATCATGTGTGTCGAGGAGGGGTCTTAGGTGTTGTATGGTCTTAAGCTTATAGAATACGGTTTTTACTGTCTGTTTTATGTGAGGTAGCATGGTGAGTGTGTGGTCTAGTATTACTCCTAGGTACTTTACTTCTTTGACGGGTATAGTAGTATTGTTGATTGTGATGGTTGTTGGGTAGGAGGCATCAGGATCAGGTTTTCTTGTTACAAACATTGCTTCTGTTTTTTTAAGGTTAATGCTGAGATAGTTGTTTTCTAGCCAGGAGGTGGTTTCAGTCATACATTCGGACAGGTTGTTGTATGTGGGGCTGTTAGTGTTTATAGGGATAGCAAGCATGATGTCGTCGGCATAGATAAAATGGTTAATTTTGTGTTTTTAAAATATATTTGTAATAGGCTGCAGGTATAGATTGAAAAGGAGGGTGGAGAGGGCTGAGCCTTGAGGGATTCCCTGTCCTTGAGAGAATGTTTCGGATGTGTCTTATCCTCTTTGGACACGTATCAATCTGTGCGAAATATAGGACATGAACCATTTGAGGACTGTTCCTCCTATTCCTAGGTTTTCTAGTCTATTAATTAGAGTGTTGTGGTTGATATTGTCGAATACGGCAGATATATCTATGAAAAGGAGTAGGAAACCCTGGTTGTTGTCATCTGTACCTCTGATGAGGAAATCCATCAGTGTTATTAGGAGGGTTTCAACTCCATGGAAGGGGCGGAATCCGAATTGGTGTGAATCAAGGGGTTTGTGCTCGTCAATGTGATCCTGTAGTTGTATTTGTATAATTTTTTTCTATTATTTTAGCAATGAATGGTATACTGGCTATGGGCCTGTATGAATTTGGGTCTTTTGGGTCAAGTTTATTATTTTTTATGATAGGACTGATAGAGGTTGAGCTTTAGGGCATCAGGCATGATGCCTTGGGAGAGAGATTGGTTAACTATGTATTGGATGCTTGCAGTGAGTTCAATTTTTGTGGACTTGATCCATGATACTGGGCATGGGTCAAGAGGGGAGGTTGTGGTATTGATCATTGTTATGATCTTAAGTAGGTGTTTTTGGTCGACCAGGTGAAAAGTTGTACAATCATTATTGGTTTTTGGACTAGCCTGCGATGTTATTGTGATATGGGTTTTACTTTATAGTTTCTCAGCAAAATGTGCTGCTAATGTTTGTACACTTATTGTGGATTGTTCAGGTTCTGGGTACTGTGTCTTTGTCAGTGATTTTACAATTGCGAATAGTTCTCTAGGTTGATTGATGACCATGTTTATTACTTTGGAGTGGTAGTCTCTTTTTGATTTGTTGATTGCATCTTTATATGCATTGAGTAATCTTGTATATTGGAATTTGTTTTCATTTGATTTTGTTATTCTCCACCTTTTTTCTTGTTTTCTCAGTTGTTTTTTTAATTTGGCAAGGTCTTTCGTGAACCATTTTTCTGACTTTTTAATTTGTTTTTGTGTGATTTTCATTGGGGCGGCTGCTTCTTGGATTGCTAAGTTCCATTGGTTTATGGTTGTATTGATATCTGGTGGGTTTGTAGTGAGTTTGGGTAATATCTTGTCTAGGAAGGCATCTTTATCAAAGTGGGTGAAACGTGAGTTGTGTGATATAGTGTTTGTAGTATTGGAGGGTGTTTGTGAGAGGAGATGGAAGGTTATCAAGTGATGGTCTGTTATGGTTGGGGGTGTGTGTAGTTGGTGGTTATTGAAGGGGGTGGGGAGGAAGACGAGGTCTAATGTGTTACCCTTTATGTGTGTGGGGGCATGTATTATCTGTTTGTATCCCATTTCCATCATAGTGTCAGTGAAGTTTGCTGACTGGGATGGGTTTAGTATGATGAGTGGTTTGCTTTGTGAAGCTGTACATGCGAGTTCGAGGATGGGAGTGAGTTTTTTTTGGTCAGCTGATGGATGTCTATAGATGAGGGTGAGTGCAAGGGTTTTATTTTCTATGTTGATGATGTCCATGCCATCTATATTATTTAAGTTTGTTAAGGTGCATTGTAGGTCTTTTTTAGTGAGTATGAGTGCTCCGCCTCCTCTTTTTGCGTCCCGGTGGCAGTTAAATACGTCATATTGTTGTGTGTCTAGTTGGTTTAATAGGATTGTGTCTGTGGGTGCAAGCCATATCTCGGTGATGAAGAGAGTGTCAGTTTTTTTATCCCTTAATTAAGGGATAAAAAACCTTAAGGCATTTTTTACATATTTATGACATAAAAGGGATAAAAATTATTTCATTACTTTTTTAAATTTTCATTTAAAAAATATGGTTTTATTAATTTCTTATTATAATATCTAAATGTTATTTTATTGTTTTATAATTTAATAATTATAATATATTTATTGTTTTTTCTAATTTACATATTATTATGTAATCTTATTTTTAAAATTGTATCTTTTCAAGGTTTGTCTCCCAAATCCCCCTGAGGAAGGCCCATGGCCAAAACGCGTTGGGGTCAATAAAGGAAGGAGTTTGTCAGTACCTGAAAATCCACCAGTCTTGGTACCAGCTCTTTTTGTTCTTAGTTGCTTGCTGCAGGTACTTTGTGCTCTGTTTGGTTTGTCTTCCCCTCTCAATCTCTGACATATAGGGGTATGTTTACTAAACCTTCTTAACGTGCGCGCTGTGCAATTATCGCACGCTAAGGTACCTTAGCGCGCGATAATGATGCTTTACGGGGCAAAAATGTGCCTTAGTGCGCGCTCACGCGCGCAGTGACGCAAATGAGCGCTGAAGGCGGGGAAAGGTTCCCTGAGGGCGGAGGAAGGCTCCCCAGGGGCGGAGAGAAGTGGTCAATGGGTGGAGAGTGGGAGGGGAGAGGCTCCCCGCACACTAACAATGTGAAATCCGAGGCCAAAACTAGCGCAAGTGAAAACCTCGTGTTAGAGCTGATTTAAAGGGAAAAGAAACCATTTCTGTCAGCAATGTACAGCAAAACCAGGGAAACACCTACTAAAAAGTGATAAGTATGATACATGTGCACGGAACAAAAGTGCAAATAAACATTGAAAATGACCCCAACAAAATAAAAAAAAATCATAATCAAGCTGGGCAATAGTGATAGTAATGGGAAACATAAAAAAACACTCCCAAGAAAGCCCCAAAAAAAAAATATGAATTTTGGAAGGGTCTACGCTCCGTCCCCATAAAAGGTGAATGATCCCACAGTGAAATAGCACTGATCAGGGTTTCCCTCTCCATTGGACAGGTTACCTATGGCATGCACATGTTCCACAACAGCAGGGCGGGCATGTCGGAATGGGCAACTGGACAGATGCTGGGAAAGGGGATACAGAGGGCTGCAGGCGGCACATGCTGTGGTGCAGCTGGGGCACAGTGTGGACTAGGCAGATGCCTAGGTGGCACTTAGGAATGCTGAAACTGAACAGCAGCCAGACAGCAACTGTTGAGGGCCCAACATGGGCACGAGAGTGTTTATCACAGTGTCACAGGGGATAGTACCCAGCAGGTACCTCCAAGGGCACAGAACATTGGCAGGCAGTGTTGGGGGGAAGCGTGGACGCCTATGCAGGCACCCCTACCCCAGAACACGCACCATAGGCAGCCGCCTACCTGCACACTGGATGGCTTGAGACTGCACACCACCAGCACCACCAGCAGAAGGGCATGTCAGCATGGTGGCAGAGGGGTACTGGTGGTGGAGGGGGGCAGTGGCAGCTGCCCAGAGCAGACCATGGCCTAGCCTTGTGTAGGTGGGTGCCATGCACTGCAACAGACAGGCCCTGCCGGACAAACAGTCATGGTATCACCAGGGAATGCACTGTCTCTGTGGCAACACGGTGGTGCAGTGCACACAACCAGTGTGTTTGGAGGCAGAAGGTCACAGGTTCAAGTCCCAGCTATGGTGCCTGCCAACCCAGTCCCCATATTTTACCCACTACTACAACGTGCTAATACAGACAGAACCTTTATTGCAGATGATGTAAACATGCCCAAAACACCTACATTTTACCCTACAGAGCACAGACTCCATAAACAGGCGCATTACCTACAGCAGAGTCTCCCAAATGCAGTCCTGGAGGGCCAAACACCATTCAGGTTCCATGCTGCCTCTAATAAAGATGCCTGTGCTGCATATCTATGCACCACCCCCATGGTATGCAGATGTATCTCATGCATATTCATGAGGGACGCATAAAAAAACTGTTACAACCCCAATCAGTATGACCAACACAAACCCCAAAACATATGTACATACAAAAAACCATAAAACCTAGAACTGCCCGTCCACCAGTGTAGGAGGAAAAAAGACCTCAGTATCTCCCCGTACAAAAGTAACAGGAATCAAGTCTGTCAGAAGACGCCCAAACGTCTAGAGTAACTGAACAGACTATGAATTACATCAGCGGTCATAAAAAAACCTCCAGCCTACCTAAAAAATAAAACAAAGGCGGCTACCAGCAGGCTTCCGAGCAGCTAGGTGCTAACGTCACAAACACAAACAAAAACCAAAAAGCAAAAAAGCTCCGGACACTTATCTGTTGATGGTAACAGTCACACAATGATGAAAATGACTATGAAGATATTGAAAGTCGAACAATGATGGTCTGAAAATCACATCGGAGTGTAGAAGAAAACTGTGGTTTCAATGCTGTAGTTCAGGTGATAAGGAGCCCCGACATCAGATGTTTCGCCTCCGTGGCTTCTTCAGGGAGCAAAAAATCACTCGTCACCTTACAAATATGTGACTCTATGGAACGAAGCACCGAAGCCTGTGTGCTGGATTTGAGGAAATTAAGCGCAACAGTGAAAAGAAATAGCAGCCAAAAGACGCTGTTGTAATCGCCGGCTTAATTTCCTCAAATCCAGCACACAGGCTTCGGTGCTTCATTCCATAGAGTCACATATTTGTAAGGTGACGAGTGATTTTTTGCTCCCTGAAGAAGCCACGGAGGCGAAACATCTGATGTCGGGGCTCCTTATCACCTGAACTACAGCATTGAAACCACAGTTTTCTTCTACACTCCGATGTGATTTTCAGACCATCATTGTTCGACTTTCAATATCTTCATAGTCATTTTCATCATTGTGTGACTGTTACCATCAACAGATAAGTGTCCGGAGCTTTTTTGTTTGTGTTTGTGACGTTAGCACCTAGCTGCTCGGAAGCCTGCTGGTAGCCGCCTTTGTTTTATTTTTTAGATAGTAGGCTGGAGGTTTTTTTATGACCGCTGATGTAATTCATAGTCTGTTCAGTTACTCTAGACGTTTGGGCGTCTTCTGACAGACTTGATTCCTGTTACTTTTGTACGGGGAGATACTGAGGTCTTTTTTCCTCCTACACTGGTGGACAGGCAGTTCTAGGTTTTATGGTTTTTTGTATGTACATATGTTTTGGGGTTTGTGTTGGTCATACTGATTGGGGTTGTAACAGTTTTTTTATGTGCTGCTTTTTTGCCCCTTGAGAAGACTTTTTTGTTATATTGATTTTATTCATGAGGGACAGCATGAAAACCCGAACAGTGTTTGGCACACCAGGACTGGAGTTGGGAACCTCTGCCGTAAAGCAGCAGCCAACAGGGGCAGACACACCCACACCCACAGGCTCCATTAGCCAATGCCCCCTGAAGAGGCAGGACATTGGGCCCTGCGTGCATCTCCCAATACTAGCACTTGCATACCTTAGCAATGCCACCCTACACCTGGGAATACGGTACACAGCTATCAAAAGGTTGCTATGATTACTGGCAGATAGCAATTCCTATGTTAAGCACAGTTTGCTGATTGAGCTCCATCATAGCAACCTTTCTGATGTCTGTGGGGTGTGCTTCAGGTCTGGTCTCTGACAGTGTTTACCACCCTGGGGAGTGACCCCCAACAGTTTTGCATACCATATCTATGCCTGCACTGTGCCCAGGACTGGTGTGGTGGCCAGGGCTGCTAAACACCTCTATAGTAGCACAATGCTGGCATAGGTGTGGGAGTGTGTGTCTGTCTATCCAGTGTGTGGTGGCTGCAAACACCCTCCACAGCCCACACTGCCAGCACTGTTGCCAGTATTGGCCTGACAATGTGCATAATGAGGAGCAAGGTACCATGGGTATAGCCCGGACAGGGTGGCCTGGCCAGGATGCATCTGCACAGGGCATAGGGCAATGGCTGGGACATTGTAGTGCCCGGCCACCACCTGCACAGACAGAGTGGCCACAGTATGTCCTGCTGGGAGTTCACTCTCACCCTGACTGAGCAGTGACCACGGCATGGCTAGGTTCCCCCATAGTGCCCTATAATACCTCTTTCATGTGATATTTATGGGTTCCCTTTTGGGGCCCAATCACTGACTTATCTGCTTGGTTTGTATGCTGACATCCCAGTTCTGGGTGCATGCATCTCCTCCAGGAACATGCCCTATGGACTAGCTATCAGACTGTCTGCAGCTAGTATGTGTCTTGCTGGAACACCTTGCAGGGTGCAGTGGCTGCAGGCTTGCTGCAGGAGAATATCAGATTGTGGTGGGGTGCAGCTGAGTATTTCCGGGCTTAATGTCTGTCTGCTATTGCTTTATAAATGTGTACAGAGCTGCATTGACTGCCCTGTAGGGTGTCTGTTCCCCAGCAGGATTGCGGTTGGTGGTCCACTCTACTGCTGCCATTGCAGGGACGTAAAATGTGGATCTGTCGGTGGGAGACCCTGTTTCCCACCCTCAGCCCCAGAGGGTGGGTTGGATGGTGGTACATAATCTGCCTATGGGTCCATAAGGGTCAAACCTGACTGAGAAATACAGATGTATCCAAAGTGTGTCTGCAGGAACTACCTATCTCACACACTAGGACTGCTGGGGACCTACAGCATGGCCTATTTCTGCCATGGAAGGTGCTGTGGACCTGGTGCTGGGCGCCCCACCGCACCCTCAGGGTGAGCACAGTACCCACACAATGTGACGGTGTGTAGCTACTCTGTGCCAGTAACACACATGGTCAGTTCCCCCTACCAGGCCAAGGTGCTGTGGGGGTGCATACCCCATCTTGTGTTCATCTGTAGACGGCTGATTTGCATGTGCAGTGCATCATGGGTACGGGTGGGCTAACCCTATCCTGGTGACCACAGCAGACTGTTTGTGTGGTGACGTGCAGTCCTTCTGCAGCCAGCCAGGGGCTTGCTAGCAGCTATAGAGCTGTAGCCCACTGGTTACTTCACTGCCAGTGGAGCCAGAGGTCATGGGTTCAAACCCACAGTGGGGTTATTTGATAGGGCTGTCCAAAGCATTATCTATTTTTAATGTACATTAGTGCTGCCAGCAAAAACACCCTCAGAGTTCTGTACCCATAAGGTGCCTCAAAGGGCGCCCTATAGGGCACCTTATGGTTACCGTCCATATAAGGTGCACTATACAGTATCCTATGGAGCGACTTATAGGGTGCCCTATAGGGGACATTATAGGGTGCCGTGGCGGACAGTGCACTTTATAATGTGCCCTATGGAGTGCCTTATAGGGTGCCTTATGCGGCACCTTAGGTTACGGCACATGAGGGTGTGTTTGCTGGCAGCAATTAATAAAATACAAATAAAGTGCCGCAGGAAACAATACTTACATGTCAAAGCTGATGCCTCAGCCAGCCTTAAGTATTAGGCACACTGGGGATCTAACTCATGACCCCTGTATCATCAGTCAGTGCCTTAACCATTGTGCTACACTGCTGTTCCTCCTTGCATATCAGCGCACCTACTTAAGATTTCCATGCATTTAAATGCACAGTGCTGCCATCAAAAACAGTGCTATGACCTTGCCGTGCCTCATAGGGCACCCTATATGGCGCCCTATAGGCCACCCTTTAAGCAACATTGTAGGGTGCCTTGGCGGACAGTGCACTTTAAAATGTGCCCTCTGGGGTACCTTATGGGGTGCCTTATGCAGCACCTTATGTTACAGCGCTTTGAGAGTGCGTTTGCTAGCAGCAGTAATTAAAATAAAATTAAAATGCCTCATAATGCAATATTACATATAAATGGTAGTGCCTCAGCCAGCCTTATTCATTGGGCACAGTGGGGGATTGAACCCATGACCCCTGCACCATCTGTCAGTGTCTTCACCATTGTACTGCAGCCCTGTTCCTCTGTTTGCACATCAGCGCGCCTGCTTATGCTTCCCGCGCGCGTTACTCGTGCGCTAATGTGCGCGGCCCACAAGAGCGTGCACGCTAATCCCGTTTTGCTACTTTAAACTGAAACGCCCACTCCTTATATGGCATCCTGCACACTAATGCTGGGCACACATTAAGAAGGTTTAGTAAACATACCCCATAGACTCTACAAGATAGTCCAAAGAGGTTACAGACCACATTTTTGGACCTGCCAACATATTTGCCCAAGGGGGTATTGTCATAAGAACATAAGATATGCCATACTGAGTCAGACCAAGGTCCATCAAGTCCAGTAACCTGTTTCCAACAGTGGCCAATCTAGATCACAAGTACCTAGCAGTTTCCCCAAAAGACGAACGTTCCACAGTGCTTGTATTAGGGCAAGCAGTGGATACTCTGGGTCCACTTTTAATAATGGTTTATGGACCTTTCCTCCAGGAACTTCTCCAAACCTTTTTTAAACCCGGCTACACTAACAGCTTTTACTACATCCTCTGGTAGCAAATAACAGAGTTTGATTACACATTGAGTGAAAAAATATTTTCTCTTATTAGTCTTAAATAGGTTACCCACCCTGTAGCTTCATTGCATGCCCCCTATTCTTTCTATATTTTAATGCTGTAAACAATCGATCTACGTTTACCCGTTCCACTCCATTCATTAATTTATAGACCACTATCATATCTCCCCTCAGCCATCTCTTTTCCAGGTTGAAGAGCCTTAACCTTTTTAGCCTCTCTTCATAGGGGTATCCTTCCATCCCCTTTACCATTTTGGTGGCTCTACTCTGTATCTTTTCTAATAATGCTATATCCTTTTTAAGATACAGTGACCAGAATTGCACACAATATTCAAGGTGCGGTCGCACCATGGAACGATACAGGAGGCATTATAATATCCTTTATTTTATTTTCCATTCCTTTCCTTATGATACCTAGCATTCTATTTGCTCTCTTGGCCGCCGCTGCACATTGGGCGGAGGGTTTTAACACGTTATCCATGATGATGCCTAAATCTTTTTCCTGGGAGGTGGTTCCTAATGTGGAACCTTGCATCGTGTAACCATAGTTTGGGTTTTTCTTTCCTAGGTGTATAACCTTGCACTTGTCCACATTAAATTTCATCTGCCATTTGGATGCCCAGTCTTCCAATTTATCAAGAACCTCTTGCAATTTTCCACAATCCTCATGGGTTTTAATAACTTTTAATAGTTTTGTGTCATCTGCAAATTTGATAACTTCATTACTTTATACTGTTATCGGTCTACACCCCTCTCTAACACCGAAATGGTACATAACTCAATGTAAGTGTATATAGTTCTATGTAAATCAGCCTTGACAGTTAATGTATATAGTTAAAGAGTTCTTTGTAATTGAAGATGTACCTTTCACTGTACTATTCAAATTGTTGTTTATTGTAAACCGCTTTTGATCTTTAGGAAAATGCAGTGTAGAAATTTGTAATAAAAAATAAAATAATAAACTAACCTCACTCGTTATTCCCACTTCCAGGTCATTTATGAATATGTTAAAAAGCAGCAGACCCAGCCCAGATCCCTGGGGTATTCCACTATTCACCTTTCTCCATTGGGAAAATTGGCCATTTAGCCCTACCCTCTGCTTTCTATCTTTTAACCAGTTCCTGATCCACAATAGTACACTGCCTCTTATCCCATGACTTTTTAATTTCGCCAAGAGTCTCTCATGAAATACCTTGTCAAAGGCTTTCTGAAAATCCAGATACACTATATCAACCAACTCACCTTTGTCTAGCTGTTTATTCACACCTTCAAAAAAACATAACAGATTAGTAAGACAAGACCTTCCTTGGCTAAAGCCATGTTGGCTGTCTCCCATTAAACCATGACTATCTACATATTCAGTCATTTTGTTCTTTATGATGGTTTCCACTATTTTTCCTAGCATTGTCATCAGGCTCACTGGTCTGTAGTTTCCCGGATCACCCCTGGAACACTTTTTAAAAATTGGCGTTACATTGGCCAACCTCCAATCTTCAGGAATTACAGATGATTTTAATGATAGTTCACAGATTACTAATAGTAGGTCTGCAATCTCATATTTCAGTTCTTTCAATACCCTTGATATATACTATCCGGTCCAGGTGATTTTCTACTCTTCAGTTTATCAAATAGTTGTAATACATCTTCCCGGTGTATCGATAACACAGGTACACTACCAAAAAACTGCCTCCAGTTTTGCAACTGATTCCTATAGATTTTGGGGTGCTGAATCCAGGAAAAATAGCCAAAATGTTCCATCACGTCACGTTTTCTTGCAAAATTAGATTTCTTACCCATATAAGGAATGTTCACATAATTTCTTTTTAGCCGACTGCAGTTTATTTTCTTGGCCCAAAATAGAGGTTGTAATGGTTAACTAACTAGAAACACTCCCTCATGATATTTTAGAGTGTTTTGTATTCATTTTATACATTAACAGGACAATTGGGAGGCGGGGGGCTAAATCCAGTACTCGTGCTGGCGCATGTTCTTTCCTGTTCGCCTCGCCTCGTTCGGTGGTTGCGACATGAACGTTCCTGTCAAATTTCAGTTTCTTGCAAGTTCATTATTACCTTTTGTTTGCTCAGTCGTAATCCAGCTTTATTCCGAAGTGGTTCACTACAGTTGTAGTTTGCAGTGCTGTGTATTTGTGATGGCTCACAGAGCCAGAGGTTGCGTCAACTCTCCGGACAGTTTTTGTTTTATTTGTGGGGAATATACCGTGAAAAAGCGGCAGAGGAACATTTCTGCATTTATTAAAAAAGTATATTTCGCCTATTTCGGTTTGAAGTTAGGCGATCAAGACAAACCGTGGGCTCCTCACAAAGTGTGCAAGACATGTGAGGAAGATCTACGCTTATGGATGAAAGGTAAAAAACAAGCATTTCGTTTCAGAATACCTATGATGTGGCGTGAACAAAGAGACCACAGCAGTGACTGCTATTTTTGCTCTTGCATTGTGAAGGGATACAACTTAAAAAATAAGAACGTAATAAGTTACCCCAACCTTCCCTCAGCAATTAGGCCTATGCCTCATAGCAACGAAGTACCTGTGCCTGAACCACCAAAATCTTTGGATCATATTTGTGTGGACGGTTCTGATCATGATGAGACTCATCAGATGGCTTTTCCCGATGAGTCCAGTACTTCCGAGTTTGAAACTGAACCAGATCCGAAACCTGAACTTTTCTCTCAAGCTGAATTGAATGATTTAGTCTGGGATTTAGGACTCCCAAAAGATGCTGCCCAACTGCTAGGTTCTCGGCTTAAACAGAAAAATCTATTGTCACCAGGAACAACTTTTTATTGGTACCGCAACCGCGAGACACAATTTTTGAAGTATTTCAGCAAAGAGGAAGATTTGGTATTTTGCAACGATATATACGGAGTGATGGAAAAGTTTAAACTCAAGTATGATCCTGCTGAATGGCGGCTGTTCATTGATTCGTCAAAAGACAGCATAAAAGGTGTTCTTCTTCATAATGGCAACACATTCGCTTCAGTTCCTATTGCTCACTCTGTTATTCTCCAAGAAAAATACGAGAATTTGGCCCTGATTCTTCAGAAGATTCGTTATGATGAGCATAAGTGGATGATTTGTGGAGACTTTAAAATTCTATCCATGCTATTAGGGCAGCAATCCGGTTTCACCAAATATCCCTGCTTCCTTTGCTTGTGGGATAGCCGGGCCCGCGACCTACACTGGGGGAAAAAAGACTGGCCAATTCGGGAGTATTTGAGACCCGGTGAGAAAAATGTTCTTCATGAGAGCTTGGTACCTCGTGATAAAATTCTATTACCACCTCTCCACATTAAGTTGGGTCTCATTAAGCATTTCATCAAGTCCCTTCCAAAAGATGGTGAGTGCTTTCGGTACCTTTGCTCAAAGTTCCCCCGACTTTCTGAAGCAAAGCTAAAGGAAGGAGTGTTTGTTGGCCCTGATATAAGGAAACTCATTTCAGATGGAGCATTCGCTGAAACGATGTCTGAGAAGGAAAAAGAAGCCTGGGATTCCTTCAAGGATGTTGTTCTCAAATTCTTGGGGAACAGGCGGGATGAGAACTATAAGGATATTGTTGCCAGGATGCTCAATGCCTTCAAAGAACAAGGTTGTGACATGAGCCTGAAAGTCCATTTCTTGCACTCCCATGTGAACTACTTTCCCGAAAACTTGGGGGCGTACAGTGAAGAACAAGGTGAAAGGTTTCACCAGGACATCAAGGACGCAGAGAGAAGGTACCAAGGAAGATGGAACACCACTATGATGGCTGATTTCTGCTGGTTGCTGCTGCGGGAAACCCCAGATGAAAAATACGCCAAGCCGCGCACCAAGAGAAGCATTCGGGGGAAGAAGAAACAGGCCCACCAGGAGATTGATTGACCCAAGAATGACTTTAAAATCTAAACTGTGTTGACAAATATCGTGTTTTTACTAAACTTTGAAATAAAAATTTGCTAGTTATTACCACAGTGTCGGGTCTCATTTATTAGAATTTTATTTTCACACCATCGGGTGTTTGTCTTCATGTATTGCAATGGTGCGGTTTGCGTTTTCTATTCTTACATACATACCTGTACAACATTTTTTGCACATTTCTTTGCTTTGCTTTGTGTCTAACCTCGCTCTTATATGCTCAATATTTGTGCACATGTATGTGGCTGTTTTAAGTGCAGACAATTTTGCTACCATCACAGTGTGTTTTGTTGACATTACTCTATTCTTATGTGCTGCCTTGTTACAATTTTCTTTATTCTTATTTGAATAACTACTAAACAATTAGTATAAAGAATTCATCCAAGAAACTTTTATCTCGATCGCACTCAATCTGAAACGTTCACCTCAAACTGCTAACCCAATGTAGCAAAACATCTGTACGTGATGGAGCAAATTGGTTACCAGATTTGGATTCAGCGCACCAAAAAACGTAAAAATCAATCGAAACATTAGAGGCAGTTTAAAAAAATTTTTTTTAGTGTACCTGTGTAATCTTTCAGTTTTTCCACAGCATCTCCTTTAAATACCATTTCGGTCATGGGTAACATTCCTTTCTCCAGGACCAAGCAGGAAGTCAGTCCTCACATATGGGTGACGTCGGCGCCGACGGAGCCCTCGCGGAGCAATTTTCCCCAGCTTTCAAAGAAAGCCTTTGGGAATTGCAGCGCGCATGCGCGGTCGCCTTCCCGCCCAAGGGTGCCATCTTAGCCAGTCTTCTTTTTTCCGCGGAGCCCTACAGACGTACCCGTCGTGTCCCCGCGAAAAAGTTGATTTTATTCGTAATTTTCTCTTTTTTCCTTCGGTTCGACGCCGGTCTTTTTCCCGCCCGGACTCGCGACGCCGTCACGAGTCCTCTTCTTCTTTTCGGTTTTTTCTGATTCAGTCAGTTTCGTTTTCGGTTTTTTCACTGGCAGCCCGGTCCTTTGACCTCGCAGGGGCCCTTTTTCCCCCGATGGCTGCCAGTGGTTTCAAGCGGTGTGGTCAGTGTGACCGAAATATGTCACTAACTGACATACACGATAATTGCCTCCGCTGCCTGGGCCCGGATCATGAAGAAATGATCTGTGGGGCCTGTGGCAAAATGTCCTCCAAAGCGTTGAGAAGTCGGCGGCATCAGCGGGATAGGATCTTCGCTGACCCCAGCCGTACCCGGACCTCGTCGGAGGCCTCGGCGTCCAGAGGTTCCAGCTCGGACCGTCGCCGGAGTTCCTCTGACAGGGGTTCTCCCTCCGGGGACCATCGACGGAAGGTGAAACCCGCGAGGGCGGCGTCGGTGGACGTTCCTGGCTCCGCGAGGGCCAGGTCGCATAGCCCCGATAGCCGTCCCGGGTCCTTGGAGAAGGAGCACCTCTCGAAGCGACCTCGCATGGAGTCGGAGCTGCCTGCTCAGGTAAGTCCTGTGGTCCTTATGGACTCGCCTCCGAGACCGCCGACGTCGGGCCCGACGCCGTCGGGGCCCGAGTCGGGGGCTGCTGGGTCACCTGAGGTCGGACTCAGGTTGACGGCCTTGGAGAGCAGACTGTCTGCCTTCATGGACCAGCAGCGGGCACTGCTCGCTAGCCTCGCTGGCGCCGCTGCCCCGACCGCCGGGACGTCGACGTCTAAGTCGACCCCGGAGACCGAGCCGATCCTCGAGTCCATGCGAACTCGAGTCGATCCTCGGTCGAGGTCACCCTCGGCCTCCCGTTCGGGACCGAGGTCGCCGACGCCGACTCCCTCGGCGTCGGGGCGGCCGGCGCCGCGGCCTGCCCGGGCCGACCCCACCGATTCCTCGTCGGAGTCGGTCTGGGAGTCTGAAGAGTCACCTGATTCTTTTCGGACTCGGTGTGTCCCCTCGGACTCACCTGAGTCCGAACCTCGGAAGCAGTCCCCCCCCGGAGGATGCCCGGTTCTCGGACTTCGTCAGGGATATGGCCAAGGCCTTGGCCTTCCCTGCGGATCCCGAGGAGGAGCCTCGAGCCGAAGAGCTCGACGCCCTCCAGTATGACTCTCCCGCCAGGGAACACTTTACTGTACCAGTTCCTCCCATGCTGGAACGACTACTCTTCCGCATGTGGGAGAGTCCGGCCTCCTCGCCGGTCCTGAGCAAGCGGGTCGATTCTATCTATCGAGTCCGCAAGAACCCTGGCTTCCAAAAAGCACAGCTACCACACCATTCCATGGTAGTGGAATCGGCCATGCATCGTCTTAAGAGCCAGAAGAGGCACTCCTCGGTGCCTCCTGGCAGGGAGGCCCGTAACCTGGATGGCCTGGGTAAGAAGTGTTTCCAGGGCTCTATGCTTGCGTGTCGTGTCCAGACCTACCAGCTATACATTGGCATGTATCTCCGAGACCTGGCTAAAGAGCTAGCCGGATTCTCCGCTGGGTTGTCCGAGGAACCTTTGCGGAGGTTCCTAGCCTTATCCACTGGCATTCGGGAATGCTCAAAATTCATATCCCGAGCAGCCTATGATGGCTTTGAAGCATCGGCCCGAGTGGCCGCAGCCGGCATCGGTGCCCGCCGACAGGCTTGGCTTCAGTCGTCTGACCTTGAGCCCTGGGTGCAGGACAAGTTGGTCGATGTCCCCTGCCGAGGTGAAAACCTCTTTGGCAAACCTATGGACGAGAAGGCTGCACAACTTGAGACAGAGACTCTCACCAGGACTAGGCTTTCTAGGAAGACCTCCGCCCCTTCCCAGAAAAAGAAGGGCTCGGGAAAGAAGTCCTTTTACCCGAGAAAGGCAGCTGCCTATAAACACTACCCCCAATATCAGGCCCCCGCAGCTCCCCAACAGGGCCAGCAGGCCAAGGGACGGGGTAACGGGTCCCGTAGGCAGCAAGCCCCCAAGCCTGCACCACCAGCCCCTGCTCAGCAGGGTGGGGGCTTTTGACTCCTTCGGCATAGCCTCTCCCCCTCCGCTGGCTCCTCCCAGCACCGGAGGCCGGCTGGTTCACTTCGCCCACAGGTGGTCCAGCATCACTTCAGATGCCTGGGTGCTTCAAGTCGTCAGAGAAGGCTATCTTCTCCACTTCCACCAGGTCCCTCCCTCCTATTTCCCGGGAGAACCTCCACGACTCCCTCTGCACAGGGACTTACTCCTTCAGGAGTTAGCAGGTCTTCTACAGGAACAGGCGGTGGAACCGGTGCCCCACCACCTGAGAGGTCAAGGCTTTTATTCCAGGTATTTTCTAGTACCAAAAAGGACAGGAGGCCTCAGACCCATCCTGGACTTGCGCAACCTCAACAGGTTCCTCGTGCGGGAAAAGTTCAAAATGCTTACCCTTGGAATCCTTCTGCCCTACCTCCAGCAGGGAGATTGGCTATGCTCCTTGGATCTAAAGGATGCCTACACGCACATCCTCATCCACCCAAGCCACCGCCAATACCTAAGGTTTGTGGTGGCAGGAAATCATTACCAGTACAGAGTACTGCCCTTTGGCCTGTCCTCCGCACCGCGAGTCTTCACAAAATGTCTCGCGGTGGTGGCGGCCCATCTCCGGCTTCACGGCTTTTATGTCTTTCCGTACCTCGACGACTGGCTCATCAAAGCAGCGTCCGCTCCGGAGGTCACCAACGCCACACACCGCACGGTGACTCTTCTGCAGTACTTGGGCTTTGTCATAAACTTCGCAAAGTCCACTTTGCTCCCCTCACAGGATCTCGAGTTCATCGGCGCAAGACTGCACACTCCTCAGGCACGAGCTTTCCTGCCTCTCGACAGGGCTCAACGGCTCATGGACCTAGCCGACCGTTTTCGCAGCCAGCCCCTGGTCTCCGCCAGGCGCTTCCTGAGACTGCTCGGCCATATGGCTTCCACCGTCCATGTGACCCCCAATGCCCGCCTGAATATGCGGCCTGCTCAATGGTGCCTTCGCAAGCAGTGGCAACAAGCCACAGGCGGCCTAGCAGACCTAGTGCGCGTCTCCGAGCCGCTGGCCTCGTCTCTCCGGTGGTGGCTTCATCGGCCGAACCTGGTACTCGGCATGCCTTTTCAGTCACCTCAGCCGGCCCAGGTGCTGACGACAGATGCGTCCCTCCTGGGTTGGGGAGCACATTGCCAAGGGGCACGTACTCAGGGCCTCTGGACCACGTGGGAGTCTGCTCAGCAGATCAACTTCCTGGAGCTCAGAGCGATCCGCCTGGCTCTCAAGGCTTTCTCCCACCTGACCTCTCACCAGTCCGTCCTCGTCCAGACGGACAATCAAGTTGCCATGTTCTACGTGAACAAGCAGGGGGGCACGGGCTCCTTCCTTCTCTGTCGGGAAGCACAGAAGCTCTGCTCTTGGGCCATCAGTCACGGCGTTCTTCTCAAGGCAGTTTATCTCCCAGGCCAAGAAAATTGCCTGGCGGACAAACTCAGCAGGATCCTCCAGCCGCACGAGTGGCGCCTGGATCCCTTGGTAGTTCAGAAGCTCTTTCTAAAGTGGGGCCTCCCCACGATGGATCTCTTTGCCAGTCCTCTCAACCGGCAACTTCCTCGCTTCTGCTCTCGTCAGCCGCATCCCCTTCGAGTTGCGGCAGACGCTTTTCTACTCTCATGGTCGGAGAGCCTCCTGTATGCTTTTCCTCCCATCCCGCTAGTCTCTCGAACTCTTTTCAAGGTTCTCCGAGACAAAGCTTCCATGATCCTGGTGGCCCCTCGCTGGCCCAGACAGCCGTGGTTTCCACTCCTGCTGCAATTAGCGGTAGAGGATCCATTCCCTCTGGGGTTTCAACCGGATCTCCTCACTCAGGATCAGGGGTCTCTGCTACACCCCAACCTCAGATCTCTCAATCTAATGGCCTGGCTGCTGAGAGGGTAGTCCTTGCTCCCCTTCTCCTGCCGGCAGAGGTGGAAGAGGTCGTCCTAGCTTCGCGGCGACCTTCTACCCGCAAATGCTACGCCCTGAAATGGCGTCGCTTTTCCGTTTGGTGTACCCAAAAGTCTCAGGATCCCTTCTCCTGCCCGGTGTCGGTGATCTTGCAGTACTTACTATACCTCTCTAATCTGGGACTTAAGTCCAACTCCGTCAAAGTTCACCTCAGTGCTCTTTCAGCACATCATGTGCCGGTGGACGGCAGACCTCTTTCCAGCGACCCTCTCGTAGCGAGGTTTCTCCGAGGTCTCCTTCTACTTAAACCACCTCTGCGCCCGCCAGCGCCTGACTGGGATCTGAATGTGGTTTTACAGCGGATCACCTGTCCGCCTTTTGAACCTATGGCTACCTGTTCTCTCCGTTTTCTTTCTTGGAAAACATTGTTCTTGATGGCCCTCACTTCCGCTAGACGCGTAAGTGAATTGCAGGCCCTCGTGTCTGATCCCCCTTACACTCGGTTCTACAAAAATAGGGTAGTCCTACGGACTCACCCAAAATTTCTTCCAAAAGTGGTCTCCCCTTTTCACATCAATCAGGAGGTGATACTTCCGACCTTCTTTCCCAGACCACACTCCAGCCGAGCTGAAATGGTCCTCCATACCCTGGACTGTAGAAGAGCATTGAACTTCTACCTTGACCGTACGCGGGAGCACCGTAAAGCTGCTCAGCTTTTTGTGTCTTTTGATCCCAATAAATTGGGACTCCCGGTCTCCAAGCGTACTCTGTCCATCTGGGTTGCGGACTGTATCACTTGGGCTTATGGGGCAGCCGGACTCTCCTTGGATGGTCGAGTCACGGCTCATTGTGTTCGGGCAAAGGCTACGTCAGTGGCTTACCTCCGCTCTGTTCCGCTGGCAGACATCTGCCGGGCCGCTACTTGGTCTTCGAGCCAGACTTTTGCGGTCCATTACTGTCTCGAGAGGGAGTCCCGCAGGGACAGTGCTTTCGGACAGGCAGTCCTCCGTAATCTCTTTGAGGTTTGAGCAACTCCTACCCTCCATCCCGGATGTGGGCTACCGGTGGGTAATAATTCAGCGAAGATTCTTTCCTTCTGTGCTGCTGAGCTAGAGGGAGCTCATTTTTGTGCTTAGGGTCTCCGGTAGCCTTAAGCTTGGGAGTCCCATATGTGAGGACTGACTTCCTGCTTGGTCCTGGAGAAAGCGTAGTTACTCACCTGTAACAGGTGTTCTCCAGGAGCCAGTCCTCACAACCCTCCCTCCTCCCCTTGGAGTTGCAATCATCTGCTTAAGTTTTTTTGCAAATTTTTATGCTGTCTTTTTTAGCTATGTCATCTGACTGGCTAAGATGGCACCCTTGGGCGGGAAGGCGACCGCGCATGTGCGCTGCAATTCCCAAAGGCTTTCTTTGAAAGCTGGGGAAAATTGCTCCGCGAGGGCTCCGTCGGCGCCGACGTCACCCATATGTGAGGACTGATTCCTGCTGCTCCTGGAGAACACCTGTTACAGGTGAGTAACTACGCTACATCTTCCTCAGTAAAGACTGAAGCAAAGAATTCATTCAGTCTCTCCGCTATGGCCTTATCCTCTCTTAGTGCCCTTTTTACCCCTCTATTATCTAATGGTCCAACTGTCTCTCTCACATGTTTTTTGCTATGAATGTACTTGAAAAAGTCTTTATTGCATGTGTTTGCTTCCACAGCAAGCTTCTTCTCAAACTCTTTGTTTGCCTGCCTTATCAATGCCTTGCATCTAACTTGCCAGTGCTTGTGTTGTTTCCAGTTTTCGACATTTGGCTCCTTTTTCCATTTACTGAAAGATGCTTTTTTGGCAACAACAGCCTCTCTGACCTCATCTTTAAACCATGCTGGCAGTTTTTTGGACTTCCTTCCACTTTTCTTAAAGTGTGGAATACAGCTGGTCTGGGCTTCCAAGGTAGTATTTTTAAACAACACGCAAGGTTGATGTAAATCTTTAACCATTGCAACTGCTCCTTTTAGTTTTTTCTTAACTATTTTCTTTCATTTTATCATAGTCTCCATTTTGAAAGTTAAAAGATAACATAGTAAATGACGGCAGATAAAGACCAGTTTGGTCCATCTAGTCTGTCCAGTAAGATGGCCAGAGTAAGATGGCAAGAGTAGGTGCCACTCTGTGCAGGCCACCCCTCCACAAGTCTTTCTTTAGGGGTGAACCCACCGCTCCAGGCAGGACACCCCTATTTGTTGAGAAGTTAGATGGTTCCGTTTGTTTTGATTTTATTCTGTTGCTATAAATGGATCCATTGTGTCTGTCCCGTGCCATTTTGAATTCTGTCACTGTATTTGCCCCCACCACCTCCATGGGGAGGGCATTCCAAGCATCCACCACCCTCTCAGTGAAAAAGTATTTCCTGATATTGCCTTTCAATTTTCCACCTTGCAGTTTCATATTATGCCCTCTCGTTTTACAGCTTCCCCATCTTTGGAAGAGGTTTGTTTGTTCATTATTTCTCCTTAAGTATTTAAAGGTTTGAATCATATCTCCCCTATCCCTACTATCCTCCAAAGTGTACATAGTACTGTGGATTTCCTTACCATCCTTCCTTCATTTATTAAATCAAATGCAATCATGCTATGATCACTATTGCTAAGTGGCCCCAACACCCTTATCTTTTACACCAGATCTTGTGTTCCACTAAGGACTAGGTCCAAAATGGCTTCCCCTCTGGTTGATTCATGAACCAGCTGCTCCAAGAAGCAGTCATTTATTTCATCTAGAAACGTTATCTCCCTAGCATGTCCTGCAGTGACACTGACCCAATGGATACTGGGGTAATTGAAATCACCCATTATTATTATTACTGTGTTGTAAATTTTGTTAGCTTCCCTGATTTCTTTGAGCATTTCATTATTCATTTGTTTATTCTGGCCAGGCGGTCGATTGTACACCCCCATTGCCATCGCCTTCTTCTTTTTACATGGAATTTCAATCCATAGAGATTCTACAGTGAATTTTGTGTCCTGCAAAACTTTAATCCTTTATGACTCAATGCCCTCTCTAACATAGAGCGCAACCCCTCCACCAATTTGATCTGCTCTGTCATTACGATATAGTTTGTACCCATGTATCAGTGTCCCACTGGTTGTCCTCCTTCCACCATGTCTCTGAGATACCAATCATATCTAACCTCTTATTTAGTGCTATATAGTGTAACTCTCCCATCTTATTTTTTAGACTTCTAGCATTTACATACAAGCATTTTAGAGGCTCTATTTTATTCATATTAATCTGGCTATCAGTAGGCAGGGTAATTTGGAATCTTTAAGCTCTGTCTGCCTGTACTCGAGGGCATTTGGGCTACTTTTGTCTTTATTGGAATCTCTCTGCTGATATGCCCTAACATCAATCTGAACTTGCACTCTTGGGCGACTGTCGGCTTTCCCCTATTATCTAGTTTAAAAGCTGCTCTCTCTCTCTTTTTAAAAGGTTAATGCCAGTAGCCTGGTTTCATTCTGGTTCAGGTGGAGCCCATCCCTTTGGAAGAGCCCCTCCTTTCCCCAGAATGTTCCCCAGTTCCTAACAAATCCAAAACCCTCATCCTTGCACCATTGTCTCATCCACGCATTGAGACTCCAGAGCTCTGCCTGCCTTTTGGGTCCTGCATGGGAATGAGAAGCATTTCGGAGAATGCTACTCTGGAAGTTCTGAATTTCAACTTTGTACCTAAAAGCCTAAATTTAGCCTCCAGAACCTCCCTACCATACTTTCCTATGTCATTGGTTCTGACATGTACCAAGACAGCAGACTCCTCCCCAGCACTATTTAAGACCTTGTATAGGTGGTGCGTGAAGTCCGCTACCTTTGCTCCAGGCAGGCATGTTACCAGGCGATCCTCATGTCCACCAGCAACCCAGCTACCTACATGCCTAATAATAAAATCACCAACTATAATGGCTGTCCTACCCTTCCCTCATGGGCACATGGCCCTGGAGAAACCTCGGTGCGAAAGGGTTTTACATCACTTGGAGGACCGGTCCTAGCTACAGGATCACTTCCTGTCGCAGCAGGGTGAGCTCTCCTGTCACGTAACCTCTCTCCTCCATGGCAACAGGGATGCTGCCAGATTGGAGGTGGGACTTCAGTACTATATCCCTGTAGGTCTCATCTGTGTACCTCTCTGTCTTCCTTATGTCCTCCAAGTCTGCTACTCTAGCCTCCAGAGATTGGACTTGTTCCCTGAGAGCAAAGAGCTCCTTGCACCTAATGCACACGTAAGATCCCTCACCAACTGGGAGAAAATCATACATGTGACACTCACTGCAAAAGACTGGAAGACCCCCATCTCACTGCTGACTGCATCTTAGTTTTAAGGTTGTGTTTAGGTATTTAAATTCTTTACTTACTAAGGGTTGCTAGGGATATTTATACTAATAAAACTATACCTAATACGTTTAATGTACTTTGTTCACCTGAAACTTAATTAATCTCAGGTCCTTAAAGTATGCCTGATGAGGATAAACGGCTACGCCTGATTGTGAATATGGCACCTCCTTTCCTTTAAGAGATTTAAGCACCTATAAAGCTACAATTATCCCAGGGGTGGGTGGGTGTCAGGGAGGGAAAGAAGACTTATTAAAAACTGTCTGCTACACAGTATCCTGTTCTGTGCTGCTAAAGTAATCTGTGACCAATTTCCTGGATGATTCACACAGCCCTTGCTTGGATTGAGGGAGTCTTGGGTTTTAATTTTAACCAGAAAGCTCTCTGCTGTGTTTTAAATTTAAACTGAAAGCTCTTTGCTGCTACTAGACCCTGACTGAGTATTAAATTTAAACTAGAAGCTCTTTGCTTGATTCTAAATTTAACCAGAAAAGCTCTCTACTGAGTTGTAAACTTAAACTGCAAGCTAATTATTTATTTTTATTTATTTATTTTATTTTATTTATATTCTCTTATATACCACGCTATTCTGCATCAGTGCGGTTTTACATTGAACAAACTGAAATTACATTGAACAGGGTATTATAACTTGGAGATAACTATTTTACAACCACTAGGCTACTCCTCCACTAATTAATTTAACTAAAAGCTCTTTGCTGATACTAGGCCATGACTGATTTAACACATACACTGGATTCACAGATTAATCAGCTTTAATATAAAGAATTCCTTTTTCACCAAGATTTAGCAAAATTCCCAGAAGTAAATACTTACAATTGCAGATCTCTCTCCAGGAGTAGCAGTCCCTTTTTGTAGTCCTCTCCTTCAAAGGGGAGATTGGCTATGCTTCCAGGATCTGGGGGATATGCTTACCCAGATACAGATACATCTTGTTTACATGAGCTAGTTCAGATTCGTCCCGGGGGAGGGGGGGGGGGGCAGCACTTCCAGTACTGAATGTTGCCTTTCAGCCTAGCAGCGCCTTGAATATGTTGCTAATTGCCCCGCTATAGTAGCTGCGTACTTCTGGATGCTGGGAGAGTTTGTCTTCCCCTATCTGAATGATGGCCTAAGCAAGAATACCACTCCTGAGGGGACTCAATAATCAATATGATTGACCCTTTGGGTGTTGGAACTTCTACAGAAAGCTTCCTCTGTTTTAGTCCTTTTATACTTTAAGTGATCATGCATCTGTAATCATACTAAAAGCTACAATATTCATGCCATGCCAACAGGTTTTGAACCATGCAACATTTAGACTCTGCATCAGGGCAAAAGGCAATACTTATCTGAATGTTACTCCCCAAGAACTATCAGTCACAGGAGATTTTTCAAACCACTGGAGCTCAGCAGGCATTTCCAAAAAATGGCCACGGCGTTCTTTTATTCTGTTTAGACCTTGCCTCTATTCATCTTTTGAAGGACTACGATCTCATATTACTGTATGCCAATCAATCTGCTGATTCAACCTATTGGGTTAAATTGTGTCCAAGAAAAAAATCCCAAACTATTCCCTCAGTCAAAATTGCATCATGGTTTCCTCCCTGCCCTGACTTTGATATTGTCTGTAAGATTCACCACCTCAACTGATCAAAAATATGGTTCATTTATGGGCCGTAGTCCACCATCATCAGAGCTGATCTCGTAATAGTATTAATATGTGATTTATGTTTCCGTAGTCTGACCACCATACTTCTTCACCCGCACCCCACATAAACTTTTCTGCAGGAGCAGATCAAAATATAAACCATATGAGTAGTTTGACAAGTCATGTGATCCCGATGCTTAATAGATTTTTGTGTCCTCAGATTAGTCCATTTGATTCTCTCAATGGTAGAGTCATAAAATTCATATAAACCACATTTATAGTGTCCAGGATGTTAGTAATTTTTTTTAATCTAAGGACCAAGTCACCGATGAACTCATGTAGTTCGTAACATTTTTACCTCTATGGAAAGCAACTATGGAGTGTTCAGCAAAACAAGTGTGTAATTGTAATACTTGCCTGTGTTTATAAATGAGAAAGGCCACCTGAGAGGCCCAAACTTAAAAAAGTAGCATACAGACCACGGGATCATCCATTTGAACTCTATCATTACTCGCTGATTCCAGTAACAGATCTCTGTGAGCATAAACCACACATAAAAAAGCTTTTTTGATAATACCAAAAGGATATCCATGATCCAGATATTTTTGAAAAAGCTTTTTAGACTCTACAACATAATCCTGTTTTGCCGAGCAAATTCTCCAAAGATGAAAAAAATTGACCAATGGGCAATCAATTTTTCGATTTCAATGGGTGATGACTGGTATATTGAAGCAAATTGTTATGACCAATAGGCTTTTCATACAAAGTAGTATGGAATTCAGTCACATTCCTTATCACTAAAATATCAAGAAAGGCAATTTGTGTTTGATGGTACATACTTTCAAACTGAAGGATAGGTTTTTGAGAATTTAACCTAATACACTTCCTTAAAGACTCCAAATCAACTTGCCATAAGCAAAACATATCATCTAGGTATCTCTTCCAAAGACACACTGGAGATATACA
This sequence comes from Ichthyophis bannanicus, assembly GCA_033557465.1. Taxonomy (NCBI): domain Eukaryota; kingdom Metazoa; phylum Chordata; class Amphibia; order Gymnophiona; family Ichthyophiidae; genus Ichthyophis; species Ichthyophis bannanicus. The sequence continues at coordinate 59,633,191 of CM066042.1, read as the reverse complement.
AGCAAAGGGAGACAGGTATTGCTCCTCAAACGACGACGATATACAATGTTGCTACTGTAGGAGATAGTGGCTCCCATAGTGCTGGATCAATATCAGCAAGCTATCTTGGAAAGTGAGAGTCATACTATTTCTTCTTAGATTATGATACGCTTAGGTGCTCCAATTCATTTGTTTGCAGTGGTGAAATGTTTCTTCTTGCTTGGTAGGTTCAATCGAACTGCAATTATTTCTTCTTTTTGTACTAAAATATAGAAATTACACTTACCTGGTAATTGTCGTTCCTTGAGTTACGACAGTTTAGTCCTCTACTTCTGGGTTGTGCACCTCTTCCTGCAGCTAGGAGACTGGGCATGTCAAAGTCGTGACATCACTGGATATAGCCTGCTGGTATCTCCCATCAGCCTCCAGTGTACTACTGACAAAGCAAACTCAAAGGAACAACAAATAAGTAACTATACCATAACTTTAAATAACTCCCCATTCTTCAACCGGAGGAGCCTTTCAAACCGTATCCGTCTTATATTTTCTTTTCTCTCTCTTTTTTTTTTTTTTTTACTTTACATTCATGTCCCCCCTATGCAAACACGTATCCTATACCATCACCTCGTTTAAATAAGAGAAAAGAAAGAAAGAACAGAGAGGGATACTCACTGCGATCTAGAAACTGAAAGGATCTGTCTACTCCTTGAGATTGATGCTTCACTCCGCCTGAAAATAAACTCTGAAGAAATCACACTCCTGGGCGGGAATGAGGACTAAACTGTCGTAACTCAAGGAACGACAATTACCAGGTAAGTGTAATTTCTATTTCCTTATCGTTCCTCCAGTTTAGTCCTCTACTTCTGGGATGTAACAGAGCAGTAATCATTGGGAGGGACCTATCAAGCCAACTCACCACACTGCCAACCCGGAACAGGCTTCCTTTACAGCCAAAACATTTAGGCAGTAGTGGTTACTGAGGAAATGAAGAGATGACCTGGAAGCTGCTCTACAAATCCCTCCTGGTGGAATGACACGGTGATTCACCCATGAAGCCGCTTGTGCCCTGGTAGCAAGAGTCAGAAAGCCCCCCGGAATCATACAACCTCACCAGCAGAAAGCTGAGGCAACCACCGCCTTAACTCAGTGCGAAATGGCCGCCTTCGCTGCTGCTTCCCCTTTGTGGGGACCTCCAACCAGCACACAAAAACAAAGAAAGGAACATCGCACCCTGCATGTAATGTTTCCTATCGGTGTAAGCTATGAATAAAAACCTCCCCTTCCAGAAAAACCGAGAACTGGAAGAGAAACCAATAGGCTCAGGAGAAAAATCAGAAAACCACCTTTTGGAAGGACGACAGGACTGCTCGCAACCACCACCCTCTATCCAGAAAGGGTGAAAACGGCTCATTAGATGACAACGCCTGAAACTCTGAAACTCGTTGCACCGAACAACGAGCTATCAAAGCCACTATCTATAACAGCAAATCCTTTACCGACGCCTGGAGTAAAGAATCAAAGGACTCTTTAGCTAACGCCTCTAAGGCCCAATCGGGATCCCCCGGCGGCACCCGAACTCTCCTTGAGTAGCGCAGTCGGATCCCAACTTAAGGAAATGCTACACATCGATCCGAACACCTAGCGCTATTCCCTTCACAGACTCCTACAGCCGGAAACAGTCGCCCGCTGGATCCTCTAAGGAACTGGCCGCTAGTTCCTTCAGACACTGTCCTGCAGAGAACTCAGACCAAGGATACAGACACCTTTGTCGCCCGGACTTGCCGCCGTGAACAGCAGCCTTCCAAAAGGCACTAAGCATGGACCTACGTAGCAGAAGCAGCCTGCCTCCTTGCTCTCAACAAGGCGGCGAAGACCGCCACAGACTGCCGCAGAATAACCCTTCTACTTGGGCCCCGCCCATACAAAGGCCAAACTGTAGGCGGGCACAGATCCACCTGAGACATTCGTCACGGACCTAGCCGCAGCAGAACGTCCGCTACCGACAACTTCTAGGAAAAGCCTGTCTAGTAGATGAATGAGAAAAGCCTAGTATGGCCGTCTCGCCCAACCGGGCACTACCAAGAGCACCTTTCTCCGAAAGTCCCGATACGCCAACTAGTTGCCCTATGAGAGTCCACGGGGAAAGGACAAGACAGACTTAATGGGAGCTTACTGACCCTCGACTGGGACGAACCATCAGCTGCCCCATTCCTCCACCAGAGAGACCTCTGGGTGAACCCCAAGGAAGCCAATAATATTAGCTAGCGCTTGAATCAAGCCATAATGCACATTTGCCCCATAAAGCAAATCAGGCTGTAGTCGATTCAACTCCCTGATCCTTTCCTGTTCCAGGCGAGTAGACTGCCGTAACACTGCGACCAGCGGAAGCATGCTCTCGCCTCCCCAGGCTCCAAAAATGGGAGCTTGTAAGGCCAGAGCAATGCCCCCAACGATCGCTTCAGTGAACCATCTACTTTCCCATCTTGCGATAAAGAAGATTGCTAGGGCTCTGTTCCATACAGTGAGTCCGCACACCCTGGAAGTGCAAGGTGTGCACCCAGCCACGTGGTACCCAGGCGTGCCCCTGCTTAGCCTCAAAATGTCAATCAAGAACAGGCGAATTCAGGACAGCTGAATACTTTCTTTATTTTCCCTCCTTCTTTATTTCTTTATTTTTATTATTTATTTCTTTATTTTTATTTCTTTATTTTTTTTTTACAAAGACACCTCTAAACCAAAAATGCCTTCAGCATATGTTAAGAGACGCTCTTTCCGTGCCAACAATATGAAGTAGAAAGAACTCCCAAACACAGGCATACTAATCCACGGCCGTCCTGCTAGAGTAACGCCCCATTCCGTCTGACTGCACAAAGATGGACTTTATATTTTAAGTTCAACTAGCACCTGGTGATATGAAATACAGCTCTCATTCTGCAGTGGCAATTGAGTCAGCAATAAAGAAGCCGAGAAACTGCAGACAAGTTCCCATTATACCACCTGGTAAAGACTCCACTTTTAGACCACTGAAGCAAAAAAAAGCATGCGAGCATGCCTTGTGTCCTGCCAGCAGCTGATCGAATTGAAGGGATTCAGTGTATGCAGGGCATTGTCCAGAGAACGCAAGGCCCCTCCTCCAGGCTGACTCCACATTCACAGTCTAAACCGGCAGTCACCTTGGCTGATGACAATCAGCGCAGAAGCCATCCTGTAAGCCCAGCATATGAAGTATGCCTACTAGAGTCTGAGCTGCTGCCATTGCTGCTAGAGAACTAGCCTAGCTGTTCTGGCCCCCCATTAAGGCATTCACTGAACACTAGCAGAGACTCCCCGTACTGGAGAACCTCTGATAAATGGAATGGGAGCATAGATAGCTCCAAAGGCCAGAGTTCTATTTCGCAATCCCTCTCCGCTGAGCTACCTTTTCCATATGTAAAATTAAACCCCATATAGCCAAAATTAAGACATTACAAATCTACCGTAAAATCTTATAATTTGGCAAAGTCAAACTAAACGGGAACATTTTCCATTAAGAAACCACACAACTATAAAATTCTTCCCATGACATAATGCATATGGCAGAGCATTCCACATCTATGGACTGGCCATGGCGCTCACCCAAGCACCTGTTACAACTGTCCAAGAGAGTTATCACCATAATTCCTTTTGACCTGAATAGGTGTACAGCGGAACATAGCGCTATATCACAGCAGCTAAGCCAAAATATTATCCTACCATATAAATCGACTTTAACGCTGTATAGGACCTTCTATGGATAGTGGAAGGAGATTCTGGTAAATCAACATAGCTATGCCCTTTTTTTTTTCTTTCAAGATAGGACTCCAAAAACCAAGTTTCCGCCAACTCCAATGAAATCAAAGCAGATCCGCTAAAATTACCCAAACTGCAATTATAGCTTTGCAAGAAGCTACCAGCCCCCGCTGCACCCAGTGGTCCTTCCCCCCCTTATCCTGGGAGATTCTGCATTGCAGGAGGCGTTGCCCACCCCCTGCCAGCCTACTGCACCTGAAAGGCAGCTGAAGAGCAAAATAGAAAGTACCCCTGGAAGCAAACAATGTCCCATCCTTGGGATCCAGGCGCAAAAGGTGAAAATCAAAAGTAAAATCAACAGTGTTAGCTAAAAATGAACAAGGCTATCTCTCACTAAAGCGAGTTTCTTTTTCTTTTTGAAATCCCACCGAAGTCCATGGGACCCAAGCTTTCGAACACAGCCCCTGACGCTGTGCATTAACCGCAACCAGAGAAATGAAATCCTGCTCTAATAATAGATGAGAATTTCTTGGGAAGGGCCTGCTAAGTGTTGCTATGAAACCCACAAGCACCTCACCAGGCCTCCCTGCAGTCAGAGAAATAGCAGTGGGATACACCGACCACCTTGCAAATGGAGGTCTGAGAGGTTGTTGCCTGTGTGAACCTGATGAGTAATATGATATTGTATGGTACCACTCACCCCCCAGGGATGGGGGCACTGAATACTTTATGTGATTCATGAGCAGCGCTGTCATTCGGTGGCCTTTAGGGCAGCAGAGCCCAACCAATGATACAGAAATTAAGAGCTTTAAATCTTGGTCATATAAACTGGATTCTCAGACCTTACATCACATCACCGAGGCTCTGTGGTGATTTCTTTCCTGATCTGCAGATAATGGCTGCCTGCACAGTGATAGAAAGGCACTATTGAGTGTACCAGCTGCCCTCTGGTGGCCATAGCACAGGCACTTCCCGGTTGGCAGTTTAACTGCCAGTCTATTTTTGTACATTCTAAGGTTTGCTAAACCTGTCCCTGTGAATTTTGGGCAACTTTCACTATAGACTACATAAAGGCACACTTCTAGGCTTTCCCTCCTGCAAACTACAAGTTAGGGCTCTGCCCTTGAAACTAAAAGCTGGCAATTTGCCTAATATCCTGGGCCTGAACAGATGCTCCTCAGAGACATGATTAGGAGGGAAAGAACATGTGGTATCAGGGATCAATGCCAAAACTGCTGTCCTGTTTTTAAGTTTATTCTTATTTATTCTATAAAGAGGATTGACAACAGTCCCCCTTAATGCTGAGGAACCCCCTGGCCTCAAAAAATAAAAACTACAAACAAAAGAAAGAAACAAACACTAGGCCCAAAAATTTAGCTATTCTGCCTGTTTTCCTCACGCAGGCAACTTTCGTGATGCGGTCCAAATACCTATTGAGGAAATGGCTGCCCCTTCGCCAATGAATTTTGGCGCCAAGAACAGCCGCCGCTGCAAAAATGAGGCCTCAGCAGACCAACAGAGCCTGAAGGCCTTACCTGCAGGGCTGAAAGCCACACAGCCTGCTCCTACCTCCTTGAATTCCTCCGATCCTCAAGCCGTGCTGATGTGCCTGGCAGCCGCAGCGAGGATCGCTCAGCCGGTTCCACAGAGTAAAATTAAAATCCCGCAGCAACGGAGAGGCTCCGTCTCACACAGCTTCAGTGTGGCTGTACGGGTCCCGGAGCTTTCTCCCGTACTGTCCTGGGAGAGAGATCCGCACCGGCAAATGCCTGCAGCAAGTGAAAATCACTGACAAGGAGGGAAGGCGAGAACTGCTACTAACTTAGAGAACCAGGCTCAAATTTAAAATTACTGTAAATAAGGAAATTTGCTCCTAACTAAAGGGAACTAATCCCCGATTGTCAATTAACCAAAGGTAACTGAATTAAAAGTAAAATTAAAAGTAAATGAAAGGTAAAAATCAAAAGTAAAATCAGAATTTGTCACACTAAATGCTCCTTATCTGTTCCCCCCAAGTGAGCCCAGGAGCTAGGCTCACTATGTCCTCCTGCTGCAAGGAGACTGGACACACTGGAGGCTGATGGGAGATACCAGCAGGCTATATCCAGTGATGTCACGACTTTGACATGCCCAGTCTCCTAGCTGCAGGAAGAGGTGCACAACCCAGAAGTAGAGGACTAAACTGGAGGAACGATAAGGAACTTGACTATCCAAGCGTCCTTTTCTGTTAATTCAAATATAGCAGCATCTTGTTCTTCTAACAGTTGTAGCTATGTGGATACTTGTTCTGATGTGATTTCGCACTCATGGACCTCTTTTGAACCAATTTCACTTTCTAAGGTTCTGGAGGTTAATTCGTTCTTAAAAAATACTTTTAGCCCATTGGATGATTGTGCAATTCAACTGTTTAAGAAGTTGAAAGAATGGATTGGAGAATCTACTAGTCAATGCCTCTTTTGTGCAGGAACTGGTTCCTATGGTATTGAAAAAGGATTCAGTTTTCCAGTTATTAAAGGGGTCGTTCATTGGATAAACTTGACCCTTTGAACTTTCAGCCTCATTGTTATGCCTATCCAAGGTTCTGGAGAAATTGGTGTTTTTACAATTACAGAATTATATAGATAAGCATAATTTAATGGCAGTCTGACCCCACCTGGTGCATCCCAGGCACCACCATTTTTCAAGATGGTAGCACAAGAGTGGAAGCATGTGGGGCAGTGCGCCTGCTAGTTCAGGAGCCACTGAGCTACCAGGTTTATTTTTAGTGGGGGGGGGGGGGAGGGAATTGGGGCCACTGGGCCATCAGGAATTCCCTTTCTGTTGGGGACACTGGCCCCAACAGTATTTTTATGGCAGTGGGGGCTTTTCCAAATGCCTGGATTATCTAAGGGGGTTTTGACATTTCCTCTCAGATGAGAGAGGCATTGGAGAAAACTCCCAATGCCATCAAAATACTGTCAGGGCTCATATGCAAATTAGCCATGCAGTGTTCCTGTTTCTTTGAGATAGCAGGCCAAACTTGCACCAACTTATGTGTTTTGCTTGCTCTCCCAGAAAAAAATAAATAAGCACTGGCAAGTTAGACGCAAAGCATTGATAAGGCAGGCCAAGAGAGAATTTGAAAAAAAGCTTGCCATGGAAGCAAAAGCACATAATAAAATTTTCTCCCAAGTACATTTGTAGCAAAAAAATTGTGAGAGGGTCAGTTGGATCATTGGATGATAGAGGGGGTAAAAGGGGCGCTAAGTGAGAACAAGACCATAGCAGAGAGACTGAATGAATTCTTTGCTTCGGTTTTTACTGAAGATGAAAGAGGTAAGTTGCCCATGCCTGAAATGGTATTTAAAAAGGTGATGTATCAGAAGAAATGAAAGACATATAATACATCTTCTCAGTTTAATGATAACTATTTGGTAAACTGAAGAATAGCAAATCACCTGGATGGGATGGTATACATCCAAAGGTGCTGAAAGAACTGAAATACGAGATAGCAGACTTACTATTAGATCAATAAAATCATCTCTAGTACCTGAAGACAGGAGAATGGCCAATGCAACACCAATTTTTATAAAGGGATCCAGGAGTGATCTGGAAAATATAGATCTGCAAGTCTGACATCAGTACCTGGCAAAATGTTAGAAACCATTACAAAGAATAAAATTACTGAACATATAGATACTCACGGTTTAATGGGAGAAAGCCAACATGGATTTAGCCAAGAAAAGTCTTGTCTTACTAATCTGTAATATCTTTTTGAAGGTGTAAATAAACAGGTAGACAGAGGTGGGCCAGATGATATAGCGTTACCTGGCTTTTCAGAAAGTCTTTGACAAGATCCCTCATGAAAGACTCTTGGCCAAATTAAAAAGTCATGGGATAGGAGGCAGTGTACTATTGTGGATCAGGAACTGGTTAAAAGATAGAAAGCAGGGGGGCGCTAGTGAGCCCGCTGCTAAATGGCTGCTCCTTAGTGTAGCTCCGTCCCGGGCTCCCCCAATTCTTCAGCTAACACCCGCATTTCTATGGCATTGCTCCCCCGAGCCTTCAGAATTGACCCCGGGAGAGTCGGGCACTTCTAAGTGCACCTTCCAGCGCGGCTCGGAGTGCAGCGGCAAGGTAAACCGCCAGGAGCCAGTCCTTGCCATACCCGGCTCTGCTGTCCTGCTCCTGAATGCTGCTGGTGCCCCGGTGTACCCCCTGTGCTCCGGGACCGGGCTGAAGGGGGCTCTCCACATTGCATAGCAGACCGATGTTCTAACCTCACAGTGCATCGAGGAACGGAGCTCCTTGGAAACCGCGTGTGTGTCCCGACGCTGAGCACTGCAGTGCAGAGGGAATTGGTGCTCCGGTGCTGCTGCTATCGCTGCCCCGCGCGAGAGTTGCTACATCTTCCTGGCGATTGTGCTGTCTCAGGGCTGCAGAAGAGGTGAGAGTGCTTGGGGCCCCGCAAAATAGAGCTTACCGGGAGGCTGCGGGGGCCTGGATTAAAGTGGCTGCCATAGCCACGTGGTGTTGGAACGCACAGGGTTCTTTGCGTTTCACCAAGAGCAATAAGTTAAAGCAGTCACGTGGGCGCTGCCCAGCGAATCACCTACTCTCTACCAGAATTGTAGAAGAAAAACCCCGGATGTCTATAATTCCTGCACCTTGCTGTATTGTGTGAGGCTGGAGCTCCCTCTGCTGACCACGAGTGGGATTGTTCAGATTTTTCAGCTTGCTTACAGCATCTGCCTGCTTTTTTTTGTAACTGCTCACTGCCTATCCTTGGAGTGCTGGTCCGCTATCTATCCCATGGCTACTAAGGCTAAAAACTCTGAAGCCCGAGAGGGCATATGCTCATCCCAAAGACTGCAGGGCAAAAGTGGTGTCCCGACTAGTCCAACCAGTAAACACCTCTCAGGGGGTTCTGATGATGAGACTGTGAGTGAAAGTGAATTGGACCCTACCATGCTGTCCTCGCATGCCCTGCTTCAGCGTGAACTTCGTCGGGGCTTTGCGGATTTGGCAGGCGAATTTCGCTCCATGCGAGAAGAGGTGATGAACACCATTGCGGAATTCCGGGGTGAAATGAAAGATCTTGGAGCGCGAGTGGAGGAGGTTGAGACAAAAGTTGCGGATCACGATAGTGCCATGGTGGATTTACAATGTGCTCTTGACAGACAGCGGGCGCAAGCCATGGAGCTCACTTATAAAATTTATGACATTGAAAACCGCTCCCGTCGCAACAATGTGCGTTTCCGGGGAATCCTGGAACCGGCGGGGGGCGGTGAAGACCTCCCGGTAGTCCTCAAAAATTTGATTGCTGAATTGCTCCCAGGGGAGGAGCTGTCAGCTCATGGGTCTGAAATGGAAGTGGAGCGAGTGCATCGGGCTCTGGGAAAGCCTCCTAACAACCAGCCCCGAGATGTCATTGCGCGATTCTTGCGCTATACTAATGCTGATCTTCTTATACGCCGGGGCCGGGAGAAAAAAGTGATCCGATTTCAAGAAGCAACAGTGACTGTATATCAGGACCTCTCGACGTTTACACTGGCCCGTCGGAGGGAGATGAAACCAGTAACGATGGTCCTGAACAACAAAGGGATTCGCTACTCCTGGGCCTTCCCGTTTCGGATAAATTTCCTCCTGGGCAATAAAAAGATTTCCGCTAAAGACCATACAGAGGCCTGGAGAGCTCTCCGCTAGGCGGGTCTGGTCGAAGATAATGCGCTGCCTCAACTCCCGACCCCTAAGCCTCAACACTCGAAGTGGACCCGGGTGGGAAAGCCTACTTGATATACCCCGGAGTTGAAGCACCTATTTTTTTCTGATTGAGAAACTTTGCTCAAGGATTCTGTGCTTTCATGGCCACATTTGAATGGCCAGTTTTGAGAGTTTTGCTGTTCTCCCGGTCTGCTCCCGTTGGGCTGCCGGCTCTAAGTCTGCAAGGGTTCTGGGTATATACCTACTGCCCCATGCGGGTAATGAGGGGTATGTTGATGCTGTGTGAATTCTGTTAAAGGGGTAATCCGGGCTAGACACCCTGTTGATGGGCTATGTACGGGGGAAATGATCTGATTTGCAATGCTTGTAGTTTGGCTATGTGGGGGCCCGTGCGGAGTTTAGTTTGGGGTCAGTTTACCGTGTCCTGTTTTTTCTTTAACAGGTGGGAGGTACTGACGGGAGGGGGGGTGGGTGGGGGGGGGAGGCTTTAATATTTTCTTTTCGGGATATGGAGTACGAAGGCGGGGGGGCGGGGTGGTGAATCTCTACAGCTAGCCTGGTGGTTTCATGATGATGGCGTTTTATGCTGGAGAGCACTGCAACTCCTACAAGAGTCGTGGGGGGAAACATGTTGTGGGCCAGAGGGGAAGCAAAGGACGGGGGGAGTGTGGTGGTTGAACAACAATGGTGCGCTTGATTTCCTTGAATGTTAAGGGTCTTAACTCCCCTCGAAAGCAATCTTTGCTGTTCTCGGAGCTGAGGACCCTGAGGGGGGACATTGTCTTTTTGCAGGAGACGCATCTCCGAGCTAGCAAACAGGGGTGGTTAAAGCGTAATCCTTATACTGAGGTGTGGGTTGCTTCGGATGTGCATGGGCGAAAGAAACGTGGGGTGGCCTTCTTATTTCATCACAGCTTGTCCCTACAGGTGGAAGAGGTTAAGCGAGATACCCTGGGACGGTGGCTTTTTGCGAATATACGCTTGGAAGGTCACATGTTAACCTTAGCTAACATATATGCACCAAATGAGGGGCAGGGATCTTTCTTTACACAACTGAAGGCCTTGCTCGCTGAATTTGCGAAAGGCCCCATTATACTCGGTGGGGACTGTAATGCCCATTTGGTGCCCCATTTGGATTCTACGAGTAGTGGTGGGAGGGGGCTGAACGGGCCCGGTAAGGCCTTGCAAAACGTTTTGAAAGAACTGGGCTTGCGCGATGTGTGGAGAGATACCCATGAGAGGGAGAGAAGCTACACCTATTTTTCTCCTGTCCATCAGGTGCACACCCGCATAGATTATTTTTTGTTGGATCAGCGCCTGATGGACGGGAGGGTGGAGGCTGGTCATGGGGCGCTGACCTGGTCGGACCATGCCCCGTGCTGGCTCTCCCTCCCGGCGGATGTGTACAGTGACCGCCAATGGCTCTAGAGGCTTGATGTGCGATTCCTTCGGCGGCAGTGCGCTGTACAGGACCACGGCCGTTTTATAACTGATTTTTTTGAGCTAAACGACTCTGGGGAGGTGCCGCTTCCCATTGTTTGGGACGCTTTCAAGGCCACGGCTCGGGGCCAACTTATGGCAGAAATGGCCCGCACGCGGAGGGCCTGGAGACGGGAATATTGTCAATTAGTGGGAGAATCTTCCCGGTTGCGCTTAGAGCACGCCCAGACTGGATCGAAGCGGGTCTTACGGCAATGGCGGGCTGTCCAGGCTAACCTAGATGCATGCTCACAAAGAGAGTTAGACAATAAGCGCCGGAAACTGCGTCAAACATTCTACGAGCAGGGGAACAAGACAGGTCGCTATTTAGCCTTGCAGCTTCGGCAGCAGCAATCGGGGCGGGTGGTCCGCGAGCTTCACGACTCTGGGGGGACAGAAGAAGGTGATCTCTCGAGAGATACGTGAAGTCTTTGCTACTTTTTTGGAACGGTTATATAAAGCCGAAACTTTTGATTTGGCCCACGCACAGGGCTTCTTACGGAAAATCACCTTGCCCCAGTTGACTAATCCTGATCGGGAGCAATTAGACTCTGAACTTACGGTGGAGGAGGTGGAGCTCGCAATCCGGCAGTTCAAAACGGGGGGAGCGCCGGGTAATGATGGCTTCCCTGCGGAGTACTATAAAAAATTTTGTGTGCAATTAGCACCTACGCTGGTAGTACTCTTCAATGAGGTCTTGAGGGGGGCGCCTCTGCCTCCATCTCAGCGTGAAGCTTTGATAGTCATGATCCCTAAGCCAGGTAAACCCATGCAGGACGCGGCCTCGTATCGTCCCATTTCCCTCTTAAATACGGATGTCAAAATACTTGCTTCTGTGTTGGCTGCGCGGTTGAACCGGGTTCTCCCTACTCTGATACATCCTGACCAGGTTGGGTTTGTACCGGGGCGCCAGGCGGCAGATAATATTCGGCGAATGCTGCAGGTTATCCACGTAGCGCAGAAAGATTCGCAGCCGACCCTGGTGATGGGGGTTGATGCCGAAAAGGCCTTTGATCGTGTCAGTTGGGGTTATCTTTGGTGTGTGTTGGATTCGTTGGGCTTTGGTCCTAATTTCATACGCTGGATTCATAGCTTATATCAGGACCCCCAGGCATGTGTTCGGGCTAACGGGGGTCAATCCAGAACTTTCTCACTGGAAAGGGGCACTCGTCAAGGCTGTCCTCTGTCGCCGCTGTTGTTCGCACTAGTGATGGAACCCTTGGCACAGAGCTTTTGCGAACATTCGGGAATGGGGGGTGTTCGTGTGGGCCCCGCGGAGTACCGGATCGCGCTCTTCGCGGATGATATCATATTATCTTTGGTGAATCCCTCCGCGTCTCTTACTGCCGCTATGCAGCTTTTTGACACCTTTTCCCAGGTATCTGGATTTAAAATCAACTATACGAAATCTGAAATTCTGAATGTGGGGGTCTCGGAAGCGGTCTGTACGGAGCTTCGTGCTGCCTACCCCTTCCGGTGGGTGTCGGGTGCTCTGCGATATTTAGGGGTGAATCTGACAGTGGACCGGACGGCCCTTTTTAAGGCTAATTATGAGCCGCTACTCCGGCAAGTCCGGCACGATCTGGAAACCTGGAATAGGTTAATGTTATCCTGGTTTGGGCGTATTGCGGTGGTAAAGATGGTGGTCGTTCCCCGGTTTTTGTACCTTTTTCAGGTTCTCCCTATCTCGTTGGCCCGGGGATTATTGGCCACCTGGCAAACCCTGCTTATGAAATTTATCTGGCAGTACCATCGACCGCGTCTGCCACGTCAGCTTCTTTATGCTCGATCGCGCATTGGGGGTATGGGGGTTCCTAATCTTCACTGGTACTATGCAGCAGCGCAGTGTCGCGCCGGGGTGGAGTGGATGATAGCGGATAGCTCCAAGTGCTGGGTGCAACTGGAAATGACTATCGCAGGGGGGGGCGGGTTTGGGGGACCGGCTGTGGCTTGGTCCCAGACTGCGAAGTGGTCAGCGTTTAAGCAATCCCTACATTTTACATACCCTTCACTGTTGGGACCAAGTCTTTCGGCCTCGTGGGACGGACCTCACCCCTTTGGCGCCTATAGTAGATAATGCTTCCTTTCCCCCGGGATTGGTTGATCCGACGTTCCGGATGTGGGGTCATAAGGGCCTTAGCCGTGTAGGACAACTGTTTGACGAGGGTAAGTTGCAAACGTTTCAAAAGCTCCGGGAGGAATTTGACCTTCCAGATAGTCAGCTCTTCCAATATATGCATTTGGCCCATTGGGTTCAGACTAGAGCCGTTCGGCCCCACGTGGCCCGAGTGCTGACAGATTTGGAGCGTTTTTGCGAGGGGTGCACCACCACCAAAGGTCTAATAGCTGCCTTGTATGCTCAGCTGCAGGCACAGCAACTGCGCTTTGTCAAGCATAGAGCAAATTGGAATACTGATTTGAATCTTTTGTACTCTGAGCAACAGTGGGAACAGGTGGAGGGTAGACTGTGGAAGAGCTCGGTGGCGGTTAATGTCCGTGAAACTAATTATAAATTATTATATAGGTGGTAAATGACTCCTGTGCGGATTGCTCGCGTTTATCCCGGGGTTTCAGATCTGTGTTGGCGGCGATGTGGGCAGAAGGGGGCTCTGGAGCACATCTGGTGGTCCTGCCCTCGCAATCACGTCTTTTGGAGGGGGATTCAAACTCGCTTACAGCAGCTTATTGGGGTGAGCATTCCCTGGGATCCAGGTATCTTTCTATTTGGGGTTGCTGTGCCCGGGGCACGCAGCCCCCAACTGGCTTTGCTTCGCCATGGTCTGAATGCGGCTCGTATGTCGCTAGCTTCTGTTTGGAAGCAGGCTCTCCTGCCGTCTTTTTCTGTCTGGTTGGACTGGATGTGGGACACATATAGAAACATAGAAATATGACGACAGAAAAAGACCACATGGCCTATCTAGTCTGTCCTTCCATAACAACTACAACAGTCCACTTTTTGCCTTTAGAGATCCTCTGTGTTGGTCCCATGCTTTCTTGAATTCAGTTACTGTCCTCATCTCTACCACCTCCACTGGGAGACTATTCCACGGATCCACTACTCTTTCCGTAAAGAAATATTTCCGCATATCACTCCTGAATCTATCTCCCTTCACCCTCATCCCATGTCCCCTCGTAGCAGAACTTGCTTTCAATTGAAAGAGGCTCTCTCCCTGAACATTTATGCCACGGAGGTATTTAAACATCTCAATCATATCACCTCTATCCCGCCTTTCCTCTAAGGTGTACATATTAAGATCCTTAAGTCTGTCCTCATATGCTTTATAATGAAGCCCATTAATCATTTTGGTAGCAACCCTCTGCACCGACTCCATCCTGTTCACATCCTTTTGAAGGTGCGGTCTCCAGAATTGTACACCATACTCCAAATGAGGTCGCACCAAAGACTTATACAGAGGCATTATCACCTCCTTTTTTCTGCTAGCCATTCCTCTCCGTATGCACCCAAGCATCCTTCTAGCTTTTGCTGTCGCCTTTTCCACCTGTTTAGCTACTTTAAGATCATCAGACACAACCACGCCTAGGTCCCGCTCTTCTTTAGTGGACAAAAGTACTTCACCTCCTATACTGTATTGCTCCCTTGGATTGCTGCAGCCCAAATGCATGACCTTACATTTTTTAACATTAAATCCCAGCTGCCAAATTCTAGACCATTCTTCAAGCTTAGCTAGATCCCTCCTCATGTTATCTACCCCTTCCTGGGTGTCTACTCTATTGCAGATTTTGGTATCATCCGCAAAGAGGCAAACCTTACCCGACAGCCCTTCCGCTATATCACTAACAAAGATGTTAAAAAGAATCGGACCAAGGACAGATCCCTGGGGCACACCACTGGTAACATCCTTCTCCTCAGAGTGAGCTCCATTTACTTGTACTCTTTGTCGCCTCCCACCCAACCAATTTCTAACCCAAGCAGTAACTTTAGGGTCCATCCCTAGGGTGCTCAGTTTGTTTATAAGTCGCCTGTGAGGAACAGTGTCATATACAATATATACAATGGAGCGTGGGGTAGCTGCTGGGAGGATGCGACTACCACGTTTTGAGCAGGTGTGGGAACCCTTTGTCCTTCGTTATGGCACCTGATTGCTTAAGGCCGTGGCCTGTCCTCGAAAGTAGTGGGTGACATGTGTTGCTGCAGGATGCTTGTCGGCGGCATCGCCTTTTGCTATCAGTTCACTGAATGACTGGCGTAGTCTCTCTTTTTATGGGCTGGTATGGAGATTCGTGGGGGGGGGCGGGAGAGATCAGATGGGGGGCTTGGGTGTGGGAGGGGAAGTTGGAAGGTAGGGGGGTGGATGTTTTCTTTCTTCTTGGGGGGTTATCTGTGGCTTGCAGTAGGGTGGGAGGGGGTTGGGGGATACGGGAAGGGGGACAAGTGTAACGGGATAATAAAAACAAAAAAATCTAAAAACAAAAGAAGGCGTTTTGTTGGCTAGCCTTGTGATTTTTGTTAGTGACTTTAGCTTTGTTCTCTTTTGATATTGTATTATGCCTATGATGTCGGTTCCTAATGTATTTTATGCCTGCCTTTCAATAAAAAAAAAAAAAAGATAGAAAGCAGAGGGTAGGGCTAAATGGCCAATTTTCCCAATGGAGAAAGGCGAATAGTGGAGTACCACAGGGATCTGTGCTGGGCCCGCTGCTTTTTAGCATATTCTTAAATAACCTGAAAATGGGAATAACGAGTGAGGATCAGATTTGCAAATGAGACAAAATTATTTAAAGTTGTTAAAACACAAGAGGATTATGAAAAATTGCAAGAGCACCTTGATGAGTTGGAAGACCAGATGTCCAAATGTCAAATGAAATGTAGATAAGTGCAAAGCTATGCACCCAGGAAAGAACAACTCAAACTATGGTTATATGATACAAGGTTCCACACATTAGGAACCCCCACCCAGGAAAAATATTAGACGTCATCATGGACAAATGTTCCTTTACATGTTCATTAAAAACGTTCTGTTCCCTGTAAACCACTTTGACCTGGTGAAAAGTGCTATATAAGCCTAGCTAAGTAAATAAATAAAATAAATGGACAATACGTTGAAACCCGCTGCCCAGTGTGCTAGGAATCATAAGGAAAGGAATGGAGAATAAAACCAAGGTTATTATAATGCCTCTGTATCATTCCATGGTGCGACTGCACCTTGAATATTATATGCAATTCTGGTCGCCATATCTTAAAAAAGATATAGCAGAATTAGAAAAGGTACAGAGAAGAGCCACCAAAATACCAGGAGAATGGAAGGATACCCCTATGAGGAAAGGCTTAAAAGGTTAGGGCTCTTCAACTTGGAAAAGAGATGGCTGAGGGGAGATAGTATAGAGGCCTATAAATTAATGAGTGGAGTGGAATGGGTAAACATAGATCGGTTGTTTATGCCATCAAAAAGTAGAAAGACTAGGGGGACATGCAAAAAAGCTACATATAGGACTAAAATAAGAGAAAATATTTTTTCACTCAACGTGTAATTAAACTCTGGAATTTGTTACCAGAAGATGTGGTAAGAGCTGTTAATGTAGCTGGGTTTAAAAAAAGGATTGGACAAGTTCCTGGAGGAAAAGTCCATAAACCATTATTAAAGAGGATCCGGGAAATCCACTGCTTATCCCAGGACACAGGCTGGCCTTGCTGAGACCAGCGTTGTGGAACCTGTATCTTTTGGGGAAGCTTCCAGGTAGTTGTAGCCTGGATTTACCACTGTTGGAAACAGGATACTGGGCTTGATGGACCTTGGTCTGACCTAGTATGGCATTTCTTATGTTCTTATGCCCGAGACAGTCAAAAAAGCCATCATCACCAAACATAAAACTTGAAAAAGACCTTGGGATTCCAGTGTCTACAGTTCATAACGTTTTAAAGAGGTTTCCTGCTCATGGAACTGTCAAGAGCCTCCCAGGACATGGAGGGAAGAGGAAAATTAATCCAATCAGTCTTTGATGATTAATGAGAACCGTTGTAAAACCATGTACAACATCCAAAGAGCTTAAAGCGGACCTGGACCAATCTGGAGTGATGGTTTCAACATGTACCATACACCACACACTAAACCAAGGAGCACTTCATGAGTTTAGGCCAAGGAAGACTCCACTGAAAGACAGACATAAAAAGGCATGCCTGATCTTTGCCCAAACCCATCAAACAGGTGAAACCAAAGTTCAGCTCTTTGGCAATGCAGACCAGCGATACATTTACAGGTGAAGAAATGGCCAGCAGTGAAGCCTGATCTCAATCCAAACGAGAACTTTTGGAAAGAGCTGAAATCTGCCATTGGTAAAAGGAATCCTGGAAACATTCATGAGATGGAACAAATCACAGTTGAAAAATGGTAAAAACTACCAGCAGACAGATGTGCGAAACTTATAGATGGCTACAAGAAACATTTGGAGGCTGTCATCACTGCCTAGGGTTGTGCAATCAAATATTAGTGAAGGGTGCAATTAATCCTGTCCAGGTCATATTTTGTTTTTTTTCTCATTAATTACTATGTCTAAGTTGCACAGATAATACTTTTGTACATACTATACAACAAAAAAATGTAACATATTATAATGACATACAGTTGGAATATTTCCAGTTATTTCTCAAGATATTGTACACAATGATCTCAAGCTGCTCTCGTCTTCACCATTGTGAAAATGGAACAAGGAGTGAATGTGGTCCTTTTAAACATTAGAGCCATCATCCATTGGTTGATTCAAGTTATGTGAGGACTGACAACTGATCACTACTACTGTTTATTTGTATAGCGTTACAAGGCATACGTAGTGCTGTACCTACACATGTAAAAGCCTGTTCCTGCTCATCAGAGCTTACAATCTAGTCAAGATAGACAACACAACAGCTGAGAACAAGAATACATCTAGGGAAATGGGAAGGAATCACCTAGGAAGTAGATCAGGATCCAAAAGTGGCCTTGAAGAGGCGAGCCTTCAGCCTGGATTTGAAAAGGGCCAGAGATGAAGCCTGACGTACAGACTCAGATAGTTTGTTCCAGGCATAAGGAGCAGCAAGGTGAAAAGATCAAAGTCTGGAGTTGGCAGTGGCAGAGAAGGGCACAGATAGAAGCGATCCGCCAGAAGAGCAGAATTCCCAAGGAGGGGTGTAGGAAGAGATGAGAGGAAAGGTAGTGAGGGGCAGCAGAATGAGTGTACTTATAGCTCAGTAGTTTTGAACTGAATACGGAAACGGACAGGGACCCAATGAAGCGACATAAGAAGAGAGGTTATATGAGCATATCAAGGCTGGCAGAAGAGATGATTCAGAGGAAGACTAGCAAGGAGGAAGTTGCAATAGTCTAGACAGGAGGGGACTAAAGAGTGGATAAGCATCTTAGTAGTATGTTCAGAAAGGAAGGGGCAAATTTAGCTGATGTTATAGAGAAAGAAACGACAGGTTTTAGCTATCAGCTGGATGTGTGTGGAAGAGAGAGAGGAGACAAAGACGATCTCTAGGGTTGCGAGCCAAGTAATAGAGTATTATCCACAGAGATTGAGAAAGAAGGAGGGAGGGGGAGGCTTTTAGAAGGAGAAATAAAAACGGTTTTGGCCATGTTCCATTTCAAATGGCAATGAGACATCCAGCTGTGTCTAATTTTACTGCAATGGGAATGTGGTTCTTCAATTCACATCAGTTTGAACAGTTTATAAGGGCACCAATAACCATTTATTTATTGAATAGGTTTTCTATACTGCCGTATCCTTCAATCAAAACTGTTTACATAAGGAACAAATGAATCAGCTAACAAAGGGGTAGGATAAGAACATAAGACATGCCATACTGGGTCAGACCGAGGTCCATCAAGCCCAGTATCCTGTTTCCAACAGTGGCCAATCTAGGTCATACGTACCTAGCAATATACCCAAAAGACACAGGTTCCACAATGCTTGTACTGGGTCAAGCATTGATATCCTGGGTCCCTTTTTAATAGTGGTTTATGGACCTTTCCTCCAGGAACTTGTCCAAACCTTTTTTAAACCCAGCTATACTAACAGCCCTTACTACATCCTCCGGTAACAGATTCCAGAGTTTGATTACACGTTGAGTGAAAAAATATTTTCTCTTATTTGTCTTAAATAGTTTACCCTGTAGCTTCATTACATGTCCCCTAGTCTTTTTATATTCTGATAGCGTAAACAATTGATCCACGTTTATCCGTTCCACTCCATTCATTAATTTATAGACCTCTATCATATCTCCCCTCAGCCGTCTCTTTTCCAGGCTAAAGAGCCCTAACCTTTTTAGCCTCTCTTCATAGGAGTAGCCTTCCATCCCCTTCACCAATTTGGTGGCTCTTCTCTGTACTTTTTCTAATAACGCTATGTCCTTTTTAAGATACGGTGATCAGAATTGCACACAATATTCAAGGTGCGGTCGTACCATGGAGCGATACAGAGGCATTATAATATCCTTTGTTTTATTCTCCATCCCTTTCCTTATGATACCTAGCATTCTATTTGCTTTCTTGGCCGCCGCTGCACACTGGGCGGAGGGTTTTAACATGTTATCCACGATGACTCCTAAATCCTTTTCCTGGGTGGTGGTTTCTAATGTGGAGCCTTGCATCGTGTAACAATAGTGTGGGTTGTTCTTTCCTAGGTGCATAACTTTGCATTTGTCCACATTAAATTTCATCTGCCATTTGGATGCCCAGTCTTCCAATTTATCCAGATCCTCCTGCAGTTTTCCACAATCCTCTTGGGTTTTAACAACTTTAAACAGTTTTGTGTCATCTGCAAATTTGATAACCTCACTAGTTATTCCCTTTTCCAGGTCATTTATGAATATGTCAAAAAGTAGCGGACCCAGTACAGATCCCTGGGGTACTCCACTATTCACTTTTTTCCATTGGGAATATTGGCCATTTAGCCCTACCCTCTGCTTTCTATCTTTTAACCAGTTCCCGATCCACAATAGTACACTGCCTCCTATCCCATGACTTTTTAGCTTCGCCAAAAGTCTCTGATGAGGGACCTTGTCAAAAGCTTTCTGGAAGTCCAGATACACTATATCAACCGACTCACCTTTGTCTACCTGTTTATGCACACCTTCAAAGAAACATATCAGATTAGTAAGACAAGATCTTCCTTGTCTAAAGCCATGTTGGCTGTCTCCCATTAGGCCATGACTATCTACATGCTGTGTAATTTTGTTCTTTATGATGGTTTCTACCATTTTCCCTGGTACTGACGTCAGGCTCACCGGTCTGTAATTTCCTGGGTCACCCCTGGAACCCTTTTTAAAAATTGGTGTTACGTTGGCGACCCTCCAATCTTCAGGTATTACAGATGATTTTAATGAAAGTTCACAGATTACCAATAGCAGGTCTGCAATCTCATATTTCAGTTCTTTCAACACTCTGGGATGTATACCATCCGGTCCAGGTGATTTGCTACTATTCAGTTTATCAAATAGTTGTAATATATCTTCCCGGTGTAGCGATATTTCTCTCAATTCCTCTGCAGTATCACCTTTAAATACCACTTCAGTCTTGGGTAACATCCCTACATCTTCCTCAGTAAAGACCGAAGCAAAGAATTCATTCAGTCTCTCCGCTATAGCCTTGTCTCCTCTTACTGCCCCTTTTACCCCTCTATCATCTAATGGTCCAATTGACTCTCTCACAGGCCTTTTTCTACGAATGTACTTGAAAAAGTCTTTATTTCGTGTTTTTGCTTCCGTAGCAAGTTTCTTCTCAAATTCCCGCTTTGCCTGCCTTATCAATGCTTTGCATTTAACTTGCCAGTGCTTGTGCTGTTTCCAGTTTTCATCATTTGGCTCTTTTTTGCATTTCCTGAAGGTTGCTTTTTTGGCAGCAACAGCCTGTCTGACCTCACCTTTAAACTATGCTGGCAGTTTTTTGGACTTTCTTCCACTCTTCTTAATGCGTGGAATACAGCTGGTCTGGGCTTCGAGGATAGTATTTTTAAATAACACCCAAGCTTGCTGTAAGTCTTTAACCTTTGGAACCGCTCCTTTTAGTTTTTTCCTAACTATATTCCTCATTCTATCATAGTCTCCCTTTTGAAAGTTAAAAGGTAATACTGTGGATTCCTTTACTATCTGTCCTCCACTAATTAAATCAAACATGATCATACTATGATCACTATTGCCAAGTGGTCCCAACACCCTTATTTCTTGCACCAGATCTGGCGTTCCACTAAGGATTAGGTCCAGTATGGCTTCCCCTCTGGTCGGTTCATGAACCAGTTGCTCCAAGAAGCAGTCATTTATTCCATCTAGAAACTTTATCTCTTTAGCTTGTCCTGCCGTGACACTGACCCAGTCGATACCGGGGTAATTGAAATCACCCATTATTACTACTCTGTTGTGACTTTTGTTAGCTTCCTTGATTTCTTTGAGCATTTCATCATCCATTTGTTCATTCTGGCCAGGCGGTCGATAGTATACTCCCACTGCCATCACCTTCCCCTTCATGAATGGAATTTCAATCCATAGAGATTCTACAGCAAATTTTGTTCCCTGCAAAACTTTAATCCTTTCTGACTCAATGCCCTCTCTAACATAGAGTGCAACCCCTCCACCAATTTGGTCAACTCTATCATTACGATATAGTTTGTATCCAGGTATCACAGTGTCCCACTGGTTATCCTCCTTCCACCATGTCTCTGAGAGTGCAATCATATCTAACCTCTTATTTAGTGCTATATATTCTAACTCTCCCATCTTATTGTTTAGACTTCTAGCATTGGCATACAAGCATTTTAGAGACTGTATTTATTCATATTAATCTGGCTATTGGTAGGCAGGGGTAATTTGGAATCTTTATGCTCTGTCTGCTCCTTACTCAAGGGCATTTGGGCTACTATACTCCCTTTTGGAACCTCACTGCTTTTGGTAGTATCCTTCAAGGATACCTATGTCCGAACCATGCGCTCCTGGGTGACTGTCGGCTTTCCCCTATTTTCTAGTTTAAAAGCTTCTCTATCTCTTTTTTAAAGGTTAATGCCAGCAGTCTGGTCCCATCCTGATTAAGGTGAAGCCCATCCCTTCGGAAGAGCCCCCCCTTTCCCCAGAATGTTCCCCAGTTCCTAACAAATCCAAAACCCTCATCCTTGCACCATTGTCTCATCCACGCATTGAGACTCCGGAGCTCTGCCTGTCTTTTGGGTCCTGCACGTGGAACAGGAAGCATTTTGGAGAACGCTATCCTGGAAGTTCTGGATTTCAACTTCCTACCTAAAAGCTTAAATTTAGCCTCCAGAACTTCCCTACCACATTTTCCTATGTCATTGGTACCAACATGTACCAAGACAGCAGACTCCTCCCCAGCACTATCTACGATCCTATCTAGGCGGTGCGTGAGGTCCGCTACCTTCGCACCAGGCAGGCATGTTACCAGGCGATCCTCACGTCCACCAGCCACCCAGCTATCTACATTCCTGATGATTGAATCACCGACTATAACAGCTGTCCTGACCCTCCCCTCATGGGCACATAGCCCTGGAGAAACGCCCTCGGTGCGAGAGGGTTTTACATCACCTGGAGGACAGGTCCTAGTTACAGGATCACTTCCTGCCACACCAGGGTGATGCTCTCCTGTCATGTGACCTCTCTCCTCCATGGCAACAGGGATGCTGCCATACTGGAGGTGGGACTTCAGGACTATATCCCTGTAGGTCACGTCCATGTACTTCTCTGTCATTCTTATGTCTTCCAGGTCTGCTACTCTAGCCTCTAGAGAACGGACTCGTTCCCTGAGAGCAAAGAGTTCTTTGCACTTAGTGCATACGTAAGACCTCTCACCAGCTGGGAGAAAATCATACATGTGACACTCAATGCAAAAGACCGGAGAACCCCCATCTCGTTGCTGGACTTCTGTCTGCATCTTAGTTTAAAGCTTGTGTTTAGATCTTTTAAATTCTGTATATAATAAGGATTGGTGTAGATGCTTATACCAATAAAAGTGTATCTAATACCCCTAATACACCTTGTGTACCTAAAGCTTAATTAATTAATCTCAGGTCCTCTGTGTGTGACTGATGTGGATAACGAGCTGCACCTGAGAGCAGCCCCTTTCCTCTAAGATGTGCAAGTACCTATAAAACTACAATTACCCCAGGGGTGGGTGGGTGCTGGGGAGGGAGGGAGGGAGATAAGTCCTATTAAAGAGGGCAGTTACAAGGTACCCTGTCCTGAACCCTCAGCAGGGGGGAGGGGGGCAGGGGGGAGGGGGGAACCACAAAAAGCCCAGTTAGTTGAGAGAGGCAAGGTAAATTACAGCTGAGAAAGCTGAACTAGCACACCACTAAGACAAACAATAAATAATTAAATAGTTAGACAAACAATAAATAGTTAAATAAACAGCTAGAACTCACAGCAAGGTGTCTCAGGAGGCAAAATCCACTTTTCTAGCAGAGCACTGTAAAAAGCACTGCTCCTCTCTGATCAGAGAGAAGCAAACTAAAAACAGACTATGCACACGTGGAGAAAACAGGAAGAAGGCTACACAATACCTCAGCAAGGGGGGGGGAGGGGAGGATTCACTCAAGCAGGCTAGGGCAGGAAAAAAGTTTAAACACACAGCAGGGTCTGAGGAGAGAGATTTAATTTAAAATGAACAGTTAACCTGGCTACCACACAAAGCCCAGTTAGTTGAGAGAGGCAAGGTAAATTACAGCTGAGAAAGCTGAACTAGCACACCACTAAGACAAACAATAAATAATTAAATAAACAGTTAGACAAACAATAAATAGTTAAATAAACAGCTAGAACTCACAGCAAGGTGTCTCAGGAGGCAAAATCCACTTTTCTAGCAGAGCACTGTAAAAAGCACTGCTCCTCTCTGATCAGGATGCATGCAGATGGGTCGTAGTGAGTAACTTATTTACAAGAGTTGGTTAATGTTCAAATGGAGGGTATGGTGCTTGTTCATCCAGGGCGTAGGAGGTAACTTATTTACAAAGTTGTATATATACATCTTGAACTGCAGGGTGTACAGGTTTTTATGAGCCATGTCCTGCCAATGGCCCAGGTTTTATACTATTTCCCTTTTAATTGGTCTTGTTTATTTGATTCTGTTATGTATCAAATGTGTGCACTTATGTAGTCCAAAGCCATTGCAGTGGCCACTTTTTTTTTAGGAGATATTGTATATTAAGGAAATGAACTACAGGGGTGCCAATAATGCTGACCACAACTGTAGATTCCAGTACGTTTTGCTTGGCATCACCGTCACGTTAGCTAGTGAGCAGAGGTCCCTTCTTGGTTTTTCGCTTTGCTCCTTAGGTGATTTATCCACATAACTGCAGCACTCTAGCACTATCTGGATAGGGCCGACACCGTCCGAGGGAATATTCGGCAGCACTATTCATACAGTGCCAGTGAATATCTCCCCCTGCAGGGCTTGTCTGCTTAGCAGGAACTGCTAACTGGGCAAGTCCTTTAAAATAGCAGGTTGTAAATTTTTGTTGGGCTATTCATTTGAAGGCACCTTTTAGAAATGACATCTAGGTTCAATGTAAGATGTCCAGCTCAAAACATCTGTAAAACCACCTCCATGTGCAAGTTTCATCTTGAATTTAGAAACTTGCACATGCCTGAAATGGACGACAGCACCACACACATGTCCCTGTGATAAAAGGTTAAGCTGAGAAGACTTTTCCATGCTAAATGCACATCTCTGCATGACACTTTGCAATCAGAGATGTACATTGGCGTGCTGACTAGTAGTACCAATATGGCTAAACAAAATATTAAGCTTGATCCAATGAAGACAGATTTAAAGTAGACAAGCAAACACAGGGTTCACTTGTTGGCCTATCTGGTTTAAATATTTTCTTTTTCTCCTACCCGCTTTGATTCAAACACTTGATCACAATCCTTTCAGAAGACATATGGTTCCTTTTTTCTTTTACATCCTCCTCTCCAGATTTCTTTATGGCTAAAAAGCCATAAACTGGTCCTTAGTACTTAAAAATGTGAGGCCATTCTACTTCTTAGTTCTTGTTCACTTGCCCTGTCTTACTCTGTCGTTGTAGGTTCTAGTCTTCCATTCAGAGATTCAATTTGTACTTTAGGTATTATCTTGGACCCATCCCTTACTTTCAAAGTACAGATTAATGCCATTATCTATACATCTTTCTTTGCTCTCC
This sequence comes from Ichthyophis bannanicus, assembly GCA_033557465.1. Taxonomy (NCBI): domain Eukaryota; kingdom Metazoa; phylum Chordata; class Amphibia; order Gymnophiona; family Ichthyophiidae; genus Ichthyophis; species Ichthyophis bannanicus. Next base: position 59,608,129 of record CM066042.1, on the reverse strand, counting down.
GCAGAATCGGATTAACCAAGCCCTTTCTTTCATGTCTCAAATCAGGCATCAGATCTTGTCTTTGGTCACATTTCACTTACTGTAATTCCCTGTAAAATGGCCTCTCAAAATTTCATCAAATAGTTGCATGTTGTCCAATCAACAGCTATTAAGCCAAATTTTCTTCTAACCTAGGAGCCAGCCACCAAGATCTCAAAAGATGTATAGCAGCTTCTTTTTGAAAGGGCCTCATTTACTATTTTCCTTTTTCTATGGGAAAAGAGTGGAGTAGCAGCAAAATGGTTAGAGCACTGGCTTGGGGTAACCAAGTGACTAGAGTTCAATTCCCACTGGCACAACTTGTGGTCTTGGGCAAGTCACTTAACCCTCAATTGCCTTGGAAGAAAGGCCTGGCAATCTACTTCCACTCATACTGCCAAGAAAACCTAGGAGCTGCTGGGTCGCCATGAGTCAGCATTGACTTGAAGGTGTGCTTTGCATAGGAAAAGAAAGTTTAATAAATCAGGCCATTACACAGTGATAACAGAAGGCAGCTGGCTTTGTCCTCCTCCCACTAACTCCAATGAGTACCTTGTCAGCAGCACACTGGTAACCCTTTATAGCTTTACTTAAGGCAACTTCCTTTTCTGCTTCACTTATCATGGATTGGTAATACATGAAGCAAAAAAAAAAAAAATCCTTCATAGCCCCTCTAATAGCCCTCATTCCAACAACCATGACCCAGTGTCTTGCTTTCATAGATTCCCCTCCCCCCAGCTACCACCAAGTGTTTCTGTCTTTCCTATAGCTTCCCTTTCACCCTGTGGCTGCTTGCAGCAGTGAAAAGGCCTTGCTGATTAATTAGCACGATTGGCTCTCTGCAAAGAACTCAAGTTGCACAGTGAAGGAGGAAGTTTGTGTTGATCTTGCATGGTTTCAAGTCTCTCAAGACTTGCAAGCTCATGATCAGTCTGAACGTCCACCCACATAGCTCAAGCTTTTTGCAGAAAGCTGGTCTTGGTGGAGGAGTGAGGCTGCACCTGTACAAAAGAATTTCAGGGACATAGTATCCCAGGGGCTAGGGTACAATTTTTACATGCCATGGCAACCTGACACCTGGGCTTTGTCGAACCCTGCATTAAGCTACTGCTGAGGACGTCTCACTTTGACAACTCCTCAACTCTGCCTCAAACTCAACATTGGTTTCCAGTTAAAATTTTGTACTTGAGGCAAATTGTAACTCTTGTTCATTGTGCTCTACACATTTACTTCTCTGTTACGTGTTCCATACGCTCCTGCCCATTTACACTTGAATATTTCCTCCTTGGGCCTGATCTTTGGCACTCTCTCCCAAAATATATTTCACAAGAATATTAATTTTCCAAAATTTAAGAAAGCCATTAAGACCTGGTTATTTCAGCTAGCATTTGGATTGGACTTGGAGGCTGAGGGATGATACATCCTTTGATTCTCTATCTTTTCTCATTTTCTTATAGCATTATTGTATTTCCTTTTCCAAAGTTGGTCATTTTTACCTTTATGTGCTGCCTTGCTATCTCTTAAGTCAAGAGGCAGTATATTAAAATGTCAATTTTTTTTATTTACATATTTATGGACAAGTTTTACTATCAGTCTCTGGTTTATTTATTTACTTTATTTAGCTACATTTGTATACCACATTCCACCAGGTCAAAGCGGTTTCCATAGAACAGACCATTTTACATTGAAACGTTTGTGAAACAAATAACATGGTGAAAATTTTAAACATTCAAACTTTTTTTCTGATCTAACATTTTAACTGATACAAACATCCTTTAATATTTTAACTGATGTAAAACAACTATTTACATTTATGTGTTTATTGTGGTTGACTTGTGGGGTTTTGTGAGGGTTAGGTGGAGGGGCCAAAGTATTCAGTGAATAGGTGGGTCTTTAGGTGTTTGTGGAATGTAAGGAGGTTGATGATGTTTCTGAGGGAGTTCCATAAAGATGGGACATAAAGCTTGAATGCTCTGAAGCATGTTTGTTGATTGTACATACGTTTGTTTTGTGGTATGTTGAATTTGTTTCCTGTGGTTTGTCTTGGTGGTCTGGATATTAGTGTTTTCTGTAGTAGGGATTTGAGACAAGTTTCTTGTTGGGAGTGCTTTGTGAGTGAGGAGGAAGCATTTGTAATTTATTCTGCTGTTAAGTGGCAGCCAGTGTAATTGTTTTAGGATGGGGGTGATGTGATCATACTTTTTTGCACCTTGTATGGTCTGTGCAGCGGTGTGTAGAGCAGTTTGACGAGGGAGAAGTGTTGACTGAGGTAGTCCTTGGTAAATAATATTACAGAAGTCTGCATGAGGGAGGGTGAGGGCTTGTAGTGCAGATCTGAAATCTATAGGCTCCAGAAGTGGCTAGAGTCTCTGAAGGGTCTTTGTTTTGAAGTAGATTTTCCTTGCTGTCATCGTTATTTGGGTTTTGAAGGAATGTTGCTGGTCAATTGTGATGCCAAGGTATTTCAGCTCAGTTTTTACAGTTATTGGTATGTTGTTTTTGGTTGATGGGGATGAGGAGGAGGTCTCTCTTTTATTTATTTTTATTTAACCATTTTTTATGCCATTTTATCCTTCACTCAGAGCAGTTTACATTGAAACTCAACATATTACATAGAACGAAAAACAATATGCAGTATACAAAAAACAATATACAAGAATATTTGAACAATGGGGGAAGGGAAGTAGCAGGATTAACTATGTACAGAGTTATACTTGCATGACAGCTTATCTACATCTCTTGTAATAAGCATGGCTTCTGCTTTCTTTTTTTTAAATTTATTTATTTATAATATTACATCCAAGAAATCAAATCATTGAATGAAAATAAAATGGGCAATGCGGGGAATACGGGCATATTGGGCTAGGATATGCAGATTCCTTTGCATGCTGCTTCAGCGAAGGCTTCATTGGACGGGCCTATTTGTAGCACTTGATCAGTTGCCGACCCCGGGACCTGTGAAAGCTGGTGAGAGTTTGCTTGTGCGGAAGGCCTGTCTGGTGGGTAAAGGGCCGATTCTTCGGTTATGGTGGGAACGCCAACTGCCCACTTTTAGTGAATGGCGGAATAACTTTCATCAATTAATGCTAATTGGAGCGTTGGATGGCGCGGGGCAGTGCCAAGCGCTGGACAGTTTTTCTGTCGGTGTGGGAGCCATATATCCAGCAGCTAGGGCCCCACAGCTGTAATGCCACCCTCCAAGGGGGGAGTTGAATGAGTGAGGACCTAAGAAGTGGGTAGGCGGTAGCTGCTTTACAGTTCTTGATGATAATTGGTTTATGAAGTTGGTAATGGAGTGAGGGTGGGTTGGTGGGGGAGGGGTGGGGGATGGGAGGAGGGGGGTTGGGATATAATGTAAAATGCCCACCTATTGTATTATCTTTCTGTTGGCTCCCGGGGGGGGTGAAGAGTAAACCCTCCCCGTGGTGCCGTCTGTTGATATGTGTCTGGATTTTATGGTGGACTTAAATAAAGTATTAAAAAAAAAAAGTAAGTGCAAAAAAAAAAAAAAAAAAAATGGGCAATGCACATAAAAGAAAAAGAAAAAGAAAAAATATAATAAGTAATACGTCCATCCAGAGGAAAAAAATGATCAGTGCCCATTTATATTTAGCCCCCAAGTTAAGGAAATATAAGGAAGTACTAGGAATAAACTAAACAGCAAGTAAAGGGCCTAAAACAGTCCTAAACTATCTACTCCATATTTAAATACAGACAAGCGAAGACTTAAGCGTCAGCCGAATGAGAGGGTCCAGCAACATCAATTCTCACAACTACCCTAGCATCCAAGAAGTCATGTAGTTGCTTAGGATAAAAAAACATCTATACTTTTTGTTTATATACAATGCAACATTTAGCAGGAAATTTAAGCTGGAAAGTTGCCCCGAGCGCTAAAACCCTGGGGCGGAAGACCAAAAGGACCTTCCTTCTCAGCTGCATAATACGAGATATATCAGGAAATATGCGCACCTTAGAGCCTAGGAAAACTTCATTAAGTTTCTTAAAGTACAATCTGAAGATAAAAAACTTATGCAATTCTAGTGCTAGAGTCACAAGGAGAGTAGACTTGTCAGTAATGACCTCCAGAGAAGATTCTAAAAACCCTGTGAGGTCACCCAACTCAGTAGGAGCAGAGGGGGCACTGGAACAAAGGTCCCTTGGCCCCAAGGAGAAATACTGTGCCCGAACCAATGGTGGAAAATGATCTGGGGGAATCTTCAAAATCTCCCCAAAATACTTTTTCACCATCTCCAAAGGTGACAACAGAGCTGAAGCACCTCCTGCCGCTTCATCCACCGGTGTGCTCACACGCAAGCCGACAGGGAAAGCAACTTCTAGCGAGGAAACACTTCCGGGACGCGGTGGGGAGGTACGTGCCTCCGGCGAAAGCCAAACCCCCGCAGCACACAGTGACGGCCCTTCTCCCACAGCCACTGCCGAAGACGCAGCTCCTGCTCCAGCCGCGAAGCTGCAATCCAGTGTTCTCTATGCCGATGGTGCTGGCAAAGCTGCCCCAGGAGGAAAGGCAGCCTGCTTCCGCTTCTTCCGCCAAATTGATCAAGTCAAGGAGCAGGTCGCGAACTCAAAGGAACAAGGATAGACGCAGCCTCACAGGTCAGAATGTCCTGTCGCCATCTTGTTACTCCCCTGCTTTCTTTAAGTTGATTGATAGGTTGTTGGTTGAAAGCCAGTGCATGACTTCTGAGAAATAGTCTTTAATTTGTTTGCAATCAGGTTGAATGGAGAGGAGTGGGCAGTACAGCATAATATCATTGGCGTATATGTGATAGTGGATGTTATATTTTTTGATAATTGTGCATAGAGGTTGGAGGTATAGGTTAAAGAGGGGTGTGGAAAGGGTGGAACCTTGGGGTACTCCTTGTGTTTGTTGGAAGGGTTTGGATATGTTTGTGCCAATTTTTATTTGTTGTTTTTTTCTGTAAGATATTGATTCAAACCATTTGAGTACTGTGTGCTGGATTCCAAATATTTGTAGTCTCTGTAGTAGGATGTTGTGGTTGACTATGTCAAATGCTAAGATGTCAAGAAATAATAACAGGTATGTTCGTGTATGATCTTGAATTCCCTTGTTTATGATATCCATGAGGCTGATCATGTGGGTTTCAACACCATGTAGAGAGTGGAATCCATGTTGCTGGGGATCAAGTAGATGGTTTTCGTCAATATGGTTTTGCAATTGAATCTGTACAGCTATCTCTATGATTTTGGCCAGATACAGGAGGCTGGAAATAGGCTGGTAAGATGCTGGATCCAGGCTCGCTTTCTTCAGTGTAGGGCGGATGGAAGAGCTCTTAAGATTGGGAGACACTATTCCTTGTTGGAGTGCTTCATTCACTAGCTTGGCTAAGAAAGGGCTGATTTCAGTGCTTGTTGACTTGATCCAGTTGGGGGAGGGGGGGGCAAGGGTCTAGCGGTGAGGTGGTAGTGTATCTTTGTTAGGATGTTTGTGATATTTTTGCTATCAATTGTTTGGAATGTGAGCCAGCTGGTCCCTTGATAAGTTGTCTTGGTGGAGGGTGGGATGTTGTGAATGGGATCAGGTTGTAGCTATTTATAGTGTGCAGCTAGCTGTTGGTGGGCAATATTGATTGTTTGGTTGGGATTTGTGGGAGTTTCAGCAAGTCTTTTTACTATATTAAATAGTTCCCTTGGGCGGTTTATTGCTATGTTGATTTTGGAGCGATATTCTTTTTTGGCTTGATCTGTGCTGGTGTGATAGTTTTGTATGAGGTATTTGTACTGGTCTTCTTTTGAGGTGGTCTGTCATTTTTGTTCCGATCTTCGGAGGGGATGGGTATACCTGGGTTTTTTTTTTTAGTGTGATGTTTTTTGGCGGGGTTTTGGTGCTTTTCCAGTAGTTTTGCTGCAGATCCGATCACTTTGTTCCAGTTTTCTGTTAGTGTTGTAGTGTCCGTTGAGTCAGTGGTCAGATGTGGTAGAATCTTTTCTAGGAAGGCAGTCTTGTTAAAGCTTTTGAACTTTTGCTTGTTAGTTGGTGATCTGTTGCTTTTATTAGTGATTGTAGAGCTAAGGTAAAGGAGATGAGGCTGTGGTCTGTCCAGGGTAGTGTGTGTGTTTTTATGGAAGGGGGTCTGGTGTGCATGGGGTTAGTAGGGGTGAAGATTAGGTCCAGGGTGTTTCTTTTGTAGTAGGTGGGGAGGGGTCACTCTTTGTGAGAGTTCCATTGATTCCATCGCTGTGGGGAATGACTCAGCTGTTGCTATTGGTAATGAGGGGAGGTTGAAATCACTAAGAATAATCAGGTCCTTTTTAGATTCCAAGTGTTCAATGCAGTTTTCAATTATTGCAGATAAAGTCGTTTGTTGATGATGAGGGCGTTCTGTAGTTGAGGCTGATAGTTATGTTATTGTTTGTGATGGTGACTGTATCAACTTTATCTGTGCTGTTGGTTGATAGAGGTCGGAAATGTAGGTGCATTTTGGTCAGGATTAGTACTCCTCTTCTTCTCTTCTTTCTTGTACATTGGAATATAGAGTAGCCTTCTGTTTTTATTTGATTGATAAGGATGTTGTTTGTGTCTGAGAGCCATGTTTTGCTTATGCACAGAATGTCAAGTTGGTGTTCTATGAGCAGGTCTGTGATTGTCTGTATTTTATTTCTGATAGATCGGGCATTGATCAAAGCACAGTGGATTACCTGTGTTGTGTTGCCTGTAATAGAGGTATCTGGACTAATGTAGGGAGAGAGTCGTATAGTTATGAGTTGCCTTGTTATGTGTTGTGTGTACAATTGGGATGTGTGAGTAACTGTGATGGAGATACTATAATGTAGTTGTAAGTAGAGTAGTGGTTGTATGGTATGAATCTGAGGAATTGTGGTGTATTTGTTATTGTGTGCTAGTGTAAGAAGTATGAGAGTAAAAATTGAGTATAATGAAAGGTAAATTGAGAGCATGGTTGTTTTATAGTGTGGTCTTTGAACAATAGTTTATGGATGGTTATTAAGTTGTTTTTGGATATGTTTTCAGGTAGAGGGAGTGGGGGGTTAGGTAATGAGTTCTGCTCAGTTATTTGTATTGTTGCAACTTAAAAAGCAATGATTTTTTGATATAGTATATGTTAATGCGGTCAGAAATATACAGCATATAGAAGGTAGGGACTTACATATTATGGTTAGTAGGCTCGGGGTTGGGTTGAATTATAGACAATGTGGCTTGCAAACTTATGGTCAAGACGTCAGGTGTCCATGTAGCTTCTTCGGTAGTTCATCCTTTATTTGTTCATACTTCAGCGACTGTTTGGCGTTCCTTCGAGGATTTTTAGTGATGTTGCTTGGAATGAGGATGATTGTGAAAGAAGGAAACTGGAGTGCTGCTGTGGGTTGCTGATCCTTGTAACACTGTTTCCTAATGGTTGGATTGGTTCTGGGCACAAGATTGTTGCGGAGAGGTCTGTTGGTCTGGTCCAGTGGTGATTACTGGTCCACACCTAAGGGCCACGTCAAAGGGTGTTTCGTTGCCCAGCAATTAACAATCTTTTGACTCTTATGTTCTGGTAATAGCAAGAAATTATAGTTTTTTCAGGGGCTACAGGCAGTAAGGTTAAACTGGGTTGCAGCTGTTACTAAATGGAGGGAACAGTGCTAGAGATCACATTACACCAATTTTCCTGGATCTGTACAGATTCCTTGTTGAGCAATTGTTTCCAGCAAGCTCTCACTCAATATTCTGTAGTCCAGAGATCTTTAACATCCCCCCCTCCCAACAGCAAGGTTTACTTGACGTATCAACTTTTTCAGCTGTGAAATGAGGCTACCACATGATTGGAGTCGGGAGTGGTGCCAAAGGACTGGAGAGAGGCTCATGTGGTGCCTTTACACAAAAGCGGAAGTAAGGATGTGGTTGAAAACTACAGGCCGGTTAGTTTAACTTCGGTGGTGAGTAAATTATTGGAAACGCTGCTGAAAGAGAAAATAGTGAGGTTTCTGGAGTCCAGCGGATTACAGGATCCAAGGCAGCATGGATTCACCAGAGGCAGGTCTTGTCAGACAAATCTGATTTCTTTGACTGGGTGACCAGGGAGTTGGACCGAGGGAGAGCCCTAGATGTGGTGTATTTAGATTTCAGTAAAGCCTTTGACACTGTTCCTCACAGGCGACTTATAAACAAACTGAGCACCCTAGGGATGGACCCTAAAGTTACTGCTTGGGTTAGAAATTGGTTGGGTGGGAGGCGACAAAGAGTACAAGTAAATGGAGCTCACTCTGAGGAGAAGGATGTTATCAGTGGTGTGGCCCCAGGGATCTGTCCTTGGTCTGATTCTTTTTAACATCTTTGTTAGTGATATAGCAGAAGGGCTTTCAGGTAAGGTTTGCCTCTTTGCGGATGATACCAAAATCTGCAAGAGTAGACACCCAGGAAGGGGTAGATAACATGAGGAGGGATCTAGCTAAGCTTGAAGAATGGTCTAGAATTTGGCAGCTGGGATTTAATGTTAAAAAATGTAAGGTCATGCATTTGGGCTGCAGCAATCCAAGGGAGCAATATAGTATAGTGGGTGAAGTACTTTTGTCCACTAAAGAAGAGCGGGACCTAGGCGTGGTTGTGTCTGATGATCTTAAAGTAGCTAAACAGGTAGAAAAGGCGAAGGCAAAAGCTAGAAGGATGCTTGGGTGCATACGGAGAGGAATGGCTAGCAGAAAAAAGGAGATGATAATGCCTCTGTATAAGTCTTTGGTGCGACCTCATTTGGAGTATAGTGTGCAATTCTGGAGACCGCACCTTCAAAAGGATTTGAACAGGATGGAGTCGGTGCAGAGGGTGGCTACTAAAATGATTAGTGGTCTTCATTATAAAGCATATGAGGACAGACTGAAGGATCTTAATATGTACACCTTAGAGGAAAGGCGGGATAGAGGTGGTGATATGATTGAGATGTTTAAATACCTCCGTGGCATAAATGTTCAGGGAGAGAGCCTCTTTCAATTGAAAGCAAGTTCTGCTACGAGGGGACATGGGATGAAGGTGAAGGGAGATAGATTCAGGAGTGATATGCAGAAATATTTCTTTACGGAAAGAGTAGTGGATCCGTGGAATAGTCTCTCCCAGTGGAGGTGGTAGAGATGAGGACAGTAACTGAATTCAAAAAAGCATGGGACAAACACAGAGGATCTCTAAAGGTAAAAAGGGGACTGTTGTTATGGAAGGACAGACTAGACAGGCCATGTGGTCTTTTTCTGTCGTCATATTTCTATGTTTCTATGTGAATTTTCTTTTTTGCACCACCAGCATGGCACTTAGATCCAGTGGGAGGTTTCTTTAGCAATTCAATTTTCTTCTAAAAAGCAAGAGCAGACTTCTCTTTTTTTTGTTTTAAGTTATTTTTATTAATTTTGTGGGCAAGCATAGCCAAGAAAGAAAAACAGACAAACCCTAATACAACCTTATCTGCATATGGTATCAAACTCCAACCTTTCCTCCCTGGAAGGATGGCGGCAAACCCTCCTCATTAAATGAACCTCCCCTCCCCATGTGCGCATGACTGCTATCCCACACCATGATACAAATAAATAGTCAAATATTGGCAATATAAAATGACAACCAAACCAAGGGTATCTTAGCAACCAAGCCCCCATAGCATTTACAAATTTTGTACATACTGGAAAAAAGGAGTTCAGGTTTTCCAAAAGTTAGGTGCATCAACTCAAAACTATCGACATAAGATTTGGGAGGTTTTCATGATGTAGCTTATGAATCCATTGCCACCACAGACCTTGCAGAAAAAGTAGGCAATAAATCAATTGTAACTTGTTCTTGAAGTCCTGGAGTCACGTTCCTGTTCCAAGAAAAAAAAAAAAAAGATAAAGCAAATGGAATTTGCACACACACATCTGGTTTCATTCTGGACAGACATAAAAAACAATTTAGCATAGGGCAAAACCACCAGAGCTGTGCAAAATTAGCCATTTGCCCACATCATCTTCAATCTAACAGGAAGTATTTATCTAAATAACTAGGCTTATATACCACTTTTCTATCAGTCAAAGCAGTGTAAATTCAGTACTGAATATATATTTTTCCCTTATCCCCAAAGGGCTCACAATCTGTTTTTGTACTTGAGGTAATGGAAGGTTAAGTGTAGTTATAGTTGTTGATATGGAAGGACAGACTAGATAGGCCATTTGGTCTTTTTCTGTCATCATGTTTCTATGTTAAGTGGTTTGCCCAAGGCCACAAGGAGCATATGTAGGACTAGAAACCCCAATCCTTCTGTCCCAAGGTTGCTGTCCTCTATCAGGATTCAAATCTCTGGACCTCTGTAACTTGCCCCAACCAGTAAGCCACTCTTCCCTATGTGCATACCATTTATTCTGTACGTCAGGCATCACATAGCAATACAACAAAATTCTTAATTGTTAAAAACCAAACTCATTGAGAGAGAGCAGCTAGATGTATAGGTCCATGCCTCTTAAGTGTAATAGATTATAGTTCGCCCTAGGGGAGTTTCTACAAATTCGAGACCTGAGGAGATAAAGAATACTTTCTCAAAGGATGGGGGCAAGTGTAGCAGGTGATTTTTAACATCAGTTCAGGATACAAGGAAGTGCAACTGAAAAAACTACAGCCAACACCCACTCCACAGATAGCTTAGGCTGAACCTATCTGGGTAAAGATCCCACCTTCAAAAAGTACCCATCTCTCTCCCTCTATTCCATTCCTCTAACAAATCCCTGTGTCAAAAGAGGGGTTTAAATGGGGAACAAAACATGAGGATAGGTTAGCTATTTTGTTCAATTTCTATTAAACTGTAATGACAGGAACTAGAAAAGAACAAGAATCCAGCCTGAGCTTTATCATGTATGCAGCCTAAACTATTTAAGGAGATATCTAGGCAGCATGTTGGGGAGAGATGACTTTAATCCCTAAGGGCTGCTGGTTCTGGGCTATAACAAGGGCCAGCCCAAATGTATCTGATGTTCTGGGTGAATCTTCATTTGTACCCCCTCTCCCACCGCATTCATTTTTTGGAAATAGGAATTAAAAAAATTCTGTTGAAGATAAGTTAAAACTCCTCTGCCATTAAATTAAAAAAGAAGCGTGTATGGGACGACTGGAACTGAGGAGCTAGAAGGCTGTGCACAAAGGTATTCAGTGCAGTCCCCCTGGGCATGTTGTGTTTCTTAACTTAAGGCCCAGGGGGCCTTTGTGCAGAACCTTCTTCTGAGCTCCTCAGCTCCAGACAGCTCTTCCATCATATTTCTTTTTAACTTTAACAGCAGAGTAGCTTTAACTTAAAACTAATGTCATTAGCTTATAAAGAAACACAAATGAAGGGACTGAGTTATAGCTAGAAGAAACAAAATAGGTAAATATAACGGAAGAACTGTCCTGGCAAACAGCATCCCTTCATGCGCCAAAGCTGGATTTCCCAATGCACAGGAAAGCAATTTCCTCTTCCTGTCTGAGGCAGGGAGGCCGAGGACCACAGAGGTTAGAGAGAGAAGCAGTGTAAGAGGGAGAATTATGTGTAAAAAAACAAAACATCCTTCTTGCTCCTGGCTCACCCCCCCCCCCCCCACTTTGTTTTCTCAGGCTCAAGCCTCTCAGCTTTCTCCCCTACCTAGTTTGAACCCCTTTGTACGCTTGACCTCCCTTCCTTTTGCCCCCCACCCCCGGCTCTCTCTACATCACTGTTCTCTCTCCCTACTGGCCACCAAGACCCCTAGCTCTCTCTCCCCCTCCCCAATTCTAGAACAGGGGTTCTCAACCCATTCATTGGAATACACCTAATCAGTCAGGTTTTCAGGATAACCACATAGTAACATAGTAAATGACAGCAGGTAGGGCCCAGCATGGTTCATCTAGTCCAATGGTTCCCAAAGTGGTCTATATGGACCCCCAAGGGTCGATTTCAACTTGCAGGGGGTCCATGTCAGCAAGAAAAAAAATTGAGGGTGCACGAGATGTAAATGGAGGGATCCATGTGAACGGACCCAACCATTTAGGAAGATCATCATCAACATTTAGGCGTTCCATAAATGTCTTATTACACCTAACACATATTGTGTGTACATAATACTTATAATAGACAGAGACATTACATTATATATATATATATATAAATTATATTTCATAAAATTGTTTAAGTACATGTCGTATAAAGACCATATGACCAATTGGTAAAATTTAATATACCTCCTTATGACAGGAGACAAAACTAGCAGAGGAAAGGAGGCTTCATATACAAAGGAAACATGTGAGAAGCATATCATTCCAAAGTTCTCCAGCGATATTGAGATGGCTGAAAATTGCCAAAATTAAAAACGAGGAGGTTAAAAAGGGTCAACTCCTTTTTAAAAGCATAAATATAAAAATTGATAGAATAAATAATGTATGGGTTCAACAATTCTTTTAAACCTTTTTCCAATCCAAAGGGACGGAGCAGTGAAGCGACTCCCGAGTATGTCAGTATCTATCTGCTTTGTGGTGTGCTATGTTCATGTGCAAGGTTTTACAATTTTTCTTACCAGCAGCAACGCATCGTGCGTGTGCTGTACGTGCAGTGAATACCACTTTATTTATTTAAAGTCTTTTCTATACCGCGCTCTTTAAAATCAGCTTGGTTTACAGATAACAGCAACTTTGTCCATGAGTAAAGATAGAACCGTACTGGACTTACAGAAAACAGGGTAGAAAAACTTGGGTTAACTGGGGAATACTATATACAAGCTCTAGGCTAAGGCAGTTTACCGTCTTAGCTTGCTATCTACATACTCCTGCTAGGAGTTGGTGGTGCTATTGTGTAGCGCTGGTGTCTCGTATGGTAGTTGGGTTGGGGTGGCTGTTTTGGTGTCTGTGGGTGGGTGGTTGCTGGGTGGTACCATAATGCTGCAGGAAAAGATGGTGCTTCAGTGCTTTCCTGAACTGGGTGAAGTCTGTAATTGCACGGATGTCGGGTGGGAGGGCATTCCAACACGAGGGGGCATAGAACACGAAAGCCCTCTTTCTTGTTGCCTGCGAGCATTTTGTAATTTCGCTAGGAATACATAGGGTATTGGCTATGATCGATCTTCTGGCTCTGTTTGGAGGAGTGGGGTGGATGAGCTCGGTGATGGAATACCACCTGTCCAGACTTGTACCAAAGCTTTGCACAGACTTGTTTGATTCATCAATTATAAATAAGAGTGTTCAGAGACAGACACTGTTCATTTGTTTTCTGAGTTTTCAGAAGAAAAGTGGTTTGAAAATACGTTCAAAAATATAAATAGGTACAAGTCAAAGTGAACCAAAATCATCATCTTTAGGAGTGTCTAAGAAAGGTAAGTACAAAATTTTATACATTTTTGTAGTCGCTCCGATTGCTTAGACCATAGATGCCGATCATGACTTTAGGTAAAGTAGATTTTTTAAATATTTTTATTTTTTAAATAAGTTTATTTTTTAAATATTTGTGTGCTGTTTGGGCAGGAATCAATTTTGAATTGCTCTGTCTTATCATATTTAAATAGCTTCATTTTTGTTGACAGATAACCTCTACCCAACATGGCCCAGGCTAAAAAGAAATATAGGCAGTATAGCGTTGATTATTTGAAGTTCGGCTTAATTCCATCCCGGTCGGACAAAAATCTGCCCATGTGCCTTTTGTGCAAGAGTTTTAAGCAATGACGCTATGAAACCATCCAAGCTGGAGGATCATCTGAGAAGGTGTCACCCTGATAAAACAAGTAAAGATTTGACATATTTAAAACACTGAAAGAAAAACTTCAGAAGAGAACCACGGTGGACAGTATGTTCGCTTCAGCGTCAAAGAGACGATGAAGGTTTGCAGGCATCTTACAATATCTCACTACTCATAGCAAAATCAGGAAAGTCTCATACTATCGGGGAACAGCTGATTTTGCCAGCCGTTGAAGAGGTTTTAAAAACTGTTCTACACAAGCCTGCATATGATATACTCAAAAGAATTCCTTTGAGCAATAACACAGTTCAAAGATGTATTGATGAAATGAGTCATGATGTTGAAAGCTTGTGTAATTATCTGCAAACGAACCATTTCTCTATTCAACTGGACGAGTCAACGTTACCTGGTAATGAAGCACTATTATTGACATATGTTCATTTTGTTATGGACCAGGAAATCCATGAAGAACTGCTCTTTGCGAGAACTTTGACAACAGACATTAAAGGCGAATCAATATTCAATGTTTTGAAAGATTGTTTCATGGAAAAAGCGATCCCTTTATCAAATATAATATCGGCAGCAGCAGCAGATGGAGCACCAGCCATGTTTGGGTGCTGTCGCGGTTTTATAAGTTATTTAAAACAAAATGTACCCAGGGTGTTTGCAATTCACTGCGTCATTCATCGACAACATTTAGTAGCTAAAAATCTGAGTGCCAGATTGCATCAATCTCTTCAATTGGTCATAAACGCAGTAAACAAGATTCATAGCAACGCGTTGAATTCTAGGTTATTTGCGTGGTTGTGTGAAGAAAATGACGAGGACTTTCATCAATTACTCCTTCACACTGAAGTACGCTTGCTCTCGAAAGGCTTATGTTTGACAAGATTTTTTTTCACTTTTTGAGACTGTTTTAGAATTTTTGGATGCTGGACATCCCATTTTGAAAGAAAATTTAATCAAATGGAAACCAGACATTGCTTATTTAACAGATTTGTTTACTAAATTTAATGAGGTTAACTTGCAGTTACAAGGTGGCAGTCTGAATTTAATAAAAACAAAGTCCATCATTGCAGCTTTTCTTGCTAGAATGAATCTAATGAAGCAAAACATTGGACGGAGAGAATTTTCCAAGTTACCCATTGACAAACGTCCAGGATGACGATGTTTTGGTCTACGTTCAACATTTAAATGTCCTTCACACAGACTTTAAAACCAGGTTTGAGGATGTTTTGACTATGGAAATCCCACAGTGGATTATCAATCCATATGTTGACATTGAAGAATCGGATGTCATATTACAAGAAGAACTGATCGGAATAAGCACTAACGAAGAACTTAAGGTGCAGTTCAGAAAAGGGTATCAGCAGTTCTGGCTTCAGAAAGATATACCTGTTGCTTATCCTGCATTATGGACTATCGCAAGAAAGTTTTTGATAGCTTTTCCATCTTCATACCTCATGGAAAGGGGTTTTAGCGTGGTTGCCAATCTTCTTACGAAAAAAAGAAATCTATTGCAAATCACTGGACATGGAGATTTAAGACTATACCTCACTAATTTGAAGCCAAATATTGAACAATTGCTATCAGAGCATCAGGTTCATCCCTCTCATTAACAGCATTATTTGTGTATTAATTTTATGTAAGAATTTTACTAGGTTCTGATTTGTTTCATTTCAAATCCAAATATTTACTTGCATTTTGTGTCTTTTCAATAAAGGTATGAATAAAAATTGAACGTTTTTCTTTTTTTTTTTTACAATTGTCCACTCTACAAAAAAAACTATCAAAGTGAGCAGCACTGTCAGCTGTCAAAAACATATTTGAAGTTAATAAGTTTAGGAAAATTCAATATTAGGCAGGCAGGGGGGGGGGGGTCTACGAAAAACAAAAACAAAAAATTGGCAAGTGGTCTACAGGGCAAAAAAAATTTGAGAACCTATGAAGTCGGTCCAGTAAGGTGGCTAGAGTTATAGAGCTGAACCTGCCGCTTTGTGTGGGTTACCTCCCCCCCCAAGCCTTTGCTAAAGGCTGTACCTGCCGCCCTAAGAATACCCCCTCTATCTATGAAGTTATTTACATTTGATTCGATTCCATCCTCTTGCTATGTGGAGATCCTGTGTGTTTGTCCCAATGCCTATTTGAATGATGTCCGTTTTCACTCCTTCTACCTCCTACAGGAAAGCATTCCACTCATCCACCACCCTTTCAGTGGAAAAGTATTTCCTGATGTTAAGTTTGCCGCATTGCAGCTTCATTTCATGTCCTCTAGTTCAACAGCATCTCCGTCTTTGAAAAAGGTTTGTTCATTAATACCCTTTAACCCTGGAAGTACTGATGGGGTCAAAAGTGACCCCATTGCAAGTTTCACAACGTGTATCTCGGAAACTAGTTGTTCAAGAATGCAATCTTTTTATGACTTTTCACATGTCAATATTCTCTTTATATTGCGCCATGAGAGGAATAATTTTCATCCGCTAGGTGACGCTAGTGATGAATTGCAGCACAGAGTACCAGTGGGGTCATTTTTGACCCCAGTTGCTTACGTCCAGTTTGGATTGTGATACAATTAACAGTTTTGTGAATTTTTTGATCTGACAAAAGGTATTTATCATTATGTATCATTTATTTTTTGTACTCTTATTTTATGAAAATTACACATTTTCTGTAATTGATATCATACGTTCTCTCATTATTTCTGATGAAATCTAAAGGCTTTCAGCTCGTTCATCACGGTTATTGTACACCTATAGTAAAACTGCTTTGTGTTTTATTCAACTTTATCTTTGTTTATTTATTTTAGGTTATTGTTTATGTCAAAACGAAAGTATTCAGCTGCCCAAGTAAGAGAAATATTGCAACGAGATGCTGACAGTGACGACTCTGAGTCGTCTGATGATTTAGCATATTCAGCAAGTGAAGAAGCATATCAGCCAAGTTCGGGCGATAAATCTGATGACAGTCATGATTCAGATGGCGACAGCAGTTGGTCACCAAGTGAATGTGAGACTGATGTTGAGCCAGTAACATCGCCTGCAGCAAAAAGTCAAGTTACAGGTCGAGGCTGTGCTGGACGGGAAAGAAGGCAGGAGTCCTCGGTGTCAGTATCATCTGTGAGGAATCTTAGTTGTGGTCGTAGAGGAGCTAAGAGGTCATCAACTATAAGCACAAATGTTGGCATTGAAGCCTATGTATCTAAGGATGCCACATCATGGAACAGGAAACCTATAAAGCAAGCTGCTGAAAGATACGCCAGAGCTAATGTCATGCCCGTACAAGGTCCTAAAAGGTATGCTGTACGAAATGTTGATGGCCCTCTCGCAGCATTCCACTTGTTCATGAGGAAGAACTTATTGAATGAAATCGTGATGTGGACAAGCAAACAAGGAAGACACATTTATGACAACACCTGGAAAGATTTGACAGACGGAGAATTTCAACGTTTTCTTGGACTTCTGATCCTCAGGCATGTACAAATCATGAAATGAATCCATAGTTCAGATGTGGAATCTTGAAGATGGTCATTCTGTTTTCAGCAAATTTCTTGTGCTCTCAGATTTGATGATGCAACCAACAGACGTGAACAATGAGGCGTGGATAAGCTTGCTCCAATCAGACATGTTTTTAATACCTGGGAAGCAACTCTAAGTGACGCCTTTGTTCCTGTGAAAATGTTACCGTGGATGAGCAACTGCTTACATTTCGTGGCCGTGTTCCGTTCAGACAATATATTCCCAGCAAACCTGGGAAATATGGCATAAAGCTATGGATGCTGTGTGACAGTGCAATGTTATATGTTCTGCGTCTTCAAGTATATACAGGAAGGGAACTCGGACAAAACAGGGAACAGAATCAGGGTGAAAGGGTTGTGCTGCAACTCACTGAAGGATTGACGCGATCTGGCAGAAATGTTAGTGTTGACAATTTCATCTGCAGTTTATCCCTGTCACGGAAATTGCTAGAAAAACAAATGACACTTTTGGGGACAATTCGAAAGAACAGAAAAGAATTACCTCCAGAATTTGTAACAGCAAAGGGCCGAGAGGTATTTACTTCACTGTTTGCCACCACCATCACCTTGGTAAACGTGCGTGGTGCAGTTGCCAGGCCAAAAGGTAGCGCCTGAAACTGAAAATGACCCATCAGAACTGTAAATCTGAGGAATTTCTGATGCTCCTGCCTTATTGGGATATGAAGGTACGCCTCCGACAGGTCCAAGGATGTCAAAAACTCCCCTTTTCTCACCGCTACAATCACCGACCTGAGGGTTTCCATACGAAAGTGGGAGACTCGGAGACAGCGATTCACCCTTTTCAAATCCAGAATGGGACGCCACGTCCCCTCTTTCTTTGGAACCACAAAGTAAATAGAGTATCGACCGCCTCCTAATTGGTTGTCCGGAACCGGAACAATCGCCTTGAGCGCCAGCAGGCGTTGAACTGTGTCCCGCACCGCCCCGCGTTTCGATATTGCTTTGCATGGAAATTGAACGAATGCCTCGGATAGTGGCCGCTGCAATTCCAACGCGTAACTGTCTCGAATCACCTCCAACACCCACTGATCGGACGTGAGCTGGACCCAGGCAGGGTAAAACTCCCGCAAACGACTTCCCACGGGAACCAACCCCTCCTGGGCCCGCCTGACTTCATTGTGACTTCTTGAAGGAAGAGGACGAGGATGCCTGTGAAAAACCTCTGCTCGCCCCTCGAAACCCCTGGCTCCGAGTAGGGAAACGCCCTCGCTGCCCCTGTCCAAACCTTGGGTTCCGAAAGCGGTGAAAATCACGTTGCTGTCCCCAAAAGCTGAGTCCAGAACGACCCTGCTTCTGCTTATCCTCCGGCAGCCGACGTCCCTTGGACTCTCCTAAATTCTTTACCAACTTCTCCAAATCCTCTCCAAACAGTAGCTTGCCCCGGAAAGACAGCTTACTCAAACTAGCCTTAGAAGAACAGTCAGCCGCCCAATTCTGGAGCCAGAGACATCTGCGACCTGCTACTACCGAGGCCATACTCTTCGCCAAACCCCGGATGAGATCATAATGAAGATCGGCTAAATACGCCGCTCCGGACTCCAACCTGGAAGCTTCCTCGGTCTCCTCCACCGAGCTCTCACCTTGAATCCGCTGCGCCCATCGGAAACAGGCTCTGGCTACCCAAGCCCCGCAAATAGACACCTGCAAAGATAACGCATTTGCATCAAAAACTTGCTTCAGCAAAGTTTCCAGCTTACAGTCTTGCGCATCCTTAAGCACCGCTGACCCTTCCACCGGAATGGTGGTTTTCTTAGTTACCGCAGAAACCGCATCCACCTTTGGAGCCTTAAACAGATCCCGATCCTGATCCATCAGCGGGTAAAGCCACGACATCACCCTAGAGCACTGCCTCGGGCATATCCCTCTCCTCCTGAATCATTTCTTTAAACACCTTATGTACTGGAAATGCCCTCTGTGTCTTAAGGAAAGCCTTTAGCAAGGGATCCTCCAGGGTAGCATCCTTCGCCGGCCCTGCCATTGGCATATTCAGGGTCTTAAGGGACTCCGAAATGAGAGCTGGTAGCTCCTCCCTATGGAAGACCCTAACCACTCTCGCTTGATCCTCTTGATCCTTATCTCACCTTCCTCTAAGTCATCTTCCACGCTCTCATCAAGGTCCGCTTCCTCTGTGCGCAAATCCTCTGACAGCACTGACTGATCTAATCTATCTCTGTCCAATCTGGCCTTCTTTACCACATTGCTAGAGCAGTCCCCTGGAACCAGAGAACCTGACCTCTTTCCCCTGAAGCTCTCCCCTGAAGGCCCTGCTACCGGCGCCTCCTGGGAAGAGCCCAAGGCCTTATGAATTAAAGTCAAAAAATCTGTGGAAAAAATAGCCGCCAAACTTCCTGAAACTGGCAGCTTTGGTTGCAGAGGATCTTGTCCAGACACAGCTGTGACCCCCGATTCGGGGGGGGGGGGCAGAGGGACTAGAACCGGCTCTCCCCTTTCCATGGAGCCCTCTTTCTCCTCTGCCGCCACCTCAGCAGGTATCTCTCCAGCACCAGCCTCGAGACTACAGCCTTTACATACCCCTTCTGGAGTAACTGAACTCTTTCTAGCCCCACATAGTAAACAAAGCTGCTTGGCTGGCATGCTTCCCACTAGAAACAAAAAAAAAAACCAGGCTTTTCTCTTCTTTTTTTTTTTTTAAATAAACCTAAAGAGACTGCCTGTACAGCGAAAAAATGAAGTAAACCAGCCAAACCGCGGTTCTCTGAACCCTCTACGGGCCTCATCAGATTAAACTGACCCCCGGCGATCTTTCCCGCGCTGAACGCACGCGGTGCGGCCTGTCTCCCTCCGTAAGGCCGTTTGTCGCTCAATAGGCTGCCTTACCTCTCAGGCTTCCGCTCACCATATGATCTGCGAAACCCAGCGATCTGAGCACTCCTGCTGCTCCGGAGCCTCAGTACCGCTGAAGACGCCAGCACTGCGATCTTTCCAGATCGTGCTGATAACAGAAAGGGCGGCTCAAGCACTAGCAGGCAGATCTTCTGCGCGCTGAGTCCAGCCCTATGGTGATGCCTGACGGCTGCTGACAGGGACAGTTACCGAGGCGTGGGTCTCTCTTGCACAGTGCAGAAGCACCCCGCCGGCTCTCGACTCTCCCCCCAAAAAGAACTTCAACTAGAAAAGGGGGAAGGAGAACGAGAACCTCAAGGCAGCCTCCGACTCGACCAACAGCCCTTCTAGTAAGTAGCCAATAAATCAGCCAATTAACCCTAAACAACCACAGAGCCTTCCTTTTCCCTTTTTTTTTTTAAAGAAATTCTGCCTAATTGTTCCTCTAGTGAGCCCTGTAATCCTTGGGCTCACCACCACTCAAGCTGCTTTGGAGACTGATAACTGATGAGAGGAGGTGGTGCCAGCGCTTATATGCCAGTGACATCACAGCACTAAAGTTTCTCAGTCTCCAAAGCTGCTGGTAGAGGTTGAGAACCCAAGGATTCCGGGACTAGACTGGAGGTACGATCAGGAAAAAAATAGAAATTACACTTACCTGGTAATTGTAGTTCCTGGAAGGTCCAGTTTAGTCCTCCACATCCGGGTAGTGCACCTCCTCCTGCAGCCTGGACCAATCAAAATCTTCCTCTGCTAGGATGTATGCTGTCGGAGCTCCCATCAGCCCCCAGTGAACTAGTAACAAAGCAGACTCACAGAAGCAACACATGAGATCATCATAAATATGTAACTGGAACAGAATTTATTCCCCTTATGAAATAAGCGACCCCCTCCCCAAACGAGGAAGCCAGAACTCTGCACATTGCCTCTGCCCGTAACCCGAAGCAGAAGCAGACCTAATCCCAGCCTCAAGAAGTCAAGAATTCAAGAACTGGAAGAAAAAGAATGCAGAAACGGGTCCGAGAGACGGAACCCGAAGAAAAATACTGATATAGTTCCGTTCCGTTCGCAGTACGCGCGCCGTACCAAAACCAATCTGACACCTGGGAGGGAAGGAGGACTAAACTGGACCCTCCAGGAACTACAATTACCAGGTAAGTGTAATTTCTATTTCCTGAGTGGTCCTCCAGTTTAGTCCTCCACATCCGGGATGTAACAGAGCAGTCAACACCGGGCGGGACCTTGCCAACCGGCGCGCAGCACTGCCGAACCAAAACAAGAATCCCGAGCGGCCAGCACATCCAACCGATAA
This sequence comes from Ichthyophis bannanicus, assembly GCA_033557465.1. Taxonomy (NCBI): domain Eukaryota; kingdom Metazoa; phylum Chordata; class Amphibia; order Gymnophiona; family Ichthyophiidae; genus Ichthyophis; species Ichthyophis bannanicus. Next base: position 59,586,762 of record CM066042.1, on the reverse strand, counting down.
TGCTTACTGAAGACATGCAGAGACGACTACAAATCTCGACAGGTGGAACAAGGCCATGCTCTGCCCAGGACGTTGCTTGAGCTCTGGAAGAGTGAGCCCGCAGACCCACCGGAACCGGTCGACGCTGTAAGATATAAGCCGAAGCAATCGCCTCCTTAATCCATCGAGCAATGGACGCCTTTGCCGCCGCCTCACCCCGTCGTGCTCCACCAAAAAGCACGAACAACCGGTCGGTCTTACGGAACGATTCCGACACCTTTAAGTAGCGACGAAGGACCCGCCGGACGTCCAGGCAATGCAACCCATCGTCTGAAGCACCTGTCGCCCCCGAGGGAAGGACCGGAAGGAAAACGGCCTGATTCAGATGAAAAGGCGAAACTACCTTAGGCAAAAAAGATGGAACCGGCCGAATAACCACGTGATCCCGAGAAATAGACAAGAACGGTTCTCGACACGAAAGCGCCTGCAATTCTGAAATGCGCCTCGCCGAACAGATCGCCACCAGAAAAACCGTCTTCAAGGTCAGATCCTTAAAAGACGCCTGCCGAAGGGGCTCAAAAGGTTTGCGTACCAAGGCCTGTAGCACCAGGTTCAAATCCCATGGAGGCACGGACACTCTGCGCGAAGGCCTCAATCTGAACACCGCCTTAAGAAAACGCTGTACGTCGGGATGTGCCCCTAGGAAAAGTCCCAAAACTTTGCCCCTATAGCACGCGAGCGCCGCCAACTGAACCTTCAGAGAACTGGCCGCTAAACCTTTGTCAAAACCGTCCTGCAGAAAGCTGAGAACTACCGGCACCGAAGCTGTTGCAGCTCGAACACCACGCCTTGAGCACCAGTCTTCAAAAATTCTCCACACCCGCACATACGCAAGCGAGGTGGAGGATTTCCACGCCCGAAGGAGAGTGGCAACCACCGCTGGGGAGTAACCCTTCTTTCTCAACCGAGCCCTTTCAATGGCCAAACCGTAAGCGAGAATCGATCCACCTGGGGCATCCGAAGCGGGCCCTGAAGCAGCAGATCCGGTAACGAAGGCAGTTTCCAAGACAGTCCGTCGCGTAACCGCAGCAGATCGGCATACCACGGTCTCCTGGGCCAATCCGGAACAACTAGCAGAACCCGCCCCCGGTGCGCCTCGATGCGCTGAACAACACGACCGATCAACGCCCAAGGGGGAAAGACAAAGAAGCTCGTACTCCGGCCACGGCTGAATGAGCGCGTCGATGCCTTCGGACATGCGCTCCCTCCGCCGGCTGAAGAAGCGACCTGTCTTGGCCGTCTGAAAGGTCGCCATGAGGTCCATGATCGGAGGCCCCCATCTGCGAACTATTTGCACGTAGATCTGCGGGTGCAGTTCCCACTCTCCGGGGTCCACCTGCACTCTGCTGAGATAATCCGCCATCACATTGTCTTTTACTGCGATATGCGCCGCCGAAAGTGCTGGCAGACGGGTCTGCACCCAAGCGAACAAAGCTGCTGCCTCTCTTTCCATTGTCACACTGCCGGTGCCTCCCTGGCAGTTGATGTAGGCCACTGTTGCCGAGTTGTCCAAGAGAACTCGCACCCCCCCCTCTCACCAGCGTCTCGAGGGCTAGCAGCGCGAGCCTCACCGCTCATAGCTCGAGATGGTTGATCGACCAAGAAGCTTCGAGGGGGGACCACGTCCCCTGTGCGAAGCGGCCCTCGCAATGGGCTCCCCAGCCGAAGAGGCTGGCGTCCGTTATGAACGGGACCCAAAGGGGCTGCTCCAAGGGCATCCCCATTCGCAGGTTCTTCGAGCACAGCCACCACCGGCGTGACAGACGAACGGACAACGGGCAAGGTAACCTCTTGTTCAGCGACTCAAACTGATTCGACCAACGACGTAAAAGGGCGCTCTGAAGTGGCCGCATATGAAACCTCGCCCAAGGAACGACCTCCAGCGTCGCCGCCATAGTGCCCAACAGCCGTAGATACCACCAGGCGGACGGCGCGGGGATCCTTAGGAAAGTGCGCACGAGGCCCCGCAAGGCCTGGACACGGCGCTCTGGCAAACACACCACACCTCTCGCCGTGTGGAAATGAATGCCGAGGTATTCGAAGGATTGAGTGGGCAACAGACGACTCTTCTTCTCGAGGACCTGCAGCAACGCTACCTGCAGCAACGCTACCACTCTGTCCGTAACTCGCACACTCTCTTCGTGGGATTTTGCTCGAACCAACCAATCGTCGAGGTAAGGGTGGACTAAGATACCTTCCTTTCGCAAGGCCGCCGCAACCACCACCATGACCTTTGTGAAGGTGCGGGGAGCTCTGGCCAGGCCGAAGGGCATGGCCCGAAACTGAAAGTGGCCCCAGGGGAAGGCGAACCGCAGGAACCTTTGATGAGCCTCCCGAATGGGAATGTGCAAATAGGCCTCCGAGAGGTCAAGAGAAATTCCCCACGACGCACCGCCACTATGACGGATCGTAAGGTTTCCATCCGGAAGTGTTGTACCCGAAGAAAACGATTCACGCCCTTGAGATCTAGAATCGGGCGGAGCGAACCGTCTTTCTTTGGCACCACAAAATAAATGGAGTAGCGACCGACGCCGTGCTCGGAAGGAGGAACGGGGATCACCGCTCCCAGGGCCAAGAGTCGGTGCAGCGTCAACCGAATGGCTTGCGTCTTCTGCTCGCCTTTGCTGGGAGAAAGGACAAAGGAATCCGGAAGCGGACAAGCAAACTCCAGCGCATAACCTTCTTGGATTATTTCCAGCACCCACTGATCTGAGGTTATTTGGGCCCAGGAAGGAAGAAAGCCCCGCAGACGACCCCCGATGACTAGACTTCCCTCCGGAGCCCGCCTCGCTTCATTGCTGCTTTCGACTAAAGGAAGAGGAGGACGCTGCCGAAAAGCCTCGTCCCGCTCCCCGAAAACCTTGGGATCGTGAGCCAAACCGGTCGCGCTGGGAACTCCAAAGGCGGGAGGAACGAAACCTTCGAAAGTCACGAAACTGACCCCGAACAGGCGGCAAGTTTATAGTCAGCTTAGGCTTGTCCTCCGGCAGTCTACCGCCCTTAGACTCGCCGAGATCTTTAACCAACTTATCCAGATCGTCTCCGAACAATAGTTTGCCCTTAAAAGGAAGCTTACTGAGACGAGATTTAGAAGATCCGTTGGCCGCCCAATTCCGTAACCAAATAGATCTGCGCGCCGCCACTAAGGAAGCCATACTATTCGTCAGGGTTCTGATTAAGTCATAATGCACATCTGCCAAATACGCCGACCCAGACTCTAACTGGGTCACTTCCAGCAACCCCTGCTGATCCAAGCTGGAAAGTTGCCGTAAGTGCTGCGCCCAACGCAAGCAGGCCCTAGCCACCCAAGCGCCACAGATAGAGGCCTGCAAGGATAAGGCATTGGTCTCGAAGGCCTGCTTCAACAAACCATCCACCTTCTTGTCTTGCGCGTCCTTTAAAGCCGCACTGCCTTTCAGGAATAGTGGTTTTCTTGGTTACCGCCGAAACAGCGGCATAAACACGCGGCGACTTAAAACTTCTCCTTGTCCTTGTCCGCTAGGGGATACAGGCGGTTCATAGTCCGAATCCACTTCAGACCGGATTCAGGCTGATCCCACTCAGTTTGAATCATTTGTTCAACCACTCGGTGTACCGGAAACACCACCTGAGACTCACGTACCGCCTGAATGAGAGGATCCTCCAACCCGTCCTTTTCAACAGGACGAGTGGCCGCCAGATTGTCTGAAGAGATTCCGTAATCAAAGGCACCAGCTCTTCTTTACGAAACACCCGAATAATTCGGGCTTGATCCTCCGGCTCGGGGATTTCCCCGTCCTCTAGCTCCTCCACCCCAGTATCGGGATCCACTTCCGTATCCTGATCATGCCAGCTCAAGTCATCGCACTCCAGGTCCAACGACCTAAAGCGCTTGGCGGAAGGCTGGAGCTTTCGCCGGGGCTCCTCTCCTTTTAAGGAGGGAAGGGGCGACGGCCAGGCCTCTGCCGGAGCGTCCCAAGTGAAAGGCTTGGTGCATAAGCAGGACAAAGTCCGGGGAAAAATCTGTGAAGGTAGACTCTGTAGCATCAAGCGGCAACGTGCCGGCCTGCCCCTTAGGAGGGACCGCAGAGAAAGAAGTGAGAGGCCCAGGCGAAGGACCCCGCTCCGCCTGGATAGCCGGACTTTCCGGGTCTGACAGCTCCTTATGCTCCATTTGGTGCTCTAAGTCCGAGGAAACTGAGGCGCAGCCCCTACAAATACCAGACTCCGCCACAGCCCCCCTGCGCGAGCCGCAGATCACACACTGCGGTCTGGTAGCCATGCAGGTCAAGGAGCCACTCCAGGGAGCAGGGCACAACTGAACCCCCAAAAAGAAACCAAGCAAATAACGAAATAAAGAAAAGTTTGTGTTCTCTTTTTTTTTTTTAAGGTACAGTGAAATAAGAGGGGATTGTTATAAGCCCCCAATCACAAACGCCAGTCTAAAAACGTGCAAAAACGCAGGGGGAACCCGTGCCCAGCGCCTCAGATCGGGCGGGAAAAAACAGAGTCAGAAAATGGCCGCCGGCACATTTTCGCCGGCGAAAAAATGGCGCGAAAAATCAAACAAAACAAACTAAAGAAATGAAGGCGTTTGAGCGAAGCAGAAGCAGCCCCTTAAGAAATCAACACTCACTGCACAGGCAGAGAATCGCCGGCAGACGACCCGCCGCTCGAATCTAGAGCGGGAGCGCGCTGCTGATCTGGGCTGTCAATCAAAGGCCAAGGCACTGCGGATCGCAAAGAAGGAAGCCAGCTGATTGAACAAAGACTTCCCGGACCCAAGCAGAGTGCTGGCAACGGCAGATTTCTCCTCCGTGCAGTCTAGGAGGAGAGATCAAACCTCCCTGACTGCAAAGAACATCCCTGCAGTAAAGGCAGAAGGGCAGTGCAGACCCGGCTTCTCGATCGCCGCTCTTTCCTTCTGTGTTTTTTTTTTTTTTAAAGAGACAGCTCCCTAATAAAAAGAAACCAATGAAATATAGGAGGGAGAAAGAAAAATCCCAAAAAACAAGCTCTCTAGTGTTGCCTCCAATCGTCCCTAAGTGAGCCTAAACCAGGTACACACGTCCTCCAGCTGCAACGAGACTGGACACACTGGGGGCTGATGGGAGCTCCGACAGCATACATCCTAGCAGAGGAAGATTTTTATTGGTCCAGTCTCCAGGCTGCAGGAGGAGGTGCACTACCCGGATGTGGAGGACTAAACTGGAGGACCGCTCAGGAAATGTTAAATAAATAAAAAGGGAGCATTCTCTTCTTAAAGTTACAGATGGAATTAGGTTTGTAGAAATTAAGAAAAGTGTTTTTTTTGTATAGGTTCATTTAGTTGGAATGTTATTTAGCAATGAAACTGACTGAAGACTTACTCTTCAGAAATTATGTAAATAATGTGATTATTCAATGCTGCTTATTTTAAAATAACTTCCTTATCTGTACCTGTCATACTGGATTTGTTCTTAAATATTTATCATTTAGCCTTTCTAATCTAATTTTACCAATATTTGTATGCAACAACCTTTTTTCCATTGTTTTTAGGATTATAAGGAGAAGTTTTACATACCTGATAATTTTCTTTCCTTGAATCTGATGGAGACAAGAGAGCTGAATGAATCTGTCTGCTTTCCCAGAAATATATATAAAACAAGAGACAGGAATTGGGGGAAGGAGATAAAACCCCTGTAAAAGACCATAAAACAAGAGAAGCAAATAAAGGAATGTGTTCCTATGTAATAAATAACCATATGAGGAAAAATCAACAAATGTGTTTAAAGGAATGTATAAGTTGGTGCTTTAAAACATGTAAGGGGGCAGAGGGTGTCTGAAGCTCTGTATTGAGTAACGCCATTCTCTGCCTTACAGGATATACAACACAGTGTTACATGTGCTGCAGACCTGTGTATTTGAGTTCAATAAATTGGATTGGTTTTCACTCATAACTTGTCCTGTCTTACAAATTTATACACAAATTGGAAGGAGTGAGCGAGGTCTGATATTGGGATGGTACACAGTACCGAGGCATAGAAAACCCCCAATAAATCCTGCTAGACCAGTCCAAATGAGTGGGTTATGTCAGCAAAATGTCAGCAAGTGGAGGTGGACCAAAACAACTTTCAGCGATGGCATCACCAGTATATATGCTAGTGCAGCACTGAGAGAAGTCATTTCCTAAGCAGAAAGCAAAACTGAAAAGCTAAGAACATGCATCAAAACAACAACTGTGTTCAAAACTGTTGGCTCTCTTACCATATAGGGACTCTGCGTTAGGAAGATAACGACAAGCCATGAATAGGAGGTGAAGCAGCAGGCAAGTAAGCACACTTTTCCAACCTATAGCTATACTTTTCCCAGGGCAGGTCTTAGGCTAGTCTAGCAGGATTCAAGGGACAAAAGATTATTTAAAATTTCTCCTTCATCAGCCTGCTAAACCAGTTCAGACATACCTAACTGTTCTACCACAGTTGCCAGCCACAAACACCTGCACCACTCAAAGTGCTCAGGAACAAACAAATAGGCAGCTGCAGAATAAATGTCCTCAGGACACACTATAGAGGAAAAAGCTCTGAAAGAGATTTGTGCCCTAGCGGGGATATTTCTGACTCCCAGTATGTGGGACTCTAACAAAGTGAAGTTGAACTACCAACCTTTGTAAGCCAGACAGACAATCGTATACATGTCTGTTGTCTGACCCGTTTTCATACCATAGGAGACGGCCAAGCTCTACCAACAGGTGGGATACGTAATCCTCAATGCTTCCCAATGCCCAACCGATGTAGGAGAAGTTTGACCAAATGTCCTCCTCCATGAAAGAGGATTTGGACACAACCTGAAAGGAAGACAGTACTCTTGGGAGAAAGGAGGTACCATTCTCGAAGAGATTGTTCATGTCAGCAGGGCCTGAGTGGTCCTCAAGAGGGAAAGGTCTGTAGCATTGACACCCATCTAGAAGACGAGAAGCTACGAGGAATTCCATGTACAAAGACCAAGCCTAAAGAGAGGCCTGTCAAAGCAGCCAAGAGGAATATTCCATCACCTACACCAGTGTATGCCATGGCCCCATATGGACACATGAACAGATGAAACAGCATTGCCTACCTGAGGAGGTGTGACCTATTAGGATGCACCACCAAGAGCACACCTGCAATGCACCTCTGGCAGTATGCAAGAGAATGCAGAACTAGATCCTGTCTGGCTTGAACTAGAAGAGTCAAATGGTGACTCAGAGTGGGCTCAGGAGAAGGATAAACATTAACACTCCAGGGCACCCTTATAGAGATAGCCTACACCTGGGTCAGATCATAAATCAAGAAGATAATGGAAATTCCCCCTGACTAGGAGGCCCCACCACCAGGCACAGAAGACCAATACATCATGGTTTGCACAGCCAGTCCGTGGCCACTAAAGCAACCAAGCATGAGAAAGACCGAAATCTGCTCACCAAGAACCATGGGAGAGAGATATAGAGAAGTTGGAAAACTAAAATATAATCTTTACTTTTGCATATTTCTTTATGAGCAGTAGGTCAAACACTGCCAGATTTCACCTCTGCATGATCAGACAGCAAACACTTCAAGGCTTAACTCTCACTTGTCAGGTAAGGCCACGGTCGTTCTCGAGCTGACAGACAGTCTGCATGCTGTTAACTCTCACTATGTGTTACACTGTTAAGAGTCACTAGATGAGCCTTTGGTCCACAGCCAATCTCTGCCATCACTGAGGCCACAGTGTAGTGCCCATGGATTTGTATCCTGCTTAGGCCCCACCTCCTCTAGTCTACTGACAGAGGAGGCTTCCAGAGGGGACTAGCACTCATTTACAAGCTGGCTCATTATGGTCAAAGGACTTGCCCAAAAGTCACAAGGTGAAGCAATGGGATCTGAACCCTGGCTTAGCTGGTTCTCTGGCTGCTGCTCTAAACTTTGGTTGTGGTATGCTGCGACTATGTGCCAGTCCAGCAGACAAGTATTCACAATGTCTCACCCAAAATAGTGCCCCAGAGGCAACTCAGGCATCAAAGGGTAAAACCACAGCCACCAGGTCAATTGTTCCTTGATCCCTCAGATGCTAAGTGAGCAAACAAGGAGCAAGGACACATGAGTCCAAAGGAAACCCTGCAGGGGGCACATACATGCCCTAACCCAAAAGGTGCCCGGGATCAAAGGAGTTGAACCAGGAACTGTGGATAGACCCACACCACGGGAGCTGCCCGAAAGCAAGAATCCCAGAGCCACAACCAAGCCCAACCCAACATGCTGGGACAAAACACACATACCCAATAAGTACAGAACAGACACCCAAACACTGGGAGGGAATTAGACTTCTCTTGGGTTAATCACCCATGCCTGTGCCTCAAGACACCAGACCACCCATGACATATCCAGAAGTGTTTCAAGAACTGGATCAAGTCAACCAATCAATAAGGAACAGAAGACCCTAGACTTCTTGATTATAAGGAGGCTGCCTCGACAACCCTGATTCTGAAAAGAATGTGATAAGGCATGGCCAAGGCAAGAGAAGAGTCCCAAACCAAAAAAGCAGGCCAGGACATGGAAATGGAGAAACTAGTGAAAATAATTCAGTCAGGGATATGGAAGTATAGTTTGGAGCAGTCCTAGGGGGATAGACATCCTCCACACTGGACCCATGCAAAGACTGACCTGAGAGTCTCCCTATAGAACCAAGGCTCTCGTGGCATGGTAATCACTGCTTACAAGCATCAGAAAACACAGCTCTTGTCGTTTTTCTTTTTTTAAAACAAGAAAGGGAGAGGGACCTTAAAGTGTGGGGGCCACAAGCACAACAATCTGCTACGGCTAAAGGCACAAAATAGATTCTTCAACTGCTGTTCCTTTGGGCCAGAAGCCATAAGGAGACTCCAAAAAGGCAGGACAGATTTCTAGCGCACACCCATGCTTGAGAACCTCTAGAATTCAAGGGCCAATATGAGTCCATTCCAAGCAACCAGCTGAAGATGCCTGCCAGCCATCTGTCCCTTGGAAGGGGCCTGTATAACAAACTATGAGGGCTTGTTGGCCTCCACGAAATTCCTACCAAGCCCAGATGGTGCTAAAATCCCCCAAAAAGATCCTTCTCGGGAGGAAGTCCTAGATGAAAGGCGCCACCAGAATGGTTCCTAATCTGAAGCAGTCACCCTGCTCCCCACTGAGCCCCATGCGAGGGCAGAACATCTAAGGCCATCATCCAGGAGCCTCTAACAATGGAATTCACCAAGGGCTTCCACCAGGCATTGCAGTTCTTCCCAAAGGAGCCACCTGTCCTTAACCAGCAACTCAGAAGTAGTCTCTACAGGCCATAATCAGAGCCAACGCTATTGCTGAGTCTTGTCAAACACAGATTAAATGGAGAGCCTGCTCATGCCATACAGGGTGGCTTTTTATTCCCCCCTCCCCCATGTCATCCCAGATTGTAACCCAAGCCTCACTGGGTTGAGGCCAAAGCAGGAGTCTTACCAGAGGGGCTAATCTACTTTTCCAGACTATCCAGCAATCGCTGGACCCCATAGACCTCCACTTGAGCCAGCAGACTCAACTAAAACACTACCAGAGCATCCCTGGCAGGAGCCTGGAGGGGTTCTTAAAAGGGGGCTTCCACCCTTACCTCATGGGTTACCTATAGCTCTGTACCACTAGAGCGGTCACATACTACATTACTCACCATGAATAGGGCTCCAAATGTTCCAACTCTCCAGGGGTAGAGGCTACAGCTGTACCAGGACCAAACTGCTCCTCAGCCCCAGCTTCAGGGCCTCCCTTGAGAGGACACAAGCTTTTGCAGAGACACAGAGGGGAAAGAATGTGAGGTACTCCTCCAAATTTTTAGGCCAGGATCCACTTGTAGAACTATTGCCAGAGGAGGCTCCACAAAAGGACAGAGGTACTCAATCTGAACAGGGGCAGAGAGGTTCTCTTCAAGAGGCAGACCCACTTCCAACAGAACCACTTCCATTGTCAGGAAAAGGTCCCCTTCCCTGGTGTACTCCTGCAGCAAAGAGGAAAAATCTCACTTCTCTCCAGAGATGGATAAGCAGTAAGGCAGGGCTGCTTCCTGTGATCTTGGGCGAATCAATTAATCCTCCATTGCCTCTGGTACTAAATGTAGATTGTAAGCCCTCTAGGGACAGGAGAATACCTACAATACTAAAGGTGACTTACATTCATGTATCTGAAAAAGGTGTGAGCTAAATCCAGGAGCTGCTGCCCAAGGCCAACTGACAAGAGGGCTCAGGGGGACCTTCAGGGGCCCGAGTGTGAGGCTGAGGCCACTCTACCAGACTACTCCCCCCACTCCAAAGGGATCATGTAGCCATTGGGAGGGGGGGTGCAGAAACAAACAAAACAGGGTAGACGTGGCAGAGGCATTGGAACCCATACATGCCATCTGTAAAACCTAAAGATTGGAGGATCGCCAATGTAACACCAGTTTTTAAAAAGGGTTCCAGGGGTGATCCGAGAAACTACAGACCGGTAAGCCTGACGTCAGAATCGGGAAAAATGGTTGAAACCATCATAAAGAACAAAATTACTCAACATGTAGATAGTCATGGCTTAATGGGAGACAGCCAACTTGGCTTTAGATGAGGAAGATCTTGTCTTACTAATCTGTTATGTTTTTTTGAAGGTGTGAATAAACACGTAGACAAAGGTGAGTCGGTTGAAATAGTGTATCTGGACTTTCAGAAAGCCTTTGACAAATTTGCAGATGATACAAAACTATATAAAGTTGTTAAAACCCATGAGGATTGTGGAAAATTGCAGGAGGATCTTGATAAATTGGAAGACTGGGCATCCAAAGGCAGATGAAACTTAATGTGGACAAGTGCAAACTTATGCACCTAGGAAAGAACAACCCAAACTATGGTTTTACGATACAAGGTTCCACATTGGGAACCACCACCCAGGAAAAAGATTAAAGGCATCATTGTGGATAACATGTTAAAACCCTCCGCCCAGTGCGCAGCGGCAGCCAAGAGAGCAAATAGAATGCTAGGTATCATAAGAAAAGGAATGGAAAATAAAACAAAGGATATTATAATGCCTCTGTATCGTTTCATGGTGCGACCGCACCTTGAATATCGTGTGCAATTCTGGTCACCGTATCAAAGGATATAGCCGTTATTAGAAAAGGTACAAAGAAGAGCCACCAAAATGGTAAAGAGGATGGAAGGATACTCCTATGAAGAGAGGCTAAAAAGGTTAAGACTCTTCAACCTGGAAAAGAGACGGCTGAGGGGAGATATGACAGAGGTCTATAAATTAATGGAGTGGGAACAGGTAAACGTAGATCGATTGTTTACGTCATCATAATATAAAAAAAGACTAGGGGACATGCAACGAAGCTACAGGGTAACCTATTTAAGACTAATAAGAGAAAATATTTTTTCACTCAATGTGTAATCAAACTCTGGAATTTGTTACCGGAGGATGTAGTAAAAGCTGTTAATGTAGCTGGGTTTAAAAAAAGGTTTGGACAAGTTCCTGGAGGAAAGGTCCATAAACCATTATTAAAAGGGACCCAGGATATCACTGCTTGACCCAATACAAGCATTGAGGAACCTGTGCCTTTTGGGGAGACCGTTAGGTACTTATGACCTAAATTGGCCACTGTTGGAAACAGGATACTGGGCTTGATGGACTTTGGTCTGATCCAGTATGGCATTTATGTTCTTATGTTATATTCTTAACTGGTATGTGTCCTGAGGCTTCACAAATGCTCTAGGGCAACACACACCAGCTGTAGGAAAAAAAAAACCCCACAGGAGAAACCCACAGGCTGCACTGGACTGCGTAGCTCAGCAATGCAGCAGCAAAACAAAAAACTCACAAAATAAAAAAATGCAGTGAAAAGGGAACTCCTGCAAGGGAATCCCAGGAGATACCCAAGGGCATCCCAGGAGATACCCAAGGGCTGCCCCAGCTTCCTACATAGCCAGACTTTCCCAGACCTGTCCATAAAAGGTTTTTTTTTTTTAAGGTGCTTTATTAAAGCATAAAAACAGAAAACCAATTCAAAACATAGGAAAAAAGGAAAGAAAAAGAGCAAAGCTTGCACATAAAGGATTAGTGGGAAGGAAGGGGTACATGGGCCCCAGACTTGCCAACCTCCCTTCAGGCACCCTGTGGGGTCCTTCTGTTCATTTTCCAGCTCACCATTTCTGGAACTCAAGGATAATGGTGCTAGACACAGGATAGCTATCAGAGGAGACAAGAACGTAACCATGCTCTGAACAGATACCGTGGCCTGAGAGACTTTTAGGCCCAAAACCATGGTCTGGGCCAGAGGAAACAGGCCTATCTACTTTTCAGCACCAGTCTACACACCTTGCCACCCAGATGGAGGGGCCTGTATTTTATTTATTTATTTATTACAGTTTCTTATATACTGCGCTATTTAGGATCAGCGCGGTTTACATCATAACATAACGACCATAACGACAACTGTCAGGTTTTTACAATGAACAGGAGTACAAACTTGGATAACCGGGTTAACTATATACATAAGCTATCTACACTGCAGATAAAAATTGTAAGGGCCTTTCTAGATTGGGTCATTACTTGGGAGGGATATCTTGCCAGATATATTGCCAGATCTCAAAAATTTCCAACCCAAAGCTAAAATATAGCCCAGAACAGCAGCCCAATCTTTAGCCGTGCCCTCCCATTCCTTCATTGATTGCCAGACTTCAGCAAATCACTCCCACCCTGCCCGATGAGATGCAACCATGAGCTGTGACTCTCTGAAGCTTGCCTTTCCCCCCCCCATGGTTTTCTCACCCAAAGCCATGCCCGCAAATAACCCAAAGCCCACAACATTGTCCCACAGCCTGGGTAAAAAGTCACCCAATTGTTTATTTAATAGTATTTAGCTCACACCTTTCCAGTAATACTTCAAGGTGAGTTACATTCAGGTACAGTAGGCATTGTCCTGTCCCCAGAAGACTTACAATCTAATGCTTGTACCTGAGGCAGTGGAGAGGCCACAAGGAATACCAGTGGGATTTGAACCCTGGTGTTTCTAGACCCAGGCTGTTGCCCTAAACACTAGGCTACTACTACTCCATGGTGGGAAACTGTGGAAACAGCAACACCGATACTAGCTTTTCCCAGTACTGTCCCATCATATGAATGGGTGATATCATCAATGGAAGCTGCCCTGGTCTGTCTCCACCTGCCAGCTGGGAAGCATAACCCACCTGCACAGGTCTAAGCTGAGGTGCCAGACGAAGACAAACCACCCATATGGGCAGCAGAATAGGACAGTTGTTGCTGTTAAGTGCAGTCAAGACTGTGTCGATTCATGGCAACTCTGTGGATAGTTGTCCTAAACTGCGTTCAGTCTTCAGTCAGGCAGCTCATTGTTGACAGAGTGGCACCCATAGCTGCTGTTATTGTATCGATCCATCTCATTTTGGCCTTCCTCTTTTGCATTGACCTTCTACTTTGCCAAGCATGATGCCTTTCTCTAAAGATCTCTCTCTTCGCATGATGTGTCCAAAGTATGAAAAACGAAGTCTTGTCATCTGAGCTTCTGAAGAAAGCTTAGGTTTGATCTCTAATACTGACTGGATTGTTCTTTGGGCAGTCCATGGTATGCACAGTATTCGTGGCCAGCATCATAATTCAAAGGCATCAATTTTCTTTCTATCTTTTTCAGTGTCCAACTTTTGCATCCATATGATGTTATTGAAAATACCATGGCTTGTACAAGTCCAATCTTTGTAGGAAGAGAGACATCTCTGCTCTTGAAAATCTTGCCTAGGTCCTTCATAGCCATTCTGCCAAGAGCAATGCATCATCTGATTTCTTGACGGCTTGTTGGGTTTTTATTGGGTTTTTATCCAAGTTGGTTAAAGTTGTCCACTATTTCAATTTCTTCTCCATCAACAATGAACTTATTGATTTTGCCAGTTGTCAGGATCTTTGTCTTCTTAGTGTTTAAAAGTGCCTGCATCTTAAGGTTATGTTCCTTGATCTTGAAAAGCAAATGTTTCAGATTGTTTTCATTTTCAACCAATAATGTGGTATCATCAACACAGCGAAGGTTGTTGAGTCTTCTACCAATCTTCAGATCTCGATTGTCTTCATACAGTCCTGCTTCTCTGATGATTTGTTCTGCATATAAATTAAACAGATAGGGGGAAAGAAAGTATGCAGTCTTTTCATAAACCTTTGCTGATTTTAAACCATTCTGTTTCTCCTTGTTCCATTCAAACTGTTGCTTCTTGATCAATGTAAAGGTTGTGCAAGAGAACAATCAGGTGCTCTGGTATACCCATGCTTCTTAATGAGGCCCAGAGTTTCTCATGGTTTATACAGTCAAACGCCTTGCTGTAGTCACTAAAACACATGTAGATAACCTTTTGGTATGTTTTAGTCTTTTCAAGGATTTAGAACCCAGCAGAGAGCTTGCACTTTAAATTTCATAATAAGTTAGAGCCTAGCAGCAGCAAAGAGCTATAATTTAAATCAAATCAGAATATAGCTTACCTCAGCAGCACAAGACAGTGTACTGTGTAGCAGCCCTCTTTTAATAAGTGTAATAAGTGTAGAAGGAAGTCCAAAAAACTGCCAGCATGGTTTAAAGGTGAGGTCAGAGAGGCTGTTGTTGCCTAAAAAGCATCTTTCAGGAAATGGAAAAAAAGAGCCAAAACGACAAAACCTGGAAACAGCACAAGCACTGGCAAGTCAAATGCAAGGCATTGATAAGGCAGGCAAAGGGAGACTTTGAGAAGAAGCTTGCTGCAGAAGCAAAAATGCGAAATAAAGACTTTTTCAAGTACATTCGTAGCAAAAAACCTGTGAGAGTCAGTTGGTCCATTAGATGATCGAGGGGTTAAAGGGGCACTAAGAGGCGACAAGGCGATAGCGGAGAGACTGAATGAATTCTTTGCTTCGGTCTTTACTGAGGAAGATGTAGGGATGTTACCCATGACTGAAGTGGTATTTAAAGGTGCGGAAGAATTGAAGTAAATATCGATACATTGGGAAGATGTATTACAACTATTAGATAAACTGAAGTAGCAAATCACCTGGGCTGAATGGTATACATCCAAGGGTGTTGAAAGAACTGAAATATGAGATTGCAGACCTATTAGTAATATGTGATCATTAAAATCATCTCTAATACCTGAAGATTGAAGGATCGCCAATGTAACACCAATTTTTAAAAAGGGTTCCAGGGGAGATCTGGGAAACTACAGACCGGTGAGCCTGACGTCAGTACCGGGAAAAATGGTAGAAACCATCATAAAGAATAAAATTACTCAGCATGTAGATAGTCATGGTCTAATGGGAGACAGCCAACATGGCTTTAGACAAGGAAGATCTTGTCTTACTAATCTGTTATGTTTTTTTGAAGGTGTGAATAAACAAGTGGACAAAGGTGAGTCGGTTGATATAGTGTATCTGGACTTTCAGAAAGCCTTCGACAAGGTCCCTCATCAGAGACTTTTGGCAAAACTAAAGAGTCATGGGATAGGAGGCAGTGTACTACTGTGGATCAGGAACTGGTTAAAAGATAGAAAGCAGAGGGTAGGGCTAAATGGCCAATTTTCCCAATGGAGAAAGGTGAATAGTGGTGTACCCCAGGGATCTGTGCTGGGTTCACTGCTTTTTGACATATTCATAAATGACCTGGAAAGTGGAATAACGAGTGAGGTTATCAAATTTGCAGATGACACAAAACTATTTAAAGTTGTTAAAACCCAAGAGGATTGTGGAAAACTGCAAGAGGATCTTGATAAATTGGAAGACTGGGCATCAAAATGGCAGATGAAATTTAATGTGGACAAGTGCAAAGTTATGCACCTAGGGAAGAACAACCCAAACTATGGTTACACGATGCAAGGTTCCACATTAGGAACCACCACCCAGGAAAAAGATTTAGGCGTCATTGTGGATACCATGTTAAAACCCTCGGCCCAGTGTGCAGCGGCGGCCAAGAGAGTAAAAAGAATGCTAGGTATCATAAGGAAATGAATGGAAAATAAAACAAAAGATATTATAATGCCTCTATATCGTTCCATGGTGAGACCGCACCTTGAATATTGTGTGCAATTCTGGTCGCCGTATCTTAAAAAGGATATAGCGATATTAGAAAAGGTTCAGAGAAGAGCCACTAAAATGGTAAAGGAGATGGAGGGATACTCCTATGAAGAAAGGCTAAAAAGGTTAGGGCTTTTTAACCTGGAAAAGAGACGGCTCAGGGGAGATATGATAGAAGTCTATAAATTAATGAATGGAGTGGAACGGGTAAACGTAGATCGATTGTTTACATTATCAGAATATAGAAAGACTAGGGGACATGCAATGAAGCTACAGTGTAAACTATTTAAGACTAATAAAAGAAAATATTTTTTCACTCAACATGTAATCAAACTATGGAATTTGTTACTGGAGGATGTAGTAAAAGCTGTTAGTGTAGCTGGGTTTAAAAAAGGTTTGGACAAGTTCCTGGAGGAAAGGTCCATAAACCATTATTAAGAAGGGACCCAGGATATCAATGCTTGACCCAGTACAAACATTGTGGAACCTGTGTCTTTTAGGGGAACTGCTAGGTACGTATGACCTAGATTGGCCACTGTTGGAAACAGGATACTGGGCTTGATGGACCTTGTTCTGACCCAGTATGGCATATATTATGTAAGGATCCAGCTCTCATCCGCAATAATGTCTCTTGGTCTTCGCCCTTTACTAAACCATACCTGCACTTCAGGTAGTTCTCGTTCCAGGTATGGTTGTAGTCTCTGCTGATCTTCAGTAGAATCTTGCATGTGGGATCAGAGCAATTGTGAGATTTTATTTAACAGTTTTTCTATACTGCCTTTTCATTTAATGAAGGTGGTTTACATTAACTTCAACTTTTACAAAGAACATTCAATTATGAACAATAACTTTTACAAAGAACTTTCAATTGTAAATTCCAGTCAGTTGGATCATGTTTCTTTACTATTGATATAAAAACACAGATCTTTTCCAATCAGATGGCCATAATGTTGCCTTCTAAATTTCCTGGCAGAGCCTTCCTTGTAAGTATGGTAACAGCTGCATCAGATTGCTGTAATACTTCAATGGGAATGCCATCATTGCCTGGTGCTTTGTTCTTTGATCAGGCTTTCAATGCTGCTTTGACTAATTCTTTCATCACCAATGGTTCCGGATCATAAAGGTTGAAAAGTCTGTTGGTTCACTTGATCTTTATCATATAACTCTGTATGTTCTTTCCACCTTTTCTTGATCTTCTCAGCATCATTCAACATGGATCCTTGAGCATCTTGTAACATTCCAATTTGAGGCTGGAATTTTTTCTTTAACTCTCGTAGCTTTAGGAAAGCCGATCTTGTTCTTCCTCTAATAGTTTCTGATTCTATTTCCTTGCATGCATCATTGTATTAAGTCTCGTTGTCTTGTCTTGCTGCATGTTGGAAATCTCTTTTGAGTTCTGCGATTGCCTCTCTTTCTCCTCTGGCTTTAGCTTCTCTGCATTTCTGGGCAATTTTCAGAGTTTCTTTGGTCATCCATTCTGGCCGTTTTTGCTTTTTCACCTTTTGTAAAGATTTTTCACTTTCTTCCAACACAAACTTCTTGATGTCATCCCATAACTCTTCTGGAGCTCTGTCATTTGTATGTAAAGCAGCAAATTGATTTTGCAGGCAAGTCTTTAAATTCCGGTGGTATATTTTCAGGGTCATATTGGATGGTAGGGGGGAGAGCAGAGAGAGGCAGCGTGGAGGTCCGGAGTTGCAGGCTTCGTTCCCGCCGGCCCTGACGTCATCGGGGGCCTTGGTTGAAAAGCGGAACCGGGTGAGCTGTGCCTTGGGAGAGCAGAGAGAGGCAGCGTGGAGGCCCGGAGTTGCAGGCTTCGTTCCCGCCGGCCCTGACGTCATCGGGGGCCTTGGTTGAAAAGCGGAACCGGGTGAGCTGTGCCTTGGGAGAGCAGAGAGAGGCAGCGTGGAGGTCCGGAGTTGCAGGCTTCGTTCCCGCCGGCCCTGACGTCATCGGGGGCCTTGGTTGAAAAGCGGAACCGGGTGAGCTGTGCCTTGGGAGAGCAGAGAGAGGCAGCGTGGAGGTCCGGAGTTGCAGGCTTCGTTCCCGCCGGCCCTGACGTCATCGGGGGCCTTGGTTGAAAAGCGGAACCGGGTGAGCTGTGCCTTGGGAGACTCGATAAAAGGCTGGTTTTTTTGGCGCAGCCGGAGGCGCTAGCCGGGGCAGCGATAGAAGGGGCTAGATACAAGGGGCATAACCGGCCCCTTGGGAGCCCCTTGGAGCATCGTAGGAGCGTCGCACCCTGAGCTGATCCCGGATGTGCTTGACTCGATGGGTAAAAGAAAGAAAAAGACGGAGGTGGTGACATCTGCCGAGCCTGCGGTGGGCCCGATGGACAAACATGTTAAGGTACTGCCTAGTGCTAATGGCAAACTTGACTCTGACTTTCTAACACTCCAGCCCTCTCCGGTGTCCTTGAGTTCTCCAGACCGGACACCACCTTCTCCTCCAGTCTATACATCTCCTCCTGTGTCTGCTTCTGTTGAGGTGCAGTTTCTCCAGAGTACCCCAATAGAGGTGGGGGAAAAGTTGAAACCGGTTGTATGGGCTCCAACGCCAGGAGAAGCGAAGGTTGTACCTGATGATCAGGTAACCCTGGCGGATATCTGGCGTGTGGTAACCCGTATTGAGAGTTCCTTGACTCCTACTGTGGTACAACTATGTAGTTTCTCTTCTGAGATTACTACACGGTTGTCAGAAGTGGACACTAAGATGGAGAATATTATGCATTTGGTTACTAGTTGTGAAACTCAGTGTCAGGCTCTTAAAGCTGTAAATTCTTCTCATATTAAGGATAGTTTGGTGTTACATCATAGAATGGAGCAATATGATAATATGTTACGTGCAAAGAATATTTGTATATTGAATTTTCCTATTTGTCGGTTATTATCTGCTGAAATTCTTTTGAGGAAATATTTTAGGGAGGTCTTGGGCTTAGCTTCTGCTGACTCCATTGGCCTCTCTAATATTTATTATTTGACAGGTAAGGGCCTTTCTCCAGGTTACCCAGGGGGGTTTGATGTAGTCCAGGGCCAAGCCAGCCTGGGACACCAAATTCCTGGAGGACTCGCAGGATAACATTCCCTCTAGAGCTACTTTGTTGGTATCTTTTCTGTCTGATTTGGACAGGGCTCTTATTTTTCGTAGTTACTTTAAAACTATGTCTGTTCCGTTCTGTGGATTACGTGTGCAAAGTTTTCCGGATGTTTGTAAGGCGACTCAAACTAGGAGGAAGAGTTTTTTGGCTCTTAAGCCTAGGGTGGTTGCCTTATCAGCTACGTTTTTTCTTAGATATCCCTGCAAGTGTCTCATAACCTTTCAGGGTTCAAAATTTATATTCCTTGATCCTGCTCAGCTTGAGGTATTTCTCTCTGATAAAGAGGGGCCTGGCATTAACTGAATGGGGTGGGTGGTTAGTTTAAAAGCTGCCTGTAAGTAGAGATTGTTCTTGGATTTCTTGTATTTGTTTTCCTTAAATATCTCCTCGTATTGTGGGCTAGGAATGATGGGATGTCTTTATTTTATATTGTATGTATTGATTCCCGCTATGTCATTGACAGTTTCTTTATGCTTGCTCTTTGTAAGTTTTGTTTTGTTTGCTTTTAAGGCCCCCTAGATGACGTCAGGGCCAGGCGCCGCACAGATGGACCGGGTGCTCCGGGCTGCCGAGGAGACTCCCAACGCGGTGCACAGGGCAGACAGCCAACCTCTTTCCTCACACGCTCCCCATAATGGTCTTTAAAAAATGTCATTTATGCAGTTAATTTAAATGTTATTTAACAAAATCCAGCAAAGAAGCCATAACTTGTTTGCTTCTGTTTCGGCTCATGAGCTTCTTGCTGACCCCTACTATAATGTTCCCTCCTCTCCTGGTTGTACACATAACGAGCAGCCTCCATTGTCATTTTTACACACCTTTCTATGGACTGGGTATGTGATGGCCAGTCTGGAACCACTATGGGCTTGCTCAGAAATGCCTTGATCTCTGCTGTTGTCATGGTACAGATAAGAGGAGGCTCAGAGACTTTGGAGCTCCGGTCAAGTAATTGGGCGAGTGTAGTTGACTCATTGTTGATGGATGGTGTTTTCCTGGGCCTCACATTGCTGTGTCCAAGCTGAGTCTTCTCATCTCTTTCACCTCCAATCTTCAATATCTTCTCCACTGCATCTCTTCTTTCCTGCACAACATAGTTCTCAAGGGCGTGAATCGTTTTCTTCGGGTACCACACTTTGCAGAACAGACTTGCTGTAATCATACCAAGCTGATGATCTCACTGTAGGCATGACTATCTTCCTTACCTCTCCACACTGTTTTTTCAACAGCTGCAGTTGAAAAAGGAGATGCCTGGGACCTTGTGTTCAATTGCTATTTATTTTTATACTGAATCAGTTCACCATGTAAAACGCCAAAGAAATAAAATAAATTGATAACGGAGGCACAAAAGGCATTAATATGCAATGCAAACACATAAAAACTATTATCAGGGCAAATAATTTATTTTACTTAAACATATTTCAGTAATTTGTGTATTTTTGCATACTTCCCTAGAAATTACAGGTAGGTAAATAACATATCACACAAAATTTAAAGTGAGTTGTTGACTTGCCACCTGAAATTGTACCATTTTTTCACTAGTGCTTTTTAAAATTATGGCATCTCCAAAATTGATACACCCTAATGGGACGATATTGGCAGAGGATCACATTCCTGTGACAACAGCAACACCACTAGCGTTACCTGTGCCGAAGAAAGGACTGGCAATCTACTTCCATATCTTGCCATGAAAATCCAATGGATGTTGTTGTTAAGTGCTGTCAACTCATGGCGACCTCTGGATAGTTAATCTAAACTGGATTCAGTCTTCAGTCAGGCGGCTCATTGTTGATAGAGTGGCACCCATAGCTGCTGCTATTGTATCGGATCCATCTCATTGATGGCCTTCCTCTTTTGCATTGACCTATTTTGCAAAGCATTAGGTCAACACAAAAGAGAAAGGCCAGCAATGAGATGGATCGATACAACAGCAACAACTATGGATACCACTCTATCAGCAATGAGCACTTGACTGAAGACTGAACCCAGTTTAGGACAACTATCCAGAAGGTCGACAAGGACTCAACGGCACTTAACAATAACAACAGAAAGCGATGGTGGCATAAGGAAACCCTCCCATGAAGGAAAAAGTGAGCTTAAGGGTCATCAAGATTCAAGAAGCTTTACAGGCATGCCAAATAATCAAGGGTTGTCAAATTAAGTTAGGCGTGACAGAAAAGGGAAATTCAACGGGTTTGTTTTTTTGTTTTTTTAAAAGTTCAAACCTGTCTCAGAAGTTTAAAGCGAGTTCCATTCAGGCACAAGGAGAAATTAGACCTTACCTGCTAACTGTCTTTCCTTGAGTTCTCTCTGGGCCAGTCCAAGTACCATAGAGTTGTCAACCTTCTCCAGGACTGAATTCTGAAGTTTTGCTGACAGCCTAACCTGCTCCCTCTGGTGTCAGAACTCAGTCTACCATTGTCAAAGCAGTCTGGACTAAATTCACTCTCCTTATGTAAAACCACTAGCCCATGTACTACAAACAAACCAAAAAACTTCAAAGATAATGGACAAAAACCTGCAGAAACTTAATTCTTATTTTTTTTTCCTTTAGGTCCCAGCACGGCCAAAACTGTATTACCCCCCCCCCCCCCCCCACTACTAGGGAGCCCCACAGTTCACACCGTTCCGTATCTCCTGGACAGAAAACTAAGAACAAACTGTTCCTAATCCCTCTCTTCCACACTGCAACGCTACCACGCCCCATAGAACAGGGCCAACTGAATTACCGAACTCCTCCTCTTAATCGCAAGGAGACCTCAGAGACTTACCGAGAAACTGCAAAGGTCGTGGGTGTGCTCTGGACTGGCCCGGAGAGAAATCAAGGAAAGACAATTAGCAGGTAAGGTCTAATTTCTCCTTCCTCTTAGTCTCTCTGTGCCAGTCCAGGTACCAAAGCAGTACCTAACCTCGGGAGGGTCCCGCTATGATCGCCAAGGCTCCCACCTTTGCGTCTCCTCTTGCCTGAACATCCAATATCTAGTGCTTTGCAAACGTGTGCAGAGACAACCATGTAGCCGCTTGGCAAATATCTACCGGCAGAATCAAAGCCATCTTGGCCCAAGAAGCCGCCTGACCCCGAGTAGAATGAGCCCGAAGGCCCTCCGGGGTTGTCTTTCCACTCGCCTGATAAGGTACCGTCACAGTGATCTTCACCCAGCGAGCAATGGAGGCTTTAGAAGCCGCTTCACCTTTCCGAACGCCTCCAAAGAGTACGAATAACCTGTCCAACCGCCAAAACGGCGCCGTTCTCCTAAAATACCTCCGGAGTACCCTACCTAAATCTAGCTTCCTTAGGGTACCATCCATGCCCTTCCTATCCTTGCACTGAAAGGTCGGAAGCAAAATTGACTGATTGATATGAAAACCTGTCACCACCTTAGGCAGAAAAGCCGGGACCGGCCGCAACATCACCTTTTCCTCGGTAAACTGAATATACGGCTCTCTACACGAAAGCGCCTGAACATCAGAAATTCTCCACACAGAACATAATTCCACTAGAAAGGCCGTCTTCCATGAAAATTCCCTGAGTGACACTGATCTCGCAGGCTCAAAAGGAGAACGTGACAGCGCTTCCACTTCCAGGACCAAATTCAAATCCCATGCTGGGACTACCGGTCTCACTGGGGGACGCACATGTCTAACCGCTCTTAGAAATCTCAGGATATCCAGATTTCCCGACAAAAGGCGCCCTTGAATTTTTCCTCTATAACATGCCAGGGCTGCCAAGTGGACCTTCAGGGTACTAAGGGCTAGGCCTTTATCCAGCCCCTCCTGAAGAAAAGCCAAAACATCCTGTACCCTCGCGCTCCATGGACGAAGAACCCGCCTTGCACACCAAACCTCAAAGATACGCCAAATACGAATATACGCCAGTGATGTAGATCTTCTCCTGGACTTCAACATTGTGGCCACTACGGCCGCCGAATAACCCTTATGAGTTAGCCTTTCCCTTTCAATAGCCAAGCCCTAAGCGAGAAGCGATCCACGTTTGGCATTAGAAGAGGCCCTTGGCATAATAGATTCACTCGACTGGGCAGCCGCCAAGGATGGTCCACTAGTAGCTGCACTAGATCCGCATACCATGCTCTCCTGGGCCAATCTGGGGAAATGAGAATCACCCGTCCTTCGTGACGCTCCACTCTCCAAATGACTCTCCCGATCATCGGCCATGGGGGAAACACATAAAGTAACTTGCCCGACGGCCACGGCTGCGCCAAGCCATCGAGGCCTTCCACCATGTGCTCCCTGCACCTGCTGAAAAAGCGCACTGCCTTGGCATTGTTGAAGGTGGCCATTAGATCCATGACTGGCTGCCCCCAGCGCACCGTAATCTCGTGAAAGACCACCACATTCAATTCCCACTCTCTGGGATCCACCAGATGCCAGCTGAGATAATCTGCCTGAACATTGTCCAGACCTGCTACATGAGCCACCGAAATCGCCAGCAAATGAAGCTCTGCCCAGCCCATCAACCGCTGACTCTCTTCCAACAAAACCGCACTGCCCGTGCCGCCTTGCCGATTGATATAAGATACCGTCACAGCATTGTCGGAGAACACACATACTGCCTTCCCCCTTACCAGCGGGAGGAACTCTTGAAGAGCGAGGAGCACCGCTCTCATTTCCAATCGATTGATTGACCACGCGGTCTCCTCTGCCAGCCAGCCCCCTTGAGCTATCAGACATACAATGTGCTCCCCAGCGGCACAGACTGGCATCAGTGGCGAGGAGCACCCACTCTAGCTGTTCCAGCGGCATCCCCGCTTGAAGATGACTGGGATCCAACCACCACTGCAAACTGGCAATGACCTTTCCCGAGCACTCCAATCTTCGATCCTGAGGCGACCATGTGGACAGCAACGCCTCTTGGAACGGACGCATGTGCGCCCTTGCCCATGGCACCAGATCCAAGGCCGCTGCCATGGATCCCAGCAGCTGCAAGTAATCGCCACGCCTTTGGAGCTCTCATGCGCAAAAAGGCTGTTACTTGCCTCAACAGTTTTTGTACTCTCTCCTCCGGCAGAAAAAACGCTCCTACCGCCGTATTGAAGACCACTCCGAGATATATTAGACGCTGCACCAGGAGCAACTGGCTCTTGGCTTGGTTCACCGCCCAGCTGCCCCAGGAAATCAACTATGCGTGCCGTCGCTGCGATCGATTCCGAGATGGACTCAGCTCGAATCAACCAATCGTCGAGATAAGGGTGCACCAGAATGCCCTCTTTTCGCAACGCCGCCACCACCACCATCACCTTTGTGAGCATGCATGGCGCCGTAGCCAGACCAAAGGGCAACGCTCGGAACTGAAAATGACCCATGGGTACTGCAAAACGTAAAAACCTTTGATGCTCTGGCCTGATGGGAATGTGAAGGTACGCCTCTGTCAAATCTATGGACAAGAGCGAATAACCGACCACAGGGTCTCCATTTGGAAATGCGGAATACGTAAGCAGCGGTTCACGTGTTTGAGATCCAAAATAGGCTGAAAGGCCCCCTCCTTTTTGGGTACCATGAAATAAATCGGCTATCGACCTAATCCGCAGTGGTCTTGCGGAACCAGAACCACTACTTGAAGCTGCAGCAACCGCTGAAGCGTATCG
Organism: Ichthyophis bannanicus; assembly: GCA_033557465.1. NCBI lineage: Eukaryota > Metazoa > Chordata > Amphibia > Gymnophiona > Ichthyophiidae > Ichthyophis > Ichthyophis bannanicus. The sequence continues at coordinate 59,561,986 of CM066042.1, read as the reverse complement.
AACACCGCCTTCTTCTTCACCGCAGATCTGCATGGAGACACCATGAAGGCCTCCGCCAATGGCCGAGCAAACTCGAGCGCGTAACCGTCGTGAATGATCTCCAGTACCCATTGGTCCGACGTGATCATGGCCCAGACGGAGAGGAAGATCTGTAAACGTCCTCCTATAGGTACCTCTGCCTGGACCAACCCCCTTTCATTGAGGTTTCTTAGCGGAGTTCTGTTGGGGACCGAAATACCCCCTTCCAAACCCCCGAGCTCCTTGAAAGTACTGTCCTCGGGACATAAAACGACCCCTCTAATATGGAGCAAAGCGAGATCCTCTGAACCTGTGAAACTCCCAAGTTTGGCCCTTGTGTAGGTTACTCTACTTTGGGCCTTTCAGACGGTCCTCCGGGAGCCGCCCACCTTTGGAATCCCCGAGATCCTTTACAATCTTTTCCAGCGCTTCCCCAAAGAGCAGCTTGCCCTTGTACGGAAGCTTACTAAGGCGAGCCTTAGACGAAGAAACCGCCGCCCAATTCCTCAGCCAGAGGAAGCGTCTGGCGGCAATCATTGATGCCATGGATTTAGCCGAAATCCTTACCACTATATCATAGAAGATATCTGCCAGGTACGCTGCTGCGGACTCCAACTTCGGTCCCTCCAAAAAGTCGAGCCCTCATCTCCTTCAGAGTGAGAATCCCCCTGGATCCAACGAATGGACGCTCTGGAAACATATGCTCCACAGACTGCCGCCCGTAGCGAAAGAGCACTGGCGTCAAACCCCTGCTTAAGTAGTGTTTCCAACTTTCTATCCTGCAGATCCTTGAGGACCGCCCCGCCCTCCACCGGAATTGTCATCTTCTTTGTTACTGCTGCTACCAAGGCATACACTTTTGGCATCTTCAATAAGCCTTTTTCCTCCTGTGGCATCGGGTACAGCCTCCCGCAGCCCGTGCCCCCCGCAGGGTAGCCTCCGGACACTCCCATTCCGATTCGACCATCTGCTTGATTACTCGGTGAACCGGGAAACACCTCTGCTCTGTTTAAAACCCTGCAGCAGAGGGTCCTCCAGGGGCTCTTCCTGAACCGCTGGCAGAGCAAGATTTAGGGCCGCCAGCAAATGGGCAATAACAGCCCCCAATTCCTCCTTCCTAAACACTCTAAAAACATTGGGGTCCTCGCCTGGCCCAAGCTCCCCTTCTTCTAGATCAGCCACCCACTGATCTAACCCAGAGTTTGCGAGAATTTCCCCCTCCTCAGCACCCTGGGTAATCGAGACTTGCGGCCCAAAAGCTATCGGCGTTCGTCTCACCTCCCAAGCATGATTTGGAGGATCCCTCCCCAGGATCCAGAAGGGTACCATCCCCACTAGGCCCCCTTGCAGAAACAGGGGCAGATTCTGCACCTTGAACCTGTTGCAACTTCAAACAATAAGCTTTGTGCATAGAATGAATTCTGCCGAAAACAGAGATTCCAAACCCCCCTGCATTGATGACACTGGCCCAGGGGACCCCTCCTCTGCCAAAACATGCTTTCTGGACTTCGTTCTCTTTTTCAACGGCTTTTCCTGAATCGCTGCAAGAACGGATGCCTTTTCTAACATGGCCGCCGTTCCCATCTTTTCCGACACTGCTTGATGGCCCCCTAATGATTCCTGGGACTCAGGCCTGCCTTCCATGCTTCCCCAGAACCAGCGACGTAACATGCTGCCTCCTAATGCAAAAACAGCAGAGACCTGCTTCCGAAAGGCCCTGCCTGCTGCCACACTGTGCAGACTGCCGATGCCGGCAGCATGCGCCTAGCTCTACCAACGCGCCAAAACAAGCCGCTGCTGCCAAAAATAACCTCTGAGAATGAGCCCCCGCAGTCCCGACACCACCGAGTACCTGGTTCTGACTAACTGACCTACCTGATTCGCTGCGATGCTAACAGCACGAGCATCTCACCCCCGCCGCTAGCGGAAGAGATTACTCCACATTGGAGGAATTTGGCCTGAAATCTGGGGCTCCCAGTTTCTCGATCAGCCCTACTCCAGACCACAGATCACCCTCCGAGGCATGCTCTGCCTCTGCTGCCCTTAGGCCTATGAACTGCAGCAGCTGAGCTCCGTGCCTGTTTCACTTTTTTTTTTTTTTTTTTTTTTTTTTTACAAACGGCAGCAAATACCTTTTGCCTGGGTGTAGTACCCTGCTAGGGCCCCCCCTCAGGACAGCTTTCCTACTCAAAACACCACAAAAAAAATAAATAATAGGCTTTACAAATGTCCTCTTCTTCTCTTCGGGAGCCTAAATAAATACGTCCTTTCCAGCTGCTGAGGACTGAAAGACTGAGTTCTGACACCAGAGGAAGCAGGTTAGGCTGTCAGCAAAACTTCAGAATTCAGTCCTCAGCTGCTGGAGAAGGTTGACAACCCTATGGTACCTGGACTGGCCCGGAGAGACGAAGAGGAAAGGTATATTCTTTACTTCCTCCGCTCACACTGCTAAAAATCATAATTACACTTACCTGGTAATTGTAGTTCCTTGAGAGACGACAGTTCAGTCCTCTACTTCTGGGTTGTCAACCTCCTCCTGCAGCTGGAGACTGGTATGTCAAACTTATGACATCACTGGATATAGCCTACTGCTCTCTCTCTCACCCTCCAGTGTGAACTATTAACAAAGCAGACTCAAAGGAGTAACAAATAAGTAGCAATAAATGCCAACTGCATCTAACTTAGGTAAACTAAAAACGCTATAGCAACTTACAATGAAGGCGTCAAACGCCCTGTACTGCCACCGAACCTATCAGCCACCATCCTTGAACTAACAAAGGAATGGACTTACCTGTAGAAAGGACCCTGCGACCTCCGGTTGTCCCCCTCTGAAACATCTCTGGGCGGGAAGGAGGACTGAACTGTCGTCTCTCAAGGAACTACAATTACCAGGTAAGTGTAATTATGATTTCCTTATCGTTCCTCCAATTCAGTCCTCTACTTCTGGGATGTACCAGAGCAGTAATCACCGGGAGGGACCCTTCCAGCTGGAGCGCAACACTGCTGCCCCAAAACAAGCATCACCTGCCGCTGCGACATCAACACAGTAATGCTTACTGAACGTATGCAAGGACGACCACGTAGCCGCCTGCCAAATCTCATCCGGCGACACAAGTCCATGTTCCGCCCACGACGCTGCCTGCGCCCTGGTAGAATGAGCCCTCAAACCGGCAGGCACCGCGCGACTTTGCAACAGATAAGCGGAAGCTATCGTTTCCTTAATCCAACGAGCGATGGAAGCCTTAGACGCCGCCTCGCCCTTACGCCTGCCCCCAAACAACAGGAACAAGCGATCCGACTTGCGAAACGACGCAGTGGACTTCAAATACTGCCGCAAAGCTCTCTTAAGATCTAAGCGATGGAAACGGCGGTCCTCAGAGTCTCCAGTTCCGGCACCTAGAACAAGCAAACACACCGACTGATTCAAATGGAACGGAGACACAACCTTAGGCAAAAATGATGGTACAGGTCGTAGCACTACCCTATCCCGCGAAAAGGACAGGAATGGCTCTCTAGAAGACAATGCCTGCAACTCTGAAATACGCCGCGCAGAACAGAACGCTACCAAGAAGACCACCTTGAGAGTAAGATCCTTTAGCGACGCAGAATGTAAAGGTTCAAAGGGCGGCTTGACCAATGCCGACAACACCAGATTAAGATCCCAAGACGGAACCAGAATCCGACGGGCAGGGCGCAGTCGAGACACCGCCCGCAGAAAACGGACGATATCGGCATGCGCCCCCAACGCCAGCCCCTGAACTTTGCCGCGATAACAGGACAGCGCTGCCAACTGCACCTGTAACGAGCTGGCCGCCAGACCCTTATCAAAACCATCCTTTAGAAAGTTCAAGACGGAAGACACGGTGACCGTGGCCGCCCGAATCTGACGTCTCGAACACCAATCCTCAAAAATACGCCATATCTGCACATACGCCAAGGAAGTAGACCGTTTCCTCGCCCGAAGCAGCGTAGAAATCACCGCTGCTGAGTAACCTTTCTTCCTCAGCCGAGCCCTTTCAATGGCCATACCGTAAGCGAGAATCGATCCACCTGAGGCATGAATAGAGGACCCTGACGCAACAGATCCGACCGAGGCGGGAGACGCCAGGGACGGCCGTCTAGGAGCCTCATCAGATTCGCATACCATGGGCGTCGGGGCCAGTCGGGCGCCACCAAAAGCACTTTCCCCGGAAACGCCTCTATCCGTTGCACCACACGCCCTATCAGTGCCCACGGAGGAAACACATACAGAAGACCCGACGTTGGCCATCGCTGCAGCAGCGCGTCTATGCCTTCTGACATTCTTTCTCTTCTCCGGCTGTAAAACTGCGGAACCTTGGTCGAAGCAAAGGTGGCCATCAAGTCCATGATCGGCGTCCCCCAACGCCGCTCGATCTGCGCAAAGACGTCTGGATGCAGCTCCCACTCCCCGGCATCCACTCGTACTCTGCTCAGAAAATCCGCCATCACGTTTTCTCTTCCGGCAATGTGCGCCGCCGAAATTGCTGTTAACCGACTCTCCACCCAGGCAAACAGCAATTCCGACTCCTCTTCCATCGCTGCACTGCCCGTGCCCCCCTGACGATTGATGTAAGCCATCGTCACCGAATTGTCTGAGAGAATCCGAACGGAACGCCCCAGCACTAGCCGCTCGAACGCCACCAGGGCTCTCGCCACTGCTCGCAATTCCAACCGACTGATCGACCACGTTGACTCCAGCGGGGACCATTAACCCTGCGCAAACTGGCCTCCGCAGTGAGCTCCCCAGCCCGAAAGACTGGCATCGGTCATCACTGGAACCCACTCCGGTTGCTCCAGAGGCATGCCCGCCGCCAACGAGGACAGAAGCAACCACCACTGAAGAGACCGGCACACCCTGAGGGGGCAGGGCAACCGCTTGCTCAGGGAATCCACCTGATGCGACCAACGTCTCAGTAATGCTCTCTGCAGCGGCCGCATATGCACCTTGGCCCACGGAACGGCCTCCAGGGTCGCCGCCATCGTGCCGAGTACGCGCAGGTAGAACCAAGCCGTCGGAGCGGGCGTGGCTCGGAACGAGCGAACCAGACGGCGCAGCGCCTGCGCCCTCTTGTTTGGCAGAAAGACCAGCGCTTTGCGAGTGTCGAACAGGACCCCCAGATACTCGAGGACCTGAACAGGCTGTAGATGGCTCTTGTTGGGATTGACTACCCAGCCAAGCCCCTGCAAAAACTCCACCACCCGGTTGGTCACCTGCCGGCTCTCCGCCTCCGCCCGAATCAACCAATCGTCGAGATACGGATGCACCAGGATACCTTCCTTCCTTGCGCAGCGCCGCTGCCACCACCACCACCATAATCTTGGTGAAAGTGCGCGGCGCCGTCGCCAGGCCGAAGGGCAATGCCCGGAACTGATAGTGACCCCAGGGCAAGGCGAACCGTAAGAGCCGCTGGTGAGCCTCCCGGATGGGAAGTGTAGATAAGCCTCCGTGAGATCTAGGGACGTTAGAAACTCTCCCTGACGGACCGCGACGATAACCGACCGTAACGTTTCCATACGGAAGTGCGGCACCCGCAGACACCGATTCACCCCCTTGAGGTCCAAGATAGGCTGCAGCGCTCCGCCTTTCTTGGGCACCACGAAATATATGGAGTACCGACCCATGCCGTACTCCTGCCTGGGCACCTCTACCACCGCTCCCAAGCGGATGAGACGGTCCAAAGTGTCGCGAACCGCAAGAGTTTTCTGCGGCCCCCTGCAGGGCGATAAGACGAAGGAATCCCGCACGGGCCTCGCCAGCTCCAGGGCATAACCATGCTGAATGATCTCGAGGACCCACTGGTCGGAAGTGATGAGGGCCCAGGCGGACAGAAACTCCCAAAGTCGCCTGCCGATGGGAGCGTCCGCCACCGGGACCCGCCTCATCTCATTGCGACTTTCGAGCCGCGGACACGGCGTCCGAGGCGAAGCCCCGAGACGCCCCTCTAAACCCCCGGAATCCTTGACCGCGGGAAGGAAAGCGGCCCCTCTGAAAGGCACCATACCGCGACGCTCGAAATCTCCGAAAGTCACGAAACTGACCGCGAAAGGTTTGGCCGACCTTCCCCTGTTTCGGCTTATCCTCAGGCAGTTTACCCGCCTTGGATTCCCCCAGGTCCTTCACTAACTTATCCAAGTCTTCCCGGAAAAGTAACCGCCCCTTAAACGGCAGCTTACCCAGTCGGGATTTAGAGGAACCATCTGCCGCCCAATTACGCAGCCACACGGACCTGCGGGCGGCCACGACAGAAGCCGTGCTATTAGCCAGGGCCCTGACCAAATCATAATGCACATCCGCTAAATAAGCCGCGCCCCAGCTCCTGGAGTTCGCTGAGATCCAACTGAGGCGAGCGACGCAACTGCTGTACCCAGCGCAAGCATGCTCTCGCCACCCAGGCTCCGCATATGGACGCCTGTAATGCAAGGGAGTCTGCCTCGAATGTCTGCTTCAAAAGACCATCCACCCTACGGTCCTGCGCGTCCTTCAAAGCTGCGCTACCCTCTACCGGGATGGTAGTCTTTTTAGTAACCGCCGATACCACTGCATCAAGCCGCAGTGTTTTAAATCTTTCCTTATCCTTATCCGCTAACGGATAAAGCCTAGCCATGGTGCGGACACCTCTAAGACCCGCCTCCGGCTGGTTCCATTCGTCCTGAATCATTTTATCGACCACCTTGTGCAGCGGAAACACCACCTGCGTTTGCCGCACCGCTTGAATAACAGGGTCCTCCACTTCGTCCTCTGCGGATGCCTGTGTCGACAAACTGAGCATCTGAAGGGATTCTGTGATGAGCACCGGAAGCTCCTCCCTCCGAAAAAGCCGAATGATCTTAGACTGCTCCTCGGGTTCCAGGAGCTCACCCTCTTCTAGATCCTGAACCCCAGTTTCGGTCTCCCAGTCAGGCTCATCTGGCTCCGCCCAGTCATTGTCCAACACCGAGGAATCCCTGGCCTTCTTTGGTGCCGAAGGACCCTCTAGCACCGCGCATGCAGATGCCAACTGCTTAGTGGACAGTGGATTGGGCCCAGACTCCGCCAAGCGACCCTGCCGCCGTAAGCAAAAGGCTTTGTGCAACAGTAAGATGAACTCCGGGGAAAACTCCGTCAAAGCCTCCGGCTGCCGCTCTAAGAACGGAGCAGAGGGACCAGGCTGCTCCTCCACAGGAGCTCCCTGTCCCGGGTCTGGAAGAGGGGCTGCCAGCTCCGCCGACGACCCTCCCGGAGACTCCGAGTCCTCCCTGGCCTCCATTAGCTGCTCCACTGTGGACGACAGGGAAGCACAGCCACGGCACATGCCAGACTCCGCCACCGTGCCTCTACGGGTGCCACAGACAACACACTGTGGTCGCCCCGCCATAAGTCTCCCGGCGGGTACCCCTTGGCCCAGAAGCCACCCAAAAGGAGAATTCTGCAAGCCCGGGAAACCCTAAAAATACACAGACCTTTGCCTGCCGAGGGAGAAGTCCTGCAACAGCCGCAGACAATTACCACCGTGCTAAGGGCTAAGGCTCCCCCCGCAGTATCCGATGAGCGAGGGAAAAAACGAAAGCAAAAGAAAAGCAAGGGAAAACAAATGAAAGCAAAAGCAAACCAAATCAAACAAAATTAAACAATAAAGCAGCCCCCTGTTACCCCGGAGGGCGCTACCCCCGCAATAGGGAAGCCGGCTTACCACGCAGACTGCTCAGGTCTGCTGATGTCTGGGCTAGGGGCTATTGTGCTCAGACCTGGAGTGGGGGAAGGGTGTCTACTGAAATCTCAATGCCTTCTCGGGAGGCCAGCGGAGGTGTGTGTGTAGGTGTGTGTGTGTGTGTGTGTGTGTGTGTGTCCCGTCTTCTGTTTTGTAAAGATTCCAAACTAATCCTACACTCTCCTTATCTGTCACTCCAGTGAGCCCTCTCCTGGGCTCACAACGTCCTCCTGCTGCATGGAGACTGGTAACACACTGGAGGGTGAGAGAGAGAGCGAGCAGCAGGCTATATCCAGTGATGTCATACGTTTGACATACCAGTCTCCAGCTGCAGGAGGAGGTTGACAACCCAGAAGTAGAGGACTGAACTGGAGGAACGATAAGGAACTGGTGAATTCAGTACACGTTAGAAATCGGCGAGAAGTGAAATCCTACCATCAGGGCCGATGCCCCCAGCGCGTCCCTGGCCTCGCAGCTCAGGACTTGTAACTAAAACTTTCCTTTTGCGCGCTCCCAAGAAAACTCTCTCCGTATCTGGGCATTCGAAAGTTTCTCGTACGAACACAGCAGGCAGGTGGGGAAAGCCCGCCGTCGCGCGACCCTTCTTCCCTTACCGAGCTGAGGGGACACCGGCACCTCCTCGCCCCCCTCCGCACATTCAGAGGATCATTCACCACGCCGCTATTTACCTCTGAGAACACGCGAGTTTCCAAGCTGGAATAGCGGCGCCCGGACGAGACGCCGCCAGCAGTCGACATGCCCGCTCCTTCCTTCGCTAGCTGCGGAAGCGTAAGACGTCGTTCCGTCGGCGGCTGCCCGCCCGTCACTGTCTGCTGCGGATTAATCCCTGTAACCCAATCTCCCACGTGCGCGCCGCTCCGGAGCGAGCGGCTGGAAGAAGTAGTTCCGGGTATGTGTGTGAGAGAGAGAGAGTGTGTGTGAGAGTGAGAGGGCCTGAGTACCCGGATGTTTGTTCCTGAGGCGCACCGAGCTGAGGTGGAGAAGAGAGAGAGAGAGAAAAGAGAGAGCGGCCGAGGAGCCGGCGGTGCTCTCCCGCCCCCCTCCCCCGCGCCACACACAGCCTCGCTCGGGCCGCCGGGGGTGCGGCTCGGCCTGGGGCGGAGGGGGACAGGGGACGCCGGAGCCTGGTGCAAGCTTCCCTCCCTCCCCTCACCCCCTCCTCCCCTCTCTCCAGTCGCGGCAGCCAGACGGGCCCGGGGCCTGCAGGAAGCGCTGGGTGAGTGGCGAACGTAGCGACCGAGATGGCAGTGCGAGTAGGGGGGCGGAAACGTCGACCCGTTCGGGCCTGGCCTAGCCCTCGGGAGATGGTGGTGGTGGTGTCGGCGGCGGTGGCAGTCAGGCCGGGACCGGCCACTCCGGAGGCAAAAGGCGGACAGTGATGGGCACCTTCTCCGGCTCCCGGCTGTGGCCTAGTTATTATAATTGTCTGGTGCTCTCCCAGGGTATAGTGCCTGTGCTTTGCTAAGGGGAGGATGATCTTGTCCTGCTCTCCCCCGACAGATCTGCTTTTTGGCATTGCAGAGGCTGCGGGTTCCTAAAGCCAGCCCGAGCCCTGTCTGCGCTCTACCGCGGCCCGGGGCAGAGGTTGTCATTCAAGCCACATTCCCTAGCGTGAGCATGTCATTGCAGCCCTTCATGCTTTTAAGTCAAGTGTTGCTCCGAAGCTCGTACTGCAAAGAAATCAGAAATATACAAGCATTTCTTTGTAATATAGATTGAGGTATATGGAAGACAAAATACAGATTTTTGCGTTCTGAAAAGCAAGAACGTGCAGAATTGCCTCTTATCGCAGGTTACGGATTCGGAGAGCTCCGAGATGACATGTACTAGACGTCTGTTCTTTCTTCCCTCCCCGACTTCCGATTTGTGCACTTCCATGCGTGTAAACGTAAATCACAGCAGACCTGAAGTTTGCCGAGATACTTTTCATTTCACTTGTCTTTTAATCTTCGTAAGAAAATTGCTCTGTAAAATCCAGTGACCCTCACGGGGCAGAGTTTATAACGGAAAATACATGTTTAGTCTTTATAGGCTTTAATATTCGTATAATGTTATCTTACTTGACAGCCATTGGCCATCATTTTTTACGGTTTACATGTTAAAACACCGTTTTTGCACATTGACGGTATTATTTTTTTCACAAATTTGCAGAATTCCTACAAGTAGCAGCATGATACCTTTAATTGAGCCCAAATAAATATAGTACTTGACATAACCTTTTCCAGAAGCTCATATACCTCATTGGGTAACAGTTTTTTGCCTGGTCACAGAATATGTGTGTGTGTGTGTATCTATCTATCTATCTTTGTGGGGCGGGGTATAATGGAGTTAATCAAATATGTCATAGTTATTGATATAATACAGAAAGCACTCTTTTTTTTATTTTTTAAATTTTAGTTTAGTTTTTTCCTATTTGGGGAAGAAACTCTATAGAGACCAAAGGGTTAAAGTATAAGGGATAGACTGTAGATGCCATTAAAGGCATTCTTGTTTACCGAATGTTTGGTTGATACTAAATTTGTCTGTATTAGCATTTTTAATATCAGTTCTGTTTCATTATGGATATTTTATTGTAAACTACTTGAAATCGTTATATATCAGTTGGGCAGTAAGTTCTGATGAGCAGGGACTGTCTCTTACATCTGTATATACACAGCACTCACGGCACATGTCTTGTAGCACTATGCAAATGATAAGTAGTAATGCATTTTAAAGAAAATACTATAAATAATATAAGAAAGCCTTTCTTTAAAGGAAATTGATGGAGTTAAATAGTTACTGGAATTCACAATGCATGATATAAGTATAAAGTTGGAGAAGCAAAGTTAAAGTTGGAAATTGAGCAGTCTGCTGTATTGTGGTAGGTAGAGAAAATAGGAATGCCATGTAGTGTCCTCATCTCTGCAACCTTGAAACTTTTCATAAATTATGGTTTGTTGTTTGTTCTGAATTTTCTATATTGACTTTTGTTGATTAGTTAGCAAGGCAATTTACAATGTTAAAAATAAAATGAAGTACTTAAAGGAACTACAATCTTAGGAGAGTAACAAGGATAGCATTGGAAGAAGTCAGTGGGGATCTAGAGATTGACCAGTGGTGTGGCTGCTGTCTAGTCAACCAACTGTATAGCTCCAAACCAAATAAGATATATAATCAGAGGTCAGCATAAGCCACTACATTTTAAAGGCTCTTCTAAATTTGTGATAAAGGGGATTTGCAGTGAATATATCTAGGGAGAGAATTCCATAGAAATGGAGTCAGAAAAAAAGACAGAAGGATGGGTAGTTTCCAGTTGTAGATGAGAGACTAGAGGGATAGCTAGACTGCTTTCATTTTGGGATCAGAGAGTAAGAATGGGATACTAGGGTATTAAGTGAGAATATAGAAAGCAGTAGACCAGTATAGAAAGCCTAAAGAACAAGTAATAGAATTATGAAATAGCTAAGGTAGAATAAGGAAAGCCAGTGTTTTTTTAGTGGTATGACATGATCAAACTTGGATGCATTGGATAGTAGTCTAACAGCAAGTGTTTGGGGTAATCTGAAGTCTTTTAAGAAGCTTGGAAAGGTTAACACAGTAGACAAATTTATAGTAGTTTAGTCAGGAGGCAACCAGAGCATGTATGAGAGTGTGCTGTGCCTTAGGTTTTAGATTTTTCACCAATCAAATGTGTGAGGGCCATAAAAGAGGCCCCAACAGTGGCAGATATAGGTTCTGTATATGATAGTTTGGGATCAAGTATGACTTCAAGATAGTGGAGTGAATCAGCAAGGAAAATAGTCAAACCTGAAGTACATGGGGAAATGTAAAGATAAGATGATCTTCCTGTTACCCAGAGGGCTTGAGACTTAGCGGGATTCAGTTTGGGATGGTATGAGTAGAGCCATTTGGAAACCACATCCAGGCATTGGTTGATCAAGTTCAAGTTAGGAGAGAAAATGTTAATATAAGTTACCAGCAGGATGTTGTCAACATAATAGTAGCCACTGATCTTGCTTACAATCAAGTGTTTATGCTATTTCTTTAAGATAGTACATAAGATTGTAACATCTGACCTTTGCTCTCGCATAGCTTCTTATGTACATGGTCAGTCTTTATAGTCTGGCTTACAAGGGCTTTTCAGTGGTTCATTATGACAGTATAAGGTCAAGGAGTTTTTCAGTCATAGCTCCCAAATTATGAAATTCTTTGTCACTGGCTGTTCGCGATATAGATATAGATTGTTTTAGACTTTTGAACAAGTTTAAATTTTAAAAGCACATTTTTCTGACTAGCATTATATGCCAGACGTTCTGCTGCAGTAACTATTTTTTTAGAAGATATATTCTATTCTATTTGGATCTGTCCTTTTGATGATATGTGTGTTTTGTGAACCGTCCGGATATATATTGATGGTTGGGTAATAAGTGCAGTAAAATCAATCAGTCAATAAGCTTGCTCAATGATGGCTAAGGGGCAGGAAAGATGTTAAAAAGCAATGGAACTTTGAGGGATGCCTTGAGCCAGATGGTGAGTTGATGAGTAGGAGTCGGAGCCTGAAAGGACTCAAAGTATGATTTATGAAGAAAAGACATGAACCAGGATCAAATCTGAACGATGATGTAGGAGTAATCTGAGCGATTGACTACCTCTAAAATTGATGATAAATCTAAGGACCCTAGATGATGTAAAGATTCAGGCTGTTTGTAGCTAAGCTTTCGTAACTGATATCAGATATAACATCAGATACGCTAGGAGGTGCTCATAACTAGTCACTATATGAAATTATAAATTTGCTTTCTCTATTTCATTGTAAAAAAAATAAATAAAAGGCATACAGTATGTTTGGATCCACATCTGATCACATGCCCTATTTCCACTACAGTATGTAGTACTGCTCACCAGGAGTTTGTAATTGGAAGTTGTAGTGATGGCTACATCCCATTGCTAATTCCAAACCATGCCAGCCAGCTCTTCAGTAACTCTCACAAATTTTTATCTGTTAATGTAAATCATTTAATGTTTTTGGCTTGTAATTGCTAAGTGTGAAATGAGTGAAAATCAAGCTGCAAAAATGAATCTATTAATCTTAAAACCATTTTTGGTTTTACCATTACTACAAATTATGATACAGGTGCTAAATAAAGGACCCACAATTACAGTATGAACTTATTAAATAACGCTTCTACACTTGCATTACTTCTGCAGTGTGTAAAATTTAGTCAGATGGGCTGAGAGCCAACAGGTTTGTTTGTTAAGCGTATTTGTTAAAAGTATTAAATTAAAATTCATTCATTTATTAAACTTCTAGCCTGCCCCTCTACTTATAGAATATAAATACTGTAATCAATACTGTAGAAATTCTTGGGGATAAAACATCTTATTTTGTAATAAAACCCTTTTACAGAATATTTTTATTATGAAGAAGGGCTACTATATATGTAGATAATCTGTCAAAGGTGCATCAGAAAAATTAGTTACTGATTTGACTTTGAAATTTGAATAATACTCATAGATCATACAGAAACAGGGCTCTTGCTGTTTCTGTTGTTTAGTACTCTGCCAGAAGATGACAGTCATCTGAAATTTCTGCCTTTATAACCTTTTGTGGTGCTGATTTGCTACCCTTGGGTAGTAGGTTTTCATGATAACACCTGTCTATATTTGAATGTCATATACATATTCAATACAATTATGTAATTTCTGTTACATTTACTGAATTAGAAAGGCCCTTGGTTGCCTCCGCTTAGTGCAGTTTTTTTTTCTTGGAACAAGAGACATTTTATTTCTCTGCCACTTAGAAACAATTTCATTTGATATCCTACTGTTGAAAATTCAGTATTGACAACATGTTAAGTAGGATATAAAGAACTGACTTTCCTTAAAAATCCAGTATATTTTTTAACTACTCTTGTGGTATTCAGTAGTTTTCGTAACTAATGCAATGCTGACTATAATTATAAAGTGAAATCTCAGCTATTTGAAAGTGCCTGCCCTGCCCCCCCCAAAAAAAAAAATATAGCTATTGTTTTTTGAATAACTTAAGCTTTAAACATACTTATTTTATTTCCCATAATTTCAGATTTTTGTTATAGCTATTAGCCTTTGATCATTCCTTTGTGGGTTTTGCTTTGCTACTCTAATTAATGACACCACAATTACTAGCGAACGCATAATATATTTTGAGACATCCCTTGACACTTCCATGTATTTATGCAATCAACAGTGCAGATAAATACTAAACTATTAGTTTCACTGCCAGATGAAGAGCTCTAATAGTTATATGGGTCCTGGAGAAGACCTATGAAAAAGGGATCAGTGTGTTCTTGAGAGATGTACTGCTACCTATAATATTGATGTGTATCACCACCTGCTAAGATGCAAGTTGTTCTGACAAATTATATTGGTGAGAGATGAGATGGGACACTATTTAGTGGACAAATTTACATGGACTGTGAAGACACCTTATTTTATACAGCTATGGTAGTTTTTGCAGTGATGTATGTTGTTGTTGTTGTTGTTGTTAAGTATCGTCAAGCCAATGTCTACTTATGGCAACCTCTGGATAGTTGTCCTAAAATAGCTGCATTGATAGAGTGGCATCCATAGTTGCTGTTATTTTATTGATCCATCACATTGCTGGCCTTCCTCTTTTGCACTGACCTTCAACCCTTCCAAGCATGATGTCTTTCTCGAATGGTCTATCTCTTCGCATGATGTGTCCAAAGTATGAAAATCAGTCTTGTCATTTGAGCTTTTAAAGAAAGCCTAGGTTTGATCTCCTCTAGTACAGACTGATTTGAAATTCATGGTATACGTAGTATTCATTAGCACCATAATTTGAAGGTATCTATTTTCTTCTTGTCTTTAGTCTTCACTGTTTAACTTTCGCATCCATTTGATGTTATTGAAAATGACATGGCTTTGGACAAGTCAAATCTTTGTATATAGAAATACGTCTCTGCATTTGAGAATCTTGTCTAGGTCCCTTCATAGCTATTCTGCCAAGAGCAATGTCTCATCAGATTTCTTGACTGCTTGTTTCTTTATTGATTATTGATCCAAGCAGATAAAAGTTGACCACTTTTTCAATTTCTTCTCCATCAATGATGAAGTCCATTGATTTTGCCAGTTGTCAGGATCTTTTGTCTTTTTCATGTTAAGGTGCAGGCCCATTTTTAGACTATTTCTTGATAAGCAGATGTTTCAGTCCGTCTTCACTTTCAGCCAGTAGTGTGGCATTGTCAACATAGTGAAGGCACCTCTTTTGTCTTTATGCAGTCCTGCTTCTCTGATTTGTCCTGCATATAAATTAAACAGGTATGGGGAAGTATGCAATCTTGTCATAAACCACTATGATTACCTGAAATGGCGGTATAAAAATCTCAGAAATAAGTATACCTTTGCTGATCTTAAACCCTCTGTTTCTCCTTGCTCTGTTCAAGCTGTTGCTTCCTAATCAATGTAAAGGTTGTGGATGAGAACTATCAGGTGTTCTGGTAGACAGATTTGTATGCCACCTTATCTTTCAATCAAGGTGGTCACGTCACATTACAATTGGAGGGTTACATTTAACATTATGGTACTTGTAAACATTTAGACAGTACAGTTACATAACAGCATTTAGACAGTACAATTAAAGGTTATATTTAATATTAGGGTATTTAATAACGTGGTATGATAAACTTGTGTGTGTGGATAGGATGGTGCGTACTTAGCTGGCAGCGTAAGTAGTATTTCAGTTTGGGTATGGGGTGTTGCCTGGATGCTCATATATTTCTATACATAGAAATGTTTTGAGGTCTTTGCAGAATTCTGTGAGGTCATCTAATGCTCTCAGGCTCGTTGGGAGGGAGTTCCATAGTGTGGATGCCAGTAGTGATGGTGCTCTTTTTGAAGTTGTTTGTTTGGTTTTGTGATAGCCTGCAGGGGTACCGATCATCATGTTGTTATTGGTTCTTCTTGGTTTATTGCTGATATCCCTTGTTATAACGTTGAGAGATGGTGAATGACTTTGAAGATGATCATGATTGTTTTGTATTTAGCTCTTGTCACCATTGGGAGCCAGTGCAGTTGCTGTAGGATGGGAGTGATGTGCTCAGTCCTTGGTGTGTCTGTAATGATGCGTGCTGTGGTGTTTTGTACCATCTGTAGTGGGTGGAGTGTCTGCTGAGGTAGGCCTTGATATAGTGAGTTTCCGTAATCAAGCAGTGGTGTAATGAGTGCTTGGCACACTGTGCAGAAGTGGTCCTGACGGAGCATTGGTTTGATTTGTCTAATTGTTTTCAATCGTTGATAGGCCTTGTTTGCGGTTTTGGTGATGTGGGATTTCAGGTTTAGAGCTCTGTCTAGTGTGATGCCCAGATATTTAACTTCTTCTTTGACTAATATATGTTTGTCTAGGATGCTGATAGTTTGTGGAGGTATGAAGGGTAGGGTTCCTGGTGAGGAACATTGCCTCAGTTTTATCGTAGTTGATCGTTTAAGTTGTTGGCTATGAGCCAGTCATTCATGTCTTCGAGGCGTTTGGTTATTGTTGTGGTGTCTAGTGCTAGTAGGTTGATTAGAGCGTACACCATAATATCGTCAGCATAGATGTGATAGTGAAGTTTGTGGTGCTTGATGATGTTGCATATGGGTTGTATGTAGATGTTAGAGCATTGATGATAGGACTGAGCCTTGAGGTATTCCCTGCGTGACAGGGAATTGTAGTGATTTCTTTTGGTCGCATTTGACTTGTTGCGCTCGCCCTTCCAAGTATGATGTAAACCACTTCAGGGTATAATTGCATAGTCCTGTCTGTTGTAAGCGTTGCAATAGCTTGGTGTGGGACACAGCCGAGATGTCCATGAACACTTGCAGGAAGCTGTTTTTTATGTCGTCAATGCCTCTTAGGAGGTTGTCAAAGAAAGAGGTTAGTAGTGTTTCCATGCCGTGTTGGGGCTTAAATCCATGCTGATGTATGTCTAGTGGGGCATTTATATCAATATGGTCCTGAAGTTGCCTTTGCACTGCCTTTTCCACGATTTTCGCAAGGAATGGAAGGCTGGAGATGGGACGGTATGAATTTGGTTCGGAGGGGCTCAGATTGCTACTTTTAAGTATTGGTCATATCATTGTGTGCTTTAGGGGTTGGGCATGTATCCTTGTTGGAGTGAATCTTTGATGATTTTTTGAATGTGATGAGAGAGTTGGCTTTTTGTAGCTCTGAGCCACGTCACTGGGCATGGGTCTGACGGTGATGTTGTTGTGTTTAGTCTGGATATAATGTAGAGAGCTTGTAGTTTTAATTTAATAGACACTCAGGGCCTAGTATCAGCAAAGTACTTTTAGTTTAAATTTAAAACACAGAAGAGAGCTTTCTGGTTAAATTTGGAACCCAGCAGAGAGCTGTAGTTTAAATTTCATAATAAGTTAGAGCCTAGCAGCAGCAAAGAGCTATAATTTAAATCAAATAAGAATATAGCTTACCTCAGCAGCACAGGACAGGGTACTGTGTAGCAGCCCTCTTTTAATAAGTGTTATTTTCCTCCCACCCACCCCTGGGATAATCGTAGCTGTATAGGCACTTACACATCTTAAAAGACAGGAGGTGCTCTCAGGTGAAGCTCGTTACCCAAATCAGTCATACACTAAGGACCTGAGATTAATTAAGCTTCAGGTGAACAAGGTATTTTAAACGTATTAGTTACAGTTTTATTGGTATAAATATCCATAGCAACCCTTAGTAAGTAAAGAACTTAAAGATCTAAACACAAACTTAAAACTAAGATGCAGTCCAGCAGCGAAATGGGGGCTTTCCAGTCTTTTGCATTGAGTGTCACATGTATGATTTTCTCCCAGTTGGTGAGAGGTCTTACGTGTGCACTAGGTGCAAGGAGCTCTTTGCTCTCAGGGAACGAGTCCATTCTCTAGAGGCTAGAGTAGCAGACTTGGAAAACATAAGAAAGACAGAGAGGTACATAGACGAGACCTACAGGGATATAGTCCTGAAGTCCCACCTCCAGTCTGGCAGCATCCCTGTTGCCATGGAGGTCACGTGACAGGAGAGCATCACCCTGGTGTGGCAGGAAGTGATCCTGTAACTAGGACCTGTCCTCCAGGTGATGTAATACCCTCTCGCACCGAGGAAGTTTCTCCAGGGCCATGTGCCCATGAGGGAAGGGTTAGGACAGCCGTTAAAGTTGGTGATTCGATCATTAGGCATGTAGATAGCTGGGTGGCTGGTGGATGTGAGGATCGCCTGGTAACATGCCTGCCTGGTGCGAAGGTAGCGGACCTCACGCGCCACCTAGATAAGGTCTTAGATAGTGCTGGGGAGGAGTCTGCTGTCTTGGTACATGTCGGTACCAATGACATAGGAAAATGTGGTAGGGAGGTTCTGGAGGCTAAATTTAGGCTTTTAGGTAGGAAGTTGAAATCCAGAACTTCCGGGTAGCGTTCTTCGAAATGCTTCCCGTTCCACGTGCAGGACCCAAAAGGTAGGCAGAGCTCCGGAGTCTCAATGCGTGGATGAGACAATGGTGCAGAGATGAGGGTTTTGGATTTGTTAGGAACTGGGGAACATTCTGGGGAAAGGAGGGGCTGTTCCGAAGGGATGGGCTTCACTTTAACCGGGATGGAACCAGGTTGCTGGCATTAACCTTTAAAATGTTTGTTTATGTTTATTAAATTTGATAAAACCGCCTTTCTACAGGAATCCAGGCGGTGTACAATTTTCAAAAAACAAAAGAAAGTCAAGGCCGGGGGCCGGCGGAAATAGGAAAAGAAGTTACAATTCTTTGACAGGAAAGAAGAAGGGAGAGGAGAGATAAGTCGAGACAGAAGGACACATAATCTAGGGTAGAAACGATGGGAAAAGCAAGAAAATCACACGAAAGGGGAGGGAAGGTCAAATGCCAGGGAGAACAGATGGGTCTTCAGGTTTTGCTTGAAAGTAGTGTGGTGGGTCTCTAAACGTAAAGAGGAGGGGAGAGCATTCGAAAGAGCAGGGCTGGTGAAGAAAAAGGCAGAGGAGCGAGTGGATTGCAGGTGGGCAGATGAAGGGGAAGGAAGGGTGAGGCGGTTGAGGTGGAAGGAATGAGGAGTGTGCCTGGGAGAGTGAAAGTTGATGAGGTCTGCTAAATATTGAGGGGTGCTAGTGTAGAGAACTTTGTGGACTAGGGTAAGCAGTTTGTATTGGGAGCGGACAGAGAGAGGTAACCAGTGGAGGTGGAAAAGCAATGGAGTTACATGGTCACGGAGGGTGGAGTGGGTAACAAGACGGGCTGCAGTGTTTTGAATCCTTTGGAGCCGAGATAATTGAGATTTAGGAAGACCAAGAAATACAGAATTTGAGAAATCCACACGTGACATAACTAGAGATAGTGATAGGGTGGTGAGAGCTGTAGAAGTGAGGAATGGACGAATGGCTCGAATTTGCCTAAGAAAGAAAAAGGACGTTTTGGAGACGTATGAGATATGGTCCTGGAATGAGAGCTCAGGGTCAAAGTGAACCCCGAGATAACGAAAGGTGGTGACTAAGGGGATGGAAGTACCAGAGAAGGAAGGGGCGAGTGAAGGAGGTGGAGTACCATATGAGAACCAGATTGCGACGGTCTTAGTGAGGTTGAGATGGAGGCAGTTTTGGGTTAGCCAGTTGGCCACGGAAGAGAGACAGGAATTTAATACAGAAAGGTCAGGACAGGAGGACGAGGTATGGTGTAATAGAACAATAGAAAATGGAGAGAGAGCAGCTTTTAAACTAGATAATAGGGGAAAGCCGACAGTCACCCAAGAGCGGATGGTTCGGAAGAATGTATCCTTGAAGGATACTACCAAAAGCAGAGAGGTTCCAAAAAAGAGTAAAGTAGCCCAAATGCCCTCGAGTATGGAGCAGACAGAGCTTAAAGATCCCAAATTACCCATGTCTACCAATAGCCAAATTAATATGAATACAATACAGTCTCTAAAATGCTTGTATGCAAATGCTAGAAGTCTAAAAAATAAGATGAGAGAGTTAGAATATATAGCAGTAAATGAGAGGTTAGATATGATTGGAATATCAGACATGGTGGAAGGAGGACAACCAGTGGGACACTGTGATACCTGGGTACAAACTATATCGTAATGATAGAGCTGATCAAATTGATGGAGGGGTTGAGCTCTGTATTAGAGAGGGCATTGAGTCAGAAAGGATTAAAGTTTTGCAGGAAACAAAATTTGCTGTAGAATCTCTATGGATTGAAATTCCATGTAAAAAGGGGAAGGCGATGGCAGTGGGGGTATACTATCGACCGCCTGGCCAGAATGAACAAATGGATGACGAAATGCTCAAAGAAATCAAGGAAGCTAACAAAAGTTACAGCGCAGTAATAATAATGGGTGATTTCAATTACCCCGGTATCGACTGGGTCAGTGTCACGGCAGGACATGCTAGGGAGATAAAGTTCCTAGATGACATAAATGACTGCTTCTTGGAGCAGCTGGTTCATGAACTGACCAGAGGAGAAGCCATATTAGACCTAGACCTCAGTGGAACACCAGATCTAGTGCAAGAGATAAGGGTGTTGGGGCCACTTGGCAATAGTGATCATAGCATGATCGCCTTTGATTTAATTAGTGGAGGAGGGATAGTAAGGAAATCCACAGTACTACCTTTTAACTTTCGAAAGGGAGACTATGATAAAATGAGGAAAATAGTTAAGAAAAAACTAAAAGGAGCAGTTGCAAAGGTTAAAGACTTACATCAAGCTTGGGTGTTGTTGAAAAATACTATCTTGGAAGCCCAGACCAGCTGTATTCCACGCTTTAAGAAAAGTGGAAGGAAGTCCAAAAAACTGCCAGCATGGTTTAAAGGTGAGGTCAGAGAGGCTGTTGCCAAAAAAGCATCTTTCAGGAAATGGGGAAAAAAGAGCCAAACGACGAAACCTGGAAACAGCACAAGCACTGGCAAGTCAAATCCAAGGCATTGATAAAGCAGGCAAAGGGAGAATTTGAGAAGAAGCTTGCTGCGGAAGCAAAAACGCAAAAGAGAGATTTTTTCAAGTACATTCGTATCAAAAAACCTGTGAGAGAGTCAGTTGGTCCATTAGATGATAGAGGAGTTAAAGGGGAACTAAGAGGCGACAAGGCGATAGCGGAGAGACTGAATGAATTCTTTGCTTCGGTCTTTACTGAGGAAGATGTAGGGATGTTACCCATGACTGAAGTGGTATTTAAAGGTGCGGAAGAATTGAAGGAAATATCGATATATCGGGAAGATTTATTACGACTATTAGATAAACTGAAGAGTAGCAAATCACCTGGGCCGGATGGTATACATCCAAGGGTGTTGAACTGAAATATGAGATTGCAGACCTGCTATTAGTAATCTGTGAACTATCATTAAAATCATCTCAAATACATTGGCGATCCTCCAATCTTCAGGTAACCCCAATTTTAAAAAGGGTGCCAGGGGTGATCTGGGAAACTACAGACCTGTGAGCCTCACGTCAGTACTGGGAAAAATGTTAGAAACCATCATAAAGAATAAAATTACTCATCATGTAGATAGTCATGGCCTAATGGGAGACAGCCAACATGGCTTTAGTAAGACAAGATCTTCCTTGTCTAATCTGTTATGCTTTTTTGAAAGTGTGAATAAACAGGTGGACAAAAGTGAGTCGGTTGATTATAGTGTATCTGGACTTTCAGAAAGCCTTTGACAAGGTCCCTCATCAGAGACTTTTGGCAAAACTAAAGAGTCATGGGATAGGAGGCAGTGTACTACTGTGGATCAGGAACTGGTTAAAAGATAGAAAGCAGAGGGTAGGGCTAAATGGCCAATTTTCCCAGTGGAGAAAGGTGAATAGTGGTGTACCCCAGGGATCTGTGCTGGGTCCGCTGCTTTTTGACATATTCATAAACGACCTGGAAAGTGGAATAACGAGTGAGGTTATCAAATTTGCAGATGACACAAAACTATTTAAAGTTGTTAAAACCCAAGAGGATTGTGGAAAATTGCAAGAGGATCTTGATAAATTGGAAGACTGGGCATCAAAATGGCAGATGAAATTTAATGCACCTAGGGAAGAACAACCCAAACTATGGTTACACGATACAAGGTTCCACATTAGGAACCACCACCCAGGAAAAAGATTTAGGCGTCATTGTGGATAACATGTTAAAACCCTCGGCCCAGTGTGCAGCGGCAGCCAAGAGAGCAAATAGAATGCTAGGTGTCATAAGGAAATGAATGGAAAATAAAACAAAAGATATAATGCCTCTATATCGTTCCATGGTGAGACCGCACCTTGAATATTGTGTGCAATTCTGGTTGCCATATCTTAAAAAGGATATAGCGTTATTAGAAAAGGTTCAGAGAAGAGCCACCAAAATGGTAAAGGGGATGGAAGGATACTCCTATGAAAGGCTAAAAAGGTTAGGGCTCTTTAACCTGGAAAAGAGACGGCTGAGGGGAGATATGATAGAAGTCTATAAATTAATGAACGGAGTGAAACTGGTAAACGTAGATTGATTGTTTACGTTATCAGAATATAGAAAGACTAGGGGACATGCAATGAAGCTACAGGGTAAAGTATTTAAGACTAATAAAAGAAAATATTTTTTCACTCAACGTGTAATCAAACTCTGGAATTTGTTACCGGAGGATGTAGTAAAGGCTGTTAGTGTAGCTGGGTTTAAAAAAGGTTTGGACACGTTCCTGGAGGAAAGGTCCATAAACCATTACTAAGAAGGGACCCAGGATATCAATGCTTGACCCAGTACAAGCATTGTGGAACCTTTGTCTTTTGGGGAAACTGCTAGGTACGTATGACCTAGATTGGCCACTGTTGGAAACAGGATACTGGGCTTGATGTACCTTGGTCTGACCCAGTATGGCATATCTTATGTTCTTATGTAATGTCTTCTACTTGCTGTTTTGTTGGTATGTTGAAGCTCTCCCATGTTTGATGTTTTTTTATCGTGTGATCGTTTGTTTGTGGTGTAGTAGAGCATGTTTGGTTAGTGGTGTTTGACTTCATGTAGTCTGCATATTTTTGTGGGTCAAGATGGTGGGTGCTTTGTTGCGTGTCATCCTTGGTGAGCTTTTGGACATTGCTAAACAGTTCTCTTGGTCTGTTAGTAGCTTTCATGATTAGGTTGGTATGGTGTTGCTGTCTATTCTCATTTATTAGATTGTTATATTCTCATTGTTTGTTTGTCTCTGTATTTTTTGGTATACCCATGTTTCTTAATTTAGCCCAGAGCTTTTCATGATGTACACAGTCAAGACTTCGCTGTAGTCAGTAAAAGATGTATAGATATCCTTTTGGTATTCTTTTGTGTTTTCAAAGCTCTGCCTCACATCCTTGATGTCTTTTGTTACTCACCCTTCCCTGAATCTTGTTTGCATTTCAGGCAGTTCTTGTTTCAGGTATGGTTGTAGTCTCCACTGAATGATCTTGAGTAGAATCTTGCTGGCATGTGGGATCAGAGCAATTGTGCGATAATTTTCTCAGTCAAATCACCTTTCTTCCTTATTGGTATGAATACAGATTTTTTTTACAGTTGGCCAGGATGTTGCCTTCCAAATTTCCTGACAGAGCCTTGTAAGTATTGTAACAGCTGCACCTGATTGCTGTAATACTTCAGTGGGAATGCTATCAGTGCCAGGTATTTTGTTCTTAATGCTTTCAATGCTGCTTCGACTTTTTCTTTCATCACCAATGGTTCCTGATTGTAAGGGACAGGTTGAAATGGCTGTTGATCACTTGATTTTTATGGTATACTAACTTTGTGTATCCTTTCCTTCTCTTCTTGATCTTCTCTGTGTCATTCAACATGGATCCTTGAGCATCTTTTTAGCATTCCAGTCCGAGGCTGGAATTTTCTCTTTTAGCTCTTGTAGCTTTAGGAAACCCCAATTTTGTTCATCCTCTGATTGTTTCTGATTTTATTTCCTTGCATGCGTCATTATTGTACTACTTTGTCTTGCCTGGTCACATATTGGAAATCTCTGTTTAAGTTCCATGATTACCTCTCTTTCTCATCTGGCTTTAGCTTCTCTGTATTTTTGGGCAATTTTCAGAGTTTCTTTGGCCATCCATTTTGGCTGTTTTTTTGCTTTTTCATCTTTTTCAGAGATGTTTTGCTTTCTCAGATCACAGCTTTCTTGATGTCATCCCATAGCTATTCTAGTCCTCTCCCTACCTGGTCTAGTTTCTTGTGAATTTCTTTTACAGTGGCCCCTAAAAGGAAGGGGAAGGAAAAGAAGGCTAAAGATCAACCGAAGCAGCCGGCCATGGGTCCCTTGGATTGGGATATTTTTTTCAGTCGCATCGTCAAAACCTTTTTATACACAGCAAAGCCTGAGCGTCCTCCAGATGAGCTGTGCGCTTTGCTCAGCTCGGGCGGTCCCTTCTCCCCCTACCCCTGCCGCAGCCAGGCCCCAGTTCATCTCCATCTGCTGGTAGTCTGGAGTCCCCACAAGTGAGCGGGATAGCGGAGCCTGGGGTACAGACCCCGGATGGTCTGTCAGGCGCTATCAGAGGAGTGGAGGTGATTGGTCCTGGAGAGATGGATGGTAGTTTGTGACTGGCGGCCCCGGTAAAGAGCGTGCCGTGGACTAATTCAGTCCCCCTGCCTAAGCCTCTACCTGGGGTGAAATTGCCCAGTGCAAGGGAATCCTAAGAACATAAGATATGCCATATTGGGTTAGACCAAGGTCCATCAAGCCCAGTATCCTGTTTCCAAGAGTGGCCAATCTAGGTCACAAGTACCTAGCAGATTCCCCAAAAGACACAAGTTCCACAATGCTTGTATTGGGGCAAGAAGTGGATTTCCCGGGTCCCCTTTAATAATGGTTTATAGACCTTTCCTCCAGGAACTCGTCCAAACCTTTTTTAAACTGGATACATTAACAGCTTTTCCTTTTCGTCTTTCCAGTCCAGTCCCTCTTGTTTGGGTTGTGTAGCCCTTCCAGCAGCTTGGAGGCTGAGCCCATCATTGTTTTGATGATGTTCAGGTATAAGTACCTCTGGCACCACCCACTGGCACCAGTAAACTCAGCCTCCAAGCAGCTGGAGGGTGCCAGTAAGCCACAGGGCTTACAAGAGAGACTGCAGGCAGGGAGTTAGTTCAGGGGCTCCCAAGTCTAGTAGTTAGTTTTAAAAAACTTAACTTCTGTTCCCTTTTTGTTTTTAATTTTATTTCCTTCTAAATTCTTTTATTTCTGTCCTGTAGCTTTAAATTTTAAGCTCCCGCCTCCCCCCCCCCCCCCCGGCTCACCGTTCCTCAGGCCCGATCCTCTCAGCTCCGTGGAGGAAGAGGAGGCCTAACTGCACCTACGTGGGGTGGGGGGGGGGGAGAGAGAGGGAAGCAGGAAAGCCGCCTCTCGCGACTGAAACCAGCCGCCACTTTGGGACCCTTCCCGGTTGTCTGCCCCGCCTCGCACCGAAGCCCTGCTGGTGGCTGAGCGCTCTGAGGCAATCCAGGGGCCGTGATGGAGAGGATGGAGTCTCCGGAGCGGCCAGCAAGGAAAGGACCCGGGCAGAGAAGCAGCGGCAAGCGGCAGAGCCTCGCAACCGCTTGGAAGACCGCCGCATGGCTGCGGCCTACCACGTGGCTTCACGAACTCTGCAGGGGAAGGTAAGCAGCTGTTTTTTCTTCGCGCGCTTTTCACGCGCATTCTCATTTTGAAGGGACAGAAGCAGGAGAATCAACTTAAACGTAACTAGGTTGCCTTATTACTTTTATTTTTGTTTTTAAATTTATTACTTTCTGTTTTATTTGAATAAAGTTTAGTTTAAATAAGAGTTGATTGGACTTAGTCTCCTGGATTTGTATTGATTTGAATTGATTTTAACTGAAGTTAATTGGAATTAATTTTTCATTGAGGCGGATGTAGAAGGGTCCTGTTGAAGTAGGGATTCCGAGCCATGCCCGGCAAGCCACGGTGTCTGGCTTGCGGCACTCGCCGGGATATGGGGTCAGAAGCAGGCCTCTGCAGGGGCTGCGCTACAGAGGTGACTTCAGTTGAACAAGAGATGCAGTTGGGAGTACCCCAAGATCTAACCTCTGTCTCCCAGGGATCAGGGGATCCGAGGGAGGAAGGGGGGAGGAGCGCTCCTCTCCTCCACCTTTTATCAATGAATCTGACCGGAACCTCCCTGTCACAACCCCACCCCTCCACGTCCTCTGGGGAAGGAGGGAGCTGGGGACACTTCTCTCCTGAATTTGTTTTTCTGCTACACAAAGCCTTCTGTATGCGCCAGCAGGGAGCAAGAGGCCCAGCGACGTCCCAGGCAAATGCTCCTTCCAAAACAGGTGAGGGCTAGATCTCAGGACGAGGGGGTTCCTCCCAAGTGCCCCAGGCTGGTGAATGAAGAAAGCCTTACGTCCACTGGAGCAGAATCCCTAGAAGAAGAGGCCTCAGACAGGGAGCTAGGGGAAGATAAAGAACTCGAGGAGGGAGAAATTCCGGAGGAGGAGCAAGCTCGAATAGTATGAGTCTTTCGACGGGAAGAGCTCCCAGCATTGATTACGGAATCGCTGAAGGTACTCAATATGACGCATGACATGCCAGCAGACGTGGAGGTCTGGAAGACCCGTTGATCCAAGCCATTAAGAAATCCCAGAAGGTCTTTCCAGTGCACAGAGTGGTGCGCCAGATGATTCAGGAGGAATGGAATCAACCATAATCTAGTCTCAGGGGAGTGTGTTCTATGGCTCGGCTGTATCCATTTCCCAAGCTAGACAAGGAAGCCCCCCAGAGTGGATGCGGTTGTGTGGGCAGTCACAAAAAAAGATAACTATCCCTGTCGAGGGAGGTGTGGCCCTGAAGGATACCCAAGATAGAAAGCTGGATACATTGCTGAAGCAGGCCTTTGATGTCAGTGCCCTGGCCTTACAGGCGTCTGTATCAGGTGCCTGGGTGGCAAGAGCCTGTCTGAGGTGGTCTCAACAACTTCAGATAGCCACTTCTGTTTGAGTATTACCATCTGCTAAGCTGGAGTCCGGAGCGGCCTACCTAGCAGAAAGTCAGTATGATCTCATTAGGAGTCTGGCAAAAAATATGGCCTCCGTAGTGGCTGCTAGGTGATATTTATGGCTACGTAACTGGGCGGCGGATGCTTCCTCGAAGGCACGCCTGAGTAGACTCCCCTTTAAGGGAAAGTTACTCTTTGGAGGAGACTTGGATAGGTTAGTAAAGGAACTAGGCGAAACAAAAGGGGGTAGACTCCCTGAGGATAGACCAAAACAGGGCCGATCGTCGGCCCTCGTTCGTAGCCAGCCAAGAGATTTCCAAAGGTTTCGGCTGGCTAGGTTCTACGCCCTTTCACAGGGGCCGTTTCCCTTCGCGAGGACAATGCTTCAGAGGGTTTTGCGGCGCAGGAAGAGGCTTCGGAGCCTCTTCCTCCTCCGCCGGCCCTAGGAAACCACAATGAAGCAACGGGGGTCAGGAGGGATTGCTGGGGGTGGGGGGGGTGTGTGTCGGCTAAGGCAGTTTCTTCCCGCCTGGACCCGGGTCATGTCAGATCAATGGGTCTTGGAAGTGGTCCGAGAGGACTACACTCTCGAATTTGCAAAGCCGGTACGACCAGCATTTGTTCATTCTCCCTGCAGATCCCCCGGCAAAGAGAGCAGCGGTGGAGGACACCCTTTCAAGACTACTATCGCTCGGGGCGGTGGTCCCGGTTCCCATAAGCCAGCGCGGGTCCAGTCGATACTCAGTTTGCTTTGTGGTCCCAAAGAAAGAAGGGAGTTTTCGACCAATACTCGACCTAAAAACAGATCAATCGATGTCTCAGAGTACCACACTTTCGGATGGAAACCCTGAAGTCGGTGATCTTGGCAGTATGGCAAAGAGAGTTCTTGACTTCCTTAGACTTGACGGAAGGGTATTTGCATATCCCCATTCGAAAGGCGCATCAGCAGTTTCTGAGATTTGCCGTTCCGAGAGGACATTTTCAGTTTCAGACACTGCCTTTCGGCCTAGCGACGGCTCCTTGGACTTTCACCAAGGTGATGGTGGTGGTGGCTGCAGCTCTACGAAAGGAGGAGATTTTGGTACACCTCTACCTGGACGATTGGCTGATCCGGGTGAAGTCTGAGGCAGAGAGTCACAAGGCAACAGCCAGAGTGGTAGCATTCCTGGAAGAGCTGGGGTGGGTCATCAATCTAGCAAAGAGCAGACTAGTACCCACGCAGGAACTCGAGTACCTCGGAGCAAGGTTCGACACCGCAAAAGGAAAGGTGTTTCTGCCGGTGCAGAGGTTAAGGGATCTGAGGGGCCTCATGTCACAGTTTCTAAACAGACAGAACACTGCGGCCTGGCGTTACTTGCAGTTGTTGGGAACCATGGCGGCAACGATAGAGGTGGTCCTGTGGGCCAGTGCACATATGCGACCACTTCAACGGGCCTTGCTGCGATGGTGGTCCCACCAACAACAACCGTTGTCCATGAAATTGTGCTGTACTCAGCTGACCAGGAGGAGCTTAGAGTGGTGGTGTTGCCCAAAGAACTTGGAACGCGGAATGCCCCTCGAGCTTCCACCATGGATACAACTGACGGATGTAAGTCTAACCGGCTGGGGAGCTCATTGCGAAGGCCAGTTTGCCCAGGGACCTTGGAGCGCGGTGGAGGCCCAGTGGTCCATCAACAGACTAGAGATGCAGGCAGTAGCCTTAGCTCTCAGAGCATTTGAGCCCATAGTCCGACAAAGAGCAGTCCGCATCCTCTCCGACAATGTCATGACAGTGGCCTACATCAACTGGCAGGGAGGAACGAGCAGTCCCCTTTTGGAGGAGGAAGCGGACAGGCTGTTACAGTGGGCAGAAGCCCATTTAGTAGCTCTACCGGCATAGACAGCATCACAGCAGATTACCTGAGCAGGTGCAAGATAGATCATGGAGAGTGGGAACTTGCTCAGGAGGTCTTCGATCAGGTGGTAGCCCGTTGGGGAACTCCGATCATGGACCTCATGGCAAGTTGGGAATCGGCCAAGGCGAATCGATTCTTCAGTCGCAGAAAAGAGAGGATGTTGGAAGGCCTGGA
This sequence comes from Ichthyophis bannanicus, assembly GCA_033557465.1. Taxonomy (NCBI): domain Eukaryota; kingdom Metazoa; phylum Chordata; class Amphibia; order Gymnophiona; family Ichthyophiidae; genus Ichthyophis; species Ichthyophis bannanicus. The sequence continues at coordinate 59,533,240 of CM066042.1, read as the reverse complement.
CGCCCTTGTCCAGAGGTGGCCATCAGAGGATCTGTTTTCCCTCCCTGGGCTCTCATAGGGAGAGTTCCGCAGCGGGTGGAAGCCCACCAAGGATTCGTAATTCTCATAGCCCCGGACTGGCCACGGAGACCATGGTATGCAGACCTGGTGCAATTAATGGCCGGTCGCCCATGGCAGCTTCCCTGCAGGTGCGATCTGTTAGTACAGGGACCGCTTCGGATGCCCCAGGTGGATCAGTTCTTACTTACGACCTTGCTATTGAAAGGGTGCGGCTCCGGAAGAGGGGCTATTCAGGAGCAGTAATTTCGACCTTGTTGAGCGCGCGGAAGCATTCGACCTGCCTCTTGTATGTGAGGGTATGGCGCATATTTGAGGCTTGGTGTGCAGAGCAAGAGAAGAAGCCCCTAGCGGCTTCCGTGCCGGATGTCCTAGAGTTTTTGCAAGCAGGATTCGAGAAGGGCTTAGCGGCTAGCTCCTTGCCGATCCAGTTAGCGGCCATTTCTCGTTACAGGGGTTAAGGTCCGGGAAGAGCCCCTAGGTGACCACGGTGATATTAGCAGGTTCCTACGAGCGGTTAGGCGTTTGCGGCCTCAGCAGAGGTCGGCGATTTCCCCCATGGGACCTCAATCTGGTGTTGAATGCGTTAACTGGGGAACCTTACGAACCAGGGATAAATCCTCGCTGAAGGACTTGACCCTAAAGACAGTTTTCCTGGTGGCTATCTGTTCGGCGAGACGTATTTCCGAACTTCAGGCTCTGTCTTCCAAGCCGCCCTTTCTCTGTTTGTTCAAGGAGAGGGTGGTTTTGCGGACAGTTCTTTCCTTTTAACCTAAGGTCGTTTCTCCTTTCATGTGAACCAGGTCGTATCTCTCCCGTTCTTCTCAAAGGACGGAGGGGAAATGAGGACAGGTTGCACCTCCTAGACATGCGCAAAGTACTGAAGCGCTATCTGAGGCGCACGGCCCCCTTTCGAAAGTCCGATCGACTATTCGTTCAGTTTGGAGGACCGTGGAAGGGTGAGTCGGCAGCCAAGGCATCCATATCTAGATGGATCAAGGAGACCATTGAGTCTGCCTATATCCTGAAAGGGAGACAGGTCCCGGCGAGTTTTCGAGCGCATTCAACTCGAGCCCAGGCGGCATCTTGGGTGGAACATAGTTTGGTATCTCCAGGACCAAGCAGGAAGTCGGTCCTCACATATGGGTGTCATCGGCGCCGATGAAGCCCCAGCGGAGCATTTCCCCAGCTTTCTATGAAAGCCTTTGGGAATGCAGGCACGCATGCGCGGTTCCCTTCCCACCTAAAGGTGCCATCTTACCTCAGTCTCTCTTTTTCCGTGAAGCCCGTCGGACGTATGTCCCGTTTTCCCGGTTAAAATCAGATTTTTAGCAATTTTTTGCTCTTTTTTTTTTTTTCTACCGGTTCGACGCCGGTTCCTGTCCCGCCAGGTACGGTACACCGGTATCGAGCCCGATTCTTCTTCTTTTTCGGTTTTTGCCCTTCGTGGCTGGCATTCGCGCCCTTTTTTCTCTTTTTTTCCTGAAAGGCCGGTCCTTTGACCTCTTGGGGACTCTTTTTTTTTTTTTTTTTCCCCGATGGCTTCCAGTGGCTTTAAGAAGTGTGATCGGTGTAAGAAACTAATGTCTCTCACCGACACACACGACTGCTGCCTTCGGTGCCTCGGCCCCGACCACGATCCTAAGTTGTGTGGGGCCTGTGGAAAAATGTCTTCCAAGGCACTACGAAGTCAACAGCAGCAAAAGGAAAGGCTTTTCTCGGACTCAGCTTCCGGCCGGGCCTGGACCTCGTCTGAGGCCTCGACATCTCGGGATTCCGATCCCGAGCGCCGTCAAAGCTCCTCGGACAGGGGGTCTCCCGACCGGGAACGCAAGAGGAAGAAGCGGCTCGTGAGGGCGTCGTCGGAAGAGGTCCCTGGCTCCTCGAGGGCCAGGTCTAAGACCCCCGACCGTCGCCCCGGGCCTGTGGAACCGGAGAAGCCTGCCAAAGTTCCTCGTGTGGAGCCGGAGTCTGCTGGACACATAAGCCCCGTAGTCCTCATGGACTCTCCTCCCAGGGAGCCGACGTCGGGCCCGGCGCTGCCGGGGCCCGAGTCAGTGGCTGCTGTGTCTCCCGAGCTGAGTCTCAGGATGACAGCCTTGGAGAGCAGAATGTCTGCCTTCATGGAGCAGCAGCGGGCACTGATGGCCAGCCTGTCTGGCGCATCTGCCCCGACCACCGGGACATCGACGTCAAAGTCGACCCTGGAGGCCGAGCCGATACTCGAGTCCCTCGTGGCTCAGAGTCGACCTCGGTCGCGGTATCCCTCGACCTCCCGTTCGGGACCGAGGGCGTCGACGCCGGTGCTTCCGGCATCGGGGCGTGTGCTCCAGGGCCCACGGGGTCGGACCCCGACTCTTCCTCGGACGAGTCAGCTTGGGAGACAGAGGACGAGGAGTCTCCCGATACCTTTAAGACTCAGTGCGTCCCTTCGGACTCACCGCAGTCTGAATCCGGGAGTAGGTCCCCTCCGGAGGACACCCGGTTCTCGGAGTTCGTCTGGGATATGGCCACTGCCTTGGCTATTCCGGCGGATCCCGAGGAGGAGCCTCAAGCTGAAGAGCTCGAGGCCCTACAGTATAACTCTCCTCCGAAGGAGGCCTTTACTGTCCCGGTTCCTTCGATGCTGGAACGGCTCCTCTTCCGTATGTGGGAGGCACTGGCCTCGGCGCCGGTTCTTAGCAAGCGGGTCGATTCCATCTATCGACTCCGGAAGAGCCCTGGGTTTCAAAAGGCACAGCTACCACACCATTCCATGATTGTGGAATCGGCCATGCATCGTCTGAAGAGTCAGAAGATGCACTCCGCGGTGCCTCCTGGCAGGGAGGCCCGAAACCTAGATGGCGTCGGTAGAAAGTGTTTTCAGGGCTCGATGCTTGCTTGCCGTGTCCAGTCTTACCAGCTGTACATGGGCATGTACTTGCGGGATCTGGCCAAGGAGTTGGCCGGATTCTCTGCTGGTCTCTCCGGGGAACCCTTGCAGAGATTTAAGACCTTGTCCTCGGGGATTCGGGACTGCTCGAAGTTCATGTCCCGTGCCGCCTACGATGGCTTCGAGGCTTCGGGCCGGCATCGCGGCTCGACGCCAGGCATGGCTGCAGTCATCGGACTTCGAGCCATGGGTTCAGGACAAGTTGGTCGATGTCCCTTGCCGAGGTGAAAACCTTTTTGGCAAGCCCATGACCGAGAAGGCCGCTCAGCTCGAGACCGAGCACCTCACCCGGACAAGGCTGTCGAGGAAGACCTCTGCCCCTTCTCATAAAAAGAAGGGCTTGGGTAAAAAGCCCTTTTACCCGAGGAAGGGCACTGCCTACAAACAGTACCCACAATATTAGGCTGCCCAAGCTGCCCCCCCAGGGTCAGCAAGCCAAGAGCCAGGGTAATTGGCCCCATAGGCAGAGGACCCCCAAGCCTCGGGCCCCTGCTACCACTCAGCAGGGTGGGGGCTTTTGACTCCTTGAGCATAGCCTCTCCTCCACTGCTCTCCCAACCCTGCACAGGAGGTCGTCTCGCCCTCTTTGCCCACCAGTGGCCCCTTATCACCGGGGACAGTTGGGTGCTGGAGATAATCCACAAGGGATATGCCCTCCATTTCCACCAACTGCCACCCCCCATATTTTCCAGGGGAGCCTCCAAGGCCTCCTCTGCACACAGCCCTTCTCCGTCAGGAGCTTCAGGGTCTGTTGGTGGACAGGGCGGTGGAGCCTGTGCCTCCCCACTTGCACGGTCACGGATTCTACTCCAGATATTTCCTGGTGCCCAAAAGAACCGGTGGCCTTAGTCCCATTCTGGACCTCAGGAACCTCAACAAGTTCCTAGTGAAAGAAAAGTTCAAGATGCTTACTCTTGGAACCCTTCTGCCCTACCTCCAGCAGGGAGATTGGCTATGCTCCTTAGATCTAAAGGATGCATACACTCACATCCTCATTCATCCAGACCACAGAAAGTACCTAATGGTTTCCTCCCACGATAAACCTTATCAGTACAGAGTGCTGCCTTTCGGCCTCACCTCCGCCCCCAGAGTCTTTACAAAGTGCTTAGCAGTGGTGGCTGCCTACCTGAGAAATCAGGGCATCTTTGTCTTCCCCTATCTGGACAACTGGCTCATCAGGGGTCAGACATGTCAGGAGGCCAATCAAGCCACCCTCAGGACTATTGCTCTTCTACAACGCCTGGGGTTTGTCATAAACTTTGCAAAGTCCACTTTGCTCCCTTCCCAGAACTTGGAGTTCATAGTTGCAAGGTTGGACTCTCTCCTGGCAAAGGCGTTCTTGCCAGAAAACAGAGCCCGAAGGTTAATGGCCTTGGCCAGTTAGTTTCTCAGCAGGTCCCTGGTCTCGCCAGACTCTGCCTGCGGCTTCTAGGCCACATGGCTTCGACAGTACATGTGACCCCCAAAGGCAGGCTCCATATGAGGCCTGCACAGTGGTGCCTTCGGTCTCAGTGGTCACAGGCCACAGGCAGCCTCAGAGACAGGATAAGGGTGTCCAGACAATTTCTGCACTCCCTCAACTGGTGGGTACACCCACCCAATCTGCTGAAAGGGGTGCCCTTTCAGATTCCAGATTACACAGTGATGCTAACAGATGCCTCCCTGCAAGGCTGGGGAGCGCATTGTCTGGGCAAGTGCACCCAGGGCCTCTGGTCTCCCTGGGAAGCTGCACAGCAGATCAATCTCCTCGAACTCAGAGCTATTCGATTAGCACTCAAAGCTTTCACTCCTACCCTGGCTCAACAGTCTGTCCTGATTCAGACAGACAACCAAGTTGCCATGTTTTATGTGAACAAACAGGGCGGAACTGGGTCCAGGATCCTTTGTCGGGAAGCTCAGGACCTTTGTTCTTTTGCCCTCAAGCACAACATGCTCCTCAGGGCTGTGTACCTTCCTGGCCAGGACAACTACCTGGCAGACAGATTGAGCAGGATAGTGCAGCCCCACGAGTGGCAACTTCATCCTTCAGTAGTTCAGAAGATCTTCCTGAGATGGGGTCTCCCTTTGATGGATCTCTTTGCCAGCCCCATCAACAAGCAACTGCCACAGTTCTGCTCCAGGCAACCACATCCTCTGCGGATAGCAGCGGATGCTTTTCTGATATCGTGGTCTCAGGGCCTCCTCTATGCATTTCCTCCCACGCCCTTGGTGGCCCGAACCCTATTCAAGATTCTCCAGGACAAGGCCTCGGTCCTGCTGGTAGTTCCCAGGTGGCCGAGACAGCCTTGGTTTCCTCTTCTGCTTCAGCTGGCGGTGGATCCTCCACTGCCTCCTGGGGTTGCAACCCGACCTTCTCACACAGGACCAGGGTTCCCTTCTGCACCCCAATCTCAAGTCTCTCAATTTGATGGCCTGGAGGCTGCAAGGGTAGTTTTGGCTCCCTGGGGCCTACCTCAGGAAGTTGAAGAGGTTGTCCTAGCCTCCAGGAAACAATCCACTAGGAAGACCTATGCTCTCAAGTGGAAAAGGTTTTCTGTGTGGTGTCACCTACGTACAGAGGATCCTTTCTCCTGTACTGTGCCAGTAGTTCTTCAGTACTTACTGCACTTATCCAATCAGGGACTTAAGTACAATTCTGTTCGGGCTGTAAACGGGGGCGCTGGGCGTGAATGTCCACAGTCTTGGCAAAGGCAAAATACTATTATGACTTGCAAAGGGTTGTGGGGGATGTAGTCCATTCATACCAGAATCAGCCGTTCACAAAATAATGAGTTGTGTTGCTCGAGTGTAAGCAAAGAAAAAATATATTTTATTTATGGGGTTAATTCTCCCACACAGATTTACTTGGTAACACAAAAGGACACTTGCTTTCAGTATTGTACTTAGGAAAAACAAATCATGATATAAGCAACTGAGCTTCTTAAGCAATCAAACAATAAAGACCTTGATGGGAAACAGGTCTTTTTGAGGGCTTCTGCTAATACCTTTTAGCAGTGCTCCAAAAGCAAAAACAAAACCCAAAAGTAACCAAAAACTGTTCTTTTTCAAGGATAACTTTCTTGTATTTTCACACACAAACAGTAGTTTCCTTTCAGAGCTCACGTGCAGCTGTGCATGGCTTAATTACCAATAATTAGCCAGCTGCAAACCCCTTTGCTGGTTCACTTTCTCTACGTGGCTCAAATCCTACCCTAAAGCTTTCTTGTAAACTTTTCTGGGTAGATAAAAGAACAAGTTATATTTCCTTTTGATGGTTGTTGTATTTGTGAAAGTATTTTACCACAGCAGCCTAGACAGAGCAATCCATGTATTCATTCTGATAATTTAAAATATCTCCTTCTTCAACTATCATAGAATCAATATCATGGTCTGGCTCAGAGGAATTCCTTAATGAAGCACTCTCAGGATAATATCTGTTTCCCTGCTGTCTTCCAGATGAAGAGCTAGGGCATAGATCAGAGTTCATACCTGAGCTTCCTTTACTGTTAGGTTTCCTCTCCAGATATCCTGGCCAATAAGTAGTCCAGCTTTTATGTCCAGCCTTCCAATCAAGATCCCTGGACACTGGGTCTCTCTTCACATACCTTCTTGCACTGGTCTTAGGGCCCCTTCCAAACACAGCCGTCTCCCTCACAGGTGCCGTCCGGGAATTCCTGGCTCTGTAACCCCACTCCTCTGGCTTCCTCCAGTCCAATGGATTATGCTTGCCTCTGGAATGACTCCCAACACACGTGCTGCTGTGAGCTCCTTCTTTAGACCTCCAAGATGTTTTCCTCTTCTTCCTTCCACGCTGCTGCTGCTTCTTGCTCTCTCTGTCCTTGAGCTCTGGGTTCCTCATCTCCATCTGATTCTGTGTAGAATATGTTTTACTTTTAACTTGTTTAGAGGGATTCTCCACCCTAGCACAGCTCAGCTGTGCTGAATCAAGCCCTGCCCTTGGAGATGAGTGTTTGGGGATTACCTCATAGCTCTCCTGATTGAACACACGTTTCCCCACTTCAGCTCTTCTAGAGGCTGTTTGAAACCTGGTGCATTCTGGGACTGGTAGTCTTTTATGAAAACATTCTGTTTTAGTATTTCTACCAGCTAAGACAGGTTGCTTGTTCAGAGCCAATTCACCTCTATTACAGCTCCTTCCTGAACTATGATAAGCTTCCTTATCACAGGGTCCACCTCTCAGCTCTAGCAGCTCACCACAAACTCATTGGTAGAGGGACAATCTCTATCTGGTCACCCCTTGGTGTCCCGTTTTCTCAGGGGCTTGCTTTTGCTCAAGACTCCCATCCGTCCTCCTGCCCCTGAGTGGGAGCTGAATGTGGTCTTGCAGCAACTGACTCTCCCACCTTTTGAGCCGATGGCTACTTGTCCACTATGCTTCCTCTCCTGGAAGACGCTCTTCCTGATACTCGCCTAGCCGAGGTAAGGGCTAAGTGAGCTTCAGGCCCTGGTCTGTGACAGGCCTTACACCAGGATTTACCGGAACAGGGTAGTCCTGAGGACTCATCCAAAGTTCCTCCCTAAGGTTGTCTCCTCTTTCCACCTCAATCAGGAGGTGGTTCTTCCAACATTCTTCCCTAGGCCTCATGCTAGCCAGGCTGAAGCAGTCCTGCATACCCTGGACTGTAGGAGGGCCTTATCCTTCTACCTTGACCGTACGCAGGGGCATAGAAGGGCTACTCAGCTCTTCGTATCTTTTGACCCCAATAAGTTGGGGTTGGCTGTGTCCAAGCGTACCTTGTCCCTCTGGGTGGCTGACTGTATCACCTGGGCTTATAAGTCGGCTGACTTTCCTTTGCAGGGTAGGGTCACGGCCCATCATGTCAGGGCAATGGCTGCCTCTGGCTCATCTCCACTCTGTGCCCTTGGTAGACATCTGCAAGGCTGCAACTTGGTCTTCAAGCCAGACTTTTGCAGCCCATTACTGCCTGGAGAGGGAGTCCCGTAGGGGCAGTGCTTTTGGCCAGGCAGTACTCCGGAATCTCTTTGAGGTTTAGGCAACTCCTGCCCTCTGTGGGGCTACCGGTGGAGGTTGTGTCTTTGAAAAGCCTTTCTTTGCTGCTGAGACTAGAGGGAGTTCTCTTGTTCAGCCTGGGTTCCTCGGTAGCCCAGAGCTGGGGAGTCACCCATATGTGAGGACTGACTTCCTGCTTGGTCCTGGAGAAAGAGTAGTTACTCACCTGTAACAGGTATTCTCCAGGAGCAGCAGGAATCAGTCCTCACAACCCTCCCTCCTCCCCTTGGAGTTGCAGTTGTACATAGTTTATTTTTTCATTTTTGTGTGCTGTTCTTAGCTATGTCATTTGACTGAGGTAAGATGGCACCTTTAGGCGGGAAGGGAACCGCGCATGTGTGCCTGCATTCCCAAAGGCTTTCATAGAAAGCTGGGGAAATGCTCTGCTGGGGCTTCATCGGCGCCGATGACACCCATATGTGAGGACTGATTCCTGCTGCTCCTGGAGAACACCTGTTACAGGTGAGTAACTACTCTTCCACCGCAGGACATCTGCAGAGCGGCTACTTGGTCGTCACTACATTAGTTTTGCCAAGCATTACAGGTTGGATGTCCAGGCGGCTGCGGATGCTGGTTTTGGACATGCAGTAATTCGGTCTGGGATGGCGAACCCCTTCCAGGCTTAAATTGCTCTGTTACATCCCAAACGAGAGGGACTGGACTGGAGAGACGATAAGGAAGAAATAATTAGATCTTACCTGCTAATTATTGTTCCTGAAGGAACTCCAGTCCAGTCCCTAATCCCACCCAGATCTCGTAGTTGCAGGATTCCTTTCTAGAGGAAGAACACCGGACCGAAGACAGGGTGTGAAGATGATGTTGGGGAACTCCTTGCGAAAGTTCCAGAACGAGGTGGGAAGCTATGGCGGGACACGTGGAGTATTGGAAGGGGCTAGTGCGGGGTCAGGTAAGCAGCCTCCTTCTCCTCCCCCCCCCTTCACCCCTTCCTCCCTCCCTCCCCCCCTCCTTCCAGTGGAGTGGGAAATACCTACAGGGAGGGAGGGGGAGAGCATATTATACAAGGATACCCCCCAAAAATGGGTTTAATTAGACTTTCTTTAAAGGGTTATGATTACTTATTTGTCTCTTCGATAAGTCTGCTTTTTCAATAGATTACTGGTGCCAGTGGGTGGTGCCAGAGATACTTATAACTGAACATCATCAAAACGATGATAGGCTCAGCCTCCAAGCTGCTGGAAGGGCTACACAACCCAAACGAGAGGGACTGGACTGGAGTTCTTTCAGGAACACTAATTATCAGGTAAGATCTAATTACTTCTTACTACATCTTCTGATAACGAATTCCAGAGTTTGATTACACGTTGAGTGAAAAAGTATTTTCGCTTATTAGTCTTGTTACCCTGTAGCTTCATTGCATGTCCCCATGTCTTTCTATATTTTGATGGCGTAAACAATCGATCTACGTTTACCCGTTCCGTTCCAATCATTAATTTATGGACCTCTATCATATCTCCCCTCACCTGTCTCTTCTCGAGGTTGAAGAGCCCTAACCTTTTTAGCCTCTCTTCATAGATGGCTCTTCTCTGTACCTTTTCTAATAACGCTAAATCCTTTTTAAGATACGGCGACCAGAATTGCACACAATATTCAAAGTGCTGTCTCACCATGGAACTATACAGAGGCATTATAATATCCTTTGTTTTATTCTCCATTCCTTTCTTATGATTCCTAGCGTTCTGTTTGCTTTCTTGGCCGCTGCTGTACACTGGACGGAGGGTTTCAACATGTTATCCACGATGACGCCTAAATCTTTTTCCTAATGTAGAACCTTGCATCGTGTAATCATAGTTTTGGGTTGTTCTTTCCTAGGTGCATAACTTTGCATTTGTTTACATTACATTTCATCTTCCAGTTTATCAAAGCCCTCTTGCAATCTATCACAATCACTCATGGGTTTTAACAACTTTGAATAATTTAGTGCCATCTGCAAATTTTATTACCTCGCTCATTATTCCCATTTCCTGGTCATTTATGAATATGTTAAAAAGCAGCAGACCCAGCACACATTCCTGGGGTACTCCACTATTCACCTTTCTTCATTGGGAAAATTGGCCATTTAGCCCTACCCCTCTGCTTTCTGTCTTTTAACCAGTTCCTGATCCACAGTAATACACTGCTTCCTATTCCATGACTTTTTAATTTTGCCAAGATTCTCTCAAGAGGGACCTTGTCAAAGACTTTCTGAAAAATCAATTACATTATATCAACCGATTTCACCTTTGTCTACCTGTTTATTCACACCTTCAGAAAAACATAACAGATTAATAAGACAAGACCTTCCTTGGCTAAAGCCAAGTTGGCTGTCTCCCATTAAGCCTTGGCTAAGCTGTTCAGTCTTGAGGATATTTGGGCAGTGTTGTGTAAGATCGAAAGTACTAACATTTCTCAAGTGTTGGACTTCTCGCTTCAAACTAGCCAAACTGAAAGAGCAGGAGGAGGGTCTGGGTATTGTATAGCAGCAAATTGGTGCGGCTGAGTCGCAACTTTCAACATTGCAGTCTACATTGGGGAGTTTTGTGAAAGATAGTTTATCATTGCATTATAAGTTGGAGATGATGGAAAATGCAAGCCATTCAAAGAACATATGTTTACTAAACTTTCCCATGGTCAGACTTTTATCAGCAACAGAACTTTGGCGAATGTATTTGCTAGGTATCATAAGGAAAGGAATGGAAAATAAAACAAAAGATATTATTATGCCTCTATATCATCCATGGTGAGACCGCACCTTGAATATTGTGTGCAATTCTGGTCGCCGTATCTTAAAAAGGATATAGCGTTATTAGAAAAGGTTCAGAGAAGAGCAACCAAAATGGTAAAGGGGATGGAAGGATACTCCTATGAAGAAAGGCTAAAAAGGTTAGGGCTCTTTAACATGGAAAAGAAACGGCTGAGGGGAGATATGATAGAAGTCTATAAATTAATGAACGGAGTGGAACAGGTAAACGTAGAACGATTGTTTACGTTATCACAATATAGAAAGACTAGGGGACATGCAATGAAGCTACAGGGTAAAGTATTTAAGACTAATAAAAGAAAATATTTTTTCACTCAACGTGTAATCAAACTCTGTAATTTGTTACCGGAGGATGTAGTAAAGGCTGTTAGTGTAGCTGGGTTTAAAAAAGGTTTGGACAAGTTCCTGGAGGAAAGGTCCATAAACCATTATTAAGAAGGGACCCAGTACAAGCATTGCGGAACCTGTGTCTTTTGGGGAAACTGCTAGGTACGTATGACCTAGATTGGCCACTTTTGGAAACAGGATACTGGGCTTGATGGACCTTGGTCTGACCCAGTATGGCATATCTTATGTTATGTAGGGACATTTGAAATTTAGTAGTTCTAATGATATCTAGCCAGCCCAGCTTTTCTATTTACCGCCTGTGAAAAAATTGGAGCCTGTTGAGGAGGGTGGTTTGGACTGCTTGGTACTGCCTTTTGACCTGTCTGCCGCCTTGGAGTGCTCAATGGACAATATTACAACATGGGCCACTTTTGTAGTGGCTTTAGGATCTGATGCAGATAAATCTAAATTGTTTAAATTGTATATCTCCAGGAGCAAGCAGGAATTTAGTCATCACATATGGGTATCGTCGGTACCGACGGAGCCTGCGCGGGAACGCTCCCCAGCGTCAAATCAGAAAGCTTTTGGGAGCATCCCACAGCGCCTGCGTGCTGCCTTCCCGCCTTTCCCAACTGCCTCTCTCCAGTTCTTCTTTTTCCGTGGAGCCAACAGGTCGTGTTCCTGTCACCGCCGAAGAATTTCCTTATTTTTTTAAATTTCTTTATTTCTTTTTGTGATCGCGTCTGCCTTCCCCGACGCTCTACCGGTACCGCCGGTATTTCTTTTCTTTTAAAAAAAAATTAATTTATCCATTCTTTTCCTTTCTTCAGGTGCACCTGTCTTTTTTGGGCCTTAGGCCCCAAAAATTTTCCTTAATATGGAAAAACCTGCTTCAGGTTTTAAAAAGTGCACAAAATGTGGCGGTACCATTTCCGTCACCGACACCCATGAATGATGTTTAAAATGTTCAGGTCCTGACCACTCCATCACAGATTGTGTGTCCTGTGCTATGATGTCTAAAAGGGGTCGACAGAACCGAGCTGCTAAGCTCAGTACCCTGTTTCCCTCTGATGCGGCTTCGGTGGCATCGACGTCCTCCAGGGCTGCTGCTTCTTCCCGTGGATCTCAGGTAACTAAACATAAATCTAGCCGGTCCTCAAAGGGTAGATCTCCTTCTAAGCATCGAGATGCCTCTGGTGTTGCCCTCGAGGATTCTGCACTGGCAAAATTACCCCGGCGGGAGGCTTTGGCTTCCAAAGCACCATCATCGGGGTTCCAGGATGTTCTCGATGGCTCAGCCTCAACAGATCTCCTGGTGCCATGCTCTGGGGTACCGGCAGTTTCCACCGGTACTGATTTCCAGGCATTGGCAGCGTCTATGGAGCAGAGAGTTCTGTCCATAGAACGCAGTGTAGCGGCTTTCCTTGTGGCATCGACGCCCTTGGTACCACGACAGACAACTCCACCGGTACTGGCACTGGCATCGGTATTGCAACCAGTGCCGATAGCATCGACATCGGCATCGATGCCTACTATGCCGGTACCCTGTCCTTCGATGCCTGCCGGTACCGATTCCCCGGTACCGGTTATTCCCGATACCGATTTTGCTTGGTACGGGTCTCGGGCTCTGCAGGAGCATCCAGACAGGCGATACTTCGATTCCTCAGAAGAATCTGAGGATTCGGAAAGTTCTGTCTGCAGCGATGATGCTTCCACAGGAGTCCTCCTCCCCTAAACGCAGGATGTCTCCTCCAGAGGACATGTCTTTCCAAGACTTCATCCGAGAAGTGGTTCGGGGCCTCTCCATCACGGTGGCCCCTGAGACAGAGCCAAGGGCCAAGGAGTTGGATATTTTACAATATCCTAAAACTCCTAAGGAGGCAGCTACCCTACCCATTCATGAGATTCCCACACCCTCAACATGAGATCATAGAGAAACACCTCTTACCACTTCTCCTCATTCTCGTAGGTTAGATACTATGTATCGTGTCCCTCCTTGTCCTGGTTTCCATAAAACTCAGCTTCCTCACCACTCTATTGTGGTGGAATCTGCTATGAGAAGGATTAGAAGTGCAAAAAGACATGCCTCTAATCTTCCAGGACGTGAATGCAGAACTCTGGATGCTTTTGGACATAGAGTCTTTCAAGCTTCCATGCTTGCTGCAAGAATCAGTTCCTATAGTCTCTACATGGGAATGTTCCTAAAGGAAGTTACTGATCACCTACAGACTTTAAGTCCTTTCATCTCTGACGATAAAAGGCAGGAGTTTCTCACTTGGCCCAAACATGCCCAAGATGTCTCTAAATTCTCCAACCGTGCAGCCTTCGACTGCTTTGAATGTATAAGCAGGACCTCGGCTATTGCCATAGGTGCACGTAGAATTGCTTGGCTCCAAGCATCTGATTTAGAGCTTTGGGTACAAGATAAATTGGGAAATATCCCTTGTACTGGTGAGAACCTGTTTGGAAAAGATTGGCAAGAAAAAGCCAACGAAATGGATGCTGAAAATTCCACTTTGGATAGACTATTCAAGTCTACTGCTGATCCTGTTAGGAAAAAGTTGTTCAAGAAAACACCTTTTTCTAAAAAGAAAAGATTTTATCCTGCTTATGGTCAGCAGGCATCTTCTGCAGGTTAGTTTTCAACCAAACGTCAGCAACCACCCAAACAGAAGAATGCAAAGGCTGCTAGGCCTCAACTGGCCCAGTAGCCTCAGCCTCCTCGGGGCCTTTGACTTTCAGCTAGAGAACTTAGCCTTTCTGGCTCTGGAGGGACCAGAACCGTTCACCATTCCAGGAAGGCTATGCCATTTTGCTCCCAGATGGGGGCAAATAACAGCAGAGCATTGGACACTCTCCATCATAAGAGAGGGGTACAAACTTCATTTTTCAAGCATGCCCCCTCCCACAATAGTGAAGCAGTTCAATTCTCCAACCTCTCTCATCGACCTGTTAGGTCAGGAGGTTACCATCCTTCTTGCCCAAGGGGCAATAGAAGAAGTGCCTCTTCATCAACAGGGCACGGGGTTCTATACCCCTTATTTTCTTATTCCAGAGAAAACAGGGGGATACAGACCTATCTTAGATCTCAGAGAATTGAACAAATTCCTTGTCAAGGAGAAATTCAAAATGATCCCTCTCTCGGAGCTCTGCTTCCATACCTTCAGAGTCAGGATTGGCTTTGTTCTCTAGATCTCAAGGATGCGTACACCCATGTTCTCATCCATCCAACCCACAGAAGGTTTCTTCGGTTCCTGTTTCAAGGAAAGCATTACCAATACAGGGTGCTTCCTTTTTGGTCTGGCCTCTGCACCAAGGGTGTTCACGAAATGCATGGCTGTGGTAGCAGCATTTCTACGCACTCTGGGAATATTTGTCTTCCCTTACTTGGACGAGTGGCTCATTCGAGCTCCAACACAGTCAGAGGCCAGGACTTCTCTAACTTGCACAATGCGTATCCTTCAGTATCTAGGGCTGGTTATAAACATCCCAAAATCCAATCTAACTCCTACTCAGTCTCTAGAGTTCATAGGAGCCCTGCTGGATACCACAAAGGCAAGGGCCTACCTTTCCCAAGCCCGTTGCCTTCGCTTGGTGCAATTAGCTTCTCAAGCAGCCCTAAAACCCTTTTTAACTGCTCGAGAAATGTTGCAGTTGCTAGGCCACATGGCATCCACCATGCATGTGGTACCATATGCTCGCCGTCACATGAGGGCAGCTCAGTGGACTTTATCCATCCAATGGACCCAGGCATCAGGTTGCCTGTCAGACAGAATAGCAAACACAAGTCGTCTCATTTTGTCTCTCCAGTGGTGGAAGTTCACTCAAAACCTGTTGCTGGGGTCCCCCTTTCAGCAACCCCTGCCCCAAGCAACTCTTACAACAGATGCTTCTCCAATGGGTTGGGGAGCTCATCTGCAAGACCTCTCCACCCAAGGCACTTGGACTCCACAAGAGTTGTCTACATATCAATCTCTTGGAGCTCAGAGCAATCTTCCTTGCTCTGCAAGTGTTCCACACCCTGCTCATCTACAAAACAGTCCTTATTCATACGGACAATCAAGTAGCCATGTTCTGTGTGAACAAGCAGGGGGGGAACAGGCTCTCTGTCACTTTGCAACGAAGCTCTGCGACTGTGGGCCCTCGCCAGAGAGCATCACATTCATCTTCTGGCAGTGTATCTTCCAGGCGTTCAAAACTCTTGGGCAGACAGACTCAGTCGAGTTCTCCTTCCACACAAGTGGTCTCTGCATGCAGACCAGGTGGCCAAAAATTTTCAACTTTGGGGAACCCCGGACATAGACCTCTTTGCAAGTCCGTGGAATGCCAAACTTCCCCGATTCTGTTCCAGAACTCCGGCTCAGGGAGCTCAGGCAAAGGATGCTTTCCTCCTTCAATGGGATCAAGACTTCCTGTATGCCTTTCCACCCATTCGCCTAATTCCCCAAACCCTTTTCAAGCTTCAGAGAGACAGAGGCCACATGATTCTCATAGCACCACATTGGCCACGGCAAGTGTGGTATCCTCTGCTTCTCTCTCAAGCTCTCTCCCTGGAGTTAGGCTCTGCTCCAGATCTCCTATCTCAGGAGAACGGAATGTTATGGCATCCCAATTCCCAGTCCCTGCATCTCAGGGCTTGGTTGCTGAAGGCCTAGATCTCCAAGATCTTCATCTTTCTCAGCAAGTGAAAGATATTCTTTATGCTTCTAGAAAACCTTCCACTAGACGTTCTTATGCTTTCAAGTGGAAAAGGTTCACTGTTTGGTGTTCAGAAAAGGGTCTTAACCCCCTTGCCATACCTCTAGAATCTTTAATGGAGTATCTCCTCCACTTGTCTAATGCAGGCCTTAAGATAAATTCAGTAAGAGTCCATTTGAGTGCTATTGCAGCTTCTCTTAAACCTCTCAATGGACAACCTATTTCCTCTCATCCTCTTATAGCAAGATTCATGAGAGGCCTCCTAACTAAGCCTCCCATTAGACCAACTCCGGTGGCATGGGACTTGAATCTGGTTCTTGGGCAGCTCATGAAGCCACCTTTCGAACCCTTAGCTACCTCCTCCTTGAAATATCTTTCTTGGAAGGTTATCTTTCTCATTGCAATCACATCAGCACGCCGCATTAGTGAATTGCAAGCACTAGTAGCTAATCCACCTTATACGAGGTTTCATCATGACAAGGTAGTCCTTAGGACTCATCCACACTTTATGCCTAAGGTGGTCTCGCCTTTTCACCCCAACCAGGAGATCTACCTACCTGTCTTTTTTCCAGGACCTCATGCATCAAGTGCAGAGAGGAATCTTCATACCCTGGACTGTAAAAGAGCTCTGGCTTTTTACTTACAGAGGACACAGCAACATAGAAAGTCCTCTCAGCTCTTTGTTGCTTTTGACTTCTCGTTTGGGACTGCCAGTCTCCAAGAGAACACTATCTAACTGGATTGCTCATTGTATTTCTTTCATCTATCAGAGTAAGAACCTTTCTCTGGAGGGCCATGTCACAGCTCACAATGTGAGAGCCATGGCAGCCTCAATGGCTCATCTAAACTCTGTCTATCGACGACATCTGTCGAGCAGCCACTTGGGCCTCTGTTCATACCTTTACAGCCCATTACTGCTTGGACAAGGACTCCCGCCGGGATGCCTTGTTTGGTCAAGCTGTTCTCAAACACTTGTTCCACTCCTCCCCACCATCCCTGATAGGATGTCAGAGATCCATGGGGGGAAGTGGAGCCCTTCTCAGGGACACACAACTTCTGGGGTCTCTCCCTGGCACCCAAAGCTAGGGAGTCCCCATATGTGATGACTAGATTCCTGCTTGTTCCTGGAGATAGCATAGTTACTCACCTGTAACAGGTGATCTCCGGGAACAGCAGGAATTTAGTCCTCACAACCCACCCACCTCCCCTAGGAGTTGTATCTCTCTATCTCTCTTTCCTTTCCCTCTCTCTCTCTTTGTCTCAGCTTTAAAACTCAGCTGGAGAGAGGCAGTTGGGAAAGGCGGGAAGGCAGCACGCAGGCGCTGTGGGATGCTCCCAAAAGCTTTCTGATTGGACGCTGGGGAGCGTTCCCGCGCAGGCTCCGTCGGTACCGACGATACCCATATGTGAGGACTAAATTCCTGCTGTTCCCGGAGATCACCTGTTACAGCTGAGTAACTATGCTTTTCAGTGGAATGATAATTCTTTTTGTGGGCAAAGGGTGCAGATGTTCCCAGATATATCTAGGGCAACTCGAGCCAGGAGGAAGAGTTTCCTTGCGTTAAAATCTATAGTGCTTGAAGCTGGGGGGATCTTTTTATTTAAGATTCTCTTGTATGTGCCTAGTGAGATACATCAATGGAATACCTTCACCTTTTTTTGATCCTGCTCAGCTTGATACTTTTGTTACTGGTAAAAATGTTGCCTGATTCTTTTTTGCTTGATTAATGCTCGGGGGGTTGGGGGGATTTAACTGCATATTGTCTTGGGCGCGATCTGTATTTTGAATTTGTTTCTCTATATATATTGATACATATTGTTTGTTGACTTATGATTCCCTCCTTGATTTTTTTTTCACTAGTGGGCTACATTGCATATATGGGCATGTCTTTGTGTTCCCTTAGATTTAGGTTACTTTTTGTAATTTTCTGTCTGACCATCATGCAGATATTTCTTATTTGTTTGCTTTTATGTTGCTTTAAAATTGCATTAAAAAAAAAAAAAAAAAAAGAGAAATGGGGAGAGTCTTTGACATCCGTAAGAATGCTCCACAATCATTTTAACCATGAATCAGTGATAGCACATTGGGAATCTAAATGAGTAGGAGGGAAGGGATAACGAGGGGAGGATAATAATGAGCAGTGGTGACTTTCTGCTAGGTTGCTAACCTGGAACCGTTTGGAACGTGCTTCTTTTTCCACATTGTAGCTGGAGTGGATGGTGGAGCCACGTGCTGTTCTTGATATACCTTTAAAAAAACGTTTGCATTGATGATTGAATTGGGCCTTTCCATTAAGGTGCTCAGGGGCCCTAAGCAATTGCTTAGACTACATATATCTGTCATTGGATCTGTTTTAATTCCATTATCTGTCTTGCTTACCCACTCCAACCTCTTGCCTGTACTGCCGAGTTCCTTCAGTACCCTTCTAGCCTTAACTAGGGTAAATGGCAGTCTATCAGTGATTGTGTCAGTTATGTGACTGCATGAATTAGTCACTCTTGTAGCTCAGCAGGTTATAGCATGACTGAAGAGAAAGTTGCTTCCGGTCAACTAAGTCACCGGACTTCAGATAGCAATAGCAGTCAGAAATAGTAGTGCTAAATTCAGTCCCTATATTCTTGTCTTGTCTTCCTCCTCAAGGCAGATTTTCTCTCTGGCCAGATGAGCTTGTATGAACAATCCCACTTTATTTTATCTTCATTTAGCAGCTGAGGACCGGTGTTTTTGTTAAGTAGAAATGAATGTACTTAATGCAGAGATCAGCATTCATTTTTGTTATTTTTAAGACCATAAAAGGTGCAAAACCTGCCCCAAATCTGATCATATTTGCTCTTTTCTCCCTATTTTAGTATAAACATAACTTTTCAAGATTAGCAGTTTCCTGCAACTGTCTGCACCGAGCCTCTGATAAGTTTCCAGAACGTTGCTGTAATAAAGCAAGCAGCAAGTACAATTGTGACACCAATGATCTGAAATTTAAGGGAAAGAGTGAATCTTGCCTGAATCTCAGAAGACCTAGCATAGAAAATATTTGAATGGGGTGCTACAGCACACCTGTAAGCTCAGAAGTTGTTCAGTTTTGGCCTGATGTGGTTATCTTGGTGATGGGGAAATATGAAAGTGGCACTGCAAGACTCTAGCGTGAAGGATATAAAGTAGAATTGCTTAACAAATGCTTTAATTCTCTGTTCACTAAAAAAGGGCTGAGAGTAGGATCTTGGACAACAAGTACAAATAAGAATATGAGAGAGAAATAGAGAAGTGTTGGCAGATAAATACCATGCATCCTATCCACTCTGCCCACCCATTCCATCTACTAAGCTCTAGATTTTCTTCTTTTCACTTCTGAAACTGTGTGTTTATCCTGTGCTTTCTTGAATTCAGATACAGGCCTAGTGTCTACCATCTCCACTGGGAAGCTGTTCCATATACCCACCACTCTTTCTGTAAAGAATTATTTTCTCATATTACTCCTTGAGTCTATTCCCGTTCACCTTATGCTCTCTTGTTCGAGCTTTTTTTCAGTTGAAAGAGGCAACTCTTCTGTGCATTTATGCCTTGAAAGAATTTGTCTCATGTCTCCCCTCGTTTAGATATCTTCCAAAGTATATGTATTGAGAACTTTGATAGAATAGTTGTTTCGGAGGCAGTTTCTCCAAATGGGTTATTTTTATACATATGACAGTAATGATCCTCACTCCTAAGCCAGCTGTCCCTGTAGGAATCTAAGATCTCCTTATTTCTAGACAACACCACAGCAGGGATGTCCCCGTCAACATCCAGCATACTGAAAGTGCCTATCAATGGCACTTCTCCTTTTCATAGCAATACTGTGAGGATCTTCAATTAAATCTCTGTCCACTTCTGCCTATGTAGGCCTGTATATCGCACCAATAGAAATGGATGTGCCATTCCCTCTTATCAGATTAACCCACTGTGCTGCCTCTTTACCTTGAAAGCCCTGTAATTCTTTCTTTTTTTAATTTAGAAATAATAAAGTAAGAAGTTTACACAAAATCCCCATCATGAGGAAAGCTCAAATGATAATAACATCGAAATGCAAGGAAACGGAGGAAAACAAAACAGTACACAGTCTTCAGCAAAAATACATAACAAATCTCATTACTCCTGAGCAAACATGTTAATATACCCCCATTAACTTAAACCATGAGGCAGAAAATAAGAAAGCATCATTAACCAAGCCCTGCAATTCTGTTTGCTTTAATATTATTTTTTACATATAGTGTTGCTCCTTTTCTCTTTTTTTACTACCGCGTCTTTCCTGAATAAATTATAGCCCAGTATAATTATATCTCAATCATGGTTTTCCGTGAACCATACCTCTGTGACCACCACTAAGTCCAAGTCGGCTTCTTCAATTATAGCCTCTAAATGCAAAATCTTATTTCCCATACTATGGGCATTATTACATACCGCTTTCCAGATGTTGCCCCATTTTGTCCCATGTCTACAGATGTATTTTAATTTTTTACTTACCTGGGGTCTTTGTTTACCCAACCCTGAAGAACCTAGTTTAACTCCTCTTAGTAGGTTAGCCAGTTTGCTATGGAAGCTGCTTTAACCCTTCCTGGACAGGTGGATACCATCTCTGCAGCTTTTGGAAAATCATCCCAAGGTCCAGGAAACCAGAACACACTTCGATGTTATCCATGCAGCTATGCATTCATCTTTATTTTGCAGACTTCTCTGCCTCAGTCTTTACCTTCAACAGGGAAGATTGAGAAACCTTTCCTTTTCATCAGGAACCTTCCCAGTCGCACTCAAGCAAACTTCAATACGACCACTATTAAAGAACAATCAAATGGACCCAAAGAAGGAAGAATCCTATCGTCCAATCTCCAGTATCCCGATACTTGCCAAAATACTGGAGAAGGAGACTCAACGCCAAATACAGCAGTATATTGACACATATTCCCTGTTAGATCAGAGCCAGCGTGGTTTCAGGGAAGCTTATGGAGTCGAGACCCTCATGACCTCCTTAATCAATACACTAATCATCACGAACAACAACATAAAGTCAGGTGTGGCAATGATTTTCCTCGATATATCGGCCGCGTTTGACTCAGTCGACCATAAGATACTACTATCACGACTCTTTGAAAAGGGTATTCAAGGTCTAGTATGGAACTGGTGTAAATCATACCTGGAAAATCGACAGCAACAAGTTCGCATCGGCTCAAACACATCCGAACCATTCCTCCAAAGCAAGGTGTTCCACAAGGATCCTCCCTCTCTGCGCTGCTTTTCAATATATATATGCAGCCAATCTGCCAAATCACCAAATCCTTCAATGTATCTTGCCTCATCTATGCAGACGATGTGCTTATCTTCACTCCGATTGACACCACGAGTCCAAATTACACTAACTTAACCAACTGTTTCAATGCAATAACAGATTGGCTCTTAGCCCAAAACATGCGACTTAATCTCAAAAAGACAGAAGTCCTAGTTGTCACCAGAAACAAGCTCTTCTCCCCACCAGTTTCACTCAAAGTAAGAGACGCTGAGCTCCCAATCAAGAAGTCAGTCCGCTACCTAGGTGTTATACTCGATCAATGGCTAGATTTTACTGAGCATATAAAAAGTATGGTAAAAACGATTTACTTTAAGATAAAAAGCTTACGCCAACTAAAACCCATGTTAGAAGCGAATGACTTCCGTTCAATATTCCAGGCAATAGTCACTCCTCACTTTGACTATGCAAATATTGTCTTACATGGCCTACCAATGAACACCATCAACCCGCTGCAACTTGTAATGAATGCTGCGGCACGTCTCTTAGTAGGTGCATCAAGAAGAGACCATATTACGCCAATCCTAATGGACTTACACTGGCTCCCAATAAGATGCAGAATTACTTATAAAGCGCTCCTTATCACATTCAAGGCCTTCTATAAAATTTCGCCATCAACGATCGCTGACCTCATCTGTCAAGCACCTAGTACAAGAGCAAGAAGACCTCTCACTGAAAACATGCTAGTCATACCCAGCGAATCCACAAATTGGTCACAATCAACGATCAACAGGGCATTTAATTCTTTTGTTCCTAGATGTTGGAATAAACTCCCCCCAGATATTAGAGCAATACAAGATATTAAACAATTCAGAAAGGCTATCAAGCACTATTTATTCACGGAATACTTTCAGCCACCGTAACATAGATCACCTGCAACATGTACCTCCAGTGCTTAACAAAAACCCAAATGTACTAGAATTAAGCAATGCAGTTGTATATACACTTAGAAATACATATGTTTTTGTTGATCTTATGTAAATAGTTAATGGAATGGTTCTACAAATAGAGTATCCCAGTTATCCAAGTTCTTAAACTGTTATCTGTAAACTCATGCTTGTTTAAATGTACTGAGATGTTTTTGTTCTATGTAAACTGCGCTGATGCCGAATAGTGCGGTATAGAAGAAACTTTAAATAAATAAATAAATAAAGATACAGAAACGTTGGTCTATCTGCTTTGTCCTCTCTCTCAGAGCCATGAAGTCCCTCTTCTTGATACTCTTGGAAGGATACTTAGCAATATTGTTTGTGCTGACATTGATGACTCTCGACAAACTCTCTGTAACATCTCAGATTGTGGCACCTGGCAGACAGCACATCTCCCAGGACATGTCTGGTTGGCAGATGGAGGCCTCTATACCTCTCAGAAGGGAGTCACCAACACAACTATTACCCTTTGCTTTCTTGTCACTGATTGGTAGTTTTGGTGTTTTTGAACTCTGGTTCCTTTTGGTTTTCTGGGATGTTCTCGCCCCCTTCACTTCAAGGCTGCATAGAGATATTCTTTTCAAAGGACAATGGAATTGGAGTGTTGATTCTTTAGGCTGTAGTGACTCATGTCCAGTTGTCTTCTCTCTGTACCATACTGTGTTTGCCTCTGTTGAAGATCTTTGATGTCTTTCATCAATGTAACTCTTGTTGTCGCGGATATTTCTCAGCCTTGCCTTCTCCTCCTTCTCTCTCAGTTCCTCCATTTGTTTCTTGAAGGATTCAGCTTGCAGGAATCTTGTACATGGAGCCAGTATCTTGCCTGGGATCAGGCTGTCCATCTGGATAAAGACAGAAGCTGTAATGGGGGCAACAGCTTTGTAGAATATTTTTTTTTTTGTCCCTCAGCTATAGTTCAGTTGTAAGACTTTTGGAATCTGATGAAGGAAATGAGGAAAATATCAAAGGCCCTAGCTTTTCATCTGCTATCTCAAATAATTTTTGAAAGACTATGTTTGTGATGATAGAGCTGGGTAGGATATATCTAAGGGTATCGAAGGAATTTAGGGACGTTCTGGCGGCTCTGCTGTTTGATTCTTTTAAATACTTGTTTAAATTAGGAGAGGACCTGAAGGACGGGGCAGTAGGTGGGTGGATGTGGTTCCTCTCCACAAAAGTGGAAGTAAGGAGGAAGTTGGGAACCACAAGCTGGTTAGTCTGACCTCTTTGGTAAGTAAATGAGTGGAAATGTTGCTTTAAAAAAGTGGATAGAACAACTTTTGGAATTTAGTAGAATTAACAGGATCAGAGGCAACATATTTTTACTAGAGGTAGATCTTGTCCAATGAATCAGATCTATTTTTTTGACTGTATGACCAGAGAGTTGGATCAGAGGAGAATGCTAGATGTGGTATGTTTACATTTCAACAAGGTCTTTGGCATGGCTCCATATAGACAACTTATAAACAGAATGCCCTTGGTATGGGCCCTAAATTGACTCACTGGGTTAGAAGTTGATTGAGAGGGAAATAACAAAGGGTAGTTTTAAATGGAGTAAGCAGTATTGTGGAATGGGTGTTGGGAGAGGTTAACCTCTTTATGGATGACACCAAAATCTGCAATAGAGTAGACACCCTGGAAAGTGTGGATAAGATGAGGAGGGATCTAGCGAAGCTTGAAAAATTGATCTGGAATTGAGTAGCTAAGATTTAAGGCTGAAAAATGCAGAGTGGTGCGGTATTGGGAGTAAAGGACTGTGCACAAAAGGAGAGCAAGCCTGGAGGTGATCATAATCTGATCTTAAGGTGGTCACACAGCTAGGAAAAATGTGATGGCAAAAGCCAGAAATGTTAAAAAGAAGGGCACCAAGGACTGATCTCTGTTGTGCGCTCATACATATACTTTTTTCACTAGTTGGTCTTTTATAAGAGGTCATTTATGTGCGTGACTCAAATACTTACATCTAGGAATTTTGTTGCTGTCTAAAAATAGGAAGCTCCTTAGAAAATTTATATTGTTGAGAATTTATATGTAAATCCTTATTTCCTTTTTCTTTTGTGATTATTCCATATAATGATTATAAATGTAAAGCCTCAACCCACATACACCCAATATAATTTTTCTTCAGTTTAAGGCTGACAACCAGTGGAATAAACTATTTTTTCACACTGAATGTTTTGGAAGCAGTCATTACAGAAAAATGCCATGTTGTGGGCAGGGCTGTGGAGTCGGTAGATAAATGTTCCGACTCCGACTCCTCAGTTTTTTGTACTTCCGACTCTGACTCCGACTCCCCGACTCCGACTCCTCTGTATTAATATGAAGGAAAGAAAGGCAACATACATGTCATTACCACAGGACTACTGGCTGGGAAGCCAACAGTCTACTGTATTGAACAGTTTAAGCAAAAGACAAACACATTGAAAACAACAAAGTTGTATTAATTTTTTTTTATTAATTAATCAAGTGGCTGGATAGTAGCAGCAGGCATAAACATCAGGAACAGGAACTTTACCAGTCCAAAAATACAAACCACATTATTTGGTTGTTTTAGAACAAAAACAAAGCTTATCTATATGAACCAAAAACAAAATCTGTAAAACCTAGAAATGGTTTATATTAATCTTGAAATGTAGTTATAGGCTTAGCAAATGCAAATCAATTCAATGTAGAGTTCTAAGGAAGAGAATTGCCTCTGCCAGATCCTCTTTCATAGAGGCTCTTAAGTCAGACTTTATTATTTTTAGGGCTGAAAATAATCTTTCGACACTGACTTGGGTGGGTGGCATTGCAGTAACTATTCTGGCCACATCACTAACGATCTCTGGATAAACAAGGATGGCTTCTTCAACAGTAAGTTTTGATGAGCGATCATACTTTTCAACTTCTTCTAGTGCTTTATAAAACTCCTGTTGGAATTTTTTTATTTGGACATTTACTGGTTCTGTAACGCTTATGCAACGTCGCTTTCGTTTAGCAACTTCTATTTTGTTTAAGAAGGAATCAAAGTCTAATTCTTCGTTTGAAGAAGATGATCCTGAGTTACCACTATTGCTTAAAAGAAGAACTTCATCCTGTGGAGGTATTTCAGATCGTAATCCCTTCATGCTAACTGCTATATCAAAGAGGGCCTTTTTCCCAGTAGCAGTCTGTTCACTGTTCAACAAAATTCGGCTCATTGGGTCGACATAAATAGCCACTAACAAGATTTCATTTTCCAGCAAAAGACTCTCTTTTCATCATTGAAGATGCAATGCCCTCAGCTATTAACCCTCCATTTTTGTTCAGGCGATATAACAGGCTCTTCCATTCCAAGAAGAATTTACCCGGGGTTAGATCGTCACATTGCAACCTCTTGGTGACAGTGAAGGGGTGAAAAAGAAGATTCTCCAGCTCTTTTGTTTGTGTCCACTGGCTTTCAGTTAATGCAAGATTTTCATTGTCCATTTCTTCTATGAAGTCTTTAAGTTCAAGCAAACGCTTCACCATTAAATAAGTGCTTCCCCAGCGAGTTGTTTGATCTAAAATGGCTCCTTTTCCTGCACGTCTTTTCAAAATTGCATCTGTTTTCGGGGCCCTGGCTGCAACAGTTACTTGCTGTAATTTGCCAATTAGTGTAGCTGCATGGCGATCTTTTAATCCATCTCTTATGGCAAGTTGCAGTGTATGAACAGCACATCGCATATGATGAATAGTAGCAAGCTTCAATGCTTCTTCAACAAAGTTGTCTAAAAAAAAGTCAGCATTCTCTTCAGTTTCTAAACTTTCTCCAATACTTGCAGAGCTGTCTTCCTCTAACTCTAATATCTGTTTGTTACCTTCTTCATCTGCGTTCATCTTCTCAATTGTGCTCAACATGTTAGAAGCATTATCTGTCACAACACAAAATCTGTTCCTTTTTAATTTCAAAATCTTCTAGAACACCCTCCACTAACTTCTGAAGGTAATCACTGGTGTGATGTGCCTGAGTGTCCTTTAATCCGAGGGTCACTGTTATTGTTTTGTTATTTTCATCCACAAATCTAATATTAATAGCGAAATAATTGACTCTGTGACGTGTGCATGCATCCATTTTAAGGAAGACAAAACGTCCTTTCAGAACTTTCTGTAGTTCTTCCTTTTTACATTTGGCCTCCTCAATTATAAGTTTCCTTATACTTTTTCTTTCCAGAGAAACACCAAGTTTTTTTGCCATTTCTCCATTTAGGCCTAAAAAGGCTGTCTGTGAAAAGAAGGATAGTGGTAAACTATTCTTTACTACCATTTCAATAATGTGGTGTTTGAATTTTTCTGGTGTCATCCTTATGGTAACTTTGTCAGATATAAAGAATTTTCTTATTTGTGTTTGTTCTCCAGTAGATTTCTGAACGTTTTTTGTCACAGAAGTAGATGCAATGTTTTCATTGCTATCTTTCTCATTCACGGCTTCTAACACTTTGGGATGAAAACGCTGTAAGTGTCTTTTCAAATTTGATGCTCTTGTAGGTGCATTTTTATCAGGCCCACTGAAACTGCTAATTTTTGCATCACATTGTTTTTCACCATCATCATCTTTTCTAAAACATTGGCACACGTAATGTTTTCCATCACTTGATAATGCAAAGTGCTCATAAACAGTAGACTTTGTCGTGTTTGTTGTTAGCAGTCTTTTTGCCATTGTTTAGGATGCCTCTTTCCCTAAAATATAAAATATGTTATACTAACTGGCATATAATTAGATTTTTAATATCAACATACACAGTCTTGTAAGTTGTACATACATGGATTTATACAAACAAATAAGCTATATATCCCAGCACTAAACCTAGACATGATTTTGTCCTATACAGAAAAACATGCACAGACATGTACTGTACACACACACACATAACACAGAGCCTACATTTTAGTACTCAGAGCATATAAACAATCTGCACTATACATAAACATTCATACATTCCTGCAGCACCACACTTACAAACCTAGGATAGACAGTTTCTTCCAGAAACATGTACACATGTCTTCCCTCATACTGACAAGCAGGCATGCAGGTTTTAAAATAAATATAAACACTTACAGTTGAATCCAAGAAGCTGTTCCACCAAGTTCTTCTAAGCTCTTCTAGCAGAGAGAGGTAGTTGGGCAGAAGCTGCTGCCTTCTCCTTTTTGTGTGTTTTTTAAATTCCAATCTAAATTTAATCGGAGTCGGAGTCGGAGCATTGTTTGCCGACTCCAGGTACCCAAAATTTCCTCCGACTCCACAACTCCGACTCCAACTCCACAGCCCTGGTTGTGGGGTTTGATTGAGTTTTCTGTTGTAGATGATGTACCAGATTGTTGTAGCATTGAATGAACACTCCTTTTAGTTTTGTCAGTTCATAGAAAATTAAGTTGTCCAGTGCGATTGGCAAAACCTGTTAAGTGTGATACTCTGCATGTTTCATGTTTTGCAAACTAGTGGCAGAAATTCAAATTAAGGGCTCCCCCCCAAGTAAAATATTGGAATTGGTCCCTAGAGCAGAGGGATTTCACCTCAGAAGGTGCAAGAGTAAGCTCCCTCCTTTTCTGATTCCCACTCCTACACTGGATGGGCTGCATCGGTAGAATTTATGCCACTATAGTAAACATTATAAAGTTTGATATTTGGTATCTATGGTTCTGAGTTTACTCTGTATGAATTTTTTTTTAAAATTTACTATTATTATTATTTTATTATGCATGGACTGTTCTATATGTGCTTGTCTTAACACACTGTCGTACCAATGGCATGCAGTCTGTACCAAGCTTAATTCTGAATGTACTCTTATTTTTTTGTTCTGCACAGTCAGACATCATCATTTAGTAACTAATGTGATCTTGAGCAAGTCACTTAACCCTCCATTGCCTCAGGTAAAAACTAGATTGTTAAACCTCTGGAGACAGGCAAATACCTACTGTACCTGAATGTAACTTGCCTTGAAACTTCTGAGAAAAGGTGTGAGCTAATTCCAGTTCTCCAATTGGTGATCTTAGGACCGTTTCTAGTGAATATCTATCCACTTCTCAAAAACAACCATCACAGGTTTGGTACTAATTAGCACCAATATAACAGCAGAGAAATTAAATGTGTACTAGCTTGGAGACTGACTTGCCCCTTCTCTTTTTTTTAAATTACCTTTTGTGCACTGCAGCTGTCATTGCTTCTTATTGTTGGTCTTTGAGCCTTGGCAATCTTTCAGACACTGTGAACTTTTGTTTGCAGCTGCTGGTATATTTTTTCCCATTATATGCCTCCCCTTTCCACTGCCACCTGGGGATCGCAGCAGTGATCTCCAGCCAAGATACATGGACCATGGCTTCCTTCAGTTCTGTCCTGACTTGAAACTGTTGCCACAATATGATAGCCAAGACTGTTCCCAAGATGCTGCTCATAGCGGTGGGAGGCGTTGATTTTGCCTGTTGGTTGAAATATTTGTAGACGCTTTTTGTGTCCGATTGCTGGAATATCTCTAAAAATTATACTATTAAGAACCCCTGAAGAAGCCTATATGGTGAAACAGAAGCTTTTGTTGGGCATTGATTCTATTTGCTGCAACGGTGGACACCTATGGTTGTGCAGCGTTTGCGGTTAAGCAGAAACGGGTGTTTCAGTTACCGACATGGATCTATTCAGATAAGTGATAGTAAATTCATTTAACAGTGTATTGATATTCTTGATTTAGAAGAGTTTAATTAATTCATTTATTTATTCTCTTATATACCGCGCTATTCTGTATCAGTGCGGTTTACATTGAACAAACTGAAATTACATTGAGAAGGGCATTATAACTTGTGTTATGTGGGCATGCAGACACTTCTTATTAACTGAGTGTTTAATTTTGTAAAGAATCCTTAAAAGTACTTTTTCGGATGTTGGATGTTTTAATTAATCTTAGTAATCTTGGAAGTTGTGCAATATACAATTATAAAAAGAATAAAAAGGCCAGTGACCTATGATGTGAGCGTCTGCTTTTAACCCTATGGTGATTAGTTTCGCCACATGTTAGGGGTAAGGCCATCCTGAGGTCATTAATGCCTAGTGAAAGTTTTGTAAAGTGACGTTGGTATGTTTAGGAATTTATTTAGTAAGTATTTGAAAAATATTAGTGATTGATAATATTTACTAAGGGTGTGTTTTGTATAATGCACAAGTCTAACCCATTTGGAGAAACTGCCCCGAGATGAATTATGGATAGTAATACAATACAATTTTTCAGTGTGTGCCGATGAAGCAAATATGTAAAACAGGCCCCCAAGTTAGGCTTTTATATGTCAAGCACTGCCAGAAACAGCAGCTCAAAATTATGGTCTGTGACCGACACAGTCCTAATAAAGTGCTTAATTTTCCTTTATTGTCTCGCTCTATATATCTTAAAAAAAAAAAATTAGTGGTAGCAAATACCATACATCTATTCTTTATAAAACTTAACTTTCTGCTCATCACACAGTTAAAATTTCCATTATCACACATAGTGCTGATTTTTGGTCCTTACATATGTTATATGGGTAATACTGTCTGCCTTTCTTCTGTCCTCTAGGCAAGTATATTTTGGTTAGCAACACTTGATTCTGAATAGATGTACAGATGGTTGTCTAGACTTAAATGCATACAACAGTCGTGTATTTTTAATTATGATTATGTTGTTGTGTATTATTGAGTCCATGCTGACTCCTGTTGACCTTGCAGATAGTTGTCTCTATCCTCTGGGTTTAGTTGGCAAGGTGTAACTGAAAGTATATTGCCAGGCCTGCCTTTCGCACAATAGGTCTACAGCACCTGGTATATTATTTCAAAAAAGGTGAATTGTATCCCATAAAACATGGATAGTGTACCTCTAAAAGTGGCTTTCTGATGTGGCAGGTGGTCCCCGAAGCCACAAAATTACAAAAGAAACTAATCATTTTATTGGTGCTTGCAAAGGCAAATAATTCAAACAATATACACATTTTATAATCTACAGATCTTTTCTTATAATATGTTTGGATGAAATTAAAATACTCCCTAAACATTCCCATTCTCTGTATAATCACAGTTTGGGCGAAAATGATAACTTCCGTTATCTCTGCAAGAGAAAATGATATATTTTCTGCACTGTGGCACAGTCTTGCAAGTGATATATAATGTCTGTATGCACATTCATTCCATTTATTCCAGGCACCATACAGCTTATATATTTTTGCCAGATTTTAACAGCTCATTTTTGAGATGTTGCACATCTGCCTTTTATACGAGGTGTTTTTTAAAATGAAAAATAAGAATTCGATATAAGAATGGCGTACTGTGTGTTCATATTAGAATTTTTGCATTGTGTTTTTTGTTTCTTCATCTTTGTGTCCATCTGCCTACTACTGAGCCACACTGGGGAAACAGGAGGTAGGCCTACCAAAGCGCCGTGCCCCATGACAATGCATTTGGAAGCCGGAGACGGTAGCAGTCCAGGTAGATGAGAGAAGCTGTTTGGGCGGGGGGGGGGGGGGGTGACAAAGCAGTCTGTACTGTCTAGAGCAGCGATGGCGAACCTATGGCACGCGAAGGCCTTGCAGCTGGCACGCGGGAAGGTCCGCAATTAGTTTTTTTTTTGTTTTTTTTTTAATTTTACTTGTCTGCTGCCGCCGTGGCAAAATCGAGCGTGCCGCGGGGCCCCCCTGTACCCGGCAGAGCCTGCCCTCCCCGTAGCAGCTCTCTCTTTGGTAGCTCTCTCTTTGGAGCTGCAGTCAGACGCGCCGGCTTGCAGAGCGCGAAGGGAAGAGTTTCCCTTTCGCGACTCTGTTAAGCCCGCGGGGGCTGATGGGTACTTCCCATCAGCCCCCGCGGGTTTAACAGAGCAGCGAGGGAGAAACTCTTCCCTCACGTTCTGCAAGCCGGCGCGTCTGACTGCAGCTCCAAAGAGAGAGCTGCTACGGGGAGGGCAGGCTCTGCCGGATACAGGGGGGCCCCGCGGCACGCTCGATTCTGCCGCGGCGGCCCCGACAGCGGCAACAGACAGGTTTTCTTTTTTTTTAATTTTCCCTGGGCTGGGGGGGGGGTTAGGAGTGGTGATGTGATGGGCTGGGGTGGGCGGGGCTGGGGGGGGTGTGGTAGTGGTGATGGGCTGGGGTGGGCTGGGCTGGGCAGGGGGGGTTAGGAGTGGTGATGGGCTGGGCTGGGGGGGGTTAGGAGTGGTGATGGGCTGGGCTGGGCTGGGCGGGGGTGGGGGGGGTTAGGAGTGGTGAGGGGGTGGGCTGGGGGGGTAGTAGGGGTGTTGGGCTGGGAGGGGGGGGGTGTTAGGAGTAGTGCTGGGCTGGGGGATTTAGGAGTGGTGATGGGCACTGGGCTGGGGGGGTAGGAGTGGTGATGGACACTGGGCTGGCTGGGGGGGGTTAGGAGTGGTGATGGGCACTGGGCTGGCTGGGGGGGTTAGGAGTGGTGATGGGCTGGGCTGGGGGGGGGGGTTAGGTGTGGTGATGGGCGCTGGGGGGGCTTAAAATAAAAATAGGGTGATGGGGGATTAGGAATGGAAATGGGCTGGTGGGATTAGGACTGGAAGTGGGTTGATGGGGGGTTAGGACTGGTAATGGGCTATGGGGGGGCTTAAACTGAAAATTGGGTGATGGGGGATTAGGACTGGAAATGGGCTGGTGGGATTAGGACTGGAAGTGGGCTATGGGGGGCTAGGACTGGTAATGGGTTGGGGTTGCTAGGACTGGAAATGGGCTGAGTGGAAGGGGGCTTGAACTGCAAATAGCTGTTGGGGATGGGGCTTGGAATGGAAATGGGCTGAGGGGAAGTGGGGGGCTTGAACTGCAAATAGCTGATGGGGACGGGGCTTGGAATGGAAATGGGCTGAGGGGAAGTGGGGGGCTTGAACTGCAAATAGCTAATGGGGAGGGGGACTTGGAATGGAAATGGGCTGAGTGGAAGGGGGCTTGAACTGCAAATAACTGATGGGAAGGGGGGCTTGGAATGGGCTCTTAGGGGAGGGAGCTAGGACAGGAACTGGGCTGATGGATGGGCTAGGATAGAACTGAGAATTGGGTGTTGGGGGAGCTAAGATTGGAAATGGGCTGTGGTGGGGGCTTGGATTGAAATGGACTCATGGAGGGGCTAGAACTGGAGGTAGGCTCATGGGGGGCTTGGATTAGAAATGGGCTGAGTGGAGGGGAGCTAGGATTTAACATGGGCTGATGGTGGGGCTAGGAAAGCACTAGAAATGGGCTGATGGGAGGCTGGTATTGGAAATGAGCTGATGAAGGGACTCGGATAGGACTGGAAATGGATGGGGGAGCTAGGACTGGAAATGGACTGATGAGGGGACTAGAAGGGAGCGGATACTGGGTGGGGCTGGAACTAAAAGGGAGCTGATGTTGGGGGAGATTAGAAGGGGATGGGGCTGGGAGAATGAAATGGAGAGGGGAAAAATATTTTGTGTGTGAGGGAAGAAAAATGTACAATTGGCCGGGTATTGGGAGAGTAAGTGGGGATTGAGGATGGAGGGGTAAAATTTGAGTGGATGAAATAGGAATGAGGAAAGAGCAAAAGGAGAAAGATTAGTATGTTAAAGCGGATGTAGAGAGAGAGAATGGAAAAAAAAAACTAGAAGAGAGAAGAAAGGACAAATGGACAGCAGATGATGGAGAGTTAGCAGAAAACATGAAGAAACCAGAAGAAAGTGGCTGGAGCAATTGCAACTGTGTAACTGAGCTGAGGTATTCTGTTTATGTAATTCCTTTTTGACATTGCCACTTGTTCTCTTTCCCCAGTAGGTCATGTATTGTTGTTCTCTGAAATGTATTGGTTTAATATTTGCAGTGTTGCCTTTTGATAGGTATGGTATGGTGCTTTGTGACTCCTGGTAGTGCTGTTAGGATACGGCGGGTTTGCTATTGGTTCTAAATGGGCAGTGTTTGTAGTAGTTCCTAATGTGCCTGGCGGTTGGCACTGGATTATAGTAATGTAGAAATCTTTTAGTCTGTCTTTATCCATACACTCATTAAGAGACATGTTTACTAAAAGTTAGTGTATGTTAGCATTATGCAAATATTTATGCAAATTGACGTGCTGGCACTTTGAGGAAATTCTTTGGTTTTGTGCGGCAGTTTGGGCACTCGGGCTCAAAAAGGTTAGCCATCACTGGTCTAGAGGATAGCCAGACCAGCATTGATGGAGGGGAGGATGCTTTTTAGGCCTCTGCATACACTGTATATGTGGGAAAGCCATGTCAGTCTGCCATTATTCATAGGTCTTTTCAACTTGTATCCAAATTTATTTATTCTTTTTTTTATACCGCACTCTTATGAATCAGTGCGGTTTACAATGAACATTAATTAATGATTTAACCATTTCCATTCCAAGACAGTAATATAGCCTTGTGGTCAGTTACTGGGTGTTATGGGTGCCAAAAATAACACACCAGGTCACTGCACTATGATAATAAATGGTGTACCTTGCTTAGTACAGAGTTTGGGGAGCAATGTCTCCAAATGGCTATCTGAAAGCTTTTGTGTAAGATCTTCAGTTTTATTCCTGTTATTCTCCCTTTTTTGATTTGTTTTCCCTTTATTCAAGCCCTTGTTCTATGTAAAGCCAAGTTGGCTCCTTTTTTTCATTGTAAACCGCTTTGACTTTTAGACTAAGCGATATATAAGCCTAGCTAAATAAATAAAATATGTAGCGTATATTTTGTATGTAACTTTTAAGTATAAGGATATGCAGAACTCTATATCTTATCAAGCTTTTTAATACATTTGTGATTTTCTTTCTAGATTATATTGTGGCCTTCCCTTACTTGGAATTCCTAATTTTGTGGCTGTCGGATATTGCGAGAGTGCAAACCTGTTTTTCTTGGACTGAATAAGAAATCTCCTTGCCATCAGAATGACATCAGAACTGGAGAGCAGCCTGACGTCTATGGACTGGCTTCCTCAGCTCACTGTAAGGGCAGCCATTCAAAAAGCTGATGCTTCTCAGAATGCTCATGGAACAGGTATTTCAAAGAAGAATGCACTCCTTGACCCAAACACAACTCTGGACCAGGAAGAAGTCCAACAGCACAAAGACGGCAAACCGCCATACAGTTATGCTAGCCTCATAACATTTGCAATTAATAGCTCACCAAAAAAGAAAATGACTTTGAGCGAGATTTATCAGTGGATTTGTGATAACTTTCCATATTATAGAGAGGCTGGCAGTGGCTGGAAGGTAAGATCTGTTTTTTTATGAATTTATATATTTATATTTTGTGTGCCCTACATCAAAGGTTCATCAGGGCCACAGATAAGTCTGGTTGATTGCGTTTGAATAAGTTTGGAATCATAATCATAAGGTTTTTTTAAGGAAAATATTACCTTCAGTTAAAAAATTGCAAAAGAGGATATAAAAGACAAAAGAGAAAAGAAATACGTGGCTAGCAGTCATCACTGGGGTCTTTGATGTGAGTCTGGGCGTTAGTCCACCATATTACTTGTAGTAATTGGTGGCAGCCTAAGGTTTCTGAGACCTCCCCTAGCCACAAGTCAATAAATGATATGCAATACACTTTCTCGTTGATTCTACAGAGTTGACATATCATTAGCTGGTTTTAGAATAAACCAAAATATACATTTACTATGAACATCCTGAAAATTAGGCCTGCTTGTGGTCCTCAAGATCTGCAGTTAAGAATCCCTCATCTGTAGCACTGTAAACTTTATTTTAAAAAAAGCAAAACAAAACTTCAAAAACACCTATAAGACTGCAAAAAAGTCTTCTCTTTCAAAGAAAATATAGAGCCTTGAGAAAGCAATTTTCAAAACTTTCTTTCCTGCAATTCAGACTCCTAGTACTGACCCCATAAAACATTTTACTCTGAGTCCCTTCTGTATATGTCCAAATTGTTAGTTCCCTATAATCCTGTTCATCATCAGGCAATTAGTTCCCTCTTATTTGGCGATTCATTTTAAACCACATTTCCAGTCAGATTTTCTTGTTTTGTCCCCTTACCTCAGATTCAAAGCCTCATTATCAAAGTTCAAGGCACAACTGAAAACATTCTTCTTTGCCCAAGCCTCTTCACAACTCCTGAATTTATTTAGTTACACCTGTGTCGGTCACCTTAAGGCTGCAAACCAGGCAGGATCTCCAGATTTCCTTTGCTTTCTTATTTTTATTCTTACTTTACCTTTTTGTAATATTATCAAATTTTAGTCCTTGTAAACCGCTTTGCTGCTAACCCAAAAGGTTGTATATAAAGAAATCTAATAAAGTTAAAAGTAAAGAACAGCTGTTTACCCATGGAAAAAGACCTGCTGATCAAATACTTATTTTATTTATTTGGCAGTTTTTATAGACCCCTTTTCCTTAGATCAGAGTGATTTACATTTAACCATAATACTTTTAAATTTTACATAGGACACTTAATGAGAACATGTTGAACAGATTAACGGGGTTTACATTAAATTTGACAGCTTTACATAGAACATAATGCACTTAAAGAGAAATATGATAAACATGATAATTTTAAACATGGTGTATCTGGGTTTTGACTGATAGCTCGGTTACACAGACTAGACTATATTATTTAAAAGGTCATATTCAGTGGACATTAGTCAGATTGTTAGGTCATCATTTGGTCTTTGTTAGTCTTACTGTGCTGTGTTTGATTTTCAAAGTGTTCTTTGAATAGTAGCATTTTTAATTGATAATTGTCCCCCACTACCATTGTGGTTAAAAACAGCAGCATGGTTAGTTTTATCTACTTCCCCAAAAGGTCCAGATTTGGGGCGGAGAGAATTCAAGAGAGGGAAAGCCTACATGGGGCTTTCAGGATGGTACATTGGTTCTTTACTAAAGCTTGCCCTTTATTTTACTGTTTTTGTCCTGTTTTATTGTTTTAATACTTTACATGATGTTTGGTGGTTATTGTGGCCTTTTTTTGTATGTTTAGTTGTAATCCACTTCATATTTTAGATAATTATGGGCTAACAGTATATTATGGCAGATAAAGACCAGTATGATCCATCTAGTCTGCCCAGTAAGGTGGCTAGAGTGTTTCTAACTGCAGTTCCTTGCATGTCACCCCCACCATACTTGAGTTAAGGGTTGTACCCGCTGCTCTGTGCGGGTCAGCCTCCCTTCTATTTATTGAATTTAAATAATATTTAAATTTGCTTTGATTTCATCTCTTGCTATAAAGGGATCCACTGTGTCTGTCCCATGACATTTTGAATTATGTTCCTTTTCGTCCCTCTAGTCCAGTCCCGGAACCATAGAGTTTAGAATCTCCTCCAGCAGCCTTGGAGACTGAATGACATCACAGCTCTTCTCTCTCTGGTATAAATAGGCAAGGACCGCCCCCTTCCACCAATACTTCAGTCTCCAAGCAGCTGAGGAGATTCTGGGCCTAGGGATAGGCCCAGCACAGATAGGCAGAGCTAGGAATTTTTTCTTTGTTTTCCTTTTCTAATTCTTGATGTTTTTTGTTTGGTTGCCTTTCTAAAATAAATAGCCACTTTTTTTTCTTCCCTCTGGCTCCAGTCCTGCTTCCTCCTTTCTCCCTCAATTTTCCCTCTCGTGGGGGGGGGCTGCCCCTTGGTGAGAAGGAGCAGCTTTACAGAGCAGAAGTAGCTTCCCTGCTCCCGAACCCGCAAGCAAGGGTGAGGAGCAGTGGAAGGCTTAGCCCCAGCCATCTCTAAGGGACAGTGAGATTGGTGGTGGGAGCACCGTCGGAGCCAAAGCCACGAGCAGGCTGAGCTCCTGCGCGTGTCTGCCTCATTGCAGCACCTCAGGTTGAAGCAGGGAACTGTAAGTAGGTCTCGTCGACTTTAACGGCGTTTTTTCTTTCTTTTTGAATTTTCTTTTACTTGTTTCTTGGAGGGGAGTTGAGAGGGAAGTCCCTGCCTCAGCGGGGATCTCATAAAGGAGTTCTTTGCCCTCCGGACACTTTTTTGCTGTGCGGGAAAAGTCCCGGCGGCCATTTTGAAAACCGCAGGTTTTTTTATAGTGGCTTTTTGGAAGCGTTTTAAGCCTCGTTTGCTGCAGACCTGCTATAGGCTCATCAGGCGCTTACAGAGCATTGGCCTGTTGGAAAAAAAAAAAAAGTTCAAAGGGAAATGAGCTATGCTGTACTTTTCCCTTATTTAAATATTGAGCAGATGTATCTAGGCTGTTTTTTGCAGGTCTCCAACCCGGAGAGAGCCCTTCCTTCCAGGGCTGGCGCTCAGGGCCAGCGGGGGGGAGGGGGAGTTCCCGTGGTGGTTTAGAGCAGTTCTTTGAGGCGGCTGCTATGCCTGCAAATCCACGCTGTCTAGTGTGCGGCAGGAGGAAAAGCTCAGTGCTGGAGTCGGTGCTGGAGTGCTGGAGTCGGTGTCCCTTGCTCCCTAGAGGCGCAGCATATGGACGGAGAGCCGGGACAGCCCCTAGCAGGCCGGAAGGCTATTCATACAGGCGCTGAGGCACTGTTATCTCCGTCTCTAGATCCTGAGGAGCCAGTGCTGGGGCCCCCCTCGGGCGGGTCACAGGAGCAGGGACAGGCGGGGGAGACGACCGGGATTCCGCCGAACTTCGTTGCCTTGATGCAGCAGGCTTTTGCCTTCCTTCAGCCCGCGATGTCTGCTCTTCCTCATGGACCCCAGAGTCAGAAGCGCTCGGTCTCTCTGGTCGGTTCGGGGAATGGTGCTCCGGTGGCTAAAAGTTGTAGGGCCACTTCGGAGGGTCCCGCACCCTACCTCGCTGATGGCCTGAGCGAGGGGAACGCCAAAAAGGAAAGAGTTCTCGGAAGATGAGCTGGAAGACGGAGAATTGCCTGACTCGGAGCAGCAGTGCTGGGTAGTCAGAGTCTTTTGGTGTGAAGAGCTTCCAGCCCTGGTTTCGGAGACGCTAAAGACACTAAACCTGCCTTCCAGTGAGGAAGCAGCGGAAGAGACATTAGAAGATCCACTGTTGCAGGCAGTGCAGACATCCCAGAGAGTGTTTCCCCTCCATAGGGTATTTCGGAATATGACTCAGGAAGAATGGGATTTGCCAGAGGCAGCCCTGAAGGGGGCTAGAGGGTTGGCTCGCCTTTATCTGCTTGTGAACCGCGATAGGGAGCTGTTTCGTTCTCCAAAGGTAGTTGTGGCGGTATCGGCGGTCACTCAGAAAACCACGATTCCCGTGGAGGGGAACCGCAGCGCTGAAGGCTGATCAGGACAGGAGGTTAGACACTCTGTGGAAGCAGGTGTTCGATGTTTGGCGCTGTCCATGCAGACCGGCTTGGGTGGCACATGGCGGTTTGAGGTGGTCCCAGAGGTTGCAGGAGACCATCTGGAAGGGCAGCTTGAAGATGCCACGCGACTGGAGTCGGGAACCGCGTACTTGGCGGATATTCATTCTGATCTCCTCTGCGGCTTGGCTACGGGGATGGTCTCCGTAGTAGCATCTCGGAGGTATTTCTGGTTGAGAACCTGGTCGGCGGACAGTTCGTCTACGGCTCGGCTTAGCAAGTTACCCTTTGGGGGTACGCTTTTATTTGGGGAGGATTTAGATAAGTTGGTCCAGGATCTCGGGGGTTCCAAGGGGGGACGTCTCCCAGAGAACAAGCCGAAGCAGGGCTGCAGTTCTGAGGGATTCAGGGAGGTCCCGAGAGTCTTTCGTAGTTTT
This sequence comes from Ichthyophis bannanicus, assembly GCA_033557465.1. Taxonomy (NCBI): domain Eukaryota; kingdom Metazoa; phylum Chordata; class Amphibia; order Gymnophiona; family Ichthyophiidae; genus Ichthyophis; species Ichthyophis bannanicus. Next base: position 59,494,622 of record CM066042.1, on the reverse strand, counting down.
CGTTCTCCCCGTTATGGACAGTCCCAGCGGGGGAAGTTCCCGCTTGGGAGTCAGGGATTTCGAGGATTCAGGGGAGCAGGCCGGGGGTTCGCTCCTTTCCAGTCCTCAGCCACAAAACAGACACAGTGAGATAAGGCGGGCTCAGGAGAGGGTAGTTCTCAGGGGAGGTCGGTTGCGGGAGTTTTACCCTGCCTGGGTTCGAATTAAGTCAGATTAGTAGGTCCTGGAGGTCATTCGAGGGGGGGTACGTATTAGAACTCCATCGACCCTTCGTAGGTTCCTTTGTCCATTCTCCCTGCTCAGCCCTGGGCACAGGCAGGCGGTCCAGGACACGCTCCAGCGGCTGCTGCAGCTTGAGGCGATGCTGCCGGTGCCCGCGGAGCAGTGCGGTTCCGGTCGCTACTCCATCTATTTTGTAGTGCCAAAGAAGAACGGCACATTTTGCCCGATCCTGGCTCCGACAAGGGTGAACCGTTGTCTCCGGATTACCCATTTTTGGATGGAGACCTTGCGTTCCGTGCTGGCAGCGGTCCGGACCGGGGAGTTCCTGACGTCGTTAGATCTCACGGATGCTTACCTGCACATCCCGATTCGGCAAGAGCATCAGAAGTGGCTGAGATTTGCGGTACCCATGGGACATTTCCAATTTCACGCGCTACCCTTTGGGCTGGCAATGGCGCCACGGACGTTTCCCAGGGTCATGGTGGTGGTGGTGGCGGCGCTCCGCAAAGAGGGAGTATTGGTGCACCCATATTTGGACAATTGGTTGATCTGAGCGAAGTCGAGAGAGGACAGCTTGGCAACAACGGCCCGGGTGGTCCAGATGTTCGAAGGCCTGGGCTGGGTAGTCAACTTTGCAAAGAGCAGGTTGGTACCATTGCAATCCCTGCAGTACCTTGCGGCGCGCTTCGAAACAAAGCAGGGGAAGGTGTTCCTTCCCAAGGCCCGGGCGCTAGGTCTGCGACAACTCGTCAGGCGTTTCTTATCGAGTCTGGCTCCAACAGCAGGGCAATACCTGCAGTTGTTGGGAACAATGGCAGCCACGATAGAAGTGGTTCCATGGGCTCGAGCGCACATGCGGCCGTTACAGGCGGCATTCCTCCGTCGTTGGTCGCTTCAGTCGGATGTCCTATCGCAGAGGTTAGTTTGCCCTCAGAATGTGCGTCACGAGCTGCGATGGTGGTTGAGAACGGAGAATATGGAAGCCAGCATGCCACTGGACCGGCGTCCTGGGGACTGCTTACGACAGACGCGAGCCTCCTGGGTTGGGGGGGCTCATTGCGAAGGCAGGTTTGCCCAGAGTTGTTGGTCTCAGGAGGAGACGTCTCGGTCCATCAACAGGTTGGAGATGAGAGCGGTGTTTCTGGCGCTACAGGAGTTTCAGGACACACTCGGTCGGGAGGCGGTCCGAGTCTTGTCAGACAATGCGTCAACGGTAGCCTACATCAATCGGCAGGGGGGCGCAGGAAGTGCTACACTGGAAGCCGAAGCGGGTCATCTGTGGGTGTGGACCGAACACAATCTCCAGGCTCTCGCGGCTCAACATCTGGCCAGCGTAGACAATCTCGAAGCGGATTTCCTCAGTCGTCACAGAGTGGACCCCGAGGAGTGGGTGCTACATCCGGGGGTGTTTGCTCTTCTGGTGAGGCGCTGGGGTGTTCCGGTAATGGCTCTCATGGCGAGCTTCGAGTCAGCGCAGGTAGCAAGGTTTTTCAGTAGGCGCTGGGAACGGATGTCAGAAGGGCTAGATGCATTAGCGAAAAGGTGGCCAGATGGAGTTCTCCTTTGTTTTTCCACCTTGGGCCCTCATGGGCAGGGTGGTGCAGCGCGTTGGGAGACATCGCGGTCGGGTGATTCTGATCGCGCCCGATTGGCCCTGAAGGCCGTGGTGTGCAGATTTGGTATGGCTGTTAGTGGACGATCCATGGTAGTTACCGCAGCGGGAGGAGCTCCTATGACAGGGTCCGTTGCGCATGCCCTAGGTGAGTCGGTTCTCGCTTACGGCTTGGCTCTTGAACGGGCTAGGATGACAGCTAAGGGTTATTTGGCGGCGGTCATTTCTACCTTGCTAAAGGCACGCAGGCGTTCCACCTCGCTGGCGTATGTCAGGGTCTGGAGGATCTTTGCAGCTTGGTGTGTGGAGCGTAATATTCAGCCGTTGAGGGCTTCGATTTCGCAGGTCCTTTCCTTTTTGCAGGATGGAGTACGGAAGGGATTGGCAGCCAGTTCAGTTGGCGGCGATTTCCTGTTATAGGGGGAAAGTGCTCAGTCAGCCGGTAGGATCTCACAGTGACATTAGGCTTTTTCTGAGAGCTGTCTTGCTTCTTCGTCCGTTGGTACGCTGTTCGGTGCCGACATGGAAGCTGAATCTGGTATTGGAGGCTTTGCTTGAGCTACCGTTTGAGCCGCTAAGCATCGCCACCCTGAAGGATCTCGCGTTAAAGAAGGTATTTCTGTTAGCTATTTGTTCCGCAAGGAGGATTTCGGAGTTACAGGCTTTATCCTGTAGGGAATCTTATTTGTCTTTCTTCCATGATAAGGTCGTGCTACGCTCAGTGCCGGACTTTCAGCCGAAGGTGGTCTCGGCCTTTCATGTCAATCACGTGGTGTCGCTTCCAGTATTCGCTAAGCAGCAAAAGGAGAAATCGGAAGGCAGGTTACATCCCCTAGATGTTCGTCGGGTTCTTCGGAAGTGTCTTCGGCGGACACAGCCGTTTCGGAAGACTGACAGATTGTTTGTGGCTTTCGGGGGGCTGCGGAAAGGTGAGGCGGCAGTGAAAGCATCCCTTTCTAGATGGTTAAAGGCGGCTATTGCATTGGCTTACCTTTTGAAAGGTAGGGTAGTTCCAGAAGGTCTCAGAGCGCACTCGACCAGGGCGCAAGCAGCGTCGTGGGCGGAGTACAGTTTGGTTTCGGTCGCGGACATTTGTTGAGCGGCTACTTCATCATCGTTGCATTCATTCTCGAAGCACTATCGGTTAGATGTGCAGGTGGCGGAGGACGTTCGTTTTGGCTCAGCGGTGCTTCAGGCTGGGTTTTCTAGTCCCTCCCGTTGATGTGCACTGCTCTGTTACATCCTCTATGGTTCCAGGACTGGACTAGAGGGGCGAAAAGGAAGAATTAATTAGACTTACCTGCTAATTGTTTTCCTTAAGGAACTCTAGTCCAGTCCCAGACCCCTCCCAGGGTATGCAGCCTGAAGGTGTTGTCCGTTTTATCTTAGTAAAAGGGGTCAAATTGGAGAGGATGTCTCCGGAAGAGGAGTGGGGTTCCGGAGGACGCGGAGTGGAGCCACAATGGGAACCCCGCAGAAGCGCGGTTTTGTTTCTACGTTTTTGGCATTTCTACAAGGTCCTTCGTCAAGGAGAAGGTTAGAATATGCACAGGTTTTTAGATTCTAGCCAAAGTTTATTTAGTTTATCTTGTTCTTTATCTACTTATTTGTTGCTCGGCTGAGTTGCTTTGTCAATAGGTACTGGTGGAAGGGGCGGTCCTTGCCTATTTATACCAGAGAGAGAAGAGCTGTGATGTCATTCAGTCTCCAAGGCTGCTGGAGGAGATTCTAAACTCTATGGTTCCGGGACTGGACTAGAGTTCCTTAAGGAACAACAATTAGCAGGTAAGTCTAATTAATTCTTACTATATTTGCCACCACTACCTCCATCGGGAGGGTATTCCATGCATCCACCATCTTTTCAGTGAAAAAGTATTTCTTGATGTTGCTTTTAAGTTTACCGCCTTGCAGCATCATCGTATGCCCTCCAATTTTACAGCTTCCCCTTCTTTGAAAAAGGTTTGTTTTGTTCATTAGTACTCTTTTAAGTATTTTAACAGTCTGTATCATATCTCCCCTGTCCCTCCTTTCCTCTAGGATATACATATTTAGGTCTTCAAGTCTCTTCTCATGTCTTCTGGTACAATCGCCAACTATCCATTGGGTTTTCATGGCAAGATACAGAAGTAGATTGCCGGGCCTTTCTTCCGTGCAGTTTGTTTGATGTTGCCGTTGTCACAAAAATGTGATCCTCCGCCGTGACTTTCCCCCTACCTGTTTAATTTATATGCAGAACAAATCATCAGAGAAGCGGGATTGTATGAAGACAACAGAGGTGTGAAGATTGGTGGAAGACTCAACAACAACCTTCGCTATGCTGATGATACCACATTACTGGCTGAAAGTGAAGATGATCTGAAACATTTCCTGAGCAGTCCTCAAGTTTAGTCCTCCACATTCGGGTAGTGCACCTCCTCCTGCAGCCTGGAGACTGGACCAATCAAAAACTTTTCTGTATGATGTATGCAGACGGAGCTCCCATAAGCCCCCAGTGTGTCCAGTCTCCTTGCAGCTTGAGGACGTGTGTGCTTGGTCTGGGTACACTTAGTGACTATTGGAGGAGCAACACTAGATAGTTATTGCTTTGGGGGTTTCTTTTTCCATATCATTTCTTTTCATTTCTTTAAGTCTGCTTTGTTACTAGTTCACTGGGGGCTTATGGGAGCTCTGTCTGCATACATCATACAGAAAGTTTTTGATTGGTCCAGTCTCCAGGCTGCAGGAGGAGGTGCACTACTCGAATGTGGAGGACTAAACTGGACCCTCCAGGAACTACAATTACCAGGTATGTGTAATTTCCATTTGCTTCTCACAATCAAAGAACATAGTCTCAAAATGGGCCTGCATCTTAATGAAGACAAAGATCATGACAACTGGCATAATCAACATATTCATTGTTGAAGGAGAAGAAATTGAAATTGTGAACAACTTTAACCTACTTGGATCAACTATCAATAAAGAAGCAACAAGCAGTCAAGAAATCAGACGACGCATTGCTCTTGGCAGAATGGCTATGAAAGACCTAGATAAGATTCTCAAGAGCAGAGATGTCTCACTCCATACAAAGATTCAACTTGTTCAAGCCATGGTATTTTCAATAACATCATATGGATGTGAAAGCTGGACAGTGAAAAAGACAGACAGGAAGAAAATTGATGCCTTTGAATTATGGTGCTGGCGGCGAATACTGTGTATACCATGGAAGGCCCGAAGAACAAACCAGTCGGTACTAGAGGATATCAAACCTAAGCTTTCTTTCGAAGCTCGGATGACAAGACTTCGACTTTCATACTTTGGACACGTCATGCGAAGAGAGAGATCATTAGAGAAAGACATTATGCTTGGCAAGATAGGTCAACGCAAAAGAGGAAGGCCAGCAATGAGATGGATCGCTACAATAACAGCAGCTACAGGTACCAGTCTGTCAACAATGAGCCGCCTGACTGAAGACCGAACACAATTTAGGATAGCTATCCAGAGGGTCGCCATGAGTCGACTCTGACTCGACGGCACTTGACAACACAACAATCGCCAAATCATGTTGGTCGCCTTCCAAGTGAGGCCTAACTGACAACTTGTACAGGTGCCTCCTCCTTTCTGCTGGTTATTCCTCTCTCTATGCAACCCAGAATCTTTGTGGCTTTGGCTACTGCCTTGTTGCATTGTTTTGCAACCTTGAGATCCACAGGCGCTGGTACTCTGAGGTCCATCTATTCTGCGCACATCATCCTCTCTCATAAGAACATAAGATATGGCATACTGGTTCAGATCAAGGTACATCAAGCCCAGTATCCTGTTTCCAACAGTGGCCAGTCTAGGTCACAAGTACCTAGCAGTTTCCCTAAAAGACACAGGTTCCAAGGTGCTTGAATTGGGGCAAGCAGTGGATATCCCAGGTCCCCTTTAATAATGGTTTATGGACCTTTCCTCCAGGAACTTGACAAACCTTTTTTTAAACCCAGCTATACTAGCAGTTTTTACTACATCCTCTGGAAATGAATTCCAGAGTTTGATTACACATTGAGTGAAAAAATATTCCTTTGCGTCCCTCTAGTCCAGTCCTGGAACCATAGAGTTTAGAATTTCCTCCAGCAGCCTTGAAGACTGAAAGACATCATTGCTTTTGCTGGCACCAGTATAAATAGGCAGGGACCGCCCCCTTTCACCAGTACTTTCAGTCTCCAAGCAGCTAAGGAGATTCTGAGCCTGGGACTGGGCTCAGTGGGCAGTAGCGGAGTTTCAAATAAGCAGGGCATTTCCTTTAAATTTTGGCATAGTTAGGTTAAGTTAAGGGGGTGATAATTTCTGTAGTTTTTGTCTACAGACTTTCTTACTCTTGTTTTTTTGTTTTGTAGGAAGAGTGCTGTGCTGAAGAGATTTTCAGCTTTTTGCTCTGGCTCCATCCTCCTTCCCCCCCCCCCCCCCCCGAGGAAATTTTTCCCCATCGAGTTAACGAGCATTTGGGGGAAGTTTGAGCTTGGTTGGCCTCCCAGCTCCCGAACCCGTTATTAAGGGTGAGGAGCAGATGGTAGGCTTGGACGCGGCAAGGAGAGATCAGGCTGAGCCTAGGACAGTCTTGACAGCGCCGGAGCTGAAGCCGCGTGAAAGGCTGAGCTCCGGTGCAGGTCTCTCGTTCTTCTTTCTTCTTCCCCGGCAAGACAGCACACGGTGAGTAGGTGGCTGCTTTGCAAACCGTTGGCCTTTTGTCCTTGCAAGGGGGGACTGCCAAGGGGACTTCACATCAGCACGCAGGGTGTTTTTTTCTTCAGCGGTTTTTGCAGCCGCGTGGGAAAAGCCGCGGTGGCCATTTTAAAGCTGCGGTGAGTTTCCTGGGCTTTTGGGCTGGCTAATCGGTGGTAGCAGCTTCGTTTTGGGGGGGGAACTGTGTTTGGCAAGGCTTTTGAGGCTAGTAGTGCCTTAGTGTGTGGTTAAAAAAAAAAAAAAAAAAAGACACCTGCGAACAGCTAAGATGAGACTCCTCAGTGTCAGTCAGATTCTGGCATTCCTTAAGGAGAGGTGTGGGGCAGGAGTGCTGCAGGTAGCCTAATATGCCTGCAAAGCCTCGGTGTTTGGTGTGTGGTACACGGCGTGGCACGGTACAGGACTCGGGTGTGTAAGCCGTGCACCCTGGAGGCAGTCGCGATGGACAAGGGGTCAGAGCAGTCCTCGGCGGGTCTGGAGGCAGTTTCTCTGGTAGGGGAGGCACTCCTGCCTCCCTCCCTGGGCCCGACGGAGCCGTTAGCAGGATCGTCCTCGGGGGAGGGGCCCTCTACGTCTCTCTCTGGGATGCTCCCCGGGGGCGTCCGCTGCACTGGTCCCACCGAATTTCTTTTCCCTCATGCAGCAGGCGTTCGCATTGCTTCAACCAGCCATGTCTGCTCCGCCTCAGGGGCTGAAACGGCTGGGGTCTGTGGACAGTCCTGCGGAGAGCGCTACTGCGGCTAAGAGGTCCCGGGGCACCAGGGAGGAGAGTCCGGCGTCTCATCTCAGGGAGGACCTAGGAGAGGTGGATGCACTTTTAGAGGAGGTCTCGGAAGGCAAGTTGGAAGAAGGCGAGTTGCCTGACGCGGAAGAGCAGAGCAGGGTTGTTAGAGTTTTTCGCCGCGAGGAGCTGCCGGCCTTGATTACGGAGACTCTCAAGACGCTTAACATGCCCTCGGGAGGGACGGCTGCGGAGGAAGCCTTGGAGGATCCCCTCTTGCAGGCGGTTCGAACGTCCCATAGGGTTTTTCCTGTGCATAGGGTTTTTAGGAGTATGATCCAGGAAGAATGGGACTTGCCAGAGTCGGCCCTGAAGGGTTCCCGGGCCTTGGCTCGCCTTTATCCGATAGCTGATCAGGATAGAGAACTGTTTTGCTCTCCGAAGGTAGATGCAGCGGTCTCGGCGGTCACTAAGAAGACAACTATTCCGGTGGAGGGGGGCGGCTGTGTTGAAGGATGTGCAGGATAGAAAGTTGGATACCCTGTTGAAACAGGTGTTCGATGTTAGCGCCCTCTCAATGCAGGCCTCAATAGCCGGGGCATGGGTGGCGAGAGCCTGTTTGCGGTGGTCCCAGCGGTTACAGGGGAATCTCTTAGAAGGTCAAGTGGAGGATGTTGCGCGGATAGAGTCAGGGACAGTGTATTTAGCGGACATTCATTATGATCTCATACGCGGTTTGGCTAAAAGTATGGCCTCGGTAGTGGCGGCTCGGCGATATCTCTGGTTGCGTAATTGGTCGGCGGACGGGTCGTCAAAGGCTCGCCTTAGCAAGCTGCCTTTTATGGGCAAGCTTTTGTTTGGCGAGGATTTGGAGAAGTTGGTCAAAGATCTCGGAGTTGAAGGGAGGTAGGCTTCTCGAGGATAAGCCGAAGCAAGGCCGGGTCCCGGGGGACCCCCAGAGAGTTTCATAGATTTCGTTCCTTTCGCTTTGGCCAGTCGCAGCGGGCGAGGTTTCCCACGAGAGGTCAAGGTTTCTGGGGCTTCCGGGGAGCAGGACGGGGGTTTGCGCCGTTCCAGTCCTCGGCCATTAAAAAGTCCCAATGAAATAGCGCGGGCTCAGGTGGGGGTGGTTCCCGTGGGGGGTCGTTTGCGGGAGTTTTACCCTTTCTGGGTCCAGATTACGTCGGACAAGTGGGTCCTAGAAGTCATTCGAGAGGGGTATGCTCTAGAACTCCATCGTCCCGTGTTAGATTCCTTTGTCCGGTCTCCTTGCAAAGCGCCGCTGAAGTTGCGTGCGGTCACGGATACTCTCCAGCGGCTGCTGCAGCTCAGGGCGGTGGTACACGTCCCTCCGGATCAGTGCGGCTGCGGTCGATACTCCATCTATATTGTTGTGCCAAAGAAAGAGGGCACGTTTCGGCTGATTCTAGACCTAAAAAGGGTGAATCGTTGTCTCCGCGTCACCCATTTCCGTATGGAGACGCTTCGGTCGGTAATTGCGGCGGTCAGAGCGGGAGAATTTCTGATGTCCTTAGATCTTACGCAAGCTTATCTGCATATCCCGGTGCGGCCGGAGCATCAAACGTTTCTGCGCTTTGCGGTGCCGATGGGGCATTTTCAGTTTCAGGCGTTGCCCTTCAGTCTGGCTACGGCTCCATGGACGTTCACGAAGATCATTGTGGTGGTAGTGGCAGCGCTCCGCAAGGAGGGAGTGCTGGTGCATCCGTATTTGGACGATTGGCTAATCCACACAAAATCCAGGGAGGAGAGTACCATGGCCACCGCCAGGGTGGTGCAGATGCTGGAAAGCCTGGGCTGAGTGGTCAACTTTACAAAGAGCAGCTTGTTGCCCTCGCAGTTCCTGGAATATTTGGGGGTGCGGTTACAGACGCAGAAGGCTGCGATGTTCCTCCCGGGTCATCGAGCGCAGGGGCTGCGGCACCTAGTGACTCGGTTTTTGTCCAGAACGGCGCCGACGGCGTGGCAGTATCTCCAATTGCTCGGAACGATGGCGGCAACAATCAAGGTGGTGCCGTGGGCCAGGGCGCACATGTGGCCGTTGCAGAGCGCGCTGCTCCGGTGTTGGTCTCATCAGCGGGATGCGTTGTCTCAGCGCCTAGTTTGTCCTCCGGAAGTACGTCTCGAACTTCTCTGGTGGTTGAGGCCGGGAAGTTTAGAAGCGGGCATGCCGCTCGAGCCTCCCTCATGGAGCCTGCTAATAACGGATGCGAGTCTCTTAGGCTGGGGAGTGCATTACAAGGGAAGATTTGCCCAGGGGCCTTGGTCCCAAGAGGAAAAAGAATGGTCCATCAACCGGTTGGAGATGAGAGCAGTGTGTTTGGCGCTTCGACAGTTTCAGGGGTGCGTGGCTCAGCAAGCGGTACGAATTCTGTCTGACAATGCGACGACCGTGGCCTACATCAATCGGCAAGGCGGCACCGGCAGTGCGACGCTGGAAGCAGAGGCGGCTCAGTTGTTAAGATGGGCCGAGTGGAATCTACAGGCTCTTTCGGCACAACATGTGGCCGGAGTGGACAATGTCGAGGCGGATTTCCTAAGTCGCCGCAGGGTGGACCCGGGGGAGTGGGTACTTCACCCGGACGTGTTTGCGTTGTTAGTGCGGCATTGGGGGATTCTGCAAATGGATCTGATGGCGAGCTTCGAGTCCGCAAACGTGGTGAGATTCTCTTCAGCAGGTGACGAAAGCGGATGTCGGAAGGGCTCGATGCGTTAGCACAGCAGTGGCCGGAAGGGGGTCTACTCTATGTGTTTCCGCCGTGGGCCCTCATAGGTTGGGTAGTGCAGCGCATAGAGCGTCATCGCGGCCTGGTGGTCCTGATAGCGCCCGACTGGCCCAGAAGACCTTGGTATGCAGACTTGGTGCACTTACTGGTGGACAGTCCTTGGAGGCTGCCACAGCGGGAGGATCTCTTGCGTCAAGGTCCTCTTTGCATGCCCCAGGTGAGTCGATTCTCGCTTACGGCATGGCTCTTGAAAGGGCTCGGATGACGGCTAAGGGTTATTCGGCGGTGGTCATTGCGACTTTGCTTAGAGCGCATAGGTGTTCCACTTCGCTGGCATACATCCGGGTTTGGCGTATTTTTGAGGCTTGGTGTGCGGAGCGGAGTCTGCGGCCCTTGGGGGCCTCGGTTTCTCAGATCCTTTCTTTCCTGCAGGATGGCGTGGACAAGGGGTTGGCGGCTAGTTCCTTGCCATCTCCTGTTACCGCGGTAAGATTAAGGTATATAAGAAATTGTAATAAATAAATAAATAAGGGCCAGGTGTTGGGTGCTCATGGTGACATTCGTAGGTTTTTGCCAGCTGTAGTGCTCATGCGTCCCCCAAAGCGGTGTTCGGTGCCAGCGTGGGACCTGAATCTCGTTTTGGAGGCCTTGCTCAGAGCGCCGTTTGAGCCTTTGAACGTGGCTTCGCTGAAAGATCTGACGTTGAAGACTCTTTTTCTGGTGGCGATTTGTTCTGCGAGGAGGATCTCTGAGTTGCAGGCGTTATCCTGTAAGGAGCCGAATTTGTCCTTCTTCAATCATAAGGTCGTTCTGCGTACAGTTCCTGCGTTCCTGCCGAAGGTAGTTTCTGCTTTTCATCTTAACCAGGTAGTGTCGCTGCCGGTGTTCTCGGAGCGGCAGAAGGAGAAGTCAGGGGGCAGGTTGCACCTGTTAGATGTTCACCGCGTTCTTCGGACTTACCTACCTCGGACGGCGCCCTTCCGCAGAACCGACAGGTTGTTTGTGGCCTTCGGGGGTCCGCGGAAAGGGGAGGCGGTGGCGAAGGCGTCCATTTCCCGTTGGTTGATGGAAGCGATCGCGTCGGCGTACCTGTTGAAGGGTAAGGCAGTGCCGGTGGGCCTTAGAGCGCACTCGACTAGGGCGCAAGCGGCGTCTTGGGCGGAGTTCAGTCTGGTACCTGTAGAGGATATTTGTAGGGCGGCGACTTGGTCGTCGTTGCACTCTTTTGCAAAGCACTCTAGGCTAGATGTGCAGGCAGCGTGGGATAGTCGTTTTGGCTCAGTGGTACTTCAGGCTGGGCTTGCGGGTCCCTCCCGTTGATATGTACTGCTCTGTTACATCCTCTATGGTTCCGGGACTGGACTAGAGGGATGCAAAGGAAGAGGAAATTAGATTTACCTGCTAATTGTTGTTCCTTAAGGAACCTCTAGTCCAGTCCCGGATCCCACCCTAGGTTTCGAGGGTCGTTTAGCCTGAAGTGCATGAGAAATCGTCACTGCGATATGGTGGTTGGTGGGGTTCTCGGAGGTCGCAGAGTGGAGCCATCGTGCGAGCCCTTCCACAGCACTGTTTGTGTATTCAATTTATCTTGTTCTAGGCAAGAATTAAAAAAAAAAATAAAATAAAGAGATAGTTATGATTATTGCTATATTATCTCTACTTATTTGTTGCTCTGCTAAGTTTGCTTTATCAATAGGTACTGGTGAAAGGGGGCGGTCCCTGCCTATTTATACTGGTGCCAGCAAAGCGATGATGTCTTTCAGTCTCCAAGGCTGCTGGAGGAGATTCTAAACTCTATGGTTCCGGGACTGGACTAGAGTTCCTTAAGGAACAACAATTGGCAGGTAAGTCTAATTTCCTCTTTTCTCTTATTAGTCTTAAATAGGTTACCCTATAGCTTCATTACATGTCCCCTAGTCTTTCTGTATTTTGATGGCGTAAACAATCTATCTAAATTTACCCGTTCCACTCCATTCATTAATTTATAGACCTCTATCATATCTCCCCTCAGCCATTTCTTTTCCAGGTTGAAGAGCTCTAACCTTTTTAGCCTCTCTTCATAGGGCTATCCTTACATCCCCTTTACTATTTTGGTGGCTCTCCTCTGTACCTTTTCTAATAACACTATATCCTTTTTATGATACGGCGACCAGAATTGCACACAATATTCAAGGTGCGGTTGCACCATGGAATGATACAGAGGCATTATAATATTCTTTGTTTTATTCTCCATTCCTTTCCTTATGATACCTAGCATTCTATTTGCTCTCTCGGCTGCCGCTTCACACTGGGCAGAGGGTTTCAACATGTTATCCATGATGGTGCCTAAATCTTTTTCCTGGGTGGTGGTTCAAAATGTGTAACTTTGCATCGTGTAACCATAATTTGGGTTGTTCTTTCCTAGATGCATAACTTTGCACTAGTCCACATTAAATTACATCTGCCATTTGGATGCCCAGTCTTCCAATTTATCAAGGTCCTCTAGCAATTTTTCACAATCCTCATGGGTTTTAACAGCTTTGAATAATTTTGTGTCATCTGCAAATTTGATTGCCTCACTCGTTATTCCCATTTCCAAGTAATTTATGAATATGCTAAAAAGCAGTGGACCCAGCACAGATCCCTGGGGTACTCCACTATTCACCTTTCTCCATTGGGAAAATTGGCCATTTAGCCCTACCCTCTGTTTTCTTTTAACCAGTTCCTGATCCACAATAGTACACTGCCTCCTATCCCATGACTTTTTAATTTCACCAAAAGGCTCTCCTGAGGGACATTGTCAAAAGTTTTCTGAAAATCCAGATACACTATATCAACTGACTCACCTTTGTCTGTTTATTCACACCTTCAAAAAAACATTAACCAATTAGTAAGACAAGACCTTCCTTGGCTAAAGCCATGTTGGCTGTCTCCCATTAAGGCTTTATACGTATTCAGTAATTTTGTTCTTTATAATGGTTTCTACCATTTTTCCTGGTACTGACGTCAGGCTCACCGGTCTGTAATTTCCTGGATCACCCCTGGAACCCTTTTTAAAAACTGGCGTTACATTGGCCATGCTTAAATTTTCAGGTATTACAGATGATTTTAATGATAGTTCACAGATTTCTAATATTAGGTCTGCAATCTGATATTTCAGTTCTTTCAACACCCTTGGATGTATACATCTATTGTTCAGTTTATCAAATAGTTGTAATACATCTTCCTGGTGTATTGTTATTTTTTTCAATTCTTCTGTGGCATTACCTTTAAATACCATTTCAGACGGAAGCAAAAAATCCCTCTAATGCATACAATTCCATTTGGCGTTCTGCATCCCAAGTGCATGATTCTGCACTTCTTTGCATTAAACCGCTTTGATTTTTCTGAAAGGCGGTATATAAAACCGTTAAATAAATAAATTGTAACTGCCAAGCATTAGACCATTTGTCCAGCATTTTAGATCTTTCCTCATGTTGTCCTCTCCCTTAGAAGTGTCCACTCTGTTGAAAATTTTTTTGTTATCTGCAAAAAGGCAGACTTTTCCATTCAGCCCCTCTGCAATATCACTTATAAAATACATTGAATAGTATCGGTCCCAGGACGATCCCCGACGCACTCCGCTACGCACCTTCCTTTCTTCTGAATGAGTTCTGTCTACCTCCACCTTCTATCATCTGTCAGAAAACCAATTTCTTATTCAGTTCACCACCTTGGGACCTATCCCCAGGCTACTCAGTTTATTGATAAGCCTCCTATGAGGAACAGTATCAAAGGCTTTGCTGAAATCTAGGTATATAGTTCCATCGCATGCCCTTGATCTAGTTTTCTGGTCACCCACTCAAGGAACTCAATCAAATTTGTTTGGCATGATCTTCCTCTGGTAAAACCATTTTCTTATCATTCCTCCAGTTTAGTCCTCCACCTCTTGGTAGTGAACCTCCTCCTGCAGCTTGGAGACTGGGCATGTCAAAATCGTGACGACACTGGATGTAGCCTTCTGGTCTCTCCCATCAGCCCCAGTGTGTCCAGTCTCCATGCAGCAGGAGGACGTAGTAAGCCTAGGTGCTGGGCTCACTAGAGGAACACATAAGGAGCATATAGTTAAACTTTAGGATTAAAATTTGATTTGGTACCTTTAAACTTCATTTTTTGCTCTCTGGTGGTATATACCTTTTAAAAAAAAAAAAAAAAGTTAGCAGCCGGCTACAGCCTCTCCTATCCTTTGGTACTTTCCTTTCATACAGGCAGAAGAGGCTCAGATCTTTCCCCCTCTCAGCTGTACGGGGGAGAGCTCTGTCTGCTTCATTCACCTGCACACGCGGTGTGAGGTGCTGGGCAGCCTGTTCCTGCGGGACATCGGGGAGCCTGAGGATCTTAGTCGGAGTCCCGGCCGACAGATCAGCTCTCGCCACGAACATCGCTCACAGCAGGGCTGAGTGACGTCGTGGCTTGCAGAGCTGCATTGGTACAGTAAGTGAGCGTCTGGCCTTGGTTTTGGCAGCGCGCCGACGGCAGGAGCTTCGGGGGCCACACGGCGTTCGCGGATCAGGCTTCTCACAGTTTCGGGCTGTTTTGGCACCAAGTGCACTGAAAAGCAGCCGCGGCCATTTTCCTTGTTTCCTGTGCACGGCGAGCCGCGTGGCAGGCCTAAACGGAGTTTCTCGCGCTGGGTATTGCGGCTTGGTGCGGGCCCCGGATCAGCGGGGTTCCTTCCTGTTGGGAAAGTGTCTAATTGCAGTTTTTATTGATGTGGGGCGTCAGTCTGTTCATTTTTCAGCCTTTATTTTGGTGAAAAAAAAAGGAGAGGACAGATTGTCTTTATTTCAGTGGTTTTCTTGCTTTAGCAAAGGGATCTTTATAAAAAAGAAAAAAGGAAGGTGTTTATTTTTTGCTTTTATGTTGTTGCTGCTACATTTCTGAACAAGGAATTGCGGGGGGTCCATCCTAATGTCATCTCGCCCGCAGTGCGTGGTCTGCGGTACCCGTAGAAGCACCGTGTCTGACACTGGTATCTGCCGTGTCTGCGCTACGTGTCTACCTGCGTAGAACAGCAGATGGAAGATAAAGGGCTTCTAGAGTCGCAGCGCGTGAAGGGGAATTTATGTTGGCGGCCCAGTCAGTACCCTGCTTGGATATGCCTCCGGGCCGGACCACTGCGCAGACAGCATCAGTTACAGAATGACCGCTCGGGGATTTTTGCCCTGATTTTGTTTTAATTGTGCATCAAGCCTTCTGTTTGTGGAGGCAGGGGAAGGTCCCTGAGCCCTTACAGACGACATCGACAGCACCGCTAACCAAGGGTGGCGAAGTGGATAGCATGCCATCGAGGCCTTTTAATAAGGGCATGATCAGCTGGCCACTCATCCTCAGAGTTGGAGTGCCAGGAAACAGAGGAAGCGGATTTGGATCCTGACTCAGGTCTAGAAAAGCTGGAAGAAGGTGAGATTCCGGAGCCTGAGGACCAGGTGAAAATTATTCAAGTATTCCGTAAAGATGAGCTTGTGGCTCTTATTACGGAATCACTTCAGATGCTCAATCTCACTACGGCATAGCCAGCAGAGGAGGAGCAGGTTGAGGATCCTCTTATTTATGCGGTGAGGCAATCCCAGGTGGTGGTCCCAGTCCACCGGGTGGTAGACCGGATGATACAAGATGAATGGGATCAGCCGGAAGCAGGGCTAAGGGGGGGGTCAGAATAATGAATAGACTTACCCTTTGGCGGATAAGGACAAGGAAAGTTTCGTTCACCGTAGATAGATGTGGCAGTGTCAGCGATTACAAAGAAGATGACGATACCGGTGGAAGGCAGTGCCGCCTTGAAAGATGCGCAGGGATAGGAAAGTGGATCGTTTGTTGAAACAGATGTTCGAGGTTAATGTGTTGTCCTTGCAAGCTTCCATCTGTGGGGCCTGGGTTGCTAGAGCCATGTCTTCGATGGTCCCAGCATTTAAGGAAAACTGATAAACTCGGGCAGGACAGTTTGATGCAGGTGAATCGGCTTGAATCTGGGTCTGCTTATCTGGCGGATGTGCACCATGATTTGATCAGAGCGTTAGCGAATAGTATGGCTTCAGTGGTAGCCGCCACGCGATCCCTGTGGTTGAGGAACTGGGCGGCCGACGGTTTGTCTAAGTCATGTCTCAGCAAGCTTCTCTTTAAATGCAAACTGTTGTTTGGGGAAGATTTGGACAAGCTGGTTAAGGATTTGGGGGAGTCCAAGGGCGGTAGACTCCAGGAGGACAAAGCTACACAGGGGAGGTCCATGCCGGCCTCTCGAAGTCAGTAGAGATTTCAGGAGGTTTCGGGGTACTCATCTAGGTGGTTTCCAAAGAGGAAGGTTTGCTTCAAGAGCCCAGGGGTATTGAGGGTTTCGTGGAGCAAACAGAGGCTTCGCGGCTGCCTCCGCAGCAGCAGGTCGAAAACAACAATGAAGCGAGGCGGGTCCAGGTAGGAAGCCAACCGATAGGGGTCATCTTTGGGAGTTTCTTCCTGCCTGGGCCCAGATAACATCCGATCAGTGGGTACTCAAAATAATTCGGGGTGGATATGCTCTAGAGCTGGCACGTCCAGTCCTGGATTCCTTCGTGCTCTTGCCCTGCAGAAGTCGGCAGAAAACGCTAGCGGTACGTCAAACCTTAGCTCGATTCATACAGATAGGAGCGGTATCCCCGGTCCCTACAGGGGAGTATGGAGTAGGTCGTTACTCCATATATTTTGTGGTGCCAGAAAAAGACGGGTCCCTTCGACGTATCCTGGACCTCAAGAGCGTAAATCGCTGCCTGCGACTACCTCATTTTCGGATGGAAACGCTGCGTTCAGTGATCGTTGCTGTCCGGCAAGGGGAGTTCTTGACTTCCCTCGATCTCACGAAGGCGTATCTGCACATTCCCATCAGGGCGGCCCATCAGAAGTTCCTAAGGTGTTCGCCCTTCCCTGGGGACATTTTCAATTCCGGGCCTTGCCCGTTGGCTTAGCAACGGCGCCACGCACTGTCACCAAAATCATGATGGTAGTGGCTGCGGCATTGCGAAAGGAAGGCATTCTGGTGCACCCTTATTTCGACAACTGGTTGATTCGGGCAAAGACCGAGAGCATTCAAGTGATAGAGTGGTGAACCTTTTGCAGAGTCTAGTCTGGGTGGTCAATCCGGCCAAGAGTCGATTGGTCCCGTCACAGAATCTTGACTATTTGGGGGTACGCTTCGATACTCGAAAGGGCACCGTGTTTTTGCTGGCTCGGTGAGCTCAAGCCCTTCGGCATCTAGTACGCCAGTTTCTGTCCACGCCGGTGCCGTCGACGTGGAGCTATCTTCAGGTGTTGGGAACGATGGCGGTGACCCTGGAGGTGGTGCCATGGGCCAGGTTTCACATGCGGCCATTGGCCACACCAGAGCAATTCGTTAAACAAGTGTCTACCCTGCCTGCTCCAGGTCCGGAGGTCCCTTCAGTGGTGGACCTGCCCAGGTCATCTGGAGGCGGGCCTACCCTTGGAACAGCCACTGTAGCTCTCGTTGTTGACTGATGTGAGTCTCGCAGGTTGGGGGGCACAGTGCGGACATCTTTATGCACATGGACAGCTCAGGAGAGCCAATGATTGATCAACCGCCTAGAGCTTCGTGCCGTAGTGCTAGCGTTTCAGTCGTTCGAGACCACGGTGAAGCACTAGGCGGTACGAGTATTGTTGGACAATGCCGCGACGGTGGCTTAATCAGTCGGCAAGGCAGAACGGGAAGCGTAGCCATGGCGGAGGAAGCAGGAGCATTGTTTGAGTGGGTAGAACCCTGGCTACAGCGGTGCACATTGCAGGAAAGGACAGTGTAACTGCGGACTACCTCAGCAGGGTCAGGGTGGATGGTGGAGAATGGGAGCGCCATCCGGAAGTGTTTGCCCAAATAGTCCGCAGATGGGGGCACCCAATTATGGATCTCATGGCGACCTTTCAATCAGCAAAGACAAGTCTTTTCTACAGCCGATGATATGAGAGGATGTCAGAAGGGATCGATGCTCTGATGCAGCGTTGGCCGGTGTCGGGCCTACTCTGTCTTCCCGCCGTGGGCGCTCATAGGGCGAGTGGTTCAACGCATTGAGGCCCATCCAGGAAGAGTACTATTGGTGGCTCCGGATTGGCCGAGGCGCCCGTGGTATGCGGATCTGCTTTGACTGCTAGACGGAACTCCGTGGAGATTACCGGTAAGGGTGGATCTGTTGCTTCAGGGGCCGCTTCAAATGCCTCAAGTGGTTTGGTTCTCGCTTACGGTTTGGCCATTGAATGGGCGAGGTTAAGGAGGAAAGGATACTCTGGAGCAGTTATTGCAACTTTACTTCAAGCCAGAAAACAGTCCACATCCCTAGCTTATGTGCGTGTATATTTGAGGATTGGTGTTAGCGACGGCAGGTGCGCGCATCGATGGCCTCCGTTCCCGTCGTGCTAAGTTTCCTACAGGGTGGCCATTTGCTCGGCAAGGTGAGTTTCGGAATTGCAGGCGCTGTCCTGTCAGGAACTGTTTCTGTCCTTTTCTTGCGCCCAGTACCATCATTTCTGCCTAAGGTGGTTTCTCTGTTTTCACTTGAATCAATCGGTCTCTCTACCGGTGTTGGGTTCGGCAGACAAGAGCTTCTCGGACTGTTTGCGGCGCTTAGACGTAAAGAGTGTTGAGGCGGTATTTAAAGGTCTCAGAGCCTTTTCGTAAGTCTGATCGGCTATTTATTTTGTTCAGAGGTCCCTGTAAAGGGGAAGCTGCGGCTAAAGCGTCTATTTCCAGATGGGTCCAGGAAGCGATTGCGTTGGCATATATTTTGCAAGGGCGTCCAGTGCCAACCAGGTTGCGGGCTCACTCTACTAGAGCGCAAGCGATGTCCTGGGCGGAGCATTCTTTGGTTCCGCCGGTGGAGATCTGTAGGGCGGCCACTTGGTCGTCTCTGCACACGTTCAGCAAACACTACCGGCTCGACGTCCTGGCAGCAAATGATGCCTGTTTCAGGTCGGCGGTGTTGCGATCCGGATGGAAAGCTCCCTCCCAATGATTACTGCTCTGGAGGACTAAACTGGAGGAATGATAAGGAAATAGGAGTTACACTTACCTGGTAATTGTGGTTCCTTGAGTAACTCCAGTTTAGTCCTCATTCCCGCCCAGGGTGTGGATCGCTAGCAGTGTTTGTTCTGTTGGGAGAAGCGCAACAGTGACAGGTGAGTGTAAATAGGTATAGGATTGGAATTGTACTGATTCTTTCTATTCCTGTCTTTCTGTTTTTCCTCTCGATTGGCTATAGCTCGGCATAGGGGGGGAAGAGAATACTGAGAGAAGCAGTCCCTCCGGTTTGGAGGGGAGGGGTGCATTATTGCGCAAGTTATCTGTTGTTAGTGAGTATAAGGTAGAGTTTTATATCTTAGCTACTTATTTGTTGCTCCTTTGAGTCTGCTTTGTCAATAGTTCACTGGGGCTGCTGGGAGAGACCAGCAGGCTACATCCAGTGATGTCTCGATTTTGACATGCCCAGTCTCCAAGCTGCAGGAGGAGGTACACTACCCAGAGGTGGAGGACTAAACTGGAGTCACTCAAGGAACCACAATTACCAGGTAAGTGTAATTCTCCAGGACCAAGCAGGAAGTCGGTCATCACATATGGGTGACATCGACGTCGATGGAGCCCTTGCGGAGCATTTCCCCGCTTTCCAAGAAGGCCTTTGGGAATGCAGGCACGCATGCGCGGTTCCCTTCCCGCCTAAAGGTGCCATCTTGCTCAGTCTCTCTTTTTCCATGAAGCCCACCGGAAGTGTGTCCTAGTCCTCCCGGAAAATAGTTTTTTTCGCGATTCCTTCGCTATTTTTTCTCTGGTTCGACGCCGGTTCCCCTCCCGCCGCGTTTGGTACACCGGTATCGAGCCCGATCTTCTTTTTTAAGTTTTTGCCCTTCGTGGCTGGCGTTCACGCCCTTTTTTTCTTTTTCCCTGTAAGGCCGGTCCTTTGACCTCGCGGGGACTCTTTTTTTTTTCCCTGATGGCTTCCAGTGGGTTCAAAAAGTGTGATCGGTGCAAGAAGCTAATGTCTCTCACCGACACACACGACTGCTGCCTTCGGTGCCTCGGTCCTGACCACGATCCTAAGATCTGTGGACCATGTGGGAAAATGCCTTCCAAGGCACTTCGAAGTCGTCAGCACCAAAAGGAAAGGCTTTTTTCTGACTCGGCCTCCGGCCAGGCCCGGACCTCATCTGAGGCCTAGACATCTCGGGAATCGGATCCCGAGCACCGTCGGGGCTCCTCGGACAGGGGGTCCCCCGACCGGGAACGAAAGATGAAGAAGCGGCTCGCGAGGGCGTTGTCAGAAGAGGTCCCTGGCTCCTCCAGAACTAGGTCTCAGACCCCCGACCGTCGCCCCGGGCCTGTGGAACAGGAGAAGCCTCCCAAAGTACCTCGACTGGAGCCGGAGTCTGCTGGACATGTAAGTCCTGTAGTCCTCGTGGACTCTCCTCCCAGAGAGCCGACGTCAGGCCCAGCGCTGCCGGGGCCCGAGTCGGGGGCTGCTGTCTCCTGAGCTGTGCTTCAGGCTGACAGCCTTGAAGAGCAGACTGTCTGCCTTCATGGAACAGCAGCGGGCACTGATGGCCAGCCTGTCTGGCGCATCTGCCCCGACCACCAGGACATCGACATCAAAGTCTACCCCGGAGACCAAGCCGATACTCGAGACCATAAAGGCTCGAGGTCGACCTTGGTCGCGGTCTCCCTCAACCTCCCGTTCGGGACCGAGGGTGTCGACACCAGTGCCTTTGGCGTCGGGGCGGGTGCTCACAGGCCCCGCGAGGTCGGACCCCGATTCCTCATCGGACGAGTCCTCCTGGGAGACGGAGGACGAGGAATCCCCCCGACACCTTCAGGACTCAGTGCGTCCCATCGGATTCACCGCAGTCTGAACCCTGGAGTAGATCCCCTCCAGAGGATACCCGGTTCTCGGAGTTCGTCCGGGATATGGCCACTGCTTTGGCTATCCCTGCGGATCCCGAGGAGGAGCCTCGAGCCGAGGAGCTCGAGGCCCTACAGTATGACTCTCCTCTGAAGGAGGCCTTTACTGTTCCGGTTCCTCCGATGCTGGAACGGCTCCTCTTCCGGATGTGGGAGGCACCGACCTCGGCGCCGGTTCTAAGCAAGCGGGTCGATTCTATCTATTGACTCCGGAAGAGCCCTGGCTTTCAAAAGGTACAGCTACCACACCATTCCATGGTGGTGGAATCGACCTTGCATCGCCTGAAAAGTCAGAAGATGCACTCCGCGGTGCCCCCTGGCAGGGAGGCCCGGAACCTCGATGGTTTTGGTAGAAAGTGCTTCCAGGGCTCGATGCTTGCTTGCTGTGTCTAGTCGTACCAGCTGTACATGGGCATGTACTTGCGAGACCTGGCCAAGGAGCTGGCCGGGTTCTCTGCTAGTCTCTCCGGGGAACACTTGCAGAGGTTCAAGTCCTTGTCCTCGGGGATCCGGGAATGCTCCAAGTTTGTCCCACGCTGCCTACGATGGCTTCAAGGCTTCGGCCCGTGTTGCAGCAGCCGGCATTGCGGCTCGACGCCAGGCATGGCTGCAGTCATAGGACCTCGAGCCATGGGTTCAGGACAAGTTGGTCGATGTCCCTTGCTGAGGTGAGAACCTTTTTGGCAAGCCCATGACCGAGAATTCCGCACAGCTCGAAACCGAGCATCTCATGAGGACAAGGCTGTCTAGGAAGACTCCGGCCCCTTCTCACAAAAAGAAGGGCTCGGGTAAAAAACCCTTTTACCCGAGGAAGGGCACTGCCTACAAACAGTACCCACAGTACCAGGCCGCCCAAGTTGCCCCTCAGGGTCAGCAAGCCAAGGGGCAGTGTAATGGGCCCCGTAGGCAGAGGACTCCCAAGCCTCCGGTCCCTGCTCCCACTCAGCATGGTGGGGGCTTTTGACTCAACAGGCATAGCCTCTCCGTCCCTGCTCTCCCAACCCTGCACAGGAGGTCGCATCGCCCTGTTTGCCCACAAGTGGCCACTCATAACTGGAGACAGTTGGGTGTTAAGCATAGTCCACAAGGGCTATCTGCTACACTTCCAACAGCTGTCTCCTCCAAGGCCTCCCCTGCACACAGATCTTCTCCTTCAGGAGCTCCAAGGTCTGTTGGTGGACAGGGTGGTGGAGCCTGTGCCTCCACACTTACAAGGTCAAGGGTTCTACTCCAGGTATTTCCTGGTACCCAAAAGAACCGGTGGCCTTCGGCCCATTCTAGACCTCAGAAATCTCAACAAATTCCTAGAGAAGCAAAAGTTCAAGATGCTTACTCTTAGAACACTTCTGCCCTACCTCCAGCAGGGAGATTGGCTATGCTCCTTAGATCTAAAGGATGCGTACACTCACATCCTCATTCATCCAGACCACAGAAAGTACCTCAGGTTCATTGTGGGAGGAAACCATTATCAGTACAGAGTACTGCCTTTTGGCCTCACCTCCGCTCCCAAGGTCTTTACCAAATGCCTGGCAGTGGTGGCGGCCTACCTAAGAAATCAGGGAATCTTTGTCTTCCCCTATCTGGACGACTGGCTCATCAGGAGTCAGACATGCCAGGAGGCCAGACAAGCCACCCTCAGGACTATTGCTCTTCTTCAAAGACTGGGGTTTGTAATAAACTTCGCAAAGTCCACTTTGCTCCTCTCCCAGAACTTGGAGTTCATAGGGGCGAGATTGGACTCTCTGCTGGCAAAGGCATTCTTGCCAGAAGACAGAGCCCAAAGACTGATAAACCTGGCGAGCCAGTTTCTCAGCAGGTCACTGGTCTCCGCCAGACTCTGCCTGAGGCTTCTTGGCCACATGGCTTTGACAGTACATGTGACCCCCAATGCCAGGCTCCATATGAGGCCTGGGAAGTGGTGCCTTCGGACTCAGTGGTCACAGGCCACAGGCAGCCTCAGAGACAGGATAAGGGTGTCTAGACAATTTCTGAATTCTCTCAGCTGGTGGCTGCACCCACCCAATCTGCTGCAAGGGGTACCTTTTCAGATTCCTGGGTTCACAGTGGTGTTGACCACGGACGCCTCCCTGCAGGGCTGGGAAGCTCATTGTCTAGGCAAGTGCACCCAGGGCCTGTGGTCTCCCTGGGAAGCCGCACAGCAGATCAATCTATTGGAACTCAGGGCTATTTGGTTAGCCCTCAAAACCTTTTCTCCAACCCTGGCTCCATCAGTCTGTCCTAGTTCAAACAGACAACCAGGTAGCCATGTTCTATGTGAACAAGCAGGGCGGAACTGGGTCCAGGCTCCTTTGTCAGGAGGCACAGGACCTTTGCTTGTTTGCTCTCAGGCACAACATGCTCCTCAAGGCTGTGTATCTCCCTGGCCAGAAAAATTACCTGGCCGACAGGTTGAGCAGGATTCTACAGCCCCACGAGTGGCAGCTCCATCCTTTGGTGGTTCAGAATATTTTTCTGAAATGGGGACTTCCATCCATAGATCTGCTTGCCAGTCCACTGAACAAACAGCTTCCAAAGTTCTGCTCCAGGCAACCGCATCCTCTGTGGATAGCAGCAGATGCTTTTCTGATTCCATGGTCTCAGGGCCTCCTGTATGCGTTTCCTCCCATGCCCTTGGTGGCCCGGACCCTGTTCAAGATTCTTCAGGACAAGGCCTCAGTCCTGCTGGTAGCTCCCAGGTGGCCGAGACAGCCTTGGTTTCCACTTCTGCCTCAGCTGGCGGTGGATCCTCCACTGCCTTTCGGGTTGCAACCCGATCTTCTCTCTCAGGATCAGGGTTTCCTTCTGCACCCCAATCTCAAAGCTCTCAATTTGATGTCCTGGATGCTGCAAGGGTAAATTTGGCTCCCTGGGGCCTACCTCAGGAAGTTGAGGAGGTTGTCCTAGCCTCTAGGAAACAGTCCACTAGGAAAACCTATGCTCTCAAATGGAAAAGGTTTTCTGTGTGGTGTCAGCTACGTACAGAGGATCCTTTCTCCTGTACTGTACCAGTAGTGCTTCAGTACTTACTGCACTTATCTAATCAGGGACTTAAGTCCAATTCTGTTCGGGTCCACCTCTCAGCCCTAGCAGCTCACCACTCACTGGTGGAAGGACATTCTCTGTCGGTTCACCCCTTGGTGTCCCGGTTTCTCAGAGGCTTGCTTTTGCTCAAGCCTCCAATCCATCCTCCTGCTCCTGAGTGGGAGTTGAATGTGGTCTTGAAACAACTGACTCGCCCACCTTTTGAGCCGATGGCTACTTGCCCTCTACGCTTCCTGTCCTGGAAGACACTCTTCTTGATAGCCCTAACCTCGGCCAGGCGAGCGAGTGAGCTTCAGGCCCTGGTCTGTGACAAGCCTTACACCCACTTCTATAGGAACAGGATAGTCCTTAGGACTCATCCAAAGTTCCTCCCAAAAGTTGTCTCCTCCTTCCACCTTAACCAAGAGGTGGTTCTTCCAACATTCTTCCCTAGGCCTCATGCAAGCCAGGCTGAAGCAGTTCTGCATACCCTGGACTGTAGGAGGGCCTTATCCCTTCTACCTTGATTGTACGCAGGGGCATAGAAAGGTTACTCAGCTCTTCATATCTTTAGACACTAATAATTTGGGGTTAGCTGTGTCCAAGTGTACCTTGTCCACCTGGGTAGCTGACTGTATCACCTGGGCTTACAGGGCGGCTGACCTTCCTTTGCAGGGTCGGGTCACGGCCCATCGTGTCAGGGCAATGGCTGCCTCAGTGGCTCATCTCCGCTCTGTACCGTTGGTGGACATCTGCAGGGCTGCAACGTGGTCCTCAAGCCAGACGTTTGCGGCCCATTATTGTCTGGAAAGGGAGTCCCGTAGGGACAGTGCTTTTGGCCAGGCAGTACTCTGGAATCTCTTTGAGGTTTAGGCAACTCCTGCCCTCCAGCCCTCCGTTGGGCTATCGGTGGAGGTTCTGTCAGTGAAAAGCCTTTCTTTGATGCTGGGACTAGAGGGAGTTCTCTTGTTCAGCCTGGGTTCCTGGTAGCCCAGAGCTAGGGAGTCACCCATATGTGAGGACTGACTTCCTGCTTGGTCCTGGAGAAAGAGTAGTTACTCACCTGTAACAGGTGTTCTCCAGGAGCAGCAGGAATCAGTCCTCACAACCCTCCCTCCTTCCCTGGGAGTTGCAGTTGTACATAGTTTATTTTTTACATTTTTGTGTGCTGTTTTTTAGCTAAGTCATTTGACTGAGCAAGATGGCATCTTTAGGCGGGAAGGGAACCGCGCATGCGTGCCTGCATTCCCAAAGGCTTGCTTGGAAAGCTGGGGAAATGCTCCGCAAGGGCTCCATCGACGTCGATGTCACCCATATGTGAGGACTGATTCCTGCTGCTCCTGGAGAACACCTGTTACAGGTGAGTAACTACTCTTTCCTATTTTGCCTTGAATCATGCAATCCATTGGTTTCCAAAAAGACTACTATTTTTTCTTTCAAGAGCACCTCCCTTACTTTTCCCACCACAGAGCTAAGTCTTATTGGCCTGTACTTTGCCACCTCTTCTCTATTACCACTTTTGTGAAGAGGTGCCACATCAGTTTTTCTCCAGTCCCTGAGGTACCTTCCCTGTCTCCAAGGTTCTATTAAAAACACCCTTTAAAGGCCCTATAAGAACTTCTGAGCTCTTTCAGCATCCTGGGATGTATCCCATCTGGTCCAATGCCTTGTCTACTTTCATTTTTACAAACTGTTACCACACCATTCATAGAAGATAATGTGTTTTCTCCAGGACCAAGCAGGAAGTCAGTCCTCACTTATGGGTGACATCGACGTCGATGGAGCCCCCGTGTGGAGCAATTCCCCAGCTTTCTAAGAAAGCCTTTGGGAATACTGCACGCATGCGCGGTCCCCTTCCCGCCTAAAGGTGCCAGTTTGCTCAGTCTTTCTTTTTCCGTGGAACCCACTGGACATCTGTCCGTGTCACCCGGGAAAATTGATGTTTTTTCTTGCGATTTCATTGTGTTTTTTTCTCCGGTTCGATGCCGGTTCCCCTTCCCGCCGGGTTCGGTACACCGGTATCGAGCCAGTCTTCTATTTTTCAGTTTTTGCCCTTCGTGGCTGGCGTTTGTGCCCTTTTTGTCTTTTCCCTGGAAGGCCGGTCCTTTGACCTTGCGGGGTCCCTTTTTTCCCCGATGGCTTCCAGTGGTTTCAAAAAGTGTGATCGGTGCAAGAAACTAATGTCTCTCACCGACACACATGACTGCTGCCTTCGATGCCTCGGACCGGATCATGATCCTAAGGTCTGAGTCCCGTGTGGCAAATTGGTCCACTAAGGAACACAACGAGCAGAAGCAATGGATGACCCAGTGGCTCAAAATTAATGTAAATCGCTTTATTGAAGGTCCCCGACGCGTTTCGGCTTACGCCTTTCTCAAGGGGAGAGTTGCTTACAAAGAAAAATAAATATAAATCGGTTAAATACATGCATAAACATAACTCCAAAAAAGGCAACCGGGACACGTTTATATAACAGTGACTTAAAACTAAAAATTAAACCATAAATTATACAATAAAGGATAATAAATAATAAACTATAACATTCATATTAGTTTAATAAATAATTATAAATAGTTAAAAAACCTAATTAAAAATTAAAAATCATAATTAAGAATCATAAAAAAAATAACAATAAATCCATAAAAGAAAGTGGAGAACAGACACAGGGCAGAGATATGTGAATAATACTACTCATTCAAGCAGAAAAAAAGAAAAAAAGAGCCGTGCACTGAAGTGCCGTTTAAAATAAAGAGACACTGAGGTCTTTACTGTGCCACTATGTGAATAAAAGGAACAAGATTTAAAGCCTTAAAAACGGGGAGTTGAATTTTTTGTTTGACCATAATTAATACTGCTCATTCAAAGCAGAACTAGATAAAAAAACTACTCACTGCGATGTACACCAAAGTACCGTTTATAATGAAGAGACACTGGGGTCTTTACTGTGCCACTATGCGAGTAAAAAGAAACACATTTAAAAACGGAGGATTCAAAACCGGGGTGTTAACCATAATTTATACTACACGGTCCAGCAAGACTAGATGGAAAGCTACTCACTAAGACATGTATCGAAGTGCCGTTAAATTGAAGAGACACTGTGGTCTTTACTATGCCACTATGTGAGTAAATAAATATACAAAAAAATGAAGCCTTAAAAAACGGGGTGTTGAAGTGCTTGTTTGACCATACATTTAAAAATTAACCTAAATTGAAATTGTCATCCTAACGAAACCTGTGCAGTGAATAATGATCCAACCATGTCATAAAAAAACATATTTAACCGTGATATATGCAGGGCATAGGTACTTCGTTTAAATAAAATAATCATTGGAGCATGCATCAAGATTGTCAGTTGAATAAGGCTTCAAGAGATAGTGCTTTACCACTTCTTGGACTTAAGCATTTCGAGTGAACCTTATCTAAAAAACTATATAGTGACAAGATACCTCGTGCCGTGAAAAGATTAAGCTTATATGGAAAAAATGTGAAAAAATGAAGAAATGTGAGCGGATTTTAATCTTGGAAGACTACTCACTGATGCGGGCACCAAAGTGCCGAAACACTCTGCTCTTTGGTGAAGTGCTGTAGAAATGAACACGGACTTCATTGAGACATGTTAATGGTAAATTGGTGCTCTTCTGAAACTTACAGAAACCAAATATTTTAAGTTACCTGATAAAATCGCTCAATCAGATCAATCGAGTTTTAAAATATCACACCACTATACTTGCAATGAAACCACTGGCAGGACTGTGCAAAAAGCGAGCTCTAAAATCGGATCAGGAAGCTTGTTTCGAAACGTTTCTTTTAAAGACGCTGACTTTCGCGCCAAAAGGGGCGTGGCAATCCTTGTCCAATCACCGGAAGGTGTAAAGAAAATGAATGTAAAAAATGAATGTAAAACCAGGAGAACAGAGATACCATTTGCAAAACCATTATTTAATTACGTTAAAAACAATAATTGGGTATAATGAAAAGTAGTCTACTGTGTGACATTAGAGGGATATTGATTGTGCACAGAAGTCTCTGTACAAAAATAACTTATGTAAAGAGAATAACCAGGGATAATAGCGACCCTAACTAAAAGTCTTTACAAATGGCGGATTTGCCCTAGTGTAACATGATTGCTCGAGGCAACGGCAGCGGTAATTGAGAGATGAAAATATACAAATTAAAACACGTATTGGATTACTAGAAAAAAATACTGAAATTCATTTTAAAAAAGTATACTCATATGGATACTCTACACTGAACCCAAAAATTGGTTATGCATTGTAAAAACCGGATGTTAAGAAAAAATAAATATCATAAAACTTATGATAAGGAAGCTTGTCATAGTTCAGTAAGGAACTATAGACATACCTGCCCAAGATAACGGCAATTGTGATGAAAAATAAAAAATAATAAAATTGTGTAATTTAGGACACGTGTTGGATTGCTTAGCATAATACTAAAAATCATTAAATTGTGTTACTCTTATAGAACCACTACAGTAAAAACCAAAAAATTATTAAATTAATTAAAAATAAATATAAAAATAAAAATAAAAATTAAAAATTAGTAATGCAAATTTAATAAATAAATAAATAAGCTAACTTCGTGTTATTCTATGATAAATAAATAAATATACTAAACTCATATAAAGAAATAATTAAAAAACAATAAAATAATTAAAAATTGACAATGTTTAAAAAATATTTATAAAAATACATTCATATAATAAACAAAATTGAGTCTTGTACGGGGAAGAAAATTTTGATTGCATATTTGAGTTGTGAATCAGTGGAACATGTAAAAAAATATATATAATTTAGAAGTTTCAAGCTCATGCAAATAAAAATAAAAATAACAATAATAATAATAATAATATTGAAAAGGGGGGGGAGAAAACATTCATTACTTCTCATTTAATGATAAGCAACTGCGTCTGGCTGAGAAATTGTTTTAAAAGACTGAAGACTACAAAAAAACGGATAAATCAATCTCTTGGTTGAGGCCGTTAGGTTCCAAACTATTAAATTCGTATATGAACCGCTGTTCTAACTTCAGGAGAGACCTGTCCACGTCTCCTCCTCTCCAGTGTGGAATAATCACTTTTAAAACCACATATTTCAGGTCCTGTATAGAATGATTCATTTTAAGCCAATGGGCGACAAGGGGGCGATCTGGGACGCCTCGTTGGAGACAACCTCTGTGTTCTATGATGCGAGTTCGTACTTGACGTTTAGTTTTACCAATATAAACTAAATTGCAGGGACATGTAATCAAATAAACAACATTTTCGGTTTTGCAATTAGAGAACGTGTGTAGGTGTACTTTGTAATTGGTTGTCGGGTGGATGAAATTTTTTTTCGCAAGAATAGTGTGTGGGCAAACAGAACAGGTGCCACATTTGTAGTGACCCTTAATGCTTGGTGAAGGTTTGTGATATGTTAGAGCGGAAGGTACAAGAATATTTGCTAAATTGGGATTTCGCTTGTAAGCAACCATAACTTGCTTTGAAACAAACGTGGGCAAGGATGTTAATAACCGCCACTCTTGTTTAATTATTTTGGTAATTTTACTAGAGAAATTGGAAAAAGTTAAGGGACAGACAACATAGTCCGTTTTTCTTTTGCGGTCTTTTTTTGCGAGAAGAGAGCGGCGATCGGTATTGCACGCCTTAAAAAAGGCCTTCTTTATACTCTTTTTGGGGTAACCTCGTTGGCTGAACCTGTGATGCATTTCTGTCGCATGTTTATCGAAATCTGTTTCGTTAGTGCACAATCTTCTGATCCTCAAAAATTGACTGGTAGGGAGATTATATTTTAAAGAGGTGTTATGGAAACTATTGTAGTGTAGTAAAGTATTACGGTCGGTGGGTTTCCGGTAGAGGTCTGTAATAAAGCAATCTTTTCCTTTTTTGATTAAAATATCCAAATAAGCTATCTTCTCTGTGCTGTACTGACCTTCGAATTGTAGGTTAGAATCTAAACTATTGAGCCATTGAAAAAATTGTTGTAAAGCGGTTTCAGTTCCATCCCAAATCATGAGCACATCGTCGATGTATCTCTTCCATAGTCGTATCTGGGTTTTAAATGGATTGAGGGGTAGGAATTGTTTTTCAAAATTAGCGACATATAAGTTTGCAACGTCAGGTGCCATCGAAGACCCCATTGCAACCCCTTTAAACTCCGTTTTTAAATGTGTTTCTTTTTACTCGCATAGTGGCACAGTAAAGACCCCAGTGTCTCTTCATTATAAACGGTACTTTGGTGTACATCGCAGTGAGTAGTTTATCTAGTTCTGCTTTGAATGAGCAGTATTAATTATGGTCAAACAAAAAATTCAACTCCCCGTTTTTAAGGCTTTAAATCTTGTTCCTTTTATTCACATAGTGGCACAGTAAAGACCTCAGTGTCTCTTTATTTTAAACGGCACTTCAGTGCACGGCTCTTTTTTTCTTTTTTTTCTTTTTTTCTGCTTGAATGAGTAGTATTATTCACATATCTCTGCCCTGCGTCTGTTCTCCACTTTCTTTTATGGATTTATTGTTATGTTATTTTATGATTCTTAATTATGATTTTTAATTTTTAATTAGGTTTTTAACTATTTATAATTATTTATTAAACTAATATGAATGTTATAGTTTATTATTTATTATCCTTTATTGTATAATTTATGGTTTAATTTTTAGTTTTAAGTCATTGTTATATAAACGTGTCCCGGTTGCCTTTTTTGGAGTTATGTTTATGCATGTATTTAACCGATTTATATTTATTTTTCTTTGTAAGCAACTCTCCCCTTGAGAAAGGCGTAAGCCGAAACGCGTCGGGGACCTTCAATAAAGCGATTTACATTAATTTAGAGCCACTGGGTCATCCATTGCTTCTGCTCGTTGTGTTCCTTACTGGTTTCTGCAGGAGCCTTGCTCTCCTGTGTGCTAAATTGGTCCACTAAGGCATTACGAAGCCGCCAGCATCAGAAAGAACGGATTTTTTCTGATTCCGCCTCCGTCCGGGCCCGGACCTCGTCCGAGGACTCGATGTCTCGGGAGTCTGACCCCGAGCATCGCCGGGGATCCTCGGATAGGGGGTCCCCCGATTGGAAACGCAAGAGGAAGGAGTGGCTCGTGAGGGCGGCGTCGGAGGAGGTCCCTGGTTCTTCGAGGGCCAGGTCTCGGACCCCCGACCGCCATCCCGGGCTCTTGGAGCAGGAGAAGCTGTCCAAAATGCCTCGTGTAGAGCCAGAGACTGCCGGACACGTAAGTCCTGTTGTCCTCGTGGACTCTCCTCCTAGGGAGCCGCCGCCTGGGCCCGAGTCAGCGGCTGCTGAGTCTCTTGAGCTTGGACTCAGGCTGACAGCCTTGGAGTGCAGATTGTCTGCCTTCATGGATCAGCAGCAGGTACTGATGGCCAGCCTCGCTGGTGCATCTGCCCCGACCACCGGGACATCGACGTCTAATTTGACCCTGGAGACTGAGCCGATACTCGAGACCATGAAGGTTCGAGGTCGTCCTCGGTCACGGTCTCCCTCGACCTCCCACTCGGAACCGAGGGCGTTGGGGCGGGTGCCACCGAGGCCTGCGCGGTCGGAGCCCCCCGACTCCTCTTCAGATGAGTCTGCATGGGAGACGGAGGACGAGGAGTCCCCCGATACTTTTCGGACTCGGTGCGTCCCTTCGGACTCAGCGCAGTCCGAGCCCCGGAGTAGGTCCCTTCCGGAGGACACCAGGTTCTCGGAGTTCTTCGGGGACATGGCCAAGGCTTTGGCGATTCCCGCAGACCCCGAGGAGGAGCCTCGAGCCGAAGAGCTC
This sequence comes from Ichthyophis bannanicus, assembly GCA_033557465.1. NCBI lineage: Eukaryota > Metazoa > Chordata > Amphibia > Gymnophiona > Ichthyophiidae > Ichthyophis > Ichthyophis bannanicus. The sequence continues at coordinate 59,462,867 of CM066042.1, read as the reverse complement.
GAGGCCCTCCAGTATGACTCTCCTCCGAAGGAATCCTTTACTGTGCCTATTCCTTCAATGCCTGTTCCTTCGATGCTGGAACGGCTCCTCTTCTGGATGTGGGAGGCACCGGCCTCGGTGCCGGTTTTGAGCAAGCGGGTCGATTCCATTTATTGACTCCATAAGAGCCCTGGTTTCCAGAAGGCGCAGCTGCCGCACCATTCCATGGTGGTGGAATTGGCCATGCATCGTCTGAAAAGCCAGAAGATGTACTCTGTGGTGCCTCCCGGCAGGGAGGCCCGGAACCTGGATGCTTTCGGCAGAAAATGCTTCCAGGGCTCGATGCTTGCTTGCCGTGTCCAGTCTTACCAGCTGTACATGGGCATATACCTACGGGACCTGGTGAAGGAACTTGCCGGGTTCTCTGCTGGCCTCTCCGGGGAACCCTTGCAGAGGTTCAAGACCTTGTCCTCGGGGATCCGGGAATGCGCTAAGTTCATGTCCTGAGCGGCCTACGATGGCTTCGAGGCTTCGGCCCGTGTAGCGGCTGCCGGCATCGGGGCCCGACGCCAGGCATGGTTGCAGTCATCGGACCTTGAGCCCTGGGTGCAGGACAAGTTGGTCAATGTTCCTTGCCGAGGTGAAAACCTTTTTGGCAAGCCCATGGCCGAGAAGGCGGCTGAGCTCGAAACCGAGCACCTAACTAGGACAAGGCTGTCCTGAAAAACTTCTGCCCCTTCTCAGAGGAAGAAGGGCTCGGGTAAGAGGTCCTTTTACCCGAGGAGGGCGGCTGCCTACAAACCTTTCCCTCAGTATCAGGCTTCCCCAGCTCCCCAGCAGGGTCAGCAGGCCAAGGGGCAGGGACATGGGCCCCGTAGGCAGAAGACCCCCAAGCCTCCGGCTTCTGCTCCCACTCAGCAGGGAGGGGGTTTTTGACTCCCACAGCATAGCCTTTCCACCTCTGCTGTCCCATCTCTGCACAGGTGGTCATCTAGTCCTGTTTGCCCACCGGTGGCCACCCATCACAGGAGATGCTTGGGTATTGAGCATTGTCCACAAGGGCTATATGCTCCATTTCCAGCAGTTGCCTCTGACCTACTTCCCCGGAGAGGCTCCAAGACCTCTTCTGCACACAGACCTCCTCCTTCAAGAACTTCAAGGTCTGCTTCTAGACCAGGCGGTGGAGCTGGTGCCTCCCCACCTGCAAGGTCACAGGTTCTACTCCAGGTACTTTCTGGTACCATAGAGAACCGGGGGCCTCAGGCCTATTCTCGACCTCAGGAATCTCAACAAGTTCTTGGAGAAAGAAAGGTTCAAGATGCTTACTCTTGGAACACTTCTGCCCTACCTCCAGCAGGGAGATTGGCTATGCTCCTTAGACCTAAAGGATGCGTACACTCACATCCTCATTCATCCAGACCACAGAAAGTACCTCAGGTTCATTGTGGGAGGAAACCATTACCAGTACAGAGTACTTACATTCTCTTATATACCGTGCTATTCTGCATCAGTGCGGTTTACATTGAACAAACTGAAATTACATTGAACAGGGCATTATAACTTGGAGATAACTATTTTACAGGGAACATGGGCTATGGAGGGTTAAGTGGCTTGCCCAAGACCACAAGGAGCACCTGTGGGACTAGAAACCCCAGTCCTTCCGGCCAAGGTTGCTGTCCTCTAGTGGGATTTGAACCCCCGACCTTCCGGCCTGAAGTACCTTGCCCCAACCACTAGGCCACTCCTCCACTCCTTTGGCCTGACCTCCGCCCCAAGGGTCTTTACCAAGTGTCTGGCGGTGGTGGCGGCCTGCTTAAGGAACCAGGGCTTTTTTGTCTTCCCCTACCTGGACGACTGGCTCATCAGGGGTCAGACTTCCCAGGAGGCCCGGCAAGCCACCCTCAGAACTGTCTCCCTCCTTCAGCACCTAGGCTTTGTCATAAACTTCGCAAAGTCCACTTTGCTCCACTCCCAGAACCTCGAGTTCATAGGAGCAAGGTTGGACTCCCTGCAAGCAAAGGCTTACTTGCCCAGAGACAGGGCTCAAAGACTCATAGACTTTTGGCAAGCCAGTTTCTGAGCCGGCCACAAGTCTCCGCCAGACTTTGTCTACAGCTCCTGGGCCACATGGCATCGACGGTGCATGTGACCCCCCAATGCTCGCCTCCAAATGCGACCTGCACAGTGGTGTCTCCGGACTCGGTGGCAACAAGCCACAGGAAGCCTTGCAGACAAAGTGCGGGTGTCCAAGCCATTCCTGGACTCCCTAGAGTGGTGGCTACAACCCCACAATTTGTTATAGGGTGTGCCTTTTCAGGTACCTGTTTCCACGGTGGTACTGACCACAGATGCCTCCTTGCAGGGCTGGGGTGCACATTGCTTAGACAGGTGCACCCAGGGCCTGTTGTCTCCATGGGAGGCCACACAGCAAATCAACCTCCTGGAACTCCGGGCTATTCGCTTAGCCCTCAAAACCTTCTCTCACACCTTGGCTCACCAGTCTGTTCTGGTGCAGACGGACAATCAAGTGGCCATGTTCTATGTGAACAAGCAGGGAGGCACGGGGTCCAGGCTCCTGTGTCGAGAGGCACAGGCCCTGTGCTCCTTTGCTCTCAAACACAGCATGTTTCTCAAGGCTGTTTATCGCCCTGGCCAGGAAAACTTCCTGGCGGACAGGTTGAGCAGGATTCTGCAACCCCACAAGTGGCAACTGCACCCCTTGGTGGTTCAGAACATTTTCCTGAGGTGGGGGCTTCCATCCATAGATCTCTTTGCCAGTCCCCTGAACCGGCAGCTGCCCAGGTTCTGTTCCAGGCAACTGCATCCCCTGAGGATAGCAGCGGATGCCTTCCTGATTTCTTGGTCCAGGGCCTCCTGTATGCGTTTCCTCCCACGCCTCTGGTGGCCCGAACCTTGTTCAAGATTCTAAGGGACAAGGCCTCGGTACTTTTGATAGCTCCCAGGTGGCCGAGGCAGCCCTGGTTTCCACTTCTGCTCCAGCTAGCCGTGGACACACCACTACCTCTGGGGTTGCAACCCGATCTTCTCTCTCAGGATCAGGGTTCCCTTCTGCACCCCAATCTCAAATCTCTCAATTTGATGGCCTGGAGGCTGCAAGGGTAGTTTTGGCTCCCTGGTGCCTACCCCGAGAAGTGGAGGAGGTGGTCTTGGCCTCTAGAAAGCAGTCCACCAGAAAAACCTATGCCCTGAAGTGGAAAAGGTTCTCCATGTGGTGTCAGCAGCGCAAGGAGGATCCTTTCGCCTGCACTGTACTGCTAGTGCTTCAGTATCTGCTGCACTTGTCCAATCAAGGCCTTAAGTCCAATTCGGTTCCGGTCCACCTCTCTGCTCTAGCAGCTCACCACTCACTGGTGGAGGAGCACTCTCTGTCTGTTCACCCCTTGGTGTCCAGGTTTCTCAGAGGCTTGCTTTTGCTCAAACCTCCTATGCATCCACCGGCCCCTGAGTGGGAATTGAATGTGGTCTTGCAGCAACTGACTCGCCCACCCTTTGAGCCGATGGCTACATGTCCTCTCCGCTTCCTTTCTTGGAAGGCTCTATTCCTTGTGGCCCTGACCTCGGCCAGGAGGGTGAGTGAGCTTCAAGCCCTGGTCTGTGACAGGCCTTACACTCGCTTCTATAGGAACAGGGTAGTCCTTCGGACTCATCCTAAGTTCCTCCCTAAAGTTGTTGTCTCTTTCCATCTCAACCAGGAGGTGGTTCTTCCAACTTTCTTCCCTAAGCCCCATGCCAGCCGGGCTGAGACAGTCCTGCATACCCTGGACTGTAGGAGGGCCTTGTCCTTCTACCTTGAGCGTACGCAGGGGCATAGGAGGGTTACTCAGCTCTTCGTATCTTTTGACCCTAATGACTTGGGGTTACCTGTCTCCAAGCGTACCTTGTCCATCTGGGTGGCTGACTGTATCACCTGGGCTTACAGGGCAGCTGACCTTCCCTTGCAGGGTCTGGTCACGGCCCACCGTGTCAGGGCAATGGTGGCCTCAGTAGCTCATCTCCGCTCTGTACCATTGGCAGACATCTGCAGGGCTGCAACTTGGTCCTCAAGCCAGACTTTTGTGGCCCATTACTGCCTAGAGCGAGAGTCCCGTAGGGTCTGTGCTTTCGGTCAGGCAATGCTCCGGAATCTCTTTGAGGTTTAGGCAACTCCTACCCTCCAGCCCTCTGGTTGGGCTACCGGTGGGGGTGTGTTTCAGTGAACTTTCTCTGATGCTGTGGCTAGAGGGAGCTAATTTTTTTTTTCAGCTCTGGATCCCCGGTAGCCTGAAGCTGGGGAGTCCCATAAGTGAGGACTGACTTCCTGCTTGGTCCTGGAGAAAGAGTAGTTCCTTATCGTCACTCCAGTCCAGTCCCTTACTTCTGGGTTGCGCAACCCTTCCAGCAGCTTGGAGGCTGAGCCCAACCTTTTTGGGGGATGGAGCGGTATAAATACCACTGGGACCACCCACCAACTCCACTAATCTCAGCCTCCAAGCAGCTGGAGGGTTCCGTAAGCCTAGGGCTTACTGGAGTCTCCTTTTCCTTCTTAAATTTTAAATTTTCCTCTTGATAAGAATTTAAGTTTGTTGTTTTCTAGTTTGGGTAATCTTACCTGGTTTTCTTTTATTCCTGTGCCTTTAAATTTACCTACTCTCTCCCCCCCCCCCCCCTCTGACCGGGCCGGGTACCGGGGTTGATTGAGTCCTGCAGCGGTACGGAGGATCGGCAGCTCTCCTCTTGCCGCTGAGCCGCTCGTTTCCGGTACCTCCTCCAGGATCCTGCCCTGCCTCGCGCCGAAGCCCCGGTGGCGGCTGAGCGCTTGAGGCTCGCCGCGACTGTGCTCCTCCTTCCCATCCCGTCCCAGTGCGGAGGGAATCGGAGTTGAGCGCGGAGGAGTCAGCTGTTTTCAGCACCTTTGCAGCGGCGCCGCTTAAACCGGAGCGGGAGGTGCCTCTCAGCACAGAATCAGCGGTCCGGTAAATTTCCTCGGGGCTCCGAGAAAGGAAGGCAACTCGCAGTCCTCCGTTAGGCTCCACGTGGTTGCGGCCTACCACGTGTGGAGCCAACGGCTGGATTTCGCTGAGTCGGGCCTGGGCTCCACGGCAGACGAATCGTCTAACTGCAAGTACCGGATTAAATCCGAGGGTTTATGTGGCTTATGTATTTCATTCTAGTTTTGTTTAATTTAGATTAATTTTATTTAAGTTTATTTCTCCCTTAGCCTGCCTTTAGGAGAGTAAGCTAATTCCGGGGCTGGGTAGCTGCCAAGCATTTTCTAAAGGGCAGAGCATCTTTAGTTCTCTTTGTCCTGATCTATACAGGTTCGGCCAGGAGTAGGTTGTTAGAAAGAACTTTTTGTTCCTCCTCATCTAGGGCATGACGGGCAAACCTCGGTGCCCCTCCTGTGGCACTCGCAGAGGTACTCCTACGGAGGCTGGGATCTGCAAGGCTTGTGCTGCAGTAGCTGCCTCCGTGGAGCAAGAAATTAGCTTATCCATGGCTCAGACTTCGCAGGGGTCCGGGGTCCCTTTGGGGGGGGGGAAGGGGGATCTCAGTCCCCTCCTCCTTCCTCCTCAGAATTCCCCACCCCTCCGCTACCTCCTTCCCCCCTACCCGCTGGGGAGGGGGGGGCCGAGGATCTATTCTCCCCGGACTTTGTCCTCCTGCTCCATAAGGCCTACTGCATGCGCAAGCAAGGCTTGGGGCCAGGGGAGACGGTACTTACGGCAGAAGGCGGACCAGCCAGACCACCGAGGACAAACAGTCAGAACCCCGGCCCTCCTCCTAAGCGCCCTCGGCTAATTAGCGAGGAGCCGATCACATCCCTTTCTCAGGGCACCCCGGAAGAGGAGACCTCTGACAAGGATCTAGATGAGGAGGAGGAGGAACTGGAAGAGGGTGAGATCCCTGAAGAGGATCATTCCCGTATAGTTAGGGTTTTCCGCCGAGAGGAACTCCTGGCACTAATCAATGAGTCCCTAAAAGTGCTCAATGTGACCTCAGACGCGCCGGTAGAGGACGAGGCGTTGGAGGACCCTTTAATCCAGGCCATTAGAAGGTCACAAAAAGTCTTCCCTGTCCACAGAGTGGTTCGCCAGATGATCCAGGAAGAGTGGGATCAACCGGAGTCAAGCCTTAGGGGAGTGCGCTCTATGGCTCGGCTATACCCTCTCCCAGAGGCAGACAAGGAGCTACTGAAGTCGCCCAGAATAGATGCGGCGGTCTCAGCGGTTACAAAGAAGACGACTATCCCAGTCGAGGGCAGCACGGCCCTGAGGGATTCACAAGACAGGAAACTGGACACACTTCTGAAACAAGCCTTTGATGTAAGCGCCCTGGCCCTACAGGCTTCCGTCTCGGGGGCCTGGGTGGCTCGGGCCTGCTTGAGATGGTCTCAACAGCTTCAAGCAGCGGAAGGCTCCTCGGAGGAAGCACAGGCCAACTCGGCTAGGTTAGAATCCGGAGCGGCCTTCTTGGCTGATAGTCAGTATGACCTCATCAGGAGTCTAGCTAAGAACATGGCCTCCGTGGTGGCGGCTAGGCGCTACTTGTGGCTCCGTAGTTGGGCAGCTGACGCTTCCTCAAAGGCACGCCTAAGCCGGCTCCCCTTTAAAGGGAAACTGCTGTTTGGTGAGGATCTGGACAAGTTGGTGAAGGACCTGGGCGAGTCTAAGGGCGGAAGGCTTCCTGAAGATAGACCGAAACAAGGTCGCTCTATGCCCCCGGTGCGTAGTCAACCCAGGGACCCCCGCAGGTTTCGTTCGGCCAGGCCGAGTCCCTTTTCCAGGGGACGTTTCCCGTCCAGGGGGCAAGGCTTTAGGGGGTTTCGAGGAGCAGGTAGAGGTTTCGGTGCCTCTTCATCATTCTCCTCGGGACCTAGGAAACAGCAATGATATGTTGGGGGTCCAGGGGGAGGATCTGAAGCTGGGTGGTCGTTTAAAGCAGTTTCTTCCCGCCTGGTCCCGGGTCACGTCCGATCAATGGGTCCTAGAGGTCATAAGAGAGGGCTATGCTCTCGAATTTGCAAAACAAATACTTCCAGCCTTTGTTCAGTCTCCATGCGGTTCTTCTTCAAAGCGGGAGGCCATAGACACAACTCTCACACGCCTAATAGCGCTTGGGGCCGTCGTCCCAGTACCTCCAGACCAGCGCGGCTCGGGTCGGTACTCGATTTACTTTGTGGTGCCAAAGAAGGAAGACTCCTTCCGCCCCATCCTGGACCTAAAGCAAGTCAATCGCTGTCTCAAGGTTCCGCACTTTCGGATGGAGACCCTACGATCGGTCATAGCAGCCGTAAGGGCCGGGGAATTCCTAACGTCCCTCGATCTGACAGAGGCCTACTTACATATCCCGGTCAGGGCATCCCATCAACAATTCCTAAGATTCGCAGTGCCAAGGGGCCATTTTCAATTCCAGGCCCTTCCTTTCGGCCTTGCTACGGCACCAAGAACGTTCACCAAAGTGATGGTGGTGGTGGCGGCTTCCCTACGGAGAGAGGGAATCCTAGTTCACCCTTACCTGGACGATTGGCTAATCCGAGCAAAGTCGGAAGAGGAAAGCCACTCTGTGACGACAAGAGTCATTCAGGTCCTAGAAGAGTTGGGGTGGGTCATCAATCGGGCAAAGAGCAGGTTGACCCCCTCCCAGGAACTCGAGTACCTCGGGGCAAGGTTCGATACCAGCAAAGGCAGGGTGTTTCTGTCTCGTTCAAGATCAAGAGAACTAAGACTTCTAGTCACCCAGTTCCTGGCCAGACGAATCCCCACAGCGTGGCATTATCTTCAGGTTCTGGGAACAATGGCAGCGGCTATAGAAGTGGTTCCATGGGCCAGAGCCCACATGCGGCCGTTGCAACGGGCCCTATTACGTCGATGGTCCCCTCAGCTTCACCCCATGTCAATGCAGTTACCTTGTGCTCCACGAACCAAAGAAGCTCTCCGCTGGTGGCGACACCCAAGGAATCTGGAGCGCGGGATGCCTCTCGAACCACATCAGTGGTTACTTCTGACGACGGATGCCAGTCTGTCAGGCTGGGGAGCTCACTGTGAGGACCAGTTCGTTCAAGGCAGCTGGACACCATTGGAAGCTCAATGGCCCATCAACAGGCTGGAATTGCGGGCCGTCATCCGGGCGCTCAAGGCTCTCGAGACCTTAGTAAAAAGGAGGGCAATTCGCGTCCTTTCCGACAATGTCACTGCGGTGGCGTACATCAGCCATCAGGGCGGCACCAGCAGCCCTGCCTTAGAGAAGGAAGCGGACTCTCTGTTCCGGTGGGCGGAAGGTCGGCTGGAAGCACTCTCGGCCCAACACGTAGCTGGCTCGGACAACATCACGGCAGACTACCTCAGCAGGTACAAGATAGACCACGGAGAGTGGGAACTGGAGCAGGGAACCTTCGACCAGATAGTGTCTCGTTGGGGGCTCCCGGTCATGGATCTCATGGCAAGGTTCTCGTCCGCCAAGGTAGACAGATTCTTCAGTCGGCGAAAGGAAAGAATGTCCGAGGGCCTGGATGCCTTGTCACAGAAGTGGCCTTCGGAGGGCCTTCTCTATGTGTTTCCCCCCGTGGGTGCTGATCGGAAAGGTTCTCCAGCGCGTGGAGTCTCACCAGGGGTTCGTAATCCTCATAGCCCCGGATTGGCCTCGCCGCCCCTGGTATGCGGACTTGGTGAGATTGATCGCCGACCACCCTTGGCGGCTCCCTTGCAAAAGGGACCTTCTGAGACAAGGCCCGGTTCGAATGCCTCACGTGGATCAATTCTCGCTTACGGCCTGGCTATTGAAAGGGCGAGGCTCCTGAAAAGAGGGTACTCAGGAGCGGTCATCTCGACACTGTTGCATGCTAAGAAGCGCTCGACCTGCCTCTCCTACGTTAGGACCTGGCGCATCTTCGAAGCATGGTGTGCGCAGCACCGACGGAAACCCCTTTCCGCATCCGTCCCGGAGGTTCTGGAATTCTTGCAGGCGGGTTTTGACAAGGGTCTAGCACACAGCTCCTTGAGAGTGCAGCTAGCAGCCATCGCATGCTATAGGGGCAAGGTCCGCGGCAAGCCCCTAGGGGCTCACGCGGACGTCTCCAGGTTCCTAAGAGCGGTTAGACGCCTACGTCCTCAACGGAGGTCGGTCATCCCCCCTTGGGATCTCAACCTAGTACTAAATACCCTGATCGGGGAGCCCTTTGAACCAGTAAAGAGGGCCTCCTTAAAGGACCTAACCTTGAAGACAGTCTTTCTGGTTGCGATCTGCTCGGCAAGGCGGGTCTCCGAATTACAAGCATTGTCTGCGAAACCCCCCTTCCTTTTATTTCTCAAGGACAAGGTGGTTCTGCGAACTGTTCCTTCCTTCTTGCCCAAGGTGATCTCCCCTTTTCATATGAATCAGCCGGTCAACCTCCCGGTTCTCTCGTCCGTGGGGGCTGAAGGTAGGGATAGCAAACTGCGTCTCTTGGATGTCCGGAGAACCTTGAAACGTTATCTCTCCCGCACAGCTCCCTTCCGGAAGTCCGATCGCCTATTCGTACAGTTCGGAGGCCCTCACAAGGGAGAGGCGGCGGCCAAGTCTTCCATCTCCAGATGGATCAGAGAGGCGATTGCTTCCGCCTACATCCTGAAAGGGAAACAGGTGCCAGCGGATCTACGAGCACACTCCACTCGGGCACAGGCCACTTCTTGGGCAGAATTCAGCCTAGTTCCCCCATTGGATATTTGTAGAGCAGCGACCTGGTCCTCGCTGCATACCTTCACCAAGCATTACAGGCTGGACATCCAGAGTTCAGCGGACGCTCGGTTTGGCATGGTAGTCCTACAGTCCGGTGTGCCGGACCCCACCCAGGGTTGAACTGCTCTTGTACATCCCAGAAGTAAGGGACTGGACTGGAGTGACGATAAGGAAAAGGTAATTAGATCTTACCTGCTAATTATTGTTCCTGAAGGAACGACAGTCCAGTCCCTGGTCCCACCCGGTTAAGGCCTACCAGCATAAGGAAGCTACGGACCGAGCGTGAGGGCCAGTTCGGAGTGAGGGGGTGCGGGAGAAGATAGGCTCCGCCGGACTCATGCAAACCCGTGACCATCTTCCCTCTCAGTTTACCTATTCCTTGAATCCCTCTCAGGTTACCTATTCCTTGGGGGAAAAAAAAAAAATTAAATGAGTAATGGATCTATATAGCTACAATAGGTGGTAGAGATTGTTAATAAGTGTTTAATAGGTTGTTATGGGAACTTTGTTGAGTCTGCTTTTTCATTCAGTTACTGGAGTTGGTGGGTGGTCCCAGTGGTATTTATACCGCTCCATCCCCCAAAAAGGTTGGGCTCAGCCTCCAAGCTGCTGGAAGGGTTGCGCAACCCAGAAGTAAGGGACTGGACTGTCGTTCCTTCAGGAACAATAATTAGCAGGTAAGATCTAATTACCTTTTACTCACTTGTAACAGGTGTTCTCCAGGAGCAGCAGGAATCAGTCCTCACAATCCTCACTCCTCCCCTGGGAGTTGCAGTTGTACATAGTTATTTTTACATTTTTATGTGCTGTTTTTTTAGCTATGTCATTGGACTGAGCAAGATGGCACCTTTAGGCGGGAAGGGGACCGCGCATGCGTGCAGCATTCCCAAAGGCTTTCTTAGAAAGCTGGGGAATTGCTCCACACGGGGGCTCCATCGACGTCAATGTCACCCATAAGTGAGGACTGATTTATGCTGCTCCTGGAGAACACCTGTTACAGGTGAGTAACTACTCATTATCTACTCCATTCTCATTTATTTGTCATGCATATGTGGTCCTTCTACAGAATTTTTTTTTGTGAATACAGAACAGAAGTATATTTTTTAGCATTTTTGCTTTTTCAGTGTCATTCCACAAATCTATCCTTGGCACTTTTGAGTCTTGCAATTCCATCTCTGATCTTCCTCTTCTCCCAAATGCACCTGACAAAAGCTTCACATCTTTAGCCATCTTTTCTTCCGTCTTTTGCTTTTGCTATCTTTATTTCTCTCTTTGTCTCTTTTAGCTCTATCCTGTATTCTTTTCTGTATTCCTCTTTTTGAGATCTTCTGAATTTTGTGAAAGCTGTGTTTTTTTTGCTTTTATTTGTGCAGCCACTTCTTTAGTGAACCATATAGATTTCCTTTTCCTCTTGTTTTTATTTACTTTCCCTACATATATATTTGTTCCCCCTTTTATTGCCTCTTTTCTCCCTTATCTCCTCCCACTCTGCCAACTTCTCCTTCAGGTGCTTTCCCCTTTTATTGCCTCTTTTAGTTTAGCCTACTGCAATTCCACTTCCATTATCTTGTCCCACCCTGCCAAGTTCTCCTTCAGGTGCTTTCCCATTTTACTGAAGTCAGGACTTTGAATTTGCAGTGATTGTACTCTGCCTTGGCTTTTACCTCAAACCACACCATGTGATGATCACTGCTACTGAAATGGGCACCCACCCAGACATTCAACACACTATCTCCATTGGTGAGTACCAAATCCACCATCTAACTTTCCCTGGTCTATTCCATCACCAGTTGTCTGAGCAGTGCTTCTTAGAAGGCTTCCACGATCTTGTTACTTCTTTCCAGATTTGCAGAAGGAATACGCCAATCTACATCTGGTAAATCAAAGTCACCCAAAATAATCACTTCTCCCATCATAGCTACCATTGCAGTATCGATGATCAAGTCTGTCCATTTCCTCAGTTTGAGTTGAAGGCCTATAGGCTACATCAGTGTGGATGATAGTGCCATCTCCACTTGAACACAATCCTCAGTGCTGCTGCTTTTCCCCACATCCCCTGCATTTCAGCGGCTTTAATATTGCTTTTGATATATAAGGCGGCTACTCCTTTTCTGCTTTCTCTATCTTTTCTAAATAAATTATAGAAATGTTTTAAATTAAATAGGGCATATTTTTACTAAAGTGCGCTAACCATTAACATGCACTTTAATGCACACTAGACGATTAGTACAGACCAGCCAGCATGGTAAAAATCCTGCACTAACTACTTTAGCATGGGGTGGGGCCTGTGTGGGTTAGGCTTAGAGAATGGGTGTGAATATAAGATATGCCATACTGGGTCAGACCAAGTTCCATCAAGCCCAGTAACCTGTTTCCAGCAGTGGCCAATCTAGGTCACAAGTACCTAGCAGTTTCCCCAAAGGACATAAGTTCCATAATGCTTATATTGGGGTAAGTAGTGGATTTCCTGGGTCCCCTTTAAATAACGGTTTATAGACCTTTCCTCCAGGAACTTGTCCAAACCTTTTTTTAAACCCAGCTACACTAACAGCTTTTACTACATCCTCCAGTAATGAATTCCAGAGCTTGATTATGCGTTGAGTTAAAAAATATTTTTGCTTATTAGTCTTAAATAGGTTACACTGTAGCTTCATTGCATGTCCCCCTAGTCTTTCTATATTTTGATGGTGTAAACAATCTTTATTGTGCTGCTTGATATACCGCCCAAGCAAAGCATCCGAGCAGTGTACAAGTAATAGGACTGCAGGTAAAGAAAGAAAGGCATGCTATTGTTTAGACAAGAAAGCAACAGATGGAGAGAGAGACAGAAAATAAAAGGAAAGATGCATCAGACAGACATGGAAGGGGGGAGTGGGGGATCGACTAAGGGAGAAAAGCCCTAGGGGTTGGTGAGAGGGAGGTCAAAGGCAAGGTGGAAGAGAGGTAGGTCTTGAGCATAGCCTTGAACTGGGGAAATGAGAGTTCAGTGCGGACCCACAAAGAATAATGTAGAATGGTGGGTAAGTTCGAGACGGACCTGGGTAGGGGAGGGGAGAAAGAGATGATTCCTATGAGCATATCAGAGGGGGCGGAGAGTGGGCTGATGGTGAATAAGTCTGCTAGGTATTGGGGGTATACCGGTGTGCAATACTTTGAGTGATGGTGAGTAACTTATATGTGAACCGGGATTTGATCGGAAGCCAGTGGAGGTGTGAAAGCAGGGGGGGTGGTGACATGATCGGATGGAGAGGAATGGGTGAGAAGATGAGCCACAGTGTTTGTGATAAGTTGAACGCAACGGAGCTGATATTGGGGGAGACCTGCGAGAATGACGTTACAGTAATCTAATCTAGAGATAACGATGATAGTACAAGGGTAGTGAGGGAAAATGGGGAGAGGGGCGAACAGAGCGGATTTGATGTAGGGAAATAAATGAGCGGCGGACAAGCGAGGAAATATGTGGGTGAAAGTTGAGTGAGAAGTCCAGTGTGACGCCGAGGTATTGGAGGGTCGACACGAGAGGTATTGGAGTAACACAGTGAGGGGGATAGAGTGGGGGGGAAAGCTCCGAAAGAGAACCAAAGGGCTGCGGACTTGGAGGGATTGAGGTGAAGATAATTGCTACTTAACCAGGAGGAGACACGAGAGAGGTAAGCATTGAGCGGGGTAAGATCAGGGAAAAAGGAACTAGTATGGTACAGGAGAAGGAAATCATCAATGTAATAGTACCTGGAAATCCCAGATTGCTGAATGATGAAGGCGAGTGGAGCTAGGAAGGCCTTGAAAAGGAGGGGGGCAAGAACTGACCCCTGAGGGACACCGCAGTGAAGGGGAGTGACTAGGTAGGTAGCAGAGCTGGTCTGGACAAAAAAGGTACGAGAGGAGAGGAAAGGACAAAATCAATGATGACCTGTCCCATGGATCCCGAGATCATACAGATGAGCATGTAATGATCAACCAGATCGAAAGCGGAGGAAAGGTCCCGAGAGACAGCATGAGAGAGGTCACCGTGTTCATAAGATAGGTGGACTACATTCAGGAGTGCAAGCAGGACAGTCTTGGTGCTATGGGCCAGTCCTGAATCTGGATTGGCTGAGGTGAAGGGAGAGGATGGTATCAAGGTAGGCAGAGAGTTGCAAGAAAACCAGCTTTTCCAGGACCTTTGAGAGGAAAGGGATGCCAGTTGGTCAGAACGGAGGGGTAGAGAGACGTTTTCTTCAGAAGAGGTCGGATAAGAGCATGCTTCCAGGCGGAGGGAGGAGAGGCTTGAGTTGACCATGAGTAGAATGTACGGTAACAGCGTGAGGGAAGGTTCCAGGAGCCGGGAAGAGGGTTGAGTGGGCAAGTGGTTCTATGCGAGGAAGTAATAGCCTTAGTAAGTTCAGCAGTTGTAACATATCAAAAGATGTGTCAGGTATGGGGGAAGGCTGGAGAGAGAGAGGGGGAAGGGGGGAAAGGGAGTGGGAGGAGGAAGTTGGGGAGAGGGCATCAAGGAAAAGGAAGCGCAGAGAGACTGTACTTTCCCAGAGAAGAAAGAAGCGAGTTGGGCTGGATCTGGAGCGATGCACAAGAAGGAGGAAGGGATGGGAGCAGTGGTGAGTGCCAAAAGGGACCGGAGAACATGTGTAACACGCTAGAACCCCACAGCCTGGGCATGCAGAGTTTAAGCGGCCTGATATCCTTTCTTCAGATAGTATAGCAGAGTTTGAGGAGGCAATGCCTCATGGGAGTTGTAGTACTTTTTACTATCCAAATAAAGAGTAGTTGAGCACGCATGGTTTCAGGCAAAAATAACAGGATTTTTAATTCCCCTCCGGGTGGATTCAAACAAAGAAAACAAAAGACATATTGCCATACATCTCTGGCAGGAAAACAACATAAGAACTCAACAAAAATCGCTTCTTATATCAGCATGAACATTTGCTTCACAGCAATCAAACTTTAAACAAACACTTCTCAGCTCAAACGTTTGTGCTTTCTTCCTGCTGACTCATGCAGCTTTCTGTACAGCCTGACATTAGCACAAAGATATTATATTATCTGAAATAGACAATGTACAGTCCATTTGTTCTTCTGGCATATACTCTACAACCGGTTCTGTCTCCATTGCTTCATAATGGCTATCAGCTGGGAATGTTTGAAACTGGCTACATGGCGTTTCTAGAACCACACCCAGTTTCTCTGCTTGAGGCTTCTCTTTGCAGCACTCTATCAGACACGGTTGTGAATTACCATATATATTGTATTTACTGTGAGGAGAGTCCCACCCTTCTGGGTTATCACAAGACCAATTCTTAAAAACAGTTTTGTCTTTGAGCCAATCACTCAGCCTACCTTTTGGCTTTCTTACAGGAGGTTTCCTTTGTGCTTCAGGGTCAGCTAAAGATCCAAACCTTGGAGTTTGTGAGGGCTCCCAAGTTAGCCTTCCTGGTATTCTTTCCCTTTGGCTGCCTTTCAGACACGGCACCAAACCTGGGCTGTTTCTACCTGACTTCTTGGCACTGGTTCTCCAATTGTTTCTCTTGCTGGTTTCCCTCTCAGAATTAAACCTCAGAGAATCCTCTCTCAACGTCAGTTCCTCTGAGTTCTCACTCCCAAGCAGTTCTTCCTCTGCTTCTGAACTTGACTCCTGTTCTCCTCCTTCTTGCTTCCTCTCTAATGAGCATTTTTTATACCCCTGCCTTCTTTAACTTAACCCCTCCTCCCAGCAGGTGTTCTGCCTCAACTCCTGACTGTGGAGATAAACTGCAGCAGGGGCATGTTTTCCTCTCCCGTGACTCATTCTGCTTGTGGTTTCCCTGGAAACCATGAGCCATGTGCTTTTGTTGTCTGTCAGCTACTGAAGCGAACTCTTCCGTTTCAGCTATCTCTAAGGGATCAGAGGGACTTTCTACACCACAGACCCCCCCCCCTTAAGATATTACGGGCTGCCGGATCTTGAGACGGACAGCACGTAATCTCTAACAATGGGTTCATGTGCTTTTCCATAGTAGCCAATCTTACTGTCGCTGACCTCTCTTGCCAGGGTTTTAAAACATTTACATGATATATTTGGCGGCGCCCCTTATCATTTTCTACAGCGTAGGAAACAGGACCTACCCTCTCTACCACTGTACATGGCCCCTTCCATCAAGACTCAAATTTGGGTCCTACATCAGCCACCAAAATTATTACTTTATCCCCCACAGCCAGTTGGCAGGGTTTTGTCCCTCGATCATAATATCGTTTTTGCCTTTGCTGACTAGCTTGCAAATTCTCTAAGGAAATTTGGGACGTCCTTTTTAAGCGATTTCTCAGATCCCTGAGAAACTGGGGTACCCCGATTTCCTCACTGTCTGGTTCCACCCACTGTTCACGTAATATATCCAGAATCCCTCTGGGAGCCCTGCCAAACAACAACTCATAGGGCGATGCCCCTAAGGACGCTTGTATGCGTTCCCAGCATGCATATAAAACAAAGGGCAGTAAAGTGTCCCATTCGGTCATTTTACCATTCAGGCCACGCCTTAGCATTTGTTTAATGGTTTGGTTCATCCTTTCGAACAGCCCGTTAGACTGGGGATGATAGGCCGCTGTGCGTACGTGATGTATTCCAAAAGCATCCCATACTGTAGCTAGATATTTGGACATAAAGTTGCTTCCCTGATCAGTGAGCATTTCTTGTGGGAAACCGACATCGCAGAACAATTTAACCAACTCCAAAGCTATTGTCCTGGCAGAGGTACTTCGAAGGGGTATAGCCCAGGGAAAACGTGTAGCCTGGTCTACAATTACCAAAACATATTGAAAGCCCCGTGGAGTTTTCACCAGGGGTCCTATAATATCCATCGCCATCCGGCGGATCGGCGTAGATATTGTGGGTGTGGATACCATGGGTACAGCCCTCGGCTTAGAGGCAGTAACCCGTTGACAAGTGGGACATGATTCGCAGTAGTGGGTAGTTTCTTTAAAGACCCCTGGCCAGTAAAAACGGGCCAGGATTTGGTCCAATGTCCCTTGGATCCCCTTCTGGCCCTTATAGGATGATCATGGGCCAACCGCATAACTATTGCCTTAAACGTGGTTGGCACCACTAGCTGCTTTCTTACAGCTCCTGTATGTGGGTTGTTACTTTCTCGATACAGCACATCTTTATCTAAAAGAAATCTGGGAAGGGTATTTCTTTCCTCTCGTGCGTATTCAAAGGCACGCTTCAAAGCGGGGTCGGCTTGCTGTTCCTTTGGGAAGGAAGGGAATTTTTTAACAAGCTCTGATGGAACCCAGGGTAACCCATCTCCGGCCTCTAATCCAGCCCTCCCTTGGGTCCTATGCTGCCTTTCTTGCCGTCTCTCAGCTTTCCCTTTCCTAACCCTCTTTGATGGGGTGCCAACAAGGTCAGTATATACGGGCAGTGTACCTGATACCTCCTCTTCGCTTTCCCCTTCCTGCTCAGGGGAGTCCTCCCTATCCTGGGATGGGCCTTCTATTTCTTCTGCCGGGTCATCATTAACACCAGAGGTTCCTGCCTGGGACCGGGTAGATACAAAGCCTGTTTTCTCTCCAAGGCCCTTCTCTATCCCTTGGCAGAATGGGGGCCAATCTCTCCCCAAGATGATAATATATAGAAGTTTTGGGACTATGGTCACCCTCACCTCTCTTTCTGTTCCCAGCCCTTTTACCGATAGCTTATACAAGGGGGTAATATGGGGCTGCCCCATGTACGCATCGTATCTTAACTCGCCCCACTGCTTGACTCGGTGCTGAGTACAGGCGGGCTTCGATAGCCTGCCAGAGCCTTTGTGACACCATGCTCTGGTCAGCACTGGAGTCAAGCAGTGCCTGGGCTTCAATGCCTTCCACTTGCACCTGTAGCAAAAAGCCTTCATGGGTTTGTTTCTCACCCCCAGACACCAGCGCTGTGCGCAATACACAATCTTTGCGATAATGTCCTAATTTACCTCAATTGAAACATTTTCCTTTAGAAAAAGATACAGCAGTATTTTCATTAGGTAATCTACCTCTTGTGGTCTTTTCTGATCTCTCAAAGTTGGCAGTTTTTGTCACCTTCAGAACGCCTAATTTTGAGGTCCCTGCTAACTCGGCCTCAAAATTTCGCTCTGTAAGGATAGCTGCTTCCTCTGTGGTTTTACAACTCTGAAGCATCAGAAAAGTTTTCACATCAGCTGGTACAGCTTCCATAAACTGCTCTAGGATAATTGTATCAAGTACAGATTCTAGAGGCTTCTGCTCTGGATTAAGCCATTTCCAAGCTAGACCTTTTATTCTATGAAACAGCGCTTTTGGGGTTTCACTAGGCTTTAACCTAGCCTCTCTAAACATGCATCTGTAGAATACAGGAGTTAATCCTAATCTGTCTTTGACAGCCTTTTTAACCTCATAGTAATCTGATGCCAGCGTAGCAGGCATGGACTTATAAGCCGCTAAGGCTTCACCTGAGAGCGACATTGCAAATCTCACTGCCCATTGCTCTCCAGGTAACTTAATAGCCTCTGCAATGCGTTTAAACGCTTCTATAAAGTCGTCCAGATTATCATTATGAGAAAACTGTCCTAGCGCAAGAGCGCTACCACTTGGCAGTCCTACCCCCTGGGTAAACGAGGGAATAGCTTGTTCCGGTTCTTGCTGCTTCTTCAGTAACACCTCCATCAGTTTCATGAGAGGTTTCTGCTGTGCATGAATGGCAGTGGCAGTCTGTTCCTGCGTGTGACGTGTCATCTCCAACTGTTTTTCCCATTGGACTGACATCCACCGTAACAGCTCTTGGGGGTCCATCTTGGAGCCTGCTGTTCCTGCAGAAACAAGGAAACAACAAAAACACACCAAGTGCGGCACAAAAAAAACACACCTTTTTTTTTTTCCTCAATGGCTGTCTACTGCAGCAGAGCAATAACTCCCTTTCTCTTTGGTTATCCCTCTGCACCCGCGCTCAACTACCGTTACCTCGGCACAGTGCAGAGTCAGGCACTGAGAAAGGTAGCCCCAATCCTTTCTGACCGATTGTCAGCCGATTCAGGATCCTTCTGCTCACTGGATAGCAGCTTTCTTTTAAAGTGATGTTTTTTCCTTAAAATGTCCTTGTAATCCAGGTAAAAATCCTGCCAACTACGCCAACCTGTAACACGCTAGAACCCCACAGCCTGGGCATGCAGAGTTTAAGCGGCCTGATATCCTTTCTTCAGATAGTATAGCAGAGTTTGAGGAGGCAATGCCTCATGGGAGTTGTAGTACTTCTACTATCCAAATAAAGAGTAGTTGAGCACGAATGGTTTCAGGCAAAAATAACAGGATTTTTAATTCCCCTCCGGGTGGATTCAAACAAAGAAAACAAAAGACATATTGCCATACATCTCTGGCAGGAAAACAACATAAGAACTCAACAAAAATCGCTTCTTATATCAGCATGAACATTTGCTTCACAGCAATCAAACTTTAAACAAACACTTCTCAGCTCAAACGTTTGTGCTTTCTTCCTGCTGACTCATGCAGCTTTCTGTACAGCCTGACATTAGCACAAAGATATTATATTATCTGAAATAGACAATGTGTATAGTCCATTTGTTCTTCTGGCATATATTCTACAACCGGTTCTGTCTCCATTGCTTCATAATGGCTATCAGCTGGGAATGTTTGAAAATGGCTACACGGCGTTTCTAGAACCACACCCAGTTTCTCTGCTCGAGGCTTCTCTTTGCAGCACTCTATCAGACACGGTTGTGAATTACCATATATATTGTATTTACTGTGAGGAGAGTCCCACCCTTCTGGGTTATCACAAGACCAATTCTTAAAAACAGTTTTGTCTTTGAGCCAATCACTCAGCCTTCCTTTTGGCTTTCTTACAGGAGGTTTCCTTTGTGCTTCAGGGTCAGCTAAAGATCCAAACCTTGGAGTTTTTGAGTGCTCCCAAGTTAGCCTTCCTGGTATTCTTTCCCTTTGGCTGCCTTTCAGACACGGCACCAAACCTGGGCTGTTTCTACCTGGCTTCTTGGCACTGGTTCTCCAATTGTTTCTCTTGCTGGTTTCCCTCTCAGAATTAAACCTCAGAGAATCCTCTCTCAACGTCAGTTCCTCTGAGTTCTCACTCCCAAGCAGTTCTTCCTCTGCTTCTGAACTTGACTCCTGTTCTCCTCCTTCTCCTTCTTCCTCTCCTTCTCCTCCTTCTTACTTCCTCTCTAATGAGCATTTTTTATACCCCTGCCTTCTAGAGTTTAACTTAACCCCTCCTCCCAGCAGGTGTTCTGCCTCAACTCCTGACTGTGGAGATAAACTGCAGCAGGGGTGTGTTTTCCTCTCCCGTGACTCATTCTGCTTGTGGTTTCCCTGGAAACCATGAGCCATGTGCTTTTGTTGTCTGTCAGCTACTGAAGCGAACTCTTCCGTTTCAGCTATCTCTAAGGGATCAGAGGGACTTTCTACACCACACATGGTAAAGTGACCAGTATTCAAGGTGCAGTCACACAATGGAACGAAACAGAAGCATTATAATATCCTTTGTTTTATTCTTAATTCCTTTCCTTATGATTCCTAGCATTTTATTTGCTTTCTTGGCTGCCACTGCACACTGGGCGGAGGGTTTCAACATGTTATCCACAATGACACCTAGATCTTTTTCCTGGGTGATGGTTCCTAATGGTATGGTGTGCAATTCTGGAGACCGCACCTTCAAAAGGATGTGAACAGGATGGAGTCGGTGCAGAGGGTGGCTACTAAAATGATTAATGGGCTTCATTATAAAGCATATGAGGACAGACTTAAGGATCTTAATATGTACACCTTAGAGGAAAGGCGGGATAGAGGTGATATGATTGAGATGTTTAAATACCTCCGTGGCATAAATGTTCAGGGAGAGAGCCTCTTTCAATTGAAAGCAAGTTCTGCGACGAGGGGACATGGGATGAGGGTGAAGGGAGATAGATTCAGGAGTGATATGCGGAAATATTTCTTTACGGAAAGAGTAGTGGATCCGTGGAATAGTCTTCCAGTGGAGGTGGTAGAGATGAGGACAGTAACTGAATTCAAAAAAGCATGGGACCAACACAGAGGATCTCTAAAGGTAGAAAGTGGACTGTTGTAGTTATTGTTATGGAAGGACAGACTAGATGGACCTTGTGGTCTTTTTCTGTCATCATGTTTCTATGTTTCTATGTTTCTAATATGGAACTTTGCATCGTGTAACCATAGTTTGGATTGTTCTTGCCTAGGTGCATAACTTTGCACTTGTCCACATTGTTTATTCTGCTATTTGAACATCCAGTCTTCCAATTTGTCAATATCCTCTTGCAATTTCACAGTCCTCTTGGGTTTTAACAACTTTGAAAAATTTTTTGTCATATGCCAATTTGATTACTTCACTTGTTCCCATTTCCAGGTCATTTACGAAAATGTTAAGAACATAAGATATACCATACTGGGTCAGACCAAGGTCCATCAAGCCCAGTATCCTGTTTCCAACAGTGGCCAATCTAGGTCATACGTACCTAGCAGTTTCCCCAAAAGGCACAGGTTCCACAATGCTTGTACTGGGTCAAGCATTGATATCCTGGGTCCCTTCTTAATAATGGTTTATGGACCTTTCCTCCAGGAACTTGTCCAAACCTTTTTTAAACCCAGCTATACTAACAGCCTTTACTACATCCTCCGGTAACAAATTCCAGAGTTTGATTGCACATTGAGTGAAAAAATATTTTCTTTTATTAGTCTTAAATAGTTTACCCTGTAGCTTCCTTGCATGTTCCCTAGGCTTTCTATATTCTGATAATGTAAACAATCGATCTATGTTTACCCGTTCCACTCCGTTCATTAATGTATAGACTTCTATCATATCTCCCCTCAGCCGTCTCTTTTCCAGGTTAAAGAGCCCTAACCTTTTTAGCCTTTCTTCATAGGCCTTTCTTCCTTCCATCCCCTTTACCATTTTGGTGGCTCTTCTCTGAACCTTTTCTAATAATGCTATATCCTTTTTAAGATATGGCAACCAGAATTGCACACAATATTCAAGGTGCGGTCTCACCATGGAACCATATAGAGGCATTATAATATCTTTTGTTTTATTTTCCATTCCTTTCCTTATGATACCTAGCATTCTATTTGCTCTCTTGGCTGCCGCTGCACACTGGGTTTTAACATGTTATCCACAATGACGCCTAAATCTTTTTTTCTGGGTGGTGGTTCCTAATATGGAACCTTGCATCGTGTAACCATAGGTTGGGGGGTTCTTCCCTAGGTGCATAACTTTGCACTTGTCCACATTAAATTTCATCTGCCATTTGGATGCCCAGTCTTCCAGTTTATCAAGATCCTCTTGCAATTTTCCACAATCCTCTTGGGTTTTAACAACTTTAAATAGTTTTGTGTCATCTGCAAAGCAGCAGACCCATTACAGATCCCTGGGGTACTCCACTATTTGCCTTTCTCCATGGAGAAAATTGGCCATTTAACCCTACCCTCTGTTTTCTATCTTTTAACCAGTTCCTGATTCACAATAGCATACTACCTCCTATTCGATGACTTTTTAATTTCTCCAAGATGAGGGACCTTGTCAAAGGCTTTCTGAAACTCCAGATACACTATATCAACCGACTCACCTTTGTCTACCTATTTATTAACACCTCCAAAAAACCATAACATATTAGTAAAAGAAGATCTTCCTTGGCTAAAGCCATGTTGGTTGTCTCCCATTAAGCCACGACTATCTTCATGTTCAGTAATTTTGTTCTTTATAATAGTTTCTACCATTTTTCCCTGTACTGATGTCAGGCTCGCCGGTCTGTAGTTTCCCAGATCATCCCTGGAACCCTTTTTAAAAATTGGCGTTACATTGGCCATCCTCCAATTTTCAGGTATTGCAGATGATTTTAATGATAGTTCACAGATTACTAATAGTAGGTCTGCAATCTCATATTTCAGTTCTTTTTAACACCCTTGGATGTATACCATCCCATCCAGGTGATTTGCTTCTGTTCAGTTTATCAAATAGTTGCAATACATCTTCCTAGTGTATCGATATTTCTTTCAATTCTTCTGCGGCATCACCTTTAAATACCATTTTAGTCATCGTTAACAACCCTACCTTAGTAAAGACCGAAGCAAAGAATTCATTCAGTCTCTCTGCTATGGCCTTGTCCCCTCTTAGTGCCCCTCTATCATCTAATGGTCCAACTCTCAGTTTTTTGCTAGAATGTACTTGAAAATGTCTTATGCATTTTTGCTTCCAGAGCAAGGTTCTTCTCAAATTCTCTCTTTGCCTGTCTTATCAATGCCTTGCATCTAACTTGCCAGTGCTTATATTGTTTCCAGTTTTCCTCATTTGGCTCCTTTTTCCATTTTCTGAAGGATGTTTTTTTGACAAAAACAACCTCTCTGACCTCACCTTTGAACCATGTTGGCAGTTTTTTGGACTTCCTTCAACTTTTCTTAAAGCGTGGAATACAGCTGGTCTGGGCTTCCAAGATAGTATTTTTAAACAACATCTGTTTTTTGTAAATCTTTAACCTTTGCAACTGCTCCTTTTAGTTTTTTCTTAACTGTTTTCCTAATTTTATCATAGTCTCCCTTTTGAAAGTTAAAAGGTAGTACTGTGTATTTCCTTGCCGTCC
This sequence comes from Ichthyophis bannanicus, assembly GCA_033557465.1. NCBI lineage: Eukaryota > Metazoa > Chordata > Amphibia > Gymnophiona > Ichthyophiidae > Ichthyophis > Ichthyophis bannanicus. The sequence continues at coordinate 59,439,579 of CM066042.1, read as the reverse complement.
TTCCTCCATTTATTAAATCAAACGCGATCATGCTATGATCACTATTGCCAAGTGGCCCCAACACCCTTGTCTCTTGCACCAGATCTTGTGTTTCACTAAGGACTAGGTCCAAAATGGCTTCCTCTTTTGTCGGTTTATGAACCACCTGCTGCAAGAAGCAGTCATTTATTTCATCTAGAAATGTTATCTCCTTAGCATGACCTGCCGTGAGACTGACCCAGTTGTACTAGTGGTGTTGCATCAGTGTGACGTGGGTGTGCAAGGGGTGCTGTCCTGGTGGTTGGATATGTCTGATTGTGGTTTATCACTAGCCGGGGAGTAGTGTAGGAGGAAGAGATGGTGTTTCAGTGCCTTCCTAAACTGGGCAAGGTCCGTAATGGACTGGATGATGGTTGGGAGGCCGTTCCAGCTTGTGGGTGCATAGAACACAAAGGCTCTGTTCCTTGTTGCTTGCGAGCATTTTGTGATTGCATTTGGGATTATCAGTGTGTTGGCAGCGAATGACCTTCTGGATCTGTTGGAGGGAATGGGGTGGACGAGGTCCATGAGTGAGGCGGAGGAGCACTTGATGACTTTGAAGGTTAGTAATAGTATTTTGAAGGAGAGTCTGCAGTGGACAGGCAGCCAGTGGAGGTGCTTCAAGATCGGGGTTTTGTGATCCCTCTTTGAGGCTCCGTGTAGTAATATGGCAGCGGCATTCATTGCGAGCTGAAGTGGGTTCAGTGTGTTCTTCGGGAGTCCGTGTAGAATTGAGTTGGCATAGTCGAAGTGGGGGATTATGAGTGCTTGATAAATTGTCCTGAAATCCTCTGGCTTCAGCAGGGGTCGTAGATGCTGGATTGTCTGTATCTTGTGGTAGACTGCCTTGACCATGTTATTTATATGGGCTGTTTATGTCTAGATGTTGGTCTAATGTGACCCCTAGATAGCGGATCGTGGGTTTGCTTAGGAGCTCGGCGTCTTACTTTTAATGAGGTGGGAGGTGTAAATGTTTGGTTCCTGGTCATGAATAGGGCGTCCGTTTTGTTGAAGTTTATTCTGAGGTTTTGGGTGTGCAGCCAGTCAGTGACAGCATCGAAGCAGGTTGTTAGTGGTGAAAAGTCTGGCTGGTAGGTTGAGAATAGCATGTAGAGCAGTACATCGGTGTATACCAGGCAGGTGACGTTGAAGGAGCAGGTGAGTGAGCAGATGGGTTGCATGTATATATTGAACAGCAGGGCTGAGAGCGAGGATCCCTGTGGTACACCTTGCTTTCGCTGGAAAGGTTCAGAGGTCGTGGAGCCAGTTCGTACATGTTGCCATCTGTCTGTCAGGTATGACTTGCACCAATTTAGAGCTGTGGCATGGATTCCCTTTTCCTTGAAGCGCCCTATGAGCAGATCATGATTGACAGAGTCAAATGCTGCGGCAATATCCATGAAAATTAGAGCAAATCCTTGTCTGATGTTGTCCATTCCGGTGATTAGGGTACTGAAGAGGGTGGTCAGGAGAGTCTCGATGCCGTGTGATTCTCTGAATCCGTGCTGACATGGGTCGAGAGGAGTGATGGTCTCGATGTGGTGTTGGATTTGGCGTTGGGCAACCTTTTCAATTATTTTGGCCAGTAGTGGAATTCTTGAGATTGGTCTGTATGATTCCACCTTCTGGGGGTTCTAGTTTGTGGTTCTTTAGAAGTGGCCTGATGGATGTTTGTTTGACTTTGTGGGAATGTCCCTGTTGAGAAGGGAAAGGTCCATGAGTTTGGATAGGAATGGGCTGAATTCCACGCTGGGATAAGGAAGCTTATCATAGTTCAGGAAGGAGCTATAATAGAGGTGAATTGGCTCTGAACAAGCAACCTGTCTTTGCTGGTAGAAATACTAAAACAGAATGTTTTCATAAAAGACTACCAGTTCCAGAATGCACCAGGTTTCAAACAGCCTCTAGAAGAGCTGAAGTGGGGAAACGTGTGTTCAATCAGGAGAGCTATGAGGTAATCCCCAATCACTCATCTCCAAGGGCAGGGCTTGATTCAGCACAGCTGCGCTCTGCTAGGGTGGAGCCTCCCTCTGAACAAGTTAAAAGTAAAACATATTCTACACAGAATCAGTTGAGGAACTCAGAGCTCAAGGACAGAGAGAGCAAGAAGCAGCAGCAATGTGGAAGGAAGAAGAGGAAAATATCTTGGAGGTCTAAAGAAGGAGCCCACAGCAGTACATGTGTTGGGAGTCATTCCAGAGGCAAGCATACTCCATTGGACTGGAGGAAGCCAGAGGAGTGGGGTTACAGAGCCAGGAATTCCCGGACGGCACCTGTGAAGGAGACGGCTGCATTTGGAAGGGGCCCTAAGACCAGTGCAAGAAGGTATGTGAAGAGAGACCCAGTGTCCAGGGATCTTGATTGGAAGGCTGGACATAAAAGCTGGACTACTTACTGGCCAGGATATCTGGAGAGGAAACCTAACAGCAAAGGAAGCTCAGGTATGAACATTGATCTATGCCCTAGCTCTTCACTTGGAAGACAGCAGGGAAACAACTATTATCCTGAGAGTGTTCCATTAAGGAATTCCTCTGAGCCAGACCATGATATTGATTCTATGATAGTTGAAGAAGAAGGAGATATTTTAAATGATCAGAATGAATACATGGTTTGCTCTCTGACTAGGCTGCTGTGGTAAAAATACTTTCACAAATACAACAACCATCAAAAGGAACTATAACTTGTTCTTTTATCTACCCAGAAAAGCCTGCAAGAAAGCTTTAGGATAGGATTTGAGCCACGTAGAGAAAGTGAACCAGCAAAGGGGTTTGCAGCTGGCTAATTATTGGTAATTAAGCCATTCACAGTTGCACGTGAGCTCTGAAAGGAAACTACTGTTTGTGTGTGAAAATAGAAGAAAGTTATCCTTGAAAAAGAACAGTTTTTGGTTACTTTTTGGGTTTTGTTTTTGCTTTTGGAGCACTGCTAAAAGGTATTAGCAGGAGCCCTCAAAAAGACCTGTTTCCCATCAAGGTCTTTATTGTTTGATTGCTTAAGAAGTTCAGTTGCTTATATCATGATTTGTTTTTCCTAAGTACAATACTGAAAGCAAGTGTCCTTTTGTGTTACCAAGTAAATCTGTGTGGGAGAATTAACCCCATGAATCAAATATATTTTTCTTTGCTTACACTCGAGCAACACAACTCATTATTTTGTGAACGGCTGATTCTGGTATGAATGGACTACATCCCCCACAACCCTTTGCAAGTCATAATAGTATTTTGCCTTTGCCAAGACTGTGGACATTCACGCCCAGCGCCCCCGTTTACAACGCGCACTGACTTTAATCCAGAATGCTGGGCAAGGGTCATTTGGAGCTGTGGTGGTGTTGATGGCGGTGATGATATCCTCTTTGCCTTTCTCTGATGGGGTTGAGAAGGCGGTCAGTGGTGTTGGATGGTATACCTCGTGTAAAGGAGTGGGGTTTGTGGTTAAGTTGGTCTGGCTTGTTTTGGATTGTAGGTAGTCCATGAAGTCCTGTGGTTGTATCATGCTTGGTTGGGTGGGGGAAGGTTCTTTTGTTAGGGTCTTCACTATTTTAAATAGGTCATGTGGTTTGTTTAAGGAGCAGGAGTTCTGCGTGATATTGCCTCATTTTCTCCGTGATTGCTTCGTGATGTTTTTTTAGGTGAGAGGTGTATGCTCCCTGGTCATCAGTGGAGTGTGAGCGACGCCATCACCTTTCAAGCTTCCTTAGGTGGAGGAGTGACGTTCATAGCTCAGTGGAGTACCATGGAGCAGTCCTCCTTTTCCTTGGTGGTTTATTTGGTTTATTTGGAGCTGGTAGGTGCGCGATGGATCCCAGGCTATTGTTCCAGGTGGAGATCATTTCCTCGAGGCTAGGGGCTGACAGGTTGAGGAGTGGCAGGGTTTTGCTGAGGATCTCTTCTTTGTCGAAGGGTTGGAAATGTCCTGTTGGTGCTGTGGAGGCCTCGGCTGAAGTATGGGAACTTTTGTGATCCGGGTGCAAGGGCATTTGAAATCTGATCAGACTGTGGTCGGACCATGGTACTGGGGTGATAGATATGACGAGGTCGTGGTTCAGGCTTATGGCTGATCTTGGGGCGAAGACCAGGTCCAGCTTGTTTCCTCTTAAGTGAGTGGGAGCATTTATTACTTGTTTGTAACCCAACTCGTTAAGCGCCTCAAAGAAGGCTTTGGCATGAGTGTCTTGTAGGGCAGGCAGGTTGAAATCGTCCACTATCCAGTTTGGTGTGCGTGGGTTCTTGGCGTTGCAGGTGAGGTCAATTATCGTTGAGAAGTCTTTCGGGGAGGGAGACGGGGATCTGTAGATCAGGTTGATGGAGCTGTACTTGTTGGCTATGGTGATTGAGTCGAGGTGCATTGTGCTAGTGGCAGTGATCATCTGAAACTGGAGTTCCGTTTTGGTAAGGACGAGTGCTCCTCCACCCCTAAGGTCCGTGCTATGGCAGGTGTGAATTGAGAAGTTGGGGAATGAGCTGGTTGAGGAGGACCATGTCTGAGTTGGACAGCTACGTCTCGGTAACCATTAGGATGTCCAGGTCATGGTTGGTTATGAGGTCGGAAATGGCTGGCCATTTCTTGTGGACTGAGCGTGCATTTATAAGGGCGCATTTCAGATTGTGAGGGCGTGGATGCTTCTCTAGCTGGAGTTTTTAGTGTGCTGAAGTGAGACATAGAGTAGGTGTGGGTGTAAGGTGTGCTTAGCTTCCCTTGTTGGTTGGCGGGAGGTACCCAACCAACTCCTTCCTGAGCTTTGTAGGACAGGTATGGGATTGTAATCAGTGGTGAAGGCAAGGGTGCAGTGGAATAGACCACTGAGGAGGTAACCAATGATTAGGGCTAGAAAGGCTGGTGCCATTTTGGGTGTCTGCTTCGTGGCACAGGGCAGACTTCAAGGATACAGGTACAGGTACAAGTAGATACAGTCTAGCAGTGTTTCTAGCAGTGCAAATACAAGGATAATATCTCTAGCAGTACAGTACAATCTCTAGGTATAGTCTAGCAGTGCATATAAGGATAGTATCTCTAGCAGTTGATACAAGGATGGTATTTCTAGCAGTAAAGAGCAGAGCAGGGTTTAGTGTCTGATTTATATATGTTACAGTCCTGTGTGCGGTATGCGGTAACGTTTGTTGCTTACTTTGGTTGTGTCCTTGTTTCGTTCATTCCTGGCTTGTTCTGGTGTCTGACTGGTGGACCCGTTGGTGGTGGTTGGGACCTCGTGTTTCGGGCCTCCGCCTAAGGGCCACACCAAAGGGCCCTCTGGCGAGGCCCTCAGGTGCGGTCGCGCCCGATGGCGCTTCCTTTTGAAGATGGAGGGCTGCCGCTGATTGGGCTGGAACTGGCTGGCACAGGCATGTGCAGGCCTGCTCAACCCCGATCAGTAGAGCTGCAGGGAGAGAGTCCGGGTCCCGATGCTGATCGTGCCCGATGGCGCTTCTTTTTGAAGATGGAGGGCTGCCGCTGATTGGGCTGGAGCCGGCTGGCACAGGCACGTGCGGGCCTGCTGAACCCCCGATCGGAGGATGTTTGATGTGGAAAATAGATATTGGTAATTTGGGTGTGGGGGAAGTAACAGAAGGGAAAGGAATTGTGAGGGGGAGGGAGTGAGTAAAATAAGAGGTGGGCTAGGCAGGATGACAGAGTCTTTGGGAACAAGGGGGTGGTGGTGGAGAGACAGGGGGGCTGAGGGGTGGGGGGGAGAATATAAGGAGGGGAGGAGTAGGGAGAGGATAAGGAACACAGAGGAACGGATGGAATTTGATATAAGAGGGTATTTAAGGAATGGGACGTGAAATGAGGATTTTATCTCTCAATGTCAATGGTCTTAATACATGGCAGAAGAGGAAGATGCTGGTGAGAGAAGGAACTAGGGCCCAGGCGGATGTACTCTTGATACAAGAGACTCACCTAAAATTCACTCAGGGAGGGGGAATGGGGTATGGAAAATATGATAAAGTAATTTTAGCAGCCAATTACCAAAGTCCAAAGAAGGGAGGAGTGGGCATTCTTTTTGCTTGGGGATTACTAATAGAAACTAGGGAGGTTATTAAGGATAGGGAAGGGCGATATGTAATATGGATAGGAGTGTTGGAAGGAAAAGAAGTGACACTTTGTAGTGTATATGCTCCTAATAGTTCCCAAAGCAGTTTCTTTGACAGGTTGATGCCAATTGTAGAGGAACATCAAAGGATGGAATTAATTATTGGAGGAGACTTCAATACGGTAATGAACCCAAGACTATACTCTTCTGGAGGGGGGAGGAAGGGGGAAAGGTTGGAAAGGAAAAAGCTAGGAAGAATGATGTCATGTTTGGGATTGATGGATGCTTGGAGACAAACGCATGGCGAGGAGAGGGAATATACCTTCTATTCTCACCCACATCGAACATACAGTAGGATTGATATGATATGGATTGGGAATAGCTGGGTGGATAAGGTGGGGGTGGGGGTGGGGGTGGAAATAGGTGTTATGTCCTGGTTGGATCATGCTCCAGTAATAATTACTATCGACCTTTATAAGGAGAAGGGAGGGGGTAGCGCTTTTGGTGCTTAAATGAATCATTGCTAGCTGATCCAAGTGTGGTGAGTTCTGTGAAGGCAGTATTTAAGGAATATTTTGTAAATAACAGCGGGCAGGAAGTAACTAGGGAGATGGTATGGGATGAAGGCTGTGGTGCGAGGGCATTTAATTGCCATAGCGGCAAGAAAGAAGAGGCAAGGGATGGCAGAGGAAGAGAGACTGAGGAAGACACTAAAGACGTTGATTACAGAACATCAGGCAAAAGGGGGAAATTCAGTGTTGAGGAGGATTGAGCAGGTGCGTAAGGATTTGGAAAAACTATGGTTAGGGGAATGGGCTTTCCAAATGCAGAAAATGCAGCATGTATATTTTATGGGAGATAATAAGCCAGGTAAACATTTGGCCAGACAGCTCAAGCGGCGGCAGGCTCAACAACAATTATATAAGATGAAGAATGAGTCAGGTAAATGGGAGTTTGGTACTGCCAGTGTGCATCAGATATTTCGGAAATATTATAGGACTTTATACGCCTCAGAGCAGAGGGGACAGGAGGGGAATATTAAGAAGTATTTGGAAGGTATAGGTCTCCCAAAATTGGACAAAGCAGAACAATAGTGGCTGGATAGGGAGATTGAGGTGGGAGAGATAAGAACAGCCATAAAGGCTCTTAAGGAAGGAAAAGCTCCTGGATTAGATGGCCTGTCGGCAAAGTTCTACAAGACATTTTATGATGAAATTGGGGGGGAGTTAATGAGGGTGTTTAATGGAGCCCTGCAGGGAGGGGGGTTACCACAGACAATGGCGGTAGCTGGGATAGCTAGAATTCCCAAGCCGGGGAAGGATAAGGGTGTTAGCGAATCATATAGACCTATTTCATTAATAGATGCAAAAATTTTAGCAAACATTTTAGCTACCAGATTGCAGGGCTTCCTTACTAAATTGGTTAGTAATGATCAAATGGGATTTATCCCAGGGAGACAGACTAGTGATAACATCCGAAAGCTTTTAAATTTTATTTGGGAAACTAGAAGGGCGAAGAAAGATTCTTTGGTAATGGCAGTAGACGCGGAAAAAGCGTTCGATAGAGTTGAGTGGCCCTTTATGCTAGATGTGGTACAGAAAATGGGATTTGGAGACGACTTTCGGAGGTGGATCAAAGCTCTTTATGCGCATCCAAAAGCTCGGATTCGTCTTAGGCTCTTACTCAGAGGAGTTCAAATTGGAGCGGGGAAATAGGCAGGGATGCCCTGTCACCCCTCTTATTTGCAATGGTGATTGAGCCACTGGCGCAACGGGTAAGAGATCAGGGAAAGATTGGAGGTATACGGATGGGATCTGGGGAATATAAAATGTCTCTCTTTGCTGATGACATTATTTATGCGGTGGATAATCTGGTGGAATCCTTACCATATTTAATGCAGGAAATACAGAGTTATAGTGAAGTCTCCGGTTACAAAATGAATATGGGGAAAACTGAAATATTAAAAATACAGATGAGACCTGAAGTAGAGAGTCAATTAAAGGCGAACTATCCTTTTAGGTGGGCGAAGAAGCAGATAAAATATTTGGGAGTGTGGATCAGTAGGGAGTGGAAAACATTGGGAAGCATAAATTATAACACACTAGTAACTAACATATTGAATGATTTGGTGAGGTTGGAGAAAGCAAGTTTTTCATGTTTAGGAATCAATGCTTGAACCAATACAAGCATTGTGGAACCTGTGTCCCTTGGGGAAACTGCTAGGTACATATGACCTAGATTGGCCACTGTTGGAAACAGAATACTGGGCTTGATGGACCTTGGTCTGACCCAGTATGGCATATCTTATGTTCTTATGTTAGGAAGAATTACAATAGTTAAAATGAATATTTTGCCTAGAATTTTATACTTGTTCATGGCATTACTGATAGAGGTGTCTGTTGAGCAAATGAAATTGTTGCAACAGAGAATCTTTTCCTACATTTGGAGAAGACTATCTCTGAGGCTGCATAAGAGGGTGATGGTTAAGGCCAGAAGGGATGGTGGATTGGGAGTGCCAGATCTAATGCAATATTATAAAGCTGCACAGCTGAGGGCGATAATTTGTTGGAAAATGGGCCCAGAGGCCAGGCAGTGGGTTAAGATTGAACAGGAGCAGGGAGGGCAAAAATGCCTGTTGGATAGTTTATGATCAAGGGATGGGGGAGGGTCAGGGGAAAGGGGAGGACAATTTTACTCCTTTTGGGGAAGTAACTTTAAAAGTGTGGCAGCAAGAAAAAAAGAAGTTAGTGGGTGATAGTCTCAATACAATTACAAAAAATCAGGAAATGTGTGGGGTTTCAGGAGAGAGGTCAGTCATATGTGTATAAAAATGGGAAAGGCAGGGTTTGATTAGGATTGGACAGTTTATTTATTTATTTATTTAACAGTATTTCTAAACCGCCTTATCTTAATAATCAAGGTGGTATCACAGCAAGCAATCAGGTAAAGTGTGTGTGTTGTACATGCAGTGAGGATAAAACTTAGTTGTGTGAGGGATGTGTTGGGTGCTTGATTTGTTTGAGCTATATACAGGGTGGGCTATTTACAGTGGTGCTAGAATCATATTTTATATATATTCAGTTGTTTGGGAGGATTGGAGTGCTGTTATCCATTCTCTTAGGTTATGTGATGTGACCATAGTGCTCTATGAACAGCATGGTTTTCAGTTGTTTTCTGAAGTCTTTGAGGTCTGGAGTTGCCCTTAGATCGTCCGGTAGATTGTTCCATATTGTTGGAGCAGCCATGGAGAGAGCTCTGTCTGTTGTGTCCTTGCGTGTGTGCTTGTACTCATTTGGGGTGCTGACTCGGTTGCGTGTTTGACTTCTTCTGGGACGTGCGCTGGTTTCCGGTTGTATGAGCAGGTGGAGGCTGTTGGCTGATGTGTGTTCTTTTATCTTAAATAGGTTTATGATAGTCTTGTATCTGATGCGAGCAATGATTGGGAGCCAGTGTAAGTCCTTTAGTGTAGGTGTGATGTGCTCCTGCCTTGCGGCTCCGGATATGATTCGAGCTGCAGTGTTTTGTGCCAGCTGTAGTGGTTTGAGAGCTTGTTTTGGTAGTCCGAGGTATATCGGATTGCAGAAGTCCAGTATTGGGGTTATCAGTGCTTGACAGACTGTACGGAAGTGTTCTGGAGCGAGGAGTGGTTTCAGTCTCCTGATGATTCGCATCCTGTAATATGCTTTTTGGATTGTTTTGTCTATGTGTGGTTTGAGGTTGAGTTTACTGTCCAGAGTAACCCCAAGGTATCTCACCTCCGATCTTATCGGTATCGTGGTGCTTTGTATCTTTATGTTTGGTGGGTGTGTGAAGCTTTGGTTTCCAGTTGTCCAGTTGTTTAATAAGGTAGGTAGACTATACACTTTTGAGCAACTGAAAGAAATCTATTCAGTGGGCACAGATGACTGGTTCGGGTATTTACAATTAGTACATTTTGTGAAGCAAAAACTACAAGGGGTGGAATTGAAGAAGGGAGACTTCCCTTTTGAAAAATTGTTAATAAAGGAAGGTGAAACGCATGGATTAGTATCTCAGGTGTACAAGGGATTAGGGGTGGACAGTGGACAAGAGGCTTTCCAGAGAGCTTGGGAGAAGGACCTAGGGGGGCATTGGGATGAGGATAGATGGACAAATGTATTTGAGGAGGTGAAGATAGCGACTAGCTCTGCATCCATACAAGAACATTGCTATAAATTGCCATATCATATGTATATGACACCGAAGAGAGTAGCTGCCATAAATAAGACAAAGAAGCCCCTATGTTGGAAAGGATGTGGAAAGGTAGGAACATATTTGCATGTATTGTGAGAATGCCCTGTGTTACAGAGAGTATGGAGGTGGATGATGTTGATGGTACAACAACTGGTGGGGTGGAAAGGGGTGGTGGGACCAGAGCAAGTGCTACTGGGGGAGTGGGGAATGATTGGTAGCGAGCAGGGATATTTGTTGAAGATGGTCTCAATAGCGGTAAGGACGGAGATAGCCTATAGATGGAAGGATAGTGAAGGACTTGACCAGGAGAGAGTTTTGAAGCGATTGGAGTTCATTTATCAAATGGCGGAACTAAATGCGCAAGTGAACCAAAAAATGGGGGTGTTCCAGCGCAGATGGTGCCCATTTGTCAATTGGACAGAACATAGGGGGCTTTAAGAGGTAACATAATGAGAAATGACCATGATGTTGAGGAGATGTAAGTAAAAGTTGAGATAGTGAGTAAAGTAGAGTGAAGGGGTGGGGTTTGAAAGGGTCAAGGGTAGAAGGTAGGAAAACGGTTCCTTAGGTGTTCAAAGGTGAAAGTAGGGCAGGAATTATAGGGAATTAATCAGGGAATTTAATAAGGGGAGGGAGTGGGGGAGAAGGGGAGGGAGGGGGGGGAGGGAGAGGGGGGGGGACCAAGCTACTTAAGAAGCACAATTCTTGGAATCTGAGTAGGCAGGAGGTGTGGGTAAGTGGGGGGGGGGGGGAAGGGGATGAATAAGAGAAGGGGGAAGTCCCTGGGGAACAGAGAACTTGGGGGGGGGGGCTGGGGGTGGTTGGGTAACTCAGATTGTAGATATTATACGCAAGGTAATAGTGAAATTGTAATAAGTTTGGTAATAAGTTTTACATATTGAGACAATGTATGTAATTTATATGCAGTAAATAGGTGAGGAAGGAACACAGGGGAGTGTATGTACTAAGTAAGAGTTATTTCTGGGAAATGGGGGAGTTTTAGAGGGGGGTAGATAAATAACAAAACCACTAAAGTTAGAAGTGGATTTGAAGATGGCAGGGTACATTTGTTGTATATGATTTTGATATGTTAATTGGATGTATGACTTTATATAACAATGTATTCTGTATATATTTGAATCAATAAAAATGGTTAAATACAAAAAAAGAAATAGTCAAGTGCAATCTGGTTTACCCATGGAAGTCCCTCTCCTATGCTGGCCCCCTCTTTCTCTGGCTCCCCCATCCCACTGGTATCTAGCTTTCGTTATTTGGGTGTCCTTGATTCTGACCTTTCCTTCCGAGCCCACATTTCCCATGTCACCAAGTCTTCTTTCTTCTTCCTTCGGCAGATTCGTGCTATTCGTCCCTTTTTGACGTCACAGGCCCTCACTACTTTCATGCTGTCTCTGGTTATCTCACGTCTCGACTTTTGTAACTCTGTCCTCACCGGTATCCCTAAGTCCCAACTCCATAGACTACAACGTATACAGAACACAGCTGCACGTATTATCTCTCACTCCACACGTTGGGAACATGTAACATCTCTCCTCATAAATCTTCATTGGCTCCCCATAGCTTCTCGTATTCACTACAAATGTCTCACGCTGACCCATCAAGTTATATATACTCACACCCCACAGTACTTGTCCGATCGTCTACAATGTCACACTCCCAGTCGTTCTCTCCGGTCTATGCATATCAATCTGCTTCATCTTCCTTCCCCTGCATGTGCCCACCTCCAAACCACCCGTAACTCTGCATTTTTCTTTGCTGATCCTGCCCTTTGGAACTCCCTACCCACCTCCCTCAGACATGAACAAAATTACAGTACTTTCAAAACTCATTTGAAGACCCATCTTTTTAACAGCGCATTTGACCTACCCTCTACCAATGTTTAGTCCTGTTTTCTCCTCTTTCAGTCTCGTCTCTATCTGTATGTTTGTATGCTTGACTATACTCTCCACTATCCTGTCTGATATTGTAACTTATTTTCCCTTTCGGTGCCTTTGGCCCTCTTTCATATGTGTTTGGAATTGTAAACCACCTTGATTTCTTTTTTTGAAAGGCAGTATATTAATTGAAATAAACATACCAAAAAAATGAAGTTAGGGCACATCAGCAGAGAGGTTCCAATAAAGACAAAGGTAGCCCAATTGCCCTTGAGTACAGAGCAGACAGAGCAAGTCCAAATTGCCCCTGCCTACCAATAACCAGATTAATATGAATAAAATACAGTCTCTAAAATGCATCTCCAGGAACAAGCAGGAATGAGTCTTCACATATGGGTACGTCAGTACCGACGGAGCCTGTGCGGGAACGCTTCCCAGCGTCCAATCAGAAAGCTTTTGGAAGCATCCCACCACGCCTGCGTGCTGCCTTCCCGCCTTTCCCAACTGCCTCTCCTCAGTTTTCCTTTTTTCGCAGAGCCGGCAGGACGTCCTCCTGTCACCGCAGAAAATTCTTCTTTTAATTCTTTAGTTTTCTTGTGGTCGCGGCTGTCTCCCCGACGCCACCGGTACCGCCGGTGTTTCTTTCTCTTTTCTTGTAAAAAGTTTTCCTTTTAGGAAATATTTTTTCTTCTGAGTGTCTTACGGTTTTTCAGGCCTTCCCGGCCTCTCCATGTCCTTCATGGAACCGCCAGCCACTTTCTACAAGAAATGTTCAAACTGTGGCGGTACAACTTTATTTTTAGACTCCCAAGATTGGTGTCTAAGCTGTTTGGGTCCTGACCTTTTTCCTCCGGAGCCCTCGGGCAACAGTATTGTGAGAAAAAGTTTTCAACATCGAGTTTCCCTCGACATGAGGTTCCCTTCCAACTTCAGGGCACCGACCATTTCTTCTTCTACACAGGATCAGGTAACCCACAAACAGTCTGTTAAGACTAGCCAACCCTCGAGTGGTAGGTCTCATGCACAGCATGTAGACGGCTCCGGCCTTGCCCTCGAGGGCGCATTGGCTTCAAAACCCCGGCAGGAGTCTTTGGCCTCCAAAGCCTATGTGGGGTTTCAGGTTGTTCCTGGGGTTCACCCCCCACAGAACATACCTGAGCCGTGTCCGGTGGTGGTATCCGCTTCGAGCGGTAACGATACCCTGGCATCGGCACTGGTGTTGGACGAAACACTCCTCACCAGGGATTGTCATCTGGCGTCCTCGGTACCTACGGGACCGGTGCATATGTTCCAGACTGACTTTCCAGTATCGGTACCGGTACCGATACTACCTCCTATGTCGGTACCCTCCAGACATGCATCGACTTCGATGCCGAGTCTGGAATCGATCTCCAGTCTGGAGGACTGGGTACCGATTCGCCTTGGTACCGGCTCCCGTCGGTACCGAAGGCTCGATTCCGATGGTTCGGATCCACAACTCTCGGTTCCTTCGATGCCATTTGGGTTGCCACCGGCTGGGTTTCATCCATCGGTATCAGACACGGTACCGAAGTCGGTACCGATGTCTACATTATCCTCAATGCCGAGTTTGGAATCGATCTCTAGTCTGGAAGACGCGGTTCCGACACGCCTTAGTACCGCGACCTGTCGATACCGGAGGCTCGGTGCCGAGGGTGACTGCCGAAAGATTTTGGTTACCTCGGTACCGATTGAGCTGTCACCGATGGCTGTTCCGATGTCTGTGTCTCGTTCGGTTCCGACATCGGTACCGGTATCCTCTATAGCATTGTGGCCAGCTCCTGCCATGCTTCTTTCAACAGGATCGCTCCCTTCTATACCAAGTTTGGAGTCGATACCTGGCATGGACGATGTGCTACTGACTGTCGCTGGTCCTGACCTCCAGTACCAGCGTCCATCCGTTAAGGATCCCATATTGCACCGTGCAGATACATCCTTCGGTGCCCAGGCTAGTTCCTCAGATCTAACCTGTCCAAGGGAGGTTCCTTATCGTCACTCCAGTCCAGTCCCTTTACTACTGGGTTGCGCAACCCTTCCAGCAGCTTGGAGGCTGAGCCCAACCTTTTTGGGGATGGAGCGGTATAAATACCACTGGGACCACCCCTCAACTCCAGTATTCTCAGCCTCCAAGCAGCTGGAGGGTTCCGTAAGCCTAGGGCTTACTGGAGTCCTACCTTATCCTATTTTAGCTAATTTATTTTAGTTAGTTTATTTTGTCCTCTTTATTTGTTTAAGGAGATTGTTTCCTTTATTGGAATCCTGTACCTTTAATTTTCCTTCATCCTCTCTCCCCCCCCCCCTCTCCCCTCCTCCCCTCCCGGGCCGGGCTGGAGACCGGAGGACTTGCCTGAGCTGCCTGCTGCAGGGGGAAGAAGCATCTCTCCTTGCCTTTGGACCGGAGTCCTGCTTCATTTCCAGGAGCTCCCCTGCCTCGCGCCGAAGCCCCGAGGCGGCTGAGCGCTGGAGGCAGGCAGCAACGTGAGGGGAAACTACTCCCCCCCCCCCCCCCCCCCCCCGGCGCAGGGGGTGCGGCCGGGCTTCCCCGGAGCCCCGAATCGGACAACCGACAGATTCGGAGGGCTCACAGGCGGCGAAGTCTGCAGCAGTGGCGACGCGGAGCACGTTCCTCCTTTCGCAGTGATAAAGGCCAGAACCTCGGGCAGTGAGCAGACGCGCGATCCTCCGTCCCGGACTCCACGTGGCTCAGGCCTAACACGTGTTGAGCCGGCGGAGAGGAATCGCGGCGCGGGCCCTGCTCGCAGAACAAACTTCAAATTGCAAGTATCAGCCTGGATTGGCAGCATTTCCTTATTAATGTTAAAATTTATTTTATTTTATCCTAATTGATTTTACTTTATTTTACTGTTAGCTTATTCCATTTGCCCGCGAAAACGCTGACTTTGCTTGGGGGAGGGGACATCGCTGTAAAAGCTGTCCTGCTACAGCATTTCTCCCCTGCACATATTATTGGGGATTGTTCTTCTTTTAGGTTGACTTGGGGGGTGAGTGTAACGCATCTTTTTCTGCAGCACTGAGCCTTCTGGAAATCATGGCCACTAAGTCAAAGTGCCCATCCTGTGGCACACGGAGGGGCACATCATCAGAGACAGGCATCTGCAGAGCTTGTGCTGCAGTCTCCACCTCCGTAGAGCAAGAGCTCAACCTGCCCATGACCCAAGGACCTCAGATGCCCGGGGACCCCCCGGAGGCGGAGGTGGGGCTCCATTTACCCCCGACGGCTAACACAGAGGTTCTCGCACCCCCTCCGTCCCGCTCCACGACGGATGAAGGGGTCGGGGATCTCTTCTCCCCTGACTTTATCTTATTGCTACACCAAGCATACTGCTTGCGCAAGCAGGGACGTGGATCAGGCGATACAGCTCCCACAGGGGATACCAGACCAGCCAGCACTAGGAGAGCGAGCGGTCAGGATCCAGGGGTACTCCCCAAACGTACCAGACTAATGAGCGAAGAGATCCTCCCACCCCCTTCTCAGGGCACCCCAGAGGAAGAGGGCTCGGAAAGGGAGCTGGAGGAAGAGGAGGAAGAGCTGGAAGAAGGCGAGATCCCCGAGGAGGACCATTCTCGCATTGTTAGAGTTTTTCGCCGGGGAAGAGCTCCCTACCTTAATCAATGAGTCCCTAAAAGCCCTCAACGTAGTGTCTGACGCCCCGGCGGATGACGAGGCACTAGAAGATCCCTTAATTCAGGCCATCAGAAGGTCCCAAAAAGTTTTCCCTGTCCACAGGGTGGTACGTCAGATGATACAGGAGGAGTGGGACCAACCAGAATCAAACTTGAGAGGGGTACGAACCATGGCTCGCCTCTACCCTCTTCCAGAGTCAGACAAAGAATTGCTGAAATCCCCCCGGGTGGATGCAGCGGTATCAGCAGTCACCAAAAAGACCACTATCCCAGTGGAAGGCGCCACGGCCTTAAGAGATGCCCAGGACAGGAAGGTGGATACGCTCCTGAAACAAGCCTTTGATATAAGCGCTCTCGCCTTGCAAGCCTCTGTCTCAGGAGCTTGGGTGTCTCGGGCCTGTTTAAGGTGGGCTCAGCAGATCCAGTCATCAGAGGAATCATCGGCCGAAACACAAGCCAACTCGGCTAGGCTGGAATCCGGAGCAGCCTATTTAGCTGATAGCCAGTATGACCTCATCAGATCTTTGGCCAAGAACATGGCCTCTGTGGTGGCGGCTAGGCGGTGCCTGTGGCTACGAAATTGGGCAGCGGATGCCTCCTCTAAGTCGCGCCTGGGCAGACTTCCCTTTAAGGGGAAGTTATTATTCGGTGAGGACTTAGAGAAGTTAGTCAAGGATCTGGGGGAGTCGAAGGGAGGCAGGCTCCCGGAAGACAGACAAAAACAGGGGCGCTCCTTTCCCCCAGTACGTACACAGCCCAGAGACTCCCGGAGGTTTCGCCCACCTAGGCCACCCCCCTTTTCCAAGGGCCGTTTTCCCTCAAAGGGGCAAGGTTTCAGGGGGTTCCGGGGAGCGGGCAGAGGCTTTGGCGCAGCCTCTTCCTCCTTCTCGGGCTCCAGAAAACAACAATGAGGAGACGGGGGTCCAGGAGGGAAGGCGCAGGATAGGCGGTCGCTTGACGCTCTTTCTTCCCGCCTGGTCCCGTGTCACGTCCGATCAATGGGTCCTAGAGGTAATCAGAGAAGGCTATGCCCTCGAATTCGCAGAACAAATTCCCCCGGCCTTTGTCCGTTCCCCCTGCGGATCCACTGCAAAAAGGGCAGCAGTAGAGGAAACTCTCGCACACCTAAGAGCGCTAGGGGCCGTGATCCCCGTGCCGCCAAACCAGCGCGGTTCAGGTCAGTACTCGATCTATTTCGTGGTGCCAAAGAAGGAAGGCTCCTTACGACTGATCCTGGATCTAAAACAGGTCAATCGCTGCCTCAGAGTGCCGCACTTCCGGATGGAGACTCTACGTTCTGTCATAGCAGCCGTCAGGGAAAGGGAGTTACTAACATCTCTCGATTTGACAGAGGCCTACTTGCATATCCCGGTCAGGAAGTCTCACCAACAGTTCCTGAGATTCGCCATCCCAGGAGGCCACTTTCAATTCCAGGCCCTACCCTTCGGCCTAGCTACGGCTCCCAGAACATTCACCAAGGTAATGGTGGTGGTAGCGGCCTTCCTTCGGAAGGAGGGAATATTAGTTCACCCCTACTTAGACGATTGGCTGATCCGGGCAAAGTCCGAAGAAGAAAGTCTCTCGGCTACGGCAAGAGTGATCCAGGTCCTAGAGGACTTGGGCTGGGTCATCAACCGAGCAAAGAGCAGACTGACTCCCTCCCAGGAACTCGAGTACCTCGGGGCAAGATTCGACACCAACAGCGGCAGGGTGTTCTTGTCACGAACAAGGTCAAGGGATCTAAGACTTCTAGTCTCTCAGTTTCTGGGCAGAAGAAGCCCCTCGGCATGGCATTATCTTCAGCTTCTGGGAACAATGGCGGCGGCAATAGAGGTAGTGCCTTGGGCCAGGGCCCACATGCGTCCCTTACAACGGTCCTGTTGCGGCGGTGGTCGCCCCAGCATCATCCCCTTTCTCTGCAGTTACCTTGCGCCCCAAGGCCCAAACAGGCACTCCACTGGTGGAGATGCCCAAGGAACCTGGACCGCGGGATGCCTCTAGAACCCCCTCAGTGGGTATTATTGACGACGGATGCCAGTCTATCAGGCTGGGGAGCACACTGCGGAGACCGCTTTGTCCAGGGGCTCTGGACACCGTTAGAATCGCAATGGCCCATCAACAGGCTGGAATTACGGGCCGTCTCCCTAGCACTCAAGGCTATCCAGGACTTGGTACAGGGACGAGCAATTCGCGTCCTCTCCGACAATGTCACCGCGGTGGCCTACATCAACCACCAGGGAGGCACCAGCAGCCACGGTCTCGAGAAGGAGGCGGGCGCCCTCTTCCAGTGGGCGGAAGCCCATCTGCAGGCACTTTCAGCTCAACACGTGGCGGGCGCGGACAACGTCACAGCCGACTTCCTCAGCAGGTGCAAGATAGACCACGGGGAGTGGGAACTGGAACAGAAGACCTTCAGTCAAATAGTAGATCGCTGGGGAGTCCCAGTCATGGACCTCATGGCACGCTTCTCGTCAGCCAAGGTGGACAGATTCTTCAGTCGGCGGAAGGAAAGAATGTCAGAGGGCCTGGATGCCCTCTCCCAAAAGTGGCCTTCGGAGGGCCTCCTCTATGTATTCCCCCCTTGGGCTCTCATCGGAAAGGTCCTCCAGCGAATAGAGGCACACCAAGGATTGGTAATCCTCATAGCCCCGGATTGGCCTCGCCGTCCCTGGTATGCGGATCTGGTGAGGATGATCGCCGACCATCCCTGGCGGCTCCCTTGCAAGAGGGATCTGCTAAGCCAAGGTCCAGTGCTCATGCCACACGTGGAGCGGTTCTCGCTTACGGCTTGGCTATTGAAAGGGCACGGCTCCTGAAACGAGGTTACTCAGGCGCAGTAGTCTCAACCCTGCTACAAGCCAAGAAGCGCTCGACCTGCCTATCTTACGTACGAGTTTGGCGCATCTTCGAATCCTGGTGCGCGGAGCACCAAAAAGCCACTCTCGGCCTCTGTCCCGGTGGTCCTGGAATTCTTGCAGGCAGGGTTGGACAAGGGTCTGGCCCACAGCTCCCTTAGGGTCCAGCTCGCGGCCATCGCGTGCTACAGAGGCAAGGTCCGTGGGAAACCCCTCGGGGCCCACACTGATGTCTCAAGGTTCCTAAGAGCGGTGAGACGCCTGCGCCCACAACGGAGGTCGATCATTCCCCCTTGGGATCTTAACCTGGTGCTAAATGCCTTGATCGGGAATCCCTTTGAACCATTAAAGGAGGCCTCCCTAAAAGATTTAACCCTGAAGACTGTCTTCCTAATCGCCATCTGTTCGGCCAGGAGGATCTCGGAACTACAAGCGCTCTCCGCTCAGCCGCCTTTTCTGTCATTTCTCAAGGACAAAGTAGTTCTGCGCACGGTTCCCTCCTTCTTGCCTAAGGTTATATCCCCCTTTCATATGAACCAGACGGTGACCCTCCCGGCCTTCGACAAAGAAGGGTTGGAAGCCAGGGATAGCAAGCTTCGACTCCTAGACATCCGGAGAACCCTGAAGCGATACCTCTCTCGCACAGCGCCCTTCCGAAAGTCCGACCGACTATTCATCCAGTTCGGGGGCCCACACAAAGGGGAGGCGGCGGCCAAGTCCTCTATCTCTAGATGGATCAGGGAGGCAATAGCCTCCGCCTATATCCTGAAGGGAAAGCAAGTTCCCGTGGGCCTGCGGGCACATTCTACTAGGGCGCAGGCTACCTCGTGGGCGGAATTCAGTCTAGTCCCTCCCCTGGACATATGTAGGGCGGCGACTTGGTCCTCTCTCCATACCTTCACCAAGCATTACAGGTTAGACGTTCAGAGTGCAGCGGACGCTCGTTTTGGCCTGGCGGTTCTTCATTCCGGTATGCTGGACCCCACCCAGGGTTGAACTGCTCGGGTACATCCCAGTAGTAAAGGGACTGGACTGGAGTGACGATAAGGAAATAGTAATTAGATCTTACCTGCTAATTAGTGTTCCTGAAGGAACGACAGTCCAGTCCCTGATCCCTCCCGATTCCGACTAAAGTTGACATCTATTGATTATAGGTAAGCATCGAATGACCGCAGACCTTCGGAAGAGATGAAGACAATTTCAACGAGCGCCGACCCGCGGCGGCAAGCTCGGGCAAACCCACGCCGTCCATTCCCATTCCTCATATCCTCTCCTTATGATACCAAAAAAAAAAAAAAAAAAAGGATTTTTATCCTTTAAATAAGTTAATGCGTTATTTTTCTTAAAATGTTTGTTACGTAGGTTGGTTACAATAGTTGGTTATATCTGCTTTTTCATTCGAATACTGGAGTTGAGGGGTGGTCCCAGTGGTATTTATACCGCTCCATCCCCAAAAAGGTTGGGCTCAGCCTCCAAGCTGCTGGAAGGGTTGCGCAACCCAGTAGTAAAGGGACTGGACTGTCGTTCCTTCAGGAACACTAATTAGCAGGTAAGATCTAATTACTATTTCTCCTTGGAGATCCTTCTTTTCAGAGTTTCCTCTGGGATATGGCAAGATCACTTACCATCTCTATCCCTGGACATGATCCTACACAAGGCTCTGTTTCTACCGAAGCAAAGGAAAACATAATGCTTCCTTTGCATCATTCCTTGCAGGATCTTCTTCTAGGAATGTGGGAAGCACCTTTAAGGGTACCCCCACCTTCCAGAGCAACTGATCTCCTATATCAGGTGCCCCCCTCTCCAGGGTTTCAAAAGACTCAACTTCCTCATCATTCCATTGTAGTGGAATCAGCAATGAGGCAGGTGAAGAGTAAGAAAAAGCACTCTTCTTATCCGCCAGGTCGTGAGTCTAAGACACTAGATGCCTTTGGATGTCAAACCTTCCAGACATCCATGCTTTCAGCAAGAATTCTCTCATGTATTTTTTATATGAGTCTATCTCTTGAGGAGGTCACAAAGAAATTGCATCTTTTGACTCCCTTTCTTTCAGAACCCAAGAGTGCAGACTATTCCTCACTGCTTAGTCATATTCAAAATATCTCTTGGTTTCTTACTCGTGCTTCCCTAGACTCATTTGAGTCTGTTAGCAGGACTTCTGCTATAGCTATAGGGGCACAACGTAGAGCCTGGCTCCAAGCTTCAGACTTAGACAAATGGGCACAACAAAGACTGGGTAATAGTCCTTGCACTGGACAAAATCTCTTCAATAAGGAGTCTTTACTTCAGGTTACTCAGTGGTCCACTGACTTACCTGTTTCTAAGGGCTGTTCTACGCCCTCTTCTTTCCCAGTAGGTAGGAAATGTCCTACCAAACTTTCTTCCCCTAGGGGGAGAAGGTTTTATTCATCTTCTGCCGATCACACAGATGTTCCCAAACAGGGGAAACATCGCCCTGGTCTGAAGAATCCAAACTCTCACCAGGCTCACCAAACCCAGCATCCGCAGGGTTTCTGATTAATCACATATATTTTGTGTCTCTTGGGGTTTAGAACCTGCAGTTGGCTTCTTCTCAGTAGAAGCCTTCCACTGCTTCATTCTAAACTCTAGGCATGGATCTCTTTTCACAAGACATCCGTTTTTCTCTGTTATACGAGCTCTTAGGATGTTCATGCCTATAGGTCACAGCTTCTCCTCTTCTTCCTGCTAGGGAAAGAGGTTTAACAACTATCAAATGATAGTTTTCTGTACCAGCATGAATTTTTTTCCTTTCTACAGACTTACCACATTGTAAGTCTCCATTCAGCTCCATCTTCTCTACCCTCTTATCAGGCATTTCCTCTGTAAGAGTGATACTATTACACTGGAAGGCTTCTCTTCAGCCCTTTTAGTTTTGTCACTATTCCAGTGTGGAGTTTTCCTCTCTGAGTTAACTCCTTCTTCTTTTTTGCTTTGGGGCAGCTTTCAGGCAGGTCCAGAGTTTTCCTAATCCTGTTCTGTCTGTTCTTTCTGTTTTTTAACAGAAAGATTCTTTCTGATGTCTTACTAGCAGCTGCCCATGCAGGAGTCCTAGTGTTTGGACCACTGGTTCTTCCCCACAAGCATCCAGAGTTGTCCTCCACTATATTCTTTCTAGCCTTAGTAGTGACTCCAAGACAGTGGATTCATCTTTCTTGGCAAATCTTATCACTACAGGCTTCTCAGATTGTTTTCTATTCTTGCCATCTCCAATTCCCTTGGGTTTGGCAGCATAGTCGACCTAGGTACTGGCTTTTCCAGCAGCCAGTTCTATTTCCTAATTCTCCTGCATTATGCTCTCTGCAATCTTACAGAGAAGCTTTCCACTATGGGCCCTTGCTAGAGAGCATTAGGATTTCCTCAAACAGCTATCCTAGATGGTTGGAAAAGGCTCCCTCAGTCATGCCCCTCATGACTGGAAGGGTTCTCCTACCCTACTACCTCCTTTCTAAAGCAAAGGACATGGGCCTTCTCTTACGTGAAAGCTTAAAGAGTTGTTCAATTCCCTCGCTTGGTCCTCAGGATTCCCACCGGGAATATGCTCTCTTTTTCCTTGCAGCTCGTCCTCATGGTATCCTAATCCTTCATGGACAGCGCATATTTAGCTAAAGAACGCATGATACCCTTTTTGCCCCTCAAGTAGGTCAACATGGTATCTCATTCCTATGCGTCTTCTGTCCATTTACCATGCCAGAGTTCTGGAGGACTCGGGACTTGCTGCCTGCAGACTGATATTATCCTCTGCTTTTCACGTAACCATCCTGGTTATTTCACTGACTAGCATTCTTGCAGCAATCTAGTCTGTTCTTTGTCAGGGAGATTTTTCCCCCTGATTTCTTCCATCATAACCAGGGGGAATAGATTCTATATACCTTCTTGTTATTAGATGAATCTTTCCTCTTCACATCTCCTATGTGAATATACTTTCTATAAGCACATCTC
The DNA here is from genome assembly GCA_033557465.1 of Ichthyophis bannanicus. Classification (NCBI taxonomy): domain Eukaryota; kingdom Metazoa; phylum Chordata; class Amphibia; order Gymnophiona; family Ichthyophiidae; genus Ichthyophis; species Ichthyophis bannanicus. The sequence goes on along the minus strand of CM066042.1, from coordinate 59,416,951 downwards.
TGTCTGCTTAATTGCAGACACTTATATCATTTGTGTGTGTATATCTTTTGCCCTTCTATATCTATCTATATATCTATATGTATGTGTATATATATATATATATGTGTATATATGTATGTATATGTATGTGCATCTGTCGAGATATTTATTATAGGTAGATATGTATTCACATACTTATCTATCTGACTCTCTATCCTCATATAGATATATATGTCTCTATATGATTCTGAGAGTTGGGCTCTACCCATACCATGCTGTCCCAGCATGTTTGGGGTGCTACACACACAACTACTCCAGTGGTAGTTAACAACTTTCTACCATACCCCTAAAAGGTTTTAGGTACCCCTGAAGCTCTCCATGTTCCAGTATCTTTCCTACCTGACATCAGTTAGGAAAGACATTGCAGTTATTCTGAGGCTAACGCCTTGGGCATCTGTCCTTTCTTTTGGGATATAAGGGTTTTCCATACCCCTTCTTCCCACAGGGACTAGGCCTGTTTGTCCAAATCAGTCAGCCTTTTCCTCTTTTTGCTCCTATGAGTGAGCCACTTTGTAGCCAAAAGAGTTTGGGCTTTTTTCATAAAGCCTTCCGCTGACGGCTTACAGTTTTGGTACTACCCCAGTTTACCCCTGGGGTTACCTCTTACCTTTCAGAATTCCTGACCTCCATTGTGTGTTCCTACAGGTTTATTACCTCTACTTTTGTAGTGAGGTCCTCCTTGAGGTTCCTCTACTGGATCCCCAGTAGATCTCATGAACCTCCATACTTTTGTACAATCCTGCTAGGGGAGGTCCATATTGCAATATTTCATTTTCAATATATTTGATGATAATTGTCATCCACACAGGGACTTCTTGTCTGCAGTCCTATGTTAGGTTAACTGTCTTTTACAGCACCTTTCTGTTTCAACTCCTTCCCACCATCCTGAGGATGCCTGGCCATATGAGGTGTAGCATGTTCCAATCCATAACATGCTGGGACTCCAGGCATCTTAGCTTGGGAGTCCCCATATGTGAAGACTCATTCCTGCTTGTTCCTGGAGATAGCACAGTTACTTACCTGTAACAGGTGATCTCTGGAACAGCAGGAATAAGTCTTCACAACCCACCCACCTCACCTAGGAGTTGTATTCACTATCTCTATCTTTCCCTTCTCTCTCTCTCTCGCTCTTTGTCTCGGCTTTAAAACTTAACTGAGGAGAGGCAGTTGGGAAAGGCGGGAAGGCAGCACGCAGGCGTGGTGGGATGCTTCCAATAGCTTTCTGATTGGACGCTGGGAAGCGTTCCCGCGCAGGCTCCGTTGGTACTGACGTACCCATATGTGAAGACTTATTCCTGCTGTTCCCAGAGATCACCTGTTACAGGTAAGTAACTGTGCTTTGTATGCAAATGCTAGAAGTCTAAAAAATAAGATGGGAGAGTTAGAATATATAGCACTAAATGAGAAGTTAGATATGATTGGTATTTCAGAGACATGGTGGAAGGAGGACAACCATTGGGACACAGTGATACCTGGGTACAAACTATATCATAATGATAGAGCTGATCAAATTAGTGGAGGGGTTGCGCTCTATGTCAGAGAGGGTATTGAGTCACAAAGGATTAAAGTTTTGCAGGAAACAATTTTCTGTAGAATCTCTATGGATTGAAATTCCATGTAAAAAGGGGAAGGCGATGGCAGTGGGGTTGTACTATTGATCGCCTGGCCAGAATGAACAAATCGATGATGAAATGCTAAAAGAAATCAGGGAAGCTAACAAAAGTTACAGAACAGTAATAATGGGTGATTTCAATTACCCCGGTATTGACTGGGTCAGTGTCACGGCAGGACATGCTAGGGAGATAATGTTTCTAGATGAAATAAATGACTGTTTCTTGGAGCAGTTGGTTCATGAACCGACCAGAGGGGAAGCCATTTTGGACTTGGTCCTTAGTGGAACACCAGTTCTGGTGCAAGAGATAAAGGTGTTGGGGCCACTTGCCAATAGTGATCATAGCATGATCGCGTTTGATTTAATTAATGGAGGAGGGATGGAGAGGAAATCCACAGTAATATCGTTTAACTTTCAAAAGGGAGACTGATAAAATGAGGAAAACAGTTAAGAAAAAAACTAAAAGGAGGAGTTGCAAAGGTCAAAGACTTACATCAAGCTTGGGGGGTGTTTAAAAATACTATCTTGGAAGCCCAGACCAGCTGTATTCCACACTTTAAGAAAATTGAAAGGAAGTCCAAAAAACAGCCTTACTCTGTGCAGTGGCGGCAAAGAGAGCAAATAAAATGCTAGGTACCATAAGGAAAGGAATAGAACATAAAACAAAGGATATTATAATGCCTCTGTATAATTCCATGGTACGACCGCACCTTAAATATTGTGTGCAGTTCTGGTCGCCTTATCTTAAAAAGGATATAGCATTATTAGAAAAGGTGCTGAGAAGAGCCACCAAAATGGTAAAGGGGATGGAAGGATACTCCTATGAAGAGAGGCTAAGAAGGTTGGGGCTCTTCAACCTGGAAAAGAGACGGCTGAGGGGAGATATGATAGAGGTCTATAAGTTAATGAATGGAGTGGAACGGGTAAACATAGATCGATTGTTTACGTCGTCAGAATATAAAAAGACTAGGGGGCATGCATTGAAGCTACAGGGTAACCTATTTAAGACTAATAAACATGTAATCAAACTCTGGAATTTGTTACTGGAGGATGTAGTAAAAGCTGCTAGTGTAGTTGGGTTTAAAAAAGGTTTAGACAAGTTCCTGGAGGAAAGGTCCATAAATCATTAAAAGGGACCCAGGATATCACTGCTTGACCAAATACAAGCATTGAGGAACCTGCCTCTTTTGAGGAGACTGCTAGGTACTTATGACCTAGATTGGCCACTGTTGGAAACATGATACAGGGCTTGATGGACCTTGGTCTGACTCAGTAATGCATATCTTATGTTCTTATGTTCTATGCCTCTATTTGCCTCAGCCACCATAAGTCCCTTCAGTACTTCTTTGTCTCCAGTAGATGGTGGATGGATTTTCTCCTCTGTGTTGAAAATCTGAAGAAAAAGAGGAAAAGAGATTGATTAAACGCTTGTGAACCACCACCGTGAGTACAGAAAGGTGACTCTCATTTGAGCACAACGTGGGAAGCTCCACTAGACTGCAGTCTTTTCGGTAGCTATAAGGGGGAAGGAAAATTGGTTCAGCTCCACGCCCTTTTCATGATAAGGGCCTGTTGAGCAACCACAAATTGGAAAGAGATGGAAGAGTACAGCAGCTTCACACAACCTTGGGGGTCCCCTCTCACCCCTGCTCTCTCCCAAAGATTGCAGAAGGCTCGCAGAGGAATCTGTTTGCCAGCCATCTTCCACACAGTGCTGTACAAACAAAACCAGCCAGTGAAGCAGTTTCAGGGGAGTAGAGTTGAGCCCAGCACAGATCCTACACCTGGGGCTCTTCGGGGTGAGTACCAAGACTTAACCTTGTCATTGTCCTTTTTGGGGGGCTCCCCGATTCAGTCTCTGAGGGACGCAATTTGAGGTGGACTGCTAGTGACCATTGGTGCTGTGTGGTTTTTTTCTACCTTTTTATGCAAGCTTTGACATTCTTGCCTATTGTATGCCTGGTGGTCGTGCAGTCCTAATACACATTCCGCCCAAGCAGATCCAATGCACGCTCTTTCCCTAGTGCCTTTAATGTGTGAAACGTAAAAGCGCAGTTAACACATGCTTGCGAGCCAACGCAGCCTTAGCACATGCTCTTGTGATACTTATCCTAACTTTGTCTTCTTCCAAGAAACATTGTTTGACCTATGGCAAATGAGAAGCCTCATCCTCTATTTCTGGACTCTGCCCTTCCTGCATGACAGTTCCGAATTGCCCCTGGAGGGCATGCTGTCCCCTTTTCAGCTGGGGAATGCGGTTAGTCTGCCCTTCCCTGCCTTAGTGCAGGAGGTTAAGGATGGTGCTGTGGATGAGAATATTCATAGTAACATAGTATGTGATGGCGGATAAAGACTAATATGTTCCATCTAGTCCACCCAGCAAGGTGGCAAGAGTAGGTGCACGTGCCATTCCGTGTAGGTCACCCCTCCCTATGCCTTTGTTTAGGTGTGTGCCCACCGCTCTGTGTAGGTCACCCCTATTGGTTCAGATATAAGAGGTAGTTATACTCATTTTGATTTATCCTGTTGGTATAAAGGGATCCACTGTGTGTCCCATGACATTTTGAATTCTGTCACTGTTTTTGCCCCCACCACTTCCATCGGGTGGGCATTCCAAGCATCCACCATCCTGACATTGCCTTTCAGTTTACCCCCTTGCAGCTTCATGTTATGCCCTCTAGTTTTACTGCTTCCCCATCTTTGGAAGAGGTTTGTTTATCCATTAATACTTTTTAAGTATTTAAAGATCTGAATCATATCTCCCCTGTCCCTCCTCTCCTCCAGAGTGTACATATTTAGGTCTTCAAGTCTCTTCTCATAAGTCTTCTGATGCAGGCTCCAAATCATTTTTGTCACCTTCCTCTGAACCACTTCTAGCCTTTTTATATCCTTTGCAAGATATGGTCTCCAAAACTGAACACAATATTCCAAGTGAGGCCTCACCAGCGACTTGTACAGTGGCATTAGTACCTCTTCCTTAGCGTTCCTTCAGTCCAATCCCTCACCTCTGGGTTGTGCTCCCCTTCAAGCAGCTTGGAGACTGAGCACATCATTTTCTTGATGGCTTCTGAGTATATATACTGCTGGCACCTCCCACCAGCTCCAGTATGCTCAGTCTCCAAGCATCTGGAAGGAGCAGTAAGCCAGGGTGTTATGCTTCTTGGAGAGACAGCTAAGAAGGCAGAATTTTCTTTTTCTTTTTCCCTTTCTTTAGTTCTTTATTTTCTTAGTGCCTGCAGTTCCTACTCATCTGTGCCTTCCAGCCGACCAACTCAGAAGCTAGGTAGCTGGAAGTGCTTGGGGTAGGGGAAGGGATCCCCCCTCCCCCCTCTCCTCTCACCACACCTACCTTATCCCACATCGACTGGGGGTAGGAGGAGACTTCGGGGGAAGAGCGATGGATTGAAACCTAGTCCTTAAGTGGCTCCCGATCCCGTGAACGGGTGAGGAGCCGCGGTCTGCTGAGAATCGCACAGAAGGAGCAGTACAGTAAGACAGTTTCCCCTCGCTGCCAAAGCTCCTTGGGTAGCTGAGTGCGGGGGCAGGACAGCAGAACAATGGCGGCAGAGGCCCGGAAGAATTTGTTTCATAGCGCCGCTGGAGAGTGTATGGGTCAGAAGACCACGTGGGGAGATAAGCAAGCCACGCGGCTGCTGACTGTGTGGTTTGGGAGGCCCTGTACAGCTCAGAGTCTGTTGAGGAGCTTAGGCCGCTCATTTTGTGCACTTTTTAGTGCAGTTTGCTGGTGCTTTCCCTCTTTGGGGAGAACTTCTGTCCGGGCTGTTTGGATGGCCTTTGGGGCAGTTTCAACAGTGTAAATGGTTGAACAATTAAGGAAACTCTAGCCCTTTCCTTTTAGTTATATCTATTTTTTTCTGGGGATTAATCTGGCTGGTACTTGGGGGGGGGGGGGGGAGAAAGGAGGATGTTGGGTTCCTTTTGAATCTTCCTTTTTCTTAGCTTTGGGCTCTGCCTGTCTGGCTCTCTGTTCAGGGGGCTGTGATCCCTACTACAACATGCAAGGTGAGACTGCAATGTTTAGTGTGCGGAACCCGGCGTGGAGCAGTGTCGGACGCGGGCGTATGCAGGGGGTGCGCATTGGAGGCTGCGTCGCAGGAACAGGGCATCCAGGTAAGCGTTGGTCAGAAGTGCTCGCTACCCTCATCACAGGAGCAGAGGAGTCCGCTCAAGGGGAAAGTGGGGCAGGGAGCCCTGCTTCCCCAGAGCTGGAGCTGCCTTCGGGACTCCAGGCCCCTCCACATCTCGGGGTGAAGAAGGGGACAGGCTGGGGAGGTTTCTGTCCTGAGTTTGTTTTGCTGCTACACAAGGCATTTTGCCTGTGTCAGCAGGAGGGCTTAGGGGCCTGTGCCGGGGCAGGAGCGCACACTGAAGCGGGCTGCTGACTCGAAAGGGGGGGGGGCCTCCTTTAGAGTCGGAGAAGCGCCCAGGTGTGGGGACGATAGAGGGCAGTTGCCCTCTCCTGCTGAGGTTCAGGAAGGGGATCTGTGGGATCTGGAGATGGAAGAGGAAGATGAAGAGTTGGAAGAAGGCAAGATTCCTGAGCAGGAGGAGCAGGTGCGGATTGTTGGTATCTTCTGCAGGGAGGAGTTGCCAGCTCTCACTGGGGAGTCCTTAAAGGCACTTAACCCTTCATCACACACATTAAATTACCGACGACTTTACACACCTGGGGTTAAATTAAAAACAGTTATCAGTTTTTGCTGTTTACAAATGTTCAGTATTTATGATATAAAAGTAGTCTATTAACTTCAGTTTATCACTTAATTGTAATTCCTCCATCGCTCTTACTTGCGTCGTGCTGAGCGACACTGGCGTAAAAATCCATCTCCCTCTACGCTAGCACATTTTCGTTATTGCCATTCCCACTACCGTTCTCTTCTCCAATCCTCTAAGTTGGACTACTTTTCTAGTCGTATCTCCTCTTCCGCCAGTTCTACCCGTTCGCTCTATTCTGCCCTTCGTTCTCTCTCTGCCTCCCACTCTCTTACCTCGCCAGCCCCCTCCCCTGTTTCTCCTGATCCTGCCATCCTAGCCACCTATTTTGCCTCCAAAGTCCAATCTCTCCGTTTGCTCTTTCCCTCCTGTCCTCCTCCCCTCTCTCCATCCTCTCCCCCTCCTTCCCCCTCCCCCTCCTCTCCCTCCCCACACCTTCCTCCTCTCTCCCATAGTTGGTCCTCTTTCCAGCCCGTGACCATCTCAGATCTGTCTAAGGTTTATTCCTCAACCCATAAAACCACCTGCACCTTGGATCCTATCCCCTCCCAATGGCTTTTGAACACTTCTCTAGCCCTTTCTCCTCAGATCCTCTCTATTGTCAACTCTAGTCTCTCTTCTGGTTCCTTTCCCTCTGTCTGGCAGCATGCCATTATCTGCCCTATCCTTAAAAAAGACTCTCTCGATCCCTCTTCCCCAGCCAATTGGGGTCCCGTCTCGAATCTCCCCTTCCTTTCTAAAATTCTTGAAAAACTGGTCTTCGCCCAACTCTCCTCTCACCTTGAGGCTTTCCTGGTTCTACACCCCCGTCAATCCGGTTTCCGTCCCAATCACAGTACCGAATCCATTCTGCTCTCACTCCTTAACGACCTGCGTATTGCCCACGATCGTGGTCTTTTCTCCATTGCCGTTTCCCTAGACTTATCCGCTGCCTTTGACCTTGTAGATCACCACACCCTCCTAGCTCAGCTACACAACATTGGTCTCTCCGGTTCTGTTCTCTCTTGGTTTCGTTCCTTTCTCTCCCATAGGTCTTTTTCCGTTTCTACAGGTCTTTCATCCTCTCCACCAACCCCTCTTCCATGTGGTGTCCCCCAGGGCTCAGTCCTTGCCCCCCCTCCTGTTTAATGTCTTCCTGGCCCCCCTTGCCCTTTTGATTCAGCAGCACGGTATCACAGCTCACTTCTATGCAGATGATATTATTCTTCTTCACCACACTGACCCTACTACCTTGGACCTAGCTCCTCTCAATTCCTGCTTGACATCGGTGGCTACTTGGTTCTCCTCTAATTTCCTGCATGTAAACGCATCAAAACCTTTGCCATTTGGTTCACCTTCGGTGCTCCTGCTCCTTCCCTCGCTCCTCTTTTGTCCTCCACACCTCTCCCTCTTGTTCCCTCCCTACGTTATCTGGGGGTTATCCTGGATTCTGCCTTATCTTTCAAAGAGCATGTTTCCTCTGTGGTGCAACGGTGCTTTTTCACTTTGAGGCAACTTCGTGCAGTTCGCCCTTTCATATCCGTCCCCGCTATGACCACACTACTCTTATCCCTGGTGGTATCTCGTCTTGATTATTGTAATGTCGTTCTGGCCGGCCTTCCCCAATCACAATTGCGGAGATTACAACTGATTCTTCACACAGCGGCACGTCTTTTGATGCATGCTTCACGTTTTGATCACATCACCCCTCTTCTGATTCACTTGCACTGGCTTCCACTTACCTATCGCATACAGTTCAAGGTGCTCATCCATGTACATAGATCCATCCACACCGGTGTTCCCCTTTACCTCGCAGATCAAATCCATCTTCACTCCGCCCATCGTTCTCTTCGGTCAGTTCATCTGAACCGCATGTTCCTTCCTTCTCCATCACAGGCTCATCTTGAATCCACCCGTTCTTCTGCTTTCTTCTTCTTAGGCCCTCTGCTCTGGAACTCGCTCCCCCCTGCCCTCCGTCTAGAACCTTCCTACAAAACCTTTAAGACCATGCTGAAGTCCCATTTGTTCTGCACAGCTTTTAACCTTCCCCCCTCCCCCTACCCTCTCCTTTCCCCCATATCATTGATTTCAGTCGTTCTTAACCTACTTCGCCCTGTTGCTCTACTCTCACCTCTTATTCTATCCTATCTCATATCTTTCTTTCCTTTTACTTATGGCGTTCTTTTCCTTTTCAGCAGCCCTATTATTTTTGCTATTGTAAACTGCTGTGGTACCTTGAGTGTGAGCGGTATATAAAATGTTTTAATAAAGATAAAGATAAAGAATTAAGTCTCGACACCCCTAGTATAATCATCTATCTAGGCGTCTTTTAGTCAGCACATTCATTGCATAACAGCTGGCAATGTTCTGGGCATATGGCTGTACCACATCGCTTGCAATATTTTGATGTTTTCTTATCTGATAATCTGGTGCAAAGCTGGCAGCGCGATCGTGCCTCTCTGGATTCACAGCCTGTAGGACCAGGTAAGCTGAATCCAAGTAGTTGCATGCAGATCCGCACCCCTTTCTGAAGTGTTCTTGGGTTCTGCAATCGCATTGTCTGCTATGGCAGAACTAACTCCTTTGCCAGTTCTGTTAGGAACAGTCACCGTTTGTGGGACACCTCTGTTTGCCATTCGTGTGTTTGCTGCACCCAAATTATGTAAGCTGCCACACCAGCGACATCGAACATGTTCATCAGCAGGCAGAACGGCCATCTTCTAATGCCACGTTTGCATGTATATGTATGCACAAGCTTGTCCAGATTGTCTACCCCAGACTTAGTAGCATTATAGTGCAAAATAATCTCATGCTTCTTTTCATTTTTGTCGTCTATCGCCTTGTCATGATGCATGCTGCTCAAAACAATGACCGTTTTGTTTTTCTTTGGAACATGACTCACTAGTGTGATCTCTTTGCAAAAAACAAACTGTGATAAACAGTTCCTTGTAACAATAAAATAACAGTTATATTTGATTGGTAATAACTGAAATAATAAATATCTCAGAAAAAAAGAAACAATGATGGCGCAAAGCGCCATTACTTCTATAACAGCAATGAATAGGTCTATACGAACACATGCCTGGTATGAACTCAAACGCTAAAAAATGTCGCCTTAATTTCACATGAAGATCACAGTAGCCTACAGATGAAATAGCCTAGCAATGCCACATTAACCAATAATAACTACAACATGAACCTGAAACAGGAATTCTGACAACACTGGTTTCGTTAAGCTGGGGTCAATTTGACCCCAGGTGTGTATAATAGATATATACACCATAAAAATGTTGTTGTTTAATCGGAACAGTAATTTTATGTTAACAGTCTAAGGGAAATTCAGTGGCTGTCAATATTGAGAAGCTACCGGAAGTTTTAAGTAATGGCTGAAATAAATAAGTAAGTAATTTGACATGACATAAAAGGTTTGGGGTCAAAATGACCCCACATGTGTGAAGGGTTAATATATCCGCAGATCAGCTGAAGAGGATACCTTGGAGGATTCGCTGATTCAGGTAGTGCAGAAGACACAGAAGGTTTTCCCAGTTCATCGGGTGGTCAAGCAGATGATCCAGGATGAGTGGAAACTGCTAGAGGCCAGTCTGCGAGGGGGATGTGAACCATGTCGAGGAGGTATCCTTTGCCGGAGGAAAAGAGAAATTTGCTGCGATCCCCGAAGGTGGATGCGGCGGTATTGGCAGCAACTAAGAAGACAATGATCCCAGTTGAGGGCAGCGTGGCTCTCAAGGATACCCAGGATAGGAGATTGGACATTGTTGAAGCAGGCCTTTGATGTTAACGCCATCACCCTACAGGCGTTGGTGTGTGGGCCTTGGGTGTCCATGGCCTGTCGCCACTGGTTGCAACATCTGCAGCAGTCCAGTGACCTGTCGGGAGGGGGGGGGGGCTCCTCGAGTGAGACCGCAAGAATAGAGTCGGGATCAGCCTACCTCACACTCATCTGATCTTATCAGGGGCCTTGTGAAGAGTATGGCCTCTGTGGTAGCAACCCACCGCTACCTGTAGCTACGGAATTGGGCGGATGATGGTTCTTCGAAGGACCATCTCAGCAGGCTTCTTTTCAAAGGCAGGTTGCTATTCAGGGAGGACTTGGACAGATTAGTGAAGGAGTTGGGGGACTCAAAGGGAGGAAGGCTCTCGGAGGATAAACCTAAGCAGGGTCGTAGTCCTGCTTCTGCGCGAACCCAGCCAAGGGATTTCCAGTGGTTTCGGAGTAGAGGAGTGGCCTAGTGGTTGGGGCAAGGTACTTCAGGCCGGAAGGTTGGGGGTTCAAATCCCACTAGAGGACAGCAACCTTGGGCCGGAAGGACTGGGGTTTCTAGTCCCACAGGTGCTCCTTGTGGTCTTGGGCAAGCCACTTAACCCTCCATAGCCCATGTTCCCTGTAAAATAGTTATCTCCAAGTTATAATGCCCTGTTCAATGTAATTTCAGTTTGTTCATTGTAAACCACCTTGATATCATGAAAGGCGGTATACCGACCAGGTAAGGTTTTAAACCCCCGTCAGAAGACCTCACAGGAAGGGCTGCCCCAACAGTGCCTGCCCGATGACAAGGGGGGGGGGGAGTAGGAAATCCTCTCAACGGCACAGCAGCTTCCTGGGCTGGTGACTTGGCTCCAACACCTCCTGAAGACGACTGATCCAGGGACTCACTCCGACCAGGTACGGTTTCAAACCCCCGTCAGAAGACCCCACAGGGAGGGCTGCCCCAACAGTGCCTGCCCGGTGACAAGGGGGGGGGGAGTAGGAAATCCTCTCAACGGCACAGCAGCTTCCTGGGCCGGTGACTTCCGGGCAGGCACTGTTGGGGCAGCCCTCCCTGTGGGGTCTTCTGACGGGGGTTTAAAACCGTACCTGGTCGGAGTGAGTCCCTGGATCAGTCGTCTTCAGGATGTGTTGGAGCCAAGTCACCGGCCCAGGAAGCTGCTGTGCCGTTGAGAGGATTTCCTACTTCCCCCCCCCCCCCCTTGTCACCGGGCAGGCACTGTTGGGGCAGCCACTGTTGGGGCAGCCCTCCCTGTGGGTCTTCTCTACTATTTCTTCAGGTGTTCCTCTTGGGCGCGGGGCGTGCGTCGAAGGGGTGTGGTCAAAGGGGTTAGACCTGCCCCTTCGACGCTACTGAGACATTATCCCGTTTATCTATGTACGATATCGCAGGCTTGTTATGCTAGTTGGGGTGTGCTAGGTCTGATATTATCTGTTTCGTGTTTGCCTTTTTTTTTTTTTTTTTTTACTAGCTAGCTATATGGGGAAGCGTAAGGCTAAGTCTGGGGCTAAGGCCCCTGGGACCGTATCCGGTGATGCTAAGCCGGTCAGTCCGATAGACAAGCACTTCGCTCCTCTCCCTCTAGCTCAGTCATCTCCTGAGGGAGTGTCTCTTAGCCCCGACTCCAGACTCCCACCGGTGTCTCCTGCTCCAGGTAATTTTTCAGTTCTTTCTAAAGCTGTTTCGAGTTCAGCGTCTAAATTAATGCCTATTACTTTGCCTGCCCCCGTTCCGTTGTTAGAAACAGGTAACTCTTCGGAGTTCCCTGTTTCTTCTTCGGAGTCAGAGATTACTTTGAGGGATATTTGGGCTGCTTTGCAGTCCATAGATAGGAATATGTTGGTCTCGTTAAATTCCCTGTGCACTTACTCACAAGCGGCCACGGTGGCTTTTGGGCAGCTTGATGAGAAAATTGCGCAGGTTGATATAGTTGCTACTACGTTAGAATCACAGGTTCTTTCTTTGCACACTACGAGTGTTGCGGCTATTAAGGATTCTTTATCTTTACACGCTAAAATAGAAGCGTTGGAAAATTCTTACTGAAGCTGTAATTTGAGGTTTCTTAATTTTCCTCAGTCTGCTTTACTTTCACATAGGATTTTGCTTGAAAACTTTTTTAAGGAAGTGTTAGCTTTTCCTGATTCCTTAACTGTCTCACACTTGTATTGTATTCCTTCTTCTGTTAAAAAACTTAATGTGGTTGAAGGGGGCTTAGATCAAATTGCCTCTACAATTGATAATTTGACAGCTTTTCTCGAAGACTCTCAAGATAACATCTCTACTCGAGCCACCTTGTTGGCTACTTTTCCCTCTGAGGTTAAACAGCGCATCCTCAGGGCCTTCTTTAAAATTAAGTCTGTTAAGTTTTGTGGACAAATGGTTTTTATTTTTCCTGATGTTTCACGAAATACCCAGTTGCGGCGGAGGCAATTTTTACAGCTTAAGCCCCGTGTATTGGCATTGGGTGCTTCTTTTTTTCTCCGTTATCCCTGCAAATGTTTGGTGGGCCATGAAGATGCACTGTATACATTCACAGAGGTTTCTCATCTTGAAAATTTTCTTAAGGAAAGGCAGGTGGTAGTTAGGACTGATGATTCAGTAAATGTTGCCTCCAATTGTTGAGATAATGTTCTCATGATTTCCTTATTCTGCAATTATGTTTATATTTGACATTACTGATCCCATAATGTGGACTTTATCCTGGATATAAATGCCTTTGTTCTGTTTCTTATTTTGTTAGAATTCGGATTGACCTTTCACTGTATTTTGGTTATGTATATTGACTGAAAATGCAATAAAAAAAAAAAAATGAAAGGCGGTATATAAGAAATGTTAAATAAATAAAACCCGTTTGGCACCCTATCAGAGGTGGTGCTTTCCCTTGAAAGGGCAGGGATTCCAGAGATTTCGTGGCACAAGTCAGGGATTTGCCACCTCCTCCTCAGGATCCAGAAAGACACAATGAAACGAGGCGGTCCCAGGCAGGGGTGCTGCCAGCGGGGGGTTGGTTGAGGCAGTTTTACTCTGCCTGGGTCTGGGTCCGGGTCACATCCGACCAATGGGTCTTGGAGGTCATCTGAGAAGATTAAGCTTTCGAACTAGCACGAGCTATTGCCCTGGCATTCGTCCAATCTCCCTGCAGGGCTCCAGCCAAGGCTGCAGCAGTGATGGAAACGTCACGGCTGCTGCTTCTATTTTTATTTATTTATTTAAAGGTATTTGTATCCTGCCTTATCCTAAAATCAAGGCGGCTAGGATCAGTGGAGCCGGTACCCAAAGATCAGTGCGGATGCAGTCGATACTCCATTTATTTTGTGGTGCCCAAAAAGGAGGGTTTCTTTTGACCCATTCTCGACCTCAAGTGGGTCAACAGGTTCCTGAGGGTGCCTCATTTTCGCATGGAGACGCTAAGATCGATGATAGTGGTGGTTCGCAGGGGAGAGTTTTTGACGTCCCTCGACCTCACCGAGGCATACCTGCATATTCCCATCCGTCCGGCCCATCAGCAGATTCTGCATTTCGCAGTGCCAATGGAACACTTCCAGTTTCAAGCGTTGCCGTTTGGCCTGGCAACAACTCCCCTATACATTCACTAAGGTCATGGCTGTGGTAGCGGTGGCACTTTGCAAGGAGGGTATTCTGGTTCATCCATACCTCAACAATCGGTTGATCCAGGCCAAGTCCAGGGAAGAGAGCATAAGGCGATTGCCAGGGTGGTGGACCTGCTGAAGAGTCTAGGTTGGGTGATCAGTCTATCCAAGAACAGACTGAGTCCTGCTTAGGAGCTCAAATACTTCAGAGCGAGGTTCAACACCCACAGGGGCCAGGTGTTCCTGCTGGCTCACCGGGCTCAGGAGCTTCGACGGCTGGTGTGAAGGTTCCCGGCTATGAGGGAGCCCTCAGCTTGGCACTCTTTGCAGGTGCTAGGGACCCATGGCGGCAACTCTCGAGCTTGTCCCTTGGGCAAGGTCCCACATGAGGCCATTGCAGTGGTCTCTAATCCGGTGCTGGTCTCACAAGCATCAGCCGTTGTCAGAAAGGCTTCCCTGTCTGCCAGTGAACAGGAGAGCACTCAAATGGTGGTTATGACCAGGGAATCTGGAGCAGGGCATGCCTCACGAGTCACCCCAGTGGATCTAGCTAACGACGGATGTCAGCCTTCACTGGCTGGGGAGCCCACTGCAAAGGACATATTGCGCAAGGTCGCTGGAGCACGCAAGAAGCCTACTGGTCGATAAACAGATTGGAGATGCGGGCGGTGACTCTGGCGATCAAGTCTTTCGAGTGCTGGATACATGGAAAGCAGGTCCGGATGTTCTTGGACAATGCGACCATGGTGGCCTATATCAACTGCCAGGGGGGCACAGGCAGCGCCTCCCTGGAGGAGGAGGAGGAGAAATTGCTGGAATGGGCGGAAGCACACCTTCAGGCCTTGTCGGCAGCGCATGTGGCGGTGATCGAAAAAGTCACTGCAGACTATCTAAGTTGAGTCCGGGTTGATCACAGTGAATGGGAGCTCTGTCTGGAGGTGTTCTCACAGGTGGTGAGTCGTTGAGGCCCTCCTATCATGGACTTCTTGGCAAGATGGACCAGCCAAGGCAAGTTGCTTTTTCAGCAGAAGAAGGGAAAGGATATCAGAGGGCTTGGACGCTCTGGTCCAGAAGTGGCCCACGGAGGGTTTCTGTATGTGTTCCCACCATGGGCTCTCATAGGCAGGGTCATCCAACGCATAGAGGCTCATCCGTGGTATGCTGACCTAGTGAGGTTGTTAGCAGATCGGCTGTGGAGGCTCCCAGAGCAAGAGGATCTCTTGACACAGGGACCGGTCTGAATGCTGCAGATGGATCCGTTTCTTGCTTACGGCATGGCTCTTGAAAGGGCAAGGTTGCTGAAGTGGGGCTACTCCAGCCTGGTGATATCTACCTTGCTGAAAGCTCAGAAGAGGTCGACCTGCCTCTTCTATGTTTGGGGCTGGCGCATCTTTGAGGGTGGTGTGCAGACCAGGAGAGGCGCCCTACTGCGGCTTCCATGCTGGACGTCCTAGACGTCTTGCAGGCAGGCTTCGAGAAGGGCCTGGCTGCCTGTTCCTTGAGAGTGCAGTTGGCGGTGATTTCCTGTTACTGAGGAAAGGTCCAAGGGAAGCCGCTGGAGGAGCACCCGGATGTGGGACGGATCCTCAGGGCGGTAAGACGCATTCGTCCACCAGAGAGGTCAGTGGTTCTGCCCTGGGATCTCAGTCTGGTGCTGCAATCCCTAATGGGGGAACCCTATGAGCCGGTAGGGTGTACTTCCTTGAAGGACTTAATCCTTAAGGCTGTGTTTCTGGAGGCGATCTGCTCAGCTAGACGAATTTCAGAGCTATAAGCCCTTTCTTGTCAACCTCCATTTCTTTCCTTCTCCAAGGAGAGAAGGTGGTCCTGCGGACGGTGCCTTCCTTCCTGCCCAAAGTGGTGCTGGTGTTTTTTATGTGAACCAACCGGTCTCCCTACCTTCCTTGGTTAGTGTGGGTGACGGAGTTGTGGATGCACAACTGTATCGTTTGCCGCGTACTGAAGCGCTATCTTAAGAGAACTGCAGTGTTTTGCAAATTGGATTGGCTGTTCTGTTTGGGGGACCTCGCAAAGAAGAGGCGGCGGCCAAGGCCTCCATTTCTAGATGGATTAGGGAGGCCATTGCATCGGTGTACATTTTGAAGGGCGAGCCTGTTCTGGTAGGGCTATGGGTGCATTCTACACAGGGCCAGGTGGCCTCGTGGGCAGAGTACAGTCTGGTGCCGCCTCTGGATATTTGTAGGACAGTAACGTGGACCTCCTTCCATACCTTTTCTAGGCACTATCGGTTGGATGTTCAGGCAGCGGGGCGGTCTCGCAGGTCCCTCCCTTGGTTCAAACTGCTCTGCTACATCTCAGAAGTGAGGGACTGTACTGGAGAGATGCGAAAGAAAGAGTAATTAGGCCTTACCTGCTAATTAACGTTCCTGAAGGAACTCCAGTCCAGTCCCTGATCCTGCCCAGTGTCTTGATATGAAAGTTTGGTCTAGCGAATCCGGCCCGAAGGTGAAGGTCTAGTGATTCAAGGTCGAATAGCAGTTCAGCTCTGGAGGGGCAGACGTGGTGTGGCAGAATGACCAAGCTGTCTGCCCTTGTACTGTGGAATCGGGGGTGAGTTGATTCATAGGTAAGCTGCCTCCTCTTCGGGGGGGGGGGGGGCAGGGGGTCCCTGCCGGGGGGGGCGGGGTAGAGCATAGGTTTGGTTTTAGTTAGTTAGTTTGTTCTATTTAATTGTCTCTCCGTTAAGTCTGCTTTTGTCAATAGGATACTGGAGCTGGTGGGAGGTGTCAGCAGTATATATACTCAGAAGTCATAAAGAAGATGACATGCTCAGTCTCCAAGCTGCTGGAAGGGGAGCACAATTCAGAGGTGAGGGACTGGACTGGAGTTCCTTCAGGAACACTAATTAGCAGGTAAGACCTAATTACTCTTTCCTTTCTGCTGGTAATTCCTCTCTGTATGCAACCCAGCATCCTTCTGCCCTTTGCCACCACCTTGTCAAACTGTTTCGCCACCTTGAGATCCTCAGAAACAATCACTCCGAGATCCTTCTCCTGCTCCCAAAAGCGTTCTGATTGGACGCTGGGGAGCGTTCCCTTGCGGACTCCGTTGGTACCGACGTACCCATATGTGAAGACTTATTCCTGCTGTTCCCAGAGATCACCTGTTACAGGTAAGTAACTGTGCTTTACCCAGCAGAGACTTTGCAAAAAGACCTCGGCTCTCCCCAGGAAGAAGTCCTCAGGAAAGAAGGGTTACACCTTGGCCAGCCATTACCAGTCTTACCAGTGTCAGCCTCACCAACCTGCACAGCCAAAGGGCCAAGGGCATGTGTCCAGGAAGCCCAAGGCCCCAGGCACCAACCCCCTCCCCCTCAGTCAGGGGGGAGCTTTGACTCTGTGGGCAGGGTCTCCCCTCCCCCAGGAGACAAATCTCAGCCCATAGGGAGTCGACTGCCTCCTTCGTCTACAGCTGGGCCACCATCACTATAGATCATTGTGCCCTGCGAGTGTGATGAGAGGGTTATTCCCTCCACTTGCAGCAAACCCTTCCAGATTACTTTCCAGGGGAGCCATCCCATCCCCTCTTTCATGAGGCCTTGCTCATTACAGAGCTTGCAAACCTGCTCAGGGACAAGGCGGTGGAGCCTGTGCCCTACCACCTCTGGAGCAGGGGCTTCTACTCAAGGTATTTCCTTGTCCCCAAAAGAACAGGAGGCCTCCGGCCTATCCTGGATCTGCGCAACCTCAATAGGTTCCTGGTGAGGGAGCTGTTCAAGATGCTCTCCCTTGGAAGACTACTGCCCTACCTCCGCCAGGGAAACTGGCTTTGTTCCTTGAATCTCAAGGACGCTAATGCCCTCATACTGATTCATCCCTCCCACAGGCAATACTTGAGGTTTGTAGTGGGAGGTGAGTGCTCCAGTTCGGTCTTGCCTCCTCCCCAAGGGTCTTCACAAAGTGTCTGGCCACAGTAGCTGCACATGTGCGCCTTCAAGGAGCTCACGTCTTCCCCTATTTGGACGACTGGCTCATCAGGGGCAGCATCGCCAGGGAGGCGGACCAGGCCATAAGGCTGACCGTTCACACCCTCCATCTTTATCTTTATCTTTATTTAAAACTTGATAGACTGCCAAAACCAGAAGGTATGCGGCGGTTTACATTAAAAACAACAGGAGACTTCTGAGAAAAGAAAGGAATGCCATTTGTTGATAGAAAAGAGACAGCAACGAGAGAAGAAACAGTAGTACAGCAATAGGAAAGAAAGGAATACCATTAGTTATCGGGAGGGGGAGGAAGATCGAAAGCTGTGCAGAAAAGATGAGTCTTTAGCTTAGCTTTGAAGGAAGAGTAGGAAAGTTCCAGGCGAAGTGCTGACGGCAGAGAGTTCCAAACACTGGGACTGATGAAGAAGAAGGCAGAGGAGCGTGTGGATTGAGGCAAGCCTGGGAAGGGGGCGGGAGGAATAACCGGTTAGCGTGCACTGACCTAAGGGCTCTTGAAGGGCAGTGAAAGTGAACTAAGTCTGAAAGATAAAGTGGCACCCCAGTATGAAGAGATCTGTGCACAAAGGTAAGGATCTTGTATTGGATTAGAAAAGGAATGGGCAACCAGTGTAAGCGAATAAGAAGGGGGGTGACGTGAGCGAATCGGGAAGTGTGAGTCAGGAGACGAGCGGTAGTGTGGTGAACCAGTTGAAGCCTACGAAGTTGAATAAGAGGAAGCCCAGCCAAAGATGCATTGCAGTAGTCTAAGCGAGAAACAACAAGAGAAAGAAGCAGTGTGGTCAAAGAAGAGGGGGAAAGAAAAGAACGAACGGCGCGGAGTCGTCGCAGTATACAGAAAGAACGTTGAACAACGGAAGAGATGTGATCTTTGAACGTTAAGGCTGAATCCAAAGTGACACCCAGATAACGCAGTGATGTGACAAGGGGAATGGGATCCAGCAGCGAGAGATGGGATGAGGGTGGGGACAGGAGCACCAGCAGTAAACCAAATAGTTGAAGTTTTTGACAAATTGACATGAAGGAAGTTCTCTGAAAACCAAGAGGAGACAGCGGAGAGACAGACATTAAGGGGACCAATATCAGTTGGGATTCGTCATCAACTACCCCAAGTCCTGGCTCTCCCCAACTCAGACCCTAGAATTCATAGGGGCCCAGCTGAACACTCTGCTGGCCAAGACTTTCCTCCCAGAAGACAGAGCTCACCGCCTGATGCAGTTGGCTGGGGAGGTGGAAGCTTGCAGGTCGGTTCCGGCCTGTCAGCTCCCCCACATGGTCTCAACGGTGCACGTTACGCCCCTAGCTCAACTACTGTATACATGCGAGCGGCCCAGTAGTGCCTCCTGTCGCAATGGTCTCGGGCCACAGGCGGACTGGGGGACAGGGTGTGGGTCACCCGGCAGCTGGCGGCCTCCCTTATCTGGTGGAAGTCCCCTGCACCACCTCGGGGGGGGGGGGATGCCTTTCCAGGCACCATCACCTCAGAGGGTTCTGACTACAGACACTTCCCTAGCGGCTGGGGTGCGCATTGCGAGGGCCAGCACACTCGGGGCCACTGGTATACTGAGGAGTCTCCTGCAGATCAACCTCCTCGAGCTCCGGACCATTTTTCTGGCCCTGCAAACCTTCTGCCACCTGTTCCGAGGTCTTCTGATACTCATACAGACGGACAACCAGGTGGCCATGTTCTACGTGAACAAGCAGGGCGGAACAGTCTCCTACTCCCTCTGTCAGGAGGCTGTGGCACTTCATTCCTTTGTGGTATGCAATCGCATGACCCTAAGGGCTGGGTATGTTTGTTTATTTCATTTGATATACCGCCCTTCTGTGGTAAGCAAGGCGGTTTACAACTTATAAAATCTAGTAGAGGCACAAGGCCAGTAGAAAGGAAAAGGAACTACAATCATTGACAGGACAGTAAGAGAGAAAGGAGAGGGTAGACAAAACATAAGGGAGGCAGTTACACGAAGGGGCTGGGAGATCAAGAAGCAGTTATAGTGGTGGTTGCAGTCCCAACATCTAATGGTCGGGATGCCTCTTGGGGCACTGGAGTGGGTGTTGTCACCTTAGATGCCATTTGCCCAGAGACTCTATCCTCTCAGGAGGCCTCCTGGGTGATGTGCCTAGTTCTGGAGAGATTTCAACCTCTCCTGATGGAAAAGTGGTCCAAATGTTCTTGAACAATGCAACAACTATGGCGTTCATCAATAAGCAGGATGGAACTTGCAATGCTGGGGTGTCTCTAGAGGTCACAGAGCTGTGTGGTTGGGCGGGAGAGCGTCTGATTGCCCTATCTGAAGCACACAATGCCAGCATCAACAACATGCAGGCCAACTTTGAGTCAGGACACCATGGGTTCAGGTAAGAGCTTAGGCCTCATGCTTTCAACCTCATAGTGCTAAGGTGGAGTCTTCAGTGTTTGACTTGGTCACTCAGGAGAATGCGAAAGTGGAGAACCTTTTCAGTCACAAGAAGGATTTGCGAGCGGTAGGCTTGGATGTTTGTTTATGCAATTTCTTGATATACTGCCTGGGATGAAGGGCATCGGAGCAGTTTACAGTCACTACAAGCAGGTACTGGATACATTCCCTCATCCCTATAGGGCTCACAATCAAGTCTACCTGAGGCAACTCAGGGTTAAGCGGCTTGCCCAAAGCCACAAGAAGTGCCTATCGGACTAGAAACCCCAATCCCTCCGGCCTAAAATTGCTGTCCCCAGGTGGGAATTGAACCCCCGGCCCTCCGACTTGAGGTACCTTGTCCTAAACACTAGGTCACTTCTCCCTCCTGCCCTTCTTCAGGTGTTGGCCCCAATGCTGTATGCCTTCCTTCTGTGGCCCTTGGTGATCTGTCTTCTAAGCAGGATTCGGGCACACCCAGGCCTGGTGATTCTGATAGCTGTAAACTGGCCTGTCAGGCCATGGTATACAAATCTCTTGAATCTGTTGATGGAGGTTCTCCTTCTTGTTAGCTCAGGAGACGAGTCTCCAGCAAGGAATCCTAATGATGGAGGACCCTGGTTCCTTCTCGCTTACAACCTGACCTTGGGGAGTTGTTGGCTGTCCAAGAAGGGGCTGTTCTGTACTGGTAGTGGACACCCTGCTTAAGGCCCAAAGGGCCTCTATTTCCTTGTCCTTATGTGGAGGGTTTTCAAGAGGCTCAAGCCTCTTGTTCCCTAGAGGCTGGGAAGGCGGACAGTTGTGGGGTTTTTTCTTTTCTTTCTTACAGTCTGGTCTGAACCAGGGCTTGCCCTTGAACTCTTAAGATTCAGGTGGTGACCCTGGCATGCTACAAGGGTTACATCCAAGTCCAATGTCGCCCGCTTACTTAAGGAAACAAAACAAATCCGTCCGTTGGTGCATCTACTTGATCTCTAGGAACAAGCAGGAATGAGTCTTCACATATGGGTACGTCGGTACCGACGGAGCCTGCGCGGGAACGCTCCCCAGCTTCCCAAAAAAGGAAAGCTTTTGGGAGCATCCCACAGCGCCTGCGCGCTGCCTTCCTGCCTTTCCTAACCGCCTCTCCTCAGTTCTTCTTTTCCGCGGAGCCAGCATGTCGTGTTCCTGTCACCGCTGAAGAAGTTCTTTATTTTATTTTATTTCTTTGGTCGCGCGTCTGCCTTCCTTGACGTCGGACCGGTACTGCTGGTCTTTCTTTCTTTTCTTTAAAAAAAAAAAAAAAAAAAGATACTAACACTTTTTCCCTCAGTGTGTTTTTTCTCTTGAGCCTTAGGCCTAACGAGAAAATTTCCTCATGGAAAAACCAGCCTCTGGGTTTAAAAAATGCACTAAGTGCAGCGATACTATTTCTGTCACTGACACCCATGAATGGTGTCTTAAATGTTTGGGTCCTGACCACTCCATTTTGGATTGTCCGTCCTGCTCCTTGATGTCTAAACGAGGTTTACAGAACCGAACAGCTAAGCACCATGTGCTGTTTCCCTCTGATGCAGCTTCAGTAGCATCGACGTCTTCCAGGGCCTCTACTTCCTCCCATGGATCTCAGGTAACCAAACATAAATCCAGCCGGTCCTCGAAGGACAAATCTCCTTCCAAGCATCGAGATGCCTCCGGGCTTGCCCTCGAGGATTCTGCACCGGCAAAACAACCCCGGCGGGAAGCTCCGGCTTCCAAAGCTCCTCCTATGGGGTTACAGGTTGACATCGATGGCACGGCCTCGACTGATCACCTGTTAGAATGCTCTGGGGTACCGGCGCAACCTTCCGGTACCAAATTCCAGACATTCATGGCGTCGATAGATCACAATGTTCTATCCATGCAGCAGGTTATCGCGGCCTTCATTCAAGCTGCGACGCCACTGATACCACAACAAAACCCGTTGTCGGTATCGGCTCCGGTACCGGCACCGACTGCATTGACATCAACCAGGATGCCGACTGCGGCGGTTCCCTGTCCAGGGATGCTCATCGGTACCGAACCGGTACCGATGACGCCCGATGTCGATACCGCTCGATACGTGTATCGAGCTTTAGAAGAACACCCTGACAGGCGATACTTTGATTCCTCTGAAGATTCTGATACATCAGAGGAGTCTCCTGAAGTATCTATACCCCTTCCTGAGGAACCTTCTTCTCCAAAAAGAAGGGTGTCTCCTCCAGAGGACTTGTCCTTTCAAGACTTCATAAGAGAAGTAGCTAAAGGACTCTCTATTTCAGTGACCTTTGAGTCAGAGCCTAGAGCTAAAAAATTGGACATTTTGGGTTATTCTAAGGCTCCTAAGGAGGCAGTCACCTTGCCAATTCATGAGATTCTTTATGAGCACATGATTGACTTATGGGAGACTCCTCTCACTATCTCTTTTTAACATCTTTGTTAGTGATATAGCGGAAGGGCTGTCGGGTAAGGTTTGCCTCTTTGCGGATGATACCAAAATCTGCAATAGAGTAGACACCCAGGAAGGGGTAGATAACATGAGGAGGGATCTAGCTAAGCTTGAAGAATGGTCTAGAATTTGGCAGCTGGGATTTAATGTTAAAAAATGTAAGGTCATGCATTTGGGCTGCAGCAATCCAAGGGAGCAATACAGTATAGGAGGTGAAGTACTTTTGTCCACTAAAGAAGAGCGGGACCTAGGCGTGGTTGTGTCTGATGATCTTAAAGTGGCTAAGCAGGTGGAAAAGGCGACCGCAAAAGCTAGAAGGATGCTTGGGTGCATACGGAGAGGAATGGCTAGCAGAAAAAAAGAGGTGATAATGTCTCTGTATAAGTCTTTGGTGCGACCTCATTTGGAGTATGGTGTGCAATTCTGGAGACCGCACCTTCAAAAGGATGTGAACAGGATGGAGTCGGTGCAGAGGGTTGCTACCAAAATGATTAATGGGCTTCATTATAAAGCATATGAGGACAGACTTAAGGATCTTAATATGTACACCTTAGAGGAAAGGCGGGATAGAGGTGATATGATTGAGATGTTTAAATACCTCCGTGGCATAAATGTTCAGGGAGAGAGCCTCTTTCAATTGAAAGCAAGTTCTGCTACGAGGGGACATGGGATGAGGGTGAAGGGAGATAGATTTAGGAGTGATATGCGGAAATATTTCTTTACGGAAAGAGTAGTGGATCCGTGGAATAGTCTCCCAGTGGAGGTGGTAGAGATGAGGACAGTAACTGAATTCAAGAAAGCATGGGACCAACACAGAGGATCTCTATATGCAAAAAGTGGACTGTTGTAGTTGTTATGGAAGGACAGACTAGATAGGCCATGTGGTCTTTTTCTGTCGTCATATTTCTATATTTCTATATTTCTATATTTCTATCTCTCCTCATTCTCGAAGATTGGACACTATATATCGTGTCCCTCCTTGTCCTGGTTTTCATAAAACACAGCTTCCACACCATTCTATTGTGGTGCAGTCAGCTATGAATAGGATAAAGAGTGCAAAAGGACACTCCTCTGCCCCTCCAGGAAGAGAATGTAGGACTTTGGATGCATTTGGTAGGAAAATCTTCCAAGCCAGTATGCTTATTGCCAGAATCAACTCCTATAGTCTTTACATGGGTATGTTTCTAAAAGAGATTGCAGATAAACTGCACACTTTCCTCCCTTTTCTTCCAGAGGATAAAAGGGAAGAATTCCTTACTTGCCTTAAGCATACTCAAGACATTTCAAAGTTCTCCAACCGTGCAGCCTTTGACTCCTTTGAAGGTGCCAGCAGAGCTTCGGCCATTGCCATAGCTGCTCGCAGAATTGCTTGGCTCCAAGCTTCTGATTTAGAACTTTGGGTCCAAGATGGCTTAGGAAATCTTCCATGTACAGGTGAAAACCTGTTTGGCAAAGAATGGCAAATAAAAGCCACTCAAATGGATGCAGAAAAATTCTGCTTTGGATAGACTTTCAAAGTCAACCTCCATTCCTGCCAAGAAAAAAACCTTTCAAGAAGTCTTTTTTCAAAAAGGGCAGATTCACTTCTACTACTGGCCAACAATCATCTTCAGGTCGCTTTGCTACTAAGCGTCAGCAACCTAAGCAGGCCATATCTAAGTCTACAGGGGCTGCTGCAACTCAGCAGACTCAACCTCCTCAGGGTTTTTGACTTGATGCTAGAGGACTTAGCCTTTCTGGCTCTAAAGCAGCCAGAACCTCTCACCATTCCAGGAAGGTTAGCTCATTTTACTCCCAGATGGGAGCAAATTACATCAGAGCAGTGGACCCTCTCCATCATAAGGGAGGGCTACAAGCTTCATTTCTCAAGCCTTCCTCCTTACACCATGGTGAGACACTTCAATTCTCCAACATCTCTTCTCGACCTTTTAGGTCAAGAGGTAGCTACCCTTCTTGCCCAAGGGGCAATAGAAGAAGTGCCTCTTCTTCAACAAGGGTCAGAGTTTTACTCCCCCTATTTTCTGATTCCAAAGAAAACAGGGGGATACAGACCCATTTTAGATCTCAGGGAATTGAACAAATTTATATGCAAGGAGAAATTCAAAATGCTTTCTATGGGCACTCTCCTTCCATACCTTCAGAGTCAGGATTGGCTTTGTTCTCTAGATCTCAAGGATGCGTACACACATGTCCTCATCCATCCATCTCACAGAAGGTTCCTCCGTTTTCTTTTTCAAGGAAAACATTACCAATACAGAGTGCTTCCTTTCGGTCTGGCCTCTGCTCCAAGAGTGTTCACCAAATGCATGGCAATAGTAGCTGCATTTGTGCGCACTCTGGGAATATTTGTATTCCCATACCTGGATGACTGGCTCATCCGAGCTCCATCTCAGTCAGAAGCCCAGACTTCCCTGGACCGCACAAGGAGCATTCTGCAATATCTGGGACTTGTGGTAAACCTCCCAAAGTCCCAGCTTACCCCTACTCAGTCCCTAGAATTCATAGGAGCTTGTTTGGATACTACCACTGCAAGGGCCTACCTTCCCCAGGCTCGTTGCCAACGTCTGGTGCAGTTAGCCTCCCAAATTCAATCAAGAAATCACTTAACTGCCCGGGAGATGCTACAGCTGCTAGGCCACATGGCATCCACAGTGCATGTGGTACCTTATGCTCGCCTTCACATGAGAGCAGCTCAATGGACTTTGTCCACCCAGTGGACTCAAGCATCAGGAGCTCTCTCAGACCAAATAGCAACCTCCAAACGTCTCTTTTGGTCTCTCCAGTGGTGGATGTCCACCAAAAATCTATTGCTGGGGTCTCCCTTCCAACAGTTGTTACCCCAGGCAACCCTCACAACAGATGCCTCCCAAACAGGTTGGGGAGCTCATCTACAAGACCTCTCCACTCGGGGCATTTGGTCTCCACAGGAGGCCTCTCTTCATATCAATCACTTGGAGCTTCGAACAGTTTTTCTGGCTCTCAAGGTCTTCCACACCCTCCTAAGCTACAAGACAGTCCTTATTCATACGGACAATCAAGTAGCCATGTTCTACATAAACAAACAAGGAGGAACTGGCTGTCTGTCGCTTTGCAACGAAGCTCTAAGATTGTGGGCCTTCGCCAGAGAGCATCAAATACATCTCCTGGCTGTTTACCTCCCAGGAATCCAAAACTCTTGGGCAGACAGTCTCAGTCGAGTTCTGCTTCCACACGAATGGTTCCTACACATGGATCAGGTACTCAGAATCTTCCAGGAATGGGGAACCCCAGACATAGACCTCTTTGCAAGTCCGTGGAATGCCAAACTTCCCCGATTCTGTTCCAGAATTCCGTGTCAGGGAGTTCAGGCCAGGGATGCCTTCCTCCTTCACTGGGGTCAAGGCTTCCTATATGCCTTTCCACCCATTCCCTTGATTCCCAGGACTCTGTTCAAACTCCAGAGGGATCAAGGATCTATGATCCTCATAGCTCCACGCTGGCCACGCCAAGTGTGGTACCCTCTACTTCTGCATCTCTCCCAGGCCCCCTCCCTGGGAGCTGCTCCAGATCTTCTGTCCCAGGAGGAGGGGACTCTGTGGCACCCAAACCCCAAGTCCCTTCACCTCAGAGCCTGGTTACTGAAGGCCTAGACCTTCAGGGTTGGAATCTCTCTCAGCAAGTGAGGGATATCCTCCATGCTTCCAGAAAACCTTCTACTAGACGTTCCTA
This sequence comes from Ichthyophis bannanicus, assembly GCA_033557465.1. Lineage (NCBI taxonomy): Eukaryota > Metazoa > Chordata > Amphibia > Gymnophiona > Ichthyophiidae > Ichthyophis > Ichthyophis bannanicus. Next base: position 59,390,692 of record CM066042.1, on the reverse strand, counting down.
TGCTTTTAAATGGAAAAGGTTTTCCATTTGGTGTACTGAGAAGGGTCTTGACCCTCTAGCACTACCCTTGAATTCTCTTTTGGAATATCTCCTGCATCTTTCTAATGCAGGTCTTAAGACGAATTCGGTAAGAGTCCATTTGAGTGCTATTGCAGCATCTCTTAAGCCTATCAATGGACAACCTATTTCCTCTCATCCTCTTATTGCAAGATTCATGAGAGGCCTCACTTTAACTAAACCTCCCATTAGACCCCCTCCAGTGGCATGGGACTTAAATCTGGTTCTTGGTCAGCTTATGAAGCCACCTTTTGAACCTTTAGCCACCACCTCCTTGAAATTTCTTTCCTGGAAGGTTATTTTCCTCATTGCAGTCACCTCAGCTCGCCGCATCAGTGAACTGCAGGCCTTAGTGGCTAATCCACCTTATACAAGGTTCCATCATGATATGGTAGTCCTTAGGACCAATCCTCACTTTATGCCTAAAGTGGTCTCACCTTTTCATCTTAATCAAGAGGTATATTTACCTGTCTTTTTTCCAGCTCCTCATGCATCAAGTGCAGAAAGGTATCTTCATACTCTGGATTGTAAAAGAGCTCTTGCTTTTTACTTACAAAGGACACAGCAACATAGAAAGTCTTCTCAACTGTTTGTTGCTTTTGATCCCTCTCATTTGGGACTTCCAGTCTCTAAGAGGACACTGTCCAATTGGATTGCTCAGTGTATTTCTTACGCCTACCAGAGTAAAAACCTTTCTCTGGAGAGCCATGTCACCACTCATAATGTGAGGGCCATGGCCACCTCTATGGCTCATCTAAATTCTGTGTCCATCGGCCAGATCTGTCGAGCGGCCACCTGGGCCTCGGTTCATACCTTCACAGCCCATTACTGCTTGGACAAGGACTCCCGCCGGGATGCCTTGTTTGGTCAGGCTGTTCTCAAACACCTGTTCCATTCTTGATCAACTCCTGCCCTCCTTCCCTAATGGATGCCTGAGTTCCATAGGAGGAGGTAGAGCCCTTCCTGGGCTCTCATAACCTGAGGGATCTCCCAGGCATCTCTAGCTAGGGAGTCCCCATATGTGAAGACTCATTCCTGCTTGTTCCTGGAGATAGCACAGTTACTTACCTGTAACAGGTGTTCTCTGGGAACAGCAGGAATAAGTCTTCACAACCCACCCACCTCCCCTAGGAGTTGTATCTCTCTATCTATCTTTCCTTTCCTCTCTCTCTCTTTGTCTCAGCTAAAAACTTGAACTGAGAAGAGATGGTTAGGAAAGGCGGGAAGGCAGCGCGCAGGCGCTGTGGGATGCTCCCAAAAACTTTCCTTTTTTGGGAAGCTGGGGAGCGTTCCCGCACAGGCTCCGTCGTTACCAACGTACCCATATGTGAAGACTTATTCCTGCTGTTCCCAGAGATCACCAGTTACAGGTAAGTAACTGTGCTTTCCTCAGAGGATCCTCTCTCTGGGATTGAAGGCATTGAAAGGACCTACATTTGAGCCTCTCTCAAGAATTTAACACTTAGGTTGATGTTATTGGTGGTCATAGTGTCCGTTAAGTGGGTATCAGAGCAGCAGGCATTGTCCTACAGGAAACCTTGTTTGGTCATCTCGACTGTCTCTTGTCTCCTTGTGGACTGTGCTGTCGTCCTTCTATCTTAACCAAACCATAGTTCTGCCACTCTTCTTCAGAAGAACTCCTCACTACTTCTAGTAGATGTACGGAGGGTGTTGATCAGGTACCTGGAAATTTATCTATTCTTTCCGCCAATCAGATAATCCTTTTGTCCTTTTTGGCAGCCTGAGGAAGGGAATGGCAGTTCTCTATTGCCCACTGGATTAAGGCAGGCATTGAGTTAGCGTATCTTCTGACTGGCAAGTGAGTGCCGGACAGAATAAAAGCTCACTCCACTAGGGCACAAGCCACCTTATCTCCATAGGACATCTGCAGGGCGGCTACCTGATTTTATCTGGGAAGAAGCAGAAAGTCAGACCTCACATATGGGTGATATCAGCCCCGAAGGAGCATGTGTGGTAACCACTCCCCAGATTTCATAGAAAGCCTTTGGGAGTTCTACAATGCATGTGTGGTCACCTTCCCGCATAAGGGTGCCATCTTACTTCAGTCTTCATTTTTCTGCGCATCAGATGCTTGTCTGTTCCTTGGGAAAACCTTGGCATTTCTTTCATTTATTCTTTTGTTTTTTTCTGTGAGATTCTTTGCTCGATCGCGTACTGTTACCTTCCCCGCATCGTGTTTTTCTCGGGTTCCCTCCTTTTATCTTCACTTGGTGTGCGGGTTTTATCTTGCGCCTTTCGTGACCAGGACCTATGGAGTTTGATTTCACAGGTCTCCTTTTTCTTGCTATGGCCTCAGCGGTTTAAGAAGTGCAGCAGTTGTGCCCACACTGTCCATAATGGACAACTGCTGCCTTCAATGTCTCTGTGCTGACCACGATGATTCCACTTGCCTGCTCTATCTCCAGATGACGTGCAAGGGTCGGAAGAATCGTGAAGGCAGCGGGAAGTGCTGTTTGGCCTCAAGGCCTTGTCTTCGGCCCCAGCCTTGACCACGGAATCGATGCCCTTGGGAGCCGTCACGGAGCCACCGGCCTCGCGTGGCAACCATGCCCGCTCTGAGCCCCCATGTTCACAGAGCATCGTACCAGGGATTGTTAGCAGAAGACTGTCCCCAGAAGGACTTTGCTCCACCTGACTTGAAGTCAAAGGCCGGTGCCAGAACAGGGGGTAAGACCCACGGTCACAGGCACCGCAGTCATCAGTGCGATGCCAAGGGCAGTGGCGAAGAGTGGCCCTCTAAGTTGCTCTGGCGGGAGGAGACTCCTTCTTTCTTAGAGAGCTGCCTGAAGCCCACTGAGGCCGTCACCATCGGTGAGTCCCTACTGAGGGAGCCGGCGTTGGGCCCGCAACCATTGGGGCTCGCATAGGTGGCTGCGGAGCCCTTGGCCCTCGAGGCCAGGATGGCTTCTTTGGAGCATAGCTTTCTGGCTTTCCTCCAGCAGTGTACTGCCTCGATGCCCGCTGCCTCTGATTCCTTGGGTCTGGCCACCAGTCCCTCTACTGCGGGGGAATCACTGGCAGAATTGCAACTAGTATTGGAGCGGTTTGGGCCAAGTTACGATGCCAGGGCTCGATCCCATTCCCAGTCTGCTCACTATTCCTCCCCGCTGAGCATGTCGGGTTCTGAGTGCTGAGAGCCTTGGCCCCCAGCTACCCAACTGGGCAATGGCGCGATGCCCGTCGGCAATTTGAACTCTTCTCAGAGTCCGATTCCAAATGGGAGACTGAGGATGAATTCCCCGAGACCATTTGGCACCATGATGCTCCTTCATACCCTTCTCTTCCACAAAAGCGCCAGCAGCCCCCACCCGAGGACCTCTCTCCTTCCTGGACTGTCTGGCATATGTCGAAGGCCTGGCTTTCGTGGTGGAATCGAAGGAAGAACCTCAGATGGAAGACCTCGAGATTCTCCAGTATGATTCTCCTCCTAAGAAGGCTCTCATGGTACCAGTTCTCCCTATTTTGGAATGTGAGCAAGCGGCTCGATTCCATATATCAAGTCCGCAAGAGTCCAGGGTTTCAAAAGACACAGCTATCACACATTTCCATGATGATGGAGTCAGCCATGCGTCAAATCAAAGGCCAAAAGACACAAGACATATTCCTCGGTGCCCCTGGGTAGGGAGGCCTGCACCATGGATGGCTTTGATAGACTGTGCTTCCAGGGCTTGATGCTCGTCGCCCATATCCAGGCATACCAGCTAAACATGGGCATGTACCTGAGAGACTTGGCCAAGGAGCTTGCCGGGTTCTCAGCTAGTCTCTTTGATAATTATTTTCAGCACTTCAAAAGCCTGGTGGCAGTGATCAAGGACTGCTCAAAGTATGTCACTCGAGTGGCCTATGATGGCTTCAAGTCCATGGCTAGAGTGACTGCTGTGGGCATTAGTGCAAGCCGCCTGGCTTGGCTACAGTCCTCAGACTTGGAGCAATGGGTCCAGGACAAACTGGTTGATGTCCCATGCCGGGGAGAGAACACCTTTGAGCTGATGATGGATAATGCTGCCAAGCTAGAGACTTCAGTTGCTGACCAGGATCAGGCTCTCATGGAAGACTGCTGATTCTTCCCGATGGAAAAGTCCTTCTACCCGAGGAAGAAGGCCTACGGACAATACCCCCAGTATCCAACCTATTAGGCTCCTCCACAGGGGGAGGGTCCCCATAGACCTAAGGCCCCCAAGTCTCAGAGAGTACCTCAGCTGCAACCTGCTGGGAAGTTTTGACTCCTTGGACATAGCCACTCTTCCTCAGGAGGATCACCATCTGCTCCACATGGGGAAGGGGGGGAGGGCTGGTGTTCTTCGCTCACCTGTGGCCCAGCATCATCACTAATGCCTGGACTTTCCAGATCGTAAAGGACAGATACTTTCTCCACTTTGAGCAGGTGCCACCACCCTTCTATCTAGGGGAGTTCCCGATGCACCCCTTCCATCAAGAACTCCTTCAGCAGGAACTTGCCGGTCTCCTCCTCGACGAGGTGATGGAGTTCATTCCCGTTTTTTCAGATTGGAGAGGGATTCTACTTTTCTAACTTCCTGGTCCCCAAGAAGACGAAGTTTTCAACCCATCCTAGATTTGCAAAAACTCAACTGCTTCCTGGTGAAGGAGAAGTTCAACATGGTCTCCCTTGGAATGTTGCTGCCCTACCTCCAGCGGGGAGATTGGCCATGCTCCTTGGATCTAGAAGGATGCTTACATCCACATCCTGATCCATCCTGTGCATTGGCAGTACCTCCAATTAGTCATTGGAGGCTGCCACTACTAGTACAGAGTCCTGCCCTTTGGTCTGACATCCGCTTCCAGGGTATTCACAAAGTGCTTAGCATTGCGGCCTTCCTGAGGATGCAAGGTGTGTTTTGTCTTCCCACATCTGGACACCTGACTCATCCACGGGAACACACCCAAAGAGGTGTCTCATGCAATGCGCCACACCATCCTCGTAGTCGAATACTTGGGGTTTGTCATCAACTATCCCAAGTCCCACCTGCAGCCCACACAGCGCTTAGAGTTCATCGGCGTCGTCCTAGACACTGCTCAAGCCAGAACATTCCTCCCGATTGACAGGGCCCGACAACTGTCGCATCTCTCCCGGATGGTGCGTGCCAGCACCTCTGTCTCTGCTCGCCTCATGCTGCGCCTTCTGGGTCACATGGCTTCCATGGATTCATATTGTGGAACCACAGAATTATTGGGTCAATTACTGAACGTGTAACTGAATAACAAAATCCCAAATACGTTCAATTATAACATAGTGAGAAAAATAGAGCTTCAGTCAAAAAAACTCCATGCTCTAATCCATTTCCATTTAGTAAACGAAACAAGGTCTCAGACATATATGGCACTCAATCTGGACTTTCGTCTGTTCATGTAGTGCCTGATTGCATCAATGACCTTCAAATCATTCGAATTTCGTTACTATTTTAGAGTTGTGCTTATTTGTACAAGGACTTAGCTGTGTTGCCCCATCAGACTTTCACCAACGTTCAAAGAGGATCCCGACGCACTGGTAAGGCGCCATAAGGCGTTTCAAAATTTCATCAGGAGATCCTATACAGACATCGCTCCTGTGCTTATAAAAAGATGCTGCCCGCGTCTTCATTCATGCATTACGATTCCGTGTATCCACACCAAAGACGCGGCCTTGGGGTGAGGGCGAGGGCCTCCCAGTTAGTCAAGACCCTTCTTCAAGAGTCGGATAGACCAGGCTACGGTCATTCTCGTTGCCCCTCGCTGGCCCAGACAGCCATGGTTCCCCTTGCTGCTCTATCTCGGGTGCTCCTGGTTCCCTTGGACTGCACCCTGGATCTGCTCTTGCAATGGGAAGGGACCCTCCTGCATCCCAACTTCCAGTCACTAGCTCCGATGGCGTGGCTACTGAGAGGGTAGCCCTGGCTCAGTTTCACCTGCCCAGGGATATCGAGGATGTCATCCTTGCATTCCACAAGGATTCCACCAGACTGTCATACGCCTTCAAATGGCATACGTTCACAGTCTGGTGTACCGATAGAAATATCAGTTCTTTCCCCTGCATGGTGCAGGAGGTCCCGCAGTACCTCCTCCACCTCTCCAGTACTGGTTTGAAGTCCAGTTCTGTATGGGTACATCTCAGTGCCCTTGTGGCTTACCATCATCTGGTTGATGGTCAATCCCTGCCCATTCACCCTCTTGTTGGCCACTTCATGATGGGACTACTGCTTTCGCAGCATCCCATCTGCCCGCCTACTGTGGCGTGGGACTTGAATGTGGTTCTCAGGAAGCTCATTGTGCCTCCCTTCACCTGGATAAACATGACCACAACAGAGCTAACCCGTTTCGGCAACGCCTTCTTCAGGGGGAAGGGATACAAATCTATCTTCATATACACAACAATAAAACAATAAATAAACAAATATTAGGTGACAATATTAAAAATATTAAAAATATATAATAAAATAAAATAACACACCTGGCATGTAGGAGATACGAACATTCCTATGCCATAAATGTAAGGCATATCTTTGAACATGCAAACTTATTAATAAACATATGATAAGACAATAAATAAGAATTGATTAGACCTCACACTAAAAACAAAACAAACAAACGCAGGGCTGAGAAACCAACAAGTAAAAATGTTGCCAGAAAATTTGGCAAACTGGATGAAGAGGTGGGGAAATTTACATTAAAAAGGATTATAATAAATAATATAATTCAAACTAACATCAAGATCAACACAAAAATAAATATTATAAAAATATATAAATTATATATATATATATGTGTGACTATATGGATGAAATGTTAAAAAGAGATAAAAACATGACACCATGCATAGTAAATAATATAAGGCAATATTGATAAAAGTAATAATATTAACATTAAAATAACAATAATAAAATACATAAATACATGATAATATTCTAATAGAAACAACAAAAAGAGCCAATAAGTTAGAAAATAAATTACATCTCATAATATTCTAAGGTGAAATACCCAAATCCTGTATAAAAAAGCTTATTTAATGTGAAACATTCAAAATTGATGACTGGAGACTTTTAAAAAAATATAGATACTCCGTAGGGAATGGGAAGAGTAAAACTGCTATCCATTTTTGCCTAGAGAAAAACAAATTAAAGAAACATCTTCAGTAGGGCCTCAAAGCAGTTATCAAGGCACATAGAATAAAGCTAAAATTGCAAAAATATTTAAAACGGCATATAGCCATGCCACGTAGGGGTGCAGATTGCAGGAACAAAAAGCCAATCAAAAAAAATTATTAGTGGAAGCACAAACGGCTTGCTACTCAGCTTTGCATGGCAATGTGTAAAACTAAATACAGAAATTAAATGGGGTTGTTTTAAAAGTATCACTGAAGAACGTGAACTCCAAAGTACCATAGAGCTAATGCTAAACACGATGATCGCTAATCGGGTAATTGTATCGTATCACATGGAACAAAGTGAAACCACACATTCAAACTTAAAGGAACCAACGGGGATTATGGAAATTGCCTTAGCGTCCAAATGAACACGTATTTTAAAGGAATCTCACTTACCCAAAGGTTATATCAACTATACATGTGTAAGAGAGCAGGAAATTTAAAAACCAGTAAAGTATTCGGCACTGCAACGACAAGAACAGTTGAGAATGAGTAAGAACCCGATGAAAAACTAATAAATGGTCTGGATCAACCAAAGTAAATATATATATATAAACGTGTAAATGTATACAAAATCTTCGAGAGGGGTTACATTTAAAACCAGAAATCAAACCTGTAACAGGAGTTCTGTACGTGAGATTGGTGCACAGCATAAGCTGCGTGCAACTGAAAGGGGAGGACAAGTGAAGTCGGATACTTTTAAAACGCCGATTCTCGCGCCAAAAAAAAAGGGGGTGGATCGATGCGGTGGGAGGAGCTTCGAGTCAAAAAAGTGTGACACATCAACATGGCATTTCTAAAAGAAGGGGAGGGGGAAGTCATATAAAACTAGTTTATGTGAGTGACTCTCAATCTAGTTCAATATAAAGGTTATAGATAAAATCATCACTATAAAACCATTGGATGTAATAGAAGCATATTATAGATCACTCCTATGTATGCATGGAAATAAGTTTATCGATCAGGTTTACTCCAGAAAAACTGCAAAATCCACTTCTTGATTCAAACCATGTGGTTCTAATGTATTAAGCTCATAAATAAAACGTTGCTCAAATTTCAACAATGTTTGGTCAATATTGCCTCCTCTCCAGTGTGGAATGATTGTTTTAATGACAGCAAATTTTATGTCACTAATAGTATGTTTATATTGTAACCAATGTGAAACTAATGGTTTGTCAGTCTGACACCTCTGTATATTATTTCTATGTTCTATTATACGTGTGCGAATCTGTCTAAGAGTCTTGCCTATATATAATTTATTGCAGGGGCATTGAATGAGGTAAATGACATTGGTGGTTTTGCAGTTAGAATAATTTTGTAAATACAGTTTACGTCCAGAGGAAACGTGTGTGAAAAATTTTTTGACCGTAATAACATGTACACAAACTGAGCACTTACTACAACTATAATGTCCCTTAACTATGGGCGATGGTTTCGGAACTGGGAGAGCGGATGGAACCAAAAAATTAGTTAAGTTGGAGGCCCGTTTGTAGGCAACCATTAGCTGCTTAGTGGCAAGAGAAGGTATGGTGGTAAGAAGGTGCCACTCTTGTTTGAGGATATTCACAATAGCCTTGGACTGTCCTGAAAAAGTTAAGGCACAGACAATTTTATCTGTGTGTGAGTTTTTTGTCTTGCTCAAAAGTGTAGAACGATCGGTCATACGTGCTCTATGGTAGGCCTTCTGTATACAGGATTGGGGATAAGCCCGTTGTTGAAACCTGTTTTTCATATCAATGGCGTGGGTTTCAAAGTCCACATTATTTGTACATAGACGCTTAATCCTTAGAAATTGACTAATGGGCAAATTTCTCTTCAAAGATGGATTGTGATGACTGTCGTACTTGAGTAGTGTATTGCGGTCTGTTGGCTTACGATATAAGGTGGTTGTGAAACCTGTGGAGGATTTCCTAATCAATATGTCTAAATATGGAATTTCTTCTGTACTGTATGTCCCCTCAAACTGTAAGTGTGGATCTAATGAATTGAGCCAAATGTGAAAATTGTGAAGTGTTTCAACCGTACCATTCCATACTACAAGAACATCATCGATGTAACGCTTCCAAAGACAAACATTGGATCGATATGGATGAAAGTTCAAAAATTTAGCTTCAAAATCAGTGACACATAGATTTGCCACATCCGGTGCCATAGGGGACCCCATGGCCACCCCTTTTATCTGTTTATAAAAAACCCCTTTGAAACAAAAATAATTTTCTGTCATTGCCAAAGATGCAAGTTGAGTGAGAAAGTAAGTAGGTGTACGTGTCGGTTTTGGTCTCTTGATTAAGGTATTTGCTAGTACTTCTAGCGCTGCATGTTGAGGGATGTTCGTATACAGAGATCTAATGTCAAATGTAACTAAGACCATCTGATTGTGAAAACCTTGAAATTGCTGAAGGATTTGTATGATGTGGGTGGAATCCCTAACATATGATGGTGCCTGTGTAACAAAAGGCCTTAAATATGCATCTAAGAGTTTAGACAGAGGTTCAAAAAGTGACCCAATCGCAGACACAATGGGTCGTCCTGGGGGATTTTGTAGGGATTTATGAATTTTGGGGAGCATGTATATGGTGGGTATGATGGGGTGTGACACAGTGAGAAAAGAAATTTCTTTAGGGGTCAAATAACCAGCTTCTTTACCTATGTATAACAGTGTGTCCACTTTTTGTCGCAATGGTTCAGTGGGATCATCATAAATTTTCAAGTAGTATTCTTTATCATTAAGTTGTCGCAAGACTTCTGTAACATAAGAATCTCTGTCTTGTACGACTATGGCACCACCTTTATCTGCCGGTTTTATAATAATGTTATGGTTTGATCTTAGGCCTTGTAAGGCTAATTTCTGTGGACCTGTGAAATTATGGAAAGAATGCTTATTGGATGTTTTATATAAGTTATCTATTTTATTCAAAACAATGTTTTCAAAAGCTGATATCATGATGTTAGGTTTAACTGGCGGTATCCAAGTAGAGGGTTTTTTGATGATAGATGGATCGGTTGTATCAGACTGATGTTGATCAAAGTAATCAATAATTTTTAATTTTCGGAAAAATTTATATAATTCGATATGGGTTGCGAACTTATCATGGGATTTAGTGGGAATGAAGGAGAGACCTTTATTAAGAACCTCTAATTCTATGTCAGTTAGTTGATGTTTAGAGAGATTGACGACTACATTTAGAGGTCCCAATCCAGGTGTCTTTTTGACATTAATCCCTGGCTGTGCGTTCTTACTTTTTTTTGAATACTGTTTGTTTGGTGAATATTGTGATTGATTTTGTCGACGATGTGGTGACCTTGGGGACAGATCTCGTTTTCCTTTCTCCCATAATTTGTCCATTTGAAAATCCCGTCTAGAAACTTGGTTATTAACCTTCGGAGAGCGTCGCTCATTCGAGAATAAAGAGGCTGATGGGTTAATGTCTTCACGAGAATGGCGCCGTGTTCTTTTATTATTCCTCTCTATTTCTGGAGTAATGGACAGGGATCTATGTTTCGTCTTATCTCTTAAACGGTCTTTTTGTATTTGTTTCGGTGAGTAGGCTCTCTTGTATGAAACGCTACGTTTTCTATCTCTAAAATCCGACTTATTATAAGTCCAATAATAAACTGTATTCGACTTATAGTCCTCTTCATCCCTTTTTAATTTTTTAATCTTTTTATCTCTAACACCTTTTCTATATTCTGCTGTATTCTGATCAAATTTACGTTTTTCAATGTCATACTGAACATCTTTCTTTTTAAGAGATTCAGTCTTTTGTTCTATTTGAGGTTTTAAAATCTCAGCCCTACGTTTGGAAGTATTGATTAAAAGAATCATCAAGTCCAGAGAACATTTGTTCAATATCTTAATCCAGTTGGACATGAACGTAACATCGTCTTTATACATGCCAGGTGCTTTCTGAACAAATAAAGAAGAATTTGTTCATCCAACGTCTCCTGCCTCTTGTGACTCTCCTATCTCCTGCAGGAGCTTCTGCTCCCCTTGTGTGCACAACAGAGCTAACGCCTTACATTCAAAATATTGTCAATCTATCATTATCACAAGGTCTAATGCCAGAGCAACTTAAAGAAGCCTCCATCCGCCCAATCTTAAAAAAATTATTCACTGGGTAGGAACTGCCTGAGCTCATACAGACCGATATCAAGTTTGCCATTTTTATCCAAAGTAATAGAAAAAGCTGTACAGAGGCAATTTCAGGACTTCATTGACACACATGCTCCATTGGATCCACATCAATATGGTTTTCTTTTTTTTTTTCTTTTTTTTTTCTTTTTATTGTTTTTTCAACAAACCTTACAAGTAACACACTTGCATTTGAAAAGGGGGAAATTACAGTAAATACAAACAACTCCAGAAACAAAATCACAAGGCAATAGAAAAAGCAAAAACCCCACTAACAGCCCACAAGATGAGAGAGATCCAAAAGGGAAAAAAAAGAAAATTACACAATATGCAAAGAAAAAAAAACAAGCATACGAACAGCCCTAAATTAAATCGCACATCTTCAAGAACCTTGTGACTCACCCCCTAAGGAACCACGAGTATTTAAAAAGGAAAGTAACTGAAAGGGATACAAAAAAATATAGGAATTCCCTTGCAGTTTTATCAAGCACTTACAAGGGTACTTAAGGAAGAAAAGCCCTCCTAGCTGGAAGACCCGTGGCCGCAGGATTAGAAACTCACTCCTACGGCGTCTGGTCTCCCTAGCCAGATCAGGAAATATGCGGACAAGACACCCCTTAAATAAAACATTTCTTTTTCTAAAGAATAGGCGCAATAACCAATCCCGATCAGATTCTAAGGCAAAAGTAACAATACAATTCAGACACATTTAATTCATCAAATCCACCCAGCCCGGCGGCCCCAGAAGAAGTCGAGACCTTACGGGCTGTAGGAAGATAGTAAACTTTAACTACAGGAGGACATGAATCTACTGGGACCCCCAAACATTCGACTAAATATGATTTAAACATTTCCTTTGGAGAAATATTTGGCACTGAAGGAAAATTAATCAATCTAAGATTAGCCAGTTTAGAAAAATTCTCAAATTGCTCCAGCTTCATCTTCATCTGATTAGAGTCCTTAACAAAGGACTCAGACAGAGTCTCCAGTTGAGTATTCTTAACAGCAATTTCTTCTACCGACACTTTTAACAAAGACAAATTCTGCTCCAAAGTTGAGATATTCGTTGAATTAGATACGACCTGTTCCTGGATATAATTAACCTGAGATACAAACGCTTCCCCAAGTTGGTTGTTGGCCATCTAAATAGATTCTAGGGTGAAATGGTTTTCGTGCTTATCATGGAGTTGAGATGCTCCTAACATCCCTCCTAAACCATATCATCCTAGGAATTGAAAATAACAAACAAGCATACATTCTCATATTCCTCTATATAACAGCCACCTTTGACTCGATAATCATGGAATTCTGATCAACTGTCTAAAACATCTAAAGATAGGAGGCAACATAATTCATTGGTTTAAATCCTATCTAAAGGAACGCACACAGCAGGTCATAATCAATAAATTCCATCTAACCCAAGGAGAACCACAGGGCTCAGCGTTATCTGCAATCTCCAGGAACAAGCAGGAATACGTCATCACATATGGGTACGTCGGTACCGACGGAGCCCGCGCGGGAAAGCTCCCCAGCTTTTCAGATTAAAAGCTTTTGGGGCCTCCCACTGCACATGCGTGCTGCCTTCCCGCCTTCCTGACCAGCTCTCGTCAGTTTCTTTTTTTCCGTGGAGCCAGCAGGTCGTGTTCCTGTCACCGCTGAAGAAATTGTTAATTTTATTGTTTTCTTTAGACCGCGTACCTGCCTTCCCCATTCTGAAACCGGTACTGCCGGTCTCTCTTTCTTTCTTTTAAAAAAAAAAAAATATATTTTTTTTTCTTTTCTTCAGCACAGCTTGGTACTTTGTTAGGCCTTCAGGCCTACACAATTTCTCCTCATGGAGAAGCCAGTTCCTGGTTTTAAAAAGTGTACCAAGTGCAGTGCTGTCATTCCTCTTACAGACACCCATGAATGGTGTCTTAAATGTTTAGGACCTGACCATTCCATACCGGACTGCCCATCCTGCTCCCAGATGTCGAAACGTGGATTGCAGAACCGGGCCAACAAGTTCCATGTGCTGTTTCCTTCAGAAGCATCACAGTCATCCAGGTCTTCCTCTCCGGATGGATCTCAGGTAACCAAAACTCCAGTGGGCAAATCCTCTAAAAGCAAATCTCTTTCTAAAGATCGAGAGGCTCTCAATTCTGAGTTCGAGGATTCTGCCCAGGCCAAAAAAACCCCGGCGGGAGGCTCCGGCCTCCAAAGCAATCATGGGGTCACAGGTTGACATCGATGGCGCGGCCTCGACAGATCACCTGTTGTACTGCTCTGGGGTACCGGCCCATACCGGTACCGACATCCAGGCAGCAGTGGCGTCTATGGGCAATACTGTCCAAGTCATGCAGCAGGCCATTCTGGCTTTTATTAATGCTGCTACGCCCTCGGTACCGCAGCCAGCGGTACCGGGTCCGGTTCCGGTAATGGCTTCCATACCGGAACTGAGGCCATTGTCTTCCAAACGCAGATTGGTTCTGCATGCTGGATCTGGGCTTTTGCCCGGTACCGATCCCATACCCGGTACGCCCGATGTCGATACCGAACGGTATGCGTATCGTGCGTTGGAAGCACATAGAGGATACTCTGCTTCTTCAGAGGATTTTAACTCCTCTGATGATTCTGATGAGTTCTCCCTTGATCTTCCTGAGGAGCCTTCTTCTCCTAACAGGAGAATGTCTCCACCAGAGGATTTGTCCTTTCAGGACCTCATCATAGAAATGGCTAAAGGTCTTTCTATTGCTTCATCCTCTGAAAAGGAACCCAGATCAAAGAAACTGGATATTTTAGGATACTCTAAGTCTCCTAAAGAGGCAGTCACCCTGCCTATCCATGAAATCCTTCAAGAACACTTGATGGACTTATGGGAGGCTCCTCTAACATTGTCTCCTTCTTCTCGCAGGTTGGACACCATGTACCGTGTCCCCCCTTCTCCTGGTTTCCAAAAAACCCAGTTGCCTCACCATTCTATTGTGGTGAAGTCTGCAATGAAGAAGATAAAGAGTACCAAAAGGCACTCTTCTACTCCTCCAGGGCGAGAGTGTAAGACTCTAGACTCTTTTGGCAGGAAAATTTTCCAGGCTACTATGCTTATAGCCAGGATTAATTCCTATAGTCTTTACATGGGCATGTTTCTCAGTGAAATCGCTCTAAAAGTTCGGCATTTTGCCCCCTTTATCCCTGAGGATAAGAGGGAGCAGTTCATTTCCTTAGTGAAACACCTTTTGGATATTTCAAAGTTCTCCAACAGGGCAGCTTTTGATTCCTTTGAGGGTGCTGGTAGGGCTTCGGGCATTGCTATAGCAGCCCGACGTCTTGCTTGGCTCCAGGCTTCTGATCTAGAACCTTGGGTCCTAGATGGCTTACGAAATCTGCCCTGTACAGGTGAGAACTTATTTGGTGAGGAGTGGCAAATTAAGGCCACTCAAATGGATGCAGAAAATGCCACCTTAGATAGACTTTCTAAGTCTACCTCCACTCCTGCCAAGAAGAAGTCTTTTAAGAGGCCTTATTACAAGAAGTCCAGATTTTCTACAAATACTGGCCAACAATCCTCTCAGCATCGTTTTGCTGCTAAACGTCAGCAACCTAAACAGGCAAGGTCAAAGCCTGCGGCGTCTGCTACGCCTCAGCAGGCTCCACCCCCTCAGGGGTTTTGACTTGCCCCTAGAGAACTTAACTTTTCTGGCTCTAGAACAACCAGAGCCCCTCACCATACCCGGAAGGTTAGCTCACTTTGCTCCCAGATGGGAGCAAATTACATCAGAGCAATGGACCCTCTCTATCATCAGAGAGGGTTACAAACTCCATTTTTCCGACCTTTCTCCTTATACTATGGTGAGGCAGTTCAATTCTCCCCCATCTCTCCTGGCCCTCTTGGGTCAGGAAGTCTCCTCCCTCCTTGCCCAGGGGGCAATAGAGGAGGTCCCTCTTCTTCAACAGGGGACGGGATTCTACTCCCCTTATTTTCTAATACCAAAGAAGACAGAGGGCTTCAGACCAATTCTGGATCTGAGAGAATTGAACAAATTTCTTTTCAAGGAGAAATTCAAAATGCTTTCTCTGGGCATTCTCCTTCCATACCTTCAGAGTCAGGATTGGCTTTGTTCTCTAGATCTAAAGGATGCGTATACACACATACTCATCCACCCATCCCACAGAAAATACCTTCGATTTCTGTTTCAGGGAAAACATTTCCAGTACAGAGTACTCCCCTTCGGTCTAGCCTCTGCTCCAAGAGTGTTCACCAAATGCATGGCAGTCGTAGCTGCCTTTCTAAGAGGCCTGGGAATTTTCATATTCCCATACCTGGACGACTGGCTCATCCGAGCTCCCTCTCAGTCCCAGGCCCAAATTTCCCTGGACCGCACAAGGCGTCTTCTGCAATATCTAGGACTGGTAGTAAACCTTCCCAAGTCTCAGCTAATCCCTACTCAGTCTCTCGAGTTCATAGGGGCTCAGTTAGACACCATCACTGCAAGGGCCTACCTGCCTCAGGTCAGGGCCCAACGCCTGCTGAGTTTGGCCTCCCAAGCTCAGTCCAGCAGTCATTTGACAGCCCGGGAAATGCTGCGACTTCTGGGCCACATGGCCTCCACGGTACATGTGGTGCCCTACGCTCGTCTGCATATGAGAGCAGCTCAATGGACCTTGGCCACCCAGTGGACTCAAGCATCTGGAGCGCTCTCCGACCAAATACTCACCTCAAGCGTCTATTTTGGTCCCTCCAATGGTGGACATCCACCAAGAATCTGTTGTTGGGGGCCCCCTTCCAACCTTTGTTGCCCCAAGCAACCCTCACAACAGATGCCTCCCAGACAGGGTGGGGAGCTCATCTTCAGAACCTCTCCACTCAGGGCACTTGGTCTCCACAGGAGGCCACCCTTCATATCAACCTCCTGGAACTGCGAGCAATTTACCTTGCCCTCAAGGTCTTCTATACCCTCCTTGTCAACCTGACTGTCCTAGTTCAGACAGACAATCAGGTAGCCATGTTCTATATAAACAAACAAGGAGGGACAGGCTCTCTGTCGCTTTGCAACGAAGCTCTCAGAATATGGGCCTTCGCCAGAGAGCATCAAATTCACCTTCTTGCAGTGTATCTTCCAGGAGTTCAAAACTCTCGTGCAGACAGACTCAGTCGAGTTCTGCTTCCACACGAATGGTCCCTACATATGGACCAGATACGCAGAATCTTTCAGGAATGGGGGACCCCGGACATAGACCTCTTTGCAAGTCCGTGGAATGCCAAACTTCCCCGGTTCTGTTCCAGAACTCAGTGTCAGGGAGCTCAGGCCCACGATGCCTTCCTCCTGCATTGGGGTCAGGAATTCCTCTATGCCTTTCCACCCATTCCTCTAATATCCAAGACTCTGTTCAAGCTCCAGAGGGATCACGGGACTATGATCCTCATAGCTCCCCGCTGGCCACGCCAGGTGTGGTTCCCTCTACTTCTGCATCTCTCCCAGGGATCCTCCCTGGACCTGGGAGCTGCGCCAGACCTCCTGTCTCAGGAGGAGGGGACTTTGTGGCACCCAAACCCCAAATCCCTACATCTCAGAGCTTGGTTACTGAAGGCCTAAGTCTTCAAGACTTTAATCTTTCTCAACCTGTGACAGATATCCTTCATGCCTCTAGGAAACCTTCCACGAGGCGTTCTTATGCTTTCAAATGGAAACGTTTTTCCATTTGGTGTGCTCAGCAGGGTCTTGACCCTCTAGCACTTCCTTTGAATTCCCTCTTGGACTATCTCCTGCATCTTTCAAATGCAGGCCTTAAGACGAATTCAGTAAGGGTCCATTTGAGTGCTATTGCAGCATCCTTAAAACCTATAAATGGACAACCTGTCTCCTCTCATCCTCTTGTTTCACGTTTCATGAGAGGCCTGACTCTAACTAAACCTCCCATCCGACCTCCTCCGGTAGCATGGGATTTGAACCTAGTTCTAGGTCAGCTTATGAAGCCACCTTTTGAGCCTTTAGACTCTACCTCCTTCAAATTTCTTTCCTGGAAGGTTGTTTTCCTTATTGCAGTCACTTCGGCTCGCCGCATCAGTGAACTGCAGGCTTTAGTGGCTCATCCACCTTATACTAGGTTTCATCATGATAAGGTGGTCCTTAGGACGAATCCCCACTTTATGCCCAAAGTGGTCTCGCCTTTTCATCTTAATCAAGAGGTATATCTACCTGTCTTTTTCCCGGCTCCTCATGCATCCAGTGCAGAGAGGAACCTTCATACTCTGGATTGTAAAAGAGCTCTTGCCTTTTACCTCAACAGGACTCAACCACATCGAAAGTCTTCCCAACTTTTCGTGGCTTTTGATCCTTCTCATTTGGGACTTCCAGTCACCAAGCGTACACTTTCCAATTGGATCGCTCAGTGTATTTCTTTTGCTTACCAGAGTAAGAACATTTCTATGGAGGGCCATGTCACAGCTCACAATGTGAGGGCCATGGCCACTTCTATGGCTCATCTTCACTCTGTGTCCATAGATCAGATCTGTCGAGCAGCCACTTGGGCCTCGGTTCATACCTTCACAGCCCATTACTGCTTGGACAAGGACTCCCGCCGGGATGCCTTGTTTGGTCAGGCTGTCCTCAAACACCTGTTCCATACTTAAACAACTCCTGCCCACCTTCCCTGGATGGATGCCTGAGATCCATGCGAAGATGGTTTACCCTTGGAGGGGGATCTCCCAGGCATCTTAGCTAGGGAGTCCCCATATGTGATGACGTATTCCTGCTTGTTCCTGGAGATAGCACAGTTACTTACCTGTAACAGGTGATCTCTGGGAACAGCAGGAATTAGTCATCACAACCCACCCACCTCCCCTAGGAGTTGTATCTCTATCTATCTATCTTCCTGTCCTCTCTCTCTATTGTCTCAGCTTTAAACTCGAACTGACGAGAGCTGGTCAGGAAGGCGGGAAGGCAGCGCGCATGTGCAGTGGGAGGCCCCAAAAGCTTTTAATCTGAAAAGCTGGGGAGCTTTCCCGCGCGGGCTCCGTCGGTACCGACGTACCCATATGTGATGACTAATTCCTGCTGTTCCCAGAGATCACCTGTTACAGGTAAGTAACTGTGCTTTACTATTCAGCATCTATGTTCAGCCAATCTGTGATGTAATCCACAAACACAATGTGGATTACAGAATCTATGCAGATGACATCATGCTATTCACAGCTTTAGATGCCCTAACAAACTGCTTCACAGATGTCTCACAATGGCTCAACTCTGTAAAGTTATCAATCGATCTGAATAAAACAGTCCTAATGATCTCTAGAAATAAACCATTTTCACCACCTCCACGACTCCAAATAAATGATTCCTTCCTCGAAATTAAAAAAGAAATAAAATATCTTGGCATTCTACTGGACCAGAGCCTCAACATGACAAAACACATCAGCATGATAAGAAGAATATATAACAAAGTATGTATGATAAAAAACTTAAGACCCCTACTATCCTCAGAGGACTTCTGCATGATAGTGCAAGCATTTATTGGCCCATACTTAGACTTCAGTAATATTATCTTACAAGATCTACCCAAACAAATCCCAAAACCTCTCCAGATGACGGAGAACACTGTAGTTCGTATTATAATGAAAGTTTCAAGGACTGAGCATATAACTGCAATCCTGTATCACCTACATTGGCAACCTGTTTCACAGCGAATCAAATTCAAGGCAATACTACTTTTAAAACAATAAACAACATTGTCCCAACATACCTCATCTCTCTGATCCAGACACAGCAAGAAACAGAAGGAAAAACATGAAGAATCTTCTATCAACCTCAACGGTATCAAGAAATGCAAACCAATCAACAATAAACGGAGCATTTTCATTTTACTTCCCTGTGCTATGGAACTCTCTCCCAAACAATATACCTGAAATAAAGGACTTAACCACATTCAGAAAAAAGCTGAAAACTTTCTTATTCACTGAATCCTATCATTCCATAATGAATAAGCTGGAATCAACCAAATAGATATCTCACTACCTTTACAACCTCACCACACGCCTCGCTCAATTCTATAATGATACTCCAGTCATGTAAATAGTTGACGGCCTTTCTCATCCTTCAGCCGAGTATGTTTAAGTTAAGACTGTTCATTGTAAACTGCCCTTGAGCAGTACATTCTGGTTCTTTGTAAACCACCTTGATTAAGTGATAAAGCGGTATATAAAACAAATATATAAATACAGTCTTCCTTGTGGCACTCACATCTGCATGCAGAGTCAGCAAATTGCAGGCTTTAGTGGCCTATGCCCCCTTACGCCAGGTTCTTTCATAATAGGGTGGTCCTTCGTACTCGCCCTAAATTTCTCCCTAAGGTGGTTTCTTCCTTTCATCTCAACCAGGAAATAGTTCTACCCACCGTTTTTCCCAGGCCTCATGCAAGTAGGGCTGAGGCCTCTTCACACTCTAGTGAGAGAGCTTTGGCCTTCTACATTGAGCAAACGAACACTCGCAGCCACTTCTCTCAGCTGTTTGTCTCTTGTGACCCGAACAGGCTCAGCATTGCAGTCTCTAAACGCACACTTTCTACCTGAGTGGCCGACTATCTCTTTGCCTATCAGCAGGCTGATCTCTCTCTGGAACATCATGTGACTGCCCATAATGTCCAGGCCATAGCTGCCTCTGTGGTGCATCTGCCCTCTGTCTCCATTATGGAGATCTGCCGGCTGCCACAGGGTCTTTGACTCGCACCTTTGCAGATCACTATTGCCTTGATGGTGATTCCTATTGTGACAGCATCTTCGGACAGATTGTGCTGCAGCATCTCATCGGGGATTGATGCAACTCCTCCTTCTGGCCCTTCTGTCTGTCTAGACCACCAGAGAATTGATTCTCTGTTTGAACCTGGGACTGCATTCTGACTTTATGGCCTCTCAGTGGTCTTCGCTGTCGTTCACGGTCTGTTTTTTTGGTCAGCCGTGGTTTTTACAGGTTCTTAGTAGCCTGTAGCTAGGGAGTCCCATATGTGAGAACTGACTTCATGCTTGTTCCCGGCAAAAGCGTAGTTACTCACCTGTAGCAGGTGTTCTCCAGGAACAGCAGGAATCGGTCCTCACTACCCTCCCTCCTCCCCATGGAGTTGTGTTTTCTTTTTTGCTTGATTAAGCTATGCATCATACTGAGGTAAGATGGCACCCTTTGGCGGGAAGGTGACCACCGTGGTAGAACTCCTAAAGGCCTTCTATGAAAGCTGGGGAGTGGATACCACACAGGCTCCATCGGTGCTGACATCATCCAAATGTGATGACTGAGTCCTGCTTGTTCCCGGAGAACACCTGCTACAGGTGAGTAACTATGCTGTCTCTGAGTACTTTGGTGAAGCTCTACAGATGGCATGTGGGAGCCAGAACAGTTGGCGCCTTTTGACAAAGCAGTCCTGTCCAGAGTGTCATTTTCCTCCCACCCTGGGTTCTGACTGCTTGAGCACATTCCGCTCGTTTGGACTGGTCTAGCATGATAAGGAAGGAGAAATTGTACCTGATTGTCTTTCTTTGAATGCTGCTAGACCAATTCAGGACCTGCCCTAGAAGACTCCTATTACAGTTTGGGATGCCCTGCTGCTTTTTGATTGCATTGTCTATATTAATGCCTGACACAGAGTTAATTATGGTAAGAGAGCCAAATACTTCCTCATATTATTTGTTGTATTATTGGTTATAAGCATGAGTTTTTCTGAGTTTTTCAGTCTCTCCAGGAACAAGCAGGAATGTAGTCTTCGCATATGGGTATCGTCGGTACCGACGGAACCTGTGCAGGGACGCTCCCCAGTGTCCAATAGGAAAGCTTTTGGGAGCATCCCACAGCACATGCATGCTGCCTTCCCGCCTCTGTACCTCTCTCACTTCAGTTCTTCGTTTTCCGCGGAGCCGACAGGACGTGGTACCCTGTCACCGTAGAAAACTTTACCTTTATTTCTTGTTCTTTGTGGTCGCGTCTGCCATCATTCGACGCCTACCAGTACCGCCGGTTCTCTTCTTCTTTTTAAAAAAAAAACGACTTGTATTTCTTCAGGGATATTTCCCTGCTTCTGGTGCTAGGTGCCATTTTGGACACTAGGCCCATTTTTCTTCAAGCATGGAGAAACCAGCTAGTGGTTTCAAAAAATGTTTAAAATGTGGCGGTACTATTTCTGTCACCGACACCCATGATTGGTGTTTAAAATGTTTGGGTCCTGAACATTGTCCAACGGAGTCTCTCTCCTGCACGAGGAGGACCAAAAGGGGCCTGCAGAATAGAGCTGCAAAACTCGGTACCCTTTTTGCCGCGACACGATGTCATTTGCATTGATGTCTTCCAGGGCTTCATCTTCCTCCCATGGATCTCAGGTAACCAAATTGAAGTCTTCTAAGACTAGCCGGTCCTCGATGAGTAAATCTCCTTCAAAGTATCGAGATGCCACTGGCGTTTCCCTCGAGGATACTTCACCGGCAAAACAGCTCCGGCGGGAGTCTTCGGGCTCCAAAGCACTAACGGGGCTCCAGGATGTTCCAGAGGCTTCCACCTCTGCGGAACTACTGGTGCCATGTTCTTGGATCGTAGCCGCTTCCACCGGTACCAGAACCCAGGCATCGGCAGGAGGGATGGATCACAGAATCCTCGCTATCGAACGCAGTCTAGTGGCCTCCTTAGTGGCTTCGGTACCGCTAAAACCGCAACAGATGGTTCAACATGTATCGGTACTGATATCGGTACCGGTACCAACAGTACCTGCTTCGACAGGACTGCTTCTCCCCATGCTGATCTCCAGTATCGGGGATCAGGAACCAAGACATTTCGGTACCGACTTCGAGCAGTTCCGATACCATACGTTACAGGAGCACCCGTTGCTTGATTCTTCCGATTCCGATGACTCTGATTCTACCGGTACCAGAGCGAATCTATTAGAAGATTCGGTTCTTTCTCCTCAACGCAGAATGTCTCCTCCAGAGGATATGTCCTTCCAGAATTTCATACGTGATTTAGCAAAGGGTCTTGCAATCACTGTGATTCCAGAAAAGGAACCTAGGGCAGAATAATTAAGAATTCTACAATACCCTATGGCTCCCAAGGAAGCAGCTATGCTTCCCATTCACAAGATCTTACATGATCTAATGTTGAGAATGTGGGAAACTCCTTTAACAATATCTTCACATTCCCAATACCTTAACACGATGTACCGAGTGCCAAGTTGTCCAGGTTTACAAAAAACTCAGTTACCACACCATTCAATGGTAGTGGAATCGGCCATGCGAAGGATCAGGAGTGCTAAAACACTTTCTTCTAATCCTCCAGGCCGTGAATCCAGGACTCTCGATGCCTTTGGCCATCGATGCTTTCATTCCTCCATGCTAGGAGCCAGGATCAGTTCCTACATTCTTTATATGGGAATGTTCCTGGAAGAAGTCACAGAAGACTTAGAGCTCCTTAGTCCTTGTTTTTTGGAGGAAAAAAGAGCAGACTACCTTATTCTGGTCAAGCATGCCCAGAATGTCTCAAAATTCATGAACTGTGCTACCTTTGATTGCTTTGAATGTATTAGCAGAACCTCTGCTATATCCATAGGAGCACGTCGTATTGCTTGGCTTCAAGCCTCAGACTTAGAACAGTGGGTGCAAGAAAAGCTGGGAAACATTCCTTGCACAGGAGCAAATCTCTTTGGCAAGGATTGGCAGGACAAGGCTAATCAGCTTGAATCTGACAATACTACTTTAAACAGATTGTCAAAGTCTGCAGCCAACCCAGCAAAGAAGAAAATATTCAAAAAACCCTTTTTCAGTAAGAAAAAGAAGCATTACCAATCTTACACCCATCAAACTCATTGTCCACTCCATGTTCCCCAGAAGAGGCAACAACAGAACAGACAGCAGAGAAAGTCGCAAGCTCAAAAAGCTCAACTGGCTCAACAGACCCCAGCCCCCTCAGGGTCTTTGACTTCTATCTAGAGAACTTAGTCATTCTGCCCCTAAAAGGTCCAGAACCCTTGACCATTCCAGGTAGACTATGCTTTTTTGCCAAAAGATGGCAACAAATAACATCAGAAAATTGGACTCTGTCCATTGTACAACTGGGGTACAAGCTTCATTTTCTCAACTTGCCCCCACCTACAATAATGTTGTTGTTAAGTGCCGTCAAGTCGGAATCGACTCATGGCGACCCTCTGAATAGCTATCCTAAACTGTGTTCTGTCTTCAGTCAGGCGGCTCATTGTTGACAGACTGGTACCCGTAGCTGCTGTTATTGTATCGATCCATCTCATTGCTGGCCTTCCTCTTTTGCGTTGACCTTCTATATTGCCAAGCATGATGTCTTTCTCTAATGATCTCTCTCTTCGCATGATGTGTCCAAAGTATGAAAGTTGAAGTCTTGTCATCTGAGCTTCTAAAGAAAGCTTAGCTTTGATCTCCTCTAGTACCGACTGGTTTGTTCTTCGGGTAGTCCATGGTATACACAGTATTCGCCGCCAGCACCATAATTCAAAGGCATCAATTTTCTTCCTGTCTGCCTTTTTCACTGTCCAGCTTTCACATCCATATGATGTTATTGAAAATACCATGGCCTACATGAAAATACCATACCTACAATAATAAAACAGTTCAATTCTCAGGGCCCTGCCACCGACCTCTTGTGGCAGGAGGTCCTATCACTTCTAGCTCAAGGAGCAATCAAAGAAGTACCCATTCCCCAACAGGGGACAGGGTTTTACTCCCCCTATTTTCTTATTCCAAAGAAGACGGGGACACAGACCTATATTAGACCTCAGAGAATTAAACAAATATCTGTTCCAAGAAAAGTTCAAAATGATCTCCCTTGGTACACTTTTACCATACCTCCAAAGTCAGGACTGTATGTTCTCTAGATCTAAGAGATGCGTACACGCATATTCTCATCCACTCAGATCACAGGAAGTTCCTTTGATTCCTGGTCCAAGGAAGACACTTCCAGTACAGGGTTCATCTCCAGGAACAAGCAGGAATGTAGTCTTGACATATGGGTATCGTCGGTACCGACGGAGCCTGCGCGGGAATGCTCCCCAGCGTCCAATTAGGAAGGTTTTGGGAGCATCCCACAGCGCCTGCATGCTGCCTTCCCGCCTTTCCCAACTGCCTCTCTCCAGTTCTTTATTTTCCTCGGAGCCAGCAGGTCGTGTTCCTGTCACCGCATAAAATTATTTTCCTTATTCTTTTTTGTGGTGGCGTCTGCCTTTCTCAACGCTATACCGGTACCGCCGGTTCTTCTTTCTTTCTTTTTCAAAAAAAAATAGTATTCTTTTTTTCCAAACTTTTCTTTCCAGGTGCACGCGCCATTTTGGGCCTTAGGCCCAAAATTTCCTCCACTATGGAGAAACCCACCTTGGGGTTTAAAAAATGCACCAAGTGTGGCGGTACCATCTCTGTCACAGACACCCACAAGTGGTGTCTTAAATGTTTAGGTCCTGACCACTCCATCTCCGAGTGCATGGCTTGTGCCATGATGTCCAAAAGGGGTCGACAGAACCGAGCTGTCAAGCTCAGTGCCCTTTTTCCCTCCGATGCAGCTTCGGTGGCATCAATGTCTTCCAGGGCTTCGTATTCCTCCCATGGATCTCAGGTAACTAAACATAAGTCCAGCCAGTCCTCAAAGGGTAGATCTCCTTCCAAGCATCGAGATACCTCTGGCGTTGCCCTTGAGGGTTCCATACTGGCAAAATTTCTCCGGCGGGAGGCTTCGGCTTCGGCTTCCAAAGCATTATCGGGGATCCAGGATGTTCTCGAGGCCTCGACCTTGGCAGAACTACTGGTGCCATGCTCTGGGGTACCGGCTGCTTCTGGTACCGACACCCAGGCATCAGCAGTGTCGATAGACCAGAGGTTCCTGGCTATTGAACACAGTCTGGCAGCTCTCCTTGCGGCATCGACGCCCTCGGAACCGCATCAGAAGACTCAACCGGCAACGATGCCGGTACCGGTGTCGGTACCGATAGCATCGGCATCGGTATCGGCTTTGCTGGCATCCAGTCATGCGATGCCTTCTGGTGCCGATACACCGGTACCGATTACCCCCAGTACCAACTTCAGTATCGGGCTCTTCAAGAGCATCCGGGCAGACGATACTTCGAATCCTCGGAGGACTCAGAGGATTCTGATAGCTCTGCCGGTACCGGGATACTTCTCCCCGAGGAGCCTTCCTCTCCTAAACGAAGGATGTCTCCTCCAGATGTCTCCTTTCAAACCCTTAGCTACTACCTCATTGAAATTCCTTTCTTGGAAAGTTATCTTTCTCATTGCAATCACATCAGCACGCCGCATCAGTGAGTTGCAGGCACTAGTAGCTGATCCACCTTATACAAGGTTTCATCATGACAAGGTAGTCTTTAGGACTCATCCACACTTTATGCCAAAGGTGGTCTCGCCTTTTCATCTTAAGCGGTCTACCTGCCTGTGTTCTTTCCAAGACCTCATGCATCAAATGCAGAAAGGAATCTTCATACTTTGGACTGTAAAAGAGCTTTAGCCTTTTACTTGCAAAGAACACAGCAACATAGAAAGTCCTCTCAACTCTTTGTTGCTTTTGATCCTTCTCATTTGGAACTTCCAGTCTCCAAGAGAACACTGTCCAACTGGATTGCACAGTGTATTTCCTTTGCCTGTCAGAGTAAGAACCTTCCTCTGGAGGGCCATGTCACAGCTCACAATGTGAGAGCCATGGCAGCTTCAATGGCTCATCTACACTCTGTGTCTATCGATGACATCTGTCGAGCAGCTACTTGGGCCTCGGTTCATACCTTCACACCCCATTACTGCTTGGACAAGGACTTCCGCCTGGATGCCTTGTTTGGTCAGGCTGTTCTCCAACACCTGTTCCATACCTAATCAACTCCTACCCACCATCCCTGGTTGGATGCCAGAGATCCATGGGGGGAAGTGGAACCCTTCACAGGGACACACAACCTCTAGGGTCTCTCCCTGGCATCTAAAGCTAGGGAGTCCCCATATGTGAAGACTACATTCCTGCTTGTTCCTGGAGATAGCATAGTTACTTACCTGTAACAAGTGATCTCCAGGAACAGCAGGAATTTAGTCTTCACAACCCACTCACCTCCCCTAGGAGTTGTGTATCTCTATCTCTTTTTCTTTCCCTCTCTCTCTCTCTTTGTCTCAGCTTTAAACTCAACTGGAGAGAGGCAGTTGGGAAAGGCGGGAAGGCAGCACGCAGGCGCTGTGGGATGCTCCCAAAAGCTTTCTAATTGGACGCTGGGGAGCGTTCCCGCGCAGGCTCCATCTGTACCAATGATACCCATATGTGAAGACTAAATTCCTGCTGTTCCCAGAGATCACCTGTTACAGGTGAGTAACTATGCTTTCCCTTTGGACTAGCCTCTGCTCCAAGATTCTTCACAAAATGCATGGCAGTGGTAGCAGCATTTATGAGGACTCTGGGAATATTTGTCTTCCCTTACTTAGATATTTGGCTCATTCGAGCATCGACAGCTCCAGAGGCCAGCTTTGCTCTCTCTCGAGCAATGAAAATTCTTCAATACTTGGGGCTGATCATAAACCTCCCTAAATCTCATCTCACCCTCTCTCAATCTCTAGAATTCATAGGGGGTCGTCTAGACACACGGCAGTCAAAGACTTTCCTGCCGCAGCCACGCTGTCTACGTATAATACAACTGGCATCTCAAGCATCTATGGAGGGATTCCTTACTGCTCGGGAGATGCTTCAACTGCTGGGACACATGGCATCCACTGTCCATTTGGTTCCCTATGCTCGCCTCCACATGCGAGCAGCCCAGTGGACCCTTTCCTCTCAGTGGTCACAAGCATCAGGTCAACTAACAGACAAAATCAGAACTACCACACGTCTAATTCCGTCCCTGCAATGGTGGCAATCCCTGGAAAACCTCCCTTGTAGGCTCTCCTTTTCAGCAGCCTCTTTGCCAAACCACTCTGACAACAGATGCGTCCAAGATGGGTTGGGGGCTCACTTGCACGATCTCTCCACTCAGGGTCTTTGGACCTCACAGGAGGCTTCCCTTCACATAAACCTCCTAGAGCTGAGAGCCATTTTCAATGCTATTCAAGTCTTTCAGGGCCATCTCAGCAACAAAACAGTTCTGTTCCAAACCGACAGTCAGATAGCTATGTTCTATGTGAACAAGCAAGGCGGAACAGGCTCTCTGTCGCTATGCAACGAAGCTTTGTGAATATGGGCTCTCGCCAGAGAGTTACAAAGCCACCTGTTTGCGGTATACCTTCCGGGCATTCAAAACTTTTGGACAAACTCAGTCGAATACTGCTGCCACACGAGTGGTCCCTCCACTCATACCAGTTTGCTCGAGTGTTTCGAATCTGGGGAACACCAGATGTAGACCTCTTTGCAAGTCCACAGAATGCCAAACTTCCCCGATTCTGTTCCAGAATTCCGGCTCAAAACTGTCAGGCAAGAGATGCTTTCCTACTCCACTGGGGACAGGACTTCCCTTCCCACCCATTCCCCTCATTCCCAAGACTTTATTCAAACTTCAGAGAGACAGAGGTCGTATGATTCTCATAGCTCCACGTTGGCCACGGCAAACGTGGTATCCTCTTCTTCTGCGTCTCTCTCAAACCACTCCTCTGGGGAATGCTCCAGATCTCCTGTCGCAGGAGGACAATCTTTACTGCATCCCAATCCCCAGTCCCTACATCTCAGGGCCTGGTTACTGAAAACCTAGAACTCCAGGATGTTAGCCTTTCTCAACAAGTAAAGGGATATCCTCCTGGCTTCCAGAAAACCCTCCACAAGACGTTCCTATGTTTTCAAGTGGAAAAGGTTCTCTATCTGGTGTTCACAAAAGGGACTTAACCCCCTTTTAGTACCTGTAGAGTTGCTACTAGAGTATCTACTACAATTATCAACTTCTGGTCTGAAGACCAATTCATTTAGGGTCCATTTTAGTGCTATTGTTGCTTTTCATAAACCTTTCGATGGACAACCTATTTCCTCTCATCCACATATATCAAGATTTATGAAAGGCCTACTTTTAACCAAACCTCCCATTAAACCACCACCAGTGGCATGGGATCTAAATCTTGTTCTTGGTCAGCTTATGAAACCGCCCTTTGAACCTTTAGCCACTTCATACCTAAAGTTTCTTTCATGGAAAGTTATTTTCCTAATTGCCATCACTTCTGCAAGACGCATTAGTGAATTACAGGCGTTAGTAGCTGACCCTCCTTATACAAGGTTTCACCATGATAAAGTAGTCCTCAGGACTCATCCTCACTTCCTGCCAAAGGTGGTTTCACCTTTTCATTTAAACCAATCGGTTTATCTTCCTATATGCTTCCCTAGGCCTCATGCCTCCAGTGTGGAAAGGAATCTTCACACATTGGATTGTAAAACAGCCTTGGCCTTTTATCTCCAAAAAACTAAGCCACATAGAAAATCTTCTCAGCTTTTTGTGGCTTTTGACTCTAGTCATTTGGGACTTCCAGTTTCTAAAAAAAACTCTGTCAAATTGGATTGCAGATTGCATATCCTATACATATCAGAGTAAGGGAATTTCTCTCGAAGGCCATGTCACGGCTCACAATGTGAGAGCAATGGCAGCCTCAACAGCTAACCTTCATTCTGTCTCTATTGATGACATCTGCAAAGCAGCCACTTGGACTTTGGTACATACCTTCACAGCCCACTATTGGTTAGACAAGGACTCCTGTCAGGATGCCTCGTTTGGCCAGGCGGTTCTACAACATCTCTTCCATACTTAATACAACTCCTGCCCACCATCCACAGTTTGCATGCCTAAGGTCCATGGGAGGAAGCATGGCCCATCTCAACTGTGTTCACAGCTAGCTGGGGTCACCCCTTGGCATCTTTCAGCTGGGGAGTTCCCATATGTGACGACTACATTCCTGTTTGTTCCTGGAGATAGCGTAGTTACTCACCTGTAACAGGTGATCTCTGGGAACAGCAGGAATTTAGTCTTCACATCCCACCCACCTCCTCTAGGAGTTGTCTCTATCTCTCTCTTTCTCTACTTCTCTCCTTTGGTCTTGGCTATAAACTCAACTGAAGTGAGAGAGGTACAGAGGCGGGAAAGCAGCACGCATGCGCTGTGGGATGCTCCCAAAAGCTTTCCTATTGGATGCTGGGGAGCGTTCCCGCGCGGGCTCCTTCGGTACCGACGATACCCATATGTGAAGACTAAATTCCTGCTGTTCCCGGGGATCACCTGTTACAGGTGAGTAACTACACTTTACTGCTTGGGAAGTGTCATACTAGCTTTTTTTTCTGTGCTGCACCAGCATATGTACCTGATGATGATCTCATTGAAAGTTATTCAAGTCTTCCTTCACCTGCTGTCAAAGAAGTATAAGCCACTTGTCTGGGCTGGCCTAACAGAATTACAAGAGAGAAAATTATCAAGTAAAATTTCTCCTTAGGCTTCCCTCAGTCCTGTATGAGCTGCTGGGGAGTTCCTTGAGTTTCTCTGGGCAGCCTGGCAAGGAAAATATTTTCCTTTCTGTTTTTAGCTGCAGCTTTTGTTTTTTGTCAAGCTTTTTTTTTTAAATTTTGACCATTACTGAGCTCTGTCACAAAGCCTGGGGCATGGAGGTGTGCTGCTTGTGACCGCTGTCCGGTGAGCTTCATGTCTGGCTCTTTTTGTCCCAGTTGTGATGGAGAATCACTGGGGCACATTTTTGTTTTCAAGCAATTTCTGGACCCATTAATAGAGGCCCAATGCCAATTTTGCCACCTCTACTGCGCCTCACATGAGTTTCCCGCTAGTGGGAATGATGGCCATCTTGGATAGCTGTTTAGTTTCACCTGAAGGGGAACATGGTAAGGGTAGCCTCAGTCCTCTAGGTCCCCAGGGCCGCCTCTTGGCCAGCATTGAGCAGTGGCTTCTGAAAGAGCAACTTACAGGCTGTTTTCATTCTCTGGTGACTGCATGGCATCCCCCTTCGAGAGGAGTTGAGGCCCTGTCCTACCCTATGGGGGTTCTGGGACCCTCAGGTATCTCCTTCTATCCTTTATTTTTGTTTGTCCGTTCCTTGGGGAGCTCGGCCTTATTCCTCGGGGGGGGGGGGGGGGGAGACTGGTGAGAATATTGTTCCCTGTCTTTCCAATGAGTGAGTCAGCAGAGGAGGGGCAATTTCCTTGGAAGAGAGAGGGGATCCATTGGTAGTTCGTTTATTTCATTGGGAGGACCTCTCCATCCTGATTCTGGATGCCATGATGACTCGGTTTATTGAGGAGCCCACTCCTGGGAGGATTCTCAGATGGCCCTTATCCTGGATGGTTTGAGACATCCCTCGGGTTTCTTTTCCCTCCCTGAGCCCTTGTGAAAGGTTGTGGTCTCTGTGGGAGACACCAGAACTGGGGTTTAGGGGTACTGAAGTCCTGGCATGCTGTATCTTCTGCTGCAAGGGGAAATGAAACCGCTGTTTGGGATCCCTAAAGTGGATGCCTTGTTCATGACAGTGATAAAGTGCATCACTTTCCCAGTGGAGGGTGGTGCCGCTCTGAGACCCATGATGGGAGGGTGGAATCTTTGGCATTGGGTACTCAGACAGTGCTTTGTGTGGGCGTGGTGGCTCGAGCACACTTAATGTAGGATCCAACAATTGTCAGACAGCCTAGAGATAGAAAGGTTGGAGTCTGGGGCTTCGTTTGTAGCTGATGGCCTGTATGCCTTGATAAGAATCTCCTCTATATCTATGGCAGTGGCCGTGGTGGTCAGCTGATGGTTCTGGTTTGGAATTGGTCTGTGGATAACATGTCCGAATTGCAGCTGAGCAAACTCTCCTTTAAGGACTAGCTGCTCTTTGGGGAGACCTTGGGGAAGTTTGCCCATGGAGATCCTGGAAGATAAGACCAGAGGTTCCAAGTGTTCTGCATGTAAGGCTCAGCAGAGAGTGTGGGGATCTTTTAGGGCTGGCAAGTGTTCTGGCACAACCTATGCCTCTTCTTGGTCTAAGAAGGTTCTGTCCTTTTGAGGGATCCCAGTGGTCTTAGGACTCAGCTGGTGCCTTCTTAAGAGGTGGTAAACTCTCTTAGTGAGATTTGATGGGTCCCTTCTGAGGGATAGGTGTTTGGAGGGCATCTCCAGCTGTTTCATTCAGAATGGATCCATGACACATTGGACCAGGGAATCCTTTGAGGTCCTTGAAAAGAGGACCTTGGAGTTTATGGAGCCTCTCCAAGACATCTTTTGTAGAGTCTCTTTGAGACAGTGGACGAAGTTACTCTTCAATGCTTCTTGCAGTTGCTTGTCACAGAGCAAAGCCAGGATCGGTATGCCATTTATTTTGTGGTCCATGCAAAGATGTGCCCTCCTTGCCCATTCTGGATCCAAAGGCAGTCTGCCAAACTGAGAGTTGCTTATTTTTGCATGGAACAATAAGGTCAGTCATTGTGGTGTTACAACAAGGAAAGTTTCTCACCTCTTTGGACCTCTCCGAGGCATACTTCCACATTCCAATTGGGGAACATCATCAGATGTTCCTCCGCGTCTTCTGTGTTCTGGACCTCCATTATCAGTTTCATGCCCTGCCCTTTGGTCTGCCTATATCCCCTCACATCTTTTTGAAGGTCAAGGTGGTAGTGGCAACCTAATTTGGTCTGACTCCATTGAGATATCCAGAGAAGACATGTCCCAGGTGATCTAGTGGCTGGAAAAGCTGGCATGGGTCATCAGCTATCCCAAGAGCAGTCTAGTTCCCTCCCAGGTCTTGGAGTATCTGGATGCTCCCTTTGACACCCAGTTGGAGAGGATATTTCTCACCCCGGAAAGACTGAGCAAGAAGCTCGATCACATCTTGGAGAGTTTTGTTCTCATGCAGCTATCCCATGCATCCCTGCAGAAACAGCTTCTGGCTCACTGGTCTCCCTGTTTGAGAAGCACCTGTTTCTCCCCAGGAAGATCAAGAGGTAATTGGCCTGGTGACTAAAGACTCATCTGCTGATGAATGGGATGTCTCTGGAGGTGCCAGACTTGGTGATATTCATCACAGATGCTAGCCTACTGGGTGGTGGAGCCCACTGTCAGGGGCAGTTCATACAGGATTGCTGGTTAACTCAGGAGGCCGCCTGGCCTATCAACAGGCTGAAGGCCGGGGTGATTAAACTTATTCTGGGGAGGTTTCGGACCGTCCTCGAGGGCAGAGTGGTTAGTATTCTTGCTCAATGCCATGAACCTGGCATACATCAACAAGCAAGTTGACACTTACTGCATTATGGTGGCCACAGAGGTGGTGGAGAATCATCTATTGGCCCTGTTGGTGGCC
Source organism: Ichthyophis bannanicus (assembly GCA_033557465.1). Taxonomy (NCBI): domain Eukaryota; kingdom Metazoa; phylum Chordata; class Amphibia; order Gymnophiona; family Ichthyophiidae; genus Ichthyophis; species Ichthyophis bannanicus. The sequence goes on along the minus strand of CM066042.1, from coordinate 59,358,100 downwards.
CACACTGGACGAGTCGACAGCGTGAAAGCTGACTTCTTGAGTCTGAATATTGTGGATTCTGGTGCGTGCAAGCAAGTCTTTACGTGTTCAACCTCATTTTTCAGAAGTTGGGCCATCAGTGTTCGACCTGCTGGCCACCCTGTAGAATGCTAAGATGGCAAAGGCTTTCAGTTACAGGAAGATCCCTCAAGCTGTGGGATTGAATGCCCTTCTGCAGGTGTGACCTCAGGAGGGGCTTCTGTATATCTTTCCTCTGTGGCCCTTGGTGAGCTGGTTCTACACAGAATTCAGTCTCACTTGGGCTTGGTCATTCTAGTTGCACCAGGCTGGCCAGGTAGAGCCTTGTAGTGATCTCTTTAACCTGTATGTGGAGTCCCCTCTGTTACCTCAGAAGAAGGAATACCTGAGGCAGTGTCCTCTAGTCATGGAGGATCCCATTTTCTTCTTACTTATGACCTGGTCATTAAGAGGTGAAAGCTCCCTAAGAAAGGATATTCTGGGGTGGTAGTCAACACCCTCTTTAAAGCCAGGAAGAATTCTACCTCTTTGGCCTACCTCAGGGTCTGGAGGGTCTTTAAGATGTGGTGTGTCTCAGGCTCTGGAAGCCAGGAAAGCAGACATACAGTAGTTGCCATTTAGGACTTCTTACAGACCCATTTTGAGAAGGGTTTGGCTCTAATCTCTCTCAAGGTTCAGATGGCAGCCATTGCATGCTACTGGGGGAGAGGTCAGGGCATGCCTCTGGGGACACACTTTGATGTGTTCTGCTCCCTGAAAGGAGTAAAACAGATCAGTCTGCCTTTGTGTTTGTGTTATAGTAGAGTCTTTCTCTGGTATGGGTGCTGAAAGCCTCCCCTCCACCCCATTTGAACCCCTCCAGAAGACCTTGTTCAAGGATTTGACCCCTGAGTCTGTTAAGCAGATTTTGGAACTACAGGCCTTGTTCTGTACGGAGCTTTTTCTGGTCATCTTAATCAGCATTTGTCTCCTTGAGGATGGTACCATTCTTTTCTCCCAAAGATGCCCATTTCCTTTTCATCTTAATTAGACAGTGATCCTGTCCTCCTTGGAGGGGGGTTCTATGGAGAGATCCCTCATTATGTGTGTTGGATGTGGGGAGGGCTTTGGTGAGGTATCTGGAGATTACTGCCTTACTAATGGAAGGGATTATTAATTTTGTTCTATTCAGTTGTCTGAGGAAGGGGCTGGCGGTGCCAAATCCTCAATTGCTCACCGAATTAGAGAAGCCATTAGTTAATACTACTTCCTTTGTTGAGAAACAAGTGCTGGAGGAACTCCAAGCTCACTCCACTAGGTCTGGTGTCTCCAAAAACATCTGTAAGATGGCTACCTGGCTGTCTCTGAACACCTTTTGTGAAGCACTATAGGTTGCATGTTGGAGCTGATGCAGATGGCACTTTTGGCAGAACAGTTCTGATGAGCATTGTGTTTTCCCACCCTGGGTCCTAACTACCTGTGTATGTCTTACATATTTGGGCTGGTGTAGCAGGATGATTAAAATGTATGGAGATGTTCTCCTTCCTTATGTTCTTTCCTTGATTTCTGCTATAACAGTATGGGACCCTCTCTGGCAAGACTTCACCCACAGGCTTTGGAGTCCTGCTGCCCTTTAATCAGTGTTTTAAGTATCGGTGCCTTATGCAGAGTTAAGTATGGTAAGAGAGTGGAATTTCTTGTTAAAAGCTGCTTTTCTGATTTAATGCTTTTGAGTTTTTCAGTCATGCGATTTTGCTTCAGAAATATCATACTGACAAGTCTCAGTATTGCACCAGCATACATATAGATGAATGACATCACTGAAAGTTGCTCTGGTCTACCTCCATCTGCTGGCTTGGGAGTATAACCCACTCCTCTGGACTGGTCAAGCAGGAATCAAGGAAAGGAAATTAATGGGTATGGAGAATTTCTTCTAAAATGATTAGCTATTTCTGAGCCAGCCAAAAGACAAAATTTAAAGCTAAATTTACTGAAGTATGCTATTTCCTTAATGTATATTATTAGTAAATAGCTCCCATTACATAAAATGGAACATGTGGTAAATAACACGTTATGTGTTATTGTGTGGTAATGTAGTAGTGCCTTTAAGTAAATTCTTGCATATGGCTAGGGATCACAAATTGATGTCTGGCCACTGTCCCATTTCATTTTTTGGACTATAAATGTTTCTGTAACTTTTGATATTCCTACATTTGTATTACTAAAATGCATCTATATTTATTTTTACGTTCCAATTTTAGAATTCCATACGACACAACCTGTCACTGAATAAGTGTTTTCTTAAAGTGCCTCGATCCAAGGATGATCCTGGGAAGGTATGATTTTTTTCTTTCTTATTAGGGGCATCATAAGATTGTATTTGTTTAAATGAGTCATGCACACTTATTTGGCATCTGGTCATCATAAGTCAGTGGTGCTCGACCCTCTTCTGGAGGCACAACTAGCCAGTCGGGTTTTTAGGATTACCACAATGAATATGCATGAGACCATTTTACAAATGATGGGTCTCCAGTATATGCAAATTTATCTCAAGCATATTTATAATTGAATGTTGTAAACTCAACTGGCCTTGTGTGCTTTCAGGAAAGATTTGAGAAGCATTGCTATAAATAATGTCCATTAATTCTGACTGTTGGCAGGATGGGAATCTCTCTACATAGTAATGTTAAAGGTAATAATAATCAAAATAATCTTTTACTGATTTAGTTTACATTTTTTTGATTGCTCGTAAGTTAGTGGAATTATTTTATTGAAAAGTTACTGCACAATGTTTGTAAAGCGGTAAAAGGTATACTGCAGTGTTTGTAAAGAGCCATTTGCCAAGCAGTAAATTCCATCATATTACTAATTTAAAAAAAGAAAAAGGCATTGAGGGGAGTGGTGGTTGGTGGTTCTTCTTTTAAATTAGTTGCCTTTACGGATGACTTGTTGATCCACCTGGTCCATCCACAGCATTCGTTGGTGGCTCAATTGGATGAGATAGGTAGGTTTGATGCTTTTGTGGCGTTGAAACTCATCATGGACAAGTCTAAGGCTCTGGGTGTGAGTAGAGATCTTCTGGCATGCTGAGGACCTTGCTTTCCTTTGAAGTGGGCAGGCTCTGCTTTCAAATAACCTAGGGGGTTTGGTTGCCAGCAGATGTTAACAAGATATATTTGTTAAATGTGAACAAGTTGGTTGCACATCTGAGAGAGAAATTCATTGACTGGCAGCCACCCCTGTGTCCCTCATGGGTAGGATTGCTGCATACAGGATTATGTTGTTTCCATAAGTGTTGTATGTGCTACAAATATTACCCCTACGGTAGCTGAATAAGGAGGTGAGGAGTCCTTTCCATCAGCTTCGGGGGGGATGGGATCGTAGAGGAGTGGGTCTGCCAGATATAGCACTGTATAATTAGGCATGTGGGCTTCGTCATATTTGAGAATGGATGGCAGACATGTCTCATTTCACTCCCCTGGAGTATGAAAGAGGATTAACTGTCCATTGAGCATGCTTTCAACCTTGCATTCTGAGAGGAAAGTTTGCTCTTGCCCTTGAGAGAGAAGAAATTGTTGATTCCACTAAGGGGGTTTTGGACAGATTTGTGCAAATTGATAGGAGGTAATCTTCGCATGTTGGGGTTTCTCCCCTATACAGGGGAATGGGGAACTTGTGCCGGGGCAGGTCCATTTCAGAATTGGGCTCAGAGTGTCATACGGGATTTTCAAAATTACAGATCGCCATCAGGCGCACAGGACACCTCACTAGCACCCGATCAGAATCGGAGGTGGAAGCGAGAAAGCAAGCCCTTCCTGCTCCCCCCCCCCCTCACCAAGGCCAATCGGGCCCAGGAACATCAGCAGTGGGACTTTAAAATTACAAAGCACCATCAGGCATGCCCACGCCTAGCAGGAGGGCCCTTAGGCAAAAACAGCAACAAGTAAGTTGTTAATACAACAATCTACTGAAACACGGCTGCGACATAACCAACAGGGACCGTTTCAATCTGGGATCAGACACATCCTCTAAAGACCCTGCTCGCCTCCACACTGTTATACATTCTACCATGCTTACTCTTTATTTAGCATTATACACCTTGATTGCTCTCATACTGTTAACTACAGCACACAATGCCCTCCTCGCCTCCCTATACCCTCCATGCACCTTCCACAAGTACCATCCAGCACTCACTCCTACCATACGTTCACAACAACACTCATACAGACGCCTTATAACAATATCAGCATCCTCCCTCTCCACTACCATCCCCACTGCCCTCCAAACAACAACACAGCTACAGATGTGCATCAATCAATGCCAGGTCAGTGAGAAATAAAATTCATGCTATTACTGACTTACTCACTGAATACCAGCTAGATATTCTAGGCATTACTGAGACATGGCTCTCAACCGATAATGCCCTCCCAGCTTAAAATGGAAGGATATTCACTGTTTCACTGTCCAAGAAACAACCGGAGAAGAGGAGAGGTATTGCTGCTAACCAAAACACATCTCCACTTCTGTCCCTAGCACCCAGGAGCACCAATGAGATGGACTCAATCACCATCACGAATAACCACATGACCATCGACCTCAACTACAGGACTCCCACCACCACCTCCAATGACCTATCTGCCATAATAGAACATGTCATAGAAATCTCCAAAACCAAGAAAGACCTTATTATCATGGGAGACCTTACCCTCCCCTCCCTACCTACCAATGTGGCAGACACAGTCCTCTCAGTCATGGAATCGTAGAAACATAGAAATATGACAACAGAAAAAGACCACATGGCCTATCTAGTCTGTCCTTCCATATCAGCAACTACAACAGTCCCCATTTTTCCTTTAGAGATCCTCTGTGTTTGTCCCATCCTTTCTTAAATTCAGATACCGTCCTCATCTCTACCATCTCCACTGGGAGACTATACCACAGATCCACCACTCTTTCCATAAAGAAATATTTCCGCATATCACTCCTGAATCTATCCCCTTTCACCCTCATACCATGTCCCCTCAGAGCAGAACTTGCTTTCAATTGAAAGAGGCTCTCCCCCTGTGCATTTATGCCACAGAGGAATTTAAACGTCTCAATCATATTACCTCTATTCCGCCCTTCCTCTATTTATTTATTTAGACAGTTTTGTATACCACCTTATCCTTCAATCAAAGTGGTCACAACAGGGTGATACATTTAACATGAGGGGATATGAGACACATACACTAATACTTACAGGGAACATGGGCAATGGAGGGTTAAGTGGCTTGCCCAAGACCACAAGGAGCACCTGTGGGACTAGAAACCCCAGTCCTTCCAAGGTTGCTGTCCTCTAGTGGGATTTGAACCCCCGACCTTCCGGCCTGAAGTACCTTGCCCCAACCACTAGGCCACTCCTCCACTCCATGTACTAAGGTGTACATATTAAGATCCTTAAGTCTGTCCTCATATGCTTTATAATGAAGACCACTAACCATTTTAGTAGCCACCCTCTGTACTGACTCCATCCTGTTTATATCCTTTTGAAGGTGCTTTCTCCAGAATTGCCCACAATACTCCAAATGAGGTTGCACCAAAGACTTATACAGAGGCACTGTCACCTCCTTTTTTCTGCTAGCCATTCCTCTCCCTATGCACTCAAGCATTCTTATAGCTTTTGCTGTCACCTTTTCTACCTGTTTAGCTACTTTAAGATCATTAGACGCAACCACACCGAGGTCCCGCTCTTTAGTGGACAAAAGTACTTCACCCCCTATACTATAATCACTTCCTTAGATTGCTGCAGCCCAAATGCATGACCTTGCATTTTATAACATTAAATCCCAGCTGCCAAATTCTAGATCATTCTTCAAGCTTAGCTAGATCCCTTCTCATGTTATCTGCACCTTCCTGGGTGTACGCTACTATTGCAGATTTTGGTGTCATCTGCAAAGAGGCAAACCTTATTACTAACAAAGATGTTAAAAAGAATCAGACTAAGGACAGATCCTTGGGGCACACCTCTGGTAACTTCCTACTCCTCAGAGTGAGCTTCATTTATCTGTACCCTTAGTTGCCTCCTACTCAACCAATTTCTAACCCAAGCAGTAACTTTAGGGTCCATCCCTAGGGTGCTCAGTTTGTTTATAAGTCACCTGTTCTAAATACAGTCAAACCTCGGTTTTCATTTGCCCCGGTTTTCATACGCTTCGGTTTTCAACGTCTTTTCTGACTGAGATTTTGTCCCGGTTTTCATGCATTGCTTCGGTTTTCAACGTCTTTTGACTGAGATTTTGTCCCGGTAGCAGGGAAGAAAAGCTGTCAACGTAAGCAGGAGATGTTGCATGAATGTGGGAGGCAGTTCTTTCTCTTGCAGGGTACGTCTGAATCTATATTATTAAGATTTTCTGCCATTCTGAAGCATTGAGCAGATAATGTAAAGGTATTTTAATGGACTGAATTCAATGTGATTCCGAAGAGAGCTGGGCACAGCAGCTTGTCAGGGGTGGCTAAGGCCAGATGTTAACATACTGTACTGTACAGTACTGTACTTAGCTTGCTTTCAGTGATGTTAAATGTTCATTTATCCATTTCATTAGTCATTTATATTTATTTCTCATTGTTTTCTGTATGTAAAAATATAGTTATTCTCTATAAAATGTATTTTTTGTGAATATTTTTGGGTGTCTGGAACGGATTAATTGGATTTACATGATTTCTTATGGGAAATATTGCTTCAGTTTTCATACGTTTCGGTTTTAGTCAGACTTTTTCGAACGGATTAATCATGAAAACCGAGGTTTGACTGTACACCACATCTAGGGCTCTCCCTCGGTTCAACTCCCTGGTCACCCAGTCAAAAAAATCAATCAGAATTTAGCTTACCTCAGCAGCACAAGACAGGGTACTGTGTAGCAGCCCTCTTTTAATAAGTGTTATTTCCCTCCCTCCCTCCCTCTCAACACCCACCCACCCCTGGGATAATCATAGCTTTATACACATCTTAAAAGACAGGAGGTGCTTTCAGGTGAAGCTCATTACCCAAATCAGTCATACACTAAGGACCTGAGATTAATTAAGCTTCAGGTGAACATGGTATATTAAACGTATTAGGTACAGTTTTATTGGTATAAATACCCATAGCAACCCCTAGTAAGTAAGAACTTAAAGATCTAGACACAAACTTAAAACTAAGATGCAGACAGCAGTCCAGCAGCGGGATGGGGGCTTTCCAGTCTTTTGCATTGAGTGTCACATGTATGATTTTCTCCCAGTTGGTGAGAGGTCTTACGTGTGCACTAGGTGCAAGGAGCTCTTTGCTCTCAGGGAACAAGTCCGTTTTCTTGAGGCTAAAGTAGCAGACTTGGAAAACATAAGACAGACAGAGAGGTACATAGACGAGATCTACAGAGATATAGTCCTGAAGTCCCACCTCCAGTCTGGCAGCACCCCTCTTGCCATGGAGGAGAGAGGTCATGTGACAGGAGAGCATCACCCTGGTGTGGCAGGAAGTGATCCTGTAACTAGGACCTGTCCTCCAGGTGATGTAAAACCCTCTCGCACCGAGGAAGTTTCCCCAGGGCCATGTGCCCATGAGGGAAGGGTTAGGACAGCCGTTATAGTTGGTGATTCGATCATTAGGCATGTAGATAGCTGGGTGGCTGGTGGACGTGAGGATCGCCTGGTAACATGCCTGCCTGGTGCAAAGGTAGCGGAACTCACGCGCCACCTAGATAAGGTCTTAGATAGTGCTGGGGAGGAGTCTGCTGTCTTGGTACATGTCGGTACCAATGACATAGGAAAATGTGGTAGGGAGGTTCTGGAGGCAAAATTTAGGCTTCTAGGTAGGAAGTTGAAATCCAGAACTTCCATGGTAGCATTCTCCGAAATGCTTCCTTTTCCACGCGCAGGACCCAAAAGGCAGTCAGAGCTCCGGAGTCTCAATGCGTGGATGAGACAGTGGTGCAGAGATGAGGGTTTTGGATTTGTTAGGAACTGGGGAACATTCTGGGGAAAGGAGGGGCTCTTCTGAAGGGATGGGCTTCACCTTAACCGGGATGGAACCAGGCTGCTGGCATTAACCTTTAAAAAGGAGATAGAGCAGCTTTTAAACTAGATATTAGGGGAAAGCCGACAGTCGCCCAAGAGCGGATGGTTCGGAAGAATGTATCCTTGAAGGATACTACCAAAAGCAGAGAGGTTCCACAAAAGAGTAAAGTAGCCCAAATGCCCTCAAGTATGGAGCAGACAGAGCTTAAAGATCCCAATTTACCCATGTCTAACAATAGCCAAATTAACATGAATAAAATACATTCTCTAAAATGCTTGTATGCAAATGCTAGAAGTCTAAAGAATAAGATGGGTGAGTTAGAATATATAGCACTAAATGAAAGGTTAGATAGGACTGGAATATCAGAGACATGGTGGAAGGAGGACAACCAGTGGGACACTGTGATACCTGGGTACAAACTATATCGTAATGATAGAGCTGATCAAATTGGTGGTGGGGTTGCGCTCTATGTTAGAGAGGGCATTGACTCAGAATGGATTAAAGTTTTGCAGGAAACAAAATCTGCTGTAGAATCTATATGGATTGAAATTCCATATAAAAGGGGGAAGGCAATGGCAGTGGGGGTGTACTATTGAGCACCTGGCCAGAATGACCAAATAGATGATGAAATACTCAAAGAAATCAAGGAAGCTAACAAAGGTTACAGCGCAGTAATAATAATGGGTGATTTCGATTATCCCGGTGTCAGTGTCACGTCAGGACATGCTAGGGAGATAAAGTTCCTAGATGAAATAAATGACTGCTTCTTGGAGCAGCTGGTTCATGAACCGACCAGAGGGGAAGCCATATTAGACCTAGTCCTTAGTGGAGCACCAGATCTAGTGCAAGAGATAAGGGTGTTGGGGCCACTTGGCAATAGTGATCATAGCATGATCGCCTTTGATTTAATTAGTGGAGGAGGGATAGTAAGGAAATCAACAGTACTACCTTTTAACTTTCGAAAGGGAGACTATGATAAAATGAGGAAAACAGTTAAGAAAAAACTAAAAGGAGCAGTTGCAAAGGTTAAAGACGTACATCAAGCTTGGGTGTTGTTGAAAAATACTATCTTGGAAGCCCAGACCAGCTGTATTCCACGCTTTAAGAAAAGTGGAAGGAAGTCCAAAAAACTGCCAGCATGGTTTAAAGGTGAGGTCAGAGAGGCTGTTGCCAAAAAAGCATCTTTCAGGAAATGGAAAAAAGAGCCAAACGACGAAACCTGGAAACAGCACAAGCACTGGCAAGTCAAATGCAAGGCATTGATAAGGCAGGCAAAGAGAGAATTTGAGAAGAAGCTTGCTGCGGAAGCAAAAACGCGAAATAAAGACCTTTTCAAGTACATTCGTAGCAAAAAACCTGTGAGAGAGTCAGTTGGTCCATTAGATGATAAAGGGGTTAAAGGAGCACTAAGAGGCGACAAGGCGATAGCGGAGAGACTGAATGAATTCTTTGCTTCGGTCTTTACTGAGGAAGATGTAGGGATGTTACCCATGACTGAAGTGGTATTTAAAGGTGCGGAAGAATTGAAGGAAATATCGATACATCGGGAAGATGTCTTACAACTATTAGATAAACTGAAGAGTAGCAAATCACCTGGGCTGGATGGTATACATCCAAGGGTGTTGAAAGAACTGAAATATGAGATTGCAGACCTGCTATCAGTAATCTGTGAACTATCATTAAAATCATCTCTAATACCTGAAGATTGGAGGATCGCCAATGTAACACCAATTTTTAAAAAGGGTTCCAGGGGTGATCCGGGAAACTACAGACCGGTGAGCTTGACGTCAGTACCAGGAAAAATGGTAGAAACCATCATAAAGAATAAAATTACTCAGCATGTAGATAGTCACAACCTAATGGGAGACAGCCAACATGGCTTTAGACAAGGAAGATCTTGTCTTACTAATCTGTTATGTTTTTTTGAAGGAGTGAATAAACAGGTGGACAAAGGTGAGTCGGTTGATATTGTGTGTATCTGGACTTTCAGAAAGCCTTTGACAAGGTCCCTCATCAGAGACTTTTTGCAAAACTAAAGAGTCATGGGATGGGAGGCAGTGTACTATTGTGGATCAGGAACTGGTTAAAAGATAGAAAGCAGAGGGTAGGGCTAAATGGCCAATTTTCCCAATGGAGAAAGGTGAATAGTGGTGTACCCCTGGGATCTGTGCTGGGTCTGCTGCTTTTTGACATATTCATAAATGACCTGGAAAGTGGGATAACGAGTGAGGTTATCAAATTTGCAGATGACACAAAACTATTTAAAGTTGTTATAACCCAAGAGGATTGTGAAAAATTGCAAGAGGATCTTGATAAATTGGAAGACTGGGCATCAAAATGGCAGATGAAATTTAATGTGGACAAGTGCAAAGTTATGCACCTAGGGAAGAACAACCCAAACTATGGTTACACGATGCAAGGTTCCACATTAGGAACCACCACCCAGGAAAAAGATTTAGGCGTCATTGTGGATACCATGTTAAAACCCTCGGCCCAGTGTGCAGCGGCGGCCAAGAGAGCAAATAGAATGCTAGGTATGATAAGGAAAGGAATGGAAAATAAAACAAAAGATATTATAATGCCTCTATATCGTTCCATGGTGAGACCGCACCTTGAATATTGTGTGCAATTCTGGTCGCCGTATCTTAAAAAGGATATAGCAATTTTAGAAAAGGTTCAGAGAAGAGCCACCAAAATGGTAAAGGGGATGGAAGGATACTCCTATGAAGAAAGGCTTAAAAGGTTAGGGCTCTTTAACCTGGAAAAGAGACGGCCGAGGGGAGATATGATAGAAGTCTATAAATTAATGAACGGAGTGGAACGGGTAAACGTAGATCGATTGTTTACCTTATCAGAATATAGAAAGACTAGGGGACATGCAATGAAGCTACAGGGTAAACTATTTAAGACTAATAAAAGAAATATTTTTTCACTCAACGTGTAATCAAACTCTGGAATTTGTTACCGGAGGATGTAGTAAAGGTTGTTAGTGTAGCTGGGTTTAAAAAAGGTTTGGACAAGTTCCTGGAGGAAAGGTCCATAAACCATTATTGAGAAGTGACCGAAGATATCAATGCTTGACCCAGTACAAGCATTGTGGAACTTGTGTCTCTGGGGGATACTGCTAGGTGCATATGACCTAGATTGGCCGCTGTTGGAAACAGAATACTGGGCTTGATGGACCCTGGTCTGACCCAGTATGGCATATCTTATGTTCTTATGTTCTTATGTCTGACAAGACCTGCTTCTTGTGAATCCATGCTGCCTTGGATCCTATAATTCGCTGCACTCCAGAAACCTCACTATTTTCTCTTTCAGCAGTGTTTCCAATAATTTACTCACCATCGAAGTTAAATTAACCGGTCTGTAGTTTTCAACGACAACCTTACTTCTGCTTTTGTGTAAAGGGACCAAATGAGTTTCTCTCCGGTCCTTTGGCACCACTCACGACTCCGAAGCATTGAAAGGTCAGTCTGGAGCTGCTAGAATGTCCCCAAGTTCCCTCAATATTCTAGGGTGTATCCCATCCGGTCCCATCGCTTTGTCTACTTTAGGTTTAGCTGGTTTCTCAAGAATCGATGTACCTCACTCAAAATGTAACATCCCCTACACATAACAAAGGTAACACCCTCGACCTAATCTTCACTCTCACCCTCCCTATATGTACTAGCCTCCCACACATAGTACGAACCTACCCAATACCATGGACCGACCACAGCCTCATTGCCTTCTCTCTAACCCTAAAATCCCCAATAGCTCAGACAGACCAACAGCTGACCACATGACGATGCAGACATTTCAACAAGGAAGCCTTCCTAAAGTACACCACAACAAACACAAAGATGGAAACCTCAGATACAACAATACTGATAGACAACTGGAACAAAGTGCTTGGAGATTCAGCAAAGCTGCCAGCCAGTCACACAATGTATGCAAAAAAACACCTCATCCACAAAACTCCTTGGTACTTCTGCACTCTGCTTCAATTAAAAACCAAATTAAGACAACTAGGATGGAAATGGCGCAAAACCACCCAGATCAAAGACTGCAACAAATACCTAACACTGCTTTAGAATTACCATGCAACCACAGACAAAGCCAAAAAGGACTATCATACAAAGATCAACTCCTTTATCAGTTGCCCACGAGAACTATTTGACCTAGTCAAGCACCTCACAGAACCGCCCACCAACCACAGCCTAACGCCTTCTGTCAGCCACCAACAACAACTAGCTGCACATTACAAACAGCTGCACCCTCACGAGAATCTACCACCTCTGCTTCCAGTACCATTATTTCTGACACCATTTGCTGGTCCTCCTTTTGGGCACCCTCAAATGAAGAAATTGAAAATATTCTGACAACGCTCAACATCTCCACCTTGCCACTTGAACCATGTCCAGCCAACTGGATCAGAGCTACAAAGACCAAAATTGGCCCATTCCTCTCCAAAATAACAAATGAAACAATACAACAAGGGATAATGCCAAACTGTCTCAAGCTATCCTCTCTCCACACTAGCTTAAAGAAACCAAGCCTCGACCTTTCAGATCCCGCATCATACCGATTCATAGCCAGTCTCCCATTCCTGGCAAAAGTCATTGAAAAAACAGTCCAGCTCCAGCTTCAGGACCACATCGATGAGAGCCATTTACTTGATCCACAACAGCATGGTTTCTGCCCATTGCATGGAGTTGAAACTCTAATGACCTTAACCCAAGGAATACAAGACCACTCACAAGCCTACCCACTGATATTCTTGGACATCTCTGCAGCATTTGATACTATCGACCATGGCATACTTCTCCAGTGGTTACAGACATATGGCATACAAGACACTGTTTTGAAATGGTTTCAGTTCTACCTCATTAACAGATAGCAACAAATAAAACTAGGTATTAGCTCCTCCACGCCATACCAACAAACGTAAGGAGTACCCCAGGGTTCCGCATTGTCCGCACCCCTCTTCAACTTGTATCTCCAGCCCATCTGCTCGATCATTATAAAGCACAATGTCCATTTCCATATATATGCTGACGACATTATAGAAACGTAGAAATATGACGACAGAAAAAGACCACATGGCCTATCTAGTCTGTCCTTCCATATCAACAACTACAACAGTCCTCTTTTTTTTCCTTTAGAGATCCTCTGTGTTTGTCCTATGCTTTTTTGAATTCAGTTACTGTCCTCATCTCTACCACCTCCACTGGGAGACTATTCCACGGATCCACCACTCTTTCCTTAAAGAAATATTTCCGCATATCACTCCTGAATCTATTCCCCTTCACCCTCATCCCATGTCCCCTCGTAGCAGAGCTTGCTTTCAATTGAAAGAGGCTCTCCCCCTGAACATTTATGCCACGGAGGTATTTAAATATCTCAATCATATCACCTCTATCCCGCCTTTCCTCTAAGGTGTACATATTAAGATCCTTAAGTCTGTCCTCATATGCTTTATAATGAAAACCACTAACCATTTTAGTAGCCAACCTCTGCACCGGCTCCATCCTGTTCACATCCTTTGGAAGGTGCGGTCTCCAGAATTGCACACTATACTCCAAATGAGGTCGCACCAAAGGCACAGAGGCACTATCACCTCCTTTTTTTCTGCTAGCCATTCCTCTCCGTATGTACCCAAGCATCCTTCTAGCTTTTGCTGTCACCTTTTCTACCTCTTTAGCTACTTTAAGATCATCAGACACAACCACGCCTAGGTCCCGCTCTTCTTTAGTGGACAAAAGTACTTTACTCCCTATACTATATTGCTCCCTTGGATTGCTGCAGCCCAAATGCATGATCTTACACTTTTTAACATTAAATCCCAGCTGCCAAACTCTAGACCATTCTTCAAGCTAAGCTAGATCCCTCCTCATGTTATCTACACCTTCCTGGGTGTCTACTCTATTGCAGATTTTGGTATCATCCGCAAAGAGGCAAACCTTACCCGACAGCCCTTCCGCTATATGTTAAAAAGAATCGGACCAAGGACAGATCCCTGGGGCACACCACTGGTAACTTCCTTCTCCTCAGAGTGAGCTCCATTTACCTGTACTCTTTGTCGCCTCCCACCCAACCAATTTCTAACCCAAGCAGTAACTTTAGGGTCTATACCTAGGGTGCTCAGTTTGTTTATAAATCGCCTGTGAGGAACAGTGTCAAAGGCTTTACTGGAATCTAAATACACCACATCTAGGGCTCTCCCTCGGTCCAACTCCCTGGTCACCCCGTCAAAGAAATCAATCAAATTTGTCTGACAAGACGTGCCTCTGGTGAATCCATGCTACCTCGGATCCTGTAATCTGCCGGACTCCAGAAACGTCACTGTTTTCTCTTTCAGCAGCATTTCCAATAATTTACTCACCACCGAAATTAAATTAACAGGCCTGTGGTTTTCAACCACATCCTTACTTCCGCTTTTGTATAAAGGCACCACATGAGTCCCTCTCCAGTCCTTTGGCACCACTCCCGACTCTAGCGAGGCATTGAAAAGGTCAGTCAGTGGAGCTGCTAGAACATGCCCAGGTTCCCTTAGTATTCTAGGATGTATCCCATTTGGTCCCATCGCGTTGTCTACTTTAAGTTGAGCTAGTTTCTCACGAACACACTCTCCTGAAAATTGTTCAAGATGTCCCTCACTTCTGTTCCTGTTTGTGGGTGTTTTCTGAGGTCCTGCTCCTGGTTCTTCATCTGTGAACACAACAGAAATATTTGTTAAGCAATTCCGCTTGATCCTCATCAGCTTCTGCATATTCCTCACCTTGACCCTCGAGTCTGACAATACCACTTTTGCCCTTCCTTTTCTCACTAATATATCTGAAAAATGTCTTATTCCCCCCATTTTATTGCATTGGCTATTTCCTCCTCTTTTTGAATCTTTGCTTTCCTGACTACTTTGCTAGCTTCTCTAAGTTTTTCCAAATATAGATGCCTGTCTTCCTCTCTCTGTGATCTCTTGTATTTCATGAAGGCCTCCCTCTTTTTCTTCACCTTTTCAGCTACTTCTTTCGAAAGCCATAGCGGTCTCCTTTTCCTTTTACCTTTATTTACCATTTTAACAAAAAGATTGGTTGCCCTTAAAATATCCCCTTTCAGTTTTGCCCACTAGTTTTCTACATCCCCCAGCTGTTCCCATACCGCTAACGACTCCCTGAGGTATTGGCCCATCTTGGCAAAGGTAGTCTTCCTAAAGTCTAAGACCCTCACCTTTGAATGGATTCTAACAGCCCTAGTCCTAATACTGAACCACACCATCTGGTGATCACTGGATGCAAAATGATCTCCCACTATAACATCAGAAACACTTTCACCATTGGTAAGCACCAAGTCCAGTATGGCCCCTTCATGTGTGGGGTCTGTTACCAATTGCCTGAATAGTTCTCCCTGTAGAGAATTCAGGATCTCTTTACTTCTAGGTGATACTGTAGCAGGAATGTGCCAATCAACATCTGGCATATTGAAATCTCCTATCAGTAGCACTTCCCCTTTCCTAGCAATTTATTTATTTATTTTATTTATTTGTAAGTCTTTTATATACTGCCACTTCCCAAGATCAGTGGCGGTTTACATCAAACAATAAGAGATACATATAAAACTGGTACAATGAACGGTAATCAGAACTATAAACAAATAGTGTGAGTATAATTTTAAACTATTTACAGATTATTATGATATTTATACACATATATATATATATATATATATACATCATGTTTATACATCATGTTTCATCCTATGTTTAGTTATATGATTGAGTGTTATGATTATTAGGGCAGAAGAGAGCCTTGGTGATTTATGGAGGATGGGAGGCCTTGTCTAAATTATTATCTATGTTAATGTAATATTGGGAGAATAGATATGTTTTTAAATCTCTTCGGAATTGCTTTAGGTCTTTTATCTCCCTTAATTGAGCAGGGAGATTATTCCACAATGAAGGGGCTACAAAAGAGAACGCTGTGTTGCTTGTATTATGTTTTGTTTTTCTGATTGAGTTGGGCACTAAGATGGTATTGAGATTATTCTTATGTCTTATCCTGTTATCTGAGGGATTATGAATCAATGTGGATAGGTAGGATGGTGCTATCTGGTTAATTAATTTGAATGTGATTAGTAAAATTTTGTATTGTATTCTACTTAGTATAGGTAGCCAGTGCAGGGAATAGAGTATCGGAGTGATGTGATCGGTTAGTTTTGCTTTAGAAATTATCCTTGCTGTTACATTCTGAGCCATTTGCAGAATTTTTAGGGTTTTTTTAGGTACTCCTGATAGAATTCCATTACAGTAGTCAATATGTGGAGTTACTAGTGCTTGCGTGATTGTTCTGAAGTCCTCATTTTCTAAGAGGGGCCTCAACTGTTGTATTGATCGTAGCTTATAATAAATTGTTTTGGTTGTTTTCTTAATCTGGCTTGTGAAATTAAGGGCCTTGTCGAGGGTGATTCCCAAGTATTTAATCTCATTTTTTATAGGGAGGGTAGAGTTCAGAATTGTGATATCAGTTGGTGGAGTGTAGTTTGCGTTTTTTGACGTGATTAGTATCTCTGTTTTCTTAACGTTAATTTTCAAATTATTTGCGCATAGCCATTTTTCGGCTTCCATGAGGCAGCTTGATATTATGTCATAGTTTGGGTCATTTATATTGAATGCAGTGTACAACATAATATCATAAGCGTATATGTGATAATTCATTTTGTATTTCTGGAAAATGGTACAAATTGGCTGAAGATATATGTTGAATAATAGGGCCGACAAAGCAGAGCCCTGAGGTATTCCTTGTTCTTGTGGAAAGGGTTGTGATGAGTCCTGATTCATTTTTACAAATTGTGTACGGTCGGATATATATGATTTGAACCAGTCTAGCGTTGTTTTCCTTAATCCTATTTGAAAGAGTCTTGATAGTAGTATGTTGTGATTTACACTATCAAAGGCAGCAGATATATCTAGGAATACCAGGAGAAATGCCTGTTTTGTGTTATCTAGACCTTTGTTGAGGGTGTCCAACAATGCAAGAAGGAGGGTCTCTACACTGTGAAATGGTCGAAAGCCATATTGGTGATCATCAAGAGGGGCATAAGTATCTATAAAGTCTTGGAGTTGTAATTGTACAACCTTTTCGATAATTTTTGTAAGAAAGCGAATGCTAGCAATTGGGCGATATGAGGTTGGGTCAGTCTCGTTTAATGTTTTATTTTTCAGGATTGGGCGGATTGCAGAATGTTTTAGTTCTTGAGATAATTTCCCTTGTTGAAGGGAATTGTTTACAATATTTAACATAACAGGGGCAAGTTCTTGTTTTATTGTTTTTATCCATGTAACTGGACATGGATCAAGGATGGATGTTGTGGTGTTAATATTCGATATTATATTTAGTAATTGTTTCTTGTCAATAGTCTGAAAAGAGTTCAGTGTATTGGAGCTGTTTATTGACATTATAGGGTTAGGTATTAGTATCGGAGATAGTTTCAGTTTACTAGCAAAATAGTTAGCTAAATCTGATAAGTTAATGGTGTTTGATTATTGTTGGTAGGAATTTTTGAGAGCGATTTTACAATTTCAAAAAGTTCCCTCGGGCGATTAATAGCCTTGGTTAATATTGAGGTATGATGTTGCTTTTTGGCGTTATTAGTTGCTGTTCTGTATACGTTAAGTGTTAAGATATAAAGATCCCTTAACTCTGGTGTTTTCTTTACTCGCCATTTATTTTCTATTCTTCTTAGCTTCTTTTTAATTGAAGCAATTTCTTGCGTGTACCATTTTTCTGAGGATCTTTTGTATAGCTTGATATGTTTGGTAGGTGATGGTTTGGAAGCTTCTTTTATTACATTATTCCAATTATTAATAGCTTCGTCATTGTCGTTTAAATTTGTATTTAACCGTGGTAGTATTGTCCCCAGAAATTTTTGTGGTCTAAATGAACAGAATCGTGGCCCTTGACGAGTTGTAGTTTGCTGAGAGGAGGAGGCAGAGGGAATATTGATAGCAAATTGTATGAGAAAGTGATCAGACCATGAGACTTGTGTTATAGATGGAGGGGTGTAGTGACATGTCTCTATTATAGATTCAGGGAGGAAGATTAAATCAAGAGTGTTACTCTTTGCGTGTGTGGGGTGTTTGACTATTTGTTTAAATCCCATGTCTTCCATTGATTCTAGGAAAGTTGAATGGAGCGTATTATTAATCTTTGCTAAGTTGAAGTCTCCCAATAAAACATGGGGCTTGTTTAGGGAGGCTTTACAAGAGGTTTCTAATATAGTTGTTATATTTTCCATATCAGTTGATGGGGGTCTATAGAATAGGCAGATGGCAAAGTTTCTATTCTCTATTTTTAGAATATCAATATTATCTTTAGACTCGCAAATCGTGGGGGAACAGTTCAGGCTAGATTTAACCAAAATGAGTATACCACCTCCTTTTTTATGGTTACGGTTACAGTTAAAAAGTGAATATCCCTTTACTTTTATTTGATTTAGTAGTATTGTATCTGAATTGGACAGCCAGGTCTCTGTTATGCAGAGATAGTCAGGCTTCTCATCAGTGATGATATCAGTAATGAGTGGTATTTTGTTTCTAATTGATCTTATATTGATCAGGATAATTTTTAAGTCTTGAGAATGTGTAGCTAGTCCTTTAATTATAGTTTGCGGTAATAACTTTATGTGGATTAACCGATTTGGTTGAGTATTTGGGTATCTGGAGTGGGGGTTAATGTTAAGGTTATTATTGTATCTTTGTTTGTAGTTGTGAGGTATGATAGGTATATGAGTTAGTCTAGTATGCTCAAGGAGGGAGCTTGATGCTTGGGGATTAAAGTTAAGTGAATGAGTTAGGCACATGTATATACTTAAGGCATATAAAAGTTGAATGGTGAGGTTTATCAGCTTCATTATGAGATATGTAGTGATTCAGTTATTATATTTCAGAGAGAATAGATTATGTAAGGTTAGTTATTAAATGCTATTGTCTGTCTGTCTAAGCTAAAAACATACTGGTGAGAGGACATAAGAAAAAGTTACTTAACCTAGCTACTTTGTAATAGTATATAACTTTGTAACAGTATGTAATAGGTTCTTAATCAGCTACTTATCTGTCTGAACTAAGAGACAATACAGACTAGAGAGAGAGGACCTATGTACAGAAGCTACATGACCTAGCTACTTTGTAATATAAGATACAAAATTCAACGGTACAATTCTTATAGCAATTTGAAGTAGTTCTAAGCAGGTAAGTAGTTATAGTGTAACATTAGGTGGATACAAAGTAGACGATACAATTCCTATTGCAATTACAAGCAGTTCTAAGCATGCAGGTGATTTTATAGCATATAAATGTGCTAGACTGATGTAGTGGTTTTACAATAGTATTTTAAGGTATGGGCATTATATACCAGGAGATTACCAGCACATATTTACAGACATACTACTTATCTTGGTTAATATTGAGGTATGATGTTGCTTTTTGGCGTATGTCTTCAATTAACTCTGTCCACCTCTTCCTCTTGTGAGGGAGGTCTGTATATCACGCCAATGCAAATAGATTTCTGTTTCCCTCTTTCTAGTTTAACCCACAATGCCTCCTCTCTCCCTTTTAAGCTCTGTAATTCCAAAGCTTTAATAGTATTTTTTACATATAGTGCCGCCACTCCTCCCCTTCTTCCTTCCCTGTCCTTTCTGAATAAAGTATAGCCAGGTATAGTTACATCCCAGTCATGGTTGTCTGTGAACGATGTTTCTGTAACTGCCACTAAATCCAAGTCGGCCACTCCCACCAAAGCTTCAACATCAGGGATCTTATTTCCCATGCTACGGGCATTTATACACACTGCTTTCCATTTGTTACCCCTCTTACCCATTTCCATAAAGGTATTTAATGCATCACTTACCTGGGGGCTTTCTTCACCCATCCCCAGCGAATCTAGTTTAAAGCCCTCTCCTACTACTGAAGACGCGTCAACCTTTCTTGGACAGATGGATGCCATCTCTGCTCTGCAACCCTTGGAATAGCATCCCATGGTCTAGGAAACAAAAACGCTCTTGATGACACCATCCACGCAGCCGTGCATTCATCTCCAGGATGTGAGCCTCTCTGCCTTGGCCTTTACCCTCAACAGGGAGGATTGAAGAGAACACCACCTGTGCACCTAACTGCTTCACCCTTTGTCCCAGAGACATGAAGTCACCTTTGATACACTCAGAGGGATACCTGGCAGTATCATTTGTTCCGACATGGATTAGCAACATTGGGTAATAGTCAGTGGGCTTGATGAGTCTCGGCAAACTCTCCATAACATCTTGGATTTTGGCACCAGGCAGACAGAATACTTCTCTGGACATCAAGTCTGGTCGGCAGATGGACGCCTCAGTACCCCTCAGAAGAGAGTCAGCAACCACCACTGCCCTTCGCTTCCTTGTGGTCACTGATTCTGCAACTTTGGGGTACTTGAGCTCTGGTTCTTCTCTTTCCAGGGATGCTTTCACCTCCTCCACTTCCAGGGCTTGCATAATGGTTTTCGAATAGGGCATTTAGGGTGGGGTTGGCAGATACTGAACTTTGCCCCAAATTTCAGAGGGTCCAGCATATTTAGAACATATGTTTTGGACATGTCCTGTGCTTCACAGTTTCGGGGCTGCATTGGTTAAATATTTGTTGGAAAATATCAGACTACTATGAGTTTGAGGGTTAGCCACTCGTTTGGTAGTACGCAAGGTGTGCTTAGTAACTAAGCAATGTATACTTAAACGATGGAGGTACATTGATGCCCCATCATTTTGGGAGTGGAGGAATTTGTACCATTCTTTGGTCACTATGAAGAGAATGGCAAGGAATGGAAGGGTGTAGTCCCAGGAGAAATTTGTAGCGCTTTGGGTGGCATATGTGCAGTCCTTAACCCCGATGGCCAGAAATTAGCTGCTTACTCTTTGAGAGGTCTGAGTGTTGTATATGGGGGGGGGGAGGGGGCATCTGCCCACCTCTAGGATGAGTGTGTGGTATATGGTTGCATTCCTCGTGGCTGTGTGTTATGTGCGCTGGGTGAGGGGTGGGAGTGGGGGGAAGAATGGAGTATGAGGCTAGTGTGAATCATACAGTGTTAAGTAGCTATTTCCAGCGTGGTGTCAGTGTTCCCTCCACAATGGGAGGTGACTGGTCTTGTGGAGAGGGTGGGAGGAAGGGGGGTGGGGGTGACTATTAACTACTTTACCTAATTCTCCTCCCTAGAGTATCCACTTTGTATATACGTTATCGTTCATTGTGTCACATATTAGTTTTATTACTTACATGCAGAGCACCTCCTATATATACGTAATTGTTCTTTGTAAAACAATTAGCTTTGTTGCTTGTAAACTGCTTTGCCCTGATTAAAAAGTGGTATGGAAAACAGTTTAATTAAATGTAAAAAGTAAGTGATTGAATTCCTGCTTGTTCCTGGAGAAAGAAACAGTCCTGGGTGACTGACAGAGCCCCGCGGAAGCATCTCCCCAGCTTTCAAAGAAAGCCTTTGTGAGATGCACCATGCATGCATGGTCCCCTTCCCACCCAAGGGTGCTATCTTAACTCGTTCTCCTTTTTTCCACGGAGCCCTCCGGATTTTGTCCAGTTTCCCCTGGAAAAAGTGTGATTTTTGTTAAGTTTTTATCTGGTTTGCTTACCAGTCCTTTTCCTGCCCCCGAACTCCTCGGGTTCATTCATTTGTTTTTCTCTTTTTTTTCATCGAGGTGTCCCTTGACAAGCATTCACGCCCTTTTTCAGCCAGAGACCTTGGACCCCTGCCGGGCGGCAGGGACCCCCTTTTTCCATTGCCTCCAGTGGCTTCAAAAAGTGCGATTGGTGTAGTAAAATAATGTCTATCACCGAGCCGCATGACTTCTGCTTCCGGTGCCTCATCCCGGAACATAACTCAAACTGCAAACTCTGCAGAACTATGACCTCAAAGGTCTTAAAGAGCCATCAGCAGCAGTAGGAAACATTTCTCCAGGAGTCTGACTCTGTGCTGGAATCTCCAGCAGCACCATCCTCCAGGGCCCCTTCTGATACCTTGGTGCCCTGCGAAGCCTGAGCCTCTTCGGAGTCCCTTGGCCGTGGTTCCTCCGAGCGGAAATCCCTGGAGATGGAACGCAAGAAGACAAAACCCTCTAAAAATGCCTCGGAGGATGGGTCTGGAAAGAAGGAGAAATCCCACTCCAGGCCTGCAGTCCCAGGCATGAGTCCGATGAGTCTGAGTTGGAGTGGCCTCGCAAGCTGCCCCGTAAAGAGTCGTCAGCACTTACTGACTGGCCTCGGACCCCTGAGGCCATCCTCATCAAGGACTCCCCTCGACAGTGCCGATGCTGGGCCCAAAGCCCTCAATGCCCGCGTCGAAGGCTGTGGAGCCAGCTGGTATGGAGACCAGGATGGTGGCTTAGAGAGCAGCATCTTTGCCCTTGTGGCCATGCAGTGGACATTTATGTCCGGTTCGTCCGATTCATCTGCCCTGATGATGGGATCCTTGACATTGAGAGAGTCCCTGGCACTGGACAAGGTCCCATCCTGTTCCTTAGGGCACAGGTCCTTTCCGGCGAGCACCTTCAGCTTGGACTGCAGATCCTCCAGAGGTTCCGGACCATCTGGCATGGACCTCGACTGAGGTGATCGCGTGGCATCAGACTCATACTCAGATGTCAAGTCCAAATGGCAGACCGAGGGCGAAGAGTCACTGGACACGAGGCGGCATCAAGATGTGCCCTCGGACCCATCTCCCCCAATGCCCCGAGGACACTCCCTGCCCGAGGATGTCGCTTTCCTCAATTTTGTGCGGAACACAGCCAAGGCTCTCACTATCGAGACCGAGGCTGAGGAGAACCCGTGCACCGAGGAATTGGAGATACTCCAATATGAGGCCCCCCCCAATGAAACCCTTAAAGTACCGGTTCCTCTGATCCTCAACTGCCTCCTCCTCCGGATGTGGGAAACACCGGCATCGGTACAAATTGTCAGTAGGCGTTTCAATGCCATGTACCGGGTAAGCTGAAGCTTAGGGTTCCACAAGACCCAGTTTCCCCACACCTCAATGGTAATGCAGTCGGCCATGCGCCGGCTCAAAAGCCAAAAAACTCATTCATGGTGCCACCTGGCAAGGAGGCCTGAACCCTCGATGCCCTCGTGGAAAGCCTTTCAGGGCTCGATGCAAACTTGCTGGATCCAGTCCTTTCTCCAGGACCAAGCAGGAAGGCAGTCCTCACATTTGGATGACGTTGGCACCGATGGAGCACCCGTGCGGAGCATTTCTCCAGCTTTCAAGGAAAGCCTTTGGGAATGCAGCGCACATGCGTGGTCCCCTTCCCGCCCAAGGGTGCCATCTTGCTCAGTCTTTCTTTTTCCGCGGAGCCCAACGGACGTGAGTTCGTGTCACCTGGGAAAAGTCTATTTTTTTCCGGCTATTTTGGCTTTTTTCTGTTCCGGTTCGATGCCGGTTCCCCTTCCCGCCTTTCGTTTTTTGTCCTTCGTGACTAGCGTTAGTGCTCTTTTTGTGTTTTCACTGGCAGCCCAGTCTTTTGACCTTGCAAGGGCCCTTTTTCCCCCCGATGGCTGCCAGCGGGTTCAAAAAGTGTGATCGGTACAAGAAACCTATGTCTCTCACCGACACACGTGACTGCTGCCTCCGTTACCTTGGGCCCGACCATGACCCGCTGGCTTCTGGCCCATGCGGCAAAATGTCGTCGAAGGCGCTTCGGAGCCGTCAGCATCAACGTGAGAGAATATTCTCTGACTCAGCATCCGACCGGGCCCGGACTTTCTCAGAGGCCTCGAGATCTCGGGAGTCTGACCCTGAGTGCCGTCGGGGTTCCTCTGAGAGGGAGTCTCCCACCCGGGAGCACAAAAGAAAGAAGAAGCTCGCGAGGGCGGTGTCAGTGGAGGCTCCTGGATCCTCGAGTGCCAGGTTGCATAGCCCTGACCGCCGCCCCGGGCTCTCGGAGTCAGAGAGGTCGTCCAATTTACCTCGTGTGGAGCTGGAGTCCCCGAGTCATGTAAGTGCAGTTGTCCTCGTGGACTCTCCTCCCGGGGAGCCGCCGTCGGGGCCCAAGTCGGGGGCTGCCGAGTCTCCTGAGCTTGGACTCAGGTTGACGGCCTTGGAGAGCAGCTTGACTGCCTTCATGGAACAGCAGTGGGTGCTGATCACCGGTCTGAGCGGTGCATCTGCCCCGACCACCGGGACCTCGACGTCCAAGTCAACCCCGGAGACCGAGCTGATCTGCGAGTCAAGATCCCCCTCGACCTTCCATGCGGGGCCGAGGTCGTCGGGGCGAGTAGCACCGATACCCACATGGCTGGAGCTGCTCGATTCCTCCGGAGGAGTCAGCATGGGAGACGGAGGACGAGGAGTCCCCGGACACCTTCCGGACCTGGTGCGTCCCTTCGGACTCACTGGAGTCCAAGCCTCGGAGTCGGTCCCCCTCGGATGATACCCAGTTCTCGGACTTCGTGAGGGACATGGCCAAAGCCTTGGTCTTCCCTGCGGACGCAGAGGAGGAGCCTCGAGCTGAAGAGCTCGATGCCCTCCTGTATGACTTTCCTCCAAAGGAAGCCTTTACTGTACTGGTTCCTCAGGTGCTGGAACGGCTGCTCTTCCGTATGTGGGAGGCACCGGCCTCGGCGCCAGTTCTTAGCAAATGGGTCGATTCCATTTATCGAGTCAGTAAGAACCCTGGGTTCCAAAAGGCGTAGCTACCGCACAACTCCGGTTGTGGAATCCGCACAACTCTGGTTGTGGAATCGGCCATGCACTGCCGGAAGAGTCAGAAGATGCACTCCTCGGTGCCTCCTGGTCGGGAGGCCCGGAACCTGGATGCCCTCGGTAGAAAGTGGTTCCAGGGCTCTATGCTATCTTGCCGAGTCCAAACCTACCAGCTGTACATGGGCATGTACCTACGAGACTTGGCAAAGGAGATTGCTGGGTTCTCAGCTGGCCTCTCCAAGGAACCTTTGCAGAGGTTCAAGTCTTTGTCAACAGGGATCCGAGAGTGCTCGACGTTTATCTCGGCAGCCTATAATGGCTTCGAGGCTACGGCCCGGGTAGCCACGGCCGGCATCGGTGCACGCCGTCAGACCTGGCTACAGTCATCACACCTGGAGTCTGTGTGCAGGACAAGTTGGTCGATGTCCCCTGCCGAGGTGAAAACCTTTTCGGTAAGCCCATGACTGAAAAGGCTGCGGAAATCGAGACACACTCTCACAGGGCAAGGCTATCCAGGAAGACTTCTGCCCTTTCTCAGAAAAAGAAGGGCTCGGGGAAGAAGCCCTTTTTCCCAAGGAAGGGTGCTGCCTACAAATCCTACCCTCAATATCAGGCCTCTCCAGCTCCCCAACAGGGCCAACAGGCCAAGGGGCAGGGGCATAGGCCCTGTAGGCAGAAGACCCCCAAGCCGCCAGCTCCGGCTCCTGCACAGCTGGGAGCGGGGTTTTGACTCCCACAGCATAGCCTCTTCTCCACAGCTGGCTCCATTCAGCACAGGAGGTCGGCTGACCCTGTACACCTACAGGTGGCCAGCCATCACGGGATACCTGGGTCCTCAGCATAGTCCAGAAGGGCTACATGCTCCACTTCCACCAGCTACCCCCCTCCTATTTTCCAGGGGAGCCTCCAAGACTCCCTCTGCACAAAAACATCCTCCTTCAGGAGTTGGCAAGTCTTCTAAAGGAACAGGCAGTGGAACCGGTGCTTCACCACCTGGAAGGGCAAGGCTTCTACGCCAGGTACTTCCTGGTACCAAAAAGGACAGGAGGCCTCCGGCCTATCCTAGACTTGCGAAACCTAAATATATTTCTGGAGAGGGAAAAGTTCAAGATGCTTACCCTTGGGATACTGCTGCCCTACCTCCAGCAGGGAGACTGGCTATGCTCCTTAGACCTAAAGGATGCTTATACTCGCATCCTCACTCATCTAGATCACCGACCATATCTCAGATTTGTGGTGAGCGGAAACCATTTTCAGTACAGGGTACTTCCCTTTGGCCTAACCTCCGCCCCCAGGGTTTTCACCAAATGCCTGGCAGTCGTGGCGGCCTATCTCAGGAATCAGGGAATTTTTGTCTTCCCATACCTGGACGACTGGCTCATCAGGGGCCAGTCTATCCAGGAGGCCAGACAAGCCACTCTTCGCACTGCCTCTCTTCTTCAGCATCTGGGCTTTGTCATAAACTATGCAAAGTCCACTTTCCTCCCCTCGCAGAACCTAGAGTTTATAGGGGCAAGATTAGACACCCTGCAGGCAAGAGCTTACTTGCCCGAGAACAGGGCCCACAGACTGATGAACTTGGCCAACCAGTTCCACAGCAATTCTCATGTCTCTGCCAGACACTTTTTGAGGCTCCTGGGCCACATGGCATCCGCGGTACATGTGACGCTGAATGCCCGTCTGCATATGCGGGCTGCTCAGTGGTGCCTCAGAGCTCAGTGGGCGCAGGCAACAGGCGGCCTCCGAGACAGAGTAAAGGTGTCCAAACCACTTTTGGACTCCCTGCAGTGGTGGCTACATCTCCCAAACCTTCTCAGGGGGGGTACCTTTTCAGGCCCCAGCACACACAAGGGTGCTGATGACCGGTGCTTCCTTGAAGGGCTGGGGTGCACATTATAAGGGCACGTGCACTCAATGCCTCTGGTCTCCTCACCCAGTCCCCAGAAGGTCCTCACCATGGATGGTTTCCTACTAGGCTGGGGAGCGCATTATAAGGGCCTCCAAACGCAAGGAGGCTGGTCCCAGGGGAAATCCCGGATGCAAATCAACCTGCTAGAGCTTCAGGCGATATTCCTTGCCCTCTGAGCCTTCTGCCACCACCTGCAGCACCACTCGGTGCTGATCCAGACCGACAACCAGGTCGCAATATTCTATGTGAGCAGACAAGGGGGAACAGGGTCATACCCCCCCTCTGTCAGGAGGCGGTAGCCCTCTGCTCCTGTGTGGCATGCAGAGGTATCCTCCTAAGGGTGGTTTAACTCCCGGGCAAAGACAATTCCCTGGCAGACAAGCTGAGCAGAGCCCTCCAGCCGCATGAGTGTCACCTAGATCCAGTAGTAGCTTCCCTGCTGTTTAGTTTCTGGGGCGTCCCCTCGATGGACCTGTTTGCCATTCCAAACAACATGCAGCTGCCCTGATTCTGCTCCCACCAGCCGCATCCATCCCATGTGGTAGCGGATACATTCCTCATCCCATGGATGGAAGGCCGCCTGTATGCCTTCCCACCAACACCTCTGGTCACCAAAACCCTATTCAGGGTCCAGTGTGACAGAGCATTACTAATGCTGATAGCTCCTCAGTGGCCCAGGCAGTCCTGGTTCCCACTGCTCTTCTCCCTATTGGTGGCATTGCCAATTTCCCCTGGGCTGAGCTCCAGGGCTACTCTCACAGGAGCAGGGCTCTCTCCTACACCCCAACCTAAGGTTCCTGTCACTTACGGCTTGGCTGCTAAAAGGGTAGCACTAGCACCCTTCAACCTACCACAGGAGACATGGAGAGGTTCTCCTAGCCTCTTGTAAGGCTTCCACAAGAAGGGCGTACGCCTTCAAGTGGCGCTGCTTCTCGGTGTGTTCTTCCAAAAATGGGCAAACCCGTTCTTCTGCTCAGTACAAATGGTACACCAATATCTGCTCCACCTGTTGCAGGTGGGATTAAAGTCCAATTTGGTCAGAGTACACGAGTGCTATCGCAGCGCACCACTATCCCGTTGAGGGGGAAGTCCCTCTTGGCTCACCCCCTTGTGTCTCGGTTCTTGCGAGGTCTCATGCTATCTAAACCCCCTATCTGCCCTCCGGCAGTGGAGTGGGATCTGTGTTGTGCTCTCGCAGCTCACTAAGCCACCATTTGAGCCTCTGGCTTTCTGCCACCTGCAGTACCTCCTGGAATATTGCCTTCCTGGTAGCACTCACAACAGCTCACAAAATCAGCGAACTGCAGGCCCTAATGGCAAAGTCTTCCTATACGAGGTTGTACAACAAGAACAGGGTGGTGCTCCGCACACTCCCCAAGTTTCTGCCGAAGGTGGTGTCCACTTTCCATCTCATTCAGGAGGTGGTACTCCTCATCTTCTTTCTGAGGCCTCACGCCGGCAGGGCGGAGACCATTCTCCATACTCTGGATTTTAAAAGGGCCCTGTCCTTTTATCTGCAATGGACCCAGGGCCACCGAAAAGCACCTCAGCTTTTTGTATCCTATAATCCCAGCCGTCTGGGGCTCCCAGTGACTAAGCAAACTCTGTCCACTTGAGTAGCAGACTGCATTACCCTTGCCTATGAGCAGGCGGGGATTTCACTGGTCATGGCACCCCACATCAGGGCCATGGCTACGTCCTTGGCAGGTCTGCGTTCCGTCCCTGTGACGGAAATCTGTTGGGCCACCACCTGGTCTTCAGTCCATACCTTCGCAGATCACTACTGCCTGGAGAGGGAGTCCTGACGAGACAGCGCCTTCGGCCAGGCCATACTCTATAATCTCTTTGGGGTGTAGATAACTCCTGCCCTCCGTTCCTTCTGTGTTCAGGCTACCGGGGTGCTGGTCCTCTGCTGGGTCTTGTGAAAGTCTCCCAGTAGGGGCTCATCTGCTGCTGATCACAGCTTAACGCTTTGCAGGTTGCTGTGGCGTTTTTACAGGTTCTTGGTAGGCTGTAGCTGGGGAGTACCATATGTGAGGACCGACTTCCTGCTTGTTCTCGGAGAAAGTGTGGTTACTCACCTGTAATAGATGTTCTCTGGGGACAGCAGGAATCAGTCCTCACAACCCTTCCTCCTCCCCTTGGAGTTGCTCCCTTATGGTATTTTCTTTTTTTTTTTTACATGGCCTTCTTAGCTATGTCATTAGACTGAGGCAAGATGACACCTTTAGGTGGGAAGGGGACCACGCATGCATAGTGCATCTCCCAAAGGCTTTCTTTGAAAGCTGGGGAGATGCTTCCACAGGGCTCCGTTGGCGCCGACATCACCCATATGTGAGGACTGATTCCTGCTTGTTCCCGGAGAACATCTGTTACAGGTGAGTATCCATTCTTTCTTAGTTGTGTTATGTTGCTGTCTACGTATAGTGTTGTGTTTCTTTGATTGTGGCACTCGGCAGAGTTTGTTAGTAAAAATGTTTTAAAGCAAAACAAAAAAAACCATCTGAATTTTGTTTGAAATTGTGTGAAATATTGAACTGAGAACCCATAGGAATAACTGCATTTAAAACTGATACAGACACCTTCCATGACATTGGTATCTGAATGTTCATGTTCTTTATGATGCCATTTTTTGACAAAAGCTTTTCATTATAAATACATTTTTGTTTGGACGTGGTGCTACACTAGATTTGAGTTTCATTTATATATGAAAGTAAAATGGACTATGTTGGATAGGTCATACTTGTATTGGATGATCTTTTTATTCTTAGTCTGACAAAAAAATATTTTGAATCACTTTGCTACACGAGATCTTTCACTTTCTGACTATTTGTGGATTCCTTGGTGTGGACGACTTGGACATTTTTTTGACACAACCTGCATGTAATTCATGCAGGACAAGGCTTGACAAACCCAGGCACTAGGTCACCTGGTATTTTCTTGCTTTCCCTCAAAAAGAAAATAAAAAAGTGATTGCAAGGCAGAAGACAACCCACACCCCTTCTGTCTTCCCGTGGGGAGATTGGGGGATCGGGGGGAGGGGGGGGCACGAGGAGGTCACAGCTACTGGCTCCTAAGATTTTGGCCGGGCTCCTAAACCCAAAGTTTAAGGTCTGAAGATATTTATTTTTGTTTGTTGTGTACATAGTTTCAAATGTTGCATAGTACATGGTGGGTAGTGGGAATACATTTAGAAGGGTGTGTTTTTTTTTCTTTCTTAGAATAAAAACAAATGTCATTCTCTTCCAGAATTCCTTTTTTTTTTAAGAGTTAAATGTCATATGTATTTGTGTGTGTGTATATATATATAGTCCTCACATATGGGTATCGTCGGTACCGATGGAGCCTGCGCGGGAACGCTCCCCAGCGTCCAATAGGAACGCTTTTGGGAGCATCCCTCAGCACATGCGCGCTGCCTTCCCGCCTTTCCAACTGTCCCTCTTCAGTTCTTCGTTTTCCGTGGAGCTGACAGGTCACATACCCTGTCACCGCAGAAAATTTCTTCTTTAAACTGTTTTTCTTGTGGTTGCGCCTGCCTCCGCTCGACGCCTACCAGTACTGCCGGTTCTCTTTTCTTCTTTTAAAAAAAAAAAAAAAAATCTACTTCTGAAGTGTTTCTCTTCAGAAACCTTTTCTTTTTGGTGCTAGGCGCCATTTTGGGCATTAGGCCCCATTTTCCTCAAAAATGGAAAAACCGGCTAGTGGTTTTAAAAAATGTACTAAGTGTGGTGGTACCATTTCGGTCACTGACACCCATGACTGGTGTCTTAAATGTTTAGGCCCTGACCATTCTCCATCGGAATGTCTCTCTTGTATGAGGATGACTGAAAGAGAAAGTCAAAACCAGGCTGCAAAACTCGGTACCCTCTTTTCTTCAGATGCGATGTCCATTGCATCAACGTCTTCCAGAGCCTTGTCTTCCTCCCATGGATATCGGGTAACTAAACATAAGAGCCGGTTCTCAAAGGGTAGATCTCCTGCTAAGCATCGAGAAGCCATTGGCATTGCCCTTGAGGAAACTACACCGGCAAAACAACCCTGGCGGGAGGCTTTGGCCTCCAAAGCACTAACGGGGCTCCAGGATGTTCTTGAGGCCTCGACCTTGGCAGAACTACTAGTGCCATGCTCAGGGGTTCCGGCCGCTTCTACCGGTACCGACACCCAAGCATCTTCAGCATCGATAGACCAGAGATTCCTCGCTATCGAACGCAGTCTTGCAGCTCTCCTTACAGCTGTGGTACCATTGACACTGCTGCCGACGGTTCAGCGGGCACCGACATCAATGCCGGTACTAGCACCGATGCCTATACCGGTACCAGCACCGACGGTACCGGCCCCGGTGGGAGTTCTGCCCATGCCGACTTTTTCGGGCATCGACAGATCGGTACTGGACCAACTTGGTGCCGACTTCGATACTGATACCATGCTTTGCATGAACATCCGGATCAGAGATATTTTGAATTTTCCAATTCTGATGACTCGGATAACTCTGCCGGTACCAGAGTACTTCTGCCGGAGGACTCCTCTTCTCCTCAACGCAGAATGTCTCCTCCGGAGGACATGTCGTTTCAGGATTTTATTTGTGATGTGGCTCGAGGCCTAACAATCACTGTAGCTCCTGAAAAAGAACCTAGAGCAAAGGAATTGGAGATACTCCAATACCCTAAAGCTCCCAAAGAGGCGGCTACTCTGCCCATTCATGAAATTCTTCATAATTTGATGCTCAGAATGTGGGAAACACCTTTGACCACATCTCCTCATTCTAGGAGACTCTATACCATGTATCAAGTTCCACCATGTCTTGGTTTTCAAAAGACTCAGCTGCCACACCATTCAACTGTAGTGGAATCAGCCATGCGTAGGATGAAAAGTGCAAAAAGACATGCATCCAATCCTCCAGGTCGTGAATGCAGCACTCTTGACGCCTTTATGCGTCAAACTTTTCAGGCTTCCATGCTTTCAGTTAGGATCAGCTCATATATTTTATATATGGGAATGTTCCTCAAGGAAGTCACAGGAAACTTGGAGCTTATGAGCCCCCTTTTCCCTGATGAGAAACGACAAGACGTCAATACTCTTGTCAAGCATGCTCAAGATGTTTCCAAGTTTGTAAATTGTGCAGCCTTTGACTGCTTTGAATGCATCAGCAGAACTTCTGCTATTGCCATTGGTGCACGTCAAATTGCCGGGCTTCAGGCATCAGACTTGGAGATTTGGGTACAGGACAAATTAGGGAACATCCCTTGCACAGGAGAAAACCTCTTTGGCAAGAATTGGCAGGAGAAGGCTAATGAGATAGATGCTGACAATATCACTTTAGACAGATTGTCAAAATCTACAGCCACTCCAACCAAAAAGAAACCCTATAAAAAAACATTTTTCAGCAAAAAGAGGAGGTTATCTCCAGGAACAAGCAGGAATGTAGTCATCACATATGGGTATTGTCTGTACCGACGGAGCCTGCGCGGGAATGCTCCCCAGCATCCAATTAGAAAGCTTTTGGGAGTATCCCACGGCGCCTGCGTGCTGCCTTCCCGCCTTTCCCAACTGCCTCTCTCCAGTTCTTCGTTTTCCGCGGAGCCAGCAGGTCGTCGTTCCTGTTACCGCAGAAAATTCTTCCTTATTACTTTCTTTTTTTTTTGGTCGCGTCTACCTTCCTCGACGCTTTACCGGTACCGCCGTTTTTTTCTTTCTTTATTTCTGTTCTTTTAAAAAAAAAAAAATATATATATATAAATATATATATATAATATATATATATAATATATATATATATATATATATATATATAGATTATATATATATATATATATATATATATATACTTAGTATTTCCCATTTTTCCCAGTTGCACTTGCCATTTTGGGCCTTAGGCCCAAAATGTTTTCCTACAGTGGAGAACCTGCTTCAGGTTTCAAAAAGTGCACCAAGTGTGGTGGTACCATCTCCATCACCGACACCCATGAATGGTGTCTGAAATGTTTAGGTCCTGACCACTCCATCACGGATTGCATGTCCTGTGCACTGTTCCCTCTAAGCTATGTGCGCGTGCGCACACCTCGCCGAGTGAGCGCACATACCTTACAACAGAGCGCACAAAAATTACGGTTCTGATTCTGATAGAAAACAACCCCGGCATCTTAAAATTTAAAAGTTGTTGTGCATTTATGGTTTTCACAAGTTTTACAATATTTTCTAGTGCAATCAATGTGGTGTACATACTGTATTCTGACGTGTAGTCAAATTTTAAAGTCCTCAAATATGTAAACACCAAACAGGTCCCTCCCCTATTAACTTCGTATGTATATAGTTGCCCCCTCTCTCCAAGTTTCATTCCCTGTTCAATGTAATGACCAGACATTTGTATAGTGTCGGATGTTGTTGTTGTATGTAAACCGCGCTGATCATAAATAGTGCGGTATATAAGAATTGTTAAATAAATAAATAAATAAATAAATATAACGCCGAGTGTCATTATGTGGTGCACAAAAATTTAACCTTCCTTCAAAAGCTGCACAGCTGATATTTTATGTGCACACAGCCTACAGAAAATTAGAGGGAACATTGGCCCTGTGCCATGATGTCTAAAAGAGGTCGGCAGAACCGAGCTGCTAAACTCAGTATCCTGTTTCCCTCTGATGCAGCTTCGGTGGCATCAACGTCTTCCAGGGCTTCCTCTTCCTCCTGTGGATCTCAGGTAACTAAACATACGTCCAGCCGGTCCTCAAAGGGTAATCTCCTTCTAAGCACCGAGATGCTTGTGGCGTTGCCCTTGAGGACTCTGCACCGGCAAAATTACCCCGGCGGGAGGCTTCGGCTTCCAAAGCATTATCGGGGCTCCAGGATGTTCTCGAGGCCTTGACCTCGGCAGAACTACTGGTGCCATGCTCTGGGGTACCGGCTGTCTTCTCTGGTACCGACATCCAGGCATCGACAGCGTCGATAGACCAGAGGTTCCTGGCTATTGAACGCAGTCTGCGGCTCTCCTTGCGGCATCGACATCCTCGGAACCGCGTCAGACAGTTCAGCTGGTACCGGCACCGACTCCGGCACCGGTATCGGTACCGGTACCGATAGCATCGACATCGGTGTCCGCATTGCCGGCACCCAGTCACCCGATGCCCTCAGGTATCGATACACCAGTACCAATTCCCCCCCGGTACCGACTTTGGTCGGTATGGGTATCGGGCTCTACAAGAGCATCCGGACAGAAGGTACTTCGAGTCCTCAGAGGAATCTGAGGATTCCGATAGTTCTGTTGATACCATAGCACTTCTTCCAGAGGAGCCCTCCTCCCCTAAATGCAGGATGTTTCCTCCAGAGGATATCTCCTTCCAGGATTTCATCAGGGAGGTGGCTCGGGGTCTCTCCATTACTGTGGCTCCTGAAACAGAGCCCAGAGCAAAGGAACTGGAAATTTTACAATATCCCAAAGCTCCTAAGGAGGCAGCTACTTTGCCCATCCATGAGATCTTGCATGATCTCATGCTCAGAATGTGGGAGACCCCTCTTACTACCTCTCATTCTCGTAGACTTGACACTATGTATCGAGTCCCTCCTTGTCCTGGTTTCCAGAAAACTCAGCTCCCTCACCACTCTATTGTAGTTGAGTCAGCTATGAGAAGGATCAGGAGTGCAAAGAGGCATGCCTCTAATCCCCCAGGATGTGAGTGCAGAACTTTGGATGCTTTTGGACGTCGTACTTTCCAAGCTTCCATGCTTTCTGCCAAGATCAGTTCCTATATTTTATATATGGGAATGTTCCTGAAGGAAATCACAGGAGATTTAGAGGTTTTGAGTCCTCTTCTTCCTGAGGATAGGAGACAGGATTTTCTCACATTGTTCAAACATGCCCAGGATGTTTCCAAATTTGTCAACTGTGCAGCTTTTGACTGTTTTGAGTGCATAAGCAGAACCTCTGCCATTGCCATAGGTGCATGTAGAATTGCCTGGCTCCAGGCATCTGATTTGGAGCTCTGGGTACAAGACAAATTAGGCAATATTCCTTGTACTGGTGAGAACCTGTTTGGCAAAGATTGGCAGGAAAAGGCCAATGAGTTGGATGCTGACAACTCCGCCTTGGGCAGATTATCCAAGGGCACAGCTGATCCTGCAAGAAAGAAATCTTTCAAAAAACCATTCTTTTCCAAAAAGAAAAGGTTTTATCCTGCTTATTCCCAACAGGGACGCTCTGTAGGTCAACCTGTCCGGAAGGGTCAGCAACCATCCAAGCAAAGACTGCTAAGCCTCAACCGCCTCAGCAGTCTCAGCCTCCACAAGGCCTTTGACTTGCATCTAGAGAACTTAGCCTTCCTGGCTCTAAATGGACCAGAGCCTTCCACCATTCCAGGAAGGTTATGTCACTTTGCCCCAAGATGGGGGCAGATAACAGCAGAGCATTGGACACTCTCCATCATAAGAGGGGTACAAGCTTCATTTCTTGAGCATGCCCCCTCCCACAGTAGTAAAACAGTTCAATTCTCAGACCTCTCTCATCAACCTGTTAGATCAAGAGCTCACCATGCTTCTTGCCCAAGGAGCAAAGGGAGAAGTACCCATTCTTAAGCAGGGTACAGGGTTTTACTCCCCCTATTTTCTCATCCCAAAGAAAACAGGAGGTCACAGACCTATTTTAGACCTCAGAGAATTCAACAAATTCCTGTTCAAGGAGAAGTTCAAAATGATTTCTCTAGGAACTCTGCTGCCATACCTTCAGAGTTAGGATTGGCTATGTTCACTAGATCTCAAGGATGCGTGCACTCATGTTCTCATCCATCCATCTCACAGAAAGTTCCTTCGGTTCCTTTTTAAAGGGAGGCACTACCAATACAGGGTGCTCCCGTTTGGCCTGGCCTCAGCTCCAAGGGTGTTCACGAAATGCATGGCTGTAGTAGCAGCATTTCTCCGCACTCTAGGAATATTCATCTTCCCCTACTTAGACGATTGGCTCATTCGAGCCCCATCAGAGTCAGAGGCCAGGATAGCTCTATCTTGCACAATACGTATCCTTCAGTATTTGGGTCTAGTCATAAACATCCCAAAATCCAACCT
This sequence comes from Ichthyophis bannanicus, assembly GCA_033557465.1. Taxonomy (NCBI): domain Eukaryota; kingdom Metazoa; phylum Chordata; class Amphibia; order Gymnophiona; family Ichthyophiidae; genus Ichthyophis; species Ichthyophis bannanicus. The sequence continues at coordinate 59,322,405 of CM066042.1, read as the reverse complement.
AACTCCCACTCAGTCTCTAGAGTTCATAGGAGCTGTGTTGGATACCAGAAAGGCAAGGACCTACCTCCCTCAGAGTCGTTGCCTTCGCATGGTGCAGTTAGCTTCTCAAGCAGTGCTAAAGTCCCATCTCACTGCTCGAGAAATGTTACAACTACTAGGCCACATGGCTTCTACTGTACATGTGGTTCCTTATGCTCGGCTCCATATGAGAGCAGCCCAGTGGACCTTTTCCACCCAGTGGACCCAGGCATCAGGGTGCCTGTCAGACAAAATCGTAAACACAAATCTCGCCTTATTTTGTCCCTTCAATGGTGGCAGTCCACTCAAAACCTGTTGCTGGGGTCCCCGTTCCAACAACCCTTATCCCAAGCAACTCTCACAACAGATGCTTCTTCAATGGGTTGGGGAGCTCATCTACAAGACCTCTCCACCCATGGCACTTGGACTCCACAGGAGACTCATCTACATATCAATCTCTTAGAGCTCAGAGCAATTTTTTTTGCTCTTCGAGTGTTCCATTCCCTGCTCAGCTGCAAGACAGTCCTTATTCACACGGACAACCAGGTAGCCATGTTCTATGTGAACAAGCAGGGAGGAACAGGCTCTCTGTCGCTCTGCAATGAAGCTTTGCGACTATGGGCCCTCGCCAGAGAACATCAGATTCACCTCCTGGCAGTGTATCTTCCAGGCATACAAAACTCTTGGGCGGACAGACTCAGTCGAGTTCTGCTTCCACACGAGTGGTCTCTACATGTGGACCAGGTGGCCAAGATTTTTCAAATTTGGGGAACCCCGGACATAGACCTCTTTGCAAGTCTGTTGAATGCCTAACTTCCCCGGTTCTGTTCCAGAATTCCGGCTCAGGGATCTCAGGCCAAGGATGCTTTCCTCCTTCACTGGGGCCAAGACTTCCTTTATGCCTTTCCACCCATTCCCCTAATTCCCAAAACCCTGTTAAAGCTTCAGAGAGACAGAGGCCGTATGATTCTCATAGCTCCACATTGGCCTCGGCAAGTGTGCTACCCTCTGCTTCTACATCTCTCTCAAGCTCCCTCTCTGGAGTTAGGGTCTGCTCCAGTTCTCCAGGACCAAGCAGGAAGTCAGTCCTCACATATGGGTGACGTCGGCGCCGACGGAGCCCTCGCGGAGCAATTTTCCCCAGCTTTCACAGAAAGCCTTTGGGAATTGCAGCGCGCATGCGCGGTCGCCTTCCCGCCCAAGGGTGCCATCATAGCCAGTCTTCTTTTTTCCGCGGAGCCTTACAGACGTACCCGTCGTATCCCCGCTAAAAAAGTTGATTTTCGTGAGTTTTACTCGTTTTTCAATTCGGTTCGACGCCGGTCGTTTTCCTGCCCGGACTCGCGACGCCGTTGCGAGTCCTTCCCTTATTTTTCGGTTTTTCTGATTTTTGGTCAGTTTCGTTTTCGGTTTTTCACTGGCAGCCCGGTCCTTTGACCTTGCAGGGGCCCTTTTTCCCCCGATGGCTGCCAGTGGTTTCAAGCGGTGTGGTCAGTGTGACAGAAATATGTCACTCACTGACACACACGATAATTGCCTCCGCTGCCTGGGCCCGGATCATGAAGAAATGATCTGTGGAGCCTGTGGCAAAATGTCCTCCAAAGCGTTGAGGAGTCGGCGGCATCAGCGGGATAGAATCTTCGCTGACCCCAGCCGTACCCGGACCTCGTCGGAGGCCTCGGCATCCAGAGGCTCCAGCTCTGAACATCGCCGAAGCTCCTCCGACAGGGGTTCTCCCTCCGGAGACCATCGACGGAAGACAAAACCCGCGAGGGCGGTGTCGGTGGACGCTCCTGGCTCCGCGAGGGCCAGGTCGCATAGCCCCGACGGCCGTCCGGGTCTTGGGAGACGGAGCCCCTCCCGAAGCGACCTCGCCTGGAGTCGGAGTTGCCTGCTCGGGTAAGTCCTGTGGTCCTTCTGGACTCGCCTCCGAGAGGTCCGACGTCGGGCCCGACGCCGTCAGGGCCCGAGTCGGGGACTGCTGGGTCACCTGAGGTCGGACTCAGGTTGACGGCCTTGGAGAGCAGACTATCTGCCTTCATGGACCAGCAGCGGGCACTGATCGCTAGCCTTGCTGGCGCCGCTGCCCTGACCGCCGGGACGTCGACGTCTAAGTCGACCCCGGAGACCGAGCCGATCCTCGAGTCCATGCGAACTCGAGTCGATCCTCGGTCGAGGTCACCCTCGGCCTCCCGTTCGGGACCGAGGTCGTCGCCGCCGACTCCCTTGGCGTCGGGGCGGCCGACGCCTCCGCCTGCCCGAGCCGACCCCACTGATTCCTCCTCGGAGTCGGTCTGGGAGTCTGAAGAGGAGGAGTCACCTGATTCCTTTCGGACTCGGTGTGTCCCCTCGGACTCACCTGAGTCCGAACCTCGGAAACAGTCCCCTCCGGAGGATGCCCGGTTCTCGGACTTCGTCAGGGATATGGCCAAGGCTTTGGCCTTCCCGGCGGATCCCGAGGAGGAGCCTCGAGCCGAAGAGCTCGACGCCCTTCAGTACGACTCTCCCGCCCGGGAGCACTTTACTGTACCGGTGCCTCCCATGCTGGAACGACTACTCTTCCGCATGTGGGAGAGTCCGGCCTCGTCGCCGGTATTGAGCAAGCGGGTCGATTCCATCTATCGAATCCGCAAGAGTCCTGGCTTCCAAAAAGCACAGCTACCACACCATTCCATGGTAGTGGAATCGGCCATGCATAGGCTTAAGAGCCAGAAAATGCACTCCTCGGTGCCCCCTGGCAGGGAGGCCCGTAACCTGGATGGCCTTGGTAAGAAGTGTTTCCAGGGCTCTATGCTGGCTTGTCGTGTCCAGACCTACCAGCTATACATGGGCATGTATCTCCGAGACCTGGCTAAAGAGCTAGCCGGATTCTCTGCTGGACTGTCCGAGGAACCTTTGCGGAGGTTCCTAGCCTTAACATCTGGTATTCGGGAATGCTCCAAATTCATGTCCCGAGCAGCCTATGATGGCTTTGAAGCATCGGCTCGTGTGGCCGCAGCCGGCATCGGTGCCCGCCGACAGGCTTGGCTTCAGTCGTCTGACCTTGAGCCTTGGGTGCAGGACAAGTTGGTCGATGTCCCCTGCAGAGGTGAGAACCTCTTTGGCAAGCCCATGGCTGAAAAGGCTGCACAAATCGAGACGGAGACTCTCACCAGGACCAGGCTTTCTAGGAAGACCTCCGCCCCTTCCCAGAAAAAGAAGGGCTCGGGAAAAAAGTCCTTTTACCCGAGAAAGGCGGCTGCCTACAAACACTACCCCCAATATCAGGCCCCTCCAGCTCCCCAACAGGGTCAGCAGGCCAAGGGACGGGGTAACGGGTCCCGTAGGCAGCAAGCCCCCAAGCCTGCACCACCAGCCCCTGCTCAGCAGGGTGGGGGTTTTTGACTTCCTCAGCATAGCCTCTCCCCCTCAGCTGGTTCCTCCCAGCACCGGAGGCCGGCTGGTTCACTTCGCCCACAGGTGGTCCAACATCACTTCAGATGCCTGGGTGCTTCAAGTCGTGCGAGAAGGATATCTTCTCCACTTCCATCAGGTCCCTCCCTCTTATTTTCCGGGGGAACCTCCGCGACTCCCTCTGCACAGGGACTTACTCCTTCTTCAGGAGTTAGCAAGTCTTCTTCAGGACCAGGCTGTGGAACCGGTGCCCCACCACCTGAGAGGTCAAGGCTTTTATTCCAGGTATTTCCTAATACCAAAAAGGACAGGAGGCCTAAGACCCATCCTGGACTTGCGCAACCTCAACAAGTTCCTTGTGCGGGAAAAGTTCAAGATGCTTACCCTTGGAATCCTTCTGCCCTACCTCCAGCAGGGAGATTGGCTATGCTCCTTGGATCTAAAGGATGCCTACACGCACATCCTCATCCACCCAAGCCACCGCCAATACCTAAGGTTTGTGGTGGCCGGAAATCACTACCAGTACAGAGTACTGCCCTTTGGCCTGTCCTCCGCACCGCGAGTCTTCACAAAATGTCTCGCGGTGGTGGCGGCCTATCTCAGGCTTCACGGCCTCTATGTCTTTCCGTACCTCGACGACTGGCTCATCAGAGCGTCGTCCCCCCGGCAGTCACCAATGCCACACACCGCACGGTGACTCTTCTGCAGTACTTGGGCTTTGTCATAAACTTCGCAAAGTCCACTTTGCTCCCCTCACAGGATCTCGAGTTCATCGGCGCAAGACTGCACACTCCTCAGGCTCGAGCTTTCCTGCCTCTCGACAGGGCTCAACGGCTCATGGACCTAGCCGGCCGTTTTCGCAGCCAGTCCCTGGTCTCCGCCAGGCGCTTCCTGAGACTACTCGGCCATATGGCTTCCACCGTCCACGTGACCCCCAATGCTCGCCTGAATATGCGGCCGGCTCAATGGTGCCTTCGCAAGCAGTGGCAACAAGCCACCGGCGGGCTAGCCGACTTAGTGCGCCTCTCCAGACCGCTGGCCTCTTCCCTACAGTGGTGGCTTCATCGGCCGAACCTGGTGCTCGGAATGCCTTTTCAGTCGCCTCAGCCGACTCAAGTGCTGACGACCGATGCTTCCCTCCTGGGCTGGGGAGCTCATTGCCAGGGGGCGTGTACTCAAGGTCTCTGGACCGCGTGGGAATCTGCTCAACAGATCAACTTCCTGGAGCTCAGAGCTATTCGTCTGGCGCTCAAGGCTTTCTCCCACCTGACTTCTCACCAGTCCGTCCTTGTCCAGACGGACAATCAAGTTGCCATGTTCTACGTGAACAAGCAGGGCGGCACGGGCTCCTTCCTTCTCTGCCGAGAAGCTCAGAAGCTCTGCTCTTGGGCCGTCAGTCACGGCATTCTTCTCAAAGCAGTTTATCTCCCAGGCCAGGAGAATTGCCTGGCCGACAAACTCAGCAGGATACTCCAGCCGCACGAGTGGCGTCTGGATCCCTTGGTAGTCCAGAAACTCTTTCTGAAGTGGGGCCTCCCCACGATGGATCTCTTTGCCAGTCCTCTCAACCGGCAACTTCCTCGCTTCTGCTCGCGTCAGCCACATCCCCTTCGGGTAGCGGCAGATGCATTTCTGCTCTCATGGTCGGAAAGCCTTCTCTATGCTTTTCCTCCCATCCCGCTAATCTCCCGAACTCTGTTCAAGGTTCTCCGGGACAAAGCGTCCATGATCCTGGTGGCTCCTCGCTGGCCCAGACAGCCTTGGTTTCCACTCCTGTTGCAATTAGCGGTAGAGGATCCGTTCCCTCTGGGGTCTCAACCGGATCTCCTAACACAGGATCAGGGGTCTCTGCTCCACCCCAACCTCCGATCGCTCAACCTAATGGCCTGGCGGCTGAAAGGGTAGTCCTTGCTCCCCTTCTCCTGCCGGCAGAGGTGGAAGAGGTTGTCCTAGCTTCTCGGCGACCTTCTACCCGCAAATGCTACGCCCTAAAATGGCGTCGCTTTTCCGTTTGGTGTGTACAGCAGTCTCAGGATCCCTTCTCCTGCTGGTGTCGGTGATCTTGCAGTACCTGCTCTACCTCTCTAATCTGGGACTTAAGTCCAACTCCGTCAAAGTCCACCTCAGTGCTCTTTCAGCACACCATGTGCCGGTGGACGGCAGACCTCTTTCCAGCGACCCTCTTGTAGCACGGTTTCTCCGAGGTCTCCTTCTACTAAAACCACCTCTGCGCCCGCCAGCACCTGACTGGGATCTGAATGTGGTTTTACAGCGGATCACCTGTCCGCCTTTTGAACCGATGGCTACCTGTTCTCTGCGTTTTCTTTCGTGGAAAACCTTATTCCTGATAGCCCTCACTTCCGCTAGACGCGTAAGTGAATTGCAGGCCCTCGTGTCTGATCCTCCACTCACTCGGTTCTACAAAAATAGGGTAGTCCTACGGACTCACCCAAAATTTCTTCCAGAAGTTGTCTCCCCTTTTCACATCAATCAGGAGGTGGTACTTCCAACCTTCTTTCCCAGGCCTCACTCCAGCCGAGCTGAACGAGTCCTGCATACCCTGGACTGTAGAAGGGCATTGAACTTCTACCTTGACCGTACGCGGGAGCACCGTAAAGCTGCTCAGCTTTTTGTGTCTTTTGACCCCAATAAATTGGGGCTCCCGGTCTCCAAGCGTACCCTGTCCATCTGGGTTGCTGACTGTATCACTTGGGCTTATGGGGCAGCCGGACTCTCCTTAGAAAGTCGAGTCACGGCTCATTGTGTTCGGGCGAAGGCTACGTCAGTGGCTTACCTCCGCTCTGTTCCGCTGGCAGACATCTGCCGGGCCGCTACTTGGTCTTCGAGCCAGACTTTTGCGGTCCATTACTGTCTCGAGAGGGAGTCCCGCAGGGACAGTGCTTTCGGACAGGCAGTCCTCCGAAATCTCTTCGAGGTTTGAGCAACTCCTACCCTCCCGGATGGGGGCTACCGGTGGGTAATAATTCAGCGAAGATTCCTTCCTTCTGTACTGCCGAGATAGAGGGAGCTCATTTTTGTGCTTAGGGTCTCCGGTAGCCTTAAGCTTGGGAGTCCCATATGTGAGGACTGACTTCCTGCTTGGTCCTGGAGAAAGCGTAGTTACTCACCTGTAACAGGTGTTCTCCAGGAGCAGCAGGAATCAGTCCTCACAACCCTCCCTCCTCCCCGTGGAGTTGCAATCATCTGCTTAAGTTTTTTTGCAAATTTTTATGCTGTCTTTTAGCTATGTCATCAGACTGGCTAAGATGGCACCCTTGGGCGGGAAGGCGACCGCGCATGCGCGCTGCAATTCCCAAAGGCTTTCTGTGAAAGCTGGGGAAAATTGCTCCGCGAGGGCTCCGTCGGCGCCGACGTCACCCATATATGAGGACTGATTCCTACTGCTCCTGGAGAACACCTGTTACAGGTGAGTAACTACGCTATCTCCTATCTCAGGAGGACAGAATGTTATGGCATCCCAATCCCCAGTCTTGCATCTCGGGGCTTGGTTGCTGAAGGCCTAGATCTCCATGATCTTAACCTCCCTCAGCAAGTGCTTCCAGGAAACCTTCCACAAGACGCTCTTATGCTTTCAAGTGGAAAAGGTTTACCATATTGTGTTTGCAAAAGGGTCTTAACCCCTTTTCGATACCTCTGGAATCTTTACTGGAGTATCTCCTTCATTTATCCAATGCAGGACTTAAGAATAACTCAGTAAGAGTCCATTTGAGTTCAGGCCTCTAAATGGACAACCTATCTCCTCTCATCCTCTTATAGCAAGATTTATGAGAGGCCTTCTTCTAACTAAGCCTCCCATTAGTCCACCGCCGGTGGCATGGGACTTAAACCTGGTTCTTGGGCAGCTCATGAAGCCACCTTTTGAACCCTTAGCTACTACCTCCTTGAAATTCCTTTCTTGGCAGGTTATATTTCTTATTGCAATCACATCAGCACGTCGCATTAGTCAGTTGCAAGCACTAGTAGTTGATCCACCTTATACAAGGTTCCATCATGACAAGGTAGTCCTTAGGACTCATCCACACTTTATTTATTTATTTTATTTATTTATATTCTCTTATATACCGCGCTATTCTGCATCAGTGCGGTTTACATTGAACAAACTGAAATTACATTGAACAGGGCATTGAACTTGGAGATAACTATTTTTTACAGGGAACATGGGCTATGGAGGGTTAAGTGGCTTGCCCAAGACCACAAGGAGCACCTGTGGGACTAGAAACCCCAGTCCTTCCGGCCCAATGTTGCTGTCCTCTAGTGGGATTTGAACCCCCGACCTTCCGGCCTGAAGTACTTTGCCCCAACCACTAGGCCACTCCTCCACTCCAAAGGTGGTCTCGCCTTTTCATCTAAACCAAGCAATCTACCTACCTGTGTTCTTTCCAAGGCCTCATGCATCAAATGCAGAAAGGAATCTTCATACCTTGGACTGTAAAAGAGCTTTAGCTTTTTACTTACAAAGAACACAGCAACATAAAGTCCTCTCAACTTTTTGTTGCTTTTGATCCTTCTCATTTGGGACTTCCAGTCTCCAAGAGAACACTGTCTAACTGGATTGCCCAGTGTATTGCCTTCGCCTATCAGAGCAAGAATCTTCCTCTGGAGGGCCATGTCACAGCTCACAATGTGAGAGCCATGGCAACGTCAATGGCTCATCTGCACTCTGTCTCTATCGACGACATCTGTCGAGCAGCCACCTGGGCCTCGGTTCATACCTTCACAGCCCATTACTGCTTGGACAAGGACTCCCGCCGCGATGCCTTGTTTGGTCAGGCTGTTCTCCAATACCTGTTCCATACCTAATCAACTCCTGCCCACCATCCCTGGTAGGATGCCAGGGATCCATGGTGGGAAGTGGAGCCCTTCTCAGGGACGCACAACCTCTGGGGTCTCTCCCTGGCATCTAAAGCTAGGGAGTCCCCATATGTGAAGACTACATTCCTGCTTGTTCCTGGAGATAGCATAGTTACTCACCTGTAACAGGTGATCTCCGGGAACAGCAGGAATTTAGTCCTCACAACCCACCCACCTCCCCTAGGAGTTGTTTCTCTCTATCTCTTTCCCTTTCCCTCTCTCTCTCTTTGTCTCAGCTTTAAAAGTCAACTGGAGAGAGGCAGTTGGGAAAGGCAGGAAGGCAGCACGCAGGCGCTGTGGGATGCTCCCAAAAGCTTTCTAATTGGATGCTGGGGAGCGTTCCCGCGCAGGCTCCGTCAGTACCCACGATAGCCATATGTGAGGACTAAATTCCTGCTGTTCCCTGAGATCACCTGTTACAGGTGAGTAACTATGCTTTATCCGTCCTATACCCAACAAGGGCAAGCTTAGGGTCACGTTGCCCAAAAGGGACAACAGCAACAATCCAGACAACAAAAGTAGCCAAAAGGCCTGAGAGCTCAGCCAGCTCCACAGGCTCAGCCCCCTCAAGGGCTTTGACTCCTTCCTAGAGAGCTTAGCTTTCCTGCCTCTGAAGGGTCCAGAACCCCTAAACATTCCAGGCAGGTTGTGTCATTTTGTCAACAGATGGCACCAAATAACAGCAGAAAATTGGACTCTGTCCATTGTAGGGGAGGTGAGGTGTACAAGCTTCATTTTCACAGCATGCCCCCTCCTACAATCGTAAGACAGTTCAATTCCCAAACCTCTCCAGACAATCTACTGGATCAGGAGGTCTCAACACTCCTTGCTCAGGAAGCAATAGAGGAAGTACCCATTTCCCAACAGGGTACAGGGTTCTATTCCCCCTATTTTCTTATTCCAAAGAAAACAGGAGGATACAGACCCATTCTAGACCTCAGAGAATTGAACAAATATCTGTTCCAAGAAAAGTTCAAAATGATTTCTCTGGGAATTCTTCTGCCATACCTTCAAAGTCAGGATTGGTTTTGCTCTCTAGATCTAAAGGATGCATATATTCATATTCTGATCCATTCAGATCACAGGAAATTCTTACGATTCCTTTTCAAGGGAAAACATTTCCAATACAGGGTTCTTCCCTTTGGTCTGGCCTCGGCACCAAGAGTATTCACGAAATGCATAGTAGTAGTAGCTGCATTTCTGCGAACCCTAGGGATATTCGTCTTCCCTTACTTAGGCAACTGGCTCATTTGAGCCCCCATGGTTCCAGAGGCCAGTTCTGCACTGTCTCGCACAATGTGGATCCTTCAATACTTGGGATTGGTCATAAACCTCCCAAAATCCCAACTTGCTCCATCTCAGTCCCTGGAGTTCATAGGAGCGTGTTTAGATACCAGTCAAGGGCGTTTCTCCCACAACCCTGTTGTCTTCGCATAGTGCATTTAGCTTCTCAAGCATCGGTGAAGTCCTCCCTAACTGCTCGAGAACTACTGCAACTATTGGGACATAGGGAACCACATGAATTGTGGATACCATATGCTCGCCTTCATATGCGAGCAGCCCAGTGGACCCTATCCACACAGTGGACACAGGCCACAGGACATCTGTCGGACAAGATATCAAACTCACGACTGATTTTGTCCCTCCAATGGTGGCAATCACTGGAAAATCTTCTAGTCGGGTCTCCTTTCCAGCAACCCCTATTCCAGGCCACTCTAACAACAAATGAATCACAGGTGGGATGGGGAGCACACCTGCAACATCTCTCTACCCAGGGTACCTGGACTCCACAGGAGGCTTGTCTTCAAATAAACTTCCTGGAACTCAGAGCAATCTATCTAGCTCTGCAAGTATTCCATACCCAGCTCAGCTACAAGACAGTCCTAGTCCACACAGACAATCAAGTAACCATGTTCTACGTGAACAAGCAGGGCGGAACAGGCTCTCTGCCATTATGCAATGAAGCTTTACGACTATGGGCCCTCGCCAGAGAGCATCAAATTCACCTTCTTGTGGTATATCTTCCAGGCATTCAAAACCTTTGGGCAGACAAACTCAGCCGAGTACTGCTGCCTCATGAATGGTCTCTCCACCTAGACCAGGTGGCCAAGATATTTCAGATCTGGGGAACCCCAGACATAGACCTATTTGCAAGTCCACTGAATGCTAAACTTCCCCCGGTTCTCTTTCAGAATTCCAGCTCACAATTGCCAGGCAAGGGACGCCTTCCTTCTTCACTGGGGTCACGACTTCCTCTATGCCTTCCCACCCATTTCCCTCATCCCCAAAACACTCCTCAAGCTTCAGAGAGACAGGGGCCGTATGATCCTCATAGCGCCACGGTGGCCATGCCAAATGTGGTATCCCCTTCTTCTACATCTCTCTCAAGCTGCACCTCTGGAGTTAGGGTGTGCTCCAGATCTTCTCTCCCAAGAGAACGGGATGCTATGGTACCCGAATCCCCAGTCCCTGCATCTCAGGGCCTGGTTGCTGAAAGCTTAGACCTTCAGAATCTCAACCTTTCCCAACAGGTAAAAGATATCCTTCAGGCTTCTAGAAAACCTTCCACAAGACGCTCTTATGCCTTCATAAGAACATAAGATATGCCATACTGGGTCAGACCAAGGTCCATCAAGCCCAGTATTCTGTTTCCAACAGTGGCCAATCTAGGTCATATGTACCTAGCAGTTTCCCAAGAGACACAAGTTCCACAATGCTTGTACTGGGTCAAGCATTGATATCTTCGGTCACTTCTTAATAATGGTTTATGGACCTTTCCTCCAGGAACTTGTCCAAACCTTTTTTAAACCCAGCTACACTAACAGCCTTTACTACATCCTCCGGTAACAAATTCCAGAGTTTGATTACACGTTGAGTGAAAAAATATTTTCTTTTATTAGTCTTAAATAGTTTACCCTGTAGCTTCATTGCATGTCCCCTAGTCTTTCTATATTCTGATAAGGTAAACAATCGATCTACGTTTACCCGTTCCACTCCGTTCATTAATTTATAGACTTCTATCATATCTCCCCTCAGCCGTCTCTTTTCCAGGTTAAAGAGCCCTAACCTTTTTAGCCTTTCTTCATAGGAGTATCCTTCCATCCCCTTTACCATTTTGGTGGCTCTTCTCTGTACCTTTTCTAAAATCGCTATATCCTTTTTAAGATAGGGCGACCAGAATTGCACACAATATTCAAGGTGCGGTCTCACCATGGAGCGATACAGAGGCATTATAATATCTTTTGTTTTATTTTCCATTCCTTTCCTTATCATACCTAGCATTCTATTTGCTCTCTTGGCCGCCGCTGCACACTGGGCCGAGGGTTTTAACATGGTATCCACAATGACGCCTAAATCTTTTTCCTGGGTGGTGGTTCCTAATGTGGAACCTTGCATCGTGTAACCATAGTTTGGGTTGTTCTTCCCTAAGTGCATAACCTTGCACTTGTCCACATTAAATTTCATCTGCCATTTTGATGCCCAGTCTTCCAATTTATCAAGATCCTCTTGCAATTTTCCACAATCCTCTTGGGTTATAACAACTTTAAATAGTTTTGTGTCATCTGCAAATTTGATAACCTCACTCGTTATTCCACTTTCCAGGTCATTTATGAATATGTCAAAAAGCAGCGGAACAAGCACAGATCCCTGGGGTACACCACTATTCACCTTTCTCCATTGGGAAAATTGGCCATTTAGCCCTACCCTCTGCTTTCTATCTTTTAACCAGTTCCTGATCCACAATAGTACATTGCCTCCTATCCCATGACTCTTTAGTTTTGCCAAAGGTCTCTGATGAGGGACCTTGTCAAAGGCTTTCTGAAAGTCCAGATACACAATATCAACCGACTCACCTTTGTCCACCTGTTTATTCACTCCTTCAAAAAAACATAACAGATTAGTAAGACAAGATCTTCCTTGTCTAAAGCCATGTTGGCTCTCTCCCATTAGGTTGTGACTATCTACATGCTGAGTAATTTTATTCTTTATGATGGTTTCTACCATTTTTCCCGGTACTGACGTCAGGCTCACCGGTCTGTAGTTTCCCGGATCTGCCCTGGAACCCTTTTTAAAAATTGGTGTTACATTGGCGGTCCTCCAATCTTAAGGTATTAGAGATGATTTTAATGATAGTTCGCAGATTACTGATAGCAGTTCTGCAATCTCATATTTCAGTTCTTTCAACACCCTTGGATGTATACCATCCGGCCCAGGTGATTTGCTACTCTTCAGTTTATCTAATAGTTGTAAGACATCTTCCCGATCTATCGATATTTCCTCCAATTCTTCCGCACCTTTAAATACCACTTCAGTCATGGGTAACATCCCTACATCTTCCTCAGTAAAGACCGAAGCAAAGAATTCATTCAGTCTCTCCGCTATCGCCTTGTCGCCTCTTAGTGCTCCTTTAACCCCTTTATCATCTAATGGACCAACTGACTCTCTCACAGGTTTTTGCTACGAATGTACTTGAAAAGGTCTTTATTTCGCGTTTTTGCTTCCGCAGCAAGCTTCTTCTCAAATTCTCTCTTTGCCTGCCTTATCAATTCCTTGCATTTGACTTGCCAGTGCTTGTGCTGTTTCCAGGTTTCGTCGTTTGGCTCTTTTTTCTATTTCCTGAAAGATGCTTTTTTGGCAACAACAGCCTCTCTGACCTCACCTTTAAACCATGCTGGCAGTTTTTTGGACTTCCTTCCACTTTTCTTAAAGCGTGGAATACAGCTGGTCTGGGCTTCCAAGATAGTATTTTTCAACAACACCCAAGCTTGATGTACGTCTTTAACCTTCGCATCTGCTCCTTTTAGTTTTTTCTTTTCTGTTTTCCTCATTTTATCATTGTCTCCCTTTCGAAAGTTAAAAGGTAGTACTGTGGATTTCCTTACTATCCCTCCTCCACTAATTAAATCAAAGGCGATCATGCTATGATCACTATTGCCAAGTGGCCCCAACACCCTTATCTCTTGCACTAGATCTGGTGTTCCACTAAGGACTAGGTCTAATATGGCTTCCCCTCTGGTCGGTTCATGAACCAGCTGCTCCAAGAAGCAGTCATTTATTTCATCTAGGAACTTTATCTCCCTAGCATGTCCTGCCGTGACACTGACCCAGTCGATACCGGGGTAATTGAAATCACCCATTATTATTACTGCGCTGTAACTTTTGTTAGCTTCCTTGATTTCTTTGAGCATTTCATCATCGATTTGGTCATTCTGGCCAGGCGCTCGATAGTACACCCCCACTGCCATCGCCTTCCCCCTTTTATATGGAATTTCAATCCATATAGATTCTACAGCAGATTTTGTTTCCTGCAAAACTTTAATCCTTTCTGAGTCAATGCTCTCTCTAACATAGAGCGCAACCCCTCCACCAATTTGATCAGCTCTATCATTACGATATAGTTTGTACCCAGGTATCACAGTGTCCCACTGGTTGTCCTCCTTCCACCATGTCTCTGATATTCCAATCATATCTAACCTTTCATTTAGTGCTATATATTCTAACTCTCCCATCTTATTCTTTAGACTTCTAGCATTTGCATACAAGCATTTTAGAGAATGTATTTTATTCATGTTAATTTGGCTATTGTTAGACATGAGTAAATTGGGATCTTTAAGCTCTGTCTGCTCCATACTCGAGAGCATTTGGGCTACTTTACTCTTTTGTGGAACCTCTCTGCTTTTGGTAGTATCCTTCAAGGATACATTCTTCCGAACCATCCGCTCTTGGGCGACTGTCGGCTTTCCCCTAATATCTAGTTTAAAAGCTGCTCTATCTCCTTTTTAAAGGTTATTGCCAGCAGCCTGGTTCCATCCCGGTTAAGGTGAAGCCCATCCCTTCGGAAGAGCCCCTCCTTTACCCAGAATGTTCCCCAGTTTCTAACAAATCCAAAACCCTCATCTCTGCACCATTGTCTCATCCATGCATTGAGACTCCGGAGATCTGCCTGCCTTTTGGGTCCTGCGCGTGGAACAGGAAGCATTTTGGAGAATACTATCCTGGAAGTTCTGGATTTCATCTTCCTACCTAAAAGCCTAAATTTTGCCTCCAGAACCTCCCTACCACATTTTCCTATGTCATTGGTACCGACATGTACCAAGACAGCAGACTCCTTCTCCCCAGCACTATCTAAGACCTTATCTAGGTGGCCCGTGAGGTCCGCTACCTTCGCACCAGGCAGGCATGTTACCAGGCGATCCTCATGTCCACCAGCCACCCAGCTATCTACATGCCTAATGATCGAATCACCAACTATAATGGCTGTCCTAGTGGAAACGTTTTGCTATATGGTGTTCACAGAAGGGGTTAAACCCCCTTATGATACCTTTGGAATCAATACTAGACTATCTACTAAATTTATCAAATTCTGATCTAAAGACAAATTCAGTAAGAGTCCATTTTAGTGCTATTGCAGCTTCCTATAAACCTCTAAATGGACAATCAATTTCCTATCAACCACTCATATCAAGATTTATGAGAGGTCTTCTATTAACAAAGCCTCCCATCTGGCTACCACCAGTGGCATGGGATTTAAACCTAGTTCTCGGGCAGCTCATGAAACCGCCCTTTGAGCCTTTAGCCACTACATCCCTAAAGCTTTTGTCCTGGAAAAGTTATTTTCCTAATTGCAATCACCTCTGCACGTCGCATTAGTGAACTGCAAGCTTTGGTGGCTGATCCTCCTTATACTAGGTTTCATCATGATAAGGTTGTTCTCCAGGACCAAGCAGGAAGTCAATCCTCACATATGGGTGACATCGATGTCGATGGAGCCCTTGCGGAGCATTTCCCCAGCTTTCTATGAAAGCCTTTGGGAATGCAGGCATGCATGCGCGGTTCCCTTGCCTCCTAAAAGTGCCATCTTGCTTCAGTCTCTCTTTTTCCGTGAAGCCCACCGGACGTGTGTCCTAGTCATCCCGGAAAATAGTTAGATTTTTTGGCAATCCTTCACTGTTTTTTACTCCGGTTCGACGCCGGTTCCCCTCCCGCCGGGTTCGGTACACCGGTATCGAGCCCGATCTTCTTTTTTCGGTTTTGGCCCTTCGTGGCTGGTGTGCGCGCCCTTTTTTTCTTTTTCCCTGGAAGGCCGGTCCCTTGACCTCGCGGGGACTCTTTTTTCCCCGATGGCTTCCAGTGGCTTTAAAAAGTGTGATCCGTGCAAGAAACTGATGTCTCTCACCGACACACACGACTGCTGCCTTCGGTGCCTCGGTCCTGACCACGATCCTAAGACGTGTGGACCATGTGGGAAAATGTCTTCCAAGGCACTGCGAAGTCGTCAGCACCAAAAGGAGAGGCTTTTTTCTGACTCGGTCTCCGGCCTGGCCCGGACCTCATCTGAGGCCTCGACATCTCAGGAATCGGATCCCGAGCACCTTCGGGACTCCTCGGACAGGGGGTCCCCCGACCGAGAACGAAAGAGGAAGAAGAGGCTCGCGAGGGCATCATCGGAAGAAGTCCCTGGCTCCTTGAGGGCTAGGTCTCAGACCCCCGACTGTCGCCCCAGTCCCGTGGAACAGGAGAAGCCTTCCAAAGTTCCTCGAGTGGAGCCGGAGTCTGCTGGACACGTAGTCCTCGTGGACTCTCCTCCCAGAGAGCCGATGTCGGGTCCGGCACCGCCGGGGCCCGAATCAGGGGCTGCTGAGTCTCCTGAGCTGGGTCACAGGCTAATAGCCTTGGAGAGCAGACTGTCTGCCTTCATGGAACAGCAGCGGGCACTGATGGCCAGCCTGTCTGGCGCATCTGCCCCGACCACCGGGATATCGACATCGAAGTAGATCTCGGAGACCGAGCCGATACTCGAGACCATGAAGGCTCAAGGTCGACCTCAGTCGCGGTCTCCCTCGACCTCCCGTTCGGGACTGAGGGCGTCGACGTCGGTGCCTTCGGCATCGGGGCGGGTGCTCACAGGCCCCGCGTGGTCGGACCCCGATTCCTCATCGGACGAGTCCGCCTGGGAGACGGAGGACGAGGAGTCCCCCGACACCTTCAGGACTCGGTGCGTCCCATCGGACTCAACGCAGTCTGAACCCCAGAGTAGATCCCCTCCCCTTCTCGGAGTTCGTCCGGGATATGGCCACCGCGTTGGCTATCCCTGCGGACCCCGAGGAGGAGCCTCGAGCTGAGGAGCTCGAGGCACTGCAGTACAACTCTCCTCCAAAAGAGGCCTTTACCGTTCCGGTTCCTCCGATGCTGGAATGGCTCCTCTTCCGGATGTGGGAGGCACCGGCTCTAAGCAAGCGGGTCGATTCGATCTATCGACTCCTGAAGAGTCCTGGATTTCAAAAGGCGCAGCTACCACACCATTCCATGGTGGTGGAATCGACCATGCATCGCCTGAAAAGTCAGAAGATGCACTCCGCGGTGCCCTCTGGCAGGGAGGCCCGAAACCTCGATGGTTGGTAGAAAGTGCTTCCAGGGCTCGATGCTTGCTTGCCGTGTCGTCTTACTAGCTGTACATGGGCATGTACTTGCGAGACCTGGCCAAGGAGCTGGCCGAGTTCTTTGCTGGTCTCTCCGGGGAACCCTTGCAGAGGTTCAAGTCCTTGTCCTCGGGGATCTGGGAATGCTCCAAGTTTGTCCTGCACTGCCTACGATGGCTTCAAGGCTTTGGCCTGTGTTGCGGCAGCCAGCATCGCGGCTCGACGCCAGGCATGGCTGCAGTCATCAGACCTCGCCATGGGTTCAGGACAAGTTGGTTGATGTCCCTTGCTGAGGTGAGAACCTTTTTGGCAAGCCCATGACCGAGAAGGCCGCACAGCTCGAGACCGAGCACCTCACGAGGACAAGGCTGTCTAGAAAGACTTCTGCCCCTTCTCACAAAAAGAAGGACTCTGATAAAAAGCCCTTTTACCCGAGGAAGGGCACTGCCTACAAACAGTACCCACAGTACCAGGCTGCCCAAGCTGCCCCTCAGGGTTAGCAAGCCAAGGGGCAGGGTAATGGGCCCCGTAGGCAGAGGACCCCCAAGCCTCCGGCCTCTGCTCCCACTCAGCAGGGTGGGGTTTTTTGACTCCTTAGGCATAGCCTCTCTGTCCCTGCTCTCCCAACCCTGCACAAGAGGTCGCCTCGCCCTGTTTTCCCACCAGTGGCCACTTATCACTGGAGACAGTTGGGTGTTAAGCATAGTCCACAAGGGCTATGCACTACACTTCCAACAACTGCCTCCTCCATACTTCCCAGGGGAGCCTTCAAGGCCTCCCCTGCACACACATCTTCTCCTTCAGGAGCTCCAAGGTCTGTTGGTGGACAGGGCGGTGGAGCCTGTGCCTCCCCACTTAAACGGTCGAGGGTTCTACTCCAGGTATTTCCTGGTACCCAAAAGAACCGGTGGCCTTCGACCTATTCTAGATCTCAGAAACCTCAACTAGTTCCTGGAGAAGGAAAAGTTCAAGATGCTTACTCTTGGAACACTTCTGCCCTACCTCCAGCAGGGAGATTGGCTATGCTCATTAGATCTAAAGGATGCGTATACTCACATCCTCATTCATCCAGACCACAGAAAGTACCTCCGGTTCATTGTGGGAGGAAGCCATTATCAGTACAGAGTACTACCTTTTGGCCTCACCTCCGCTCCCAGGGTCTTTACCAAGTGCCTGGCAGTGGTAGCGGCCTACCTGCGAAATCAGGGAGTCTGTCTTCCCATATCTGGACGACTGGCTCATAAGAGGTTAGACGTGCCAGGAGGCCCGACAGGCTACTCTCAGAACTATTGCTCTTCTTCAAAGCTTGGGGTTCGTCATAAACTTCGCAAAGTCCACTTTGCTCCCCTCCCAGAACTTGGCGTTCATAGGGGCGAGGTTGGACTCTCGGCTGGCAAAGGCATTCCTGCCAGAAGACAGAGCCCAAAGGCTGATAAACTTAGCAAACCAGTTTCTCAGCAGGTCACTGGTCTCCGCCAGACTCTGCCTGAGGCTTCTTGGCCACATGGCTTCGACAGTGCATGTGACCCCCAATGCCAGGCTACATATGAGGCCTGCACAGTGGTGCTTTCGGACTCAGTGGTCAAGGCCACAGGCAACCTCAGAGACAGGATAAGGGTGTCCAGACCATTTCTGAACTCCCTCAGCTGGTGGCTGCACCCACCCAATCTACTACTACTACCCAATCTACTTTTCAGATTCCTGGGTTCACAGTGGTGTTGACCACGGATGCCTCCCTGCAGGGCTGGGGAGCTCATTGTCTGGGCAAGTGCACCCAGGGTCTGTGGTCTCCCTGGGAAGCCGCACAGTAAATCCATCTCCTGGAACTCAGGGCTATTCGGTTAGCCCTCAAGACTTTTTCTCAAACCCTGGCTCATCAGTCTGTCCTAGTTCAAACAGACAACCAGGTAGCCATGTTTTATGTGAACAAGCAGTGCGGAACTGGGTCCAGGCTCCTTTGTCAGGAGGCACAGGGCCTTTGCTTGTTTGCTCTCAGACACAACATGCTCCTCAGGGCAGTGTATCTACCTGGCCAGGAGAACTACCTGGCAGACAGGTTGAGCAGGACTCTGCAGCCCCACGAGTGGCAGCTCCATCCTTTGGTGGTTCAGAAGATTTTCCTGAAATGGGGACTTCCATCCATAGACCTGTTTGGCAGTCCTCTGAACAAACAGCTGCCACAGTTCTGCTCCAGGCAACTGCATCCTCTGCGGATAGCAGCAGATGCTTTTCTGATTCCCTGGTCTCAGGGCCTCCTGTATGCGTTTCCTCCCACGCCCTTGGTGGCCCGAACTCTGTTCAAGATTCTTCAGGACAAGGCCTTAGTCCTGCTGGTGGCTCCCAGATGGCCCAGACAGCCTTGGTTTCCACTTCTGCTTCAGTTGGCAGTGGATCCCCCACTGCCTCTGGGATTGCAACCCGACCTTCTATCTCAGGATCAGGGTTCCCTTCTGCACCCCAATCTCAAAGCTCTCAATTTGATGGCATGGAGGCTGCAAGGGTAGTTTTGGCTCCCTGGGGCCTACCTCAGGAAGTTGAGGAGGTTGTCCTAGCCTCTAGGAAACAGTCCACTAGGAAAACCTATGCTCTTAAATGGAAAAGGTTTTCCGTGTGGTGTCAGCTATGTACAGATGTCCTTTCTCCTGTATTGTACCAGTAGTGCTTCAGTACTTACTGCACTTATCAAATCAAGGACTTAAGTCCAATTCTGTTCGGGTCCACCTCTCAGCTCTAGCAGCTCACCACTCAGTGGTGGAAGGATATTCTCTGTCGGTTCACCCCTTGGTGTCCCGGTTTCTTAGAGGCTTGCTTTTGCTCAAGCCTCCAATCCGTCCTTCTGCTCCTGAGTGGAATGTGGTCTTGCAGCAACTGACTCGTCCACCTTTTGAGCCGATGGCTACTTGTCCACTACGCTTCCTGTCCTGGAAGACACTCTTCTTGGTAGCCCTTACCTCGGCTAGGCGAGTGAGTGAGCTTCAGGCCCTGGTCTGTGACAGGCCTTACACCAGATTTTATAGGAACAGGGTAGTCCTCAGGGCTCATCCAAAGTTCCTCCCCAAGGTTGTCTCCTCTTTCCACCTCAACCAGGAGGTGGTTCTTCCAACAGTCTTCCCTAGGCCTCATGCAAGCCAGGCTGAAGCAGTTATGCATACCCTGGACTGTAGGAGGGCCTTATCCTTCTACCTTGACCGTACGCAGGGACATAGAAGGGCTACTCAACTCTTCATCTCTTTTGACCCTAATAATTTGGGGTTAGCTGTGTCCAAGCATACCTTGTCCACCTGGGTGGCTGACTGTATCACCTGGGCTTGCAGGGTGGCTGACCTTCCTTTGCAGGGTCGGGTCATGGCCCATCGTGTCAGGGCAATGGCTGCCTCAGTCGCTCATCTCCTTTCTGTACCGTTGGTAGACATCTGCAGGGCTGCAACTTGTTCTTCAAGCCAGACTTTTGCGGCCCATTACTGTCTGGAGAGGGTGTCCCGTAGGGACAGTGCTTTTGGCCAGGCAGTACTCCGGAATCTCTTTGAGGTTTAGGCAACTCCTGCCCTCCAGCCCTCTGTTGGGCTACCGGTGGAGGTTCTGTCAGTGAAAAGCCTTTCTTTGATGCTGGGACTAGAGGGAGTTCTCTTGTTCAGCCTGGGTTCCTTGGTAGCCCAGAGCTTGGGAGTCACCCATATGTGAGGACTGACTTCCTGCTTGGTCCTGGAGAAAGAGTTGTTACTCACCTGTAACTGGTGTTCTCCTGGAGCAGCAGTAATCAGTCCTCACAACCCTCCCTCCTCCCCTGGGAGTTGCAGTTGTACATAGTTTATTTTACATTTTTGTGTGCTGTTTTTAGCTATGTCATTTGACTGAAGCAAGATGGCACCTTTAGGCGGGAAGGGAACCGCGCATGCATGCCTGCATTCCCAAAGGTTTTCATGTTAAGCTGGGGAAATGCTCCGCAAGGGCTCCATCGACGTCGATGTCACCCATATGTGAGGACTGATTCCTGCTGCTCCTGGAGAACACCTGTTACAGGTTAGTAACAACTCTTTCTCAGAACTCATCCGCACTTTATGCCAAAGGTAGTTTTGCCTTTTCATTTAAATCAATCGATTTACCTTCCTGTATTCTTTCCGAGGCCTCATGCCTCTAATGCAGAACGGAACCTTCATACTTTGGATTGTAAAAGAGCTTTCGCTTTTTACCTACAAAGAACACAGCAACATAGGTCTTCTCCACTTTTTATTGCTTTTGATTCTAGTCATTTGGGACTTCCAGTCTCCAAAAGAACTCTATCCAAATGGATTGCACAATGCATATCCTTTGCTTATGAGAGTAAGAGTCTTCCTCTTCAAGGCCATGTCACAGCTCATAATGCGAGAGCCGTGGCAGCCTCTATGGCTAACCTTCACTCTGTGTTTATTGATGACATTTGTCGAGCAGCCATCTGGGATTCGGTAAACACCTTTCTCCAGGACCAAGCAGGAAGTCAGTCCTCACATATGGGTGACGTCGGCGCCGACGGAGCCCCCATGCGGAGCATTTCCTCCAGCTTTCACAGAAAGCCTTTGGGACTGCCAGCACACATGCGCGGTGCCATCTTGCTCAGTCTTCTTTTTTCCGTGGAGCCCGACAGATGTGGTTCGTGTTCACCCATGAAAAAAGGTGATTTTTCGTGTTTTTTCTCGGTTCAACGCTGGTTTCCCCTTCCCGCCTCGGGCTGGTACACCGGTATTGATCCCGGACTTCATTTTTCGGTTTTTGTTCTTCGAGACTAGCGTTCATGCCATTTTTCTATTTTTCACTGGCAGCCCTGTCTTTTGACCTCGCAGGTGCCCCTTTTTCCCCCGATGGCTGCCAGCGGGTTTAAAAAGTGTGATCGGTGTAAGAAACTTAGGTCTCTCACCGACACACATGACTGCTGCTTCCGCTGCCTCGGACCCTATCATTACCCGATGATCTGTGGTCCATTTGGGAAAATGTCCTCGAAGGCGTTGAGGAGTCGGCAGCACCAGAAGGAAAGAATCTTCTCTGACTCCGCGTTCGGATGGGCCCGGACTTCGTCTGAGGCCTCGATGTCTCGGGATTCCAATCCCAAGCATCGCCGGGGATCCTCTGAGAGGAGGTCTCCCTCGCAGGAGCATCGTAGGAAGAATAAACCCGTGAGGGCGGCGTCGGTGGACGCACTTGGCTCCTCGAGGGCCAGGTCGCATAGCCCCGACCGCCGTCCCGGGTCTTTGGAGTCGGAGAGGCCTGCAAAGCAACCTCGTGTGGAGCTGGAGTCCCCGAGACACGTGAGTACTGTAGTCCTCGTGGACGCTCTTCTGGGGGAGCCGATGTCGGGGCCCGAGTCAGGGGCTGCTGAGTCTCTTGAGCTTGGACTCAGGTTGACGGCCTTGGAGAGCAGCTTGGCTGCCTTCATGGAACAGCAGCGGGCACTGATCGCTGGTCTCGCTGGTGTATCTGCCCCAACCACCAGGACATCGACGTCCAAGTCGACCCCGGAGGTTGAGCCGATCCTCGAGTCCATGCGCTCTCGAGTCGATCCTCGGCCAAGGTCTCCCTCGGCCTCCCGTTCGGGACCGAGGTCGTCGACGGCGGTACCCTCGGCGTCGGGGTGGATGGCATCAGTGCCTGCCCGACCGGAGACGCTCGATTCCTCCTCCGAGGAGTCAGGCTGGGAAACGGAGGATGAGGAGTCCCCGGACACATTTTGGACCCGGTGTGTCCCTTCAGACTCACTGGAGTCCGAACCTTGGACAAGGTACCCCCCCGGAGGACACCCGGTTCTCGGATTTCGTGCAGGACATGGCCAAGGCCTTGGCCTTCCCTGCGGATCCTGAGGAGGAGCCTCGAGCCGAGGAGCTCGAGGCCCTGCAGTATGACTCTCCTCCCAAGGAGGCCTTTACTGTACCGATTCCTCCGATGCTGGAACGGTTGCTCTTCCGCATGTGGGAGGCGTCAGCCTCGATGCTGGTTCTGAACAAGCGGGTCGATTCCATCTATCGAGTCCGCAAGAGCCCCGGGTTCCAAAAGGCACAGCTACTGCACCACTCCATGGTTGTGGAATCGGCCATGCATTGTCTGAAGAGTCAGAAGATGCACTCCTCGGTGCCTCCCGGCTGGGAGGCCTGGAACCTGGATGCCCTCGGTAGAAAGTGCTTCCAGGGCTCTATGCTTGCTTGCCGTGTCCAGACCTACCAGCTGTACATGGGCATGTACCTTCGAGACCTGGCAAAGGAGATTGCCGGGTTCTCTGCTGGTCTCTCTGAGGAACCTTTGCAGAGGTTCAAGGCCCTGTCATCGGGGATCTGAGAGTGCTCAAAGTTTATCTCTCGAGCAGCCTATGATGGCTTCGAGGCTTCGGCCCGTGTAGCCGTGGTCGGCATCGGTGCACGCCGTCAGGCTTGGCTACAGTCATCGGACCTCGAGCCATTGGTGCAGGACAAGTTGGTCGATGTCCTCTGCCGAGGTGAAAACCTCTTTGGCCAGCCCATGGCTGAAAAGGCTGCGGAACTCAAGTCCGAGATTCTCACCCGGACGAGGCTAGCCAGGAAAACCTCTGCCCCTTCTCAGAAGAAGAAGGGCTCGGGGAAAAAGACCTTTTACCCGAGGAAGTCATCTGCCTACAAAATCATACCCTCATTTTCAGGCCTCCACAGCTCCCCAGCAGGGTCAGGAGGCCAAGGGGCAGGGACATGGGCCCCGTAGGCAGAAAACCCCCAAGCCGCCACCTCCGGCTCCTGCACAGCAGGGAGCGGGGTTTTGACTCCAGTGGCATAGCCTCTTCTCCTCAGCTGGCCCCACCCAGCACAGGAGGCCGGCTGACCCTGTACGCCCACAGGTGGTCAGCTGTAACAAGAGATACCTGGGTGCTAAGCATAGTCCAGAGGGGCTATCTCCTCCACTTCCACCAGGTACCTCCCTCCTACTTTCCAGGGGAGCCTCCAAGACTTCCTCTGCACAGGGACTTACTCCTGCAGGAGTTAGCAAGTCTTCTGAAGGAACAGGCAGTGGAACCGGTGCCTCACCACCTGAGAGGTCAAGGCTTCTATTCCAGGTACTTTCTAGTACCAAAAAGAACAGGAGGCCTCAGGCCCATCCTAGACTTGCGGAATCTGAACAAGTTCCTGGAGAGGGAAAAGTTCAAGATGCTTACCCTTGAAATCCTGCTGTCTTACCTCCAGCAGGGAGAATGGCTATGCTCCTTAGACCTAAAGGATGCTTATACTCACATCTTTATTCATCCAGACCACAGACAATATCTTCGATTTGTAGTGGGAGGAAACCATTACCAGTACAGGGTACTCCCTTTTGGCCTAACTTCCACCCCCAGGGTTTTCACCAAATGCCTGTCGGTGGAGGCGGCCTATCTCAGGGTTCAAGGACTCTTTGTCTTTCCTTACCTGGAAGACTTGCTCATCAGGGGTCACTCTCCACAAGAGACCAATCAAGCCACCCTCCGCACTTTCGCTCTTCTCCAGCATCTGGGGTTTGTCATAAACTTCGCAAAGTCCGCTTTGCACCCCTCACAGAACATGGAGTTCATAGGAGCAAGACTGGACACCCTTCAAGCAAAGGCTTTTTTGCCAGTGGACAGGGCCCACAGACTGATGGACTTGGCTAGCCAATTCCACAGCAATTCTCTGGTCTCCGCCAGACAATTCCTGAGGCTCTTAGGCCACATGGCATCCACAGTCCATGTAACTCCAAATGCTCGTCTGCACATGAGGCCTGCTCAGTGGGGCCTCAGAACTCAGTGGCTGCAGGCCACAGGAAACCTGACGGACAAAGTGAGGGTGTCCAAGCTACTAGCTTCTTCTCTATAATGGTGGCTTCATCTTCCAAATCTGCTAAAAGGGGTGCCTTTTCAAGCACCTCAACATTCTGAAGTGCTGACAACCGATGCTTCTCTCCAAGGTTGGGGTGCACATTGCCAAGGAGCATGCACCCAGGGCCTCTGGTCCCCTTGGGAGTCCACACAGCAGATCAATTTCCTAGAGCTCAGAGCAATCCACCTAGCTCTCCGGACTTTCTCTCATGTCCTCTCTCGCCAGTCCGTCTTAGTGCAGACGGATAATCAAGTTGCCATGTTCTATGTGAACAAGAAGGGGGACACAGGGTCCCGACCTCTCTGTCAGGAGGCACAGGACCTGTGCTCCTGGGCAGTCAATCATGGTATACTTCTCAAGGTGGTCTATCTCCCTGGACAAGAGAATTACCTGGCAGACAGACTGAGCAGGATTCTGCAGCCACACAAATGGCAGTTGAATCCTCTGGTGGTTCAACAGATCTTCCGAAGATGGGGTCTTCCAACTATAGATCTCTTTGCCAGTCCACTGAACCGTCAACTGCCCAGTTTCTGCTCCAGGCAACCGCATCCTCTCAGAATAGCAGCGGATGCCTTTCTCATTCCATGGTCCACAGGCCTCCTATATGCGTTTCTTCCCATGCCCAAGACACTGTTCAAAGTGATCCGGGACAAGGCCTCTGTGATCCTGGTGGCCCCCAGGTGGCCAAGGCAACCCTGGTTCCCACTTCTTTTGCAACTGACGGTGGACACTCCTCTTCCTCTGGGGATGCAACCCGATCTCCTCTCTCAGGAACAGGGATCTCTCTTACACCCCAACCTCCAGTCCCTCAATCTGATGGCCTGGCTGCTGAAAGGGTAGTTCCAGCACCCTTACTGCTGCCTAGGGAAGTGGAGGACGTGGTCCTGGCCTCTAGGAGGTAGTCCACTCGGAAGTCTTATGCCCTGAAGTGGCGTAGATTCTCCGCCTGGTGTGCTCAACACAAGGAGGATCCTTTCTCATGCCTGGTACCAGTGGTGCTGCAATATTTGCTCCACCTATCCAACCTAGGCCTCAAATCCAACTCTGTTAGGGTCCATCTCAGTGCTCTTTCAGCGCACCATTCACCGGTGGAAGGTCAGTCTCTCTCAAGTCACCCTTTGGTGGCTCGCTTCCTCAGAGGCCTATTTTTGCTTAAGCCTCCAGTTCGTCCACCTGCCCCCTGAGAGTGGGATTTGAATGTGGTCTTGCAACGGCTTACTTGCCCACCGTTTGAGCCTATGGCTACTTGTCCTTTGCGTTTTTCCTCCTGGAAAGTGCTGTTTTTGGTAGCTCTTATCTCAGCAGGGCGGGTGAGTGAGCTTCAAGCCTTGGTGTCAGATGCACCATACACTAGGTTCTATAGGAACAGAGTAGTCTTACGGACTCGCCCTAAGTTCCTTCCTAAAGTTGTCTCCTCCTTCCACCTCAAACAGGAGGTGGTTCTTCCAACTTTCTTTCCCAGGCCGCATGCCAGCCATGCTGAGATGGTCTTGCATACCCTGGACTGTAGGAGTGCATTGTCCTTCTACCTTGACCGTACGCAGGGACACCAAAGGACTGTTCAGCTCTTCGTCTCTTTTGACCCTAATAAGTTGGGGTTACCTGTCCCCAAGCGTACCCTGTCCATTTGGGTAGCAGACTGTATCGCCTGGGCGTATAGGGCAGCCGGCCTCTCGTTGCAGGGTCGAGTCACGGCTCACCGTGTCAGGGCGAAGGTTGCGTCAGTGGCTCAGCTCCGCTCTGTTCCGTTGGCAGACATCTGCAGCGCCGCTACTTGGTCTTCAAGCCAGACATTTGCTGCCCACTACTTCCTCGAGAGAGAGTCCCGCAGGGACAGTGCTTTCGGACAGGCGGTACTCCATAATCTCTTTGAGGTATAGGCAACTCCTACCCTCCGGCCCTGGTGTTGGGCTACCGGTCGGGGGCGTTCTCAGAGAAGATTCCTTCCTTGCGTGCTGACGAACTAGAGGGAGCTCATTTTTCTGCTTGAGGTCTCCGGTAGCCTTAAGCTGGGGAGTCCCATATGTGAGGACTGACTTCCTGCTTGGTCTAGGAGAAAGAGTAGTTACTCACCTGTAACAGGTGTTCTCCAGGAGCAGCAGGAATCAGTCCTCACAACCCTCCCTCCTCCCCTTGGAGTTGCAGTCATATGGTTTATTTTGTTTTTTTGCTGTCTTTTAGCTATGTCATCAGACTGAGCAAGATGGCACCCTTGGGCAGGAAGGGGACCGCGCATGCGTGCTGGCAATCCCAAAGGCTTTTTGTGAAAGCTGGGGAAATGCTCCGCATGGGGGCTCCGTCGGCGCCGACGTCACCCATATGTGAGGGCTGATTCCTGCTGCTCCTGGAGAACACTTGTTACAGGTGAGTAACTACTCTTTACAGCCTACTACTGCCTAGATAAAGCCTCCCATCGGGATGCCTTCTTTGGCCAAGCTGTTCTTCAAAATCTCTGTCAGACCTAATTCAACTCCTCCCCACCAACCCTGGTGGGATGCCCGAGATCCATGGGAGGAAGCATGGCCCATCTTACTATAGGTGGCAGCTTCCTGGGGTTCTCTCTCTCTGGCATCTTCAGCTAGGGAGTCCCCATATGTGAATACTACATTCCTGCTTGTTCCTGGAGGTAGCATAGTTACTCACCTGTAACAGGTGATCTCCGGGAACAGCAGGAATTTAGTCTTCACAACCCACCCTCCTCCCGTAGGAGTTGTCTCTTTATCTCTCTGTCTCTTTCCTCTCTCCCTCTATCCTTTCACTCAGCTACAAACTTAACTGAAGAGGGATAGTTGGAAAGGCGGGAAGGCAGCGCATGTGCTGAGGGATGCTCCCAAAAGTGTTCCTATTGGACGTTGGGGAGCGTTCCCGCGCAGGCTCCGTCGGTACCGATGATACCCATATGTGAAGACTAAATTCCTGCTGTTCCCGGAGATCACCTGTTACAGGTGAGTAACTACGCTTTATCTGTCTATACACACGTCTGTGTATGTATAGATTTAGATAGATAATGTCAGTTGTTCTCAACCTTTTTCGAGGTTGTGGAGCCTGGGAAAGCCGATGGCTATAGACACCGCCACTAGAATTTTTTCTTTTTCTGCTACTGCATGGCTGTTGGTGATATTGAGCAGTTCAGTCTCTAAACTCCTATAGCACTTTGAGAACAACATGGAATTTGGAGCATTGCATGACACATGTCGTGTCAGAAGGAAACTACTATTCAGGAGTTAGTACCCAACCACATATTTGTGACCTGTAGAGATGCTTCTGGAGCATTATTTGAAAATGCTGTTTGATACGCTAGTTCCATATCGTCCCAGTCCAGTCCCAAACCTCTGGGGTTGAGCACCTCCTCCAGCAGCTTGGAAACTGAGCATGTCATCTTTTGATGACCCCCGTATAAATACCAGAGGGAACTCCCACAAGTTCCAGTTACTCAATCTCTAAGTAGCTGGAGGAGGTAGTGAACCAGGGTGCTGGGCTCACTAGAGGGACAAATAAGGAGATTTAGTTAGTTGGATTAGTTGTAGTTAGAGTAGGTTTGTTAGTTTTGCTCTTGCTTTAAAAAAAAAAAAAAAAAAAAAAAGCAAGCGGTGGAGAATTCACCCCTTCCCCTCAAGGTGTGGTACAGAGGCTTGTCTGGGGCTTGGCTGGCCAGCTCCCAAACCCGCTGATAGGGTGATGAGCCGGTATAATAATTCAGAGCTGCACTGTATCGCAGGACAGACTCCGGAGCCCCCCCTCTCTCCCCCAACGCTGAAGCCGCAATTCTGGCTGAGCCCAGGAGGAGGAAGCAGTCCGCGAAAGGAACAGCGGGGGAAGCAGCAAAGCCGGTGTTTTGCTTGTGAAGCAGCGGCGACGGTAAGATCTTGGTCTTGGGAGTTCTTTCTGAGCTGTTAGCTGAGCGAGAAAAGGCACGAGAGCCGTTAGCAACAGCTTCAGTGAGTGGGCCATGCAGTTTAATAGCGAGTGCAGGCCCGACTGCATGACAACAATGCGGGAAGAGCTGGAAAGCAGGTCCAGCCCTTTGGGAGTTTTTCTCAGTTTCTCTGCTGGTGTTTTCTTTGCCTCTGGAATGCGTGTTGGAGCTGGCTGGCTGCAGGTGGCCTTGTGTTTAATAGGAACGGTTAGCATAGTTTAAAAAAAAAAAAGAAAAAAAGCATTAGGGGATAGAGGGGGAGAGAATCAAGTGAGCTTCTGCCTGGGGCATTTTCACGGTTTGTTTTGTTTTTTTGTTTTGTTTTTTGGGTGCATGGCTCGGCAGAGAATATTGCAGAATGGGCCCTACCTCCATAGCGGTATGCCATCCAGAGCCCAGTGCCTGGTGTGTGGTACATGGCGAGGGACGGTATCGAAGGCAGATATCTGTAGAGGGTGTACGCAGGAGGCAACCTCTATGGAACAAGCCCCTATGGGACAATTTGGAGTGGCAGAATGCATCCTCTCTTTTGCCATCTCAGGAGTCAGCTGCCTGCTACTCGGCCACTCCTTGTCCTCTCCCTTCCACAGACTCTGGGCCAGCTGGGTTTCCCCCGGAGTTTGTGCTTCTGCTGCACCAGGCGTTTTGCTTGCGCCAGCAGGGTCAAGGAGTGATTTCTGCAGAGGCAGAACGTGGGGAAAAGCGCCTGGGGGCTCCTACAGGGGTGGAATTTGGGGCATTCCCTACTAAGAGGCCGAGGCCCTTGGAGGAGGGATTGGTTCGCTCCCCTGTTCCTTGTCCGGTGTCTGAAGGGGAGGATCACGACATGGATTTGGAGATCGAGGAGGACCTGGAAGATGGGGAAATCTCGGCGTGCAAAGAGCAGGCGAGAGTAGTCTGGGTGTTCTGCTGGAAGGAATTACTGGCACTCATCACGGAATCCCTTAAGGCTCTTAATATGCCCACTGCTCCTCCCGCAGAGGACGACACCTTGGAGGATCCTTTGCTGCAGGCAGTACGAAAAACACAGCGGGTTTTTCCGGTGCATAGGGTGATTCGGCAGATGATTCAGGAAGAGTGGGATATGCTGGAAGCGGACCTCAAAGGTTCTAGGGCTATGGCCCGGCTCTATCCCTTGTCAGATCAGGACCATGAGCTCTTTCGGCCGCCCGAAGAGGATGTCATGGTCTCCGTGGTCACCAAGTAGACAACAATTCTGGTGGAAGGTAGTGCGGCTCTCAAGGATATCCAGGATAGGAAGCTGGACACCTTGTTGAAGCAGGTCTTTGACATGAATGCCCTCTCACTTCAAGCCTCCATTTGTGGGGTGTGGGTCGCTAGGGCCTGTCTCAGATGGTCGCAGAGGTTCAACAGGAAGAGCCGGTGGCAGAGCAGGCTGGCGAGGCAGCCAGGCTGGAGTCTTGGGGCAGCATATTTGGCGGACATTCACTACGACATTATCAGAGGTCTCTCGAAGAGTATGGCTTTGGTGGTGGTGGCTCGTTGCTATCTGTGGCTGCATAACTGGGTGGTGGACAGCTCCTCAAAGGCCCGGTTAAGCAAACTACCCTTTAGGGGAAAGCTGCTCTTCGGGGAGGACCTGGACAAATTGGTGAAGGACTTGGGTGAGTCCAAAGGGGACTGCCTGCCAGAAGATAAGCCAAAACAGTCGCTCCTCTGCAGCTTCCAAAGGGCAACAGCAATGAGATTTCAGGCGTTTTCGTCCCACAAGATTCAACCAGTTCCAGAAGGGAAAGTTCCTTTCCAGGGGCCGAGGGTTTCAAGGAGCCAGCAGAGGTTTTGCGACTTCCTCATCCTCTGGTGTCAAGAAATCACAATGAAACGAGGAGGGTCCAAGTGATGGTACACCCCTTAGGGGGTCAGCTGCAGGAGTTCTACCTTGCCTGGGCCTGATTCATGTCCGACCAGTGGGTTCTGGAAGTCATTCAAGAGGGATACATGCTAGAACTCGAGCACCTGCTGGTCAATTCCTTCATTCAATCTCCCTACAAAGCGCAGGCCAAGGTGGCAGCAGTACGGGAAACCTTGGAGCAGCTGTTGCAGCTCAGGGCCATGGTGCTGGTTCCTCCCAACCAGTATGGCTGTGGTCGGTACTCCATTTACTTTGTGGTACCAAAGAAGGAAGGATTCTTTCGCCCGATACTCGATCTCAAGTGGGTAAACCGTTGTCTACGGGTGTCGCATTTTCATATGGAGACATTGCGATTCGTCATAGTGGCGGTCCGAAAAGGAGAGTTCCTGACTTCTCTGGACATGTCAGATGCTTACCTGCACATCCCAATTCGGCAGGAGCACCAACAGTTTCTCAGGTTTGCAGTCCCTATGGGTCATTTCCAGTTCTGAACCTTACCGTTTGGTCTGGCAATGGCACTGCGCACCTTCACCAAAGTGATGGTGGTGGCGGTGGCACTTCTCAAAGAAGGGTTCCTAGTGCCTCTGTACCTTGACGATTGGTCGAGGGACGAAAGTGAACAAGCCACTCCCCGGGTGGTTCAGTTGCTGCAAAGTCTAGGCTGGGTAGTCAATATGAAAACAAGAAGGAGCGGGAGAGCCACACCACTGGAAGACAGAGCTATCTCCAGGAACAAGCAGGAATGAGTCTTCACATATGGGTTTCGTCGGTACCGACGGAGCCTGCGCGGGAACGCTCCCTAGCGTCCAATCAGAAAGCCTTTGGGAGCATCCCACAGCGCCTGCGTGCTGCCTTCCCGCCTTTCCCAACTGTCTCTCCTCAGTTTTTCTTTTTCTGCGGAGCCAGCTGGTTGTGTTTCTGTCACCGCAGAAGAATTTCCTTATTTTTTCTTTATTTCTTTTGTGTCGCGTCTGCCTTCTTCGACGCTCTACCGGTACCGCCGGTCTTTGTTCTTTTCTTGTAAAAAAAACAACAAAAAAAACTTTTTTTTCCCGTTCTTTTTCTTCTGGTGCACTTGCATTTTGGGCCTTAGGCCCAAAACCTTTTTTCCTTAATATGGAAAAGCCTGCCTCAGGATTTAAGAAGTGCACAAAATGTGGCGGTACCATTTCCGTCACTGACATCCATGACTGGTGTCTAAAATGTTTAGGTCCTGACCATTCCATAACAGATTGTATGTCCTGTTCTATGATGTCTAAAAGAGGTCGGCAGAACCGAGCTGCCAAGCTCAGTACCCTGTTTCCCTCTGATGCGGCTTCGGTGGCATCGATGTCTTCCAGGGCTGCTTCTTCCTCACATGGATCTCAGGTAACTAAACATAAATCCAGCCGGTCCTCGAAGGGTAGATCTCCTTCTAAGCATCGAGATGCCTCTGGCGTTGCCCTCGAGGATTCTGCACCGGCAAAATTACCCCGGCGGGAAGCTTCGGCCTCTAAAGCATCATCGGGGTTCTAGGATGATCTCGATGGCGTGGCCTCGACAGATCTCCTGGTGCCATGCTCTGGGGTACCGGTGGCTTCCACCGGTACCGACTTCCAAGCATTGGCGTCGTCGATGGATCAGAGGATTCTGTCCATGGGACGCAGTCTGGCGGCTTTCCTTGGGGCATCGACGCCCGTGGTACCGCAACAGACTACTCCGCCAGTACCGGCTCTAGCATCGCCATCGGTACCGATCCCGGTACTGGTGGCATCAACATCGGCATCGGTGTCCGCTATGACGGTACTCTGTCCTCTGAAGCCCTCCGGTACCGATTGCTTGGCTTCAAGCATCTGATTTGGAGATCTGGGTTCAAGATGAATTGGGAAATATCCCTTGTACAGGTGAGAACCTGTTTGGTAAGGATTGGCAAGCAAAAGCCAATCAGATGGATGCTGAAAATTCTGCTTTGGATAGACTATCTAAATCCACAGCTGCTCCTGCTAAGAAAAGGTTATTCAAGAAAACACCTTTTTCTAAAAAGGGAAGATTCTATCCTGCTTATGGTCAGCGGGCATCTTCTGCAGCTCAGTTCCCTACCAAACGTCAGCAATCCTCCAAACAGAGCAAAGCAAAGCAAAGGCTGCTAGGCCTGCTCCAGCCCAGCAACCTCAGCCCCCTCAGGGCCTTTGACTTTCCGCTAGAGAACTTAGCCTTCCTGGCTCTAGAAGGACCAGAGCCCTCCACCATTCCAGGAAGGTTATGTCACTTTGCTCCCAGGTGGGGGCAAATTACAGCAGAGCATTGGACACTCTCCATCATAAGAGAGGGGTACAAACTTCATTTTTCAAGCTTGCCCCCTCTCCCAAGAGTGCACCAGTTCAGTTCTCCAACCTCCCTCCTCAACCTGTTGGGGCAGGAGGTTGCCACTCTTCTCGCCCAGGGGGCAATAGAGGAAGTGCCTTTTCAACAACAGGGCACAGGTTTCTACTCCCCCTATTTTCTTATTCCAAAGAAAACGGGGGGCTTCAGATCCATCTTAGATCTCAGAGAGTTGAACAGATTCCTAGTCAAGGAAAAATTCAAGATGGTTTCTCTGGGAACTCTGCTGCCATACCTTCAGAGTCAGGATTGGCTTTGTTCTCTAGATCTCAAGGATGCGTACACTCATGTTCTCATCCATCCAACTCACAGAAGGTTCCTTCGGTTCCTTTTTCAAGAGAAGCACTATCAATACAGAGTACTCCCTTTTGGTCTGGCCTCTGCACCAAGGGTGTTCACAAAATGCATGGCAGTGGTAACTGCTTTTCTGCGCACCCTGGGAATATTCGTCTTCCCTTACCTGGACGACTGGCTCATTCGAGCTCCCACTCAATCAGAGGCCAAGAGTTCTCTAACCTGCACAATGCGTATCCTTCAGTATTTAGGACTGGTAATAAACATCCCAAAATCCAATTTGATCCCTACTCAGTCCCTGGAGTTTATAGGGGTGTTGCTGGATACCACAAGGGCAAGGGCCTATCTTCCCCAGGCCTGTTGCCTTCACTTGGTGCAGTTAGCTTCTCAAGAAGAGTTGAAGCCCCTCCTAACTGCTCGAGAGATGTTACAGTTGCTAGGCCACATGGCATCCACCGTACATTTGGTACCATATGCTCGCCTTCACGTGAGGGCAGCTCAGTGGACTTTATCCACCCAATGGACCCAGGCATTAGGCTGCCTGTCAGACAAAATAGCAAACACAAGTCGCCTCATTTTGTCCCTCCAGTGGTGGACGTCTCCTCAAAACCTGTTGCTGGGGTCCCCCTTTCAGCAGTCTCTACCCCAAGCAACTCTTACAACAGATGCTTATCCAATGGGGTGGGGAGCTCATCTGCAAGACCTCTCCACCCAGGGCATCTGGTCCCCACAGGAGACTTGTCTACATAGCAATCTCTTGGAACTCAGAACAATCTTCCTTGCTCTGTGGGTTTTCCACAACCTGCTCAGCCACAAGACAGTCCTTATCCACACGGACAATCAGGTAGCCTTGTTCTATGTGAACAAGCAGGGAGGAACTGGCTCTCTGTCCCTTTGCAACAAAGCTTTGCGACCGTGGGCCCTCGCCAGAGAGCATCACATTCATCTTCTGGCAGTTTATCTTCCAGGCGTTCAAAACTCTTGGGCAGACAGGCTCAGTCGAGTTCTGCTTCCACACGAGTGGTCCCTACATATGGACCAGGTGTCCAAGATTTTTCAAATTTGGGGAACCCCGGACATAGACCTCTTTGCAAATCCATGGAATGCCAAACTTCCCCGGTTCTGTTCCAGAACTCTGGCTAAGGGAGCTCAGGCAAGGGATGCTTTCCTCCTTCACTGGGGTCAAGACTTCCTCTATGCCTTTCCACCCATTCCCCTAATTCCCAAAACCCTGTTCAAGCTTCAGAGAGACAGAGGCCACATGATTCTCATAGCTCCACATTGGCCACGGCAAGTGTGGTACCTTCTGCTTCTACATCTCTCTCAAGCTCCCTCCCTGGAGTTAGGGTCTGCTCCAGACCTCCTCTCTCAAGAGGACGGAAAGTTGTGGCATCCCAATCCCCAGTCTCTGCATCTCAGGGCTTGGTTGCTGAAGGCCTAGATCTCCAGGATCTTCATCTTTCTCAACAAGTGAAAGATGTTCTTTATGCTTCCAGAAAACCTTCCACTAGAAGTTCTTATGCTTTCAAGTGGAAGAGGTTTACTATCTGGTGTTCTGGGAAGGGTCTTAATCCCCCTTGCCATACCTCTGGAATCTTTGCTGGAGTATCTCCTCCATCTGTCTAATGCAGGCTTTAAGACAAATTCAGTAAGGGTCCATTTGAGTGCTATTGCAGCTTCCCTTAAGCCTCTAAATAGACAACCTATTTCCTCTCATCCTCTTGTAGCCAGATTTATGAGGCCTCCTTTTAACAAAGCTTCCCATTAGACCACCCCCGGTGGCATGGGACTTAAACTTGGTTCTTGGTCAGCTTATGAAGCCGCCTTTTGAACCTTTGGCTACCACCTCCTTGAAATACCTTTCTTGGAAGGTTATCTTTCTCATTGCAATCACATCAGCACGTCGTATTAGTGAATTGCAAGCACTCGTAGCTAATCCACCTTATACAAGGTTCCATCATGACAAGGTGGTCCTTAGGACTAATCCACACTTTATGCCTAAGGGGGTCTCGCCTTTTCACCTCAACCCAAGAGGTCTACCTACCTGTCTTTTTTCCAGGACCTCATGCATCAAGTGCAGAGAGGAATCTTCATACCCTGGACTGTAAAAGAGCTCTGGCTTTTTACTTACAGAGGACACAGCAACATAGAAAGTCCTCTCAACTCTGTTGCTTTTGATCCTTCTCATTTGGGACTACCAGTCTCCAAGAGAACACTATCTAACTGTATTGC
The DNA here is from genome assembly GCA_033557465.1 of Ichthyophis bannanicus. Lineage (NCBI taxonomy): Eukaryota > Metazoa > Chordata > Amphibia > Gymnophiona > Ichthyophiidae > Ichthyophis > Ichthyophis bannanicus. The sequence continues at coordinate 59,287,209 of CM066042.1, read as the reverse complement.
CCAGTGTATTTCTTTCGCCTATCAGAGCAAGAACCTTTCTCTGGAGGGCCATGTCACAGCTCACAATGTGAGAGCCATGGCAGCCTCAATGGCTCATCTCAACTCTGTCTCTATTGACGACATCTGTCGAGCAGCCACTTGGGCCTCGGTTCATACCTTCACAGTTCATTACTGCTTGGACAAGGACTCCTGCTGGGATGCCTTGTTTGAACCCAGTAAAAAACCTTGGACAGCAATAAAGAAGGAAACTCTTTATTTGGTCACCTTTAGCCTATGGCCCGACACAGGCCGTGTTTCGCAACCTTCTTCAGGGGCAGGCTAAACTGAAGACATAATAAATCATAAATAAATAACACCATAAGTAAAAACATAAATAAGTAAAAGAACCATAAAAACACCAAGAGTGTTAAAATTACATCAAATAAATAAATAAATGAACAACATATCAAAAATTATTAATAAATACACAAAAGTATAAGAACTTGTACCCTATACTCATTACATATATCTAACAATCAAAAAAATGACTAGCACAGTCAATAAAGAGGAATGTGGTAATAAATAGAGAAATACATTACTCATAAAACATTATCAAAATTATAAAATATACAGTAAGAAATTTTAATGATAAACATGTAAAAAAACAAGGATAAGAGAATAGAAACTTCCATAAAATTATACTTTAAAAGGTTGTAGGGTATGTATCCATGTGCCTAAATCTAAATTACATGTATATAACCCTAAAAAACATGCAAAGATAAGGGATATACAAAAAATAAGGGATATATAAAAAACAAAAAAACAGGTTCAGTGGAATCAGGGGAAACAGAGAATGATCTCTCTCAACACGATCATCATAAGTTGTTTTTTATAAAAGAGAGGGGTGTTATATTTGTTCATGTGCATGAATTAAGTGGAAAAACGGGGGAAGGGAAGAGAACCACCCTTCTCAACGCAACCATCATAAACTATTTCTAAAAATGTTTCAAAAGATGAGGTACATCTACCTGTGAATCGGGACGTCAGTCTTCCAAACCTTATAATCTCATTAAATGCCGTTTCTATTAGTGACATGAATGAAGAAATAATGATAATAACAATAACAAACCTGTTTTTTTGTTTTTTATATATCCCTTATTTTTTGTATATCCCTTATCTTTGCATGTTTTTTAAGGTTATATACATGTAATTTAGATTTAGGCACATGGATACATACCATACAACCTTTTAAGCCCCTTTTAAAGTATAATTTTATGGAAGTTTCTATTCTCTTATCCTTGTTTTTTTACATGTTTATCATTAAAATTTCTTACTGTATATTTTATAATTTTGATAATGTTTTATGAGTAATGTATTTCTCTATTTATTACCACATTCCTCTTTATTGACTGTGCTAGTCATTTTTTTGATTGTTAGATATATGTAATGAGTATAGGGTACAAGTTCTTATACTTTTATGTGTATTTATTAATAATTTTTGATATGTTGTTCATTTATTTATTTATTTGATGTAATTTTAACACTCTTGGTGTTTTTATGGTTCTTTTACTTATTTATGTTTTTACTTATGGTGTTATTTATTTATGATTTATTATGTCTTCAGTTTAGCTTGCCCCTGAAGAAGGTTGCGAAACACGGCCTGTGTCGGGCCATAGGCTAAAGGTGACCAAATAAAGAGTTTCCTTCCTTATTGCTGTCCACGTTTTTTTACTGGGTTCTACATAGCACGTGGATCTGTGCTCCTGTGTTGGACTACTGTTGGTGGGATGCCTTGTTTGGTCAGGCTGTTCTTAAACACCTGTTCCATACTTAATAAACTCCTACCCACCATCCCTCATGGGATGCCAGAGATCCATGTGGGGAAGTGCACCCTGTCCCAGGGACACACAACTTCTGGGATCTCTCCCTGGCATCTAAAGCTAGGGAGTCCCCATATGTGAAGACTCATTCCTGCTTGTTCCTGGAGATAGCACAGTTACTTACCTGTAACAGGTGATCTCTGGGAACAGCAGGAATAAGTCGTCACAACCCACCCACCTCCCCTAGGAGTTGTCTCTCTCTCTATCTCTTTCCTTTCCCTCTCTCTCTTTTTGTCTCAGCTCTAAAACTCAACTGAGGAGAGACAGTTGGGAAAGGCAGGAAGGCAGCACGCAGGCGCTGTGGGATGCTCCCAAAGGCTTTCTGATTGGACACTGGGGAGCGTTCCCGCGCAGGCTCCGTCGATACCGACGAAACCCATATGTGAAGACTTATTCCTGCTGTTCCCAGAGATCACCTGTTACAGGTAAGTAACTGTGCTTTATTGAGTCTCAAAGGTCAGCACTACATGTTCTTCGGCACAAAGTCACCTTCAGAGGACAATGACCTTAAAAGATAAAAACCATATATACAAAGGAATATAAAAATTAATAACCATAGATACCAAAAAATACATACAATAGCACACATAAGGAGGATCCATAAAAACATAAATAATATATATTAACTAATAACAAATGTAAATATAAAAGAACCCATTGAAAAACTGTCATAATGTAATTAAGATAACGTATATATGATAATAAATAAATAGAAGTTAGGAACAATAAAAACAATAAACCACAACAATTAAAAATATGCTGTACAAAGGTGATAAATGATGGTAATTTAATCGTAAAAAAACATGTAATAAAAAGGGGGACTAGAACCCATAGGAGAAATAGAGGGAAAAATGAAAAAAGAAGAAAACCATCCACCATAGCAATACCAGTTTATGGACATCGCTATCACAGGGGGAAAAACTAGACTCACTTGTACGTGGACACTCATACACTTAATTGGAGAATAAGCGATTCTTTCAAAATATGCAGTATAGCTAAAAAAGAAATGTAAGGGACTATTGAAAATCTGTCAGAGGATAAAAAGGATGTATATATTTTTTTTCTATTGTTATATATGCAATCTAACCGCTGGGAGAAGAGTGTCCATTAGTGTCAAGTGTATTGATCCAGGACGGAAATTCATCCAAAACCTGACGTTCACCATCCCAAAGGAAAAAAAGGCATCAGTATCTTTGCCATAGCTTAATATTCTCTGAATATGAATATATCTATAAAAATTTCTGTTCAAAATACACAACATATAAATTAGCAACATCAGGCGCCATGGAAGATCCCATTGCTACCCCCTTGATCTGTTGATAAAACAATACACTTGACACTAATTTACAATTTGAAGCATCCATTAATGATCACGAGATTTCTTATTTGGATATTTTAATTATTAAAGATATTGATGGGTTCAAGACGTCCCTTTACCGGAAATCCACTGACAAGAACCACTTCCTCCACTATCATAGTTTTCACAATTACTCTTTGAAAAAGAATCTGTCAGTCAGTTCCTGTGAGCAAGACGGATCAGCACAACAGAAGGAGATTTTGACACTCATGCTGAGATTCTACGTGGGAGATTTGCTGATAAAATATATCCCCCCAAATATATTAAATCAGCATAGTTAAGGGCTAAAAATACAAATCGTGCTGATCTTTTGAAAAAGAAAGAGAAAAAGAGTTTAGACAAAATGGTTTGTCCTCTTCTCTTCTCAAATCGATCTAACAAGATAGCTGATATTATTCGCCGAGAATGGCACATTATACAGACTATCCCCTCCTTTGCTAACCAAGAGTTTCTTTTCACATATAGAAGAAATCCAAATTTATTTAATGTTAGTTCCAGATGCTTTGCCAGTTCCGCAATGCAGTGCCACTACCAAGGGACATTTCCGCTGTAGCTCTTGTTCAGCTTGTGACCACGCTCTCACTTGTCGTGGAATGTTTTTACATCCTTCAACGGGCAAAAAATATCCTTTTTAATGGGCTTTTTTATATTTACATTTGTTATGAGTTAATATCTATCATTTATATTTTTATGGACCCTCATGTGTGGTGGTGTATGTATTTTTTGGTATATATGATGATTAACTTTTATATTCCTTTTGTATATATGGTTTTTATCTTTTAAGGTCATAGTCCCCTGAAGAAGACGTTGCGCTGAAACATGTGTAGGGCTGACCTTTGAGACTCAAGAAAGCTCTATCTTCCAGTGGTGTGGCTCTCCTGCTCCTCGTTTTCTGTGCCATGTGGGGGAGGCGTTCTCTGCTGGGTGGTCAATATGGCCAAGAGTAGGCTGATCCCTTCTCAGAACCTCGAGTACCTGGGAGCTCTGTTCGATACACGCGTGGGGAAAGTCTTTCTGCTGGTGTTGCGGGCGCAGGGGCTTCGAAGGCTAGTTCGTTGGTTCCTGGCCAGGCATGATACCACTGCCTGGCATTTTCTGCAACTCCTAGGTAGCCACGCTTGACCTGTTGCCATGGGCAAGGGCACACCTGAGACTGTTGCAGAGGGCCTTGTTCTGTGGTTGCACCAGACCCATCCTTTGTCTCAGAGGCTCTCCTGTCCGCTGGAGACCTGGTGGGCGCTCCAGTGGTGGCTTCGCCCAGGGAGTCTGGAGAAGGGGAGATGCTTCTGGAATCGCTGTCGTGGGTTGCCTTAATTACAGATGCCAGCCTGTCCGGCTGGAAAGCCCATTGTGAGGGATGTTTTGCCTAGGGTTTATGGAGCACGCAGGAGAGGAGTTGGTTGATCAACAGGCTGGAAATGCGAGCCGTTGTTCTGGCACTCCAGAGGTTTCAACCCTGGTTGCAGGGGAAGGCGGTTTGAGTATTGTCTGACAATGCAACCACGGTAGCCTACATCAATCGACAGGGGCGCGAGTAGCATACCCTTGGAAAAGGCCAACTGGCTGTTAAGTTGGGCCAAGGAGCACCGCCAGGCCCTTTTGGTGGCGCACGTGGCAGGGATCGACAATGTGACAGCGGACTATCAAAGTCAGGTGCATGTGGATCCCGGAGTGTGGGTGCTCAATCAGGAGGTGTTCGCCCAGGTAGTGCGCTGCTGGGGCGTCCCAATCATGGATCTTATGGCAACCTTCGAGTCTGCCAAGGCCAACCGCTTCTTCAGCCGGCGGTAGGAGAGGATGTCGGACGGTCTGGACTCCTTAATGCAGCAGTGGCCCAAGGGAGATCTTCTGTACATATTCCCGCCTTGGGTGCTGATAGGGCGAGTCATACAGAGGAGCAAAACTCACTGGGTCTAGTGCTTCTCATTGCTCCAAATTAGCCAAGGATGCCATGGTATACAGATTTCATTCGGCTTCTGGAAGGTCGCCCGTGGGGACTCCCAGTGGGGGAGGATCTGCTAATGCAAGGACCGGTGCACATGCTGCAAGTGGATCGATTCTCGCTTACGGCCTTGCTCTTGAGAGGGCACGGCTAACAAAGAAGGGATATTTGGCCGCAGTGATTTCCACCTTGTTGAAGGCCAGACATAGGTCTACCTCTCTTGCTTATATTAGGGTATGGCGCATCTTTGAGGCATGGGACGTGGACAGAGCGAGCTGCTTATTTTTCCCCCAAACCCTCCCCTCCGCTTCCTCCTTTCTCACTCTCTGTGGATACTCCTCCTTGTCTCCTCAGCTCGCAACCTTTGTGTCGTCAGACTCCTTCTCCACACACATCCAACTGATAGCTAAAACCTTCTATTTCTTTCTCTGCAACATCAACAAAATTTGCATTCCTTTCTACTAAGACACTTACCCACTCCTTATTCACCTCCCATCTGGACTATTGTAACCTACTCCTTGCTGGTCTTCCTCTGAATCATCTCTCTCCCCTTCAATCTTTTCAACACTCTACTGCGCGGTTAATCTTCCGCCAGCCTCGTCATGCTCATATTTACCCCTCTTCTCAAGTCACTTCAAGTTCAAGCTTCTCCTGATGACCTATAAGTACATTCACTCTGCAGCTCCTCACTACCTTTCCTCTTATCTCTCCCTACATCCCTCCTTGGGAACTGCCCTCTTCTAGAAAATTGCTTATATTTGTGCCCTTCTCTTCTATTGCTAATGCCAGACTTTGCTCCTTTCACCTTGCTGCTCCTTATGCCTGGAACAAACTATCTGAGTCTGTACATCAAACGCATTCTCTGACCCTTTTCAAATCCAGGCTGAAACCTCACTTCTTCGCTGCCACTTTCGGATCTTGACTCACCTGATCTCCTCTGTGTTTCCTTACCATTCCCCCTAGATGTATCCCGTGTCTACAGCTACTGTGTTGTCTGTCTTGACTAGATTGTAAGCTCTGTTGAGCAGAGACCATCTTTTACATGTCTCTAAAGCGCTTCTTGCATTTTGTAACACTATCCAAATGTTCAGTAGTAGTAGGTTTGGTGTTGAGAACAGGGAGATGTGGCCTCTGGGGGCCTTCTGGAGATTTTGGTTGTCTTGCAGGATGGTCTTGATAAGGGTTTGGCCTTATATTCCTTGAAGGTACAGGTTGCAGCCCAGGCTTATTTTCAGAGTCTGGTGCAGGGCAAGTCTGTTGCCTTTCTTCGTGACGTGATTCATTTTCTGCGAGAGGTTAAGCATTTGTGCCTGCCTTGCTGCCCTATTATTCTGTTCTGGGATCTTAATTTGGTTCACTCTGCCCTCACTGGGCCTCTGTTCGAGCCTCTTTCAGGAGCTTCTTTGAAAGATCTGATGCTGAAGATGTGATATTCCTGGTGGTGATCTGCTTGGCATGCCATATCTCAGAACTACAGCTGCTGTTGTGTAGGGAGTTCTATATGTTGGTGACAAAAGGATAAGGTGGTCCTGCGTCTGGTTCCTTCCTTTTTGCCAAAGATGGCATCAGCGTTTCACCTGAACCAGGCAGTGGTCTTGCTGGCCTTTGCTGGTTCCCTGGGTTTGGCCGAGTCCAGAAATTTGCAGTTGTTGTATGTCCGCAGGTCACTCAAGTGATACTTGAAGGTGCCACTATTTCTGAGTTCAGAGCGCCCCTTCGTACTGTTTGGTGGGCCTTGGAAGAACGAGGCAGCTTCTAATGTGACTATTACTCCGCCATTGACCATTGACTCCGCGTACTTGCTGAAGGGGCACGTGGTCCCAGTGGGTTTGCGGGCTCACTTTACTAGGGCTCAGGTGTCGTCTTTGATGGAGTTCAGTCTTGTTCTGCATTGGGATATTTGTAAGGCGGCAACATGGTCATAGCTTCATTCTTTTGTGCGTCATTGCAGGCTGGATTTGCAGGGGTGGCATATTAGACCTAATATTTACAACTGAAACAACTGTCAACTCACCATCCATCTTGGATCTATCAATCAACCCAGTTCCATGGTCAGATCACAAACTAATTATATTCAAGGTTCCCCTTCCCAGATGTAACCAAAAGGAAGAAAATGGAGTGAATGGCATTACCATTCCCACCCTGAGAAGATTTAAGCCATTTGACAAAGACTTAATCCTAAAAACAACACTTCCACTAACCAACTTACCAGAGTGCAGCCTTGATGATTTAGTTTCTAATTGGAATAATACGCTCAGTTCAATTGCCACATGTCCATCGACTAACAAATCTCAAGCAAACGACACTCTGCTATCTGGTATTCATCTGAGCTGAAAGCCTCTCGCACAACCCTAAGGAAACTTGAGAGACGATGGCGACGCTCACACTCAGAAGTAGACAGAACTGCATATATCCTACATCTCACATCTCATCGCACAGCGGTTACTGACTCAATGAGACATTACCATGCGGTCACGTTAAAAAGATCTCTAAACAAGCCTCATGACCTGTTTGCCATAGTTAAGCGTTTGACAAATGAACCCGCTTCGCAACTCAAATACGAAATCCACCCTCAATTATTTGCTAACTATCTACAATCCAAAATTTGCCAACTGACAATATCTCAGCTCCTAACATAGTTCTAGATCCAGTAGATCAAGCTCTACTTACTATCTTCTCAATACCACCTAAACGACAAATCGAGGACACCATTGCTAGCTTAAACATGACCACCGCTCATACTGATCCATGCCCTGCGTTCTGGATCAAAGATTTACGAGCTGACCTCAGTCCCATCATATCCAGACTCATGATTCAATCATTTACAACAGGAACTTTCCCACGTATCCTTAAGCAAACATCCATAAGGCCATTACTAAAAAACAACAAGCTCGACCCTCTTAAACCAGAATCATATAGACCAATAGCAAGCATTCCTTTACTAGCAAAAATATTGGAAAAAGAAGTACAAAAACAAATTCAGGATCATATTGAAATTAACGCTCCACTAGACCCATGCCAGCACGGCTTCAGAGAATCCCACGGTGTGGAAACGCTTCTAACTACACTGTTCAGCAGCTTATTATCAGGTATTGATAACATCCGCCAAGGGTTTGTCCTTGTCTTCCTAGATATCGCAGCCGCTTTCGATTCTGTGAGCCATGAACGCCTCCTAGAACGTCTCAAAGGGAAGGGAATTACCGATAAAGCACTCGAGTGGTGTAAATCCTACCTTTCGGACAGATGGCAACAGGTACGATCCAACGATACTTCATCAGATCAGTTTCATCAAAAACAAGGTGTCCCTCAAGGCTCCTCCCTCTCCGCCCTTATGTTCAATATATACATGCAGCCTATATGCAACCTGATACGATCCTTTAGAGTCAACTGCATGATATACGCGGATGATGTACTATTATATTTTCCTTTTACAACAGAGAACCCCGACCTCACTCCTTTAACAAACTGCATAAATGAAGTATCCAACTGGCTACAATCTCAAAATCTAAGGATCCAACACAAAAAAACAGAGGTGTTATTCATTACACGGAACCGAAATTTCACTGCTCCGTCCTTTTTGAAAGTAAAGGATGCTAACCTCCAGACCAAGACCACCATCAGATACCTTGGTGTCACTTTAGACCAGAACTTGGATATGAAAGCACACATAGGAAATATTGTAAGAGCAGTATACCACAAAATACGTTCCCTTAGACATCTACGATCCTTGCTAGAGCCAGACGATTTTAGAACCATCTATCAGGCGCTAATCATACCTCATTTTGATTATGCGAACTCAATATTACAAGGTCTCCCTCAAGCCACATTACATCCACTTCAATTGGCAATGAATGCCGCAGCAAGAGTCCTTCATGGAGCATCCCGGAAAGAACATATTTCACCTATTCTAAAACATCTTCATTGGCTCCCGATACGAAATAGACTCACTTTCAAAACTTTACTAATTACATTCAAAGCCATCAAAGAGCTCTCATCTGCATCATTATCAGATATGATTCAAACAACACCCCTCAATAGGGATAGAAGGTCAGTATCACTCAATTCTCTGTTAGTCCCTAAATCAATAACACAATACACCAAAACTACTACTGACAGGGCTTTCTTTTTCTGTGCACCAAGGTGTTGGAACAGCCTTCCTCAAAACATCCGATCAATACCAGACCTTTTGCAGTTTCGAAAAGCTTTGAAACACTATCTCTTCCTCTTGTCTTATCCATTAAACAATCCAGATAACACAACCTACCCACAGACCTTCCAAACATACAAATTCAATACAGACACCCCACAGACCTCCCATACACAATATTGAAGCCAGGATGAGATCATGTCTGTTATATTAATTAATTACCCTGTTATCCGAGTTGTATTTCCTGTTTTTTCTGTAAACACAAAGTACTGTTGAATTGTGTAACTCCTTGTTTATTGTAAACCGCACTGATGCTGAATAGTGCGGTATATAAGAGACTATAAATAAATAAATAAAATAAATAAATAGTACTGCTTTGTGACGTTCCACACTTCTGGACTGGACTGAACGGACGAATAGGAAGGTGAAATTAGGCCTTACCTGTTTATTTTCTTTTATGGAGTCCGTCCAGTCCAGAATCCACCCAGAACTTGGCTGTTATCTTATACTGGTCTTGCATCTGTTCTGAAAGATGTGTGTTGCTGGAGCAGACAGATATGGGTCAGTTTGTTTGCGTGGTTCTCCCTTTGTTCCAGTTTTTTGATCTTGAGGGTTCTGCTGTGTTGCTACACTGCTTGCTCTAGCCATTGCGGACCTTGGTTCTTTAGCGGGGGAGTTGTTGATGGTGATAGGGTTTATGGTTTATGGGGTTAAAATACATAAAAAAAAAAAAGAAGATAAAAAAGGCAGGGCAAGCGGAAGATATGGGGTTTGGCATTCTGTTCTGTTCTGCTTTGTGAGGTTCATACTGGCTCTGCAGGGGAGCACAGGCTACTTGAGAGGAGATTTTGGTTTGTTGCTCTGTCTCCATCTGGTGGTGGATGAGCATAACCATGTGTCTGGACTGGAGAAACTCCAGAAAAGAATATTAACACTAATGCCTAATTTCACTTTACTGTCAGTGTGTGAGCAGGGATAGGCTGCATGCCTTGAGAGGAAGGGAAATTTAAAAAACAGACCAGTTTCCTGATCCTATCCTGCTCAATTTCCCTTCCACCCCCCCCCCCCCCCAAAAAAAATCATTGGTAGCCTGTGGGTCCTGACTCCTCCACTCCATGAAGCCCCCAAAAAGTGGCGCATGGGTTCCGACCCCTTCATCTTCCAAAAATTACCGGTTGCTTGTAGGCCCTTACCTCCCACCCCTGTGGGCCACCCTTTATACCCCCCCCCCTCAATACTTTCAGTGTTTGGAGGCAGGAGCGATGCCAACAGTCTCCTGCCTTTACATTGTCATCTTGAGAAATGGTGGCACCTAAATCTGCGTGATGCCAATCCTGCTAAAGAAGGCACCCTGGAAAACACTGTGTGGAGTCAGGCGCTGCCATTTCTCAAGATGGTGCAGGGGAGACAGGAGCATGTAGATATGCTCTTGCCGCCTACCTTAAAGATGTCTTGAATATGGGAGGGGGAACTTACCTCACTGTCACAGTCAGTGTTGGGGGTTGGGTGTGGGCAGGGCTATCTGGGACATTGATGGGATTGGGGGGGGTCTGGACCTAGGACATTGGTGTGGTCTGGGGGGTTGCTATTTAGGATAATATTTGGATCAGGGGGCGTGAGAGTGGCCACTTGGGTCACCATTGGCGTTGTTTGTAGGTCAAAGGTGAGGTGGTGTGGATCCAGAGGCCTTCGGTGGTGATTGGTGATCTGAGGTGAAGTGCTGTACTTTACCTAGATCACCCTCTACTCCTGTGTTGCATCTTTACGCCAGCCTGAGATGAGTAAAGATGCACTAGATTTTAGCTTGATTTTGTTTTACTTCGAAAGTAATTAAATTGCATGCCTACTATGCAAGCTTTTAATTGGCTTTTTAGGCAAGGCAACTGTGTCACTACACTTTTTGACTATTGTTGATTTAGTGCATTGGATTAGACAGTAGTTAATTGTTTAGAAGTTTTGTTAAAATAATAAGGAACAAGGTTTAAAAAATATAACAAAGAATTGTTTATAATTCTTTGTTTAGAACTCTCACTTTTGTTTTATATATAGGGATCTTATTGGGCAATAGACACGAATCCAAAGGAGGATGCACTGCCAACTCGGCCAAAGAAGAGGCCACGATCTGGAGAACGGGTGAGGTTTGTCTTAAGTGAACTGTTGCGCTTCAACATATGCAGGAATTGCAGTTTTCTCCTCCTGTGGCATTGTGTCCATCCAGTCTGTAATATTTGTGCCTGATATTCAAATGGGCTGATATTTATTTAAACCCTGTGTTGCTTAAATATAATCCGGATGTTCAGTCATTGGATAGCAAGTTAAGCCTGAAAATTGTTGCTATCTGGATAAGGTCTACATCTCTCTAGATACTGGCCGCACTGCCCTAGCTCCATCCATGGACCACCCCTGCACTAACTGGATATGTCCGGGCATTCTGTGGAAATAGTGCTGCCGAATATCTCTTTCCAGCACCCTTATCTGGATACCCCCCCCCCCCCCATGGGTAGGGGCTTTCAAAATAGGCCCCTTTATTTTTAGAGAGCAGTTTTAGGTTAATGGTGTGAACGAGTTGTTGTTGAAATACTTTTTATAACTGATTTTTTTTTCTTCTAATTCACTCCATCTCAATACACCAACATAACATATAACCATCCTGTACAAAACCATGTTTCATAAATTTTATAGAGGTGATCTGATTTGAGACGTTTAAATACCTCTGTGGCATAAATGCACTGGAGGAGAGAGCCTCTTTCGATGGGAAAGCAAGCTCTGCTACGAGGGGACATGGGATGAGGGTGAAAGGGGATAGATTCAGGAGTGACATGCGGAAATATTTCTTTACTGAAAGAGTGATGGATCCATGTCTCCCAGTGGAAGTGGTAGAGATGAGGACAGTATCTGAATTCAAAGAAGCATGGGACAAATACAGAGGATCTCTAAGGAAAAAAGGGGACTGTTGTAGTGGTTGATATGGAAAGACAGACTATACCATGTGGTATTTTGCTGTCATGCTTCTATGTTTTTATAACTTCATTATGCAAGCAAGAATGATACAACAATTTTTCTATTATTCTTACCCCCTTCCCACCCTCAGCTGAGCAAATTCCACCTTCCAAACAGTTATGATTATTATCATTTGCACGGACTTACCAATTGACTGTATAAGACATAATAAAGAGTCAGCAAACCATCTATCCTAAATACAATGCCAGCCTTTCCCACTTTATAACTGATCCTTAAATTTTACTTGAAAAAAAAATTAAGTAACTGTGATAACTTGCAAGAAGAAACCCAGAACATGGATATATTTGTAATTAGCGTGTTTTATGTACCCTTTTTTTGTTACAATGTTATGCATATTTGTCAGTACAGTAGAGAAAATTTAGTTGAATCACTGGGCAGAGCAACCCAGAAGAATGGAATACAACTTGCTAGGAAGGAAAAGCAGTAAATTATTCGGTTACACAATATGTTTTTGAGATTGGATTTGCATCTGTATTTTCAGACTTTAGTTTTGTGCCTGGGTGGTTTCAGACCTTCCTTTATTTATTTATTCATGCATGCATGCATGCATGTGCAGCATTAATTGGTTATTAGGTTCATTTTGTCATGGCATACTAATCACCTGCCTTCCTCCCTCGATATTATTACTTGCCTTCCTTTTTCCTGATCTCCCCTCCTCCAACCCGACTTCAGCACCTTACGTTTCCTCTCATATGTCTTCCAGCATCGGCACATTCTTCCCTTCCCCTCCTACCCACTTTGGATAGCTTCAAACTAGTGGGAGTAATTGGCTAAGCAGTAATCCTTACCTGCTGCTGCCACTACTGGATTCCCTCTGAAATCAGAACTGTGTGAGGCTTCTTTGTATCACGAGAAACACACAGTTTCAACTTCAGAAGGAAGTCAGCAGAGGAGACAAAGGCAAGTAAGGAAAATTGCTAGAATCAGTTAAGGCTGTTTTGAAGATGGCTGTCATTGAGGCAAGACCACCTGGGAATTGCTTCTTCCTCTCTCCCATCTTCTGGACCAATAGGGCTTTGAAGATAGGCTTTGGAAAGTTTGAGAGACTGAGGTGTATTAAAGGAACATTGATGAAAGGGGATGGGGCCAGGAAGGCAGTAGCTTTTTGGGAGGCCTAGGCCCCTCCCCCTTCCCTGGTAAAGCTAGCCATTTTCTTTTCAATTTGGTTCCCAGAGGACATCAGCTACTGTGAGAAAGTACTATCCCCAGAAGTATAGCTAACGTTCAAGGACCAGCACACAGTAAAATGGTTAACATGAGCTACATTGACTCTTTTTTTAAAAAAAACATAATAGTGAGCTATTTCTCATGCATTCATATGCAGTTTAGCTCATTATTTTGCTGTGTGCTTTATTTGATTTTTTTTCTGAATTAAAAGCTGTGTTAACACAGCAGTTAACTTGCATTAATTTTTCAATATTCCATATTGAGCAGTTAATGGATGGAAAACAAGTTCAGGATGTCACCCCCCAGCAAAAGTATTACAGTGATGGTAAAAATACATGAGTTAATATTGTGGCTCTTTTTATCAATAACAGAGGAGAAGAAGAGTCAGGAATAAAACCCATGCAAAATAGAAGCAAAGACTACCAAAACAGCTAGGTAATAAAGTTCCTGACCTGGAAGCCCTGATGGTATAAATGGACTTGGACATTGTGGCCACAATGAAAATGTGTTTTAATGAGTCTCATGAATGGGATATTGCCATATTTGGTCATAATCTATTTAGGAGGGATAGAGAAGGCAGAAAAGGAGGAGTAGCAGCCCTCTTATGTCATAAGGTATTAAAGCAGCTAAAATGCAGGGGACTTGAGGAAAAGAAGAAGCACTGTGGATTGGTTTGGAAAGAGGAGATGGTACTACCATCCACACTGGTGTAGTCTACAGATCTCCAACTCAAATGGAGGAAATATGCAGAGATTTGATCAATGATTTTGCAAAGGTAGTAAAAACAGGCGAGGAGGTGATGCTGGGGGGCTTTAATCTGACAGATGTAGATTGGAATATGTGAATATAGAAAGAAGTAGGAAAATCATGGATGTTCTACAAGAGACTGGTGAAGGAACTCACTAGGAAAGGCTCGACGCTGGATCAGGTGCTCACTAACTGAGACAGTGTGCTAATGTCCAGGTAGTGTCTACTTGAACAGCAGTGATCACTGCATGTTGTGGTTTGAGGTAAAACTCAAGGCAAAGTCTAATCACAACAAACACCTTAGATTTCAAAAATGTTGACTTCAGTAAAATGGGAAAGTACCTGGGGGAGGAGCTGGCAGGGTGGGAGGAGATAAGGAAAGTATAAAGGCAGTGGGCTAAACTTGAAAGAGGCCCATAACAAGGGCAACAGATCTATATGTAAGGAAAGTATATATAAAAGCAAGAGGAAAAGGAAACCAGTATGGTTCTCCAAAGAAGTGGCTGCAAAAGTAAAGGCAAAAACGCCAGTGTTCACAATTTTCAGAGGTTCACAAAGAGAACACAAAAAAAGATTACAAGATAAAATTGAAAGAGAAATCAGGATGGCAAAAGCACATGCAGAAGAAAAAATGACTACAAATTTGAAGAGAGATGACAAGACTTTTTTTCAGGTATATTGGGGAAAGGAGGAAGGCCAGAGGTGGAATTGCAAGATTCAAAGATGCTGAGGAGTGATTTGTGGAAAGTGATAAGGAAAAAACGGAATTGCTAAACAGAGCCAACCCTAGTAGTGCTCAAATGCCCATCTAGAGATATCATGTGTTTTTCTCCAGGACCAAGCAGGAAGTCAGTCCTCACATATGGGTGACGTCGGCGCCGACGGAGCCCTCGTGCGGAGCATTTCCCCAGCTTTCAAAGAAAGCCTTTGGGAATTGCAGCGCGCATGCACGATCCCCTTCCCGCCCAAGGGTGCCATCTTGCTCAGTCTTCTTTTTTCCGCGGAGCCCGACGGACGTAGTTCGTTTTTCCCCGAAGACAAAGTTGATTTTCCCTGTTTTTCTCTTTTTTTCTCCGGTTCGACACCGGATCCTTTTCCCGCTCGGACCGATACGCCGGTATCGAGTCCTTTTTTCTCTTTTTCGGTTTTTGTCCTTTGTGACTGGCGTTCGTGCCTTTTTTCTTTTTTCCCTGGCAGCCCGGTCTTTTGACCTAGCAGGGGCCCTTTTTCCCCCGATGGCTACCAGCGGGTTTAAGAAATGTGATCGGTGTAAGAAACTTATGTCTCTTACTGACACACACGACTGCTGCCTCCGTTGCCTCGGACCTGATCATGACCCGATGATCTGTGGTCCGTGTGGCAAAATGTCCTCGAAGGTGTTGAGTCGGCAGCACCAAAAGGATAGGATTTTTTCTGACTCCACGTCCGGCCGAGCCCGGACCTCGTCAGAGGCCTCGACGTCTCGGGACTCCGGCCCCGAGCAGTGTCGGGGTTCCTCTGAGCGGGGGTCTCCTTCGCGGGAACATCGCAGGAAGAAGAAACCCGCGAGGGCGGCGTCGGTGGACGCTACTGCTTCCTCGAGGGTCAGGTCGCATAGCCCCGATAGCCGTCCCGGGTCTTCGGAGTCGGAGAGGCCTGCCAAACATCCTCGTGTCGAGATGGAGTCTCCTGGACACGTAAGTGCTGTTGTCCTCATGGACTCTCCTCCGAGGGAGCCGACGTCGGGCCCGACGCTGTCGGGGCCTGAGTCTGGGGCTGCTGGGTCTCCTGAGCTCGGACTCAGGTTGACGGCCTTGGAGAGCAGCTTCGCTGCCTTCATGGAACAGCAGCGGGCATTGATCGCCGGTCTCACCGGTGCATCTGCCCCGACCACTGGGACCTCGACATCCAAGTCGACCCCGGAGGCTGAGCAGATCCTCGAGTCCATGCGGGCTCGAGTCGATCCTCGGCCACGGTCTCCCTCGACCTCCCATTCGGGGCCGAGGTTGTCGACGCCGATACCCTCGGCGTCGGGGTGGAGGGCATCAGTGCCCGCCCGACCGGAGCCGCTCGATTCCTCCTCCAAGGAGTCGGGCTGGGAGACGGAGGACGAAGAGTCACCCGACACTCATCGGACTCGGTGTGTCCCATCGGACTTGCCCGAGTCCGAACCTCGGAGATGATCCCCACCGGAGGATACTCGGTTCTCGGACTTCGTGCGGGATATGGCCAAGGCCTTGGCCTTCCCCGCGGATCCCGAGGAGGAGCCTCGAGCCGAGGAGCTCGAGGCCCTCCAGTATGACTCTCCCCCGAAGGAGGCCTTTACTGTTCCGGTTCCTCCAGTGCTGGAGCGGCTGCTCTTCCGCATGTGGGAGACCCCGGCCTCGACGCCGGTGTTAAGCAAGCGAGTCGATTCAATCTATCGAGTCCGCAAGAGCCCCGGGTTCCAAAAGGCACAATTACCGCACCACTCCATGGTTGTGGAATCGGCCATGCATCAACTGCAGAGACAGAAGTTGCACTCCTTGGTGCCTCCCGGCCGGGAGGCCCGGAACCTGGATGCCCTCGGTAAGAAGTGCTTGCAGGGCTCTATGCTTGCTTTTCCGTGTCCAGACATACCAGCTCTACATGGGCATGTACCTCCGAGACCTAGCAAAGGAGATTGCCGGGTTCTCTGCTGGTCTCTCCGAGGAACCTTTGCAGAGGTTCCAGGCCTTGTCCACTGGTATTTGGGAGTGCTCAAAGTTTATCTCTCGAGCAGCCTACTATGGCTTCGGCCTGAGTAGCCGGGGCCGGCATCGGTGCCCGCCGACAGGCTTGGCTACAGTCTTCCGACCTCGAGCCATGGGTACAGGACATGTTGGTCGATGTCCCCTGCCGGGGTGAAAACCTTTTCGGCAAACCCATGGCTGAAAAGGCTGCTGAGCTCGAGACAGACTCTCACCAGGACTAGGCTGTCCAGAAAAACCTCTGCCCCTTCTCAGAAAAAGAAGGGCTCGGGAAAAAAGACCTTTTACCCGAGGAAGTCATCTGCCTATAAACAATACCCTCATTATCAGGCCTCTGCAGCTCCCCAACAGGGTCAGCAGGCCAAGGGGCAGGGTCAAGGGCCCCGTAGGCAGAAGGCCCCCAAGCCACCTACACCGGCCCCTGCTCAGCAAGGTGGGGGTTTTTGACTCAGAAAGCATAGCCTCTTCTCCTCAGCTGGCTTCTCTCAGCACAGGAGGCCGGCTGGCCCACTTTGCCCACAGGTGGTCAGCCGTCACATCAGATACCTGGGTTCTCCATATAGTCCAAAAGGGCTATCTTCTCCATTTTCACCAGGTACCTCCCTCCTATTTTCCAGGGGAGCCTCCAAGACTCCCTCTGCACAGGGACCTACTCCTTCAGGAGTTGGCAAGTCTGCTAAAGGATCAGGCTGTGGAACCGGTGCCCCACCACCTGAGAGGTCACGGCTTTTATTCCAGGTACTTTCTGGTACCAAAAAGAACAGGAGGACTCAGACCCATCCTAGACTTGCGCAACCTCAACAAGTTCCTGGAGAGGGAAAAGTTCAAGATGCTTACCCTTGGAATCCTGCTGCCCTACCTCCAGCAGGGAGACCGGCTATGCTCCTTAGATCTAAAGGATGCGTATACTCACATCCTTATTCATCCAGACCACAGACAATATCTCAGATTTGTTGTGGGGGGAAACCACTATCAGTACAGAGTACTACCCTTTGGCCTGTCCTCTGCTCCTAAGGTGTTCACCAAGTGCCTGGCAGTGGTGGTGCCCTACCTGAGGCTTCAAGGTCTTTTTGTGTTTCCGTACCCGGACGACTGGCTCATAAGGGCCAATCTTCCCAGGAGGCCAATTAAGCCACCCTTCGCACTGTGGCTCTACTTCAGCACTCGGGGTTTGTCATAAACTTCGCAAAGTCCACTTTGCTCCCGTCCCAGAACTTAGAATTCGTAGGGGCCAGACTAGACACTCTTCAAGCGAAGGCTTTTCTACCTATGGACAGAGCCCACAGGCTGATGGATCTGGCCGGGCAGTTTCACAGCAATTCCCTGGTCTCTGCCAGGCAATTCCTGAGACTCCTCGGCCATATGGCTTCCATGGTTCATGTCACCCCCAATGCCTGCCTGCACATGCGGCCGGCTCAGTGGAGCCTTCGCACTCAGTGGCATCAGGCCACGGGGAGCCTAGCAGACTCAGTAAAGATATCGGACCTGCTAGTCTCCTCTCTGCAGTGGTGGCTTCATCTTCCGAATCTGGTACTCGGAGTGGTTTTTCAATGCCCTCTGCATTCTCAAGTGCTGACAACAGATGCTTCTCTTCTCGGTTGGGGAGCACATTGCCAAGGGGCATGTACTCAGGGTCTCTGGACCCCTTGGGAGGCTGCTCAACAGATAAACTTCCTGGAGCTACTGGCGATACGCCTAGCTCTGAGAGCCTTCTCCCACCTCGCCTCTCACCAGTCTGTACTGGTCCAGACGGACAATCAAGTTGCCATGTTCTACGTGAACAAGCAAGGTGGCACAGGCTCCTTCCTTCTATGTCAGGAGGCACAGAGGCTGTGCTCTTGGGCCGTCTCTCACGGAATCCTCCTATAGGCTGTCTACCTCCCAGGTCAAGAAAATTACCTGGCGGACAGACTGAGCAGGATCCTGCAACCACACGAATGGAGGTTGAACCCGTTGGTGGTTCAGCAGGTCTTTCTCAGGTGGGGCCTCCCCACCATGGATCTTTTCGCCAGTCCTCTGAACCGGCAACTCCCGAGATTTTGCTCCAGACAACCGCATCCTCTCAGAGTAGCAGCGGATGCATTTCTGATCTCGTGGTCCACAGGCTTACTGTATGCATTTCCTCCCATGCCACTAGTGTCCAGAATGCTGTTCAAAGTCCTCAAGGACGGGGCTTCATTGATCCTGATAGCCCCCAGGTGGCCGAGGCAACCGTGGTTCCCGCTTCTGCTGCAGCTAGCGGTGGACACCCCTCTTCCTCTGGGGTTTCAACACGATCTCCTGTCTCAGGATCAGGGGACTCTCTTGCACCCCAACCTCCAGTCCCTTCATCTGATGGCCTGGCTGTGAAAGGGTAGTCCTGGCTCCCCTACTACTGCCTCGAGAGGTGGAAGATGTGGTCTTGGCCTCTAGGCGACAATCCACCAGGAAATCCTACGCTCTTAAGTGGCGTAGATTCTCCGCTTGGTGTGCTCAGCACAGCGAGAATCCCTTCTCGTGCTTGGTAGCGGTAGTGTTGCAATATTTGCTTTACCTCTCCAATCTGGGCCTTAAGTCTAACTCTGTCAGAGTTCACCTTAGTGCTCTGTCAGCGCACCACGCGCCAGTGGACGGGAGGCCTCTTTCTAGCCATCCTTTGGTGGCTCGTTTTCTCAGAGGCCTCCTCCTGCTCAAGCCTCCTTTACGTCCACCAGCCCCTGAGTGGGATCTGAATGTGGTCTTGCAGCAGATTACTTGTCTGCCATTTGAACCTATGGCTACCTGCCCTCTCCGTTTTCTCTCCTGGAAAACCTTATTTCTGGTAGCTCTTACCTCTGCTAGGCGGGTAAGTGAACTTCAGGCACTAGTGTCTGATCCCCCTTACACTAGGTTCTACAGGAATAGGGTAGTCTTACGGACTCACCCGAAGTTTCTTCCTAAGGTTGTTTCACCTTTTCACCTCACTCAGGAGGTGGTTCTTCCGACCTTCTTTCCCAGGCCGCATGCCAGCCGGGCTGAGATGGTTTTGCATACCCTGGACTGTAGGAGGGCATTGTCCTTCTACCTTGACCGTACGCGGGAGCATCGGAGGGCTGTTCAGTTCTTCATTTCTTTTGACCCCAATACGTTGGGGCTACCTGTCTCCAAGCGTACTTTGTCCATGTGGGTCGCTGACTGTATCGCCTGGGCTTATGGGGCAGCCGGCCTCTCGTTGGAGGGTCGAGTCACAGCTCATCGTGTCAGGGCAAAGGCTGCGTCAGTGGCTCATCTCCGCTCTGTTCCGTTGGCAGACATCTGCCGGGCTGCTACTTGGTCTTCAAGCCAGACTTTTGCAGCCCATTACTGCCTTGAGAGGGACAGTGCTTTCGGACAGGCAGTACTCCATAATTTCTTTGGGGTTTAGGCAACTCCTACCCTCCGGCCCTGGTGTTGGGCTACCGGTCGGGGGCGTTTTCAGAGAAGATTCCTTCCTTGCGTGCTGACGAGCTAGAGGGAGCTCATTTTTCCGCTTGAGGTCTCCGGTAGCCTTAAGCTGGGGAGTCCCATATGTGAGGACTGACTTCCTGCTTGGTCTAGGAGAAAGAGTAGTTACTCACCTGTAACAGGTGTTCTCCAGGAGCAGCAGGAATCAGTCCTCACAACCCTCCCTCCTCCCCTTGGAGTTGCAGTCATATGATTTGTTGTTACTAATTTTTGCTGTCTTTTAGCTATGTCATCAGACTGAGCAAGATGGCACCCTTGGGCGGGAAGGGGACCGCGCATGCGCGCTGCAATTCCCAAAGGCTTTATTTGAAAGCTGGGGAAATGCTCCGCACGAGGGCTCCGTCGGCGCCGACGTCACCCATATGTGAGGACTGATTCCTGCTGCTCCTGGAGAGCACCTGTTACAGGTGAGTAACTACTCTATCTATGCATGTAGCCTATATGCATATATACATATTGGGGATCTTTTCACTCTCTACCATCTCCAGATCCTTGTGATCTGTGAGACTTGGATGAAGGGCAATGATACTGCCTTCCTACAACAAGTAATCCCTACTAATTTTTTCACCTTTGGCTCTCACTGCTGCAAGTGAAGAGTGTTCCGCTGATTGTCCCAAAGTCCCATCCTCCTTACTCTGTCTCCTCCTTTACCTGACCCCCCCCCCCCAACCCAGTCACCTCACTGTCCTTCCAGACCTTTCAACAACTTATTTCAGATTTCAGTCTGCAATCCAGCCCTTTACTTATAGGTGATTTCAACATTCACTTGAACAACCTGAACTCTTCCTTGAGTTTTGACCTCTTTTTTTTGTCCTACCTCTTGGATCTGGACTTTGCTCTCCTGATCGCTAAGCCCACTCACTCCACCGGACATTGCCTCAGTGCAGTTTTCTTTAGATACTGCAGTATTTCTTTGTCGTCCTTTCAGATTGATCTTCGGTCTTGATCAGACCACTTCTATGTCCTCTTTCAAGTGGCCCTTCCCCCTCCTTTGCAAGGGTCCCACCACAAACCCCAATGCATCTGGAAACTCAAAGATATTGACCCTGACTGATTTGCCTCTGATGCACTGTGCCTCCCCATAAACTTCCCTTCCCTATCTCTCGAACAACAGATTTCCATCTGGAACATCCTTTTTATAAAAACCCTTGACACTCACGCACCTCAGAAGATAATTACCAGCCGCAGTTTGTACTATCCCTGGTTTACTTAATATCTCAGGAAGTTCCAGGGGAGGGTCAGATGCACAGAAAGGAGGTGGAAGAAGTTTCCCCCCTCTGTGAGAAAACAAATCTGCTTGCCAGTCTTATCTACTGCCAGAAAGCCTCTTTCTTCTCTCCTTTTCTCTCATCAACAACCAGGAGAGCTTCTTAAAACATATCTTTTCAGTCTTTAATACTTTTTATCCTAAGACGGCCCTGAACCTGGCCCCTACTTCCCTCTCTCCAAACCAATTTGCTTCTCATCTATTAGACAGAATTTTGGCCCTTCATGGCAATCCTCTGGATACCACTACTCAGTTTTCACCCCTGTCTTTATCTGTCTCTGAGCATCCCCCAAATGGTCCCCCAGGTGTCCATCTCAGTTTACTTGACCAATTTAGGCCCCTTTCCCTCACTCACCTGACAAGACTGCTAAACTCATTGAATTCATCCAGTTCCCTGGCAGATGCAATCCTGCCTTTACTACTTAAGGACTGCTGGAATTCTTTTGATCCACTTCTTTTAGAATTGATAAATAATAGTCTGCAGGGGGATATTCCTTCCCCCTGTAAACACTCCATCACCCATCCTTTCCCCCAAAAAAAAAAAAAAAGTACCCTGGACTCAGCCTTGCTCGTAAGCTATCACCCTATCTCCAAACTGTGTTTCCCTGCTAAACTGCTGGAAAAGGCAGTTCTGGAGCAGGTGTCTAGATTTTGGGAAGTAAACAACTCTTTCCACCCCCGCCAATCTGACTTCCGACCCTACCACAGCACAGAAACCACTTTCACAGCTCTCCTAAATGAGGTTGCCTGCACTTAAACAGCCTCAGATGTCCTAATAATCTAGCTCTACCTTAACTATGCCTTTTATGTGATTGGCTACTCTATCCTGGACCGTCTTGACTCCTCAGGCATCTGAGGCTCAGCCTTAAAATGGTTTTGCTCCTTGCTTTCGCCCCGCCATTTTCAGGTTTCTATTTTCTGCTTACTCTCAAGCCCCATTCTACAGCTCTCTCAGGTGTTCCATAGGGTTTTCTCCTATCCCCAACCCTGTTCAATTTGTTCATTGCCTTCCTAGCTCTCTTGATCCAAGATCTAAATATCGGCTCATATATTTACACAGATGATATCCAGCTCATCTTTGCCCCATGACAGCTGGGACGTCTTTCAACTGGAACTTCGTTCAAAGCTAAACTCCATTATTGACTGGCTCCTTTGCCACAAAATGGGTTTAAATTCCCAAAAAATGGAAAATCTGAGGCTTTCGCACCACAGTCCACTTCCTTTTCACCCCTGTGTTTCTTCCCATCTTTTTCTTCCCCAGAAGTCCATCTGCTCTCTGGGCATAACTATAGATGACCAGTTCTTCTCCAGGCCTCATATTGTCAAAATAGTACAAAGCTGTTTTTTTCTATGCTTAGGAATAAATCTGCAAGACTCTGCCTCGATCACAGAGCCCTAAAACAGTAATTCACCCTTCTTGTAATCAACAAATTAGACTATTGTAACTCCATACTAGCAGGAACCCCACAATCTCAGTTGAAAAGAATCCAGCTTCTCCAGAGCATGGTGGTCAAACTCCTCTATAATGAAAAGAAGTCAGATAATGTCTCACCTTTGCTGTATAAGCAACATTGGCTCCAGGTTCCAGTTCAGAACTGTTCTTCTGGCCCACAACCGTGCCATCTATACCTGTCTTCCCTGCTACCTTCACTCCCAGCTCATTCCGTATACAGTAGTTACCTCCCCCTACTCTTCAGTTTGCTTCTCAAAACCTCTGTTATCCCTCCCAAATCCAACCTTCACCTTGAAGCTTATTGATCATTGGCCTTCTGCTGCTCTGCCCCCCCCCCCCCCCCAAGTTTCCAGCTAGAATCCTTCTACAAGAAGTTCAAGACAGGCTTGAAAACTTGGCTTTTTGAGCATGCCTTCCAATAACACTCTCCTATCAGCCTTAGGCCCCTGGACTGCTCTTTCTACACTGCTTGCCCCAGTCATCTCCTCCAGCTATATGCTTCACTTGTCCTGGTAGCTATTGTTGGCCAACTTCTCTTGCCCGATCTGTTTCAGTCCTATCTCCAGGAACAAGCAGGAATGAGTCTTCACATATGGGTACGTCGGTACCGACGGAGCCTGCACGGGAATGCTCCCCAGCATCCAATCAGAAAGCTTTTGGGAGCATCCCTCGCGCCTGCTCGCTGACTTCCCGCCTTTCCCACTGCCTCTCCTCAGTTTTCGTTTTTCCGCGGAGCCGACAGGACGTCCTCCTGTCACCGCAGAAATTTTTTTCTTTTAAATTCTTATTTCCTTGTTTTCTTGTGGTCGCAGCTGTCTTTCCTGCCGATACCGGTACCGCCGGTGCTTTATTCTTTTCTTTTCTAAAATTAGAGAGATTTTTTTCTCCTCAATTTTTGTCTTAACTTTTTGGGCCTACCAGGCCTCTCCAACATGGAGCCTTCTTCCCCTAAGAAGTGCCTTCACTGTGGAAACATAGTTTTCTTTTTAGACTCCAATGCTTGGTGTCTAACCTGTTTGGGTCCTGACCCTTGTTTCCCTGATCCATCAGGCTGTATTATTGGGAGAAGACCTTCCCTTTTTCGAGTTTCCCTCGATGCCGTTTTTCCTCCTGAGGTGAGGACACCGGGTTATTCTTCTCTCCAGGATCAGGTAACCCACAAACAGTCTGTTAAGACTAGCCAATTCTTGAAGGGTAAGTCTCATGCCCAGCATGATGACGGCTCCGGCCTTGCCCTCAAGACCCCATTGGCAATAAAAACCCCGGCGGGAGTCTTCGGGCTCCAAAGCATTTACGGGGTTTCAGGTTGTTCCTGGGGCTCACCCCTCACAGAACATACCTGAGCCATGCTCGGGGGTAGTATCCGCTTCGAGCGGTACCGATCCCCCGGCATCGGCACCGGTGTCGAGTGTTCCACTCTTCACCTGGGATCGTCATCTGGTATCCTCGGTACCTTCGGGGCCGATCGATACGACCCAGATTGACTTTCCTGTATCTTCGCCATGCTTGGGGTTGGTATCGGCTTCGAGCGGTACCGATACCCCAACATCGGCGCCGGTGTCGAGTGTTCCACTCTTCACCAGGCATCGTCTTTGGACGTCCTCGGTACCTTCGGAACCGATCGATACGACTCCGATTGACTTTCTTGTATCGGCATCGCCGATACCACCACCAACGTCGGTACCTTCTAGACATGCATCGATAGACTCGCTCCCTTCGATGCCGAGTCTAGAATCGATATCCAGTCTAGATGACTTGGTACCGACGCGTTTCGGAACCGATCCATATCGTTTCCGACTACGCAGTACCGAGGATATTCACCAAGGCTCTCTGGCTACCTCGGTACCGCTTCAGCAGCCCCCGATTACTGCTTCGATGACATTACCGTCTCCGATACCGGTATCGGTATCGATGTCGATTCCTGCAGTTCCATCGGTGCCATCGATCCTTTCTTATGCCTAGCTTGGAATCGATACCGGGCACTGACGATGCAGTACTAACTGCCTCGAATCAGAACTGTCAGTATCACTGTCCATCTAGCAGGATTCTTTTTCTGCACCAGTCCAGTATGTCTTCTGGTGCTCAAGCTGCTTCTTCCACCTCAGCTTACCCAGGAATAGTTCCCATTGGAGATCCTTCTTTTCAGAAATTTCTCCTTGACATGGCAACCTTTCTTGCCATTCCTATTCCTGGCTCTACTCTTAACCAAGATCCTGCAGAAAAGGAAAATATAATGCTTCCTTTACATCATTCTTTGCAGGATCTTCTTCTGAGGATGTGGGAATCACCTTTAAAGGTTCCTTCGCCTTCTACAGCCACTAATGTTCTGTATCAGGTGCCTCCCTCTCCGGGGTTTCAAAAAAAACAACTTCCACATCATTCCATTGTAGTGGAATCAGCAATGAGGGAAGGTAAGAAGCAAGAAGAAGCATTCTTCTTATCCGCCAGGTCGTGCATCTAAAGCACTTGATACCTTTGGACGTCAAACCTTCCAAACTTCTATGCTGGCTTCAAGAATTATCTCATATATTTTTTATATGAGTCTAACACTTCAGGAGGTCACAGAGAAATTATCTCTTTTGTCCCCTTTTTTGTCAGAGCCTAAGGCCACTGACTATTCCTTGCTTCTTAATCATAGCAGGAATATCTCTTGGTTTCTTTCTCGTGCTTCTCTAGACTCTTTTGAGTCTGTTAGCAGATCTTCTGCTATTGCCATTGGAGCACGTCGTAAAGCCTGGCTGCAAGCTTCAGACTTTAGCAGATGGGTACAACATACACTGGGTAATTCTCCCTGTACTGGAGAAAATCTCTTCAATAGAGAGGCTTTACGTCAGGTTGCTCATTGCTCCACTGACCTCCCTGGTTCTGGAAACCATCCTAAGCCTTCTTTTTCCCCAGGACGTAGGAAATGTCCTACCAAACCTTCTTTCCCTAAGAAAAGAAGGTTTCACCCTTCTGCCCATTCTCCAGATGTACCCAAGCAAGGGACATCTCATCCTAGTCTGAGCTCTCCAGACTCTAACCAGTCTAATCATAACCAGCAACCATAGGTTCCTGTATGTTGCAATCTACAGTTAACTTCTTCTTAGCAGAGGTTTATTCTTCAAACTCTACACTGTTTTTTTCTTTTTCAGTATGCTAAGCTGTTAGGATACTTTTGTCCGTGGGTTACAGAATTCTCCCCTTCTTACTACTACGAAGGGAGGTTACAACTATCCCATGATAGTTTCTGTCCCCACATGGACATCTTTTCCTTCAGCTGACTTACCATATGGTAAGTCACCTTCCAACCCCCTCTCTTCCAGGGTTTCCCCTGCTTGAGTTGGTACCATACTGAAACACTTTCTTTCCATTGTAGTCTTTTTGTTATCCTTCAATGCATGCTCTTAACAACTCATCAGACAGGGACGGGAATATCTCCGCTCCCTTTGTCTGTTTTCTCTCTCTTTTTATACAGGAGAATCCCCTCTGCTGTTTTGTTCAGTTGCTGTGTATGCAGGAGTTCCAGTGATTACTTTAGTGCTCATTGCAAGCTACTTTCAACTATCTTGCATAATACTACTCACTGCAGGTTATCATCTTCTAGCCATATCCTTTCCTAGGATGTGGCAACACACCTGACTTCAGTCTTAATTCTCCTGCACAATGCTCTCTGCAATCTTCAGAGAAGCTTTCTACTATGGGCCCTTGCTACAGAGCATTGAACTTTGTCTCTGAGGGTTTTTCCACATAGTAGAAAAAGCTTACATAATCATTTCATGGCTATATGGGTTCTTTATACCCTCTTGTCTCCTGTTGTGATACAGAAGACAAGCTTTTTCTGCGTGAATGTCCAAGGAGTTCCCAATCTTGCAGGAATCTACCCCTTTTTTCCTTACAGCTTGGCATTATGCTTTTCTGCTCCACTTGGACAACGCATACTCTTTTACTATACATGATTACCCCTGTGTCCCTTGGCTGGGTCATCCTGGTATCTTAGTCTATGCGTTTTTTTGTCCTTTGGACATGTCAGAGTCCTAAAGTACTCCTGACGTGCTCTTGCCAGACTGCTATTATCCTCTGTTTTTTCACGCAACCATACTGGTTATTTCACTGAACTACATTCCTGCACCGCAGAAATAGATTCTCTATATATCTTCAGGTGGTTTCCACCCCCTTTATTATTAGATGAATCTTTTCCCATCACATTCCCCATGTGAATGTTTTTGTGGGGCTCAGTTGCAGGCATGTATCCTCAGGCTTATATTCATGTATGTATATGTCCTATACATACATATTTCTGTAAGCTGTGTGGGCATAAGTCATGCCCATCTATCTATCTATCTATCTATATATATATATATATATATGCCCATTGGGAGATGTCCATAGGACACTATGTATTACCTACTATCTCCCTAACTGTCTGTGCTATAAAGCTTTTACCTTCTTAAGGGGTCTAGACAGTCAGCTTGCCTATTCTCATACGGCTCAGTAAGTGGGAGCGGTTATACACACAATTACTGCTGTGATGTCAACAGCTTCTATTTTTGTTATAGATCTCCCTGTCTATGAAGTATCAAACTTCAATGTCTTCCTATCTCTTAACAACTAGGAAAGACAGTGTACATTTTCAGTATTTCTGAGTACACTCCTGTTCTCCTTGGGAATAGGGGCTTTTTTCCATAAACCCTCTTCCCTTCAGGACTGGGCTAATTCTCCAGATTGGTCAGTCTTCTTCTTTTAGTCCTCAATGTTGTTAACTCTGTACCTAAAAGAGTTTTCAGCTTTTTCCCATAAAGCTTTCCATTGAAGACCTGCTATTCTTCTCCTACCCCAGTTGACACCTGGGTCACCTGCCCATTCCAGGTTTGGAACTTCATCCTTACTGCTGTGAAGTTACCTTGAGGATTCCGCTACTGCATCTACAGTACGCTCCATCACAGTTCTACTTCCTACAATCCAGTAGGTAAGCTCTATATTGTACTAGTTCATTAAATATTTTAATGATACTTGACATACATTCTAAAGACTCATTTTTTCTGTAGTCTTTAGATTCGCTGTTCCTCTACAGCTCTTCTCTATTCAACTCCTACCCCCCATCCCTCAGGGGATGCCGGGGATCCAGGTTTGGGAAATGCCATCCTGTTCCAGGGATACGCATTTTATGGGATCTCCCCTGGCACCCACAGCTAGGGAGTCCCCATTTATTTATTTATTTATTTAACAATCACTTATATACTGCATCTTCCATAGATCAGTTGCGGTTCACAATAAACAACAATCAACATGTGAAGACTCATTCCTGCTTGTTCCTGGAGATAGCACAGTTACTTACCTGTAACAGGTGATCTCTGGGAACAGCAGGAATTAGTCTTCACAACCCACCCACCTCCCCTAGGAGTTGTATCTATCTATCCCCTTTCCTCTTTCTCTCCTTCTGTCTCAGCTATGAAACTCAACTGAGGAGAGGCAGTGGGAAAGGCGGGAAGTCAGCGCGTAGGCGCGAGGGATGCTCCCAAAAGCTTTCTGATTGGATGCTGGGGAGCATTCCCGTGCAGGCTCCGTTGGTACCGACGTACCCATATGTGAAGACTAATTCCTGCTGTTCCCAGAGTTCACCTGTTACAGGTAAGTAACTGTGCTTTCTCGTCCTATCGAGTGTTAACATATGTTAGTCTGCCTGCCCTATTTTTTTAAGACTGTACACTGCTATGATGTTTTGATACCTCTAGCGGTATAAACTACTGCAAATAAATTAATATATTGCAGCTGTGTCACTGCTTCACCCAAAATGTATCTTTGCAAATGCCTGTGTGCGTTCGCATAAAAGTAAATCTCCAGGAACAAGCAGGAATAAGTCCTCACATATGGGTACGTCGGTACCGACGGAGCCCGCGCGGGAAAGCTCCCCAGCTTCCCAGAAGGAAAGCCTTTGGGGCCTCCCACTGCGCATGCGCGCTGCCTTCCCGCCTTCCTGACCAACTCTCCTCAGTTTTTCTTTTTCCGCGGAGCCAGCAGGTCGTGTTCCTGTCACCGCTGAAGAAGTTGTTATTTTAATTTATTTCTTTGGCCGCGTGTCTGCCTTCCCCGATTCCAGACCGGTACCGCCGGTCTTTTTTCCTTTATTAAAAAAAAAAAAAAAAAATCTTATTTTTTCCCCACTTGGTGTGTTTGTTCTGTGAGGCCTCTAGGCCTTCACAAATTCTCCCTCATGGAGAAACCAGCCTCTGGTTTTAAAAAATGCACCAAGTGTAGCGGTACTATTTCAGTCACAGACACTCATGAATGGTGTCTTAAATGTTTGGGGCCTGACCATTCCATTCTGGATTGCCCATCCTGTTCTTTGATGTCTAAACGTGGCTTACAGAACCAGGCAGCCAAGTTTCACATGCTGTTTTCTACAGATACTCCAGCATCGACATCTTCCAGGTCTTCCTCTCCTGATGGATCTCAGGTAACCAAACATTCCTCTGGCAGGTCCTCAAAGGGCAAATCTCCCTCTAAGTATCGAGATACCCCTGGGCTTGACCCTGAGGACCCTGCCCCAGCCAAACAACCCTGGCGGGAAGCTCCGGCTTCCAAAGCTCCTCCTATGGGGTTACAGGTTGACATCGATGGCACAGCCTCGACCGATCACCTGTTAGACTGCTCTGGGGTACCGGCTCAATCATCCGGTACCGACATCCAGACAGTCATGGCGTCTATGGATCACACAGTTCAATCCATGCAGCAGGCCATTTTGGCTTTTATTAAGGCTGCGACGCCCTCGGTACCGCACCCTGCGGAACCGACTCCGGTTCCGGTACCACAACTGATAACGGTACCCAGGGCATCCACATCGACCAGGATACCGATTCCGGTTCCTGGTTCTGGGGTGTTTCCCGATACCGATCCGGTTCCAGCTACCCCCGATGTCGATACCGGTCGATACGCTTATTGATCCCTTGAAGCAAACAGACGATACTTCGAGTCTTCTGATGATTCTGATTCATCAGATGACTCTGCTGAAGTATCCCTTACTCTACCTGAGGAGCCCTCTTCTCCAAAAAGGAGAATGTCTCCTCCAGAGGATTTATCCTTTCAAGACTTCATCATTGAAGTAGCTAAAGGTCTTTCTATTTCAGTATCCTCTGAAAAAGAACCTAGAGCAACAAGTTAGACATTTTAGGATACTCTAAGGTTCCCAAAGAGGCAGTCACCTTGCCCATCCATGAAATTCTTCAAGAACACATGATGGACTTATGGGAGACTCCTCTCACCCTATCTCCACATTCTCGCCATCTGGACACCATGTATCGTGTCCCCCCTTCTCCTGGGTTTCAAAAAACTCAGCTCCCTCACCACTCCACCGTGGTGCAGTCAGCTATGAAAAGGATCAAGAGTACAAAAAGACACTCTTCTACTCCTCCAGGAAGAGAATGCAGGACTCTGGATGCTTTTGGTAGAAAAATCTTCCAAGCAAGTATGCTTATTGGCAGAATCAATTCATACAGCCTCTATATGGGCATGTTTCTGAAGGAAATTGCATTAAAAATACGCCATTTTCTCCCCTTTATCCCAGAGGATAGAAAGGAGGAGTAACTTCTTTTGCTGAAGCATACCCAAGATATTTCAAAGTTCTCCAACAGAGCAGCCTTTGACTCCTTTGAGGGTGCTAGCAGAGCCTCAGGTATTGCCATAGCGGCTCGCAGAATTGCTTGGCTCCAGGCCTCTGACCTAGAACCCTGGGTCCAGGATGGGTTGGGAAATTTGCCCTGTACAGGTGAGAATCTGTTTGGTAAGGAGTGGCAAATCAAAGCCACTCAAATGGATGCAGAAAATGCTGCTTTAGATAGACTTTCTAAGTCTACCTCTACCCCTGTCAAGAAAAAATCTTTCAAGAAGCCTTTCTACAAGAAGGCCAGATTTGCCACAAATACTGGCCAACAATCTTCTGCAGCTCGCTTTACTCCTAAGCGTCAGCAGCCTAAACAGGCCAGGGCAAAACCTGCAGGGGCTGCTACAGCCCAGCAGTCCCAACCCCCTCAGGGTTTTTGACTTAAAACTAGAGAACTTAACCTTTCTGACTCTAAAACATCCAGAACCTCTCACCATTCCAGGAAGGTTAACTCATTTTGCTCCCAGATGGGAGCAAATCACCTCAGAACAATGGACCCTCTCTATCATCAGAGAGGGCTACAAACTACATTTCTCCAACCTTCCTCCCCATACCAAGGTGAGATGTTTCAATTCTCCCCCATCTCTCCTAGACCTGTTGGGTCAGGAGGTGACCACTCTTCTCGCCCAAAAGGCAATAGAAGAGGTTCCTCTTCTTCAACAGGGGTCAGGTTTTTACTCCCCTTATTTTCTCATTCCCAAGAAAACAGGGGGGTACAGACCTATTCTGGATCTCAGAGAATTGAACAAATTTCTATGCAAGGAGAAATTCAAGATGCTTTCTCTAGGTACTCTCCTTCCATACCTACAGAGTCAGGGCTGGCTTTGTTCTCTAGATCTCAAGGATGCATACACACATATACTCATCCATCCATCCCACAGAAAATTCCTACGGTTTCTGTTCCAGGGAAAACATTTCCAGTACAGAGTACTTCCCTTCGGTCTAGCCTCTGCTCCAAGGGTATTTACCAAATGCATGGCAATAGTAGCTGCATTTCTACGCGCCCTGGGAATTTTTGTCTTCCCATACCTGGACGACTGGCTCATCCGAGCTCCATCTCAGTCCGAGGCTCAGACTTCCCTGGATAGCACCAGGCGCATTCTACAATATCTGGGACTTGTGATCAACCTGCCAAAGTCCCAACTCACCCCTACTCAATCCCTGGAATTCATAGGGGCCTGGTTGGATACCACCACTGCAAGGGCCTATCTGCCTCAGGCCCGTTGCCAACGTCTAGTGCACTTAGCCTCTCAGACTCAGTCCAGAAGCCACTTTACTGCCAGAGAGATGCTACAACTATTAGGCCACATGGCCTCCACAGTGCATGTGGTGCCTTATGCTCGCCTACATATGAGAGCAGCTCAATGGACTTTATCCACCCAGTGGACTCAAGCATCAGGAGCTCTCTCAGACCAAATAGCAAACTCCAAACGTCTCTTTTGGTCTCTCCAATGGTGGATATCCACTCAAAATCTGTTGTTGGGGGCCCCCTTTCAACCATTGCTGCCCCAAGCAACCCTCACAACAGATGCCTCCCAAACAGGTTGGGGAGCTCATCTTCAAGATCTCTCCACTCAGGGCACTTGGTCTCCACAGGAGACCACCCTTCATATCAACCACTTGGAACTTCGAGCAATCTTTCTGGCTCTCAAAGTTTTTCATATCCTCCTCAGCAACATGACAGTCCTTATTCACACGGACAATCAAGTAGCCATGTTTTACATAAACAAACAAGGAGGGACTGGCTCTCTGTTGCTTTGCAACGAAGCTCTAAGATTATGGGCCTTCGCCAGAGAGCATCAAATCCATCTCCTGGCAGTATATCTTCCAGGAATCCAAAACTCTTGGGCAGACAGACTCAGTCGAGTTCTGCTTCCACACGAATGGTCCCTGCACATGGATCAGGTTCTCAGAATCTTCCAGAAATGGGGAACCCTGGACATAGACCTCTTTGCAAGTCCGTGGAATACCAAACTTCCCCGGTTCTGTTCCAGAATTCCGTGTCAGGGAGTTCAGGCCAAGGATGCCTTCCTCCTTCATTGGGGTCAGGCCTTCCTGTATGCCTTTCCACCCATTCCTTTGATTCCCAAAACTCTGTTCAAACTTCAGAGAGATCAAGGGTCCATGATTCTCATAGCTCCACGCTGGCCACGCCAAGTGTGGTACCCTCTACTTCTGCATCTCTCCCAAGCCCCCTCCCTGGACTTGGGAGCGGCTCCAGACCTTCTGTCTCAGGAGGAGGGGACTTTGTGGCACCCAAACCCCAAGTCCCTTCACCTCAGAGCTTGGTTACTGAAGGCCTAGACCTTCAAGACTTCAATCTTTCACAGCAAGTGAAGGATATCCTACACGCCTCTAGGAAACCTTCCACTAGGCGTTCTTACGCTTTTAAATAGAAAAGATTTTCCATTTGGTGTGCTCACAAGGGTCTTAACCCTCTAGCACTCCGGTTGAATTCTCTTTTGGAATATTTCCTGCATCTCTCCAATGCAGGACTCAAAACAAATTCAGTAAGAGTCCATTTGAGTGCTATTGCGGCTTCACTTAAGCCCATCAATGGACAACCTGTTTCCTCTCATCCTCTTATTGCAAGATTCATGAGAGGCCTAACCTTAACTAAACCTCCCATTCGACCTCCTCCGGTGGCATGGGACTTAAATTTGGTTCTTGGTCAGCTTATGAAGCCACCCTTTGAACCCTTAGCCACTACCTCCTTGAAATTTCTTTCCTGGAAGGTTATTTTGCTTATTGCAGTCACCTCAGCTCGCCGTATCAGTGAACTGCAAGCCCTAGTGGCTAATCCACCTTATACAAGGTTCCATCATGATAAGGTGGTCCTTAGGCCAATCCCCACTTTATGCCTAAAGTGGTCTCCCCTTTTCATCTTAATCAAGAGGTATATTTACCTGTCTTTTTTCCAGCTCCTCATGCATCCAGTGCAGAGAGGAACCTTCATACTCTAGACTCTAAAAGAGCTCTTGCCTTTTACCTCCACAGGACTCAGCAACATCGAAAGTCTTCTCAGCTTTTTGTTGCTTTTGGTCCTTCTCATTTAGGACTTCCAGTCTCCAAAAGAACACTCTCCAATTGGATTGCTCAGTGTATCTCTTTTGCTTACCAGAGTAGGAACCTTTCTCTGGAGGGCCATGTCACCGCTCACAATGTGAGGGCCATGGCCACCTCTATGGCTCATCTAAACTCTGTATCCATTGACCAGATCTGTCGAGCGGCCACCTGGGCCTCGGTTCATACCTTTACAGCCCATTACTGTTTGGACAAGGACTCCCGCTGGGATGCCTTGTTTGGTCAGGCTGTCCTTAGACACCTGTTCCATTCTTGAACAACTCAAGCCCACCTTCCCTGAATGGATGCCTGAGATCCATAGGAAGATGAGGAATCTTTCAGGGTCTCATACCCTTCAGGGGATCTCCCCGGCATCTTAGCTAGGGAGTCCCCATATGTGAGGACTTATTCCTGCTTGTTCCTGGAGATAGCACAGTTACTTACCTGTAACAGGTGATCTCTGGGAACAGCAGGAATTAGTCCTCACAACCCACCCACCTCCCCTAGGAGTTGTATCTATCTCTCTCTTTCCTTTCCTCTCTCTATTGTCTCAGCTTTAAAACTCGAACTGAGGAAAGTTGGTCAGGAAGGCGGGAAGGCAGCGCGCATGCGCAGTGGGAGGCCCCAAAGGCTTTTCTTCTGGGAAGCTGGGGAGCTTTCCCGCGCGGGCTCCGTCGGTACCGACGTACCCATATGTGAGGACTAATTTCTGCTGTTCCCAGAGATCACCTGTTACAGGTAAGTAACTGTGCTGTACGCTAGCAAAATTTGGTCTAGACTTTGCAGCTAAGATTTAATGCTAAAAGATACAGGGTCATACATTGGGGTTGCAAAATCCCAAAGGAGCATTATAGTATAGAAATTGTAGTACTTCTGTGCATGAAAGAAGAGCAGGATCCGGGGGTGGTTGTATCTGAAGGTCCTAAGGTAGCCAAACAGGTAGAAAAGATGGGAGCAAAAGCCGGAAGGATACTTTGGGTGCCTAGAGAGGGAATTAGTCATCAGGAAAAAGGAGGCGATAGGTCTCAGAGACTTGTGCAAAGGCACTTATTTTGAGTACTGTGTACAGTTCTGGAGACTGCATCTTCATAAGGATATAAAGAGGATGAAATCTGTCCAGAAGGTGGCTACTTAAATGATCAATGGTCTTTGTCGTAAAGCATATGGGGACAAACTTAAAGAAGTAAATATGAGTATTTTTTAAGAAAAATGAGAGACAGGAGATAGAGGCATTTTACTTCTCCTTGTATAAATGCAAAGGAGGGAGGCCTCTTTCAATTGGAAGGAGGCTCTGGAACAAGAGGTCATAGGACAAAGGTAAAAGAGAGACTCGAGCAATCTAAGGAAATTTTTTTTCTCATAAAGGGTAGTGGATGTGTGCCACAGCCTCCCAGCGTAAGTAGTGGAGATGAGGCAAAAGAGAACCTGTTTCAAGCTTAGAGGATCGCTGATGGAGTATAAGGGATTATAGGGTTTGCTAGTTGGTATGGATAGGCAGACTAGATAGGCTATGTGGTTCCTTTATCTGCTGTTTTCTATGTGTCTTTCTGTGTGCCTAATTTCTCCATGCATGTATGGTCAGCAATTTTCTGAAAGCCTTTTTCTTTTTAAAACATACTTCCTTATCGTTCCTCCAGTTTAGTCCTCCACCTCTGGGTTGTGCACCTTCTCCTGCAGCTTGGAGACTGGGCATGTCAGTGTCTTGACATCACTGGATATAGGCTGCTGGTATCTCCCATGAGCCCCCAGTGTGTCCAGTCTCCATGCAGCAGGAGGATGATGTGAGCCTAGGTGCTGGGCTCACTTGAGGAACACATATGGTGCACTTTAGTTAGGGTTTAGACTTCTATTTCTTAAATTTACCCTCTTTCTGATTTAATTTGAAAAGGATTGTTCATTTTCATTTTAATAGCTTCATTTCTTTCATTGCTTTAGGGATTTCCCCTTACTTCATATTAATTTGGTTTGACTTTTAAATTAAGGTCCTGTACCTTTAAAAAAAAAAAAAAAAAAAGGAAAAGAAAGGAAATGAGGCTCCCTCCAAGCCTTCCCTCGTTTGGGGCTGTTTTCGCGTCCAGTACCGCTCCACTTGGGATCTCTCCCCCTGGACTGTACGGGGTAGAGCTCTGTGGGATGCACCAGCACTCCCCCCCCCCCTTTGCTATCGGGGTGAGAGAAGCGGCAGTGTGTTTTCTGGCAGTGGATTGAACTACGGCAGCGGTAGGAGCAGCCCGCGCCGCATTGCGGTTCGAGGGCTGCACTGAGCTTGGCGAGAGCAGCGCTACTAAGTTGGGGCACTGCAGGTAAGGCCTTTGAGCACGAAAAGGTTACCTTGCTGTTTGGTGCCAAATCCGGCCTGACGAGAATAGGCACCATTTTCTGAGTCCTTTTGGTGCCGCGTGGCAGAAACTGCAGCAGCCCAAGCTTGGGGGGTAAACACAGGAAGAATGGGTTCTTTTGTGTTTTCACTTATTTAGATGCAACTTACTTTAATTTAATCCCTTTTTATTTGGTTTTCGGTTACCTTCAATTGCTCGTGGGTTTCCGGGACTAGGTTAGTTATTTTGATTTAAGGCTTTATTTTAATAGATAAAAAGTTAATTCTTCCCCAGAGTTCAACAGCTTACCGAGCACTCAGGCAGGACTTAAAGCAAGGGGGTTCAGGGCAAGCTATTATGTATCTTGCATTTGCTGGCAAGCCAGACAGGGGGGAAAACCAGAGTAGAAGAGCTCGCGGCATGATTTAAAAAAATGTTTGTTTCTTTTGATCGCGTCAATTTGAAAACATGGAGCCGCCAATTAAAAAAAAAAAAAAAAAAAAGACAGAGAACGTGACTTTGGGCGCCAAATAAAGCTGGTTGAGGCTGCAGCATTGCCAGTGCTCTGCGGGCTAGTGACAGCAGCGGTGGCCCGTGCCAGGCTCTCAGAGCAGATCTGCGGCATTGAAATGGTCAGATTAATTAAATGTATAATAGGTCTCCCTTCCCCTGTTTCATAGATGATAGCACCTTGCATTTTAACTCTGTGTGATGATCCCTTGTTTAGGATTAAATGGGTTGCCACCTGAATGCTGTTCAGCGTTAGGGTTTCAGGTGCATGGGGGGTGTTAAAGAGCTAGGTCCTACCCCCTCCCTCATGCTCAAATATTGGGCTGTGGGTGTACAGTTGTTGGAGAAGCAAGGGGTGCAAAAACAGGGGAAAACCGATTTGGCTTCGCTAAGCTCATTCCAGTGGACTACTTAACGTCAGCCATCCAGGGGGAGCGGAAGTCATTTTGATCAACGTATTTTAAATGCTAGCCACTGCAGTTCTGGTATTTGGAAAGTGGCCATCTCTGAATATTCGCTAAAGTGGTCGCTGCAGGTACTCTCCAAAGAGCAGTGATATTCAGCCACTATCTGTACAGCCTTTCCACATTGCACTTGGGAGAGCGTTTGCTATGGGGGCCTATGAGCCTGCACAACCCTGGCACCCTATTATAAAATTATTCTTCTTGTGAACAGATATCCCTATCATGGATAAAGTGCATGTCCCTACAGAATGTGCATGGCCAAAGAAAAGAGTGTTCATTTTTGAATATTCCAAAATTTTCCCATTTCTGGGCTTTTCGGTTCATTTCATGCATTCCATTTTTAAGGTGCAGATGGTATGCATGGGGGAACTTATGTACATGGGCATATTTAGTGTACGAATATTAAGGTTCAGGTACTGTGCGTACAAAGGATAGGTGCGCTCCAAAAAATTTAGGTACTTAATAAAAAAAAAAGGGATGCCTGGCATTACTGCACGTACCCATGTTACATTAAAAAAACAAAACAACCCCCCCCCCCCCATGACTTTGGAAGAAGGAATCTGCATCTAGCCCTCTTAGAGGAGGATGCTTTACATTGACGGGGTTTGCTTTGGCATGTTTTATTCTCCGGTGGTTGCTTGCCTTAGGCACCCAAATCAGTAGAGGGTAAATCCCATGCGGACCTGTAGGAGAAGATTTTGCACCTGCAAGGTAACGCAGGCTGTAGGAGTACCTGTAGGAGT
This sequence comes from Ichthyophis bannanicus, assembly GCA_033557465.1. Taxonomy (NCBI): domain Eukaryota; kingdom Metazoa; phylum Chordata; class Amphibia; order Gymnophiona; family Ichthyophiidae; genus Ichthyophis; species Ichthyophis bannanicus. The sequence goes on along the minus strand of CM066042.1, from coordinate 59,249,342 downwards.
AGATTTCGCAACTGCAAGGTAACGTGGGCTGTGCCCTCTATGCGGCAGGCTTCGAATCAGGCAGCGGCAGACCATTCTCTATCTATTCGTGGGCTGGCAGTTGCAACAGTCGACAGAAGACGCTGGCAGGTGTCGGTCATTGGATTACCTATTGCAATTGGTAGCGGTGGTACCGGGGCCGCTATCAGGATGCGGCGTCGCTCCTTTGCCGTTTTGTGTTCGGTGACCACAGAAGGACAGGCCCCTCAGTCCAAATTTGGCCCGGAAAGGTATGAATCGTGGCTTTCAGTTACGCGGTGCTGGGGGGCAGCCTTGCGGTCGGTCATTCTGGAGGTTTGCCCACAAGGTTTCTGGAGTTCCTCCGGTTTCACGGAAGCGTGTTTACATGTCCCAAACCGGCTGGAGCGTCGAAAGTTCCAGGATTGGCGTTCCTGGGGACAATGTCATTTCCAAGCACGGACCTTCGGTCTGACGTTGGCGCTGGACTCATATACCAAGATGATGGTAGTGGTGTCGGCAGCGTCTCAAAGGGAAGGCCTTCTAGTTGCTCCCTATCTTGTCGTTTGGTGAGCCGGGCACAATCTCACGCCAAATGTCTGCAGGTTACAGACAAGGTGGGGTAGATCTGGCAAAGTTTCGGTTGGGTGGTCCATGCGGCTAAAAGCCATTTAGGGATGTCCCAGGGCCTCGAATATCTGGGGAGAGGTGCGACACCCAGAGAGGAGCGGTGTCGCCGTGGGGCCGTCCTCTTCCAGTCTTGCGGCGACGGCAGTTTGTCTGTTACAGCGCCCTCGGAATGGAGCTGCTTCGGATAAGGAGCTAGAAGCGGCGACGCTGGAGATAGTGCCATGGACCACATTTTCTTATGAAGACGTTCCAAAGGGCGCTGCTTCGCCTTTGTTCGCAGCAGTCCGACTCGCTCAACAGAAGGCTTTCTGGTTTTTTCGGGTTCCGACAGTCGCTTCGGTGGTGGTGGGAGCCAGAATCTCGGAAAGTGGGCATGCCCCAAGAACACCCGCAGTGGATTCACCTGGTTACGGCTGCAAGTTGCGGACTACATTGCGGAGATCTCTACATGGCAACGCACTTGGACCGGAGGTGAGAGCAGATGGTCGTTCATCTAGTTTGAACTCAGAGCAGCGTTTCTTGCGCTACAGTTAGCTGGTGCGACAGTGGCAGGCCGAGCGGTGCGGGGGCTATCGGGCAACTCCGCGACAGTGGCACGCTTCAATCGACAAAGGGGAACGGGCAGCGTAGTCATAGAAAGGGTAGTAGACATGCTGTTACATTGGTTCGAACCTCCAATACGTGCAATCTTGGCAGTACACATTGCAGAATGGGATGATGTGATGGTGGACTTCTTCAGCAGGATCCAAGTGGATGCCGGGGAATGGACGTTGCGTCCTTGCATGTTTAAATAAATAAATAAATAAATAAATAAAAAAAATATAATATTCTAATAATGAATAACTAAATAAAATAGTCCGTAGGTGAGGGCTGTCGTTGATGGCTGTCAGGGCTATCTTCCACTAGAGTCCGGAGGAGGTCGGTGTTCTGATGCAACAGTGGATGACGTCAGATTTCTTCTATGTATTCTCCCCGTGGGTCAGCGCGCCAATTTAGTTTGATTGCTCGATAGAAAGCCTTGGGGGTTGTCTATCGTTATCGCTGGCTGGCTCTGTGCGACAGGGTCCACTTCAAGTGCCCCTGGTGGTTTGACCTTTGCTTACATTTGGCCACGTGGGGGCAAGTTTAAGGCGGTAAGGTTCTCCGGGCAACTTCATTTGCGTTTTTCCGACAAACAAGGCATAAGTACGCGGCTATCGCGTTTGTGCTCATAGGGCATATTTTGAGGACTGTCCAAGGTGGCAAGTACAGGCGGATGCAGTGTCCTGGTCTTAGGTTTGAGTTTCCTGCACGGTGGATTTTATAAAGGGGCTGGCAGCCAGTTCTTTAACAGGTCAGTTGACAGCTCCGTATGGCTAGAGAAGCAAAGTTCAGGGGGTAGCCCTGAGATTTCACGCAGATGCGTTGCGCTTCTTAAGGCAGTTTCCAGGTGGCAGCTGTTGCGTAGCATATTGGTTCCACCATGGAATCTCAACATAGTTTTAGGGGCATTAGATCAGGAAACCTTTGAGCTGTTACCCCATGCGTCTGCTAAGGCATTAACTTTATCGACAGTGATTTGGACGTCAGTTGCTTGGTGAGGTAAATTTCACAATGGCGGTCCCTGTCAGGTGGAGAACATTTTCTCTTTTTCCGGAGAAAGGAGTGGAGTTGCGACCAGTTCTTCATATTTGCCACAGGTGTTTGGTTTTTCCGTTTCTTCTAAATCGAGCGTTTTCTCTTTTTGCTCTAGGATCGGCGAAGGGGAACATCTGGGTCCGTAGTTTGCGTCTCTTGCCTCTTGCACATACAGAGAGGGCAGAGGCACTATTTAAGAGTTTAAGAATTTTTGCAATTTCAGCTGTCTATTGTCCTAGTTGGGGGTTTCCGCAAAGGGGCAGCGACGGCGAGGACGTTTTTCGCCACAGGTATGGAAGAGGCGAGGGCGTCAGCCTAGATGTTGCTGGGCGGTCCAGTGCCAGTGGGTTTACTGCTTCACTCTATTGGAGCGCAAGCGATGTCATGAGCGGAATACAGTTTGGGTACGCTAGTAGCATTTTGTAGTACGGTTACCTGATTATCTTTCTTTTCTGCCTTGCAGTAACTTTTACCACCTGGAGGTTCTGGCGGCGAGCGATGCCTGTTTCGACTTCGCGGAGTAGCGATCCGGGTGGAAAGGCCCCTCCCAATAATTACTGCTCTGATGCATTCCAGAGGTGGAGGACTAAACTGGAGGAACGATAAGGAAATGGAAATTACACTTACCTGGTAATAGTTGTTCCTTGAGTGATGACAGTTTAGTCCTCATTCCCACCCAGGGGGGTGTTTTTCTTCTGAGTTTATTTTCAGACGGAGTGGTGCGTCAATTTCAAGGAGTGGAGTGGTCATTTCAGACTCTGGATCGCAGTGAGTATTCCTCTCTGATCTGGTTGTTCCTTCTCGCTTGTTTAAGGAGGGGATGGCACAGGAAAAGTGATAGCGTAAAGGAAATGTGAACGTAAAAAGATTAATAAATAAAATAATAAAGTTAAAAAGGTCTCTCAAATTGAGGGATGGATAGTTCGTTTAAAGTTACGTATTAACTACTTATTTGTTGTTCCTTTGAGTTGGCTTTGTCAATAGTACACTGGGGGCTCATGGGAGATACCAGCAGGCTATATCCAGTGATGTCATGACTTTGACATGCCCAGTCTCCAAGCTGCAGGAGGAAGTGCACAACCCAGAGGTGGAGGACTAAACTGTCGTCACTCAAGGAACAACAATTACCAGGTAAGTGTAATTTCCATTTTACATGTGGTGAGAGCTTTTATAAAATTAACCCCAATTTGTATTTACTATAATGCTAAGTACATTTTATTCCTTATTTTCCTGGTATGCCAGTCAGACACTTGGGGGTTTGTTTTATTTATTTATTTAGTACTTAGCTCATGCCTTTCCACCAGTAGTTCAAGGCCGGATAAATTCAGATACAGTAGGTATTTTGCAAGCTCTCCAGTGACAGCAATCTAAGTTTGTACTTGAGGCAATGAAGGGCTAAGTGACTTGCCCAAGGCCCCAAGGAATGCCAGTGGCTTTGAACTCTGGTCTCCTTAGTCACCAGGCTGCTTTTCTAACCACTAGGCAGCTCTTCCACTTCCTAGTCAGCAGGTGGAGACAAAGAACACAGCTTTCTAGTGATGACATCCACACAATATGGGAGTGGTGCAGTACTGGACTAGCTGGTATTCTCTGCCTCCAACGGAGAGTGGCAACATCTGGATTGGTGTAGCAGGAGTTTCTTGTTTGTCTTCCAGGGCTTGGCCTATGGACAGTGCCCTTGGTGGAGAGGAATTGGAACTCCTGCTCTTAAAGCACAGACTAAGAGCCATGGCACTCTAGTGACGTATCTATTGTTCGCGGTAAGTCCACTTGGATTCCCCCTCAGTGCACTGATCCAGTTATTGAAACTTTTGAAAAAGTAGTGACTCAACAGGTTACAGAGGTTTTAAGAGGACATCACTCTACCTTTCATAATATTACATACAATGAGAGAAAAGCTATTACATCGCTTCAAAAGAATAATGCAATTATAATCAAGCCAACTGATAAAGGCGGGGCGGTCGTTATTATGGATAAAGAATATTATGTAACAGAGATTAATCGTCAATTATGTGACACTGTGTTCTATCAGAGATTAGATGGAGATCCTACTCAGAATCTTAAGAAAAGTATTGACAATCTGGTTATTTCAGCATTTGAAATTGGATATATTACCGAAAAAGAGAGATCATTTTTGACGGTAGATAATCCCATTATCCCTACGATATATATCATTCCGAAGATTCATAAATCTCTTGAGGCTCCGCCAGGTTGTCCTATTGTTTCGGCCATTGGCTCTTTATTGGAACCTATTTCTAAGTTTTTGGACTTATTACTACATCCATTTATACATGACATGTGTTCTTACGTTAGAGATTCCTCACATGTTATACAGATATTGTCCACCTTTGATCAATTTAGTCCAGATTTGATTTTGGTCACTCTTGATGTAGAATCTCTATATACTAATATTCCCCAATTAGCAGCTTTACGTATTGTTGAACAATTTCTTCTCAGAAGAACTAAACATAAATGCATGCCTACTGCCTTCCTTATCACTTTAGCACATTTCGCTCTTTGTGAGAATTTTTTCTGCTTTAGGGATTTGTTTTACAAACAGGTCAAAGGTCTTCAATGGCCCCAGACATAGCAAATCTCTATATGTTCCATTTCGAAGACAGTTTTTTTAAGATCTCATCCTTTTAAGTCCAATGTTGTCCTTTGGATACGTTATATTGATGACATTTTGATTCTTTGGAAAGAGTCCATTGATACTTTCCCAATTCCATTCTTGGATTAATCAGTTGGACGATAACCTGCGTTTTCAAATGACCTATGATTTGGATCGGATTTCTTATCTAGATTTACTAATTAAAAAAGAGCAAGACTCTTTTTCCACTACTTTGTTTAGAAAACCAACGGACAGAAATAGCCTATTACACTACAAGAGTTTTCATAATCCATCACTTAAAAACAATTTACCGGTCAGTCAGTTTCTGAGAGCGAAAAGGATCTGCACCAGTACCCATGATTTTGAAAAACAAGCTCAAAGTATGAAAGAGAGGTTCCTGGCAAGACAGTATCCTGTCACCTCAATAATGCTTACATTAGAGCTCGAGATACTCCTCAAGAAGAATTACTTAGGGTTAAAACACGGAATGAAGACATGGGTATGGTTTGCCCTCTTATATACTCCTCACAATCTAGAAACATTATTAAAATTCTACAGAAAGAGTGGCACTTAGTACAAACACTTCCAGCATTTCAAAATTTAAAACTAACCGTGGCACATAAACGTAACATCAATTTGCGCAATCTTTAGGTTACCTCCTCCTTTACTGAAAGAAAGTTATTATCTACACTTAAAGGCAGTTTCAATGTGGAAAGTGTTCAGTGTGTTTGAACTCTTTACCAGTACGCAATTCCTTTGTTCATCCTTTTACCAATCAGAAATTTTATATTGACGATTTTGCCAACTGTGAGACGAAGAATGTTATTTATGTAATTCAGTGCCCCTGTAAATTATTGTATGTAGGTAAAACCACCCGCAGTATAAGAACTAGAATAGTGGAACACAAAAGTTGCATAAAACGTGGGTTGTTTGATAAACCCTTAGTGGTTAGAAGCTCCTCACAAAATCATGGATTTAAAGGTTTTTTTGTTATCAAAAAAGTAAGGACTAACTGGAGAGGTGGTGACATTAACAAAACCATCATGAGACTAGAGCAGAGATTCATTTTTCAATTAGACACTATGACTCCTACAGGATTAAACCTAGATAGGGACCTGTTGGTTTTTCTTTAACCCACATTTACTTCTGTTAACATGGTTCCTTGTGTATAATACCTCTGATGGTTCCATGTATCCACCTTCTCTCCCTTTATTTTTCCGGTTTTGTTTAGAACCCTTGTTGTTCCATTTTACAGACGATTCTTTTAATTATTTATTTATTTATTCTTTATCATTTTTTAAACAGTGTTTTAATACAATCATGTTTTTAGTCATCTAAGAGAATATACTTTGGGGCATTTGTTTATGAGTTCCAGCGTTTTCTTTACTTCACTCTTGGATTATTAACATATGCTTGATTTCAAATGTTTATATACACTATACACTTTTTATTGTCATCTGCCCACATGTCCTTGTCTCAATACTTTTCGTGTTTCCATAGTCTTTGAATACAGCTGCAACTTTTTTAATTATTTAGGAAGGTTTACTATGGTGTATTTCCATATGAGCGCTTCTTTCAGTTTCGTTCGTTGCACCTTAAGTTATCATTCTTCTTCTGCAATAAGTTTATATGTCCCCTTTAAAAATACTCAGTCTCCGCATGGGTTTTTTTACCAGTCCCGCCGCACGGGTCCTCCCCGCCCCCTTTCATACTTTTTGCTTCATAAGCGCATGTGCCGGCGTTTTTTCAGTCCGCTGTGGGTCTACAGAGTATAGACGGCAGCTCTTACAAGGTAACTTCTCCCTCGCAGTGGTTAGACTTTTATTCACTTATATCATCATTATTACACGATTCTATTGCTTATTCTTGGATTGGGCATCCCCAATTTTCCTACGTGAGATGATTTTTAAGTCTGAGTTACTCTTTCTAGTGCATGCTTCATATGCGGTTTTGGTCCCGATTGGTTATAAATTTATTTTTTGTCAAACTTTGCGAAATTCTTGGTTTTTGTGTTCTATTTTTTAAGCATTGTGTCCTTTCAGGCACATTCATGTTTTAATAGCGTCATTATACACTTTTTTTAGATGCAAGTAGTCCATGTGCAATAAACCCAGTAGTGTGTTAAGCTTTTTTTTTAGACAAGTTGTGTCATATCCTGAGCTTTGTATTATAGAGCTACTCATCACAAAGTTTATAGCTGCACTGTGCAATTTGACATTAATTTGCAGCTGTCTTCTTTCTTGCAAGATTTAATGTTCATTTTATGTTCCTTGTCCTTCACGGTTTGGCTTACTGACTCACTCCTGCTTTAATACAAGTATAATCTCTCGCACTGCTCGTTGCCATATCAATGCGTTTTGATATACATTTTATGTCCACTCTGTTAGATCCTGCCTCCTCCTCTCTCTTTTTCTCCACCTTTTGATTCATTTATTTATTTATATATTTATGTCATAAGTTATTTTAATATGCATTTGTATTTAATCCAATTATTTGTTTTTTAGTGTGAATGTTTACCTAATCAGTTTCCTAACAGTATGATGTAAGATTTTGTTAACGGCCTTCAAAAGAGGTTAGTATTTATATGCATACATTTATAAGTATATATACATTCACACGCTTTGTACATACATTTTTTTATATCCATTTTTTATATGTGTATCAGGTCCTGAGCACACTAGTTTTATTTGGTTTGATATGATATTATTGGTTTACGTATTTATTGTTTTAGGTATACTATTTTGTTGATTTTATTGTATTTATCTAATGATTTGCTGTCTGTTCTTTTACAATAATTTTAAGTGTTTGTATATTTATGTTTTTAGTTTTTTGCCTGGCTAGCCCCTGACGAAGGGTGACGAAACACGGCCTGTGTAGGGGGGTCAAAGGCTCAATAAAGGACTCTGTCTTTCCATTCCATCACGCCTTGGACTGGTTGTTCTTTGCTCTGCGTGATTGGTTGCTTCTTTAGTGTTGTACTCTTACCCTTGGTGAGGCAGGTATAGGCAGAGGGGTATCAGTCCTCCCCACCAGGGTAAGTTCAGCCTGCAGACCCTCTGGGTCTCTGGGAGAAGTAGAGGCTAGTGTCGTCCTGTCACTTCTCTGCCTTCTCTTCTTTTTTTTCTGTGGAGCTTCCTCTTCTTTTTTTGGCCTGCTACTGGGCTACAAGGCCTTATTACTATTTTAAAAAAATGAAAAAAGAGACTTAAGGCAGAACTAAAAAGTATAGGAAGACAGCTATAGCAGCCTATAGAGAAACTAATTTAGGGGGAACCCTACCGCAATGGTCATATTCTCTAGTGCATTGACTCAGGGTGGAGTTAGGGAGAGGGAGGCCAGATGCCTGAGCACTAAGGCGCTTGTAGTCAGCAATCTGAGAGGTGTGGAGGATGGCACATCAGTGACTTCTCCAGGACCAAGCAGGAAGTCAGTCTTCACATATGGGTGACGTCGGCACCGACGGAGCCCCCGTGCGGAGCATTTCCCCAGCTTTCAAAGAAAGCCTTTGGGAATGCAGCGAACCTGCGTGGTCCCCTTCCCGCCCAAGGGTGCCATCTTGCTCAGTCATAATTTTTCCGCAGAGCCCGACGGACTTAAGTTAGTGTCACCCTGAAAAAGATTTTTTTCTGCATTTTTTCACGTTCTCTTATCCGGTTCGACGCTGTTTCCCCTTCCCGCCTGGGCTTGGTACACCGGTATCGAGTTGTGTTTTCGGTTTTTGTCCTTTGCGACTAGCGTTTGCGTTCTTTTTGTGTTTTCACTGGCAGCCCGGTCTTTTGACCTTGCAGGGGCCCTTTTTCCCCCGATGGCTGCCAGCGGGTTCAAAAAGTGTGATCGGTGCAAGAAACTTATGTCTCTCACCGACACACATGACTGCTGCTTCCGATGCCTTGGGCCCGACCATGACCCGCCGGCTTGTGGCCCATGTGGCAAAATGTCGTCGAAGGCGCTTCGGAGCCTTCAGCATCAGCGTGAGAGAATTTTCTCTGACTCCACGTCCGGCTGGGCCCAGACTTCGTCAGAGGCCTCGACATCTCGGGAGTCCGACCCCGAGCGCCGTCGGGGTTCCTCTGAAAGGGAGTATCCCTCCCGGGAGCATAGAAGGAAGAAAAAGGTCACAAGGGCGGTGTCGGTGGAAGCTCCTGGTTCCACGAGGGCCAGGTCGCATAGCCCTGACCGCCACCCCGGGCTCTTGGAGCCGGAGAGGCCATCTAAGTTACCTCATGTGGAGCCGGAGTCCTTGAGTCACGTAAGTGCAGTTGTCCTCATGGACCCTCCTCCGGGGGAGCCACTGTCGGGGGCCCGAGTCGGGGGCTGCTGAGTCTCCTGAGCTTGGACTCAGGTTGACGGCCTTGGAGAGCAGCTTGGCTGCCTTCATGGAACAATAGCGGGTGCTGATCGCCGGTCTGACCGGTGCATCTGCCCCGACCACCAGGACCTCGACATCTAAGTCGACCCCGGAGACCGAGCTGATCCTTGAGTCGATGAAGTCTCGAGTCGATCCTCGGTCAAGGTCCCCCTCGACCTCCCGTGCGGGGCCAATGTCGTCGGGGCGGGTGGCACCGAGGCCCACATGGCTGGAGCCGCTCGATTTCTCCTCGGAGGAGTCCGAGTGGGAGACGGAGGACGAGTAGTCCCTGGACCCCTTCCGGACCTGGTTCATCCCTTCGGACTCACTGGAGTCCGTGCCTCGGAGACGGTCCCCCCTGGAGGATACCCGGTTCTCGGATTTTGTGAGGGATATGGCCAAGGCCTTGGCCTTCTCTGCGGACGCCAAGAAGGAGCCTCGAGCCGAGGAGCTCGATACCCTTCAGTATGATTTTCCTCCAAAGGAAGCCTTTACTGTACCGGTTCCTCCTATGCTGGAACGGCTGCTCTTCCGTATGTGGGAGGCACAGGCCTCGACGCCGGTTCTTAGCAAATGGGTCGATTCCATTTATTGAGTCTGTAAGAGCCCTGGGTTCCAGAAGGCACAGCTACCGCACCACTCCATGGTTGTGGAATCGGCCATGCACCATCTGAAGAATCAGAAGATGCACTCCTTGGTGCCCCCCGGCCGGGAGGCCCTGAACCTGGATACCCTCGGTAGAAAGTGCTTCCAGGGCTCTATGCTATCTTGCCGTGTCCAGACCTACCAGCTGTACATGGGCGTGTACCTTCGAGACCTGGCAAAGGAGATTGCCAGGTTCTCAGCTGGCCTCTCCGAGCAACCTTTGCAGAGGTTCAAGTCTTTGTCAACAGGGATTCGAGAGTGCTTGAAGTTTATCTCTCAAGCAGCCTATGATGGCTTCGAGACTTTGGCCCGGGTAGCAGTGGCCGGCATAGGTGCACGCCGTCAGGCCTGGCTACAGTCATCAGACCTGGAGCCATGGGTACAGGACAAGTTGGTCGATGTCCTCTGCCGAGGTGAAAACCTTTTTAGTAAGCCCATGACGGAAAAGGCTGCAGAAATCGAGACTGATACTCTCACCAGGACAAGGCTGTCCAGGAAGACTTCTGCCCTTTCTCAGAAAAAGAAGGGCTCGGGAAAGAAGCCCTTTATCCCGAGGAAGGATGCTGCCTACAAATCCTACCCTCAGTATCAGGCCTCTCCAGCTCCCCAACAGGGCCAGCAGGCCAAAGGGCAGGGGCATGGGCCCCGTAGGCAGAAGACCCCCAAGTCGCCAGCTCCGGCTCCTGCACAGCAGGGAGCGGGGTTTTGACTTCCACAGCATAGCCTCTTCTCCACAGCTGGCTCCACTCAGCACAGGAGGTCGGCTGACCCTATACGCCTACAGGTGGCCAGCCATCACAGGGGATATCTGGGACCTCAGCATAGTCCAAAAGGGCTATTTGCTACACTTCCACCAGATACCCCCCCCCCCCTTCTTTCCAGGGGAGCCTCCAAGACTCTCTGCACAGAAACCTCCTCCTTCAGGAGTTGGCAAGTCTTCTAAAGGAACAGGCAGTGGAACCGGTGCCTCACCACCTGAAAGGGCAAGGCTTCTACTCCAGGTACTTTCTGGTACCAAAAAGGACAGGAGGCCTCCGACCTATCCTAGACTTGCGAAACCTAAACAAGTTTCTGGAGAAGGAAAAGTTCAAGATGCTTACCCTTGGGATACTGCTGCCTTACCTCCAGCAGGGAGATTGGCTATGCTCCTTAGATCTAAAGGATGCTTATACTCACATTGTCATCCATCCAGACCACAGACAATATCTCAGATTTGTGGTGGGAGGAAACCATTTCCAGTACAGAGTACTTCCCTTTGGCCTAACTTCCGCCCCCAGGGTTTTCACCAAATGCCTGGCAGTGGTAGCGGCCTATCTCAGGAATCAGGGAATTTTTGTCTTCCCATACCTGGACAACTGGCTCATCAGGGGCCAGTCTCTTCAGGAGGCCAGACAAGCCACTCTTCGCACTGTCTCTCTTCTTCAGCATCTGGGCTTTGTCATAAACTATGCAAAGTCCACTTTGCTCCCCTCACAGAACCTAGAGTTTATAGGGGCAAGATTAGACACTCTGCAGGCAAGAGCTTTCTTGCCCGTGGACAGGGCCCACAGATTGATGGGCTTGGCCAACCAGTTCCAAAGCAATTCTCAGGTTTCCGCCAGGCGATTCCTGCGGCTCCTGGGCCACATGGCATCTACGGTGCATGTGACTTTGAATGCCCGTCTACACATGTGGGCTGCTCAGTGGTGCCTCAGAGCTCAGTGGGCGCAGGCTACAGGCGACCTCCGAAACAGAGTAAAGGTGTCCAAACTACTTTCGGACTCGCTGCAGTGGTGGTTACATCTCCCAAACCTTCTCAGGGGGTTACCTTTTCAGGCCCCAGCACACACAAGGGTGCTGACGACCGATGCTTCCTTAAAGGGCTGGGGAGCACATTGCCATGGCACGTGCACTCAAGGCCTCTGGTCTCCTCGGGATGCCACACAGCAGATCAATCTTTTGGAGCTGCGAGCAATCCGCTTAGCTCTACAGACTTTTTCTTATGCCCTCTCTCACCAGTCTGTCTTAGTTCAGACAGAAAATCAGGTAGCAATGTTCTATGTGAACAAGCAAAGGGGCACAGGGGTCCATACTCCTGTGTCAGGAGGCGCAGGCCCTTTGCTCCTTTGCAGTCAAACAAGGCATGCTTCTCAAAGCAGTTTATCTACCTGGTCAGGAGAACTTCTTAGCAGACAAACTAAGCAGGATTCTCCAGCCTCACGAATGGCAGTTGAATCCATTGGTTGTCCAGCAGATCTTTCTACGATGGGGGCTCCCATTCATCAATCTCTTTGCGAGCCCACTGAGCCATCAGCTACCCAGGTTTTGCTCCAGACAGCCACATCCCCTGAGAATGGCAGCAGATGCTTTTCTGATCTCTTGGTCTACGGGCCTCCTGTATGCGTTTCCTCCCACGCCCCTGGTGGCCCAAACTCTGTTCAAGATTCTACGGGAAAAGGCATCGGTCATTCTGGTAGCTCCCAGATGGCCGAGGCAGCCGTGGTTTCCACTTCTTCTGCAGTTGGCAGTGGAAACTCCATTCCCTCTGGGGTTACAACCCGATCTCCTGTCTCAGGATCAAGGTTCCCTTCTGCACCCCAATCTCAGGTCCCTCAATCTGATGGCCTGGCTGCTGAAAGGATAGTGCTAGCTCCCTTACCTCTACCTAGGGAAGTTGAGGAGCTGGTCCTGGCCTCGAGGAGGCAATCCACCAGAAAGTCCTATGCACTCTAGTGGCGCAGGTTCGGAGTGTGGTGTGCTCAGCACAATGAAGATCCTTTCTCCTGCCTTGTGCCAGTAGTGCTACAATACCTACTTCACCTGTCAGACCTAGGCCGTAAGTCTAACTCTGTTCTGGTCCACCTCAGTGCTCTTTCGGCACACCACTCACCGGTGGAGGGACAGGCGCTGTAGGCTCACCCCTTGGTGTCCCGCTTCCTCAGAGGCCTGCTTTTGCTCAATCCTCCGATTCGTCCCGCTGCCACTGAATGGGACTTGAATGTGGTTGTCAGCATACATTTCATGCAGCTTTGTACTCTGGTGATTTCAGTCTCCAAAGGTAATAGGACAGTTTACAAGATGAGATTAACTCTGATCCCCTGGTGATTTCAGTCTCCAGGGCCTGTCTGCAGCCCGGCCTTGCTAAATCAAGAATGGCAGACCTCAAAGGGAGTGGCTAAAAACAATAGCAGACCTCAAGGGGAAGTGCTGGAGAGGATTCAATTCACTATAAAGGACAGAAACACTTCCTCTTGCTCTCTCTCTTCCACTATTCATCGGAAATGAAGGACAGGAGGCTCTGATAATCTATTTTCTCCCCCCCTCCCCCCCCTCTCTCTCTCTCTCTTGCCATGAGGCTCTGACCCACATGTTCTGGCCTCTCTCTGTAGCGGCGGAATGCCACCAAACCAATTACACCAGGAGTCTTTATCAAGGTTCAAGCAAGTTTATTGTATACAAGGCAGTCTAAAAGTGACAGAGCCCTGCTTTAGCGGAAACATGTTCATTTTATACAGCCAAAACATTTTGATACATAAAAACATTCTATTGGTCTCATGCTAATTTCTACAAACTTTCTATTGGTCTGACATTTCCCTGAATTTGACCAATCAGGATCTATGCCCTTTGCTCTACTTTCTCCAGCTAGCTGAACAATGGCTTGGTTCAAACCTGGTTACTTTCCTTCATCAAGGTCATATCTAGCTCCTAAAATATGTAAGTAACAATTCTGAAGTAATGATTTAACATACAGGCATTGTATTCACTTTGTGCAAACTCTGCTATAGCAATATTTCATTCTAAAGTAATATTCAATTCTTGTCTTTTAATTTTTATATGTCAGCACTACTGAAATCCAAGCTTGGTTCTGAGGCCTGTCATTTTTCAGGTTCAGGCTTATGGCCTAGTCTATAGGTCTTGGCTACCACATTCCTCCCTTTGATTATTCTCACCCAGAATGTTAAGATGGGTGAGAAACAAATCACTTATACTTGAGTTGTTGCCATGTTATGTGGTATAGGCTGATACCGTCTTATAGCTAGAAGCTTAGCAGTTGTCTTTCTTTCTACAATATTCTCAATGAATGTAGATATATTACGTAGGCAGAGGGGTAAAATGCATGGAAGTATTAAACATGTTATCACTACTAGTGCTGCAATTACCGCAAGTGTTTTCAGGCCACCAAACATTGAGAACACAGAACCAAACCATCCATTTAACTCTAGTCCATGCCAGGGTTGAACTGGTATGTATGTTTGCGCATATGTTCAGCAATTTCTTCTACTACATGACCTTCATTATCTATTTGTAAACAACAATTGGTTAAATTCAATTTTCCACATACTCCTCCTTCAGCTGCTAGTAAATAATCAAGTGCTAAACGATTTTGATATATAGCTCTACGCATTTGAGTACTTTGCCTGGCTAAGAGCGTTAATGCCCTACTTGTTTCATTAGTTATTATTTCTACAACAGCTTGCAAACGTATAATTCTATTCAACATATAAACTGGGGTACGATATCCCCATGTGCTATCTTGCTCCCAAGTGGCAGGTCCATAGTAGGAAATAATTCTTTCAGGTGGCCACTCATCCGTACCACCCCATTTGTCCCATTGACCTATTTTTAAGGCTTCTCTTTTCTGTCTTCTGTATATTGGGTATCCTAGCTGTTCTCCCTGGGCAGTGGATAAAAGAAAGAAGGACGGTCTTATTGTTCCCAATACACACGCTCCTCCCCAATTAGGAGGAAGTTTAGCATATGCTCTAGTTCCACAAATCCAGTAAAGCCCTGGTGGAGCTTGCCAGGTATTACGTGATACTAGATTTGTCCATAACTTAGCAAGTTCAGGAAAAATAACTAGAGGATTGGTGGGTTCAGGATCTTTTACTCCTGACCACCAGGACGTCTTTTTCGTTGAGGCATTATAAAACTTCTGGCTGAGACAGACCAGCTGTCCAACCTTTGCAGTAAATTGTGGCCCAATACGTGCAAAACATAGACGTCCCACAATGGGGTTAGCTAATACCCATTCACTTGTAGCTTTATGAATATTTGTATAATTATATGATACAGAAAAATTTAATTCTTGTGCTTCCCATGGCCATTGATCTCCCATTTTAGTTCCTCCACAGAAGTAACAATTAGTTATATTGAGACTGGTTACTACGGCTCCAGCTAATTCAAGAAACACATTCTGTGCGGCATGAGGAACTTCAAACTGTGATTTCATAGTTTCATAGAATGTATGGTGTATTCTATATGGTGATGATACATGAGTTTTAGTGTTAAGTTGTATATATACAAAAGTTCCAGGATCTGATCCGCTGCTATGCGTAAGCCAAATCTATATCCTTGTTTCCATTGACTAGGATTTATGACCAGGAGCCTTAAAGGATTACAGGCACCTTTCTTACATGTCTTTGGATTAGATAAAGACAGTTTTTCTAAATTGGCTCTACGATTATCTCCTTCCTGTCCTGTAGGGCTACCTGACCATGTAGCATAGTATACACATTCCCATTTTGGACAGTAATAATCAGCTTTTGAAGGTTTACCATAATGTGTTGGAGAGTGTACCCCTGTACATATTCCCCATTTATATGCTCCTTCAGGACACATATATTTATCATCAACATAATAATTTCTCTCCCAAGTCCCACATTTCTGATTATAGTTTCTGTTTATGGCATCACAAGCATCAAAGTATAGAGCTGCAGGTTTTGTAGGGTCTTCAAGTTGTTGAGTAGCATTTAAAAGAGCTCCATCTTCATCATTCCATCGTATTTTTAGCACATAATAGGATGGATTCTGTCGTGGGTGAAAACAAGTTCTGCTCTTTCCTTTTGTGCAAATGTTCAGTTCCGTGCCATTATATATGCATTGACTCACTATACCTGTACAAGTATAGTAGGTATGATAAAGCAAAGTCTGTGTAATCTTTTCTCCAGTACGGGTAGTAGTTATGCATGCAACACAGGGTGGCAAGGCAAAAGTCAGTTCAAAGCATCTCAAGGCTGCTATCAAGATGAAACAGTAGAGAATCATGATGAAAAGTCTCTGAAGAATTAGTGCAAATCTTTGAAAAACTAGTGCAACTGTTGATAATTCTTGACCACAAAGTCGTCTTCTTCTTTACTTTACGTTGACCTGTTTTGCTCTCAGTAGCATGCAACAGGTGTAGTGTTGATTGTAGATCCTCAAGCTTCCGCTGTACATGACCTTACCAATTTCATTGGTAGGTGTGTAGAGCTGTAGATTCCAACGTATTTCAACAAACACAGTCCTTTTAGTTTGCACTGTTGATCAAAATGGCACAAAGATTTTCAAATAATATAGTCCATAATACAGTCTCTTTCTGTTGATAATATTCTCTTCAGAATAAACAAATAGTCTCTTGGGATTCAGGATTTCTATATTGGCACAGTCTCTTTTAAAAATTTCCTGAATTTTTCAATTTGCTTGTTTTCGCAAAGTTAGCTGCAATGGAACTTCTGGATCATGTTCTGATGTCCACTGGTCTGACTCTGGAGCTGCTGCTGATTTCACTCTGCTGTGATGAATCCAGGGTTCGAGTTCTGCAACTTTCACTGCTGTAGGTGTTGACAGGATGACGACATATGGTCCTCTCCAGTATGGTTCCAACGGTGTCTTCTTCCAGTCTTTGACCCACACCGAAGTACTGGGCTTATAAGGATGCAGCGGTTCAGTCAGGTTGATGGGTAATTGGTCTTGTACCCATCTGTGAAGATTCTGCAAAATAGAACTTAGTGCTAATAGTTCTTGCCTAGTAATTTCAGATCCTATCTGCTTCATATCCCCTTTGATCCCTTTAACAATAGGTGAAGGTCTACCATACAAAATCTCATAGGGAGAAAGTCCTAATGACTTAGTAGGTGCTGAGCGTATTCTTAAGAGCTATTGGAAGTACCTGTGGCCATTTTAAATGTGTTTCCTGACAAAGTTTGGACAATTGAGATTTCAGAGTTCTATTCATTCGCTCTACTTTCCCTGAACTCTGAGGTCTGTATGCTGTGTGTAACTTCCATTGTATCTGTAGAGCTTTAGCTAACTGTTGAGTTACTTGGGATATAAATGAGGGCCCATTGTCTGACCCTATGACTAATGGTATTCCAAATCTTGGAACAATTTCACGAAGTAGGACTTTAGTGACCTCTCTGGCTTTCTCAGTCCTGGTGGGAAAAGCTTCTACCCACCCAGAGTAGGTACACACTAGAACAAGCAAGTAACGGTATCCATTTGCTTTTGGCATTTCAGTAAAGTCCACTTGAAAATTACTCATGGGAGTAACTCCTGTTGATTGAATTCTTATTGGTAGATTAGGACCTTGTTTGGCATTGTTTTTGGCACATGTTTTACATTGACGAGCTACTGAAGCTGTCAAAGGTCCCAACAAAGAAATATAGAAATGAGGTTTCAAAGCTTTTGTCATTGCAGTTTTTCCATAATGTGTTGCTTGATGAAATGCTTGAACAAAGGCTAAACTTAATGCTTCAGGAATCACTATTTCCTTAGCAGAACTCCAGTCCAGTCCCTTTACTCTCGGGTTGCGCAACCCTTCCAGCAGCTTGGAGGCTGAGCCCATCATCGTTTTGATGATGGTGTGGTATAAATACCACTGGCACCGCCCCTAGGCACCAGTATTCTCAGCCTCCAAGCAGCTGGAGGGTTACCGTAAGCCAGGAGCTTACTGGTCCTTTAGTTTCCTTTATATTTAATTTAATTTAATTTCTTTAATTTACCTCCCTTTTCCTTTTTTGCCTGTTTCTTTAATTGCTCTCTGGGCTCTCCTCCCCCCTCCTCCCTCCTTCTCGGTCCCCGGTATCCTTGAAGGAGAAGGCTTGCTAAGCAGCGGGGTGTAGCGGAGTGTTCGGGATCCCCCCCCCCCCCTGCGGGCCCGCCGACTGGATCGCCGACCTCCTCACCGCTCACCTTTGTCTCGCGCCGAAGCCCCCGAGGCGGGCTGAGCGCTAGAGACATCACGGCAAAGGAGTCCCGTTCGGGGGCAGAGCTCGCAGTCAGCAGCGCTCCTTCTGCTCTTCTGCCGCCTCGCGCTTACAGCGATTGAGCAAGCTGAGCGCTTGAGGCGGCATCGGATCGACGAAGCGAGTTCTCAGAGGGAATACGGAACGCCGCGGCGAGAACAAGCTCGCCGGCCGCATGACCTGACTCCACGTGGCTGAGGCCTACCACGTGGAGTCTAGCTTCAGTCAGCGGCTCCAGAGTGTGCAGCACGAAACAAAGTATCAGGACATCCAAATCGCAAGTATTGTGGAGCCATATATTTTTTGATTGCTGTATAGTTTTAATTTTAATTTTAATTTTATTTCTTTCCTTATTTTGGGTTTAGGCTTAGCTAGGTCTGCCGTTCAGGGGTGAGGCCCCACCCCACCCCCCTTCCCTTCCCTGCGGTTGGAAAATCTTCCATTTAAGGGGATTTATGTTTAATTTAATTTAATTTCTTTTAACCTTTACCCTCAAGACCCAAAATTAATAATACTTATTTTGGAAGAAAGATGACGGGTAAATTGCGCTGCCTGTCCTGCGGAACCCGCAGAGTAGCAGATTCTGAGGCCGGGATCTGCCGGAGTTGTGCTACTGAAGCAGCCTCCGTGGAGCAGGAAATTCAGCTGTCCATGGACCACACTTCTCAGGGGTCTCAAGGGCTCCGGGAGGGGGGAGGAGATTCTCCTTCCTCTCCCCCGCCCTCTACCTCGGCATTACCAGGCCCCTCTCAGGCCCTTCCCCCTGCTCCCGGTGCAGCAGAGGGAGGCTGGGAACATTTTTCTCCAGAATTTGTCCTCCTGTTACACAAAGCCTTTTGTATGAGGCAACAGGGACTCGGGGAGCCGTCGCTGCTAAAAGATTGTATCCGGCCCGGCCCAGGGAAGACAAGCTCACATGATCCCGGAGCCCCTCCTAAGCGCGCTAGGCTAGTGAGCGAAGAACCCCTCACCTCTCCTTCTCCGATCACTCCAGATGAGGAGGGATCAGACAGAGAAGTGGGGGAGGAAGAGGAAGAGCTTGAGGAGGGGGAGATTCCAGAAGAAGAAGAGCACTCCCGGATAGTTAGAGTTTTTCGCCGGGAGGAGCTCCCAGCCTTGATTAATGAATCCCTGAAGGTGCTCAATATGGCATCAGACATCCCTGCAGAGGAAGAAACGTTAGAGGACCCATTGATTCAAGCCGTCAGAAAAACTCAGAAAGTCTTTCCGGTCCACAGAGTGGTACGCCAGATGATCCAGGAAGAGTGGAATCAACCGGAGTCCAGTCTAAGAGGGGTGAGGGCCATGTCTCGCCTGTACCCTTTGCCAGAAGCTGACAAGGATCTACTGAAGTCCCCAAGGGTAGACGCAGCGGTGTCAGCGGTGACAAAGAAGACGACCATTCCGGTCGAGGGCAGCGCTGCGCTTAGAGATAGTCAGGATAGAAAGCTGGATTCTCTCTTGAAGCAAGCCTTTGACGTTAGTGCCCTCGCCCTGCAGGCCTCGGTGTCAGGAGCATGGGTAGCAAGAGCCTGCCTGAGGTGGGCTCAACAGCTTCAACTAACGGATGGCGCCTCTTCTGACGCACAGTCTAGTGCTGCGCGGTTAGAGTCGGGGTCCGCCTTTCTAGCAGATAGCCAGTATGACCTTATTAGGAGTCTAGCAAAAAATATGGCCTCGGTAGTAGCAGCCAGAAGATATCTATGGCTGCGCAATTGGGCGGCGGACCCCTCCTCGAAGGCTCGGCTGAGTCGCCTGCCCTTCAAGGGGAAGCTGCTGTTCGGTGAGGACCTGGAAAAGTTGGTGAAGGATCTGGGCGAGTCTAAGGGAGGTAGACTCCCGGAGGATAGACCTAAGCAAAGCCGCTCGACTGTCCAATCCAGAAATCAGCCCGAGGGACTTTCGGAGGTTCCGGCCGGCAAGACAGAATTTCTTTCCTAGGGGTCGCCCCACGCCTAGAGGACAAGGCTTCAGAGGGTTTCGGGGAGCTGGAAGAGGTTTTGGAGCTTCCTCCTCATCCTCTGCCGCTAGGAAAACACAATGAAACGACGGGGGCCCAGGAAAAAGGCCTGCTGGTAGGGGGTCGGTTAAGGCAGTTCCTTCCCGCTTGGGCCCGAGTCACATCCGACCGTTGGGTACTGGAAGTAATCAGAGAGGGTTATGCTCTCGAATTCACGAAGCAAGTTCCCCCAGCCTTTATGCTGTCTCCCTGCGGCTCTCCAGAGAAGAGGGCAGCAATAGAAGACACCCTTTCAAGGCTGATCAAGTTAGGAGCGGTGACTCCCGTCCCCAGAGACCAATACGGTTCCGGTCGATACTCGATCTATTTTGTGGTACCAAAGAAAGAAGGGTCCTTCCGTCCAATCCTGGACTTGAAGCAAGTCAATCGCTGTCTCTCGGTTCCTCATTTTCGGATGGAAACCCTGAGGTCGGTCATCGCAGCGGTAAGACAGGGGGAGTTTCTAACATCACTAGACTTGACGGAAGCATACTTACATATCCCGGTACGAAAGTCCCATCAGCAGTTCCTGAGATTTGCAGTGCCGAGGGGTCATTTTCAGTTCCAGGCTCTTCCCTTTGGCCTAGCAACAGCTCCAAGGACATTCACCAAAGTAATGGTAGTGGTAGCCGCGGCCCTCCGCAAGGAGGGGATCCTAGTACATCCATACCTGGACGATTGGCTGATTCGGGCAAAATCCGAGTCGGAGAGTCGCACCGCTACAGCCAGAGTGGTGGAATTCCTGGAGGAATTGGGATGGGTCATCAACCGGGCAAAGAGCAGTTTAGTTCCCTCGCAAGAGATCGATTACCTCGGAGCGAGGTTCGACACAAGAAGAGGAAGGGTTTTCCTGTCGGAACAGAGGTTAAGAAACCTCAGGAGCCTGGTCTCTCGCTTCATTTCAAGACGAATCCCTACCGCCTGGCATTACCTGCAACCTTTGGGCACCATGGCAGCAGCGATAGAGGTAGTACCGTGGGCCAAGGCACATATGCGACCGCTTCAACGCGCATTGTTACGTCGATGGTCCCCCCAGCTTCATCCCCTATCCACGCAGCTACCCTGTCCTCTTCAGATCAGGAGATCTCTCCTCTGGTGGGAGTGCCCAAGGAACCTAAGATGCGGGATGCCTCTAGATCCACCCCAATGGATACAGCTGACGACGGATGCCAGTCTCTCTGGCTGGGGGGCTCATTGCGAGGGACAGTTCGCACAGGGGAGCTGGACCCCGGGGGAGGCTCGCTGGTCCATCAACAGGCTAGAACTGAGAGCAGTGGCGCTGGCACTCAGAGCCCTCGAGCCCCTGATCCGGCAGAGGGCAGTCCGTGTTCTCTCGGACAACGTCACCGCGGTGGCCTACATCAACCGCCAGGGGGGACGGGCAGCCCCCTGCTGGAGAAGGAGGCGGACAGTCTCTTCAAGTGGGCCGAAGCTCACCTTCTGGACTTGTCGGCTCAACACGTGGCAGGAACAGAAATGTGACGGCAGATTATCTCAGCAGACACAAGATAGACCACGGCGAATGGGAACTGGCACAGGAGGTCTTCGACCAAATAGTAGCCCTTTGGGGAACACCGATCATGGACCTCATGGCACGCTACGGAACATCCAAGGCAAGCCGGTTCTTCAGTCGGAGAAAGGAAAGGATGTCAGAAGGCTTGGATGCCCTGGTACAGAAGTGGCCCTCGGAAGGTCTCCTGTATGTGTTCCCGCCCTGGGCCCTCATAGGGAGGATCCTAAGGCGAATAGAAACCCATCCAGGTCTGGTAATCCTCATAGCCCCGGATTGGCCTCGCCGACCATGGTATGCAGACCTGGTGAGACTAACGGTTCTTCGCCCTTGGAGGCTCCCCAACAGAAAGGATTTGCTACGACAGGGTCCAGTGCTCATGCCCCACGTGCATCGATTCTCGCTTACGGCTTGGCCCTTGAGAGGGCGCGGCTCGTGAAGCGAGGTTACTCGGCTTCGGTAGTTTCGACCCTGCTGAACGCTCGAAAACGCTCGACATGCCTTTCCTATATCAGAGTTTGGCGCATATTCGAGGCGTGGTGCGCAGATCGACATAAGAGACCTTTAGAATCCTCGGTCCCGGAGGTGTTAGAGTTCCTCCAAGCAGGCCTCGAGAAAGGTTTGGCTCACAGTTCATTACGAGTGCAGTTAGCGGCCATTTCTTGTTATAGAGGAAAGGTCCGGGGCAAGTCTCTAGGTGACCACGCCGATGTAGGTAGATTCCTGAGAGCAGTCAAGCGCCTACGGCCGCAACAAAGATCAGTGATCCCTCCTTGGGACTTAAACCTGGTGTTGGATTCCCTAACCAGAGAACCCTTTGAACCAGCTAGGAGTTCCTCCCTGAAGGACTTGACTCTGAAGACAGTGTTCTTGGTAGCTATTTGTTCGGCTAGGAGGGTCTCAGAGCTCCAAGCGCTCTCTTCTCGGCCTCCCTTTCTTTCCTTTTTTAAAGATAAGGTGGTTTTGCGGACGGTTCCCTCCTTCCTACCCAAGGTCTCCTCTCCTTTTCATATGAACCAAACAGTTTCGCTCCCGTCCTTCGCGGGAGAAGCCCAAGATGAGGGGAATTCCAAACTGCGTCTCCTAGATGTGCGTAGAGTGTTGAGACGGTATCTCTCTCGCACATCTTCCTTCCGCAAGTCCGAACGGCTCTTCGTACAATTTGGAGGTCCGCGCAAAGGGGAAGCAGCGGCCAAAGCTTCCATTTCTAGGTGGATCAGGGAGGCCATTGCCTCTGCCTATATTCTCAAGGGAAGGCAAGTCCCAACAGGTCTTCGCGCTCATTCAACTCGAGCGCAGGCGGCCTCCTGGGCAGAACATAGTTTGGTGCCTCCGCTAGACATCTGTAAAGCGGCCACCTGGTCCTCTCTGCATACCTTTTCCAAGCACTACAGGCTGGATGTCCAGAGAAGAGCAGACACCAGATTTGCAGGTGCCGTACTTCGGTCCGGGTTAGCGAACCCCACCCAGGTTTTGAACTGCTCTGTTACATCCCGAGAGTAAAGGGACTGGACTGGAGTTCTGCTAAGGAAAAAGTAATTAGTCCTTACCTGCTAATTAGTGTTCCTGAAGGAACTCCAGTCCAGTCCCTGATCCCGCCCAGGTTCAGTTTCTAGTGGAATAAAGGACCGAAGTAGGAACGGGGCGGGGCGGAAGACTCCAGCCGGAGGAGCGCCGTACGGGCACAAATGAGTAAAGGCTGTGTCGGCCTGGGGTAAGCCTTCTCCTTCCCTCCCCCCCCCCGGTACTTTCAGTTAAACGAAAAAAAAAAAAAAAAAATTTGTTTTGATTTCATGTTTTTGTTGATTTGGGTGCCTTGTTTTACGCATTTTTGTTACGAGTACTTGGCAGGACTGCTTTTTCATCAGATTACTGGTGCCTAGGGGCGGTGCCAGTGGTATTTATACCACACCATCATCAAAACGATGATGGGCTCAGCCTCCAAGCTGCTGGAAGGGTTGCGCAACCCGAGAGTAAAGGGACTGGACTGGAGTTCCTTCAGGAACACTAATTAGCAGGTAAGGACTAATTACTTTTTGTCCAGGAGGTTGACTTCCCTCCTGTGGTGGAAGTTCTATCCATCCATTTCTGAGTACTCCCCCTTCTTGTTCACAATAATAGTCCAATTCTTTTGTAGTATATCTGGGATCCCATGAATTAAGAGGTACAGGAAATAGAACTGCTTGAATTGTAGTATTCTGAGTTAGTCTGTCCGGTAATGGCTGCTTTACGAGCAGAGGCATCTGCAAATCTGTTCCCTTGTGCAATTTCTCCTTTTCCTGCTTGATGTCCTCGACAGTGCATAACTGCAACTTTCTCAGGGGCCCATACAGCATCTAACAATGTCAATATCTCTGGGCCATATTTGATAGATTTTCCTCCTGAAGTTATCAATCCCCGCTCTCTGTACAAGGCTCCATGAGCATGCAATGTTGTGAATGCATACTTAGAATCTGTGTATACATTTATACAGAGTCCTTTTCCCAGTATTAGTGCTCTTGTGAGTGCTATCAATTCTGCTTTCTGTGCTGATATTCCTGAGGCTAGGGCTGAAGATTCATTTACAAGATCTAGGGTTACTACTGCATATCCAGCACAACGATGTCCATTGACTACAAGACTGCTTCCATCCACGAAGAAAGTTTGTTCTGGATCTTCAAAAGGTACATCTGTCAGGTCTGGTCGACTTGAGAATACAGTATCCATGACTTCTATGCAGTCATGATCAGGAGGGTCAGTACCAATTGGTAACAGTGTAGCTGGGTTCAAGGCCTGACTGACCATCAATTGCAATCGAGGATTTTCACACAACATGCTCTGGTACTTTAGCATTCGTGAGTTGGTGAACCAGTAATTTCCTTTGTGGTCCATGAGGGTTTGAACAGAATGTGGCACTATTACACAGAGATTTTGTCCTAGAGTGAGCTTGTCTGCTTCAGTTACTAGAAGTGCTGTAGCTGCGATGGCTCTCAGACAAGGTGGCCATCCTTTTGCAACAATGTCCAATTTCTTAGATAGATACGCTATAGGTCGCTGCCAGGATCCAAATGGCTGAGTCAACACTCCTAAGGCATTTCCTTGTGACTCATGAACATATAGACGAAATGGCTTCTGTACATCTGGTAGTCCAAGGGCTGGTGATGTCATCAGAGCTGTCTTCAGAGTCTTGAATGCTGTTTCTTGTTCAGGTCCCCATTCTAATGGAGATTGTTCCAATCCTTTGATGGCTTGATATAGTGGTTTTGCAATTAGAGCAAAGTTAGGTATCCATATTCGACAGTATCCTACTGCACCTAAAAAAGCTCTTACCTGTCTTCTGGTAGTTGGAATTGGAATGCTGCATACTGCTTCTTTGCGTTCTGATCCCAGTCGTCGTGTTCCATTGGATAGCTGAAAACCTAAATATTTGACTTCTTTTTGGCATAGTTGTGCTTTTCCTCTGGAAACCTTGTATCCTGCTTCATTCAAGAGATGTAGACGTTCACTTGTGGCTTGCAAACATTCTTCTTCTGAGTTGGTGGCAATCAGCAATCATCTACGTACTGAAGACGAATTCTTTCTCCTGGGATAACTGGATAACTTGATAAATCCTTGCTGAGTGAAGTACTGAAGATTGTTGGTGAATTTTTGAATCCTTGTGGTAATCTTGTCCAGGTAAGTTGGCCTCCTCTGGGCGTACAAGGCAGCCGACCTTCCCTTGCAGGGTCGAGTCACGGCCCACCGTGTCAGGGCGAAAGCCGCGTCAGTAGCTCATCTCCGCTCTGTTCCATTGGCAGACATCTGCCGGGCCGCTACTTGGTCTTCAAGCCAGACTTTTGCAGCCCACTACTGCCTTGAGAGAGAGAGTCCCGAAGGGACAGTGCTTTCGGACATGCAGTACTCCGTAATCTCTTTGAGGTTTAGGCAACTCCTATCCTCCGGCCCTTGTGTTGGGCTATCATACGGGGGCGTTCTCAGAGGATATTCTTATCACGGATGCTGAGGCTCTTCAGTGGGAGCCATTTTTTTCAGCTTTGGGTTCCCGGTAGCCTAGAGCTGGGGAGTCCCATATGTGAGGACTGACTTCCTGTTTGGTCCTGGAGAAAGAGTAGTTACTCACCTGTAACAGGTGTTCTCCAGGAGCAGCAGGAATCAGTCCTCATGACCCTCCCTCCTCCCCTGGAGTTGCAGTCATATACTTCATTTTGTTTTTTGCTTTTAGCTATGTCATCAGATTGAGCAAGATGGCACCGTTGGGCGGGAAGGGGACCGCGCAGGCGTGCTGCATTCCCAAAGGCTTTCTTTGAAAGCTGGGGAAATGCTCCGCACGGGGGCTCCATCGGTGCCGACGTCACCCATATGTGAGGTCTGATTCCTGCTGCTCCTGGAGAACACCTGTTACAGGTGAGTAACTACTCTATCTCTGGCTCTTTCTCTCCTGTTTATGTTTGGGGCAATGATTTGCATGGCCTCAATAATGTATGTTCTGAAGTAAGAAGAGGTAGGATGGGACTCAGGCCTTCATCTCTCTCCCAGTTGTGGCAGAGCGCTGTGTGCGCTGCACAAGGCAGCCATGTCAGAGAAGGATCGTGGCATGGTAAGCAGGGCAGCCATTTTGGCAAGATCATCTGTTTTTCCTGCCTTTGCACTTCCTTCTGGTTCAGGCCTTTCTGCTCTTATGGCCACTATGGGTGCCATGGTACTCATCCTGCGGTGGAGTCAATTTTCAGCCAGGTTTGTCCTGCTTATGCATCAGGTTTTCTGTGCTCTTCAAGAAGTCGGCTGGGTTGACCATGGGAGTTTCTGTCCCCAGAATGTCTTGGCTTGCAGGATGCATGAAAGATACTGCTGTTTCTATGTTCTTGCTGAGGATTTGAAGGATTTTGAGAAAAGACTGGGCAGTGTCTTCCTGGGAGAAGGCAAATCCTCTGAGGAGGCATATGAGCAGCTGGTCATTCCATTGTTCTGGAAGGAGGAGCTGGTGATTTTGAAATCACAGGTGATGTTGGTGCTCAGGACCTCTGATCTGATAGAGGCAGAATCCTCAGAAGGGGATCCTGTTTTGTAAAGTCTGTTGAAGCCTTCCAGGGCCTTTCCTGTGCATAGTGCTCTCTGCTGTATGTGTTAGCAGAGTGGGAGATGCCTTGTGCAGTGCTCCAAGGCATATGAAGGTCATGGGTAAGCTCTGCCTGATCCTAATTTCAGAATTAGAAGCCTTATTCCAATTGCTTAAGGTGGGTGCTTCGGTGGCTGTGGTGCCTTAGAGAACAACCATTCTGGTGAAGGGTAGTGTTGCCATCAAGGATTCCCAGCAGAATTGTCCTCAAGGATTCCCATCAGTGGAAGATGAACGTCATGCTCATGCAGATGTTCACATCTTCCATCAGACATGTTGCCAAAGTTCTGCTTTGCTTGGTGCTGCAGCTCCCAGAGTCGCTGAAGGTCACTCTTCTGGAGTCTTGGATAGCCTATCTGCCGGATGCCCTCTATGATCTAGTGCAGATTACCTCTCAGTCTGTAGTGTTTCAGAGTGGGTCACAGTAACTTTGATTCAGTAGGGCTATGCTTTGGAATGCATTACCTATATTTTTGATGCCTTTATAGTGTCTCCATGTGGTACTGCCTCCAAAAGGAGGATTGTTCAGTCTTGGCTGCATTGACTTCTCCATTTGGGTGCAGTATTTCCGGTACATCTCAACAAATGTGGCCACGAGGGTTACACAATCTATTTCATGGTCTCAAAGGATGGGCTCTTAAGGCTGGCAATTGATATTTGGTCTTGGATGATTTTTTTTTTTGCTTAGGAAGTCCCTTGGTAAGTCTGCTTGCTCATGATACTAAACAGGGATGTCTGTTAAGAACATACGAATATAACATAAGAAATGCTATACTGGGTCAGACTTAAGGTCCATCAAGCCCAATATCCTGTTTCCAACAGTGGCCAATCCAGATCACAAGTACCTGGCAGGTTCCCATAAAGGTACATAGGTTCCACAAATCTTGTCCCGGGGTAAGCAGTGGATTTCCCAGGTCCTCTTTAATAATGGTTTATGGACCTTTCTTCCAGGATCTTGTCAAAACCTTTTTTAAACCCAGCTACACTAACAGCTTATACTACATCCTCTGGCAACGATTCTAGAGTATGATTACATGTTGAGCGAAAAAATATTTTCTTTTATTAGTCTTAAATAGGTTACATTGTAGCTTCATTACGTGTCCCCTAGTCTGTCTACTTTTTGATGGTGTATACAATCGATGTATGTTTACCCGTTCCACTCCATTCATTAATTTATAGACCTCTATCATATTTCCCCTCAGCAGTCTTTCTTCCAAGTTGAAGAACCCTAACCGTTTAAGCCTTTCCTCATAGGGCTATCTTTCCGTCCTCTTTACCATTTTGGTGGCTCTTCTCGGTACCTTTTTTAATTCTGCTATATCCTTTTTAAGATATGGTAACCAGAAATGCATATGATATTTAAAGTTCTGTCGCACTATGGAACGATACAGAAGCATCGTAATATCTTTGTTTTATTCTCCATTCCTTTCCTTATGATTCCTAGCATTGTTTTGTTTTGTTTTTTGTTTGCTGCTGCACACTGGGCAGAGGGTTTCAACGTGTTATCCACTATAACGCCTAAGTCTCTTTCTCCAGGAGCAAGCAGGAAGTCAGTCCTCACATTTGGGTGACGTCTGCGCCAACGGAGCCCCTGTGCAGAGCATTTCCCCAGCTTTCAAGGAAAGCCTTTGGGAATGCAGCGTGCATGCGCGGTCCCCTTCCCACTCAAGGGTGCCATTTTGCTCAGTCTTTCTTTTTCCGCAGAGCCCAACGGACGTGAGTTTGTGTCACCCAGGAAAAGTAGATTTTTTTCGGCTATTTTGGCTTTTTCTGATTCTGTTCGATGCCGGTTCCCCTTCCCGCCTGGGCTCCGTACACCGGTATCGAGTCCGGAGTTTTGATTTTTGTTTTTTGTTCTTCGTGACTAGCGTTCGCGCTATTTTTGTGTTTTCACTAGCAGCCCGGTCTTTTGACCTTGCAGGGGCCCTTTTTCCCCCGATGGCTGCCAGCGGGTTCAAAAAGAGTGTGATCGGTGCAGGAAACTTATGTCTCTCATAGACACATATGACTGCTGCCTCCGTTGCCTCGGGCCCGACTATGACCTGCTGGCCTGTGGCCCATGCGGCAAAATGTCGTTGAAGGCACTTCAGAGCCGTCAGCATCAACGTGAGAGAATTTTCGCAGAGTCCACGTCCGGCCGGGCCTGGACTTCATCAGAGGCCTCGACATCTCGGGAGTCTGACCCCGTGTGCTGTCGGGGTTCCTCTAAGAGGGAGTCTCCCACTCGGGAGCACGGAAAGAAGAAGAAGCTCGCGAAGGCGATGTCGGTGGAGGCTGTTGCGTAGCCCTGACCGCCGCCCCAGGCTCTTGGAATTGGAGAGGCCGTCCAAGTTACCTCGCGAGGAGCCAGAGTCCCCAAGTCACGTAAGTGCTGTTATCCTCGTGGAGTCTCCTCCGGGGGAGCCGACGTCAGGCCCGAGGCCGTCAGGGCCCGAGTCGGGGGCTGCTGAGTCTCCTGAGCTTGGCCTCAGGTTGACGGCCTTGGAGAGCAGCTTGGCTGCCTTCATGGAACAGCAGTAGGTGCTGATCGCCGGTCTGACCGGTGCATCTGCCCCAACAACCGGGACCTCGACGTCCAAGTCAACCCCAGAGACCGAGTCGATCCTCGAGTCAATGAAGTCTCGAGTCGATCCTCGGTCAGGGTCCCCCTCGACCTCCCGTGTGGGGCCGAGGTTGTCGATGCCGATACCCTCAGCGTCAGGATGGGTGGCACCAAGGCCCACACGGCCGGAGCCGCTCGATTCCTCCTTGGAGGAGTCGGCGTGGGAGACGGAAGACGAGGAGTCCCCAGACACCTTCCGGACCTGGTGCGTCCCTTCGGACTCACTGGAGTCCGAGCCTCGGAGAAGCTCCCCCCCCCCTGCTCCGGAGGATACCCGGTTCTCGGACTTCGTGAGGGACATGGCCAAAGCCTTGGCCTTTGCTGCGGAAGCAGAGGAGGAGCCTCGAGCCGAGGAGCTCGATGCCCTCCTGTATGACTTTCCTCCGAAGGAAGCCTTTACTGTACCGGTTCCTCCGATGCTGGAACGGCTGCTCTTCCATATGTGGGAGGCACCGGCCTTGACATCGATTCTTAGCAAACGGGTCGATTCCATTTATCAAGTCCGTAAGAGCCCTGGGTTCCAAGAAGTGCAGCTACCGCACAACTCCATGGTTGTGGAATCGGCCATGCACCGCCTGAAGAGTCAGAAGATGCACTCTTTGGTGCTCCCCGGCCGGGAGGCCTGGAACCTGGATGCCCTCGGTAGAAAGAGCATAGAGCCCTGGAAGCAATCTTGCCGTCTCCAGACCTACCAGCTGTACATGGGCATGTACCTACGAGACCTGGCAAAGGAGCTTGCCTGTTTATTTGCCTGTTTTCTGTCCTTTTTTCTCCTCTTTCCTGTTTTTAAAATGATGGCGTTCTTTTCCACTTTCGCAGCTATGTCATTTTTATGATTGTAAACCGCCCAGATACCTTTTGGTGTGGGTGGTATATCAAATTTTAATAAAACATAAACATAAACATTGCCGGGTTCTCAGCTGGCCTCTCCGAGGAACCTTTGCAGAGATTCAAGGCTTTGTCAACAGGGATCCGAGAGTGCTTGAAGTTTATCTCTCGAGCAGCCTATGATGGCTTCGAGGCTTCGGCCTGGGTAGCCGCGGCCGGCATCAGTGCACGCCATCAGGCCTGGCTGCAGTCATCAGACCTGGAGTCATGGGTACAGGACAAGTTGGTCGATGTCCCCTGCTGAGGTGAAAACCTTTTCAGTAAGCCCATGACTAAAAAGGCTGCAAAAATCGAGACTGAGACTCTCACCAGGACAAGGCTGTCCAGGAAGACGTCTGCCCCTTCTCAAAAAAAGAAGGGCTCGGGAAAGAAGCCCTTTATCCCAAGGAAGGGTGCTGCCTACAAATCCTACCCTCAATATCAGGCCTCTCCAGCTCCCCAACAGGGCCAGCAGGCCAAGGGGCAGGGGCATGGGCCCCGTAGGCAGAAGACCCCCAAGTTGCCAGCTCCGGCTCCTGCACAGCAGGGAGCGTGGTTTTGACTTCCACAGCATAGCCTCTTCTCCACAGCTGGCTCCACTCAGCACAGGAGGTTAGCTGACCCTGTACGCCTACAAGTGGCCAGCCATCACAGGTGGGATACCTGGGTACTCAGCATAGTCCAAAAGGGCTACTTGCTCCACTTCCACCAGCTACTCCCCTCCTACTTTCCAGGGGAGCCTCCAAGACTCCCTCTGCACAGAAACCTCCTCCTTCAGGAGTTAGTAAATCTTCTAAAGGAACAGGCGGTGGAACCGGTGCCTCACCACCTGGAAGGGCAAGGCTTCTACTCCAGGTACTTTCTGGTACCAAAAAGGACAGGAGGCCTCCGGCCTATCCTAGACTTGCAAAACCTAAACAAATTTCTGGAGAGGGAAAAGTTCAAGATGCTTACCCTTGGAATACTCCTGCCCTACCTCCAGCAGGGAGACTGGCTATGCTCCTTAGACCTAAAGGATGCTTATACTCACATCCTCATTCATCCAGACCACAGACAATATCTCCGATTTGTGGTGGGTGGAAACCATTTTCAGTACAGGGTACTTCCCTTTGGCCTAACCTCCGCCCTCAGGGTTTTCACCAAGTGCCTGGCAGTGGTGGCGGCCTATCTCAGGAATCAGGTAATTTTTGTCTTCCCATACCTGGACGACTGGCTCATCAGGGACCAGTCTCCCCAGGAGGCCAGACAAGCCATTCTTCGCACTGTCTCTCTTCTTCAGCATCTGGGCTTTGTCATAAACTATGCAAAGTCCATTTTGCTCCCCTCACATTAGGCACCCTGCAGGCAAGAGCTTACTTGCCCGAGGACAGGGCCCACAGACTGATGGATTTGGCCAACCAGTTCCAAAGCAGGTCTCCACCAGGGACGTCCTGCAGCTCCTGGGCCACATGGCATCCACGGTACATGTGACTCCGAATGCCCGTCTGCACATGCGGGCTGCTCAGTGGTGCATTAGAGCTCAGTGGGTGCAGGCCACAGGCAACATCTGAGACAGAGTAAAGGTGTCCAAACCACTTTTGGATTCCTTGCTGTGGTGGCTACATCTCCCAAACCTTCTCAGGGGGGTAGCTTTTCAGGCTTCAACACACAGAAGGGTGCTGACGACTGATGCTTCCTTAAAGGGCTGGGGTGTACATTGCCAGGGCACATGCACTCAAGGCCTCTGTCTCCTCGGGAGGCCACATAGCAGATCAATCTTTTGGAGCTGCGAGCAATCTGCTTGGCTCTACAGACTTTCTCATGCCCTCTCTCACCAGTCTGTCTTAGTTGAGACAGACAATCAGGTAGCAATGTTCTATGTGAACAAGTAAGGGGGCACGGGGTCCAGGCTCCTATGTCAGGAGGCGCAGGCCCTTTGCTCCTTTGCAGTCAAGCAAGGCATGTTTCTCAAAGCAGTTTATCTACCTGGTCAGGAGAACTTCTTAGCAGACAAGCTAAGCAGGATTCTCCAGCCCCACGAATGGCAGTTGAATCCATTGGTGGTCCAGCAGATCTTCCTACAATGGGGACTTGCATTCATCGATCTCTTTGCAAGTCCACTGAACTGTCAGCTACACAGGTTTTGCTCCAGACAGCCGCATCCCCTGAGAATGGCAGCAGATGCTTTTCTGATCTCTTGGTCTTCGGGCCTCCTGTATGCGTTTCCTCCCACGCCCCTGGTGGCCCGAACTCTGTTCAAGATTCTCCGGGACAAGGCCTCGGTGATTCTGGTAGCCCCCAGATGGCCGAGGCAACCGTGGTTTCCACTTCTGCTACAGTTGGCGGTGGAAACTCCTTTCCCTCTGGGGTTGCAACCACTGTTCCCTCTAAGCTGTGCGCATGTGCGCGCGCACACACCTCACCGAGCGAGCGCACATACTTTACAACAGAGCGCACAAAAATTACGGCTCTGATTCTGATAGAAAACACAGACGTCTTAAAATTTAAAAGTTATGATTGTAATTACTAGAAATTTCCCGCTTCATTTAGTAATCATCTCTTTTCACTTAATTTGATTAAAATCAATGTGATGTACATACTGTATTCTGACGTGTAGTCAAATTTTAAAGTATATAACTCCGAGTGTCCTTATGTGGCGCACAAAAATTTAACCTTCCTTCAAAAGCTGCACACAGCTGATATTTTATGCGCACACAGCCTACAGAAAATTAGAGGGAACATTGGTTGCAACCCAATCTCCTGTCTCAAGATCAGGGTTCGCTTCTGCACCCCAGTCTCAGGTCCCTCAATCTGATGGCCTGGCTGCTGAAAGGATAGTGCTAGCTCCCTTGCTTCTACCTAAGGAGGTTGAAGAGGTGGTTTTTGCCTCAAGGAGGCAGTCCACCAGAAAGTCCTATGCCCTCAAGTGGCGTAGGTTCACAATATGGTGTGCTCAGCGCAATGAAGATCCTTTCTCATGCCTTGTGGCAGTAGTACTGCAGTATCTACTTCACCTGTCAGACCTAGGCCTTAAGTCTAACTCTGTTCGGGCCCACCTCAGTGCTCTATCAGTGCACCACTCACCGGTGGAGGGACAGTCTGTCGGTTCATCCCTTGCTGTCCCGCTTCCTCAGAGGTCTGGTGCTTCTCAAGCCTCCGGTTTGTCCACCGGCTACTGAGTGGGATTTGAACGTGGTCTTGCAGCAACTTACTCGTCCACCGTTTGAGCCGATGGCTACTTGCCATTTGCGCTTCCTTTCTTCTAAAGCACTCTTCCTGGTTGCTCTTACCTCGGCCAGACGTGTGAGTGAACTA
This sequence comes from Ichthyophis bannanicus, assembly GCA_033557465.1. NCBI lineage: Eukaryota > Metazoa > Chordata > Amphibia > Gymnophiona > Ichthyophiidae > Ichthyophis > Ichthyophis bannanicus. Next base: position 59,216,145 of record CM066042.1, on the reverse strand, counting down.
GAAGCTCTGGTTTCTGATAGAACGTACACACGGTTCTATAGGAACAGGGTGGTCCTACGGACCCGCCCGAAGTTCCTTCCAAAAGTGGTCTCCTCTTTCCACCTCAACCAGGAGGTGGTTCTTCCGACCTTCTTTCCCAGGCTGCATACTATCCGGGCTGAAACAGTCTTGCATACCCTGAACTGTAAGAGGGCATTGTCTTTTTACTTAGAACGTACGAGGGGGCATTGAAGGGCCACTCAGCTCTTCGTTTACTTTGACCCTAATAAACTAGCGTTACCTGTCTCCAAGCGTACGTTGTCCACTTTGGTAGCAGATTGTATCGCCTGGGTGTACAAGGCAGACAACCTCCCCTTGCAGGGTCTAGTCACGGCCCACCGTGCCAGGGCGAAAACCGCATCAGTAGTTCATCTCCACTCTGTTCCATTGGCAGACATCTGCCGGGCCACTACTTGGTCTTCAAGCCAGACTTTTACAGCCCACTACTGCCTTGAGAGAGAGTCCCGAAGGGGCAGTGCTTTCGGACAGGCAGTACTCCGTAATCTCTTTGAGGTTTAGGCAACTCCTACCCTCCGGCCCTTGTGTTGGGCTACCGTACGGGGGCGTTCTCAGAGGATATTCTTTTCACAAATGCTAAGGCTCTTGAGAGGGAGCCATTTTTCAGCTTAGGGTTCCCGGTAGCCTAGAGCTGGGGAGTCCCATATGTGAGGACTGACTTCCTGCTTGGTCTAGGAGAAAGAGTAGTTACTCACCTGTAACAGGTGTTCTCCAGGAGCAGCAGGAATCAGTCCTCACGACCCTCCCTCCTCCCCTGGAGTTGCAGTCATATACTTCATTTTGTTTTTTGCTGTCTTTCAGCTATGTCATCAGACTGAGCAAGATGGCACCCTTGGGCAGGAAGAGGACTGCGCATGCGCGCTGCATTCCCAAAGGCTTTCCTTGAAAGCTGGGGAAATGCTCTGCACGAGGGCTTCGTTGGCGCCGACGTCACCCATATGTGAGGACTGATTTCTGCTGCTCCTGGAGAACACCTGTTACAGGTGAGTAACTACTCTTTCTTGGATGGTGGTTCCTAATGTGGAATCTTGCATCGTATAACTGTAGTCTGGGTTGTTCTTTCCTAGGTGCATAACTTGCACTTGTCCATATTAAATTTCATCGGCCATTTGGACATCCAGTCTTCCAATTTATCAAGGCTCTCTTGTAATTTTTCGCAATCCTCTTGTGTTTCAACAACTTTGGATAATTTTGTGTCATCTGCAGATTTGATCACCTCGCTTGTCATTCCCATTTCCAGATCATTTATGAATATGTTGAAAAGCAGCACATATCCCTGGGGTATTTATTATTTATTTTTATTTTATTTATTATAAATTTCTATGCCGCATTTTTCCATAGGATCAAAAATGGTTTACATGAAACAACAATTTGTATATTCCATAGCAAGTAATTATTCAGTTACAGGGAACATTTTCTTCTCTAACTATATACAGTATATTCATATACAGAACATTGTTAACTCATTTAGCAACTCTATCGAACTATTTACAGATGTTGGAGGTTCTTGGATTGCGCATAGCACAGAAACACGTAGTGTTTGATGTGACCGTTTTGGTATGTCGTACTTCACTATTCACCTTTCTCCATTAAGAAAAATTGTCCATTTAGCACTACTTTCTGCTAGGTATTACAGATGATTTTAATAGTTCACAGATTACTAATAGGTCTGCAGTCTCGTATTTCAGTTCTTTCCACACCCTCTGATATATACCATCCGGTCAAGGTGACTTGCTGCTCTTCAGTTTATCAAATAGTTATAATACATCTTCCCATTTTATCAAAATTTCTTTCAATTCTTATGATACATCACTTTTAAATACTATTTAAGGCATGGGTAACTTCCCTACATCATCTTCAGTAAAGACCAAAGCATTCATTCAGTCTCTCAGCTATTACGTTGTCCTCCCTTTGCGCCCCTTTTACCCCTCTATCCTCTAATGGTTCAACTGTTCTCCCCATTGTTGTTCATTTTGGCATTGGAACCTTTACTTATTGCTATTAGGAATGCATTAAATATTCAGAGAGTAGGCCTTTCCTCATATGTACATATATTAGCTGCTTGTGCAGACAGTGTGCTGCTGTTTTTCTAATTCCAAAACCTCATTTCCAACCTTACTTCCGTTAAGGACTTTGCTTCTTTTTTAGGGTTCAAAGTGAACTGGGGTAAAACTGAAAATATGCCCATGAATGATTTCACCACTCAAGCTGAGTTAGGGGACCTTAATTTCAGGTGGTCGCCACTAAAACATAAAACAAAAGGATTCATTGCTAACTCATTGCTTGCAAGATAACCTATTCTGTATAGCCAGTAGGACTCGTTGCTAACTCATTGCTTGTAAGATAACCTATTCTACATAGCTATACTGTACTGTAATCATATACACCCACCCAGACCAACTTAAGCTAAAATCCTCAACTACTGACCTCATCCCTTCCCCACCCACGAAATACCATGGCAACCAAAAGCACATCAGCCCTCTTGCTACTCTGCTTATGCATAATCCTAATTACTGACACCACAATAACCTATGCAATCACACCATACCACTCCCACTTCATACCAATCATATACAACTCAACCAGACACATACACACACACACACCCTCTATAGACATGGGAACAAACCTAACTACAACAGACTTATTAATATAAAAACAAAATTTACCTCCCTCCCACCTACCACTCCAGCAACCCTGCAGCACACAGACCTAAAATGCTACCTCATCAATGCAAGATCAATAAGAAAAGAGACATTTTTCAAGACTTAATCAAACAACTCACCAGACCTTATCTTTATAACGGAAACATGGCTCACCGACACAGTATAACCAACTAAAAGCTCCAGGATATGCAATTTTCCACTCCCACAGAGCATCAAGACGTGGAGGAGTCGTCCTAATAATTATAAAAGAAAAACTAAAAGCTTCATTAATCAATGCCACCAACACAGACAACATAGAAACATAGAAATATGACGAAAGAAAAAGACCAAATGGCCTATCTAGTCTGTCCTTCCATATGAACAACTACAACAGTCCCCTTTTTACCTGTAGAGATCCTCTGTGTTTGTCCCATGCTTTTTTGAATTCAGTTACTGTCGTCCTCTCTACCACCTCCACTGAGAGACTATTCCACGGATCTACGACTCTTTTTGTAAAGAAATATTTCCGCATATCACTTCTGAATCTATCTCCCTTCACCGTCATCCCATATCCCCTCGTAGCAGAACTTGCATTCAATTGAAAGAGGCTCTCTCCCTGGACATTTATGCCACGGAGCTATTTAAACATCTCAATCATATCACCTCTATCCTGCCTTTCCTCTAAGGTGTACATATTAAGATCCTTAAGTCTGCCCTCATATGCTTTATAATGAAGACCACTAATCATTTTAGTAGCCACTCTCTGCACCGACCCCATCCTGTTCACATCCTTTTGAAGGTGCGGTCTCCAGAATTGCACACTATACTGCAAATGAGGTCGCACAAAGACTTATACAGAGGCACTATCACCTTCTTTTTTTCTGCTAGCCATTCCTCTCCGTATGCACCCAAGCATCCTTCTAGCTTTTGCCGTCGCCTTTACTATCTGTTTAGCTACTTTAAGATCATCAGACACAACCACGCCTAGATCCTGCTCTTCTCCAGAACCAAGCAGGAAGTCAGTCCTCACATATGGGTGACGTCGGCGCCGACGGAAGCCCTGTGTGGAGCATTTCCCTAGCTTTCAAAGAAAGCCTTTGGGAATGCAGCGCGCATGCGCGGTCCCCTTCCCGCCCAAGGGTGCCATCTTGCTCAGTCTTCTTTTTTCCGCGGAGCCCAACGGATGTGTTTTGGTTTCACCCGAGGAAAAAGTCGATTTTATTCTGCGTGAACCCGTTTTTCTTCGGTTCGACGCCGGTTTCCCTTTCCCGCCTGGGCCGGATACATCGGTATCAAGCCCGGACCTCTTTTTTCGGTTTTTGTCCTTAGTGACTAGCGTAAGCGCCAATTTTTCTGTTTTCACTGGCAGCCCTGTCTTTTGACCTCACAGGGGCCCTTTTACCCCGATGGCTGCCAGCGGGTTTAAGAAACTCATGTCTCTCACCGACACACATGACTGCTGCCTCGGACCCGCTCATGACCCGATGATCTGTGGTCCGTGTGGGAAAATGTCCTCTAAGGCGTTGAGGAGTCGGCAGCACCAAAAGGAACGAATCTTCTCTGACTCCGCGTCTGGTTGGGCCCGGACCTTGTCAGAGGCGTTGAGGCTCCTCTGAGAGGGGGTCTCCCTCGCGGGAGCATCGCAAGAAGAAAAAACCTGCGAGGGCGGCGTTGGTGGATGCACTTGGCTCCTCGAGGGCCAAGTCGCATAGCCCCAAGCGCCGTCCCGGGTCTTCGGAGTCGGAGAGGCCTGCAAAACAACCTCGTGTGGAGATGGAGTCCCCGGGTCACGTGAGTACTGTAGTCCTCGTGGACTCTCCTCCAGGGGAGCCGACGTCGGGCCCGGCGCCACTGGGTCTCGAGTCGGGGGCTGCTGAGTCTCCTGAGCTCAGACTCAGGTTGACGGCCTTGGAGAGCAGCTTGGCTGCCTTCAAGGAACAGCAGCGGGCACTGATCGCTGGTCTCACCGGTGCATCTGCCCCAACCACCGGGACATCGATGTCCAAATCGACCCCGGAGGCCGAGCCGATCCTCGAGTCCATGCGCGCTCGAGTCGATCCTCGGCCAAGTTCTCCCTCAGCCTCCCGTTCGGGACTGAGGTCGTCGACGCCGGTACCCTCGGTGTCGGGGGCGGATGGCATCGATGCCTGCCCGACCGGAGTCGCTTGATTCCTCCTCCGAGGAGTCCAGCTGGGAGATGGAGGATGACTTTCGGACTCGGTGCGTCCCTTCGGACACACCCGAGTCCGAGCCTCGGAGAAGGTCCCCACCGGAGGATACCCGGTTCTCGGACTTTGTGCGGTATATGGCCAAGGCCTTGGCATTCCCCGCGGATCCCGAGGAGGAGCCTCGAGCCGAGGAGCTCGAGACCCTACAGTATGACTCTCCTCTGAAGGAGGCCTTTATTGTTCGGTTCCTCCGATGCTGGAACAGTTGCTCTTCTGCATGTGGGAGGCGCCGGCATCGATGCCGGTTTTAAGCAAGTGGGTCGATTCCATCTATCGAGTCCGCAAGAGCCCCAGGTTCCAAAAGGCACAATTACCGCACCACTCCATGGTTGTGGAATTGGCCATGCATCGTCTGAAGAGTCAGTCAGAAGATGCACTCCTCGGTGCCTCCTGGCTGGGAGGCCCGGAACCTGGATGCCCTCTGTAAGAAGTGCTTCCAGGGCTCTATGCTTGCTTGCTGTGTCCAGACCTACCAGCTGTACATGGGCATGTACCTTCGAGACCTGGCAAAGGAGATTGCCGGGTTCTCTGCTGGTCTCTCCGAGGAACCTTTGCAGAGGTCTGTCGTCGGGTATTCGTGAGTGCTCGAAGTTTATTTCTCGAGCAGCCTATGATGGCTTCGAGGCTTCGGTCCGAGTAGCCGCAGCCGGCATTGGTGCACGCCGTCAGGCTTGGCTACAGTCATCGGACCTCAAGCCATGAGTGCAGGACAAGTTGGTCAATGTCCCCTGCCGAGGTGAAAACCTCTTTGGCAAGCCCATGGCTGAAAAGGCTGCAGAACTCGAGACCGAGACTCTTACCCAGACTAGGCTGTCCAGAAAAACCTCTGCCCCTTCTCAGAAGAAGGGCTCGGAGAAAAAAGACCTTTTACCCGAGGAAGTCATCTGCCTATAAACAGTACCCTCATTATCAGGCCTCTGTAGCTCCCCAACAGGGTCAGCAGGCCAAGGGGCAGGGACATGGGCCCCGTAGGCAGAAAGCCCCCAAGCTCCCAACACCGGCTCCTGCACAGCAGGGAGCTGGGTTTTGACTCCAGTGCCATAGCCTTTCCTCCTCAACTGGCCATCAGCACAGGAGGCCGGCTGGCCCTGATTGCCCACAGGTAGTCAGCCGTCACAAGGGATACCTGGGTGCTCAGTATAGTCCACAGGGGCTATCTTCTCCACTTTCACCAGGAACCCCCCTCCTATTTTCCAGGGGAGCCTCCAAGACTCCCTCTGCACAGGGACTGACTCCTGCAGGAGTTGGCAAGTCTTCTAAAGGAACAGGCTGTGGAACCGGTGCCCCACCACCTGAGAGGTCGGCTTCTATTCCAGGTACTTCCTGGTACCAAAAAGAACAGGAGGCCTCAGGCCCATCCTAGACTTGCGGAATCTGAACAAGTTCCTGGAGAGGGAAAAGTTCAAGATGCTTACCCTTGGAATCCTGCTGCCTTACCTCCAACAGGGAGACTGGCTATGCTCCTTAGACCTAAAGGATGCGTATACTTACATCCTCATTCATCCAGACCACAGACAATATCTCAGGTTTGTAGTGGGAGGAAACCACTATCAGTACAGAGTACTGCCCTTTGGCCTAACCTCCGCCCCCAGGGTGTTCACCAAGTGCCTGGCGGTGGTGGCGGCCTACCTAAGGCTTCAAGGCCTCTTTGTGTTTCCATACCTGGACGACTGGCTCATCAGGGGCCAATCAAGCCACCCTTTGCACTGTTGCTCTCCTTCAGCACTTGGGGTTTGTTATAAACTTCGCAAAATCTGCTTTGTGCCCCTCACAGAACATGGAGCAAGGCTGGACACCCTTCAGGCCAAGGCCTTTTTACCCGTGGACAGGGCCCACAGATTAATGGATCTGGTCAGGCAGTTCCACAGCAATTCTCTGGTCTCCGCCAGGCAATTCCTGAGGCTTTTAGGTCACATGGCTTCTATAGTCCATGTCACCCCAAATGCCCGGCTGCACATGAGGCCAGCTCAGTGGGGCCTCAGAGCTCAGTGGCACCAAGCCACAGGATGCCTTACGGACAAAGTGAGGGTGTCCACGCTACTAGCCTATTCTCTGAAGTGGTGGCTTCATCTTCCGAATCTACTGCAAGGGGTGTTTTTTCAGACACCTCCACACTCTCAAGTGCTGACAACCGATGCTTCTCTTCAGGGTTGGGGTGCACATTGCCAAGGAGCATGTACTGAAGGCCTGTGGACCCCTTGGGAGGCTGCTCAGCAGATCAATCTCTTAGAACTGAGAGCTATCCGCTTAGCCCTGAGAACCTTCTTCCATCTAGTCTCTCACCAGTCTGTCTTGGTCCAAACGGACAATCAGGTTGCTATGTTCTACGTGAACAAACAAGGGCGCACAGGGTCCCTTCTTCTATGTCAGGAGGTGCAGAGACTGTGCTCCTGGGCAGTCGATCACGGCATCCTTCTCAAAGCAGTCTACCTCCCAGGTCAGGAAAATTACCTGGAGGACAGACTGAGCCGGATCTTGCAGCCGCACGAATGGCAATTGAATCCTTTAGTGGTTCAACAGATCTTCCTGAGATGGGGCCTTCCAACCATAGATCTCTTTGCCAGTCCTCTGAACCGTCAACTTCCAAGGTTCTGTTCCAGATAACCGCATCCTCTCCGAGTAGCAGCGGATGCGTTTTCATTCCTTGGTCCACAGGCCTCCTATATGCGTTTCCTCCCACGCCTCTAGTGTCCAAGACACTATTCAAAGTGCTCAGGGGCAGGACCTCGATGATCCTGGTGGCCCCCAGATGGCCGAGGCAACCGTGGTTCCCACTTCTTTTGCAACTAGCGGTGGACACTCCTCTTCCTCTGGGGATGCAACCCGATCTCCTGTCTCAGGAGCACATATCTCTTACACCACAATCTCCAGTCCCTACTGTTGATGGCCTGGCTGCTGAAAGGGTAGTTCTAGCACCCTTACTGCTGCCTAAGGAAGTGGAGGATGTGGTCTTGGCCTCTAGGAGGCAATCCACCCGAAAATCTTATGCCCTTAAGTGGCGTAGGTTCTCTGTCTGGTGTACTCAGCACAACGAAGATCCTTTCTCATGCCTGGTACCAGTGGTGCTGCAATATTTGCTTCACCTGTCCAACCTAGGCCTTAAGTCCAATTCTGTGAGAGTGCACCTTAGTGCTCTTTCAGCACACCACTCCCCAGTGGAAGGTCGGTCTCTTTCCAGCCATCCTTTGGTGGCTCGCTTCCTCAGAGGCCTGCTTTTGCTTAAACCTCCACTGCGTCCTCTTGCCCCTGACTGGGACTTGAATGTGGTCTTGCAACGGCTTATTTGTCCACCTTTTGAACCTATGGCTACCTGCCCTCTACGTTTTCTCTCCTGGAAAGCGTTGTTTCTGGTAGCCCTTACCTCAGCGAGGTGAGTGAGTGAGCTTCAGGCCCTAGTATCAGATGCTCCTTATACTGGGTTCTATAGGAATAGAGTAGTCTTACGGACTCACCCTAAGTTCCTTCCTAAGATTGTCTCCTCTTTCCACCTCAATCAGGAGGTAGTTCTTCCGACTTTCTTTCCCAGGCCGCATGCCAGCTGGGCTGAGATGGTCTTGCATACCCTGGACTGTAGGAGGGCGTTGTCCTTCTACCTGACCGTACGCGGGAGCACCGGAGGGCTGTTCAGCTCTTCGTCTCTTTTGACCCCAATAAGTTGGGGTTGGCTGTTTCCAAGCGTACTTTGTCCATATGGGTAGCTGACTGTATCGCCTGGGCTTACAGGGCAGCCAGCCTCTCATTGCAGGGTCCAGTTACGGCTCATCGTGTCAGGGCGAAGGCTGCGTCAGTGGCTCATCTCCGCTCTGACTTTTGCAGCCCACTACTGCCTTGAGAGGCAGTCCTGCAGGGACAGTGCTTTCGGGCAGGCGGTACTCCATAATCTCTTTGGTGTTTAGGCAACTCCTACCCTCCGGCCCTGGTGTTGGGCTACTGTTCGGGGGTGTTATCACAGAAGATTCTGTTCTTGCGTGCTGAGGCTCTAGAGGAAGCTCATTGTTTCAGTTTGGGGCCTCTGGTAGCCCTGAGCTGGGGAGTCCCATATGTGAGGACTGACTTCCTGCTTGGTCCTGGAGAAAGAGTAGTTACTCACCTGTAACAGGTGTTCTCCAGGAGCAGCAGGAATCAGTCCTCACAACCCTCCCTCCTCCCTTTGGAGTTGCAGTCATATGCTTTATTTTTGCTATTTTTGCTGTCTTTTAGCTATGTCATCAGACTGAGCAAGATGGCACCCTTGGGCGGGAAGGGGACCGCGCATGCACGCTGCATTCCCAAAGGCTTTCTTTGATGCACTCATACTCTACAAGGAGACAATCAATACAACAAAGAAAGAGTACTACTCAAAATTACTATCTCACTCCCTGAACCGACCACGAGAACTATTTGAAATAGTCAAATCCCTAACTAACAACACGGTCAACAAGACCTCTACAGAGAGTGTCATCACACCACAAAAATTGGCGAAATATTACAAGGAGAAACTGTCAATACAAGAACTAACTATCTTAGACTCACACACAAACTATCAAACACAAAACCCCTGGTCAACATTCACCCCTATCACAAAAGACATGCTCAAGAACATCATATCCAAAATAAATACCACCACATCATTCCTGGACCCCTGTCCAATTAACTGGATAAAAGCAACAAAACCAGAACGCCTCGCATTTATCCTACCTATTGTCAACCTTTCCCTCCAGCAAGGTCACCTACCACACTTACTGAAACATGCCCCAATTCACCCAATACTAAAAAGCAACACAATAGACAAAAATTCCCCATCCTCCTACAGGCCCATTTCAAGCCTCCCCTTCATGGCAAAATTAATAGAAACAACGGTTCAAATACAACTCCAAGAGCATATAGACTCCTCAGCCCCTCTAGACGAACACCAATATGGTTTTCGACCGTTCCATGGAGTGGAGACATGCCTTACCATCCTATTTGACCAACTCATATGAGGAATTGACGACACCAGGAAAGCATTCCTACTGATTTTCCTTGACATCACTGCCGCCTTTGACAGCATAAAACATCATATCATGATCAACAGACTCCAACAAATAGGTATACAAAATACAGTCCTAAAATGGTTTATCTCATACCTGTCCAACAGAACACAACAAGTAAGAATCGAACACCAAATGTCTAAACAATACAAACAACAACAAGGTCTACCCCAAGGCTCCGCCTTATCAGTCATCCTCTTCAACGTATACATCCAACCCATCTGCACCATCTTTAAAAAATTCCAGATAAAATACCACCTATACGCAGACGACATAATGTTATACCTCCCACTCAACATCAAAAACCCATCAACCCAAATACTCACTGACTGCTTTGCAGAGATAACAGAATGGCTCAACAGTCACAACCTTAAGATTAACCTGGCGAAAACCGAAGCCATGTATGTAACAAGAAACCAAAGCTTCACCCCCCATCAATAAAATACATGACACACATAGCAGTCAAAAACAAAATAAAATACCTTGGAGTACTCATCGACCGCACCCTCAACATGTCATTCCATATAAAATACACAACAAAAAAGATCTTTTATAAACTCAAAATGCTGAAACTTCTCCATCCACTACTCTGTCTGTAGTCCAAGCAATCATCACACCCCATTTTGATTTTGCCAACACCACTCTTCAAGGCATAAAAAAACAAATCCTAAGACAACTCCAACTAGTCCAGCAGACTGCAGCTAGGATAACGATGAATATCAGCCCAACAGAACACACAACCCCATACTATACCACCTCCATTGGCTCCCTTTGCAAAGCCACATAAACTACAAAATACTGGTCACAACCTTCAAGTTAATCAACAATATCTCTCCCTCACACCTCTCCACACTCATCCAAAAAGAAACTAACTCCCGCTCTCAACGAAACTGCAACAAGAACAGAATCTCTATACCACCAGACTTCAGGAAATCAACAAAAGCAACAAACAAGGCATTCTCCCATAACACGCCTATCCTCTGGAATGCGCTCCCAGGTCACATAAGAGACACAAAAGATCTTAAAACATTCCAAAAAGAACTAAAAACGCACCTATTTACCCTCTGCTTTGACATACTAATTAAAAACGACGACCCAAATCCCCCATACATCAATACCACACAGTCCACCACTGCAGTACACACCAAAACATAAAGGAATTCAACCTAAAAACCCTCTTACACCATATCCAAAGGAACAAACAGAACACAGAAAACCCCTCAGAACTGTAAATAGTCAGAACTTGATGCACAGACACATATTACTGTAAATAGTTAAGAAGTAAATTTATTATGTTAATTGTACATAGTTAAAAAATGTTCTATGTAATTTAATATCTACCTGTACTGTAATATTCAACTTGTTCAATGTAAACTGCTTTTGATCCACCGGAAAAATGTGGTATAAAATTTTACAATAAATAAATAAATAAGGATACCGTGTCCATGATCTCTTTAAGTATGCATGGCAAGCTGTCTGAGCTAACGGACATGTTGCAGCATTGGTCTTCTTTGAATCTTGGTGGGGCAGACTTGATACTATAAAGATGGTGATCCTTCCACGGATTGTCTGTAGACTAAGTGTGTTACTTGGATTGTGTCCTAAACATTTTTACTTCCAGTTAAACAGATTATTGACTAAATGTTTATGAAAGGCTACATGTCCACAAATAGCCTTGTCCAAGCTCAAACAGTGAGGAATGGGTGCAGTAGGGTTTTTACATGGGTCATCTTGTGTCCTTGCTTTAGTATGGAGTGGGTAGGGTGGACAATTCCCTTCTTGACCTTTACCCATGAAGGAATGAAGGAGACACTGGATCATACCAGGCACTCATAGTACTATGTTACTAAATACAAGGCCATTTTAACCATTTTCAAGATATCCCAAAACTTATCATCAGAATACCTACAATCACTACTACACAGAGCACCGAACAACAGAGCCTGAAGAACTAGTTTGAAAAACACCTGCACTTTCTCCTCCCTCAAAATAAGGAACACTCAATCTACCGCCAATCAGGCCTTCTCGCTTTTCAATCCCAGCATCTGGGAAAAACTCTCTGACAACCTATGCACAATAGTAGAACTAAAGGAGTTCCATAAGGAACTTAAAACCCATCTCTTCAAGGAACACTTCAATAACAAAACATGAACCATCAGCTTCCCCCCCTCCCCACTCCCATAATGTACATATTTCTTTGCCCCCCGTTGTAACAATGTTATAGTTCAACGTATAGGATAATGTTATCTTCCAAGTTCTGGCCCCTGGTTCCATGTATTGGCTTGTTGATCCGTTTATTGTAAATGGCTTTGACGCTGAGATAAAGCGGCGTATAAAAATAGCTAAATAAATAAGACTTTACGTTTTGAGCGAGCCTAAAATCAGGAGGGCATCCCACCAGATATTTGGAAGCTCCATGATGGGTAGAACACAAAAGGGATTGGGTGGACAATTCCCTTCTTGACCTTTATCCATGAAGGAGACACTGGATCATACTAGTCACTCATAGTAACATAGAATAAACCCAAAATCCAGATAAATAAGTGAAAGATTTCTTGGAAGGTGTGGCAGGAACATGGTATTTGGTCTGTGGGGCAGTTGAGGATGGTAGGATTATCTCATTTCACCGATTAATGAATACATTTCATTTAACATAGGCCCACACATTTAAAGAACTGCAATTAATCTAATGCATGCATCATAATGGTATTCTGTTTAAGAACCTTTTACCAGTTCCAGATTTGTTGCAAATTTGCCAAAAGGTGCTTGCTAATGATCGCACTGTTTTGGGCTTTTATTTGTTAAGAAAAATGTGGCAAATATCACACCTGGGAGAAGGACACAGACTCACTGAAGGATGAATTGAATTGGCTTTTTTTTTTTTTTTAAACGCTACCATATAGCCTATATTATCAAGTATACTTTCTCAATCCGTTTACCTTTTGGTTCATTGGACTGTGTGGACCACTTAGATAGAACAGGGGTCTCAAACTCAAATTGCTTTGAGGGCCAAATGAGGACTTGTAAAGTAACCCGGGGGCCGCACAAGACACGGGCCTCATTTGCATAAGGGACCTCATTTGCATAAACATTTGCATAGTGTTACCATACACTAACTTTTAGTAAACATGCCTCTTAATGAGTGTATGGATAAAGAAAGACTAAAAGATTTCTACATTACTATAATCCAGTGCCAACCGCCAGGCACATTAGGAACTACTACAAACACTGCCCATTTAGAACCCATAGCAAACCCGCCATATCCTAACAGCACTACCAGGACTCACAAAGCACCACACTCTACCTATCAAAAGGCAGCACTGCAAATATTAAATCAATACATTTCAGGGAATAACAATACATGACCTACTGGGGAAAGAGAACAAGTGGCAATGTCAAATACGAATTACATAAACAGAATACCTCAGCTCGGTTACACATGCAGAACATACACCATCACCAAACAAGGAATCACAATTTAGAAACAGGAAGACAATAATTAAACTGGGAACCCCAAAAGCCAAACTTAGAATGTACAACACTGTAGAAATAAAACTATAAATTAATTTCCTCTTGTATTAAACAAAGCGCAGACGTTAATGATGCACATTTCCAAGAGCTGACATATTCCAGTTAATAAATTCAAAATAAAGAAATACTTTTCTACCTTTTGTGCATTTTTTTTCAGTTGCAATTGTTCCAGCCACTTTCTTCTGGTTTCTTCGTGTCTTCTGCTAACTCTCCATTGTCTGCTGTCCATTTGTCCTTTCTTCTCTCTCCTAGTTTTTTTTTCCATTCTCTCTGTACATCTGCTTTAACATACTAATCTTTCTCCTTTTGCTCTTTCCTCATTCCTATTTCATCCACTCAAATTTTACCCCTCCATCCTCAATCCACACTTACTCTCCCAATACCCGGACAATTGTAGATTTTTCTTCCCTCCCACACAAAATATTTTTCCCCTCTCCATTTGACTCTCCCAGCCCTATCCCATTCTGATCCTCCCCCAACATCCGCTGCCTTCTAGTCCCCGCATCATCAGCCCATTTCCAGTCCTATCCTAGCCCCACCATCAACCCATTTCTAGTCCTAGCTTCCTCCCCATCAGCCCATTTCCATTCCCAGCCCCCTTCCACTCAGCTCATTTCCATTCCAAAACCCTGTCCCCATTAGCTATTTGCAGTTCAAGCCCCCCTTCTACTCAGCCCATTTCCAGTCCTAGCAACCCCCCAGTCCATTACCAGTCCTAGCCCCCCCCCATAGCCCATTACCAGTTCTAAGCCCCCCAACAGCCCACTTACAGTCCTAACCCTTCCATCACCCCATTTTCATTCTTAGCACCCCCATTTTCATTCTTGGCCCCCCATAATCCCATTTTCTGTCTTAGCCCCCAATCAGACCACCTCCAGTCCTATCCCCCCATCAGCCCATTTCCAGTCCTATCCCCCCATCACCCCATTTTCAGTCTTAGCCCCCCCCCCCCATTACCAGTCCTAACCCCCTCCCCCCCCATCAGCCCAAGGAAATTTAAAAATTAAAAACAAAACAGCCCCCTGGCTGCTGCCACTGCCGCCGTGGCAGCGACAGAATCAACTGTCCCGCGGCCCCTTCCCATCTGCCCGGCAGAGCCCTCAGCTGTCAGCCCCATCAGCGGCAGCTTTCAGGGCCGCGAAGAGAGTAGTATTTCCCTCTCGCGGCTCTGTTAAGCCTGCCAGGGCTGATGGGTTCCCATCGCGGTTCCCATCAGCCCCGGCAGGCTTAACAGAGCCGCGAGAGGGAAATCACTCTTCTCTTCGCAGCTTGAAAAGCCCGCCGCTGATGGAGCTGACAGCTGAGTGCTCTGCCGGGCAGACGGGAAGGGGCCGCGGGACAGTTGATTCTGCCGCTGCCACGGCGGCAGCAGCAGAAGCCAGGGGTTTGTTTTGTTTTTGTTTCCTCTCCTTTGCGGGCCACACAAAGTTCTCTCGCGGGCCGCGTGTTTGAGACCCCGGCCTTAGAAGTTGCTGAGCTGGTCTCGTGAGATCCAGTCTTTGCTGGCACTTGTGATAAGGAAGCTTATCATAGCTCAGGAAGGAGCTATAGAAAAGGTGAAGTGACTCTGACCAAGCAACCTGTCAGTTCTGGTAGAAATAAGAAAACAGAATTTTCCCATAAAAGACTACCAGTCCCAGAATGCACCAGGTTTCCAACAGCCATTAGAGGAGCTGAAGTGGGGAAACGTGTGTTCAATCAGGAGGGCTATGAGGTAATCCCTAAGCACTCATCTCAAAGGGCAGGGCCTGATTCAGCACAGCTGCGCTGTGTTAGGGAGGAGCACTCATCTAAGCAGAATAAAGGTAGAGTTTATTCTACAGAGAATCAGCTTGAGCTTGATCATCTTCATCATCAGGAGGATCATCAGAAGCAGAAGCCAAACCGGACGGACAGAGAGGGAAAGAAACCCTTTGGAAGAAAGAGGAGAAAAAGCCTTTGAAAGGTCTAGAAGAGTCCAGAGCAGTACGTATACTGGGAGGCATTCCAAGGGCCAGCATACACCATTGGACTGGGGAAAGCCAGAGGAATGGTGCTGCAGAGCTAGGAATCTCCAGACGGTACCTGTGAGGGAGACGGCTGCACGTGGAAGGGACCCTAAGACCCGTGCCAGAAGGTATGTGAAGAGAGATCCAGTGTCCAGGGATCTGGATTGGAAGGCTGGACATAAGAACTGGACTACATACTGGCCAGGCTATATAGAGAGGAACTCTAACAGCAATGGAAGCTCAGGTATGAACACTGATCTATGCCCTAGCTATAACCTTGAAAGACAGCAGGGAAACAAGTATTCTCCTGAAAGTGCTCCATTGGGAGATTCATCTGTGCCAATCCATGATATTGAACCCATGCTTGTTGAAGAAGGGGGAATGATAGCAGATGAAGAATGTGTTTACATGGACTGCTCTCTGTCTAAACTCCTTTGGTGATTTTCTGTTATAAAGTACAGCAACCATCACAAAGAAATACAAACTTGTTCTTTAATCTACTCAGAAAAGCTCCTGAGTAGGATTTTTAGCCACGCAGTAGAAAGCAAGCCAGTTAAGGAGTTTCAGCTGGATAACTGCTAGCAATTGAGCCTTACCTAATTGCTTGTGAGCTCTCAGAGAATCACTTCTGAATCTATGTGGGAAGATATAAGAAGTTAACCTGAAAAGAACAGTTTTTCTCTTCTTTGTGGCTTTTGGTTTGTTTGACATTGCTAAGAGAATATTAGCTAAAGCCTACAGAAAAGACCAGTTTGTTGTCAACCAGGTCTTATTTCTTTTGCTTTGATTGCCTGACAAGTTCAAATGTTTCCTGATTTTGTTTTTCCAAGTTTAACACTGAAAGCAAGTAACCTGATTTATGTGCTACCAAACATATCTGTGTTGGGAGAAATAACCCCATAAATAAATATCTTATTGGCTTTACACTTGAGCACAACTAAATTATTGTGAGCAGCTGTGTCGGGTGTGAATGGACTGCATTGCCCACAATCCCTTGCCAATCATATTGACATATGCACTTGCCAAGACTGTGAACATTCTCACCCAGGCAGCCGTCTGACACACTGTTCCAAGTTTGTGGGGACTTTAACCCATATGCTCTATGAGTGTGCCAGTTTGAAAGATTTCTGGGCTGGTGTTTGTACATGTATTAAGGACGTTCTCTTCAGCCTGTCACTTAAACTGATTCTATTCTGATCCCTTGTACTGAATGGTTTGGACAAGTATTTAGCTTTACAGAATGAGTTAAGTAATTGGAAAGATGTCTCTTTTTAAAATGTGCCATTTTGGTGGAACACAGTTTGTCTTGTATGTAAACTGAAAGGGATTTCTCTTAATACTAATTCCTTGTCCAAAATTAACAGGATCTGGAAGCAGGTGGAGAACTACTTTCTACAAATGTTGCTAATTAATATGTGCTAATTATGTGACTTTCACTTTCCATCAATATTGTTTTTTCCTTTTATTCTGTCCCTCTTTTACTTTTAGGTTCTGTATTTATTTTCTTTCTGGCTGCATTGTGAATGGCCTTTCTTTTTGTCATTACACACATTGTCAATTGTGATTTATAATGTATAGTGCAGTTCTATATTTTTTTTGTACAGAAAAATCTTTAAAATGAAGCTGAAAAAAAGGGAGGTAAATTACCTTGGGGTCATAATAGATTCTAAATCGACTTCGGAATTGTAATCTGTTGTTAATAGTGCTTTCCTGAATTTGAGACAACTTTGAAGATTAAAACCTTATCTTTGTTTTGATTAGTTTAGGACAGTCCTGCAATCCTTGTTTTTTACCCCATTGGGTTGCTGTAACGTGTTATACTTGGGACTGCCAGCATCTCATGTAAAAGCACTGCAGTTGGTTCAGAATGTAGCAGCATGGCTTGTTTCAGGAGCCAAATGTACTGTTCATATTTCCTCAATTTTGAAGCAGCTTCTTCATTGGCTGCTGATCGCAGTTTAGAGTTCCGTGGATGCTTTTTTGATGTTTATGATTGCATCTTCCATCGTCATGATCTTTGTCATTATCAATTCATCAGACAGGGTGCTCACTGCGTTCACAATCCCAGCAGTTGCTTGAAGCTCCATCGTTTGTTTTGGCTAGGTTATCCAGAACAAGAAGTTGCATTCTCTCATTCATAGGTCTCATGTTAATGGAATCAATTACAATTTTGGAGCTGCCTGATATGCTTGATTCTCCAGGACCAAGCAGGAAGTCAGCACTCACATATGGGTGATGTCAGCGTTGACGGAGCCCCCATGCGGAGCATTTCCCCAGCTTTCAAAGAAAGCCTTTGGGAATGCAGGCACGCATGCATGGTCCCCTTCCTGCCCAAAGGTGCCATCTTGCTCAGTCTTCTTTTTTCCGCGGAGCCCTTTGGACGCCTGTCCTTGTCACCCGTGAATAAAGTTGATTTTTCTGTGTTGGGTCGAGTTTTTTCTTCGGTTCGACGTCGGTTCCTTTCCTGCCTGGACTCGGTACACCGGTGCCGAGCCTGGATCTCTCTTTTCGGTTTTTGTCCTTCGAGACTGTGTTCGCGCCTTTTTTCTTTTCCCTGGCAGCCCAATTTTTTGATCTTGCAGGGGCCCTTTTTCCCCCGATGGCTGCCAGTGGCTTTAAGAAGTGTGATCGGTGCAAGAAACTGATTTCTCTCACCGACACACATGACTGCTACCTCCGGTGCCTAGGACCAGACCATGATTCTACGGTCTGTAGTCCCTGTGGCAGAATGTCTTCTAAAGCATTACGGAGCCGTCAGCACCAGCGTGAGAGGATCTTCTCCAAATCTACCTCTGGACGGGTCCGGACTTCGTCAGAGGCCTCAACGTCTCGGGAGTCTGACCCTGAGCATCGTCAGGGCTCCTCTGAAAGGGAGTCCCCCTCAAGGGAGCATTGAAGGAAGAAGAAACCCGTGAGGGCGGCATCGGTGTACGCTCTTGGCTTCTCGAGGGCCAGGTCACATAGTCCCGATCGCCATCCCGGGTCTTGGGAGTCGGAGAGGCCTGCAAAGCATCCTCGTGTGGAGTCGGAGGCCCCGAGTCACGTGAGTACTGTTGTCCTCGTGGACTCTCCTCCGGGGTAGCCGACATAGGGCCCGACGCCGTTATGGCCCGAGTCGGAGGCTGCTGGGTCTCCTGAGCTCAGACTCAGGTTGACGGCCTTGGAGAGCAGATTGTCTGCCTTCATGGAGCAGCAGCGGGTGCTGATCGCCGGTCTCACTGGCCTCACCGGTGCATCTGCCCCGACCACCGGGACATCGACGTCCAAGTCGACCCCGGAGGCCGAGCCGATCCTCGAACATGTGAACTCGAGTCTATCCTCGGCCGAGGTCACCCTTGGCCTCCCGTTCGGGACCGAGGTGGTCAACACCAGTTCCCTCGGCGTCGGGGCATATGGCATCGGTGCCGGCCCACTTGGAGTCGCTCGATTCCTCCTCGGAGGAATCGGCGTGGGAAACGGAGGAGGAGGAGTCCCCTGACACCTTCTGGACTCGGTGTGTCCCTTCGGACTCACCGGGATCCGAGCCTCGGACAAGGTCCCCCCCGGAGGATACCAGGTTCTCAGATTTCGTAAGGGACATGGCCAAAGCACTGGCATTCCCTGCGGACCCCGAGGAGGAGCCTCGAGCCGAGGAGCTCGAGGCTCTGCAGTATGACTCTCCTCCCAAGGAGGCCTTTACCGTCCCGGTTCCTCCGATACTGGAGCGGTTGCTCGTCCGCATGTGGAAGGCGCTGGCCTCAATGCCGGTTCTAAGCAAGCGGGTCGATTCCATCTGTCGAGTCCGCAAGAGCCCCGGGTTTCAAAAGGCACAGCTACCGCACCACTCCATGTTGTGGAATCGGCCATGCATCGCCCGAAGAGTCAGAAGATGAACTCCTCAGTGCCTCCCGGCAGGGAAGCCCGGAACCTGGATGCCCTCGGTAGAAAGTGCTTCCAGGGCTGTATGCTTGCTTGCCGTGTCCAGACCTACCAGCTGTACATGGGCATGTACCTTCGAGACCTGGCAAAGGAGATTGCCAGGTTCTCTGCTGGTCTGTCCGAGGAACCTTTGCAGAGGTTCAAGGCCTGGTATTCGTGAGTGCTCGAAGTTTATATCTCGAGCAGCCTACGATGGATTAGAGGCTTCAGCCCGGGTAGCAGGGGCCGGCATTGGTGCACACCGCCAGGCCTGGCTACAATCCTCGGACCTCGAGCCATGGGTACAGGACAAGTTGGTCGATGTCCCTTGCCGAGGTGAAAACCTCTTTGGCAAGCCCATGGCTGAAAAGGCTGCAGAATGCGAGACCGAGACTCTTACCCGGACAAGGCTGTCCAGGAAAACCTCTGCCCCTTCTCAGAAGAAGAAGGGCTTGGGGAAAAAGACCTTTTACCCGAGGAAGACCGCTGCCTACAAAACCTACCCTCACTACCAGGCCTCTGCAGCTCCCCAACAGGGCCAGCAGGCCAAGGGGCAGGGTCATGGGCCCTGTAGGCAGAAGGCTCCCAAGCCTCCTTCTCTGGCTCTTGCTCAGCAGGGAGGGGTTTTTTGACTATGCCAGCATAGCCTCTCCTCCTCTCCAGTGCACAGGAGGTCGGCTGACCCTGTATGCAGACAGGTGGCCAGCCATCACAGGGGATACTTGGGCGTTAAGCATCATCGAAAGGGGCTATCTGCTCCACTTCACCCAGATACCCCCCTCCTGCTTTCCAGGGGAGCCTCCAAGACCCCGTCTGCACAGAAACTTACTCCTTCAGGAGTTGGAAGGTCTACTAAGGGACCAGGCGGTGGAACCGGTGCCTCACCACCTGGAAGGGCAAGGCTTCTACTCGAGGTACTTCCTGGTACCAAAAAGAACAGGAGGCCTCAGACCCATCCTCGACCTGAGAATTCTGAACAGGTTTCTGGAGAGGGAAAAGTTCAAGATGCTTACCCTTGGAATCTTACTGTCCTACCTCCAGCAGGGAGATTGGCTATGTTCCTTAGACCTGAAGGATGCTTATACTCACATCCTCATCCATCCAAGTCACAGACGATTCCTCAGATTTCTGGTGGGAGGAAAGCACTTCCAGTACAGAGTGCTTCCTTTTGGCCTCACCTCTGCCCCCAGGGTTTTTACAAAATGCCTGGCGGTGGTTTCAGCCTACCTCAGGAACCAGGGGATCTTTGTGTTCCCTTACCTGGACGACTGGCTTATCAGGGGCCAGTCTACACAAGAGGCCAGGCAGGCCACCTTCAGAACCATATCCCTACTTCAGCACCTGGGGTTCGTCATAAACTTCCCCAAGTCCACTTTAGTCCCCTCACAGGATGTGAAGTTCATAGGGGCAAGATTGGATACCATCCATGCAAAGGCCTATTTGCCTGTGGACAGAGCTGACAGGCTGATAAAGTTGGCCGGCCAGTTTCGGTTGAACTCTCTGGTCTCGGCCAGACACTTCCTCTGGCTCTTAGGTCACATGGCTTCCACAGTGCATGTCACCCCACATGCCTGGCTGCACATGAGGCTGACTCAGTGGCACCTCAGGGCCCAGTGGCTGCAGGCCACAGGGAAATTGTCCGACAGAATAAAGGTGTCCAAACTCTTGTTGGACTCCTTACACTGGTGGAGGCATCTCCCAAATCTGGTCAGGGGTGTTCCTTTTCAGGCCTCCCCACACACTCAGGTACTGACAACCAATGCTTCCCTGCAGGTCTGGGGGGCACACTGCCAGGGGACCTACACCCAAAGCCTGTGGTCTCCATGGGAGGCTGCCCAGCAGATCAACCTGTTGGAATTGAGGGCCATTCGACTAGCCTTACGGACTTTCTCTCAGATCCTGTCTCACCAGTCTGTCCTAGTTCATACGGACAACCAGGTGGCTATGTTCTATGTCAACAAGCAGGGAGGCACAGGATCCAGACTTCTGTGCCTGGAAGCACAAGCTCTCTGCTCCTGGGCTGTCAATCAGGGCATGACCCTCAGGGCGGTCTACTTCCCCGGCCAGGAAAACTACCTGGCGGACAGGCTAAGCAGACTCTTGCAACCTCACGAGTGGCAGTTGGATCCTCTGGTAGTTCAACAGATCTTTCTGAAGTGGGGTCTTCCGACCATGGATCTTTTTGCCAGTCCGCTGAACAGGCAACTACCCAGGTTCTGTTCCAGGCAACCGCATCCATTGAGAACAGCACCAGATGCATTTCTGATCCCCTGGTCAGAGAGCCTGCTGTATGCCTTTCCTCCCACACCTCTGGTGGCCCGGACTCTATTCAGAATCCAGCAGGACCGAGCCACGGTGATCCTGATAGCCCCCAGGTGGCCCAGGGAGCCGTGGTTCCCTCTTCTTCTGCAGTTGGCAGTGGATATTCCACTTCCTCTGGGGTTGCAACCCGACCTTCTGACTCAGGATCAGGGGTCCCTCTTGCATCCCAACCTCAAATCCCAGGCTGCTGAAAGGCTAGTCCTTGCTCCCTTGCTCCTATCAAGGGAGGTTGAAGAGGTGGTGTTGGCCTCCAGGAAGCATTCCACAAGGAAGGCCTATGCTCTGAAGTGGCGTAGGTTCTCTACTTGGTGTTCTCAACAGCAAGAGGACCCCTTCTCCTGCTCGGTCCAGGTGGTGCTGCAATACCTGCTCCACCTTTCCGACCTAGGACTCCAGTCCAACTCTGTCCGGGTTCACCTCAGTGCCCTCTCAGCTCACCACTCGCCGGTGGATGGACAATCTCTCTCAGGCCGCCCTCTGGTGTCTCGCTTTCTCAGAGGTCTGCTTCTGCTTAAGCCTCCTATTCGTCCACCGGCCACTGAGTGGGATCTCAATGTGATCTTGCAGCAACTGACTCGCCCACCTTTTGAGCCAATGGCAACCTGCCATTTACGATTCCTCTCCTGGAAGGTGGTGTTCCTTGTGGCACTCACCTTGGCTAGGCGGGTGAGTGAGCTTCAGGCCCTGGTCTCGGAGAGGCCGTATACCAGGTTCTATAGGAACAGGGTAGTCTTGCGGACTCATCCTAAGTTCCTTCCCAAGGTAGTGTCCTCCTTCCACCTCAACCAGGAGGTGGTACTTCCGACGTTCTTTCCCAGGCCGCACGCCAGTAGGGCCGAAACTGTCTTGCATACCCTGGATTGTAGAAGGGCGCTGTCCTTTTACCTAGAACGTACCCAGGGGCATAGAAGGGCTTCTCAGCTCTTCATTTCCTTTGACCCTAATAAATTGGGGTTGCCTGTCACTAAGCGTACATTGTCCATTTGGGTGGCAGACTGTATCGCCTGTGAGTACAGGGCAGCCAACCTCTCCATGGAGGGTCGAGTCACGGCCCACCGGGTCAGGGCGAAGGCCCCATCAGTAGCTCACTTCTGTTCTGTTCCGTTGGCAGACATCTGCCAGGCCGCTACTTGGTCTTCAAGCCAGAATTTTGCGGACCACTACTGCTTCGAGAGGGAGTCCTGTAGGGACAGTGCTTTCGGGCAAGCGGTACGCCATAATCTCTTTGAGGTTTAGGCAACTCCTACCCTCCGGCCCTGGTGTTGGGCTACCGTTCAGGTGTGGTCTTAGAGAAGATTCTCTCACTGTTGCTGAGGCTCTAGAGGGCGCTCTATTTTTCAGCCTGGGTTCCTGGTAGCCCAGAGCTAGGGAGTCACCCATATGTGAGGACTGACTTTCTGCTTGGTCCTGGAGAAAGAGTAGTTACTCACCTGTAACCGGTGTTCTCCAGGAGCAACAGGAATCAGTCCTCACAACCCACCCTCCTCCCCTTGAAGTTGCAGTTGTATATAGTTCATTTTCTTTTTGTGCTATCTTTTAGCTGTCATTAGACTGAGCAAGATGGCACCTTTGGGCGGGAAGGGGACTGCGCATGCGTGCCTGCATTCCCAAAGGCTTTCTTTGAAAGCTGGGGAAATGCTCTGCATGGGGGCTCCGTCGACGCCGACGTCACCCATATGTGAGGACTGATTCCTGCTGCTCCTGGAGAACACCTGTTACAGGCGAGTAACTACTCTTTCTGCACACAGTGTAGAATCAACACAAAGGCAAGGTGAAATAAAATTGCAGTGTAGAATCAATGCAAAGGCTAGGCAAAATAAAATTGCAGAGGCAAGCAAATGTCTCAGTGGTTTGAACCAATTCGAAGGCAAGGCATAGGCAAGTTAGAGCAAAATTGGAAAAGCCCACCAAATCACCAAATTCTTGACACTTTGTTGTGTCTGCCCGAAAACGTTTAATGAAAGCGAACTATAAAGCAACCAACGACCAGCACACGACACAACTAATACAGTAAGTGTATTCAGGTAAAGCCCGGGCGAATGGAAATCTCCCGGTATATAACACACTTCTGTTGGGGCGGGGGCAGGAATGGGTGATTCTGAGAGGCAGGAGACCAGGTGTGACGCCGGGCCTGTAGCGTCTCATCGTGGGGCGCGGGCGGCAGGGGGGTACCCACAAACTATATTGGCACGAAAACAACAAGCGCCCCCAATACACCTGCAGGCAAGATTCCCGCAGGCAGGGAAAAGACAGGCAAAGGATCAGCAGTGGCGGCAATCCCCCGGCAGATGACCTGCCAGCACGAGCTCTCTCCTAGCAACGGGGCGAACTGCTGGAGAGATGGAGCCAAGTGGGGCTGGTGATCTATCTCTTACCCTTCCGCGTTCTACAGACAGATTGTGATCTACCTGTTGGAATGCCTGCTCTAGAGGATCTTTAGAACCTGGAAGCCAGAGCAACCTTCAAGAATGCTGTTTTAACTAATTCCCTGAGATGGGGTTTAAATGGATGAATATTGCAAGTTAAATCTCTTGACTGTATGAAGAATACATGTTAATTAATGTATTTGGAATGCTTAAGCTTTTGTTGAGTTAGTATTCTCCAGGAACAAGCAGAAAGTCAGTCCTCACATATGGGTGATGTCGGCGCTGAGGGAGCCCACATCGAACATTTCCGCAGCTTTCAAAGAAAACCTTTGGGAATGCTACCTCGCCTGCGTGGTCCCCTTCCCGTCCAAGGGTGCCATCTTGCTCAGTCTCCTTTTTTCCATGGGGCCCAACGGATGCATGTCCTGTGTCCCTGGAAAAATTCCTTAAAAATTATCCTCTTAGTGAGTTTTTCCCGGTTTGCGTACCGGTACCTCTTCCTGCCTCGAGCCGGTGCTGTCCCCTGCGCTATTTACGGCTCCCTTTTCTTTTTTTCATTGAGGTTCACCTCGACCGGCATTTGCGCCGTTTTTCGCCCTGGGATCGTTGACCCCATTCGGGTGTGATCCACCATGTCTCCCAGTGGCTTTAAAAAGTGTGATCGTTGCAGTCAAATCTTGTCTGTCACAGACACCCATTACTGCTGCTTGCACTGCCTTGACGTGGACCATGACAGTACCTCTTGCGACCTATGTTAGGCCATGATCCCTCAGACCAACAAGAAATGGTCAGAGTTGCAGGAGAAGATGTTCCCGCAGTCTGGCTCTGCTCCGGCTTCCCCGACACTGGGCATGAAGCTGAGCACCTCCCATGAGGCCCGGGTATCTTCGGAGTCCCATGACAGCAGCTCCGCCTCCAGAAAGACGCCGGACCCTGGCAAGAAAAATAAAAAAATCCTTGAAGCCAGTCAAGGTTCCAGCAGAGAAACCTGGTAAGGTCCTTCGGCGGGATTCTGGTGATTCTCCAGGACCAAGCAGGAAGTCAGTCCTCACATATGGGTGACGTCGGCGCCGACGGAGCCCTCGCGGAGCAATTTTCCCCAGCTTTCAAAGAAAGCCTTTGGGAATTGCAGCGCACATGCGCGGTCGCCTTCCCGCCCAAGGGTGCCATCTTAGCCAGTCTTCTTTTTTCCGCGGAGCCCTACAGACGTACCCGTCGTGTCCCCGCTAAAAAAGTTGATTTTCGTGAGTTTTTCTCTTTTTTCACTTCGGTTCGACGCCGGTCGTTTTCCTGCCCGGACTCGCGACGCCGTTGCGAGTCCTTCTCTTATTTTTCGGTTTTTCTGATTTTTGGTCAGTTTCGTTTTCGGTTTTTTGCTGGCAGCCCGGTCCTTTGACCTTGCAGGGGCCCTTTTTCCCCCGATGGCTGCCAGTGGTTTCAAGCGGTGTGGTCAGTGTGACAGAAATATGTCACTCACTGACACACACGATAATTGCCTCCGCTGCCTAGGCCCGGATCATGAAGAAATGATCTGTGGAGCCTGTGGCAAAATGTCCTCCAAAGCGTTGAGGAGTCGGCGGCATCAGCGGGATAGAATCTTCGCTGACCCCAGCCGTACCCGGACCTCGTCGGAGGCCTCGGCATCCAGAGGCTCCAGCTCTGACCATCGCCGAAGCTCCTCCGACAGGGGTTCTCCCTCCGGAGACCATCGACGGAAGGAAAAACCCGCGAGGGCGGCGTCGGTGGACGCTCCTGGCTCCGCGAGGGCCAGGTCGCATAGCCCCGATAGCCGTCCCGGGTCCTTGGAGAAGGAGCACCTCCCGAAGCGACCTCGCCTGGAGTCGGAGTTCCCTGCTCGGGTAAGTCCTGTAGTCCTTCTGGACTCGCCTCCGAGAGTTCCAACGTCCGAGTCGGGGGCTGCTGGGTCACCTGAGGTCGGACTCAGGTTGACGGCCTTGGAGAGCAGACTTTCTGCCTTCATGGACCAGCAGCGGGCACTGATCGCTAGCCTCGCTGGCGCCGCTGCCCCGACCGCCGGGACGTCGACGTCTAAGTCGACCCCGGAGACCGAGCCGATCCTCGAGTCCATGCGAACTCGAGTCGATCCTCGGTCGAGGTCACCCTCGGCCTCCCGTTCGGGACCGAGGTCGTCGCCGCCGACTCCCTCGGCGTCGGGGCGGCCGACGCCTCCGCCTGCCCGAGCCGACCCCACTGATTCCTCCTCGGAGTCGGTCTGGGAGTCTGAAGAGGAGGAGTCACCTGATTCCTTTCGGACTCGGTGTGTCCCCTCGGACTCACCCGAGTCCGAACCTCGGAAACAGTCCCCTCCGGAGGATGCCCGGTTCTCGGACTTCGTCAGGGATATGGCCAAGGCTTTGGCCTTCCCTGGGGATCCCGAGGAGGAGCCTCGAGCCGAAGAGCTCGACGCCCTTCAGTACGACTCTCCCGCCCGGGAGCACTTTACTGTACCGGTTCCTCCCATGCTGGAATGACTACTCTTCCGCATGTGGGAGAGTCCGGCCTCGTCGCCGGTATTAAGCAAGCGGGTCGATTCCATCTATCGAGTCCGCAAGAGTCCTGGCTTCCAAAAAGCACAGCTGCCACACCATTCCATGGTAGTGGAATCGGCCATGCATAGGCTTAAGAGCCAAAAAATGCACTCCTCGGTGCCTCCTGGCAGGGAGGCCCATAACCTGGATGGCCTTGGCAAGAAGTGTTTCCAGGGCTCTATGCTGGCATGTCGTGTCCAGACCTACCAGCTATACATGGGCATGTATCTCCGAGAGCTGGCTAAAGAGCTAGCCGGATTCTCCGCTGGACTGTCCGAGGAACCTTTGCGGAGGTTCCTAGCCTTGACAACTGGTATTCGGGAATGCTCCAAATTCATGTCCCGAGCAGCCTATGATGGCTTTGAAGCATCGGCTCGTGTGGCCGCAGCTGGCATCGGTGCCCGCCGACAGGCTTGGCTTCAGTCGTCTGACCTTGAACCTTGGGTGCAGGACAAGTTGGTCGATGTCCCCTGCAGAGGTGAGAACCTCTTTGGCAAGCCCATGGCTGAAAAGGCTGCACAAATCGAGACGGAGACTCTCACCAGGACCAGGCTTTCTAGGAAGACCTCCGCCCCTTCCCAGAAAAAGAAGGGCTCGGGAAAGAAGTCCTTTTACCCGAGGAAGGCGGCTTCCTATAAACACTACCCTCAATATCAGGCCCCCGCAGCTCCCCAACAGGGTCAGCAGGCCAAGGGACGGGGTAACGGGTCCCGTAGGCAGCAAGCCCCCAAGCCTGCACCACCAGCCCCTGCTCAGCAGGGTGGGGGTTTTTGACTTTCTCAGCATAGCCTCTCCCCCTCAGCCGGTTCCTCCCAGCACCGGAGGCCGGCTGGTTCACTTCGCCCACAGGTGGTCCAACATCACTTCAGATGCCTGGGTGCTTCAAGTCGTGCGAGAAGGATATCTTCTCCACTTCCATCAGGTCCCTCCCTCTTATTTTCCGGGAGAACCTCCTCGACTCCCTCTGCACAGGGACTTACTCCTTCAGGAGTTAGCAAGTCTTCTTCAGGAACAGGCTGTGGAACCGGTGCCCCACCACCTGAGAGGTCAAGGCTTTTATTCCAGGTATTTTCTGATACCAAAAAGGACAGGAGGCCTCAGACCCATCCTGGACTTGCGCAACCTCAACAAGTTCCTCGTGCGGGAAAAGTTCAAGATGCTTACCCTTGGAATCCTTCTGCCCTACCTCCAGCAGGGAGATGGGCTATGCTCCTTAGATCTAAAGGATGCCTACACGCACATCCTCATCCACCCAAGCCACCGCCAATACCTAAGGTTTGTGGTGGCAGGAAATCACTACCAGTACAGAGTACTGCCCTTTGGCCTATCCTCCGCACCGCGAGTCTTCACAAAATGTCTCGCGGTGGTGGCGGCCTATCTCAGGCTTCACGGCCTCTGTCTTTCCGTACCTCGACGACTGGCTCATCAGAGCGTCGTCCTCTCCAGCAGTCACCAATGCCACACACTGCACGGTGACTCTTCTGCAGTACTTGGGCTTTGTCATAAACTTCGCAAAGTCCACTTTGCTCCCCTCACAGGATCTCGAGTTCATCGGCGCAAGACTGCACACTCTTCAGGCTCGAGCTTTCCTGCCTCTCGACAGGGCTCAACGGCTCATGGACCTAGCCGGCCGTTTTCGCAGCCAGTCCCTGGTCTCCGCCAGGCGCTTCCTGAGACTACTCGGCCATATGGCTTCCACCGTCCACGTGACCCCCAATGCTCGCCTGAATATGCGGCCTGCTCAATGGTGCCTTCGCAAGCAGTGGCAACAGGCCACCGGCGGACTAGCCGACTTAGTGCGCATCTCCGGCCGCTGGCCTCTTCCCTACAGTGGTGGCTTCATCGGCCGAACCTGGTGCTCGGAATGCCGTTTCAGTCGCCTCAGCCGGCTCAAGTGCTGACGACCGATGCTTCCCTCCTGGGTTGGGGAGCACATTGCCAGGGGGCATGTACTCAAGGTCTCTGGACCGCGTGGGAGTCTGCTTAACAGATCAACTTCCTGGAGCTCAGAGCAATCCGTCTGGCTCTCAAGGCTTTCTCCCACCTGACTTCTCACCAGTCCGTCCTTGTCCAGACGGACAATCAAGTTGCCATGTTCTACGTGAACAAGCAGGGGGGCACGGGCTCCTTCCTTCTCTGCCGAGAAGCTCAGAAGCTCTGCTCTTGAGCCGTCAGTCACGGCATTCTTCTCAAGGCAGTTTATCTCCCAGGCCAAGAAAATTGCCTGGCGGACAAACTCAGCAGGATACTCCAGCCGCACGAGTGGCGTCTGGATCCCTTGGTAGTTCAGAAACTCTTTCTGAAGTGGGGCCTCCCCACGATGGATCTCTCTGCCAGTCCTCTCAACCGGCAACTTCCTCGCTTCTGCTCTCGTCAGCCACATCCCCTTCGGGTAACGGCAGATGCTTTTCTACTCTCATGGTCGGAAAGCCTTCTCTATGCTTTTCCTCCCATCCCGCTAGTCTCTCAAACTCTATTCAAGGTTCTCCGGGACAAAGCTTCCATGATCCTGGTGGCTCCTCGCTGGCCCAGACAGCCGTGGTTCCCACTCCTGTTGCAATTAGCGGTAGAGGATCCGTTCCCTCTGGGGTTTCAACCGGATCTCCTAACACAGGATCAGGGGTCTCTGCTACACCCCAACCTCAGATCTCTCAACCTAATGGCCTGGCGGCTGAAAGGGTAGTCCTCGCTCCCCTTCTCCTGCCTACAGAGGTGGAAGAGGTCGTCCTAGCTTCTCGGCGACCTTCTACCCGCAAATGCTACGCCCTTAAATGGCGTCGCTTTTCCGTTTGGTGTGTACAGCAGTCTCAGGATCCCTTCTCCTGCTCGGTGTCGGTGATCTTGCAGTACCTGCTCTACCTCTCTAATCTGGGACTTAAGTCCAACTCTGTCAAAGTCCACCTCAGTGCTCTTTCAGCACACCATGTGCCGGTGGACGGCAGACCTCTTTCCAGCGACCCTCTCGTAGCACGGTTTCTCCGAGGTCTCCTTCTACTTAAACCACCTCTGCGCCCGCCAGCACCTGACTGGGATCTGAATGTGGTTTTACAGCGGATCACCTGTCCGCCTTTTGAACCGATGGCTACCTGTTCTCTGCGTTTTCTTTCGTGGAAAACCTTGTTCCTGATAGCCCTCACTTCCGCTAGACGCGTAAGTGAATTGCAGGCCCTCGTGTCTGATCCCCCCTTCACTCGGTTCTACAAAAATAGGGTAGTCCTACGGACTCACCCAAAATTTCTTCCAAAAGTTGTCTCCCCTTTTCACATCAATCAGGAGGTGGTACTTCCAACCTTCTTTCCCAGGCCTCACTCCAGCCGAGCTGAACGGGTCCTGCATCCCTGGACTGTAGAAGGGCATTGAACTTCTACCTTGACCGTACGCGGGAGCACTGTAAAGCTGCTCAGCTTTTTGTGTCTTTTGACCCCAATAAATTGGGGCTCCCGGTCTCCAAGCCTACTCTGTCCATCTGGGTTGCTGACTGTATCGCTTGGGCTTATGGGGCAGCCGGACTCTCCTTAGAAAGTCGAGTCACGGCTCATTGTGTTCGGGCGAAGGCTACGTCAGTGGCTTACCTCCGCTCTGTTCCGCTGGCAGACATCTGCCGGGCCGCTACTTGGTCTTCGAGCCAGACTTTTGCGGTCCATTACTGTCTCGAGAGGGAGTCCCGCAGGGGACAGTGCTTTCGGACAGGCAGTCCTCCGAAATCTCTTCGAGGTTTGAGCAACTCCTACCCTCCATCCCGGATGGGGGCTACCGGTGGGTGATAATTCAGTGAAGATTCCTTCCTTCTGTGCCGCTGAGCTAGAGGGAGCTCATTTTTGTGCTTAGGGTCTCCGGTAGCCTTAAGCTTGGGAGTCCCATATGTGAGGACTGACTTCCTGCTTGGTCCTGGAGAAAGCGTAGTTACTCACCTGTAACAGATGTTCTCCAGGAGCAGCAGGAATCAGTCCTCACAACCCTCCCTCCTCCCCGTGGAGTTGCAATCATCTGCTTAAGTTTTTTTGCAAATTTTTATGCTGTCTTTTAGCTATGTCATCAGACTGGCTAAGATGGCACCCTTGGGCGGGAAGGCGACCGCGCATGCGCGCTGCAATTCCCAAAGGCTTTCTTTGAAAGCTGGGGAAAATTGCTCCGCGAGGGCTCCGTCGGCGCCGACGTCACCCATATGTGAGGACTGATTCCTGCTGCTCCTGGAGAACACCTGTTACAGGTGAGTAACTACGCTCTCTGAGCAGTGCCCTCCTAAGGTTTCTGGGAAGGAGTCCTCGGCCGGTGGTGACTGTGTGAGGCTCCCCAAGGCCACGGTCCTTATAGAGAATGCTCTCACCAGAGTGCTGGCGCTGGGCCCAAAACCCTCAGTGCCCGTGCCGAAAGCTGTGGAGCCTTTTGGCATCGAGGCCAGAATGGCGGTCCTGGAACAGAATATCTCTGCCATCCTGACCATGCAGCAGATGATGATGCCAGGGTCATCTGCATCATCTCCCCAACAACTGGGCCCCTGACGGCGGTGGCATCCTTGGGTGTTGAGCTGGGCCCCATGGGCTTTCGGCCACAGGCCAGCCGTCAACATCGATTGAGATCCCGATCCTCGGGTGTCTGGTCCTCCCCGGCTAGTTTCCAGGAGTCTGACTTTCGAGCCTTGGACTCCTCAACACCCTCTTAGTCAGACTGGAAGACAGGTGTCAAAGCCTCCCCCGAGACCTCCCGACACGAAGACATCCACTCAGAGCCGTCTCCCCTGGAACTCCGATGCCATTCCCCACCAGAGGACGTGGCATTCCATGACTTCATCCGGGACATGGCCCAAACCCTCTCAGTCCCCACCAAGTCAGAGGAGGACCTGCGCACCGAAGAGCTGGAGATCCTCTAGTATGAGTCTCCCCCAAAGGATGCTCTATCAATGCAGTGCAACTCATCCTCGAGCAGCTGCTCCTACGGATGTGGGAGACCCCGACTTCGGTGCTGGTGGTCAGCTGACGCCTCGATGCCATCTACCACATCAGGAGTCGTCCAGGTGTCCAGAAGGCCCAACTTCCCCACAATTCCATGGTGGTGGAGTCCTCGATGCAAAAGCTCAAGAGTCAGAAGACTTATTCTTCTGTAGCCCCGGGTAGAGAGGCCAGGGCCCTCGACACTGTGGGGCGTGTTTCCAAGGGTCCATGCTGGGCTGCCGGATACAAACCTATGAGCTCTACATAAGGATGTGTCTTAAGAGCCTCAACCAGGAGCTCTCTGGCTTCTCAGTAGGGCTTGCCAGGGAACTTCTGCCACAGTTCCAGATCTTTGTAGCCACAATCCGGGACTGCTCCAAGTTCCGATCCTGGGCCGCCTGTGATGGGTTCGAGGCTGAAGCCCAGGCAGTAGCTGCAGGCATCGGTGCTCGGTGCCAGGCCTGGCTGCAGATCTCGGACCTTGAGCAATAGGTCCAGGAAAAACTGCTGGATGTCCCCTGCACCGGGGAGAATCTATTTGGAAATCCTATGGCCGACAAGGCGGCCGAGATTGAGGCAGAGGGTGGTGACCAAGCAGAGGCTCTCAGAATATCTCTACCCTTCTCCGTAAGAAAACCTCAGGGAAAAGGCCAACTTTCTCGATGAAGAAGGGCCCTTTCCATCAGAGTCACCACTACCAGGTCTTTCCAAGCCAGCAGCACCAGGGACCCCAGCCCCAGGGACATGGACCCAGGAAGTCAAAGGCTCCCAAGCCGCAGACACCAGCTCCGACTCAACCTGATGGGCGCTTTGGATTCTCAGGGTGGGGCCTCCCTCCCTCTGGGAGACCCTCACCAGCCCACAGGGGGCCGCTTGGCACTCTTTGCCCACAGGTGGCCCGAGGTCACCTCAGACCAGTGGGTGTTCCGGGTGGTGAAGGAGGCTTACCACCTCTGCTTCTAACTACCACCTTTGGGGCATTTTCCAGGAGAGTCAGTGTGACCTCTCCTTTACCAGGCCCTCTTCCTCTCAGAGCTAGCAGGTCTACTAAGGGATAGGGCAGTAGAGCCTGTTCCCCAGCATCTCTGGGGAAAGGGCTTCTACTCAAGGTAATTTTTTGTTTCCAAGAGAACTGGGGGTCTCAGGCCCATCCTGGACCTCTGAGACCTGAACAAGTTCCTGGTGCGGGAGAAGTTCAAAATGCTGTCCCTTGGGACACTGCTGCCCTACCTCCACCAGGGAGACTGACTTTGCTCCTTGGACCTAAAGGATGCATGTACACACATCCTGGTCCACCCATCTCACCCGTCAATACCTCAGATTCATGATAGGAGGAGGCCACTACCAATACAGGGTAAGAGTTTTAATAAAGTGTCTAGCAGTGGTAGCCGCCCAACTGCACCTACAAAGGGTGTTCGTCTTCCCCTTCTTGGACGACTGGCTTATCAAGTGACCCTTCATTCATGTGCCCCTCCCCCCCACCCAGATGTCCCTTCATCTTCCCCCCCCCCCCCCCCGCCCGCCTCCCAGGTGTCCAACATCTACTCTTCCTCCCCCGTCTGTCCCCACATACAGCATTTCCAACATATCCCCGCTTCTTACTTCCTTTCCCCTTACCAGGCCTCATCACTCCTTCCACTCTGTAACTACACATGCTCAAGGCTTGCCACCTCCCATCTCAGGAAGTTTGTAGATGCTGAAAGCCCAACACTAGCTGCATTAACTTTTGTTTGTCATCACTGCCACACCATTGCTGCCCTGCTGCCCCCCCAGACGCTCATATTGTGTCACCCTAAGTGGATGCCTAATCTGCTTAGTGGTTGGGCTAGCCCTGCTTATGAAGAACTAATGAAGTCCGTCAACAGAAATACTTGCATGCATCTCTGTATATAAGATTGAGAGAGGAAATCAACTTTTTCCAGGGACAAGCCAGACAAATGTCTGAAGGGCTCTGCAGAAAAAAGGAGAACTGCGCAAGATGGCATCCTTGGGCAGGAAGGGGACCACACATGCGTGGTGGCATCTCCAAAAGGCTTTCTTTGAAAGCTGAGGGGATGCTTCCACGAGGGCTCCATCGGTGCTGATGTCACCCATATGTGAGGTCTGACTTCCTGCTTATTCCCGGAGAAAATATGCATCCAGAACTAGTCCCAATAGTGCACAAATTCACATCTGCTCCAAAGAGGGTGCAAATTTATCCATGTATTGTATGCCTCTTATAAAAAATGTATGCACATCACTACTCTGCCTCTGCTCTACTGAATTACACCCCCATCTGCATAGAAGTGTGTGCAATTTCTTGGCACACTTTTTATATTTACACATGCATACGGCCACATAGTTTTATAAAAGGCCTCTTCTGCACGCAAGACATCCTTTACATATGGAAAATCTTTTATAAAATGATTGCTTTAGTCAGAGAACTATAAGAAAAGTGCAGAAAGGCAATGACAGTGGTTTGGGTCATATGAAAAAGCACTAACAAAATTCACATTAAAATTTGTTTTATAATGCCAATTTTTCTCTCCGAGTTTCGTACTCGCCTCCGGTATTGCACCAGTACTCTTCCTGCCTATCGACTTCATTGCCTCGGCGTCAAGTTCAGTCTATTTTTGTAATTTTCTTTCTTTTCCTAGCATCTTCATGTCTTTTTTTTTTCTCCCACTGGCAGCCCAGAGAGTCTTTGAGTAGGTGCCCTGTTCTAAAATTACCCTCCCACATAGTTAAACTTTTTATAGTGGAACATACTGCACTGACATATCTAGTGTGATATTTAGTGGTCTACTAAGAGAGCCCTAAATGTGGGGTATTTAGATTTCAGTAAAGCCTTTGACACTGTTCCTCACAGGCGACTTATAAACAAACTGAGCACCCTAGGGATGGACCCTAAAGTTACTGCTTGGGTTAGAAATTGGTTGAGTGAGAGGCGACAAAGGGTGCAGGTAAATTGAGCTCACTCTGAGGAGAAGGAAGTTACCAGTGGTGTGCCCCAGGGATCTGTCCTTGGTCTGATTCTTTTTAACATCTTTATTAATGATATAGCGGAAGGGCTGTCAGGTAAGGTTTGCCTCTTTGATACCAAAATTTGCAATAGAGTAGACACCCAGGAAGGTGTAGATAACATGAGGAGGGATCTAGTTAAGCTTGAAGAATGGTCTAGAATTTGGCAGCTGGGATTTAATGTTAAAAAATGCAAGGTCATGCATTTGGGCTGCAGCAATCCAAGGAAGTGATTATAGTATAGGGGGTGAAGTACTTTTGTCCACTAAAGAAGAGCGGGACCTAGGCTTGGTTGTGTCTGATGATCTTAAAGTAGCTAAACAGGTAGAAAAGGTGACGACAAAAGCTAGAAGGATGCTTGGGTGCATATGGAGAGGAATGGCTAGCAGAAAAAAGGAGGTGATAGTGCCTCTGTATAATTCTTTGGTGCGATCTCATTTGGAGTATTGTGTGCTTTTCTGGAGACCGCACCTTCAAAAGGATATAAACAGGATGGAGTCAGTACAGAGGGTGGCTGCTAACCTGGTTAGTGGTCTTCATTATAAAATATATGAGGACAGGATCTTCATATGTACACCTCAGAGCAGTGGTTCTTAACCTTGTTGGAGGTACTGAACCCCACCAGTTTCATATGCACATTCACCGAACCCTTCTTTATTGAATAATAAAATATGATTTTTTTTCAAATTCAAGACATAGGTATATGTTTTACTGGTTCACAAAATGAATCGTGCATTAATATCACTGTGTTCAAAGAACAAAACCAATACAATGCATGAACTCACAACAAATTACATACATAACTTTTCACAAAGACATGACCTTTTTTAATACTACCACACTGAAATGGTTTTAATTTTTAACCTTATGTATTCCAATAATGAACTTATTGTATTTATGCTATTTATTATTTTTAACATTTTAACACACACACATCACGTAATTTCCATCAGGCTACACCGCTACAATAATAATGAATATTTACTGCAAATCAGTATGACTTCTGCTGTTGCCTTTGAGAGACCAGTTCAGAAATGCGTGGCTTCACCTTGACAAGTGCCACTCTCATGTCATTTTCACAGCAAAGTCTGTTCCTTTTCTTCGTTTTTATGTCCAGCATCCTCGAAAAGGATTGCTCGCAAAGATATGTTGTAACAAATGGTATAAAAATTTCCAGGGCTTTCCTAGCAATAACAGGATACGTTACCATTTGTCGACACCAAAACGTTGAGAGCGTTGTTGTTCTGAAGAGTTGCTGTTGAACCTGGCTCTGCTGAATTTCAATGATTTCGTCGAGGTATTCATCATTGACATCTGCTGTCTCAACACCAAACGTGAACGGCTGTCTCACCCATGCTGGATATGACTCTCTTGTAGGGAAGTATCCGTCGAGAGACTTTGCAAGCTCATCTAAGTGTGTGGCAATTGCTTGCTTCAGTTCCGTGGCTACAGAAATGTCTCCGATTCAAGACACATCTTCGATCTTACTTACTCAGTCGTCCAGCAGGGGAAAGTTTGTGAAGTTATCGTTCTCTGTTCGTCGTTTCCATAACGGTAGCTTTTTTTGAAAAGCCTTCAGGTTTTCTTCCGCTTCGATGATGTTGACTCCACCACCCTGCATCTGCTGATTGAGATGATTGAGAGATGCGAATATATCAGCCATGTACGCTAAAATGAGAATGAACTTAGAATTTTTGAGGCAATCTGCATGACGATGTTGGTGCTCTTGCAAAAACAGGGCTAATTCCACACGCATAGCAAAACCACGATTCGGCACCTGTCCCCGGGATAACCACCGAACGTTAGAATGGTACAGAAGTACCTCTAATTCAGAGCCCATTTCTTTACACAGCTCACTGAAGATGCGGTGCCTTAGTGCACTATTTTGCACATAGTTCACACATTGCACTACAATTTTTAATACTTCTGTCATTTCTGGAGGCAAGGTATTTGTTGCCAATGCATGCCTGTGCAGAATACAATGCGTAACAATGATGTGTGGTGCATCGGCTTTCACTAGCGCACCAAAACCAGACTTTCTTCCCAACATGACTGGAGCTCCGTCCGTATAAACTGCAGAAACCATATCCCACGAACAGGGGCGGCCCAAGGGGGGTGCGGGGCCATGTGCGGAGACTCGGTGCGGGGCCTCATTTGCATAAGTGGCCTTATTTGCATAAGTGGCCTTATTTGCATAAATATTTGCATAATGTTACCATACACTAACTTTTAGTAAACATGTCTCTTAATGAGTGTATGGATAAAGAAAGACTAAACGATTTCTACATTACTATAATCCAGTGCCAACCGCCAGGCACATTAGGAACTACTACAAACGCTGCCCATTTAGAACCCATAGCAAACCCGCCGTATCCTGACAGCATTACCAGGACTCACAAAGCACCATACCCTACCTATCAAAAGACAACACTGCAAATATTAAACCAATACTGGGGAAAGAGAACAAGTGGCAATGTCAAATAGGAATTACATAAACAGAATACCTCAGCTCAGTTACACATGCAGAACATAGACCATTACCAAACAAGGAATCACAATTTAGAAACAGGAAGGCAATAATTAAACTGGGAACCCCAGAGACCACGTGATGTGGTGAGCTTGAGCGGACGCGTGCAGCTTGAGCACCGGGCTCCCTCTCCCTAAGCCGTGGTAGAGAGTCGTGTAGCGGTGCCAAACCTAGCCCAATTTCGCACTGCAGCTTTGTGGGGTACGGGACTTTTATTTGTGGCCCCATATTGCCATGGCTGCTGTGGCAAGGTCGGGTAGGAGGGAAAAGGAACGAGGGGCCGGGCCGGCGAAAATGGTGGAATCTCCCCCGAAGCAAAATGTGCCGATCTCTTCACCTACCATGCCTGCGGAGGTCTCGGCAGCAGTTACCAGTGCGCTGTCGGGGCAGTTTGATGCCTTACACACCAAAATGGATGCCATTCAGAGCTCCCTTGGCACGCTGGGATCCCGCGTGCAGGAGGCTGAAGCGCGCCTATCACAGGCCGAGGATGAATTGGAGACACTTCGAAGAGAGTTGCGCGCGGCCCAAAAGCTTTCTCAAGACCATGCGCTGAAGCTGGACGACCTGGAAAACAGGTCTCGGCGCAATAACCTGCGTTTTTTGGGTATTGCTGATTCAGTGTTGGACAAAGATCTCAAACAATTCGTGGAGGCATTAGCGGTTTCCCTGCGAGAAGGGGAGAGTGCCAGCGGTCCGGTTATCGTGGAGCGTGCCCACCGGATAGGGCCCAAGCAATCAGCGAGTGATCGCCGACCCCGCGTAGTTTTGGCGCGGTTCCTGTCCTATCCCCAGAAGGAGGACCTGCTTAAGGCGGCGAGGCAAAAAGGCACCATCGAGAAGGAGAATATGCATATTCGTGTAACGCAGGATTATTCGGCCTCCTTGAGCCAGCGCCGGAAAGCTTATGCCTCGCTGTGTCAGAAATTGCTAGCGGCGAGCATCCGTTTCAGCGTGCAGTACCCGGCTCGGCTGGTGATATGGCATCAGGGAATGCGTCGGACCTTTGAGTCAGCAGGAGAAGCGACCGCGTATGTGGAGCAGCTTACCGTGCCGACAGAAGTGTGAGGGCCTGGGCAGGGCGACGGACGGTTTTTCTTGGCTGAGGACATACCTGGGACTGCCAGCAGTGGATTTTTTTCCCGGAGATCTGGGCCGGAGTGCCCCACAGCCTGGTTGCGGTGGAGAACTCTGTCTATGTACAGTGGCATCGGAGGAGACGGCAGCCACTCCCTAGGCCAGGGTCTTCCCAGCCTTGGTAATCTTCATTTTCACGGGTGGGGCACACTCCACGGTGTTCCCCCCTCTCCCCCCCCTTTTTTGTCCCTTTCTTTCTACGTGCCTAGAGTGGCCTCGGGCACCAGGCCCCGGCGTTTTGCGGGGGCCGGGAACCACCGGACCCTAGTGCCGAGCTTGGCCAGTACATCGTGGAGTGCTGCCTGCCCAACATATACCGGTTCTTGGAACTTGGTGTGAGCCTGTATGGTTGGGCATGATAGGCTCATTCTCTTCTTTAACATTTTTTGTAATGTGTGGGGGAGGGGGAGGGTTGTGTTAAATGGGGTGTATGCTGTGTTGGTTTGGGGGTGATCAGTTTGTGGTATGGCTGGGATGACCGGGTTGGGGCTGTGTTGAATGGGGCGTTTGCTGTGTTGATTTGGGGGTGATCAGTTTGACGTATGGCTGGGGTGATTGGTTTGGGGCGGTTTGGTTGGAGGGAGGGGGTCCCGCTCACATCCTCAGTGTCTCCTATGGGTGAGTGGTGGCGATTTTCTAGAGGTAGGGGAATAGTGGGGGGCTCAGGGAAGGGGGGGAGTGGGGTGGTTGGGGGGTGGGAGGGAGAAGCGTGGGGGGCACAGCAGCACTGTGGGGGGAGTGGCAATGACTTGTATGGGGACAGTATATGGCTGGAGGGGGGGCCCCAGGCTGGGGGGGTCCCACCTCTTTGTTGTCTTTGGAATGATGCTGATAGCTTGACCTGGTGTGACCCACCCTGAAGGTTATCTCTTGGAATATCTGTGGGATTGGCAGCCCCATTAAGCGATATAAGGTGTTGCAGGCCTTGGCCCAGCTGAAATGTGACATAGCAATGTTACAGGAAATCCACCAGACAGTGGAGGAACATGCTAAATTGCGGAAAATGTGGGTGGGGCAGTGTTGGGGGTCCCTGGCCAAAGGAAAAAAGGGAGGAGTGGTCATACTGATTAGCAAGGGGACCCGTTTTGAGCTTCTTAAGGATTATTCTGACTCCGAGGGCTGTTACATTTTATTGTATGGTAATTTGGACGGACGGCCTGTAGTGTTGGGCTGTTTGTACAGCCCCAATGTATTGAATCGGGCGTTTTATGATCGTCTTGCGTCTCGCCTCGAGCAAATGCCTGACATTCCTTTGATTCTGGCGGGTGATTTGAATGGGGTATTGGACATAGGGCTCGATGTATCGGAGGGGGGAGGGGCACACCTGCGTATCCCGACCACTAAGGCATTGAAGGTCCTTTGCAGGCGTCTGGGCCTGGTGGATCCATGGAGATTGCTCCACCCGGATGAGCGGGATTTTACCCATCAGTCGCGAGCCCATGGAACTAGTGCCAGATTGGACTATATCTTAGTCTCTGAAAGGTTGTTTGCACAGGTGGAGGATGCGCAGATTGGTCCCTTGGTGGTGTCTGACCACGCTCCAGTCTGGGTCGAATTCGGTGGGGGGGGGCCCAGATGGGTCGACGCGGCTGTGGCGTTTTCCGCTGGGCTTATACCGGGATGCTGAGTTCCGTACCTATCTCACCCGGCGTTGGCAGGAGTTTATGGAGTGTCATGAGCGCCATCGGGATGACCCGGAATTACTTTGGGAGACGGCCAAAGTCGTATTAAGGGGGGATATCCTTGCGTATGCGGCGAGGAAACGGCGATCAGTGGCGCGGCAAATTGTTCAGTTGGAGAAGCAGGTGGTGCGCGCTCGGCGGCGTTATGCGGGAGACGCCAGTGTAATGAATAGGCGATGGCTTTGGGAATTGCAAACGTCTCTTAATGAATTGCTTCATCAGCGGGCAAAGAAATCGCATATGTATTACAAATATCAGCTTTTTCGTTTTGGAGATAAACCTGGGAAACTCTTGGCGCGGTGCTTGCAGGGTCATCGGGGCCATCACTTGGTGGCAGCATTGCGCGACGATCAGGGGGCGTTGCATAAGGATAATGTTGGTATTACGCGAGTGTTCCGCTCCTTTTTTCAGAAATTATATGCCCGGCGGGAGGGAGCGCCAGAGGCCATGCAACAGTACTTGCAAGAGCTGTCGTTGCCGAGAGTGACAGCCGAACAGAGGGGTTGCCTTGATGCTCTGATAACGGTGGATGAGGTCCAGGGCGTTATTCAGCGGGCTAGTTGCTGCAAGGCTCCCCGCCCGGATGTGTTTGGTGCTGAGTTTTATAAGCTCCTGGGAGACTTGGTGCCTCCAACCTTAGTGGCCGTATACCATCGGAGGGTGGAGCAGGGGGAATTTAAATGGGGCACTAATCATGTGCATATTTCCCTAATTCCTAAATCGGGGAAAGACCCCTCTCAAGCAGCTTTGTATAGGCCTATTTCGCTCTCAAATTTTGACCTGAAAATTTTTGCAAAAGTTTTGGCGGACAGGTTGGCTCTAGTGTTGGGGGACTTGATTCACGAGTCGCAAGTCGGGTTTGTCAGAGGGCGCTATGCTGTGCGGAATTTGCAGCACCTCCTAGCCTCTCTCGAATGGGTTCGGGAACATGATCTTCAATCCTTGGTAATTAGCTTTGACGCCGAAAAGGCGTTTGACCAGGTCCAGTCAGAATATTTGCAGTTTCTTTTACTCTACTACGGGTTAGGAGTCCCTTTTTGTCGGATGGTGGAGTTGCTGTCTACGGAACCTACGGCGGGGGTCCTTTGTAATGGAGTGTTGTCGGAACCATTTCGGTTGGAACGTGGCACGCGTCAGGGCTGCCCGCTCTCCCCTTTACTCTTTGTGCTCTCCCTAGATCCATTAATACGTAAGATAGAGGACTCCCCAGACATAGGTGGTGTCTGTATAGGCTCTTATGGCTTTAAGGTGG
The DNA here is from genome assembly GCA_033557465.1 of Ichthyophis bannanicus. NCBI lineage: Eukaryota > Metazoa > Chordata > Amphibia > Gymnophiona > Ichthyophiidae > Ichthyophis > Ichthyophis bannanicus. The sequence goes on along the minus strand of CM066042.1, from coordinate 59,175,024 downwards.
CCGCATTTGCCGACGATATACTGGTGCATCTGTCTTCCCCCCAGCGATCGTTTTCGTGCCTGCTTGCGGAGCTTACGCGCTATGGACAATTTGCGGGATTGCGTATTAATATGGCTAAATCAGAGGCACTGGATGTGGGGGGCACGCTACGGGATAGCTGGTCCGGGAGCTTCCCGCTTCGCTGGGCTGCGGATTCTATTATCTATTTGGGCATTGTGTTAACAAGGAAACCGGCATTGTTGTATCCAACGAACTTTGAACGTATCTTTGCAAAGGTTCGAGCACAGTTGAGGGCATGGGCCCCTCTCCCGCTGTCTTTGCTCGGTAGAGTGGCCACCTTGGGGATGGTGATCTTCCCGCGGGTGCTCTATTGGCTGCAAACACTTCCGGTGTGGCTTTTGAAGCGTGATTTGGGGCGTTTCGAGCGGGAGATTCGGGGATTCCTTTGGAAGGGCTGCAAGGCCCGGATACCGCTGGCGCGCCTGCGGGGAGGGTGGCGTTCGGGGGGAGTGGGGATGCCAGATTTTTGGAAGTATGCGTTGGCATGTCAGGCACGTCACCTGAGTGATTGGTTGGGGGATACTGAGACTTATACCCCGCGTGGTTTGGAAGCGACCTTTGTGGCGCCCCACTCCTTGGAAGCGGTTTTGCATTTACCGGGCACTGTCTTGCCAGATCGGCTGATGAATAGTACACTGTTGCAGGCTACTCGGCGGACATGGCACCAATTAAATAAGTATTGGGGCAGTGATGCGGCGGTGTCCTGCTGGTTGCCTCTACGAGGTAATGCTTGTTTTCTGCCTGGCTCGGAGTCGGCCCCCTTTTGTCTGTGGTGGCGAGTAGGGATACGGCGGTTGGGACAGCTGGTGGACCCTGCCGGCTGCGGTAAAGCTTTGGGGGTGCTCTGTGGGGAGTATGGGTTGCACCGGGGCACCTCGGCTTTTGCACATGCTCAGATATCTCATTATATCGGCTCCCTGCCGCGGCAGGAGCTGACGGTGGAACACTCGGAGCGTCTCTTGGAGTTTTTTGCGCTGGGGGCGGATACCCCGCCAACGATTGCGGATTTGAAGAAACGTTTGGATCAGTTCGAGGCGCCCTCGGATTATTCGGTGGTGGAAGATCTCTGGGCGAGAGAGTTGGGACGCGAGGTCGCGCAGGGATCCGTACGGGCGACCTTGAGTAGGATTGCGCAACTCGTGGATGGGGCTCGGTGGCGAGAGGTGCAGTTTAAATGTATCCTTCGCGCCCACTTTTCCCCGAGGCGAGCGTTTCGGAGTCATCTTGCCCCTCATGGCGGCTGTCCCAAATGTTTGTGTGCTTTAGCAGATCTGGGTCATATGTGGTGGGGGTGCCCTTCTATTCGTTGGTATTGGAGGCATATTGAGACCTATTTGAGTGGACTTTTGGGGCAGCAGCTTCGCTGGTCGGGGATTCTAGTAGTGCTGGATCAGCTGGGACCACTCCACCCGAAAGGCCGTTGGAATAGGGTATTGGTGCGTAAGGCCTGTCTGGTGGGTAAAGGCCCTATACTCACGCGATGGAGGGAGCCGGTGGCCCCTACCTTTTGTGAGTGGCGAAATAGCCTGCATCAACTTATGCTTATGGAGCGGAGAGTGGCGCTAAGACACCCTCGGGCCTGGGCTTCCTTCTTGCTGATTTGGATGCCTTATATTCAGCGATTGGGTCCTAAGGCACGCAGTGCAGTGTTACAATTTGGATAATGATGGCCTGTGAAGTTGGTGCCCCCTGGAGGGGTGCTTCCAGCTGCTGTGCTCCCCGCGGTGGGGGTGGGAGGGTGGGGTAGGGAGGGGGGGGTGGGAGGGGGTCTGCCGCGGGATACGGGTTCGTGGGAAGAAGTGATGCTGGTGTATGTTGGGTTCCCTGGGTGGTGGACAAGACACAGCGCCGCCCGGGATCAGGTTTGGTGTTTGGAACTGTAAAATTGTACACGTTGGTTAGCCATTTATTTCTTTGTATCCTGTAAAATCCAATAAACAGAGTTTTGAAAAAAAAACTGGGAACCCCAAAAGCCAAACTTGGAATGTACAACACTGTAGAAATAAAACTATAAATTAATTTCCTCTTGTACCAAACAAAGCGCAGGCATTAATGATGCACATTTCCCAGAGCTTTCATATTCCAGTTAATAAATTCAAAATAAAGAGATATCTTTCTACCTTTTGTGCATTTTTTTTTTTCAGTTGCAATTGCTCCAGCCACTTTCTTCTGGTTTTCTACTAACTCTTCATCGTCTGCTGTCCATTTGTCCTTTCTTCTCTCTTCTAGTTTTTTTTCCATTCTCTCTCTCTACATCTGCTTTAACATACTAATCTTTCTCCTTTTGCTCTTTCCTCATTCCTATTTCATCCACACAAATTTTACCCCTCCATCCTCAATCCCCACTTAACTCTCCCAATACCCGGCCAATTGTAGATTTTTCATCTCTCCCACACAAAATATTTTTCCCCTCTCCATTTTACTCTCCCAGCCCCATCCCATTCTAATCCTCCCCCAACATCAGCTCCCTTCTAGTTCCAGTCTCACCCAGCATCCATTCCCTTCTAGTCCCTGCATCAGCCCATTTCCAGTCCTAGCTCCCCCATCCATTTCCAGTCCGAGTCCCTTTATCAGCTCATTTCCAATCCTAGTCCCCCATCAGCCCATTTCTAGTCATTTCCTAGCCCCACCATCAGCCCATGTCAAATCCTAGCTCCCCTCCACCCAGCCCAATTCCAGTCCAAGCCCCCCCCCATGAGCCTACTTCCAGTTCTAGCCCCTCCATGAGTCCATTTCAGTTCAAGCCCCCACCACAGCCCATTTCCAATCTTAGCTCCCCCAACAGCCCATTTCCAGTCCTATCCTAGCTGCTCCATCAGCCCATTTTCAGTCCTAGCTCCCTTCCCTCACAGCCCATTTCCATTCCAAGCCCCCTCCCCATCAGCTATTTGCAGTTCAAGCCTCCCCTTCCACTCAGCCCATTTCCAGTCCTAGCAACCCCCCAACCCACTTCCAGTACTAACCCCCCATCAACCCACTTCCAGTCCTAACCCCCCATCACCCCATTTTCAGTTTAAGCCCCCCCTATAACCCATTACCAGTCCTAACCCCATCAGCCGATTTCCAGTCAGCCCCCCATAGCCCATTGCCAGTCCTAACCCCCCCATCAGCCCACAGCCCATTACCAGTCCTAACCCCATCAGCCCACCTCAAGTCCTAACCCCCTCCCCATCAGCCCATTTCCTGTCCTAGCCCCCCCATAGCCCATTACCTGTCCTAGCCCCCCATCAGCCCACAGCCCATTACCAGTCTTAACCCCCCCATAGCCCATTACCAGTTCTAACCCCCCCCCAACCGCCCACAGCCCACCTCAAATCAAGTCCTAACCGCCCCCCCCCCCCCGTCGGCTCATGGAAAATTAAAGAAAAAAATAAAAAGCTGGCTGCTGCTGCCGCGGCGGCAGCAGCAGAATGGAGTGTCCCGCGGGGCCCCCTCTGCCTGGCTGAGCTCTCCTGGCCCGGCTGAGCCCCTCTGCGCCGGCTTTCAGATACGCGAAGGGAGAGTGTCTCCCTCGCGTCTCTGTTAAGCCCGCGGGGCAGATGGGAAAATTCCCATCAGCCCTGTTTCCCATCAGCCCCTGTGGGCTTAACAGAGACGCGAGGGAGATACTCTCCTTTCGTGTATCTGAAAGCCGGCGCAGAGGGGCTCAGCCGGGCAGAGGGGGCCCCGCGGGACACTCCATTCTGCCGCGGCGGCAGCAGCAGCAGCCAGCTTTTTTTTTTTTTAAATTTAATTTTAAAAAAAACAGAATGTTCTTTGCGCGGGGCCCTGTGCAAAAAACATTCTTGCTCAATGGACGGGCCGGCCCTGCCCACGAAAGATTGTTGTCTGAAGAAGTCATCCACAAGTTTCTTCACATCGGCTGCCTTAGTTGTTGTTGTAAGAGGCTTACAAAATAAAAAATCTTCCTTTATCATGTCGTCTTTCACATAGCGCACAAATACAGCAAGCTGACTTTGATTAGAAACATCTGTGGTCTCGTCGAGTTGGAGGCTGAATTTTGTCGGGCTTGAAATCAGATCTGCAACTACTTGAGCCAAGATGTCTTTGCTCATGTCCTCTATTCTGTCGCTGATGGTGTCATTTGAAAGAGGAATTTGGGATAATTTAACTTCGGCCGCTTTTCCCAGCATCAGATTTGCCATCTTCAACACAGCTGGTTTTATGAGTGTTTCACCAATGGTGTGTGGTTTGCCCTGCTTTGCGATCAGGTAAGCAACTTCGTTACGATGCTGTGAGGATCGGTTTGTTGATGGGTACAAAGCCGAGAGCAGGCAGAGGAGCCTTTTCATCGAATCTGGCTCTCTTCACCTTGAATTCAACAAGCGTTGTGTTTTTTGTATTCCCCATCTCCATGCAGGTTAAGGAAGTGTTCCTTTAGTTTTGCCGGTACTAGACTAGAATTGCTTAACTTGGCATTGCAAATCATGCAGATAGGACGCTGACTCCCATCACGTTCTGTTATATATGCGAATCCATGTTGTACATATTCGTCCGACCACTTTCTTTTTTTTGCTCGACATAGTTAGTATGGATTAAAATAATAAGAAAGAAATCACACAACATACCATCACGACAGTCACAAGTCAACTACTGAGTGCACCAAATTCCCTGCAGCACAGATTGGCCAAGCAATGTAGCGTGATCACCTGCAGCCAATGATGGCCAAGCGGGGCATGTCATCACGAATCATATGAGTCAGGTGCGTGTCTTGACCTCCGCCAAACTCCTGAGACTGACTCACCGAACCTCTAGGGTTCGATTGAACCCAGGTTAAGAACCACTGCCTTAGAGGAAAGGTGGGATAGAGGTGATATGACTGAGACATTTAAATACCTCCGTGGCATAAATGCACAGGAGAGCCTCTTTCTATTGAAAGCAAGTTCTGCTATGAGGAGACATGGGATGAGGGTGAAAGGGGATAGATTCAGGAGTGATATGCGTAAATATTTCTTTCTCCAGGACCAAGCAGGAAGTCAGTCCTCACATATGGGTGTCATCGACGCCGATGAAGCCCCAGCGGAGTATTTCCCAAGCTTTCTATGAAAGCCTTTGGGAATGCAGGCACTCATGCGCGGTTCCCTTCCCGCCTAAAGGTGCCATCTTACCTCAGTCTTTCTTTTTCCGAGAAGCCCACCGGACGTGTGTCCTGTCATCCTGGATAAAAGTTTGATTTTTCGGCGATTCTCACTATTTTTTCTTCCCGGTTCGACGCCGGTTCCCCTCCCGCCGGGTTCGGTACACCGGTATCGAGCCCGATTCTTCTTTTTCGGTTTTTGCCCTTCGTGGCTGGCGTTCGCGCCCTTTTTTGATTTTTCCCTGGAAGGCCGGTCCTTTGACCTCGCTGGGACTCTCTTTTCCTTGATGGCTTCCAGCGGTTTCAAGAAGTGTGATCGGTGTAAGAAGTTGATGTCTCTCACCGACACACACGACTGCTGCCTTCGGTGCCTCAGTCCTGATCACGACCCTAAGACATGCGGACCATGTGGGAAGATGTCTTCCAAGGCACTACAAAGTCTCCAGCAGCAGAAAGAAAGGCTTTTCTCGGACTCAGCCTCCGACTGGGCCCTGACCTCGTCTGAGGCCTCGACATCTCGGGATTCCGATCCCGAGCGCCATCGAAGCTCCTCAGACAGGGGGGTCCCCCGACCGGGAACGCAAGAGGAAGAAGCGGCTCATGAGGGCGTCGTCAGAGGAGGTCCCTGGCTCCTCGAGGGCCAGGTCTAAGACCACCGACCGTCGCCCTGGGCCCGTGGAACAAGAGAAGCCTGCCAAGGTTCCTCGCATGGAGCCGGAGTCTGCTGGACACGTAAGCCCTGTGGTCCTCGAGGACTCTCCTCCCAGAGAGCTGACGTCGGGCCTGGCGCCGCCGGGGCCTGAGTCGGTGGCTGCTGCGTCTGCCGAGCTGAGTCTCAGGATGACAGCCTTGGAGAGCAGATTGTCTGCCTTCATGGAGCAGCAGCAGGCACTGATGGCCAGCCTGTCTGGCGCATCTGCCCCGACCACCGGGACATCGACATCGAAGTCGACCCCGGAGACCGAGCCGATACTCGAGTCCATCATGGCTCGAAGTCGACCTCGGTCGCGGTCTCCCTCGACCTCCCGTTCGGGACCGAGGGCGTCGACGCCGGTGCCTCCGGTGTCTGGGCGGGTGCTCCAGGGCCCCGCGGGGTCGGATCCTGACTCCTCGTCGGACGAGTCCGCCTGGGAGACGGAGGATGAGGAGTCCCCCGACACATTCAAGACTCGGTGCGTCCCGTCGGACTCACCGCAGTCTGAGCCCCGGAGTAGATCCCCTCCGGAGGACACCCGGTTCTCGGAGTTTGTCCGGGATATGGCCACTGCGTTGGCTATTCCGGCGGACCCCGAGGAGGAGCCTCGAGCCGAGGAGCTCGAGGCCCTGCAGTATGACTCTCCTCCGAAGGAGGCCTTTACTGTCCCGGTTCCTCCGATGCTGGAACGGCTCCTCTTCCGGATGTGGGAGGCACCGACCTCGGCGCCGGTTCTAAGCAAGCTAGTCGATTCCATTTATCGACTCTGAAAGAGCCCTGGCTTTCAGAAAGCGCAGCTACCACACCATTCCATGGTGGTGGAATCGGCCGTGCATCGCCTGAAAAGTCAGAAGATGCATTCTGTGGTGCCCCCCCGGCAGGGAGGCCCGGAACCTCGATGGTATCGGTAGAAAGTGCTTCCAGGGCTCGATGCTTGCTTGCCGTGTCCAGTCTTACCAGCTGTACATGTGCATGCACTTGCGAGACCTGGCCAAGGAGTTGGCCGGGTTCTCTGCTGATCGGGGAGCCCTTGCAGAGATTCAAGTCCTTGTCCTCGGGAATTCGGGACTGCTCGAAGTTTATGTCCCGCGCCGCCTACGATGGCTTCAGCCCGAGTTGCGGCAGCCGGCATCGCGGCTCGACACCAGGCATGGCTGCAGTCATCGGACCTCGAGCCATGGGTTCAGGACAAGTTGGTCGATGTCCCTTGCCGAGGTGAGAACCTTTTTGGCAAGCCCATGGCCGAGAAGGCCGCACAGCTCAAGACTGAGCCCCTTACCAGGACAAGGCTGTCTAGGAAGACCTCTGCCCCTTCTCACAAGAAGAAGGCCTTGGGTAAGAAGCTCTTTTACCCGAGGAAGGGCACTGCCTACAAACAGTACCCTCAGTATCAGGCTGCCCAAGCTGCACCCCAGAGTCAGCAAGCCAAGGGGCAGGGTAATGGGCCCCGTAGGCAGAGGACTCCCAAGCCTCCGGCCCCTGCTCCCACTCAGCAGGGTGGGGGTTTTTGACTCCTTGAGCGTAGCCTCTCAGTCCATGCTCTCCCAACCCTGCACAGGAGGTCGCCTCACCCTCTTTGCCCACCAGTGGCCCCTCATAACTGGGGACAGTTGGGTGTTGAACATAGTCCAAAGGGGCTATGCACTACATTTTCACCAACTGCCTCCGCCATACTTTCCAGGGGAGCCTCCAAGGCCTCCCCTGCACACAGATCTTCTCCTCCACGAGCTCCAAGGTCTGTTGGTGGACAGGGCGGTGGAGCCTGTGCCTCCACACTTGCAAGGTCAAGGGTTCTACTCCAGGTATTTCCTGGTACCCAAAAGAGCCGGTGGCCTTCGACCTATTCTGGATCTCAGGAACCTAAACAAGTTCCTAGAGAAAGAAAAGTTCAAGATGCTTACTCTTGGAACACTTCTGCCCTACCTCCAGCAGGAGATTGGCTATGCTCCTTAGATCTAAAGGATGCGTACACTCACATTCTCATTCATCCAGACCACAGAAAGTACCTCAGGTTCATTGTGGGAGGAAACCATTATCAGTACAGAGTACTGCCTTTTGGTCTAACCTCCGCTCCCAGAGTCTTTACAAAATGCTGGCAGTGGTGGAGGTCTACCGGAGAAATCAAGGCATCTTTGTCTTTCCCTATCTGGACGACTGGCTCATCAGAGGTCAGACGTGTCAGGAGGCCAGACAGGCCACCCTCAGAACTATTGCTCTTCTGCAAAGCTTGGGATTTGTAATAAACTTCGCAAAGTCCACATTGCTCCCCTCCCAGAACTTGGAGTTCATAGGGGGCAAGGCTGGACTCTGACCTGGCAAAGGCATTCTTGCCAGCAAACAGGGCCCAAAGACTAATGGACTTAGCAAATCAGTTTCTCAGCAGGTCAGTGGTCTCCGCCAGGCTCTGCCTGAAGCTGCTTGGCCACATGGCTTCGACAGTACATGTGACCCCCAATGCCAGGCTCCATATGAGGCCTGCACAGTGGTGCCTTCGGACACAGTGGTCCCAGGCCACAGGCAGCCTCAGAGACAGGATAAGAGTGTCCAGACAATTTCTGAACTCTCTCAGCTGGTGGCTGCACCCACCCAATCTACTACAAGGGGTGCCCTTTCAAATTCCTGGGTACACAGTGGTACTGACCACAGACGCTTCCCTGCAGAGCTGGGGGGCTCATTGTCTGGACAAGTGCACCCAGGGCCTGTGGTCTCCTTGGGAAGGCAGCACAGCAGATCAATCTCCTAGAACTCAGGGCTATTCAATTAGCACTCAAAGCTTTCTCTCCTACCCTGGCTCATCAATCTGTTCTGGTTCAGACAGACAACCAGGTAGCCATGTTTTATGTGAACAAACAGGGCGGGACTGGGTCCAGACTCCTGTGTCCGGAGGCTCAGGACCTTTGTTCATTTGCCCTCAAGCACAACATGCTCCTCAAGGCTGTGTACCTTCCAGGCCAGGACAACTACCTGGCCAACAGGTTGAGCAGAATTTTGCAGCCCCACGAGTGGCAGCTGCATCCCTTGGTAGTTCAGAAGATCTTCCTAAAATGGGGTCTCCCTTTGATAGATCTGTTTGCCAGTCCACTGAACAAGCAACTGCCAAAGTTCTGCTCCAAATCACTAAAGTGCTGAAATCCCTCAAAAATATTAAGGTTTTATGTTTGTTTTATTAAAATTTGATATACCACCCACACCAAAGGTATCTGGGCGGTTTACAATCATAAAAATGACATAGCTGCGAAAGTGGAAAAGAACGCCATCATTTTAAAAACAGGAAAGAGGTGAAAAAAGGACAGGAAACAGGCAAATAAATAATCACATCAAGACACAATAATGGGGAAGCGGGGGGAGGGAGCAAGCGTTATGGGGGGAGGTTAAATGCCAAGCTGAACAGATAAGTTTTGAGTTTTGTTTTGAACAGCCGGAAACATGTTTCAGACCGGAGGGAGGAAGGGAGCGAGTTCCACATATATACCGCATATTCTCTGGATGTTTTTTGCCTCTCTCAGGGAGAAACTGAGAGAGGCAAAAAACATCCAGAGAATATGCGGTATATCATCTAATAACAACCGGATGATAATCAGGAAATTCTGAGATTGAGAGAGAGGACGTCCACTTTAAATGTCATCAAAAGATAAGTGTGACTACACTGTGTATATGAGAATTTGCAGTTGAGATTGAAACAGTATAGTCACAATAGAAATATGAACATAATCCTCCATGAGAACCGACGTCGTTGATGTACATTCTGGCACAAATTCAGGATAACGCCTGAGATATAGTGCTCATTTTAGTCTGAGACTTCCGGTTACTCAACATCCATATAGGCATACATTGTTTATCAGTTATTACCTTAATATTTTTGAGGGATTTCAGCACTTTAGTGATTTAGGTCAACCCTCAGATAAGAGACCAAACAACATATGAAAGTTCTGCTGCAGGCAACCGCATTCTCTGCGGATAGCAGCGGATGCTTTTCTGATTCCTTGGTCTCAGGGCCTCCTGTATGCGTTTCCTCCCACGCCCTTGGTGGCCCGAACTCTGTTCAAGATTCTTCAGGACAAGGCCTCTGTCCTGCTGGTGGCTCCCAGGTGGCCAAGACAGCCTTGGTTTCCACTTCTGCTTCAGCTGGCGGTGGATCCCCCACTGCCTCTGGGGTTGCAACCCGACCTTCTCTCTCAGGAGTAGGGTTCCCTTCTGCACCCCAATCTCAAAGTTCTCAATTTGATGGCCTGGAGGCTGCAAGGGTAGTTTTGGCTCCCTGGGACCTACCTCAGGAAGTTGAGGAGGTTGTCCTAGCCTCTAGGAAACAGTCCACTAGGAAAACCTATGCTCTTAAATGGAAAAGGTTCTCCGTGTGGTGTCACCTACGTACAGAGGATCCTTTCTCCTGTACTATACCAGTGGTGCTTCAGTACTTACTGCACTTGTCAAATCAGGGACTTAAGTCCAATTCTGTTCGGGTTCACCTGTCAGCTCTAGCAGCTCACCACTCACTGGTGGAAGGACAATCCCTGTCGGTTCACCCCTTGGTGTCCCGCTTTTTCAGAGGCTTGCTTTTGCTCAAGCCTCCAATCCGTCCTCCTGCTCCTGAGTGAGAGCTGAATGTGGTCTTGCAGCAGCTGACTCGCCCACCCTTTGAGCCGATGGCTTCTTGCCCTTTACGCTTCCTGTCCTGGAAGACACTTTTCTTGATAGCCCTTACCTCAGCTAGGCGAGTGAGTGAGCTTAAGGCCCTGGTCTGTGATAGGCCTTATACTTGCTTTTATGGGAACAGGGTAGTCCTTAGGACTCATCCAAAGTTCCTCCCAAAAGTTGTCTCTTCCTTCCACCTTAACCAAGAGGTGGTTCTTCCAACATTCTTCCCTAGGCCTCATGGAAGCCAAGCTGAAGCAGTCCTGCATACCCTGGACTGTAGGAAGGCCTTATCCTTCTACCTTGACCGTACGCAGGGCCATAGAAGGGCTACTCAGCTCTTCGTATCCTTTGACCCTAATACGTTGGGGTTGGCTGTGTCCAAGCGTACCTTGTCCATCTGGGTGGCTGACTGTATCACCTGGGCTTACAAGGCGGCTGACCTTCCTTTGCAGGGTCGGGTCACGGCCCACCGTGTCAGAGCAATGACTGCCTCAGTGGCTTATCTCCGCTCTGTGTCCTTGGTAGACATCTGCAGGGCTGCAACTTGGTCTTAAAGCCAGACTTTTGCGGCCCATTACTGTCTGGAGAGGGAGTCCCGTAGGGACAGTGCTTTTGGCCAAGCAGTACTCCGGAATCTCTTTGAGGTTGTCAGACGGCTGCCTGGGTGAGAATGTTCACAGTCTTGGCAAGTGCATATATCAATATGATTTGCAAGGGATTGTGGGAATTGCAGTTCATTCACACCAGACACAGCTGCTCACAATAATTAGTTGTGCTTGAGTGTAAAGCCAATAAGATATTTATTTATGGGGTTATTTCTCCCAACACAGATATGCTTGGTAGCACATAAAACAGGATACTTGCTTTCAGTGTTAAACTTGGAAAAACAGAATCAGGAAAACAACAGTTGAACTTGTCAGGCAATCAAAGCAAAAGAATAAAGACCTGGTTGGTAACAAACTGGTCTTTTCTGTAGGCTTTAGCTAATATTTTCTTAGCAGTGTTTCAAACAACAAGCAAAACCCACAAAGAAGGGAAAAACTGTTCTTTTCAGGTTAACTTCTTATATCTTCACACATAGATTCAGAAGTGATTCCCTCAGAGCTCACAAGCAATTAGGTGAGGCTCAATTGCTAGCAGTTACCCAGCTGAAACCCCTTAGCTGGCTTGCTTTCTACTGCGTGGCTCAAATCCTACTTCAGGAGCTTTTCTGAGTAGATTAAAGAACAAGTTTGTATTTCTTTGTGATGGTTGCTGTACTTTGTAACAGAAAATTACCAAAGGAGTTTAGACAGAGAGCAATCCATATATTCACAGCCTGTATCTAAGACAGCTCCCCCTTCTTCAACAATCATGGGTTCAATATCATGGATTGGCACAGAGGAATTTCTCAATGTAGCACTCTCAGGAGAATACTTGTTTCCCTGCTGTCTTTCAAGGTTATAGCTAGGGCATAGATCAGTGTTCATACCTGAGCTTCCATTGCTGTTAGAGTTCCTCTCTAAATAGCCTGGCCAGTATGTAGTCCAGTTCTTATGTCCAGCCTTCCAATCCAGATCCCTGGACACTGGATCTCTCTTCACATACCTTCTGGCACGGGTCCTAGGGTCCCTTCCAAGTGCAGCCGTCTCCCTCACAGGTACCCTCTGGAGATTCCTAGTTCTGCAGCACCATTCCTCTGGCTTTCCCCAGTCCAGTGGTGTATGCTGGCCCTTGGAATACCTTCCAGTATACGTACTGCTCTGGACTCCTTTAGACCTCCCAAATGCTTTTCTCTTCTTTCTTCCAAAGGGTTTCTTGCCCTCTCTGTCCGTCCGGTCTGGCTTCTGTTCCTGATGATCCTCCAGATGATGAAGACGTCCAAGCTGAGGATATCCAAGCTGATTCTGAGGATGATGATCTCCCAGATGAAACTGAGGATGAGGATAATTCTCTGTAGAATAAACTCTAGCTTTATTCTGCTTTGATGAGTGCTCCACCCTAGCACAGCGCAGCTGTGCTGAATCAGGCCCTGCCCTTTGAGATGAGTGCTTGGGGATTACCTCATAGCACTCCTGATTGAACACACGTTTCCCCACTTCCACTCCTCTAATGGCTGTTGGAAACCTGGTGCATTCTGGGACTGGTAGTCTTTTTATGGGAAAATTCTGTTTTCTTATTTCTACCAGAACTGACAGGTTGCTTGTTCAGAGACACTTCACCTTTTCTATAGCTCCTTCCTGAGCTATGATAAGCTTCCTTATCACAAGGTTTAGGCAACTCCTGCCCTTTGTTGGGCTACCGGTGGAGGGTGTGTCAGTGAAAAGCCTTTCTTTGCTGCTGAGACTAGAGGGAGTTCTCTTGTTCACCCTGGGTTCCTCGGTAGCCCAGAGCTAGGGAGTCACCCATATGTGAGGACTGACTTCCTGCTTGGTCCTGGAGAAAGAGTAGTTACTCACCTGTAACAGGTGTTCTCCAGGAGCAGCAGGAATCAGTCCTCACAACCCTCCCTCCTCCCCTAGGAGTTGCAGTTGTACATAGTTTGTTTTTACTTTTTTTGTGTGCTGTTCTTAGCTATGTCATTTGACTGAAGTAAGATGGCACCTTTAGGCGGGAAGGGAACCGCGCATGCGTGCCTGCATTCCCATAGAAAGCTGGGGAAATGCTCCGCTGGGGCTTCATCGGTGTCGATGACACCCATATGTGAGGACTGATTCCTGCTGCTCCTGGAGAACACCTGTTACAGGTGAGTAACTACTCTTTATGGAAAGAGTAGTGGATCCGTGGAAGTGTCTTCCAGTGGAGGTGGTAGAGATGAGGACAGTATCTGAATTCAAAAAAGCATGGGACAAGCACAGAGGATCTCTAAAGGAAAAAAGGGGACTGTTGTGGTTGATATGGAAGGACAGACTAGATAGGCCATGTGGTTTTTTTCTGTCATTTTTCTATGTTTCTAAGATTCTATCTGAAATTATGTAAGTATAGTGTAAAGTACTGGTTTTTGTGTTTTGGTACTGGTATCACTTCATCTTGAAACACGATCACTGTTCTTGCTCCCTGCCATACCACAACATAAACTTCCCTTCCTTTTCCTCTTCCCTCACTCCCCTAGCATACTTGTCTTCCCTTCTCGTCTAACCCTCCCACCCACGACTACTTCATTCCAAGGCATTAATTTCCCTCATTTTCACCCCACATAATATCCTGAAACTGGTATATGTCTGTAAGCAGTACTTACTACTTGGTGCAGCCGCCTTCTTTGCCTGGCAGCTTCTCTCTGCACTCCAAGCGGTATGAGCTTCATGGGTCATGTGAGACTGTGTGTTCTGCATGGTTCAATCTACAGAAATAAGCTGTCAAAAGATGAGGCTGCAACAGAAGATAAATGTCCTTGCCAACTGGAGGAGAGTCTGCAGGCCAGAGAGCGTGGTGGGGGGGGGGGGGGGAGGAGATTGAAGGAAAACTCCCTCCCAAATTGTCTTTTCCATTGGTAGTTCTGACTCTTAGAAATATTTTGCGGTAAACCTGTGCTGCATCCAGGCATACTGGCTGGGAAATGTTGCTTTAACCTCTTAACTGGTTAAGCTGAGTTAACTGGAAAAGGGAATAATGAGTGAGGTTATCAAATTTGCAGATGAGACAAAACTATTTAAAGTTGTTAAAACCCAAGAGGATTGTGGAAGATTGCAAGAGGATCTTGATAAATTGGAAGACTGGGCATCCAAATGGCAGATGAAATTTAATGTGGACAAGTGCAAAGTTATGCACCTAAGAAAGAACAACCCAAACTATGGTTATATGATGCAAGGTTCCACATTGGGTACCACCACCCAGGAAAAGGATTTAGGCGTTATCGTGAATAACATGTTAAAACCCTCCGCCCGGTGTGCAGCGGCGGCCAGGAGAGCAAATAGAATGCTAGGTATCATAAGGAAAGGAATGGAAAATAAAACAAAGGATATTATAATGCCTCTGTATCGTTCCATGGTGCATCCACACCTTGAATATTGTGTGCAGTTCTGGTTGCCGTATCTTAAAAAAGGTATAGCATTATTAGAAAAGGTATAGAGAAGAGCCACCAAAATGGTAAAGGGGATGGAAGGAAGAAAGGCCTATGAAGAAAGGCTAAACAGGTTAGGACTCTTCAACCTGGAAAAGAGACGGCTGAGGGGAGATATGGTAGAGGTCTATAAATTAATTAATGGAGTGGAACGGGTAAACGTAGACTGATTGTTTACATCATCAGAATATAAAAAGACTAGGGGACATGCAATGAAGCTACAGGGTAACCTATTTAAGACTAATAAGAGAAAAAAAAATTTTCACTCAACGTGTAATCAAACTCTGGAATTTGTTACTGGAGGATGTAGTAAAAGCTGTTAGTGTAGCTGGGTTTAAAAAAGGTTTGGACAAGTTCCTTGAGGAAAGGTCCATAAACTATTATTAAAAGGGACACAGGATATCACTGCTTGACCCAATACAAGCATTGAGGAACCTGTGTCTTTTTGGGAGACTGCTAGGTACTTATGACCTAGATTGGCCACTGTTTGAAACAGGATACTGGGCTTGATGGACCTTGGTCTGACCCAGTATGGCATATCTTGTTCTTACGTTGCTATTTAGCAAATGGGGAAGCTGAATTAACTTGTCTTCTCATTCTGCTCGGGGAAGCCGAAGGCTGAAAATGACTGCAAGTGAAGCGTACCCTCTCACTAAAACCAGAGCAGCTCAGCTGTTTCTATGTGCGGCTGAGCTGCTACTGTGCTGATGGGAAGGTACTCCGCCGTGGAGACCTACAGCGGTGTACCTTCCTGCCAGAACAGCGGCAGCTCATCGGCACACAGCTGTGCTGCTCTGGTTTTGATTGGAAGGTTTGCCTCTGTTTTCTGTGACCGCGTGTCTGAGACCTCAGTGAGCATCAGAGGTGATTGGGGAGCAACTTTATGATTGGCCATTGGTGCAGGGATTATTCTTCATTTGCAGGCATTTCCACTCAGGTCAGTATTTCACCAGAGGGTTTCCTGCTGTGACCGCATGTCTGTGAGACTTCATTGAGCTTTGGAGGTGATCGGGGAGGAAGTCTTCACCTGGAGGCATTTGCAGGCAGTCTGGTAGATTTACCCCTCCTTTCAGTAAGACGCTCAGTGCGGAGAGAAAATGGCAACCAGGGCCGGTAAACGGACTGTGACAAAGATTTTGGAAGAAGTTTTAGCCGACGATAGTTCATCTCTTTCTCTAGATTCAGAAATAGATGATTCTGATTTTGAAGTGGATAGTTTGGATGCTGACTACACCGGCAGTGACAGTAGCATCAGATCAGAGTCTGAATCCAAAAGTGATACCACTGACGCAACCCTCGATATATCTATTTGGTCCATTAAACCTTCCAGCGGAGACCCTTTTATGTTTTCTGGTGTTCCGGGCAAAAAGTTTCAGATGGATAATGATTCAGTGAGGTTGACGATCTATCTAAAATAGTTCTGTATTGATGAAATAGTTTTATTTGGCTGAACTTTTATACCACTTATTTCCAGGAACAAGCAGGAATGAGTCTTCACATATGGGTACATCGGTACCGACGGAGCCTGAGTGGGAACACTCCCCAGCGTCCAGAAAGAAAGCTTTTGGGAGCATCCCACGCGCATGCGCGCTGCCTTCCCGCCCATTTACTTCCCTCTCATCAGTTTTTCGTTTTCCGCAGAGCCGGCAGGACATATTCCTGTCACCGCAGAAAATTCTTCTTTTTATTCTTAGTTTTTTGTGGTCGCGTCTGCCTTCCCTCGACGCCAGCAGTACCGCCGGTGCTTTTTTTTCTTTTTTCTGAAGAATTTCTTCTTTTCTTAGAAATTTTTTCCTGTTCGGTGCCTGACTGTTTCTAGGCCACTAGGCTTCTATCCTTCCATTATGGAAAAGCCAGCCACTATCCTTAAGAAATGCTCAAAGTGTGGCGGTACAGATATTTTTTCAGACACTCATACTTGGTGTCTAAAATGTTTAGGTCCTGACCATTGCCCTCTGGAGTGTCTCTCCTGCTGGAGCTCAAACAGAAGACATCTTCAGGATCGAGCACAACTCGATACCCGGTTCACATCGCACTCGATGTCACCAGCTAGAATATCTTCTTCACAGGATCAGGTAACCACACAAAAGTCTATAAAGACTAGCCAGTCCTTGAGTGGTAGATCTCCTTCTCAGCATCGAGATGGCTCTGGCCTTGCCCTCGAGGACACCTTGGCAATAAAGCCCCGGCGGGAATCTTCGGGCTCCAAAGCATTAACGGGACTCCAGGTTGTTCCTGGGGTTTTTACCTCGATGAACATACCTGGGCCATGCTTGGTGGTTGTGGCCGCTTCGAGCGGTACCAACACCCCGGCATCGGCTATGGTGATGGATGAAACACTCCTCACCGATGAACGTTGTCTAGCGCTCTCAGCTACTTCGGTACCGCTAGAGTTGCTGCAGACAGTTCCTCGAGTATCGGTATCGGCTTCGATACCGGAACCGGTATCGACATCGGTGTCGGTACCATCCATGCTTGCTTCAACAGACTCGCTTCCTTCGATGCCGAGCCTGGAATCGATCTCTAGCATGGAGGATTCGGTACCGACTCGTCTCAGTACCGACCTCTGGCGTTACCGACGACATCGCTGTAAAGAAAATCCGATGCTTCATCCTTTCCAGTCTTCCGATCCCGATGACTGGGATGAATCCATCGGTACCAGGGCTGATTTTTCAACAAGTCTAGCCTTTACCCCTCATTTTAGAGGGTCCTCCTCGGGGGAGATTTCTTTTCAAGCTTTTCTGCTTGATATGGCAAAGTTACTTGCCATTTCTATACCTGGTAAAGAATCCCTACCGGGGGATTCAGAGACACTGCAATTCCCCTGGATTCCAAAGGAGGTGATCATGCTTCCTTTGCATCAGATCTTACAAGATCTACTATTAAGAATGTGGGAAACTCCTTTAACGGTATTCCCACATTCTAAGACACTTGACACTATGTACAAGGTGCCACCTTCTCCAGGTTTTCAAAAGACTCAACTTCCTCATCATTCTATTGTAGAATCAGCAATGAGGCTTATTAAGAGTGCAAAGAAGCACTCTTCTTATCCGCCAGGTCGTGAGTCTAGGACTTTTGATGCCTTTGGACGTCGATGCTTCCAGGCATCTATTCTTTCAGCAAGAATTATCTCATATATTTTCTATATGGGATTATCTCTTGAAGAGGTCACAAAGAACTTAAAGTTTTTGAACCCATTTCTTCCAGAACATAAAAGAGCAGACTATTTCTCATTAGTCAATCATGCTCAAAATATCTCTAGGTTCCTTAATCGTGCTTCCCTGGACTGTTTTGAGTCTATTAGCATAACTTCTGCTATAGCCATAGGAGCACGACGCATAGCCTGGCTCCAAGCTTCAGACTTGGACAGATGGGTTCAGGAAAGGCTGGGAAATACTCCTTGTACTGGTGAAAATCTCGTCAACAAGGAGGCTTTATTTCAAGCTAATCAGTTAAACACTGATGCTGTTGCTTTCAGAGGATTGTTAAAACTTTCCTCTATCCCAGCTAATAAACAATCTCCTAAAAAGCTTTATTCCCCTAAGGGAAAAAAGTTTTATCCATCTTCTACCCATTATACAGATGTTTCCAAGGATGGGCAACATCACACCAGGCTAAGAGAATCAAAACCTCAACAGGCTCAGCAAACCCAGCAATCGCAGGGTTTCTGATATTTTATTCACTTTTTCTGTGTGAGGTTTAGAACTTTTGAGCCTACTTCTTTTCAACAGCAGCATCTAAAATTCATCTCATCCATGCTGAGATATCAGTCATACATTGACTCAATCCTCGATTCTGGGCATGAATCTCTTGTTACAAGAGAAATCTATCCTTCTAGCTCTAAGAGCTATTAAGGACTCTCATACCCCAGAGATAACAGGTTTTCTCCTTTTAAAACAAAAGGAGGACTAACAACTAACAACAGGGTGAGCTATACCCTTCACCTTGTCAGTTTCCTGTACGAGGATATCTCATACTTTAACTGCAAGGGGACCCTATCTCCTCAAAGACTTACCAAATTGTAAGTCTTCTCAACTCTGTATTACTTTCTAGCCCTCTTAGCCCAGACATTCAGTCTCTAAGAGAACTACTAATCAACTGGAGGGCTTATTCTCTAAGACATAGGATTTTCTTCAATACCTACTCCAGTAAGTAGTTTCCATACAGAGTTTTCTCCCCCTTTGCGGTTCTTCTTCTCAGATATTTTTTGTTAAGGTAGCTTTTCGGACAGAAATTGGGTATCACTACTCCAAATTATGTCTGTCGGTCCTCTCCAACCTATAGGACCTAACTTTTTATGCTGCCTTAATAACAGATAATTCCAAAAGAGCTCCAGAACTCATTTGGACTATTTATTGTTGCAGGCATCAGGCCTGTCTACTATTCTTAGCCACCTTCCATTCTCTTTAGCTCCAACAGAATAGATTAGGTTGCACACTGGCAATTCAACAGCCAGATCTAAGCAACCTACAACATGCTCTCTGCAATTCTATAACAAAGCTCTGCAACTGTGGGTCTTTGCCAGAGAGCCTCAGAGCTACTCCTAATAGGTAGGGGGCCAGAGAGTTAAGAAGAGCTTCAGTTGGTAGACTCTGCCAGTCATGCTCCTACATGACTGTTTTTTTCTTACTCTTACCATATTCCTTAAAATTTCCTTTTAAGGAAAGGTAACTTATGTTGAACAAGAGAACGCATGATACTCATATTGCCCTCAGAAAAGATGCAAACATGGTATCCCCTTATATTGCGTCTTTTTCTCCAGCTCCTATTTGAAATTATAGAAGGATCCAGACTTGCTGTCTTAAGACTAAGGATCTCCTCTGCACTCATTCACGTACGTCTCGAGTCCTGGTTATTTCAGGGGCTGAATCTTTTCAAGAAGTCTAGTCCTATCCCTGTAAGTGAAGAACATAATACCAGTTTCCACGAAACTTTCTCTATAGTTCTTCCATATTTAACCACACAGATTCTCCATCAATTTTCTCAAGTAGGTCTTAATCCTTCTTGTTATTGCATCAATCTCTGTACAACATCTGACTTTGAAAGATTTGTTTACTGTCCATATTAATGCTGCCCCAGCATACCATAAAACTCAATGAACAACCAATTTCTATGGTAAATTAGAAAATACCTTCTTTTACCGTTACCTTTTAGGTTACGTCACATCTGAAGCTCTACATGTAAGGTCATCATCATAAATGACATCACTTACGAAAGACTTTTACTGATCTTTAAGAAATTGGAGGCTCAAATGTCTTTGTCTTTCATTGGAATAAAGGGGGGTCTTAAAGACCTATCCCCTTTTTTCTGCAAAGGCTTTTCTGCCTTTTCATCCAAACCATTCAGATTATCTCCACTCTTTCCTAGGACCTTATTCTGTTCCAAGGACAAGAAGTTCAATATTTTGGACTTTACAGAAGCTTTAGCTATTTCTCAAAAGTCCAACCTCTTTGAACTCCCCCATTACTTTCTTCTGGGGTTAGTTCTGGCCATGAGGGCTTCTCATTTCCTCCTGTATTGCAAAATTTATTTTTTTCCCTCTACTTCACATTGAGGGAATTTCTTTGAGGATAATGTACTGGCTCTCAACCACAGACCCATATTACCCTCAACAAGTATTTTTGCAATATTTTTGAGTGAGATCCACATTAGAAAATTGGGACTCAATATTTTTCTAATATTTATGATTTACACAAGGACTCCTCTCTGGATACCTTGTTTAGTCCAGCTGTTCCACAGCACCTCTTTTTTTCTTTTCTAGTTCAACTCCTACCGTCCATCCCTTGGATGCCTGAGGTTTTGAGGGATAAGCATGGCCCATCTTTAGATTTGCAACATGCTGGGACCTCCTCCAGGCATCTTAGCTTGGGAGTCCCAATATGTGAAGACTCATTCCTGCTTGTTCCTGGAGATAGCACAGTTACTTACCTGTAACAGGTGATCTCTGGGAACAGCAGGAATAAGTCTTCACAACCCACCCACCTCCCCTAGGAGTTGTTCTCTCTCTCTCTCTCTCTTTTTTCTCTCTAATTTGTCTACTTCCCTCCTTCGGTCTCAGCTACAAACCCAACTGATGAGAGGGAAGTAAATGGGCGGGAAGGCAGCGCGCATGCGCGTGGGATGCTCCCAAAAGCTTTCTTTCTGGACGCTGGGGAGCGTTCCCGCGCAGGCTCCGTTGGTACCGATGTACCCATATGTGAAGACTTATTCCTGCTGTTCCCAGAGATCACCTGTTACAGGTAAGTAACTGTGCTTTCACAGAGGTCAAAGTGGTGTACATAGAACTTAACAGGTTGGACGGTAAATATTATTGCCAATGAAACAAACTGGTATGCAGAGCAGTACATTGCCAGCCTTAACTTGAATTGTGTATTAACACTATGTCCTGGGTCTACTCACAGAGGGTTTTTAACCGTCCAATTAAAAAAAAATCACATCCCTCTATATACATTAAGAACCTGCCCGATGAACTTTGCAAAATTATCTACTAAAACAAATTTAGGCAGTGACTCGTTAGTAGAACTTGTGGTCTCAGACTCAGATCGGCAATGCTTTGAAAATTCAGGCAATATGCCCTTCTCGCATCAATGACCACTACTGTTCTTAATTGTTGTGTAGAGTTATGCACTTATATATTCATCAAATCCGTCCTTAAAGTTTGTTCACATTCTCAAATTTTTAAAGACTGTGCTTATCTCAAAAATGCTTGTTGAATTCCCCAACGCCACCATTCAGGTACCGTCTTTGCGTTTCACTTCTTCATCAGGGGGTTGGTCTTAACGCAGCACTGTCTTAATATGTATCATATAAATATTATGTCTGTTCCGGCGTACGGCCATTAACAGCTCTTCCAAAGCCTTCCGGCGTTGGTGTGTGTCTGCTAATGAAGCAGAACTTGCAATGCTAGAGTGGATCTTGAGGTTGCGGAGCTATGATGTTGGGCAGGGAAGTATATGATTGCCCTGCCTGTTCTACACATCACAAACTTTGACAGTATGCAGGCAATGTGTGTTGAAATTCCTTGAGTCCGAAGTGAAGTGAAAGCTCAGCTGTCCCACATGCGACCTCATAATGTGAAGATGGGACCTTCCAGTTTTCCACTTGATGGCATTTTCTTGAGGTGGCCAGTGTGAGGATCCATTTCAGTTGCAGAAAGGATTTGCAATGGCAGGCCTTTTTGCCTTTCTTCAGGAGTGGTCTTGGGAAGGAATGCTGTATGTCTCCCTCCCAGGCCCTTGGTAATCCATCTTTGGTACTGATTTTGGACCCATCTGGACTTGGTAATCCTAACAGTTCCAATTGGCCTCACAGATAATAGGAAACAGATTCTTAATCCAGAGGATGTGGCCCCCTCTCTTGTTAGCTCAAGAGACTAGCCTACCACGACTGGGGCTTCTGATAATGGAGATTCCCTGTCCTTTTTCGCTTTTATCCCCCTGGGCAACTTTACTCATCAAGCAAATTACTTTTATCCATGCCCTTCTCTTCTGCTATGAATTCAAGACCTAGTTCATTACACCTTCCTGCACAGTATGCCTGGAATAGACTACTTTAGTTGGTACATCCAGTCTCCATCTCTGATCCAATTCACATCCGGACTAAAAACTCTGAGACTGCTTTTGGATCCTTATTCTCCCATCTACAACCATATATGTTTTAATAATTTCCTGTAGAGATTTACCTTAATCCTTTCTCTTGTTCTGTTGTCTATCTTGGACAGATTGTAAGTTCTGTGGGGCAGGAATCTTATGTGTGTGCGCACAGCACTGCATATGCCTAGTTGGCTATAGAAACAATTAGTAGTAGTAGTAAGGTGGATTCTAGACATTTTTGATATTTCGAAAGGACCACTAATACATGTGCATTTAAAAAGCAAAGGGCTCTGCAGGGAATATAGGGGTTTAGATGAGCTGCTAGAGGAATACGTACCAGTGTAGAAAATGTTGTGAATTAGATGTAGAACTTTGAACTTTATTTTGTAGACGATTAGAAGCCAGTGTTTATCCATTAGTAGGGGGTAATGTGACTGAATTTGGTGCAATTGTGGAGTAAATGGGCACTGTTTTATATGTTGAAGCTTTAGTAAGATTGGAACAGATGATACCATTGTAGATGTTGCAGTAAGTCTACTTGTGCCATGACAAATGTAAGAATCAAAATGTGGAGTGCTGTGTGATATAGGTACTTTTTTATTGAGCATAATTTCCTGAGGGTAAGTAAGGGTGCAATATGTGGAATGAAACCAAGATTTAATCTATACTACATCCTAAGATTTTAATGGAATAAATTGTTGTATTTTTGTAGTTACAGGCATAATTTGAAGAGAAACCAGTTAATCAAATTGTATCTGTTGTAGAGTGATTTAATATAAGTTAGTTGATGGAGAGACAGTGGTTAACCATAACTCAGGTCTGAGTTAATGTGTATTAAATCTGGGGCTTTTGTGCATTAGTGTAAGTAGCCAACTGAATGTCATCTGCATAGAAAAAGCCCATGATACTATTGTCCTGGATGAGAGTTGCTAGCGGGCTGAAAGAAGATATTGAAGAGGGGTGGGTGAGATGCATGAACTTGAGGGACAACAGACGAAGATGGATAGGTTGAAATATGAGAGTTGAAGGTGGTTTGAAAAGAGCGATTCTTTAGAAAAGAGGAAAACCATTGTAGAAATATATCAGTAATTCCTAACTCTTTGAGACATGAAATAAGTAGTTGATAACTGACCAAATCAAAAGTTGAGAGAGATCTAATGATAATGACAATTTGTTTGGAATCAAAATGACTGTGAATATCACTGAGGAGGGAGATAATTATTGTATCATTACTATGACCAGATCAAAATTTGGATTGTTGAGGGTGGAGGGCACTTGTTTTGCCCCAAAAAAACTCATTCAGTTACTAACGGACACATTCTTCTACTGTCTTGGAAAGGAAGATCAGATTGGATATTGGCTGGTAGTCTGCTGCTTGTGAGGCATCAAGGGATATTTTTTTGAGTTCTGGCATAATTAAATCTTCCTTCCAAGCTGTGGGCACTGACCCTGACTGCAGACTGGTATTTATCATTGAAAGAATGAAAAGTAAAAGATCTAATTGGGAAGTATTTTAACCATTTGGAAGGAAGAGAGTCTAGTGTGGAATTGACTGACGTAGTTATGTTCCAAATATAGAAAATAATTCAATCACCCACAGCAATGCCCTATTAGTGATGGGCACTTTAGATTATTGTAATATATTATATGTTGGGTTGCCAAAGAGAATAATACATAATTTATAGGTTTTACAGAATACTGAAGCTAGGCTGCTATTGGGTGTGAGGCGCTGAGATAGCGCTAGCCCATTGCTGTGACAATTGCATTGGCTCCCTATTAGGGAATGTTGTGGTTTTTAAATTCTTGTTATTGATGTATGATTTGATACAGTCAGAGAGCCAGGGTATCTGAGAGAGAGAAAGAGGCTGAAGTAGTATATGTCAGGCAGAAGCCTGTGATCTACTCGGGGGCATTTGTTTGTACCCAGTATGAAGGAGAGTAAAAAAGCGTACCCAGTTGTTCCAGATTGTAGCCCCAAAGGAGTGAAATAGGCTGCCAGATGAACTAAGGGTCACCATTACTGAATTGGGTTTTTGAAATGTATTAAAGATGTGTTCATTTGCTGACCGTTGAAGAATAGGTTGGGGGATGAAGGGGTGGTTGATATTTTAGGAACATGTTTTTATATTTTTTATGTTTTTATATTGTAAACCATCTTGAATGATTTTTTTTTCAGTAAGGTAGCCTAAACCTTTTATGTATAAATAAGTAAACCCAAAGGAGCATGTTCAAGCTGGTCAGAATCAAAATTGAAACAGTTGACCCAGAAATCCGAAAAGAATGGCATACAGTATTTAGTTGGTCTGCACTTTATGAGCACTAATCTTTATTTTGTTTTCTTTTCCTGAATTTTAGGCCTCCACTCCATATATAGATTCAGATTCTTTGGGAATGGACTGTATTATTTCTGGAAGTGCCTCCCCAACCCTGGCAATCAACACTGTGACTAACAAAGTAATTTTCCTTTTTCTTTCATTTAAAACACATTGTGAGCATTCGTTTTGTAGTATTTTTCTGTGGTATCACATAACCATGGGGTTTATATATTTCTCCATGGACAAGCAGGATAAGTGCTCATTCATAGGTAATGTCACCGATTGACACCTATGCCAGGAGCCTTCTCAGTTCCTCCTAGAAGCTTTTAGAAAACTTTCTGCATGTGCTCCTGTTGCTGCTATACCTGAAACTCCCAGGCTTTTTTTTCCCCTGAAGAATAGACCACACAGTTTTCTAGCACCATGCCACGTCACTGTTGTTTTTGACAAATTTTCGACGTTTCTTTTGTTGTGTATATAGTATTCTCTTCCCTGCCTGCTGCTGCATTGTTTCTTCTCTGTTAATTTTCTTTAGTCAGGCTTTTTGACCATTTTGTACAGTTTTCCTTTGTTTTTCCTTCAGTGCCACATAGGCTGCATTTAGGTCTGAGGTGCATCCAGTCGGGTTCATATTTTTGCCTTCATGCTATTAAAAATTGCGGTTTAATTTTGCTGCGGCTATTTTTCCATCCAGTATGTCCCAGAAATTGCCCAGTGGGTTTAAGAAGTGCAACTGGTGCTTCAGGATCATATCAGTCATGGGCATTCATAAATGGTGAATTCAGTGTCTGGGGCATGGCTTAACCCCTCTTATGTCATTTGTGTTTGCAGATGACAAAACAAGGGTTGAAAGACTGCGAAGAGAAGCACCCTCAACTTTCTGGTGCTGAAAAGACTGGCCTGTCGGCATCAGCGGCGTCAATCACCATTGGACCTAGGAGCTGCACTGGATGCTGGCAGTGCATCAGCATTGAGGGTTCCACAAGTTCACTCGGAGCTGAGCACCGTAGAGAGTCCTTGGATCAGTCCCCTACTGATTCTGCCCTGAGGAAGAGGAAAGATTCATCCTTGACTTCAAAGGCATCAGTTTGATGCCAAGCATCGGGCAGAGGCTTCATTGCATCAACATTGAGGATCGTTGGAGTGCGATGCCAGGAGTACTGGGGAATAGAGTTATGCACAACCCCCAAAGCAGCCTCTGTGAGGACAACTCATCCATTCATTCGGAAGGGCTGCACCAGACTCCAGTGATCTGTTACCAGCCTGCCAATACGCCTCGATCGATTCCAGTAATATTGACCAAGACTTCTAGGTCCCCATCTTTTTGCTCACGGCAGTCCTTGAGGAGCACTTGACTAAGAGAATGGAGGAGAAGCTTATGATGACACTTTATCTGTGAGAGCTGACAGTTCCCAAGCAGCAACATCAACCACATCCTCAAAACTTTGATCCTGCCTACGGGAGATGGATCAACCAAGACTTCGAAGAGCCTCGACAATGGCCTGTGCCTCAACCATTATCAGTATCCACTGCATTGGAGGCAGAACATTCCCCAAAAGTTCGAAGCCCATCAGTGTGCCAACACTCCCGGAGGAGATCCAACTCCTGTGCAATGCAGAAGTTAGCCCAGGCAAACTCAGATGTTTATGGAGCACCTCTCTGAGTCTGAATCCAAGCACTCATGGACAAGTGACTACGATTCTGAATACTTCTCAAAGGAAAAGTCTCCAGAACTCGCATTAGACCCCTCCGCGCTCACAAGAGGTGCAGGTCTTCTTCTGAGGAATGTCCTTTCATGAGTGAGTTAGGCAAATGGCTTATGCTATTCCATTTAAATTGGACAAGGAGGGAGGAATTCAGGCCGAAGAGTTGGAAATCCTCCAAAATCGAGGATCCCCCCCCCCCCAAAGGAAGCGGTGACGGTGCCTCTGCACTGCATCCTTTAGAGGTTGCAGATGAGAATGTGGGAGACACCCCCCCCCCCCTCCCGTGCCTGCTTAGAAAGAAGGTTGTCCTGGAATTTGAGAAGCCCCATCTTCTGCACCACTCTGGTCATTGAATCCACTCTCAAAAGAGCCATTGTTTGGCACCACCAGGAAGAGAGGCGAGGACCCTGGACTCTTCTTGGAGAAACTTTTATCAGAATACCATGCTCACATCCCATGTGGCGTGCCACCAACTCTTCATGGGTATGCACTGTTTAGAGGAATTAGTGTTGTTTCTTCCTCCCAAAGGAGGTCTCATAATTTCGGAATTCCACTTCCTAGTGGGACATCGGAAGGAGTGTAGAAAATACATGGTCCAAGTGATCTGTGATATATTTGAAAAAGCATTGAAAGTCTCCGCATTGAGTATTGGCACCTGGAGACTCTCATGGCTCTAAACCTCAAATATACGTCCCAGTGTGCAGAAGCAACTCGCTGATGTGCCATTAAGGAGAGAATCTCTTCAGAGACTAGGTTTAGGAGGAACTCTCTCTTGGCCCACTACTGACCTGGCCTACTCTTCCAGAAGGTTCCAGAGCAGAGAACAGAGAAGATCTTACTACTTGCACAGATGTAGAAATTATCCTCCTCCCATGCTCTTCCCAGCCAAAGCAGGCCCCTCACTCCCATACCAGGTAGCAAAGGCCTCAGAAGGCCCAGTTGGCTCCCCAGCCAAATCCAGAGATGGGGTTTTGACTGGCTTCTCGAACATAATGGATCTACCATGTCTGAAATTGGACACCCTCCCTATCAGAGGGAGGCTCACTATGTTTATAGACCATGGCTCCTCATAACCTCTGACAGCTTGGATATTCAAAATAGTCCACTTCATCTGCCAATTACATCTGTTCACATTCCCTCTAAATTCTCTCCCAAGACCTGTAAATAGTTACTAGCTTAAATTAGCAGTTGCTGATTAAGTTGTTTTTCCTTACCCCTTACCACTCCTTGTTAATAATATTCCATGTAAAATTCTGTTAAATGTATAATTCTGTTAAATGTAATTTTTACTTGCCTTGAGTTCTTTGTAAACTGCTTTGATTCATGAAAGGCGGTAAATAAGCACAAATAAATAAAATAATTCCTATTTGTCTCTCCGGGCCAGTCCAGGGGGTACCATTGGGTGTTGTCAATCCCCTTCAGCAGCTGAGGACTTGCTGACAGGGCATAGCCACTCCCCCCTGTGCCAGCTCCCCAGTCTTCAGTCCTCAGCAGCTGAACAGGACATGGAAAGCTGACAGGGTCCCTCCACAGTGCAGCTGAACGCTTATTTAACAGATTTTCTGAAGGGACTTAGTCCTAGCAGGGCTATAGCTTCTCTTCTGTATTATTGTTCTTTTTCTCTGCCCTTGCGCCTCTTTTCAATTAAGCTAATTGAAACAAAAAAAGATAAAGACACAGACGCACGAAAGACAAAGCAGGTCCGGGGCTGCCGGTTTTGGCAGCGGTCACAGGGGCAGAGCCTGTCTCCAGAAGTGGCCGGATCCGTTCGTGCAGGGGGTTTGTGCCTGGGAGCCCCAGGTTTCACCCACCTTTTGGTCTGCAGGTGAGATTCGCGGTTCCCGCTAGCAGCGGGAGCAGGGGAATCGGTGCTGCTGGAGTTGCTCTCAGGTCAGTTTCTTCGTTGCTTAGCAGCTGGAGTCTCTGCGGCGTGTGTGTGCCGGTGTAGGAGATAGTTTTCGCGCTCCGGGGTTTCGGTCGGCGGTTTGAATCGTCGGGTGCAGTTTTGTAGCGCGGCGTGGTCTGCTGCAGTTATGGATGGCAAGATGGAGTCTCTGCAGCCTCAAAGCATGGCTGAGCAGGCGGGAACGGCGGCCATTTTAGGGGACAGCGCCGTTTCTCCCGCCAGGCAGCATAAGCAGGGGAAGAGGAAAATGAAATCAAAGAGAATCCCTCTGATTTAAAGGAAAAGCGCAAGTCTCCTGAAGCTCAGGAGTCCTTAGCAGCTTTATTTTCCCCGGATTTTATTTTGGCTCTACATAGGGCTTATACTCTGCAGGTTTCCCAGACCAACAGGGCTCCCTTGCCCTCTGGCCTTGGGGAAGGGGTCAACTTAGGGGAACCTAGTTTGGATCCGGGTGAGGGTACCTCTCATTCGGGGGCAGACGCTGCGCCTGTCTTGGAGAACTCAGGACAGCGGCTGCTTGCATCTCCTCAGAGGGATGAGACGGAGGGGTTTTTTTTTTCGGAGGCGAGTTTTGATCCGTGGTCAGGGAACTGGAGGATGGAGAGCTGGCTCCGGGCGCGGATCCCAATCTCTTTCGGGTCTTCCGGAAAGAAGAATTGGGAGCGCTCATTGGCCAATCTTTGGCTGCCTTGAATATTCTCCTCCCTGCGGTGGAACAGGTGCCGCTGGAGGACCCCTTATTGCAGGGGTTTAAGATTGAGCAGCGTTGCTTCCCGGTCCACCGGGTGATAAAGCAGATGATAGAGTCTGAGTGGGAATGCCTGGAGGCTACTCTGAGGGGCGGTCGCGCCCTGGGTCGCCTTTATCCCATTCCCCAAGAAGAGTCATATTTGTTGAAGATGCCTAAGGTGGACGCCCTGGTTTCGGCAGTGACGAAGAAGACCACGATTCCGGTGGAAGGCGGTGCAGCGCTTAAAGATCTGCAGGATCGTAAGCTGGAGGGGCTGCTTAAACAAGCCTTTGATTCTTGTGCGCTAGCTCTTCGGGCTTCCATTTGTGGAGCATATGTGTCTAGGGCTTCGATCCGTTGGCTCCAGGGAGAATCGCCTTCAGTTCCTGCGGGGGAGTCTTCCGCAGAGGGAGCGAAGTTGGAATCGGCAGCAGCCTATATGGCGGATGCCTTTTATAACTTGGTTCGTATCTCGGCGAAGTCCATGGCATCCTTGATTGGGGCTCGACGGTTCCTTTGGCTAAGGAACTGGTCGGCCGATGCGTCGTCCAAAGCCAGGCTCAGTAAGCTCCCTTATAAGGGCAAACTGCTCTTTGGGGAGGCCTTAGAGAAAATTGTAAAGGATTTGGGAGATTCCAAAGGAGGTCGGTTGCCGGAGGATCGACCCAAGGCCTTTCGACAATCCTCCACGCAACGGGGGCAAGGAAAGGAGTTTCGTAGATTTAGAGGGGCGCGTTTTTCTCCCTATCCCAGAGGTTGTTTTGTTTCCAGGGCTCAACCCTTTCGAGGGTCCAGAGGTTTTGGTAGGGGTTTTTTCAATGCCCAGCAAGCCTCTGCAAAAAAGCCACAATGAAGGTCAGCGGGTTCAGGTGGAGATACCGGTAGGGGGTCGCTTACAGGAGTTTCTCTCTGCTTGGACCGCTATAACTTCCGACCAGTGGGTGCTGGAGATAATCCGGGACGGTTACGCGCTGGAGTTCGTGCGGCCCCTTCACGACGCCTTCTTAGTGTCCCCGTGTGGGCTTGGAACGAAGAGGCAGGCGGTGGAGGACACGCTGCTGCATTTAGTGCAACTGCAGGCGGTTGTTCCGGTTCCTCCAGACCAGTTAGGGTCCGGTCGATACTCGATTTATTTCGTAGTTCCCAAAAAGGAGGGATCCTTTCGGCCCATACTGGACCTCAAATACGTGAACCGGGCTTTGAGAGTGCCTCATTTTCGAATGGAAACGCTCCGGTCCGTAATTCGTTCCGTACGCCCCGGGGAGATGCTCTCTTCGATAGATCTCACGGAAGCTTATCTGCATATCCCGATCAGACCGGATCATCAGCGTTATTTAAGATTTGCGATCCCCTCCGGCCATTTTCAGTTCCGAGCATTGCCTTTCGGCTTGGCGACGGCTCCGCGGACCTTTACGAAGGTGATGGTGGTCGTCGCCGCAGCCTTGCGGATGGAAGGGATTCAGGTTCACCCTTATCTAGACGATTGGTTGATCAGGGCAAGTTCTCGGACGGAGTTGGTCGCTGCTACCTCTCGAGTGGTGCAGCTCCTGGAACAGCTCGGTTGGGTAATCAACCGTACGAAGAGTCAGCTGCAGCCGCAGTCCCGGCTGGTGTATCTCGGAGCAGAGTTCGACACGGAGCGCGGATTGGTTTTCTTGCCGGAGAGCAGAGTGCTAAAGATATTGGCTCAAGTAAAGGCATTTCTGCGGCTCCGGGCCCCCTCGGCGTGGCGGTATTTGCAGCTTTTGGGGTCCATGGCGGCGGCCTTGGACCTGGTGCCCTGAGCCAGGGCACACATGCGGCCCTTGCAACAGACGTTGCTGTCCAGATGGTCTCCGCAACTTCATCCCTTATCAAGCAAGCTGTTCTGCCTGGTTGTGGTGCGCGACAGTCTCAGTTGGTGGCTAGATCTGAGACATCTCCAGGCAGGGGTTCCGTTGGAGCTTCTGGATTGGATGTTAGTGACGACTGACGCCAGTTTATCAGGCTGGGGAGCTCATTGTCAGGCTCAAGGGCTCTGGACCACGGAGGAGGCGGTGTTTTCGATCAACCTGTTGGAGCTCAGGGCGGTTCGACTGGCTCTTCTCGCATTCGCTCCGTTCCTCGCAGGGAGAGCGGTACGGGTCTTCTCCGACAATGCGGTGGTGGTCTCGTACATCAATCGCCAAGGGGGCACAGGCAGTGCTCTGTTGCTGGTGGAGAGTCCAGTTGTTGATGCTCTGGGCGGAGGACCATCTCGCGGCCTTGTCGGCGGCTCATGTGGCTGGACAGGACAATGTTCAGGCTGACTACCTCAGTCGCAATCTTCTCGATCCTGGAGAGTGGGAGTTGAACGCGGCGGTTTTTCACGACATCACCTTATGCTGGGGGCAGCCGGTGATGGATCTCATGGCCACGCGCCTCAATGCAAAAGCGTCAAGGTTTTTCAGCAGACGCAGAGAGCACATGTCCGAGGGTCTGGATGGTCTGGTGCAGCCTTGGCCATTGGGCAAGCTGCTGTATGTTTTTCCGCCGTGGTCGACGATCAGTCGGATCGTTCATCGGATTGCCGGCCACAGGGGGAAGGTGATTCTAATTGCACCGGATTGGCCCAGACGGCCTTGGTATGTGGATCTGGAGCGGCTTCTAGTAGATTCCCCTTGGAGATTGCCGGCTCTGTGCAATCTGCTGAGTCAGGGTCCCGTTCTCATGCCACAGGTGGAACACTTCTTGCTTATGGCTTGGCTCTTGAAAGGACACGGCTAAGACGCAAGGGATATTCGTCAGCGGTGGTGGACACGATGTTGCGGTCGAGGAGATCATCGACGTCTTTAGCGTATGTTCGCATATGGCGGGTGTTTGAATCTTGGTGTAGGCCACGTGGCGTTTCTCCATTTTCGGTGGCTTTGCCTGAGATTTTGTCCTTTCTTCAAGGTAGCTTGCAGAAGGGTTTGGCTCTTAATACCTTAAGGGTTCAGGTAGCGGCCTTAGCGTGCTATAGAGGAGCGGTGCAAGGCAGGAGATTGTCATCTCATTCGGACGTGGTTCGTTTTCTCAGGGCGGTGAAGCTTCTCAGGCCGCCGGTACGTTCGGTGGTTCCAGCTTGGAATTTGAATCTGGTGTTGGAGGCTCTAACTTGGCCTCCTTTTGAATCCGGTTCGCCAGGCGGTTTGAGAGAGTTATCGTGGAAGACCGCTTTTCTGGTGGCTTTGTGTTCGGCGCGGAGGATTTCCGATCTGCAGGCTCTTTCTTGCAGGGAGCCCTACCTTCAATTTTCGGCGGCGAGAGTGCTCCTCCAACCGGTGCCTTCGTTTTTACCCAAGGTGGTTTCTTCGTTCCACCTTAATCAGTCAGTGGCTCTTCCCACCTTCCCTGATCTGTCCGGGTCGCCGGTTGATAGAGCTTTGCGGAAGTTGTATCTGAGGCGAGTCTTGGAGAGGTACCTTAGAGCCACGCGATCTTTTAGGAAGTCAGACAGGTTGTTTGTTCTCTTTGGAGGTCCTCGGAAGGGGCACGCGGCTACTAAAGCGTCGATTGCCCGGTGGGTGAAGCAGGCGGTGGTAGCCGCTTATGAAGCGGAAGGTCATTCGCCTTCCGTTGGCCTCAAGGCTCATTCTACGCGGGGTCAAACGGCTTCTTGGGCAGAGTTGGCCTTGGTTCCGCCGGTGGATATTTGCAGGGCCGCGACATGGTCGTCACTGCATACGTTCGCGAAGCATTATAGGTTGGATGTTCAAGCCAGGGAGGATGCGAGAGTAGGGGCCTCTGCGGTGGTAGCGGGGCTCGTGGGTCCCTCCTGAATTTAGGCACTGCTTTGGTACTGCCCAATGGTACCCTGGACTGGCCCGTAGAGGCGAATAGGAAGGAGAAATTAGGCCTTACCTGCTAATTGTCTTTCCTTGAGTTCTCTCCGAGCCAGTCCAGGGCCCGCCCAGTTTTGTTTTTTCGTTAGTTGCACAGAAGGTCGTCTTGGTGGTGCCGCATCCGTTGGTTCGAAGAGACTAGCTTACTCTGGTGGATGTGGTGTTTGGGGCTATTTGGGGGCTCCTTTTTTTGGTGAATGCAAAGAAAAAAAAAACTCAGAATGAAAAGAGGA
Source organism: Ichthyophis bannanicus (assembly GCA_033557465.1). Classification (NCBI taxonomy): domain Eukaryota; kingdom Metazoa; phylum Chordata; class Amphibia; order Gymnophiona; family Ichthyophiidae; genus Ichthyophis; species Ichthyophis bannanicus. The sequence goes on along the minus strand of CM066042.1, from coordinate 59,142,195 downwards.
GGAATACATAACTGAGTGGTCCTGTCATGGTCACTTTGTCAAACTCTTTGGGCTGAGATAATGCAAAATACAGAGGGACAGCTGTGTTCTCTCCCGCAAGGGCGCAGTGGCGTTAGCGCGGGAGGTGCTTTTGATAGGGGAGTTTTTTTTCCCAAGGTTGCGTTCTTTTTGTTGGTTTTTGGTGAGTTTTTCTCTTTTGCTCGGTAGTCATTTTGCGGTCCTGCGGTTCTACTGCTTTGCTAGAAAGGACTGGGGAGCTGGCACAGGGGGGAGTGGCTATGCCCTGTCAGCAAGAAATTGGAGTTCAGTCCTCAGCTGCTGAAGGGGATTGACAACACCCAATGGTACCCTGGACTGGCCCGGAGAGAACTCAAGGAAAGACAATTAGCAGGTAAAGCCTAATTTCTCCTTTCCTCATCTCTCAGCACCAGGAGCTATTTCTATAGGAAATCTCTGCTCTTCACATTGCAAATGCCATTGAGCTCATGCACCAGAGCAGGAAGGGTGGGGGTTTTACTCCATGTACTTCCTGGTCCCACAAAAATTGGGGGCAGATTCCATACCATCCTAGATCTGAGAGATCTGAAGAGGTTTCTCGTATGGGAAAAGTTCAGAATACTGTCCCTCAGCACCCTGCTCCCTTTTCTACCAAAAGGAGATTGGTTATTTCTCCAGGACCAAGCAGGAAGTCAGTCCTCACATATGGGTGACGTCGGCGCCGACGGAGCCCTCGTGGAGCAATTTTCCCCAGCTTTCAAAGAAAGCCTTTGGGAATTGCAGCGCGCATGCGCGGTCCTCTTCCCGCCCAAGGGTGCCATCTTGCTCAGTCTTCTTTTTTCCGCGGAGCCCTACAGACGTTGCCTGTGAATCCCCGCTGAAAAGTTGATTTTTCTCTATTTTTTCTTCGGTTCGACGCCGGTTCTTTTCCTGCCCGGACTCGCGACGCCGGTTGCGAGTCCGTCCTTTATTTTTCGGTTTTTTGTCCTTCGTGACAGATTTCGCGCTTTTTTCCTTTTTCCCTGGCTGCCCGGTCGTTTGACCTCGCAGGGGCCCTTTTTCCCCCGATGGCGGCCAGTGGTTTCAAAAAGTGTGACCTCTGTAAGAAACTTATGTCTCTTACAGACACTCATGACTTCTGCCTCCGCTGCCTCGGCCCAGATCATGACCCCATGATCTGCACGCCATGCGGCAAAATGTCCTCAAAAGCATTGAGGAGTCGGCAGCAGCACCAGCGGGAGCGTATCTTCTCTGACTCCGGCCGGGCTCGGACCTCGTCAGAGGCTTCGACGTCTCGGGACTCTGGTCCTGAGCATCGTCGGAGTTCCTCTGAAAGGGGGTCTCCTACCCGGGAGCATCATCGGAAGAAGAAACCCACGAGGGCGGGATCGGTGGACGCTCCTGGTTCCTCAAGGGCCAGGTCGCATAGCCCCGATTCCTGTCCCGGGTCCTTGGAGTCGGAGAGGCCGTCAAAACATCCTCGACTCGAGGTGGACTTGCCCGCTCACGTAAGTACTGCTGTCCTCGTGGACTCGCCTCCGAAGGACCCGACGTCGGGCCCGACGCCGTCGGGGCCCGAGTCGGGGGCTGCTGGGTCTCCTGAGCTCGGACTCAGGTTGACGGCCTTGGAGTGCAGTTTGTCTGCCTTCTTGGACCAGCAGCGGGCATTGATCGCTGGCCTCGCTGGCGCTTCTGCCCTGACCGCCGGGACGTCGACCTCCAAGTCGACCCCGGAGACCGAGCTGATCCTCGAGTCCATGAGGGTTCGAGTCGATCCTCGGTCGAGGTCTCCTTCGGCCTCCCGTTCGGGACCGAGGTCGTCGACGCCGACTCCCTCGGCGTCGGGGCGGATGGCGTCAGTGCCTGCCCGACCGGAGCCGGTCGACGACGACTCCGAGGAGTCGGCCTGGGAATCTGAGGACGAAGAGTCACCTGGTTCCTTTCGGACTCGGTGTGTCCCTTCGGACTCCCCCGAGTCCGAACCTCGGAGACGGTCCCCCCCGGAGGATACCCGGTTCTCGGACTTCGTAAGGGATATGGCCAAAGCCTTGGCCTTCCCTGCGGATCCCGAGGAGGAGCCTCGAGTCGAAGAACTCGATGCCCTCCAATATGACTCTCCCCCGAAGGAGGCCTTTATTGTACCGGTTCCTCCAATGCTGGAACGGCTTATCTTCCGCATGTGGGAGAGCCCGGCGTCGTCGCCGGTGTTAAGCAAGCGGGTCGATTCCATTTATCGAGTCCGCAAAAGCCCCGTTTTCCAAAAGGCACAACTACCGCACCATTCCATGGTGGTGGAATCGGCCATGCATAGACTGAAGAGTCAAAAAATGCACTCCTCGGTGCCCCCAGGTAGGGAAGCCCGAAGCCTGGATGCCCTCGGTAGGAAGTGCTTCCAGGGCTCTATGCTTGCTTGTCGAGTCCAGACATACCAGCTCTACATGGGCATGTATCTCCGAGACCTGGCTAAGGAAATAGCCAGGTTCTCTGCTGGTCTCTCCGACGAACCTTTGCAGAGGTTCCAATCCTTGTCTACTGGTATTCGGGAGTGCTCCAGGTTTATCTCTCGAGCAGCCTATGATGGTTTTGAGGCTTCGGCTCGAGTAGCCGCGGCCGGCATCAGTGGACACCGCCAGGCTTGGCTTCAGACGTCCGACCTCGAGCCCTGGGTAGAGGACAAGTTGGTCGATGTCCCCTGCCGAGGTGATAACCTCTTTGGCAAGCCCATGGATGAGAAGGCTGCACAAATCGAGACGGAGACTCTCACCAGGACTCGTCTCTCAAGGAAGACCTCTGCCCCTTCTCAAAAGAAGAAGGCCTCGGGGAAAAAGCCCTTTTACCCGAGGAAAGGTGCTGCCTATAAATACTACCCTCAGTATCAGGCCTCACCAGCTCCCCCACAGGGAAAGCAGGCCAAGGGACGGGGTAATGGGTCCCGTAGGCAGCAAGCCCCCAAGCCTGCACCACCGGCCCCTGCTCAGCAGGGTGGGGGTTTTTGACTTTCTCAGCATAGCCTCTCCCCCTCAGCTGGTTTCTCTCAGCACAGGAGGCCGGCTGGTCCACTTTGCCCACAGGTGGTCCAATATCACCACAGATACCTGGGTGCTTCAGATAGTTCAAAAGGGCTATCTTCTTCATTTTCACCAGGTACCTCCCTCCTACTTTCCAGGGGAGCCTTCCAGACTCCCTCTGCACAGGGACTTACTCCTTCAGGAGTTAGCAAGTCTTGTTCAGGAACAAGCCGTGGAACCGGTGCCCCACCACCTGAAGGGTCAAGGTTTTTATTCCAGATACTTCCTGATTCCGAAAAGAACAGGAGGCCTCAGACCCATCCTAGACTTGCGAAACCTCAACAAGTTCCTTGCAAAGGAAAAGTTCAAAATGCTTACCCTTGGAATCCTGCTGCCCTACCTCCAGCAGGGAGACTGGCTATGCTCCTTAGATCTAAAGGATGCGTATACTCATATCCTTATTCATCCCGACCACAGACAATACCTCTGGTTTGTAGTGGGCGGACACCATTACCAGTACAGAGTACTGCCTTTCGGCCTATCCTCCGCCCCCAGGGTGTTCACCAAATGCCTAGCAGTGGTGGCGGCCTATCTGAGATTTCAAGGTCTCTTTGTGTTCCCATACCTGGACGACTGGCTCATCAGGGCCCAGTCTGCCCAAGAAGCCACTCAGGCTACTCATCGCACTGTGGCTCTGCTCCAGCACTTGGGTTTTGTCATAAACTTCGCAAAGTCCACTTTGCTCCCCTCTCAAGATCTAGAATTCATCGGCGCCAGGGTTGGACACTCTTCAGGCGCGGGCCTTCCTGCCTCTGGACAGGGCCAGAGGCTCATGGATCTCGCCAGCCGCTTTCACAGCAATTCCCTGGTCTCGGCCAGGCAATTTCTGAGACTGCTCGGCCATATGGCTTCCACGGTCCATGTAACCCCCAATGCCCTCCTGAACATGCGACCTGCTCAATGGTGCCTTCGCAATCAATGGCATCAGGCCACTGGGAGCCTAGCGGACTCCGTACAGATCTCCGACCAGCTGGTCTCCTATCTGCGATGGTGGCTTCATCTGCCAAACTTAGTGCTGGGGGTGACTTTTCAGCCCCCTACACATTCTCGGGTCCTGACGACCGATGCTTCTCTCCAGGGTTGGGGAGCACATTGCCAAGGGACTTGTACTCAGGGTCTCTGGACTCCTTGGGAGTCCGCTCAGCAGATCAACTTCCTGGAGCTCAGGGCCATCCGCCTAGCGCTCAAAGCCTTCTCTCACCTGATTTCTCACCAGTCGGTACTTGTCCAGATAGACAATCAGGTTGCCATGTTCTACGTGAACAAACAAGGCGGAACCGGCTCCTTCCTTCTCTGTCAGGAAGCACAGAAGCTCTGCTCTTGGGCCGTCCATCGCAACCTCGTCCTCAAAGCTGTCTATCTCCCAGGTCAAGAAAACTACCTGGCAGACAAACTGAGCAGGATCCTCCAACCGCACGAGTGGAGATTGGATCCCCTTGTGGTTCAGCGGATCTTTCTCCGGTGGGGCCTCCCCACCATGGATCTGTTCGCCAGTCCTCTGAACCGGCAGCTTCCCAGATTCTGCTCTCGACAGCCGCATCCTCTCCGGGTAGCGGCGGATGCTTTTCTGATTCCATGGTCCACAGGCCTCTTGTATGCCTTTCCACCCATGCCTCTGGTGTCTCGGACGCTCTTCAAAGTTCTCAGAGACAAGGCGTCGGTGATCCTAGTGGCTCCCTGGTGGCCGAGACAACCTTGGTTCCCGCTTCTGATGCAGCTGGCGGTGGACACCCCTCTTCCTCTGGGGTTTCAGCCCGACCTCCTCTCGCAGGATCAGGGGACGCTCCTGCACCCCAACCTTCTGTCCCTTCATCTGATGGCCTGGCTGCTGAAAGGGTAGTCCTTGCTCCTCTCCAGCTGCCTCCAGATGTGGAAGAGGTCGTCTTGGCCTCCAGGAGGCCTTCCACCCGGAAGTCCTACGCTCTTAAGTGGCGTCGGTTCTCCGTCTGGTGTACTCAGCAGTCGCAAGACCCCTTCTCCTGTTCAATGTCAGTGGTCTTGCAGTACTTGCTTTCCCTTTCCAATCTTGGACTTAAGTCCAACTCGGTCAAGGTCCACCTCAGTGCTATTTCTGCGCACCACCTACCGGTAGATGGTAGGCCTCTTTCCAACCACCCTCTGGTGGCTCGTTTTCTCCGGGGCCTCCTACTCCTTAAACCACCTTTGCGCCCGCCAGCCCCGAACTGGGATCTCAATGTGGTTTTACAGCGGCTTACCTGTCCGCCTTTTGAGCCTATGGCTACCTGTCCTCTTCGTTTTCTTTCCTGGAAAACCTTGTTCTTGGTGGCCCTCACTTCTGCTAGACGCGTTAGTGAGCTGCAGGCCCTGGTATCTGATCCTCCTTACACTAGGTTCTACAAGAACCGGGTAGTCCTACGGACTCTCACCCTAAGTTTCTTCCTAAAGTGGTTTCCCCTTTTCACATCAACCAGGAGGTGGTACTTCCGACCTACTTTCCCAGGCCACACTCCAGCAGAGCTGAAATGGTCCTGCATACCCTGGACTGTAGAAGGACGCTGAACTTCTATCTTGACCGTACGCGGGAGCACCGAAGGGCTGTTCAGCTCTTCGTGTCTTATGACCCCAACAAGTTGGGGCTCCCTGTCTCCAAGCGTACTCTGTCCATCTGGATTGCGGACTGCATCGCTTGGGCTTACGAGGCTGCGGGCCTCGTGCTGGAAGGTAGAGTCACCGCTCATCGTGTTCGGGCGAAGGCTACGTCAGTGGCTTACCTCCGCTCTGTTCCGTTGGCAGACATCTGCCGGGCCGCTACTTGGTCTTCAAGCCAGACTTTTGCAGCCCATTACTGCCTGGAGAGGGAGTCCCGCAGGGACAGTGCTTTCGGACAGGCAGTCCTCCGTAACTACTTCGATGTATAGGCAACTCCTACCCTCCATCCCGGATGTTGGGCTACCGGTTGGAGACGTATTCAGAGAAGATTCCTTCCTTCTGTGCTGCTGAGCTAGAGGGAGCTCATTTTTGTGCTTAGGGTCTCCGGTAGCCTTAAGCTTGGGAGTCCCATATGTGAGGACTGACTTCCTGCTTGGTCCTGGAGAAAGCGTAGTTACTCACCTGTAACAGGTGTTCTCCAGGAGCAGCAGGAATCAGTCCTCACAACCCTCCCTCCTCCCCTTGGAGTTGCAGTTTTATGCTTTCGTTTTTGCTAGTTTTTGCTATGTCATCTGACTGAGCAAGATGGCACCCTTGGGCGGGAAGAGGACCGCGCATGCGCGCTGCAATTCCCAAAGGCTTTCTTTGAAAGCTGGGGAAAATTGCTCCGCGAGGGCTCCGTCGGCGCCGACGTCACCCATATGTGAGGACTGATTCCTGCTGCTCCTGGAGAACACCTGTTACAGGTGAGTAACTACACTGTTCGATCGATCTACACGATGCCTACACCCATATCGAGATACAGTTGTGGTCAACGTTATTGGCACCCTTGTATTTTAGGTATGCTGTATACAATATCTTGAGAAATAATTAGAAATATTCCAACTGTACGTCGTCATAATATTTTATTAGTATGTTCTTAGGTATACAAGAAAAAAATGATGTCTGTGCAACTTAGACGTAGTAATTTCTGAGAAAAAAAACAAACTATGACTTGGACAGGATTAATGGTACCCCTCACTAATATTTGGTTGCACACCCGTTGGCAATGATAACAGCCTCCAAATGTTTCTTGTAGCCATCTATAAATTTCCTACATCTGTCTGCTTGTAGTTTCTCCCACTCTTCAACTGCAGTTTGTTCCAGCTCATGAATGTTTTCAGGATACCTTTTACCAATGGTAGATTTCAGCTCTTTCCAAAGGTTCTTGATTGGATTGAGATCAAGACTCATTGCTAGCCAGATTAAAACAGTCCTTTTTTTTCCTTTTTAACCATTCTTTTGTACTTTGGATGTATGTTTTGGGTCATTAACCTGCTTGAAGGACCTATGATCTTCGACCCAGACCTAGCTTTCTGACACTAGGTAGCACATTTCGCTCCAAAATATCTTGGTAGACACAGGAATCCTAAGGTCTTTGGAGATGGCCTTGTACCCCTTTGAAGTTTAATGTTTGGTGGTGATGGCTTTTCTGATGCTCTCAGGCAGCTCTCTTGTCTTCATTGTGAAAATGGAACAGGGAGTGAATGTGGCCATTTTAAACATTAGAGTCCTCATTCATTGGTACATTCAAGTCATGTGAGTACTGACAATTGATCACAAGTGTGTCTAATTTTATTGCAATGGGAATATGGTGGTTCTGTTCAGACTGATTTGAATTGTTTATAAGGGTGCCAGTAATCATGTCCTGGCAGTGTCTGAGTTTTTATACTATTTCCTTTTTTAATTGATTTTGTTTTATTTGATTCTTTTGTGTGTCAAATGTGTGCATATACAGTCCAAAGCCATTTCACTGGCCACTTTTTTTTTTTTTTTTAGACGATATTAGACATTAAGGGGTTGAACTGCAGGGGTGCCAATAATGTAGACCACAACTGTACATCTCAGTTACAAGAGGTTTCTTAGATTCACTGTAGAAATCACTGCTTCCAATACTGATTCTGCCTTTTGGCCTTGTATCTGCTCCTCGGGTTTTCACCAGATGCCCTGCAGTCGTCATAGCATATCTATACAGAGTGGGGGATGTGCGTGTTTCCCAACCTGGACAATTGGCTGGTCAAGAGCACAATTCAAGAAGGAGTTCAGGAATACCTATGCATTACCAGCAAGATGCAGGAGCTGCTAGGGTTCATTAACAACCATCCCAAGTTCAATTTAATCCCCTCACATCGATTGTAATTTATTTGAGCCATGCTAGACCTTTCTCTAGCAGAAACCTTCCTTCTACATAATTCTCTCACCCATTTGGTGCAGCATTGAAAAGAAGTTCAAAAGAGTCAACAGGTATCAGCAAGAAACATGTTGAGAATGTTGGGCCACATGGCTTCCACAGTTCGTTGCTCCCATGGCACATCTCATTTGAGGCAATCTCAGTGGATCTTGAGTACACAGTGGGTGCAGTGCTATGAGAATCATGGTGCCTCTGTCGTTTTGGAATTTCAGGAGAGTTGCTGTTATCAGTGGAATGGGCAAATATGCATATAGAAGACTTATCCCCCAGTGGAGGAGGAAAGCATCTGAAGCTAGTTTGCCATCCCACTTCACCCTGTTTTGGGAAGAGGTCAATGGAGGGGGTGCTCCACTCTTGAAAGATAGTTCGTCACCTCCCTCTCTGTCACCAGGCCCCTCTGAGGCCATCCTTATTGAGGACTCCCCTTCGACAGTACCAACGCTGGGCCCGAAATCTTCTGCCCGTGTCGAAGGCTGTGAAGCCAACTGGTATGGAGATTAGAATGGCATCCCTAGAGAGCAGTATATCTGCCCTAGTGGCCATGCAGCGGGTGTTCATATCTGGCTCATCCGCCCCTGACAACAGGACCCTCAACATCAAGGGCTTCCCCAGACATTGAGCCGGGCCTTGAGAGAGCCCCCAGCCCTGGACGAGGTCCTGGTCCCATTCCTCAGGACACTTGTCCTCACCGGTAAGTGCCTGCAGCTCGGACTGATGATCCTCTGGAGATCGTGGACTGCCGGGAGTGGTCCTCGACTGAGGTGATCGTGCAGCATCGGACTCGTACTTGTACTTGGCGTCTGAATGGGAGACTGAGGACAAATAGTCCTTTGACACAAGGTGACACCGAGACATGCCTTCAGACCCATCTCCCCCCGATGACCCGATGCCGTTCCCTGCCCAAGGACATTGCGTTGTTCTATTTTAGGCAGAAATGGCCAAGGCTCTCACTATAGAAACCGAGGCCTTGGAGGACCCCCGCACCAAAGGAATCCCTTATGGTCCCAGTGCCCCCGATCCTCGACCACCTCCTCTTCTGGATGTGGGAAATACCGGCGTCAGTCCCAATTGTTAGGTGCTTCGACAATGTACTGGGTATGCTGAAGCCCAGCTTCCCCCACAGCTCCAGGCTCGTGGAGTCTGCCATGCACCAGCTTAAAAGCCAAAAAACTCGTTCATCAGTGCCATCCAGAAGGGAGGCCTGAACCATCAGCCAGAAGGCCTTTCAGGGCTTGATGCTAACGTGCCTGATCCAGTCCTACCAGCTCTACATCGGCATCTATCTAAAGGAACTGTCTAAGGAGCTTGGCGGATTCTCAGCAGACCTCGATGGGGGAACCCCTACAGAGGTTTCAAGAACCTTGGCGGTAAAAGAATGCGTGACGTTTTTGTCCCAGGCAGCCTACGATGGCTTTGAGTCATCAGCCAGGGTGGTTGCCGCAGGCATCGGGGCACTACACCAGGCATGGCTGCAGTCATCTGACCTGGAACAAGAGGTGCAGGACAAACTGATTGATTGATGATCCTTGCATAGGAGAAAACCTATTTGGGAAGCCCATGGTGGATAAGGCAGCGGAGATAGAGACTGAGTATGTGACGAGAACCAGGCTGTGCAATCCTGAAAGAAAGCCCCGAGGAAAAAGTCCTTCTTCCCGAGGAAGAAAGGGGGCTTTAGCGGTACACCGCACTTCCAGGCCTTCCCGTCCCCTCAACAGGGCCAGCAACAAAAAGACAAGGGACGTGGTCCCAGAAAACAAAAGGCCCCAAAGTCTCAGGTGCCGACCCCGGCTCAGCCTGGGGAGAGCTTTTGACTGCCTGGGCTGACCCCCCCCCCCTTCCCCCAGGGGGTCTTTTGCTGCACATAGGGGGTGCCTATCCCTGTTTGCCCACAGGTGGACAGCCATCACCACCTATACCTGGGTCCTACAAGTGGTCAAGGAGGGCTATCTCCTCTACCTACAATGGGCGCCACCCTCTTACTTCCCAGGAGAACCCACCAGTCCTCTCCTTCACCTATCCTTCTCCTCACCGAGCTAGCAAGCCTAATCAATGACAAAGCAGTGGAGCCAGTGCTGAAACATCTCTGGGGCAGAGGCTTCTACTCCAGGTATTTCCTTATCCCCTCTGCTTCTATGCTGCACGCAGAGGGATGCTCTTAAAGGTGGTGTACCTCCCGGGCTAGGATATGGGGGGCAAACTGAGCAGGGTCCTCCAGCTGCATGAGTCCTGTATCCAGCAGTAGCCTCATGGCTGTTTCGTCTCTGGGGCATTTCCTCGATGGAGCTGTTTGCCAGCCCGGATGATATGCAGTTGCCCTGATTCTGCTATCACCAGCCACACCCATCCCAGGTGGCAGCGGATGCGTTCCTCATCCTGTAGACAGAAGGCCTCATGTATACCTTCCCACCGCTGGTAGCCAGGACACTATTCAAGGCCCAGCGCGACAGGGCTAATGCTGATAGCCCCTCAGTGGCCCAGGCAGCCCTGGTTCCCACTGCTTCTCTCTCTATCAGCGGCCAAGCTCCAGGGCTACTCTCCAGCCTGGGGTCCCTCTCACTCATGGGTTGGCTGCTGAAAGGGTAGCGTTAGCCCCCTTCAACCTCCCATGGGACATGGAAAAGTTTCTTCTGGCCTCTCGTAAGGCCTCCACAAGAAGGGGTATTCATATTCATATTCATTTATTTGATTGACCGCCCTTCATTAATAGGCAGAGCGGTTTACAATAAAAAAAAATTACAAACGAAAGGCGCAAGGCCAAGAGTCAGAAAGGAAGTTACATATTGGATAGGAGAGAGGAGCGAGAACAATAACAGGAAGGGTAGAGGAAGAGGCAAAAGCATCAAGGGTCGGGGGGAGAAGGTCAAAGGCAAGGGTAAACAAATGAGTTTTAAGGGAGCGCTTGAAGGTGGGGTAGTGAGGTTCGAGGCGGAGAGGTGGGGGAAGGGAGTTCCATAGAGCAGGGCCAATAAAAAAAAGAAGGCTGAAGATCGTGTGGACTGTAGATGGGCACTTGAGGGGGATGGGAGTACTAGTCGGTTGAGGTGGAAAGAGCGGGGGGTATGGCGGGGGGTGTGGAAACGGAGAAGATCAGCCAGGTATTGGGGGGTAGAGGTGTGGAGTGCTTTGTGAACTAGTGTAAGAAGTTTAAACTTGATGCGAAAGGAAATAGGGAGCCAGTGAAGTTGGAGAAGAAGGGGAGTGACGTGATCCCGAGGAGAAGAGTGGGTGATAAGACGGGCGGCAGTGTTTTGGATGCGTTGGAGTCGTGAAAGTTGCAATTTAGAGACACCGGAGAGAATGGAATTAGAAAAATCAATGCGGGAGATAACAAGGGTCAGTAACAGTGTAGTTATAGCAGAGGGAGAAAGGAAAGGACGGATAGCGCGAATCTGAAGAAGGTGAAAGAGAGTCTGGAGACATGAGAAACATGCGCTGAGAAGGAGAGATTGGAATCAAAAAGAACCCCAAGATAACGAAAAGTAGAAACTAATGAGATGGGTGCATTAGGGAAAGATGGAGCCAAGGAAGGGGGGTGATGGCCATGGGAGAACCATATAGCTATAGTCTTTGATAGGTTGAGGTGCAAGCAATTTTGTGTCAACCAATCTGAAACGGCAGCTAGACAGGCATTAAGGGGAGCTAAGTCAGGGGAGACAGGGGAGGTGTGATGGAGGAGGAGTATATCATCGGCGTAAAAAAAAGCAGTGATTCCGAATTGCTGAATGAGCAAAGTAAGAGGAGTGAGAAAGCGATTGAAGAGAAGGGGGTATGTCTTCAAGTGGTGCCAATTCTCGGTGTCATGTGCGGAAAGGGGGCGAACCTGTTTTCCTGCTCAGTACAAGTGGTACTCCAATACCTGCTTCACCTATCGCAGGTGGGACTGAAGTCCAATTCGGTCAGAGTACACCTGAGCGCCATCGCAGCACAACACCATTCCGTTAAAGGAGAACCCTTCTCGGCTCAGCCCCTTGTGTCCCGATTCCTGCTGGGCCTCATGTTATCCAAACTCCCCCGTCTGCCCTCAGCAAGCAGAGTGGTATCTGTGTGGTACCTCTGGCTACATGCCACCTCCAGTTTCTGTCCTAGAAAGTTGCCTTACTGGTAGCACTCGCATCAGCACACAGAGTCAGCAAGCTCCAGGCTCTGATGGCGGAACCGCCCTACACCAGATTCTATAAGAATAGGGTGGTGCTCTGCTCACACCGTACTCTCAACCTTCTTTCTGAGGCCTAATGCCGGTAGGGTGGAGACTGTTCTCCACAATCTGGATTGTAAGAGAGCCCTGTCCTTTTATCTGCAATGGACTCGGGGCCACTGCAGTGCACCACAGCTTTTTGTATCCTATGACCCCAGCCGCCTGGGGCTCCCAATGACTAAGCAAACTCTGTCCACTTAAGTGGCGGACTGCATTAATCCTGCCTACGAGAAAGCAGGGATCTCACTGGACCAGAGGTCATGACACACCGCGTCAGGGTCATGGCTACTTCCGTGGCAAATCTGCATTTCATCCCCGTGACGGAAATCTGTCAGGCTTCCACCTAGTCTTCAGTCCATACCTTTGCAGCTCACTACTGCCTAGAGAGGGAGTCCTGATGGGGCCAGCCATTCTCTGTAATCTCTTTGGGGTGTAGGCAACTCCTGCCCTCCGACCCTCCTATTTTCAGGCTACCGGAGTGTGGTTCTCTGCTGGACACCTGGGTCTTTCGAGAGTAGGGACTCAACTGCTGATGATCACGGCTTACCCTTTGCAGGTCACTGTGGCGTTTTTACAGGTTCTCAGTAGCCTATAGCTAGAGATTCCCATATGCGAGTACTGACTTCCTGCTTGTTTCCGGAGAAAGTGTAGTTACTCACCTGTAGCAGGTGTTCTCCGGGGAGAACAGGAATCATTCCTCACAACCTTCCCTCTGCCCCTTGGAGTTGCTGCTTTACCATTTTTTTTTCTTGGCCGTCTTAGCTATATCATTTGACTGAAGTAAGATGGCACCCTTGGGTGGGAAGTGGACCACACATGCATGGTGCATCTCTCAAAGGCTTTCTCTGAAAGCTGGAGAGAGGCTTCTGCAGGTCTCAGTCAGCGCAGACATCACCCATATGTAAGGACTGATTCCTGCTGTCCCCAGAGAACATCTGTTACAGGTGAGTAACTATGCTTTATCCACGATGATGCCTAAATTCTTTTCCTGAGTGGTGGTTCCTAATGTGGAACTTTGCATCTTATAACCATAATTTGAGTTGTTCTTCTCTAAGTGCATAACTTTGTACTTGTCCACATTAAATTTTATCTGCAGTTTGTCCAGTCATCCAGTAGGGAGGAGTGGCTTAGTGGTTGGGGCAAGGTACTTCAGGCTAGAAGGTCGGGGGTTCAAATCCCACTAGAGGACAGCAACCTTGGGCCGGAAGGACTGGTGTTTCTAGTCCCACAGGTGCTCCTTGTGGTCTTGGGCAAGCCACTTAACCCTCCATTGCCCATGTTCCTTGTAAAATAGTTATCTCCAAGTTATAATGCCCTGTTCAATGTAATTTCAGTTTGTTCAATGTAAACCGCCTTGATGATATGAAAGGCGGTATATAAGAAATGTGAAATAAATAAATAAATATAAAGGTCCTCTTGCAATTTTTCACAATCCTCTTGTGTTTTAATGATTTTGAATAAGATGTAACTCTTGTTGAGTTACTATTGTAAAGACATGAGCCCTTATGATTTATGTTTAAGTTATGGAATTGAATAAGGGCAAGGAGCAGTAGTCACACAGGAAGGGGAGCACTTGCATGCGCCAAGAAAAGTTTTATTGTCTCTTGGGCTCTGGGAGAGTGGATCCAACCTGGCACCATCAGGGTTGATATCACCAGTGTTGTGGCAAATTTATCCTGCTGTCCACGGAGAACCCTTGTTACAGATAAGTGATCTCACTGTCTGTAAGAGCAGCTCCTAGTCTGTAGTAGACACCGAGGTTAAGGAGTTGAGTTTATCAAGGATATAGCAATGTTTCTGTTAATAGCTTTTCTCCTTTTTTTCCTTATACAGTTTTACTAATAACTTAGTTTTGCTCAACTTAATGACACAAAATGGAATTCTTAGTAATATGGACATGCTGTCCAGAATTAATAGCACATAGTTATATCTCCAGGAACAAGCAGGAATAAGTCCTCACATATGGGTACGTCGGAACCGACGGAGCCTGCGCGGGAAAGCTCCCCAACTTCCCAGGAAGGAAGCTTTTGGGGTCTCCCACTGCACATGTGTGCTGCCTTCCTGACCAGCTCTCCTCAGTTTCTCTTTTTCCGCGGAGCCAGCAGGTCGTGTTCCTGTCACCGCTGAAGAAATTGTTATTTTTATTGTTTTCTTTAGACTGCGTACCTGCCTTCCCCATACCGAAACCGGTACCGCCGGTCTCTCTCTTTCTTTTAAAAAAAAAAAAAAAAAAATCTTTTTATTTTTCTTCAGCACAGCTTGGTAGCTTTTGTTAGGCCTTCAGGCCTACTCAAATTCTCCTCATGGAGAAGCCAGCTCCTGGTTTCAAAAAGTGTACCAAGTGCAGTGCTGTCATTTCTGTCACAGACACCCATGAATGGTGTCTTAAATGTTTGGGACCTGACCACTCCATATCGGACTGCCCATCCTGCTCCCAAATGTCTAAACGTGGGTTGCAGAACCGGGCCAACAAGTTCCATGTGCTGTTTGCTTCGGATAATCCAGCATCACAGTCATCCAAGTCTTCCTCTCCGGATGGATCTCAGGTAACCAAACCCTCTGTGGGCAGGTCCTCAAAGAGCAAATCTCCTTCAAAGCATCGAGAGGCTCTCTCTTTTGAGTCTGAGGATCCTGCCCCAGCCAAACAACCCCGGCGGGAAGCTCTGGCTTCCAAAGCACCATCTATGGGGTTACAGGTTGACATCGATGGCACGGCCTCGACTGATCACCTGTTGGACTGCTCTGGGGTACCGGCCCATACCGGTACCGACATCCAGGCAGCAGTGGCGTCTATGAGCAATACTGTTCTGACCATGCAGCAGGCCATGCTGGCTTTTATCAATGCTGCGACGCCCTCGGTATCGCATTCAGCGATACCGGTTCCGGTATCGTCTCCCATACCGGAACCGAGACCATCGACTTCCAAACGCAGATCGGTTCCGCATGCCGGATCCGGGTTTTTACCCGATACCGATCCCATACCCGGTACGCCCGATGTCGATACCGATCGGTATGCGTATCGTGCGTTGGAAGCAAATAGAGAATACTCTGATTCCTCAGAGGATTTTAACTCCTCTGAGGACTCTGATGAGCTGTCTCTGGTTCTTCATGAAGACCCCTCTTCCCCAAAGAGGAGAATGTCTCCACCAGAGGATTTGTCCTTTCAAGAATTCATTATTGAATTAGCTAAAGGACTTTCTATTACCACATCCTCAGAAAAAGAACCTAGATCAAAGAAATTGGATATTTTAGGATACCCCAAGGTTCCTAAAGAGGCAGTCACCCTGCCTATCCATGAAATCCTTCAAGAACACTTGATGGACTTATGGGAGGCTCCTCTAACGTTGTCTCCTTATTCTCGTAGGCTGGACACCATGTACCGGGTCCCTCCTTCTCCTGGTTTTCAAAAGACTCAGTTGCCTCACCATTCCATTGTGGTGAAGTCTGCACTGAAAAAGATTGAGTACCAAAAGGCACTCTTCTACCCCTCCAGGACGAGAATGTAAGACCCTAGACTCTTTTGGCAAGAAAATTTTCCAGGCTACTATGCTTATAGCCAGGATTAACTCTTACAGTCTGTATATGGGCATGTTTCTTAGAGAACTTGCCCTAAAGATACGACCTTTTGCCTCCTTTATCCCTGAGGATAGGAAAGAGGAGTTCATTTCTCTGGTGAAACAGCTTTTAGATGTTTCTAAGTTCTCCAACAGAGCAGCTTTTGATTCCTTTGAGGGTGCCGGTAGAGTTTCGGGCATTGCTATTGCAGCCCGACGACTTGCTTGGCTCCAGGCCTCTGACCTAGAACCCTGGGTCCTAGATGGCTTACAGAATCTGCCCTGTACAGGTGAGAACTTATTTGGTAAGGACTGGCAAATTAAAGCCACCCAAATGGATGCAGAGAATGCTACCTTGGATAGACTTTCTAAGTCTACCTCTGCTCCTGCCAAGAAAAAGTCTTTCAAGAGGCCTTACTACAAGAAGGCCAGATTTTCCACAAATACTGGCCAACAATCTTCTCAGCCTCGCTTTGCTACTAAACGTCAGCAACCTAAACAGGCAAAGTCAAAGCCTGCAGTGTCTACCACTCCCCAGCAGGCTCAACCCCCTCAGGGGTTTTGACTTGCCCCTAGAGAACTTAACATTTCTGGCTCTAGAACAACCAGAGCCCCTCACCATTCCCGGAAGGTTAGCTCACTTTGCTCCCAGATGGGAGCAAATCACATCAGAGCAATGGACCCTCTCTATCATCAGAGAGGGCTACAAACTTCATTTTTCCAACCTTCCTCCATATACCATGGTGAGGCACTTCAATTCTCCCCCATTTCTCCTGGACCTGTTGGATCAGGAGGTCTCTTCTCTCCTTGCCCAAGGGGCAATAGAAGAGGTTCCTCTTCTTCAACAAGGGACAGGATTCTACTCCCTTATTTTCTCATAACAAAGAAGACAGGGGGATTCAGGCCTATCCTAGATCTGAGAGAATTGAACAGATTTCTGTACAAGGAGAAATTCAAACTGCTTTCCCTAGGCATTCTCCTTCCATACCTTCAGAGTCAGGATTGGCTT
The DNA here is from genome assembly GCA_033557465.1 of Ichthyophis bannanicus. Taxonomy (NCBI): domain Eukaryota; kingdom Metazoa; phylum Chordata; class Amphibia; order Gymnophiona; family Ichthyophiidae; genus Ichthyophis; species Ichthyophis bannanicus. The sequence continues at coordinate 59,125,532 of CM066042.1, read as the reverse complement.
TGTTCTCTAGATCTCAAGGATGCGTACACACATATACTCATCCACCCATCCCACAGAAAATATCTAAGATTTCTGTTTCAGGGAAAACATTTCCAGTACAGAGTACTTCCCTTCGGTCTAGCCTCTGCTCCAAGAGTGTTCACCAAATGCATGGCAGTTGTTGCCGCATTTCTAAGAGGTCTGGGAATTTTTGTATTCCCATATCTGGACGACTGGCTCATCCGAGCTCCATCTCAGTCAGAGGCCCAGATTTCCCTGGACCGCACAAGGCATCTTCTGCAGTATCTGGGACTGGTGGTAAACCTTCCCAAGTCTCAACTTACCCCTACTCAGTCTCTAGAATTCATAGGGGCCCAGTTGGACACCACCACTGCAAGGGCCTACCTGCCTCAAGTCCGGGGCCAACGTCTGCTGTGCTTGGCCTCCCAAGCTCAGTCCAGCAGTCACTTGACAGCCAGAGAAATGCTGCGACTTCTGGGCCACATGGCCTCCACGGTACAAGTGGTGCCCTACGCTCGTCTTCTTATGAGAGCAGCTCAATGGACCTTGGCCACCCAGTGGACTCAAGCATCAGGAGCGCTCTCCGACCAAATACTCACCTCAAAACGTCTGTTTTGGTCCCTCCAATGGTGGATATCCATCAAGAATCTGTTGTTGGGGGCCCCCTTCCAACCTCTGTTGCCCCAAGCAACCCTCACAACAGATGCCTCCCAAACAGGGTGGGGAGCCCATCTACAATCCCTCTCCACTCAGGGTACTTGGTCTCCGCAGGAGACCATCCTTCACATCAACCTCCTGGAACTGCGAGCAATCTTCTTTGCCCTCAAAGTATTCCATACCCTCCTTGCCAACCTGACAGTCCTAGTTCAGACAGACAATCAGGTGGCCATGTTCTACGTAAACAAACAAGGAGGGACAGGCTCTCTGTCGCTTTGCAACGAAGCTCTCAGATTGTGGGCCTTCGCCAGAGAGCATCAAATTCATCTTCTGGCAGTATATCTTCCAGGGGTTCAAAACTCTCGGGCAGACAGACTCAGTCGAGTTCTGCTCCCACACGAATGGTCCCTACATATGGACCAGATAGGCAAAATCTTTCAGGAATGGGGAACCCCGGACATAGACCTCTTTGCAAGTCCGTGGAATGCCAAACTTCCCCGGTTCTGTTCCAGGACTCCGTGTCAGGAAGCTCAGGCCAACGACGCCTTCCTCCTGCATTGGGGTCAGGAATTCCTATATGCCTTTCCACCCATTCCTTTGATTCCCAAGACTCTGTTCAAACTCCAGAGGGATCACAGATCCATGATCCTCATAGCTCCACGCTGGCCACGCCAAGTGTGGTTCCCTCTACTTCTGCATCTCTCCCAGGGACCCTCCCTGGACCTGGGAGCTGCGCCAGACCACCTGTCTCAGGAGAAAGGGACTTTGTGGCACCCAAACCCCAAGTCCCTACATCTCCGAGCTTGGTTACTGAAGGCTTAAGCCTTCATGAGTTTAATCTTTCTCAACCAGTGACAGATATCCTTCATGCCTCTAGGAAACCCTCTACCAGGCGTTCCTATGCTTTCAAATGGAAACGTTTTTCCATTTGGTGTGCTCAACAGGGTCTTGACCCTCTGGCACTTCCTTTGAATTCTCTACTAGACTATCTCCTGCATCTTTCCAATGCAGGCCTCAAGACGAATTCAGTACGAGTCCATTTAAGTGCTATTGCAGCATCCTTAAAACCTATAAATGGACAACCTGTCTCCTCTCATCCGCTTGTCGCAAGATTCATGAGAGGCCTGACTCTAACTAAGCCTCCCATCCGACCTCCTCCGGTAACATGGGACTTGAACCTAGTTCTAGGTCAGCTTATGAAGCCACCTTTTGAACCTTTACACTCCACCTCCTTGAAATTTCTTTCATGGAAGGTAGTTTTCCTCATTGCAGTCACTTCAGCTCGCCGCATCAGTGAATTGCAGGCTTTAGTGGCTAATCCACCTTATACTAGATTTCATCATGATAAGGTGGTCCTTAGGACGAACCCCCACTTTATGCCCAAAGTGGTTTCGCCTTTTCATCTTAATCAAGAGGTATATCTACCTGTCTTTTTTCCGGCTCCTCATGCATCCAGTGCAGAGAGGAACCTTCATACTTTAGATTGCAAAAGAGCTCTTGCCTTTTACCTCAACAGGACCCAGCCACATCGAAAGTCTTCCCAGCTTTTCGTGGCTTTCGATCCTTCTCATTTGGGACGTCCAGTCTCCAAACGTACACTTTCCAATTGGATTGCTCAGTGTATTTCCTTTGCTTACCAGAGTAAAAACGTTCCTCTGGAAGGCCATGTCACAGCTCACAATGTGAGAGCCATGGCCACTTCTATGGCTCATCTTCACTCTGTCTCCATAGATCAGATCTGTCGAGCCGCCACATGGGCCTCGGTTCATACCTTCACAGCCCATTACTGCTTGGACAAGGACTCCTGCCGGGATGCCTTGTTTGGTCAGGCTGTCCTCAAACACCTGTTCCATACTTGAACAACTCCTGCCCACCTTCCCAGGATGGATGCCTGAGATCCATACGAAGATGGCGAACCGTGGAACGGGATCTCCCAGGCATCTCAGCTAGGGAGTCCCCATATGTGAGGACTTATTCCTGCTTGTTCCTGGAGATAGCACAGTTACTTACCTGTAACAGGTGATCTCTGGGAACAGCAGGAATTAGTTCTCACAACCCACCCACCTCCCCTAGGAGTTGTATCTTCTATCTATCTATCTTCCTTTCCTCTCTCTATTGTCTCAGCTATAAACTCGAACTGAGGAGAGCTGGTCAGGAAGGCGGGAAGGCAGCGCGCATGTGCAGTGGGAGACCCCCAAAGCTTCCTTCCTGGGAAGCTGGGGAGCTTTCCCGCGCAGGCTCCGTCGGTTCCGACGTACCCATATGTGAGGACTAATTCCTGCTGTTCCCAGAGATCACCTGTTACAGGTAAGTAACTGTGCTTTCTAGACTCTTTTTATAAAACGCTGTCAAGTTAATGCTGACTCAGGCGACCCAGCAGCCCCTGGGTTTTCTTGGCATGGTATGACTGGAAATAGATTGTCAGACCTTTTCTTCTGAGGCAATGGAAGGCTAAGTGACTTGCGCAAGGTCACAAGGCGTGCCATTGAGAATTGAACCTCAATCTCCAGGATACCAGGCCATTGCTGTAATCACAAGGCCACTCCTCCACTCATATTCTACATTTATTCTAGTTTATTTAAAATTAGTATAGACCACTTTCCCAGTGAACAGCAGGGTCCTCTCTCATATATTCTGAGGCCTGAGCACAGGCTTCTCCTGAGCTTCAAGTCTATGACAGTTGGAGAGCAGAAGCAGAAAGCTGGTTTGTAACAAATTTCTGGACAATGTCTGAACTAGAAAGTTCTTCTAGAAAGGGGAGCAAAACACCCACTCTCTGGGATAGTTTATTGACAGTACAGAAGTATGAATATAGTAGCTCTCCATGCAAGACCCTTAAAGTAGCATAGTCAGTGATGGCAGATAAAGACCAACATGCGCCTTCTAAAACTGAGGCAAATGCTTTCCTAGCTAGGCTCCATCTAAGAAAAGAAAAGCATATTACTTGCTTAATGGTAAACTGGCTTCAGCAATTTATACTCTTCAGTGTTCTTATTTTATAAATATAGGCTTATATACCGCTTTTCTACCAGTCAAAGCAGTGTACATTCAGGTATTGTATATGTATTTTTCCTTTGTCCTCAAAGGGATCACAATCTGTGTTTTTTGTACCTGAGGCAACAGAGGGTTAAGTGGCTTGCCCAAGGCCATAAGGAGCTCTTGTGGGACTAGAAACCCCAGTCCTTCCGGCCCAAGGTTGCTTTCCTCTAGTGGGTTTTGAACCCCTGATCCTCCAGCCCGAGGTAACTTGCCCCAACCATTAGATCACACTTCCCCCTTATTTATTGTATACCTGGCAGCAACATCAGGGATATTAGCTTACTGTCCTCTTTGCATTTTGAAGTTGCTTTACTGACCATTTTCATTTAAAGTGGCTTCAGGGTAGGAAAGCATTTTGCGTCTGACAAGATTCTCAGTTTGAGGTTGTTTAGGACATGAAATGTATCTTAAGGAAGTTGGGGAGACCAAAATTGATCTCCTAAACCAGCATGTTGGTGCATTTACTATCAAATGGGTTACATATTTTTATCCTTTCTTTTCTTATGGGTTTATAATGGGGCAATGAACAGGCTTCGACAATCAGCACCATTTTTGAATAATAGTTCTGGCAGGGCAGGGGCAATTGCGGGCTCTTCTCTTCTCATGAACATGATGGCACAAACTACAGGGTAAGGGGAAAAGAGCTAGTGGGGGAGGGGGTGCAGTGAGAGTTGAAATATGTTGTTGGGGAGATAACGGGAAGGGAGAGGCCTGGAAAAGGTTCTTGTTCGATAGGAGTGTTTGATGCGTGGAGGGCGGGGGGGGGGGGGGCACAAAGGAGAGTTTCAGAGGATGTTTTTTCTGTCTCAGGGCTTGCTTGCCCTTTTTAAGTTTTTGCTATGCAATCCTGAGAGCATCTGCATTAGTCTGCAAATACTGTTGGCAGAAGCATTATTTTCTGTGGGTTTACATGGCTTGTAAGTTTTATTGCAATCTGTTTTAATCCATTTTAATATTAATTAGCATCTTTGCATGTATTTGCATAGGATGTAGCTCACTAATTTTTGTTATGCGTTGTTCCTAATTTTTGTTACATTATCAGTAACGCAGAAATATGCTTTACCAATAACAGAATAACGAGCAAAGCCAAGATTGGCACTAGGCATTTATTAAAAGGCATTATTGCACCGTTGTAAATAGATCTTTAAATAAGTCTAATGAAAAGACATTTGTAATGAGCTCCTTGGTTCAGATCCATTGTTAGCATGGCAACCACATTATTTTCCTATATGAAAATTTTAAACTTTGGACAAAAGATACAGTTTCAAAATTGCAAAAGCACTGAATTGTAAGTTTTAATTAAATTGATTTTGTCATGTGTTTTAATTTTAATGGAGTCCATGTTGGATTATAAACTTATTTTTAAAAATTTTGCCTGGTAGCTTCCTCCTGCATTAAACTTCCAACCCAATCAGACTAGCCCCTGCTGGGAGCTGTGGTGCCATGGGATTTTATTCCTCCTTACTACACAAGATTAGGCCAGTCACTAAACATCTGAATTCATATATTTTTTTTTAATTTTTCATTGATTTTATTTATACACCGCTTATCTTAACATTAATAAGCATGTTTACATATTTATATTAATAAGAAAATATATTACAAACCAGACAAACGCCCATAAAATCTAAAAATAAGTTAAAAGTAGAACATTTGGTCACCACTAATGATTGATATGCTAACCTAAAATGGTATACTTTCAGCTTCTTTTTTTCTAAAAGTCAAACAATTAGTCTCTGAGTTCTATGGACTTGTAAATTAATTTATTTTGAACAAAAGTCAAGCATGTCTGTCAATACCCTGTTTAAGAACATCTATGGACTTATTTTGAACAAAAGTCAAGCATGTCTTTGTCAATACCCTGTTTAAGAACAAATTGAGTCAATATTGAGCTATGACACTAAGCATTTTTTTTAAACGTTGGCCACTGCAAATAAAAATATCAAGATAGCACCAGTAACCAATAGCAACCAAAGCTGGAAATCTGGAAACTGAGGGCAGCACCTCTGCTATCCATATAGTAGTGATATTCAGTGCTACTATACAAATAACTATCTGGATAACTTAGCACAGCAAAAAAGCTGTCCTGAGGCTATCTGGATAGTTATCCATGTAGCTGTGCTGAATATTGCTGCAATACGGATAATCTCCAGCTCCATTCTTGTCCTGGTACCATCTGAATAGAAAAGGGAAGAGATTTTGGATTTAGCTCACACCTTTTTATGGAGTTGCTCAGGATGAGTTACACTCAGATACAGTAGGTATTTCCCTCTCCTCAGTATTATGTGTGATTTCAATTGGGCTTGAGCTCCGATAACAATAGGAAACCGCTACCGCGGCTTTGTAAACAAGCCCTCAAGTCTAGGGTTGGTGTAAGTGGTCATGCCTAAATTTGGTGTGTGTATCTTACCACTTATGCCTTTATTTTATTAAGTAAGGCACATGCAAGAAAAAGCACGTTAAACTAAGGGACCCTTATAAAGTTATCCTCGTAGTATCGCTATCACAGTGAACAGCACTTACATTAGCAGGTACTGCTAACTGGATATGTGCTGAGTGTCATCCCAAAATATTTCATGATTCTTGTTTCAGTGTGGTATCTGAAAGGCACTCTGGCGAAGACTGGGAGTGGTAATACTTTAAAGGGATTATTCCTACAATTATTTATGGTTGGGATTTTTTTGGTGGGGAGAGAGAAACTATTGCCTGATTCTTAAATCTGAACATTAACATTCAAGGACTTGGAACATTTATATTTCCTTCTAGAACTGTTTTTCAATAGTTTATCTCATGTTAATATACTTGTTTTTTTCCTCTAAATTTTAACAGTCTTTTGCAATTAAGAGCGATATATATGAAACGCAGGATTTTTGGGGATGAGGTGTGTTTTTTTGCTAGTTTGCATATTAAGACAGTACATTTTCCTTTTTGCTAAAGTATTAAAAAGATTGGGATTTTTTTCTTTTTTAATTTTCCCTGCTCCTTTTGCTTCTTCAGTTGCTGGGGACCAGTAGAAGCAGTGCAAATACTCCTATTGATTGATTTAGAAGAATGGAAAGACAAAAGTAATATATATAGCAAATAGTGTACAGTACCACAGTATAAGTATTAACATTTCTGTATAGTTTGGTAGTCTTTAGAATTTGCATTTATACTTACTTTAAATAAAATAATTGAATTTCTAACATTTTATAGTTTCCAGAATCACCTGACACAGCAAGAGAGAGATTTTCACTTGAGAACAAAGTGAGTAAATTATCTTGATTGGATGATGCAGTTAAGATGTGCTACTTGAAACAAGCAAATTTTAATTATGTCAAAACAATAGTAATAAATCTTTAATTGAGTAAACAAGGTGGAATACATTAACAAAAGAGGAAGAGCTGATTAGGACTGAGCTTGTATTGGATAAATGTTCCATAATGTCTATACTTATGCTTCTCTTAGTGCATGTTAGTAATTCTAGCCTAATCATGTTAGTGCATGCTAAAATTCCATTAGCGAACATTACTAGTAGCAAAGTCCTATTGCATAAAAAGGGGCCTACAGTAAAATTACACATTAATACTTGCTAATGCAATTGTACACATTAGTAACTCTAGCCCATAATCCCTCAGTCTCTGAGATGGAAAACTCTTAAGTAGCAAGGTCCAGTTGGGCTATTCCTTTCTCTCCATATAAAAGACATCTAAAGAAAAGGGTCCTTTTGGATTTAGGAAGCATCTCACAGGACCCTATGGTTCTTTCTGCTCTTGCCTAATTAAAAAAACAAATGGAAGAAATTTTGAATTTCCTCTTCGTCTCTCCGGGCCAGTCCAGGTACAGTTGGGTAGTCAATCCCTTCTAGCAGCTGAGGACTGAATGCTGAAACTTTTGCTGGCAGTTGCTATAGCTCCCTCTAGTGCCTGAAAAGCCAGTCTTCAGTCCTCAGCAGTTGGAGAGGACGTATCTCTGGCAGGCTCCCAGGAGAGACGAATTTGGATCGGCAGTGGATTAGATTAGGTTTTCTTTTGAATTAAAAAAGTAAAGGCAAAAGGGGACCGCTCAAACTTTCCAAAGGGAACCTTCCTTGCTCACTGGCTCTGGCAGGGCAACATAGCAGGGAGCGCTCCCTTATCCTTTCACAGGAGTGAAAGCACTTAACAATTCAGCGATCCTCGATTACTGTGTTTTTGTTTTCTGACTACACTGGAGGCAGAGCCTGCTTCCGGAGGATCCGCTGTTCCTCGAGGGGGTTGTTAGGAGCTGGGAGCCCCATTATCCTCTTCCCGCCACTGTCCCTTCGTCTCTGTACCTTGCTAGCAGCGGGACATTTGAGACTAAACCTTGTGCTTCTGAGGTAAGCTGCGGTTTCTTTTTTGCTTCCTGGGTTTGGTCCGGAGGTGGCAGCTAGTTTTAGAGCAGGGTTTTCCGCAGATCAGTTGTATTCTTTGGCGGTTTGCGACCGGCGTGTTGGGCGGGAGTGCCATTTTGATTTCGCCGGTGTTTTACGCGGCGGTCTTTGTCGGTCTTTGCTGTTCATTTTTGTTTTTTATTTCTAATTAGTTTCGTTTTGGTTTTTGGGCCCTTCGTGGAAGCTACAGGACCTGGGGAGCTGTCTGGGGAACGGCTTCAGGCTCCGTTGCTTAAAACGGGGCCGGCAGCGTCGTTGCCCTCAGAGGCTGGGGATTCTCCTGCGCTTTTGCAGCGTGCAGGGAACAGAAAGGCCAAATCCCATAAGACTTCTGCTAAGGCGGAAACAAGTGCTTCTTTGTCCCCTACAGCCCAGGAGTCGGTGGATTCCTTTTTTTCTCCGGCTTTTATTTTGGCTTTGCATAAAGCCTATATGTTGAAATTCTCAGCCAGTTGTCAGTCCGGCTGCTGTGCTTCAGGAGACTACTTTATTAAACGAGCCTGGGCAGTCTGATCCAGGGGAGGGCTCCTCAACTCGGCAGCAGGGTGCAGAGATCTCCTCAGGCAGTGGATCCTGAGCTCTCTAGTCCTCTTATGCCTGAAGAGGGAGAGATTTGCTCTGAGGAGGGTCTGGAGTCCTGGCCTCTAGATTTAGAGGAAGGGGAACTCGGGCCTGGTAAGGATCCTAATATCTTCAGGGTCTTTCGTAAGGAAGAGCTCGGGGCTCTGATTGTTCAGTCCCTCGCTGCATTAAATATAGTTATGCCTGCACTGCAGCAGGAGCCCTTGGAGGATCCTTTATTGCAAGGTTTTAAGCCGGAACAACGGTGCTTTCCCATGCATAGGGTGATTAAAAAATTGATAGAGTCTGAGTGGGAGTGCCGTGAGGCTAGTTTAAGGGGGGGCGTGCCATTGCACGCCTTTACCCTGTTCCCCAGGAGGAGAAGGAATTCTTACGGATGCCGAAAGTGGACGCGCTGGTTTCGGCGGTCACTAAGAAGACAACGATTCCGGTGGAGGGCGAGGCTGCCCTCAAGGATGTTCAGGATCGCAAGTTGGAAGTGTTATTGAAACAGGCTTTCGATGCTAATGCCCTAGCGTTGCAAGCGTCGGTTTGCCGGGGCCTTTGTGTCTAGAGCTTCTATCCGATGGATTCAGGGGGAGCAGTTGGCTCTCAAGCAGGAGACTGCCTCCCCAGACGGAGCCAAGCTGGAGTCGGCGGCGGCCTACCTAGCGGACGCTTTCTATGATCTGATCAGAATTTCTGCTAAATCGATGGTGTCAGTCATTGCGGCTCGGCGTTTTCTTTGGCTGCAGAACTGGGCGGCGGACACGTCTTCCAAGTCACGCCTCAGTAAGCTTCCTTACAAGGGCAAGCTGCTTTTTGGGGAAGCGTTAGAGAAAATTGTTAAGGATTTAGGCGATTCTAAGGGGGGTCGTCTTCCGGAGGATCGACCTCGAGCGCCAAGGACAAGTCCGATGCAGAGGGGTCACAACAGGGAAGTTCGTAAGTTTCGAGGTTCTCGGTTTACCCCTTACCAGAGGGGTTGTTTTCCTATGAGGGGGCAGTCCTTTCGTGGTGCCCGAGGATTTGGCGGGGGGTTCTTCAGCGCCCAGCAGTCATCCTCTAAAAAGCTGCAATGAAGGTGCGCTGGTCCAGGCGGAGTTTCCTGTAGGAGGCCGTTTGCAAGGGTTTCTCTCCGTCTGGGCCACCATAACTTCCGATCTCTGGGTGTTAGAGATTATCCGCGAGGGTTATGCTCTGGAGTTTGCTGCTCCTCTGGCGGATGCCTTCGTGTTTTCCCCCTGTGGTCCGCGCTCGAAGAGTCAAGCGGTCGAGGTAACGCTACATCGTTTGTTACAACTGCGGGCCGTGGAGCCGGTGCCGCTAGACCAGTACGGGTTAGGTCGATACTCGATTTACTTTGTTGTGCCCAAGAAGGAAGGGTCGTTTCGTCCAATTCTGGATCTCAAACATGTGAACCGTTGCTTACAGGTTCCACACTTTCGGATGGAGACCCTGAGGGCGGTGATTCGCGCAGTGAAGCCGGGAGAGTGGCTATCGTCCATAGATCTCACGGAGGCCTACCTGCACATCCCGATCCAACCGGAACATCAGCGATTTCTGCGTTTTGCAGTGCCCATGGGGCATTTTCAGTTTCGGGCGTTGCCGTTCGGTCTGGCAACCGCGCCGCGCACATTCACCAAGGTGATGGTAGTGGTGGCGGCCGCTCTTCGCAAGGAAGGCATTCAGGTGCATCCTTATCTGGACGATTGGCTGATCCACGCAGGCCCTCAGGCGGAGTCGGCTGCGGCGACGGCTCGGGTCGTGCAGTTTCTGCAACGCCTTGGTTGGGTCATCAACCGAGCAAAGAGTCAGTTGAGTCCCGTACAACAGTTGCTGTACTTGGGAGCTCTGTTCGACACAAGCGGCGGAAGAGTTCGTCTGCCACCGGTCAGGGTGCAAAAGCTGATAGCTCAGGTAAAGGCCTTCCTCCGTATACAGGCGCCAACAGCTTGGAAGTATCTACAGTTGTTGGGTTTGATGGCCGCGGCTTTGGATCTGGTTCCCTGGGCCAGAGCTCACATGTGTCCGCTGCAACATGCACTCCTCTCCTGATGGTCTCCTCAAAGGCATCCCCTGACTCGACGGCTGCGATGTCCGGAGGATGTCCACGTCAGTCTCCGGTGGCGGCAGTTTCCAGCACACCTGCAGACGGGGGTTCCTCTGGAGGATCCGGAGTGGGTTCTAGTCACGATGGATGCCAACCTCTCCGGTTGGGGGGCTCATTGTCTATCCCAGATAGCGCAGGGCAGTTGGTCGGTGGAGGAGAGCGCCTGGTCAATCAATCGCTTGGAGCTGTGGGCGGTTCGTCTTGCGCTCCGGCATTTCTCGGAGCTTCTCGAAGGCCAAGCGGTTCGCGTGTTTTCCGACAATCTGGTGACTGTGGCCTACATCAACAAGCAGGGAGGCACGGGCAATGCGCCTCTGCTACAAGAGAGTCAAAGTTTGTTTCAGTGGGCAGAGTTGCATCTTCAAGCACTGTCGGCCGCTCATGTGGCAGGCAAGGACAATGTGCAGGCTGATTTTCTCAGTCGTCATCGTCTGGATCCCGGAGAATGGGAGCTCAACTGGGCAATCTTTCACGAGATCACGTTGCGTTGGGGTCAGCCGGGGATGGACCTCATGGCGACTCTGGACAATGCCAAGGCGGTCCGCTTTTTCAGCAGGCGCAGGGAGCACATGTTGGAGGGCCTAGACGGGCTGGTCCAGCCCTGGCCGACAGATCAGCTTCTTTACGTGTTTCCTCCTTGGCCATTGTTGGGAAGGGTCATCAGGAGGATATTGCGTCACAGAGGCAAGGTGATTCTCATTGCTCCGGATTGGCCCAGGCGTCCCTGGTATGCCGATCTCGTGCGATTGCTGATCGCGCCTCCTTGGAGGTTGCCCTCCCGAATTAATCTCTTGTTCCAAGGTCCGGTGCTGATGCCGCAGGTGGATTGTTTCTTGCTTACGGCTTGGCTGTTGAAAGGAATCTGTTGCGGCGCAGAGGATACTCGGGATCCGTGATCGCTACTATGTTGCAGTCCCGGAGGCAATCGACATCCTTAGCGTATGTTCGCATTTGGCGCGTTTTTGAGGCTTGGGCTGGAGACAGAGGGGTGTCGCCCCGTGCCGCAGGTTTACCGGAGGTTCTAGCGTTTCTGCAGAGCGGTCTGGAGAGAGGTCTCGCCTTCAACACTCTCAAGGTGCACTTAGCCGCTCTTGCATGTTTTCGGGGTCGAGTGCAGTGTTGCTCGCTCTCGTCGCACCCGGATGTTCAGAGATTCCTTCGGGCAGCTAAGAATATCCGGCCGCCTCTCCAGATCGTGGTGCCTCCGTGGGACTTGAATTTAGTTCTCGAGGCTTTGACGGGACCGCCCTTTGAGGCCGGGCCTGCCGACGTTCTGCGGGAATTGTTTTGGAAGACAGCCTTCCTCATGGCCTTATGTTTGGCTCGGCGGATTTCCGATTTACAAGCACTGTCCTGTAGGGAGCCGTATCTGTGTTTTTCGGAGGAGAAAGTGGTGCTGCGGCCCGTCCCTTCCTTTCTGCCGAAGGTGGTCTCGGAGTTTCACATGAACCAACCTGTTTCGCTGCCGACCTTTTGGTCGCAGAGCGGCAGTTCCTTGGACCGCACCTTGCGGGGGTTAGACATGGGTCGCGTGTTGTGAAAGTATCTTCGACGAACGAAGCCGTTTTGTAAGTCTGATCGATTGTTCTCTATGGAGGCCCTCACAAGGGGCAAGCGGCTACCAAGGCTTCCATCGCTCGTTGGGTGAAGAGAGCGATAGCGGGAGCTTATGAGGCAAAGGGTAGGATGCCTCCGCGTGAGCTCAGGGCGCATTCGACTAGAGCACAAGCGGCTTCGTGGGTGGAGATGGCCTTAATTCCGCCAGCGGATATTTGTCGGGCAACGACCTGGTCTTCTCTGCATACTTTCACGAAGCATTATAGGTTAGATGTCCAGGCGCATTCAGATGCTAAAGTTGGGGCCTCGGCCATAATAGCGGGGCTCGCTGGACCCTCCCCAGTTTAGGTACTGCTTTGGTACTGCCCAACTGTACCTGGACTGGCCCGGAGAGACGAAGTGGAAGAAGAAATTAGACCTTACCTGCTAATTGTCTTTCCTTGAGTTCTCTCCGGGCCAGTCCAGGTCCCACCCCATTGGTCTGCGAGCAGCAGTTCATTTCATGAGAGTCAGAGGTTTTGATGCCTTAAGTTTCATCTTCACTGCTGTCTGCGGTGAACAGTGCTGCTCAGGTGTATGGAAGAGGATATTGGAGAGTTCTAGCTAGGGGGACTCTTCATAGCATTGAAAAAGAAAAAAAAAAAAGGGAAACATAACAGGAAAACAATGATTCAGATCAAAGACAAGTTCGGAGTGGTTTTAAGGGAGGGTCCCGCTAGTGAGGGCGTGCGTAAGGATGCGTTTCTTGCAGCATAGAGCATGTTCTCATTTGTTTGTGAGTTATGAGTTGGTCCCATAGGGAGAGGAGGTTTCGAGTTTGTTTTTCGTTCGCTGCTTTGACAATAGGTGACTGGCTTTCAGGCACTAGAGGGAGCTATAGCAACTGCCAGCAAAAGTTTCTTCAGTCCTCAGCTGCTAGAAGGGATTGACTACCCAACTGTACCTGGACAGGCCCAGAGAGAACTCAAGGAAAGACAATTAGCAGGTAAGGTCTAATTTCTTCTTTTCCATTCATGGATGGGTAAGAGTGTTTTTGTCAGCAATGTATTAATTGTATAAAAATGTTCTCTACCACAGTGCATGCCCATGAATAGGAAATTCTAGAAAAGGAGAGTCTGCTTCCTTCCCTAAAATGTATCCTTCCTTAGATTATGTGTCATAAATTCATTGGTTTCTTCAAAATCTATGGAATGTTTGATTTGGAAAGCTGCAAAATGTAGACTAAAGTTTTTGGAAGGATAGCCTCAAACGCAGTGTTGGGAGAACTCATATGAACTACAAAGTAAAAGATGATGATCTTGCTGAACTGATTAGGTTGGAAGAAATCATAACTTCCTAATTGTACCTCCAAACTAGTCCAGCTATGCATGGGATGTCACCCTCCTCAAGCAGCTGAGGACTGAGCATGTCAGAATTTTGATGTGCCACTACAAGAGCTCCTCCTCCTGTTCCTGGAACCAGTATTTCAGTCCTCAGCAGCTGAAGGAAGAGCTCTTGGATTAGCCTGCAGGCACATGTTTAGGCAGCGGCGACTCACCAGGAAAAAAAAAAGAGGAAAAGACAGACATAGTTTGGGGGGTGGGGGGGGGTTGAAATATTCTTGATTAAGGTAAGGCTAAGTTAGCCAGAGGCTGCGGCCCTTGCCTTTCCATGGTAGTTGGGCAGAGTGAGGGCTGCAGGGCCTGCTGCTTGGCCTGTCTGGCCACAGATTGGCAGAGCCTGGGGTTAAATACCTGGGAGCCTCAGGTCCCTTTTCCCACCCCCAGCAGGGAACCACTTGAGCCTCTCAGCTACAGATCTCCATTTCTCCCTTCTACCTCTCTATCTCCCTGTCTCTCTCTGGCTCTCCCTCTTTACTCTCCCCTCCGGTGCAGGCTGACTGGGTAGATCTCTCAGCTCCAGAGGGGCCGTTTTTCAGGGGAGGTGGCTGGCTGCCGAGTCTCCTTGTTCAGCGGGTTTAAAGTAGGTTTTTGTTTTTCTCCTCTGTTTCCGGTGTGCCGGGAATGACCGCATGGTTTTCATTAGATATTCTGAGAGCTCGCCTGCAGGGAAGGCAGGATCACCGCAGTTTATTTTTGTTTGCTGTTGAGTGATTGTCAGGGGTTCGCTCCCACTGGTCGACCAACTTGGCCTATGTCAGAGTTTGGCGTATGTATGAGGGTTGGTGTGCATCCAATGGCTTGTGTCCGCTTAGATGTGCTCTTCCACAGATTCTGCAGTTTTTGCAGGGTGATCTAGAGAAGGGCTTGGCTCTGAAGGTCCAGGTGGCGTCCCTTTTCTGCTGTAGAGGGCAGGTGCAGGGTCGGTCACTAACGACGGACCCTAATAGGGTCCGGTTCCTGCAGGCAGTGCAACACCTTTGGCCACTCACATGGTCGCGGATCTCTTCCTGGGATCTTACACTGGTGTTGGAGGTCCTGGTGGGTCCTCCGTTCGAGCCGTTAGCAAGGGCTTTGTTGAGGGATCTCATCCTGAAGACGGTTTTTCTAGTGGCTATTTATTCGGTGTGCCGTATTTCGGAGTTTCAGGCTCGCTCTTGTAGGGAGACTTTTCTTCTTCTGTCCAGAGAGAAGGTGGTGCTGCGGTCAGATTCTGCCTTTCTCCCCAAGGTGCTTTCCCGTTTTCATTTGAATCACTCTGCCTGTGTTCCCGGAGCTGGGAAACTCTGTGGAGGATAGGCAGCTGCATCTGCTGTTCTTGTGTAGAGTTTTGGGCAGATACCTTAAGAGAACAGAGCCTTTTCGGGCATAGGATCATTTGTCTGTGTTTGGTGGCTCGCATAAAGGGGCTGTGGCCTCTAAGGCTCGCTGGAGGCTGCTTGGTCAATAGGAAACTGCTTCCAGGAGCAGAAGGAGGAGCTCTTGTAATGGCACATCAAAATTCTGACATGTTCAGTCCTCAGCTGCTGGAGGAGTGTGACAACCTATGTGTAGCTGGACTGGCCTGGAGGTACTCAAGAAAAGACCATTAGCAGGTAAGGTCTAATTTCATCATAGCTTCACTGAATATATAATAGGTATGAAAATGTATTGCCATAAATGTGAGAAAACTGTTGTAATGATGTAGCAAATTAATTTTTTACTTATCCTGCTTGATCAGTCCAGAAAAGTGGGTTATGCTCCCAAGCCAACTGATGGAGGTAGGGCTGGTGCTAACATTAGTTGAAGTCGGTAGTTGCCTAGAGCACCAAATGTACTGCCACTGCTGCCTCTCTCTGGGACCTGAAGCGGTAGCAATGACAATAAAACATCAAAGCAGCACTTACCAGAGCCTCTAAACCGTTGCGTGCTGTGATCTGATCAGCCGGTTCTGCCCCCCCATGGAAATAAGAAATCTGTATCAGAGGGGATGGGACTGGCTGGCTTTTCAGCATTCAGAGGTTCTGGAAAACACTTCTTTTATGGTATTTTTGGTCATAGCCACTACTGCAGGTCCCAGAGAGGACTGGCAGCGGGTATGGGGGTAGGAGCAGGGGGTGGCAGGAATGAGGGTTCACCTAGGGCACCTCATATTTATTTATTTATATTCTCTTATATACCGTGTCTATTCTGCATCAGTGCGGTTTACATTGAACAAACTGAAATTACATTGAACAGGGCATTATAACTTGGAGAAACTATTTTACAGGGAACATGGGCTATGGAGGGTTAAGTGGCTTGCCCAAGACCACAAGGAGCACCTGTGGGACTAGAAACCCCAGTCCTTCCGGCTCAAGGTTGCTGTCCTCTAGTGGGATTTGAACCCCCGACCTTCCGGCCTGAAGTACCTTGCCCCAACCACTAGGCCACTCCACTCCTTGTACCATCCCTGGATGGAGGCAGTCTAGAACAACTTTCAGTATGTCATCACCCGTATAGGTGCAGCACTGAGACTTGCCAGTACTGTCTGCTTCCAGCAAATAGCAAGGCATGTGGACTGGTACAGCAGTGCAGATAGGCTGGTCTCCCCTGGCCCAGATTACAGATTTTGTGGCCTGTGTGTGATGAGACTTTTGCACAGTGTTTGCTCAGAGCTTGGTTATACCCATTGTCTCTTTGAGTCAGAGATGCCTTATGTCCAGCACTGTTACCCATGGGTTCCAGCATTGGTGTGCCAGAGAGCAGTCAGGAGGACCCCATGGGGCCCCTGTGAGGAGGCACTACGTCAGAGCCTAGACACTTCTTTATATCTCTTTCCCTGTCCAACTTCTGCAAATTCAGCATTTAATTTTCTTGTTTTCATTTTTTTTAAATTTTGTTGTAATAAGCTCTCTTGCTTTGCTGCTTAATAAAGCAGCAGAAAAAAAACACACTCTCCTCTTAGGCAGCTGAGCTTTCCTAGGCCTGTGTGGACTGCTGGGAGAGACCCTTCTTGTGTTTCGCGAGCGGACCTATCAAAGGAAGGGAGTCCTTTCTGAATTGGGATTCCTTTTTCACCACAGTTTTTCTTTCTGTCAGAGTTGTTTTCTTGACCTTTTTTTTTTCCTTTTTGCCACTGCTGAACTCTCCTGCTATGCCAGGTGATGCTTGCCGTTCCCATCACATGAGCTCTGTAGCTGGCTTTTTTTCCTCAGAGTGGAATGGAGAAACCTCATGGTACATTTTCTCAGCAATTTCAGGATCTCCCCACAAGGTACCCAGAGCCTGATGCCAATTTTGCTGCCTGTGCCTCATCTCCCAGGATTTTTCTGCTAGGAGGAATGATAGCAATTTAGGATGGCCACGTGATCCCGGATGAGGGGGGAGCATGGTGAGAATGGCCTCCAATTTGAGACGGCAAGTCCCTGAGGGTCTTCTCCACAGGGCCCATTCTCTGCCAGCTTTGAATAGCAGCTCCTGAAACAGTTCACAAGCTGTTTATAGTTGATGGTAATTGCGTAGAAGCCCCCTTCTGGAGAGTTTGGGGCCCTGCACTCCCCTTTGAGGGTTCTGGGGCTCACAAGGGTCTCCCCTCCAGGCAGCAAGGGGTTTAATCATCCATGATCTTTGCCTACCCAGTCCTCTTGGATACCAGATTCTACTGCCCAGGTGTGGGCTGGAGTGAAGAGGAGGATTCCCTATCTTCAGTAGGTGAGTTGCAGCATATCTTTTGGGTATTGTTAGATTTGGAGGGAATGGAAAAAGATATTGATAAGGAGCTTATTGCACTGGGACAGGACTGGGGCCTGGGACAAGCATGTGCAAACGGACCTTGGGATATAGTGGTCTGTATGAAATGATATGCCATGAAAGAAAGGCTGTTAACCATTTCCAGGAAACATGGCCCATTGAAGTGGGAAGGAGGAATGGTAGAACTATATAATGATCTATCGGCAGGGAATTTGCAGTGGAGGTGAGAAGTGCGGGAAGTAACAGCCCTTCTGAGGAGAAGAGGAGCTGTGCTACAAATGGGTCGTTCTGTTTGGACTTCTACTCACAGTGAAGGGAATTTCTCGCCATGTCAAGATGGCAACAGAGGCATGGCAAGCCTTGAAGGATCTGGGGCTGGAGAACTTACCAGAAAGAATTCCCAAAAAGGAGGGAGGGACCACAGCAACACCACTGAAGACTCCAGGGCAACAATGGCAGAGAATAGCGGCAAAGGGCAAAAGACTGAAGCTGTTGTCTATGGGGGAGAACCCAGAGATTGCAATGGATACTGATGTACCCTGAAATAGACTCTGGATAATATTGGCTTTATTGTTGGTAACTCGGTGCTGTTGCCTATTGGGGGTTCAATCTGCAGAGGCTGCGAGAGTGGTTGGGGGGATGTTTGATTTTTGAAGGTGATTGTTTGGTATTTGATAGTGGATGTGGTATTTTTAGAGGGGGAGTATGAATGGAAAGTGGACAAGGAAGGAAAGGGTTACAAGGAGTGGGGGAGATAGGGAAAACGGGGAGGAGAGGTGTGGGAGCCTGGGGAAGGCGGACACTTCCATAACTTTACTCAATAGGAGTGGGTATGGGGGGGGGGGAAATAAGAGGGGTAGGGGAAGGGGGAGATGGTGGGCAGTGGGAGGGGATGGGGGGAAGCGGTGGAGGGAGGGGAGAAGAAAAGTGGATTGCATGCCTGTATCTTGTAATTTAAAGAAATGGTGCAGGTAGGTTCTAGCAATGCAAAAGGACTCAACACCCCGCTAAAGAGTCAACAATTTTTTAGGGAGATAGAGAGGCTCCGGTCTGATATAACCATTATTCAGTAGACGCACCTTCGGAGGAAAGATGAGAGATCGCTAAAGTGACAAATGTACCTCCAACAGTTTTTTTGGAGGTCGTAGGGGGAAGGGGTGGCCATTCTGATAAGGAATGGATGCCCGCTACAGGTTGAGGAGGTGATACGGGATGGGGAAGGAAGGGTGGTATTGCTGAGGGGAGAATTACAAGGGGAAAGTGTGACTGGTCAGTGTATATGTCCCTAATGAAAGGCAGGTTCCCTTTTGGAGGGATGTGTGTCATGTGATAGAGAGCCATGCGAAGGGGAAACTGAAAACCCCCCCCCCCCCCCCCCCCCCCATTATTAATCTGGCCATAGACCTGAGGAAGGATAAAGAAATTCAGTGGGGTGGAGAGGGAGGAAGAAGCAGATGTATTGTGAGAGGCCTGATGAAGCAACACCATTTGATGTGTGGAGCGAACACAACAGAAAGAGAAGGGATTATATATATATTTTTTGCATCCACACAATAGCTGTAGCCGCATAGATTATATACTGGTGGATAAATCCTGGGAATTGCAGATTTGCGAGGTAGAAATGGGGATCATCACCTAATGCAATTATGCCCCAGTGTGGGTGGAGATAAGGGGTAATAGAGAAGAATGAGGAGTTTGTTGTTGGAGGCTAAATAAGGCTTTCTCAAAAGGGAGGAGATAGTAAAGGACACATTGACCTATATTCGTGAATATTGGCAGGTGAATGATACGAGGGAGGTGGGAGAGGTAGTGCTATGGGAGGGAATGAAAGCAATGATTAGAGGGCACTTGATAATGTGGGCAGCAAGGTTAAAGAAGAAACGGATGGAACAAAAGGAAAGGTTACAACGGGGAATAAGGGAAGCAGCGGAACAATATAAACAGAAGAGCACTACCCAGGGGTTGAAGCATCTAAACCAATTGAGGATGGAATTGCAGAAATTGCAAGTGGAGGTAATTGTGTACCAATT
Organism: Ichthyophis bannanicus; assembly: GCA_033557465.1. Taxonomy (NCBI): domain Eukaryota; kingdom Metazoa; phylum Chordata; class Amphibia; order Gymnophiona; family Ichthyophiidae; genus Ichthyophis; species Ichthyophis bannanicus. Next base: position 59,106,095 of record CM066042.1, on the reverse strand, counting down.
AGAGTCCGAGTGGAGGGACAGGGCAGGAAGGCTACCAGAGCTTAAGTTGAAGAAGAGGGAAGCGTTGGCGACAGTCTCCGCTATTAAAGAGGAATCAGGGGAAGTCCTGAGGTTGGAAAACCTCCATTGGGGATTGGTTTCAGCAGTTCTATAAAGCCCTGTATCCCCAGCATCCTAGGACTAATAGAGAACAAGGGTAAAGATATTTGCAGGACATGATACTATCTACGCTGGGGGAAGAGGTCCAGGCTACTTTGGAGGCAGAGATTAGAGGGGAGAAAATTAGGGAGGTCATACAGACATTGGCTAATGGGAAGGCCCCGGGGTTGGATGGGTTATTGGGGAGTTTTATAAGGTCTTTATGGGTGAGTTGGTGGGAATGTTCGGTAGTATATTTAACGGTGTAGGGGGGAATGGAAAAGCTATCATCTAACATGCTAACAGCAGGGATCACAATCCTTCAAAAGTGGGTAAGGACCTCGTACAATGTGGTTCATATCACCCTGTCTCCCTAATAAACGTAGATGTTAAGATCCTGGCCAAGGTTTTGGTGAATAAGCTGCAAGGTGGATGCCCAAGCTGATAGATCCGGATCAGACACGGTTTATTGGAGGGCGACAGGCCTACAATAATATAAAGAGAATGGTGATGAGATATGGCTGGCCTACCAGCAGAGGGAAGGGTGATGCTCCTATTGATCGATGCTGAAAAAGCATTCAATCAAGTGGACTGGGGATTCTTGTTCTTAGTCATGAATAAGATGGGATTTGGGCCTAGATATATGTACTGGGTGCAGGCCTTATATACGGTGCCAAATGTGAGAGTCAAACTTAATGGATGGTATACTGAGACATTTTCACTTGAGCAGGGCACACAATAAGGGTGCCTCCTGTCTCCAATGCTGTTCGCTCTGGTGGTGGAGCCATTGGCACAAACAGTATGGGAAAATATTGCAATCAAAGAGGTGGAGGTTGAAGGGAAGCAGCATAAAATATCATTGTTTGCTGATGATATCATGTTAATGGTGACCAGATCCGAACAGACACTACCTAAAGTACTAGAGGCACTGCAGCCACAATGAATCTAAATAAGATAGAGGCTTTGAGTATAAATTTGGATAGAGAGGCACTGGGAAGGCTGAAACAGCTCCTCCTTAGGTGGGTGTCAAGGTCTATTAAATATTTGGGGATGCGCATCATGGCAAAGCCAAAGACTTGGTATGAGGCCAGTTATCCTGGGTTGTGGCGGGCAATAGGGATGGATCTCAGGCAATAGATGGGGTTAGAAATATCCTGGTTAGGTCGAGTTGCGGCCGTAAAAATGAATATTTTACCAAGAGTGTTGTACTATTTCCAGGCCCCCCTCCCCCCGATTGAGATCCCAGCAGGGTGTATTTGGGAATTACAAAGGAAGGTGTTTAGATTTATATGGAAAAGGAAACCACCGAGAGTAGTCAAGTCGATATTATACCGATCAAGGGAAGAAGAAGGGTTGGGGGGCCCAGAGTCCCTGCTTATTTCTGGGCTGCACAAATCCGCCACCTGATGGACTGGCAAGAGGGAGGGGAAAAGAAAAATTTTGTGACTATGGAGTAAGCAGGAGTGGGGGAATGCCCCATGGGATGCTTACCCTGGTTAAATAGGGTGGAGGGGGGAATCTTATGTATGCCATATATTACAGGTATGGGAGAAGGTGTGCAAGAAAGTAGAGGGGGGAAGGGTAGGAGGATTTTCGATAATGAGGGATCTGTGCCATACGTTGGAGTTAAGACCAGGGGTAGAAGGGGAAGTGTACCATCGGTGGGAGAGAGCAGGATTGAAGTGATTCTTCGAATTCATAAATGGGGGGAATAGGTACTTTTTGAGGATTTACAGGAGGTTTATGGGCTACGGAGGGAAGACATTTTTCATTTCGGGCAGGTGATGCATTTTCTGGGTCACAAGTTAGGGAAAGGAGGGCTTGGGGCAAGACTATACTGAGTTGGAATCTATTTGGTATGGGAAAAAGAGTTCCAAGGGCCTGATCTCCACTCTCTATAAGGCGATGAGGGGGACCTCCTGGATTAAACCTTGGTATATATTGGATTGGGAAGAAATTTGGGGGTGGACATTGATATGAAGTAGTGGAAGGCTATTTGGGACCAGGTTAGGGGGGGCACCCTTGTCGGTGGCCATTTGGGAGAACTGATATAAGGTCACAATGAGATGGTATTCTATACCTCCTAGGCTGTATAAAATGTATCTCCAGGAACAAGCAGGAATGAGTCTTCACATATGGGTATCGTCGGTACCGACGGAGCCTGGGCGGGAACGCTCCCCAGTGTCCAGAAAGAAAGCTTTTGGGAGCATCCCTCAGCACCTGCGCACTGCCTTCCCGCCTTTCCTAACCGCCTCTCTCCAGTTCTTCTTTTCCGCGGAGCCAGCAGGTCGTGTTCCTGTCACCGCTGAAGAAGTTCTTTATTTTTCTTTATTTCTTTGGTTGCGTATCTGCCTTCTTCGACGTCGGACCGGTACCGCCGGTCTTTTCTTCTTTCTTTTAAAAAAAAAAAAAAAAAACTACCGTTTCCCACTTCTGTGCAACTTTTCCTTTTGGGCCTTAGGCCTAGAAAAATTTTCCTCATGGAAAAGCCCGCTTCCGGGTTTAAAAAGTGCATGAAGTGCAGCGGTACTCTTTCTATCACCGACACCCATGACTGGTGTCTAAAATGTTTGGGCCCTGACCACTCCATCACCGATTGTGAGTCCTGTTCCATGATGTCTAAAAGAGGTCGACAGAATCGAGCGGCCAAGCTCAGTACCCTGTTTTCCTCTGATGCAGCTTCCGTAGCATCGACATCTTCCAGGGCTGCTTCTTCCTCCCATGGATCTCAGGTAACCAAACATAAGTCCAGCCGATCCTCGAAGGGTAGATCTCCCTCTAAGTATCGAGATGCCTCTGGGCTTGCTCTCGAGGATCCTGCACCAGCAAAATTACCCCGGCGGGAAGCTCCGGCTTCCAAAGTTTCATCTATGGGGTCACAGGTTGACATCGATGGCATAGCCTCGACTGATCACCTGTTGCCATGTTCTGGGGTACCGGTGGTTTCCACTGGTACCGACATCCAGACATTGGTTGCGTCGATGGATCAGAATATTCTGACCATGCAGCGTGCCATTACGGCATTCATACAAGCTGCAACGCCTCCGGTACCGCAACAAACTCCGTTGTCGGTACCGGTTCCGGCACCGATATCGGTTCCGGTGCCGGTACCAATTGCATCGACAGCAGCTTCGGTGTCGACTGCAGCGGTACCCTGTTCTGTGATGCCCATCGGTACCCATCACTCCCGATGTCGATACCACTCGGTACGCGTATTGGGCTCTGCAAGAGCATCCAGACAGGCGATACTTCGATTCCTCTGAAGACTCTGATGAATCAGAGGCTTCTATCGAAGCATCGGTACTCCTTCCTCAGGAGCCCTCTTCTCCAAAAAGAAGGATGTCTCCTCCAGAAGACTTGTCTTTTCAAGACTTCATTAGGGAAGTGGCCAGGGGCCTCTCTATTTCAGTGGCCCCTGAACCAGAGCCTAGAGCCAAAAAATTGGATATTTTACAATATCCTAAGGCTCCTAAAGAGGCAGCTACTTTACCAATTCATGAGATCCTTTATGATCACATGTTGGGCATATGGGAGACACCTCTTACTACCTCCCCTCATTCTCGCAGGTTGGACACTATGTACCGTGTTCCTCCTTGTCCTGGCTTCCATAAGACTCAGCTTCCTCACCACTCTATTGTGGTGGAGTCTGCTATGAAGAAGATAAAGAGTGCAAAAAGACACTCATCTAATCCTCCAGGAAGAGAATGCAGAACCTTGGATGCTTTTGGCCGGAGAATCTTCCAGGCCAATATGCTTACTGCCAGAATCAACTCCTATAGTCTCTATATGGGGATGTTTCTAAAGGAAGTTACAGATCATCTGCAAACTTTATCTCCTTTTATCTCAGAAGATAAAAGGGAGGAGTTTCTCACCTGGCTTAAACATGCCCAGGATGTTTCCAAATTTTCCAACCGTGCAGCCTTTGACTCTTTTGAGTGTGCCAGCAGAGCCTCGGCTATTGCCATAGGTGCACGCAGACTTGCTTGGTTACAAGCTTCTGATTTGGAACCCTGGGTCCAGGATGGATTAGGAAATCTTCCTTGTACAGGTGAAAACATTTTTGGCAAGGATTGGCAAGCAAAGGCCACTCAAATGGATGCTGAGAATTCTGCCTTAGATAGACTTTCAAAGTCTACTTCTGCTCCTGTTAGAAAAAGGTTATTCAAAAAGGCTTTCTTTCCCAAAAAAGGGAAATATTATCCTGGTTATGGTCACCAGGCATCTTCTGCAGGTCGTTTTGCTGCAAAGCGTCAGCAACAACCTAAACAAGCCAAGCCTAAGGCTGCAAGGACTGGTACGGCCCAACAGCCTCAGCCTCCTCAGGGCCTTTGACTTACAACTAGAGAACTTAGCCTTTCTGGCTCTAGAAGAACCAGAGCCTCTCACCATTCCAGGAAGGTTAGCTCACTTTGCTCCCAGATGGGAACAAATCACAGCAGAGCAATGGACCCTCCCCATCCTAAGGGAGGAGTACAAGCTTCATTTCTTAAACCTTCCTCCTCACACCATGGTGAGACAGTTCAATTCTCCAACATCTCTCCTCGACCTTCTGGGTCAGGAGATTGCTACCCTTCTTGCCCAAAGGGCAATAGAAGAAGTACCCCTTCTTCAACAGGGTTCAGGGTTCTACTCCCCCTATTTTCTTATCCCAAAGAAAACAGGGGGCTACAGACCCATATTAGATCTCAGAGAATTGAACAAATTTCTGTGCAAGGAGAAATTCAAAATGATTTCTCTCGGTGCTCTCCTTCCATACCTTCAGAGTCAGTATTGGCTTTGTTCTCTAGATCTCAAGGATGCGTACACCCATGTCCTCATCCATCCAACACACAGAAGGTTCCTTCGGTTCCTTTATCAGGGAAAGCACTACCAATACAGAGTGCTTCCTTTCGGTCTGGCCTCTGCTCCAAGAGTGTTCACAAAATGCATGGCAGTGGTAGCTGCATTTCTACGCACTCTAGGAATATTTGTATTCCCATATCTGGACGACTGGCTTATCCGAGCTACATCCCAGACAGAGGCCCAGGCTTCCCTAGCCTGCACAAGGCGTGTTCTTCAGTATCTCGGACTGGTAATAAACATCCCAAAATCACATCGCACCCCTACTCAGTCATTAGAGTTCATAGGGGCCTTGCTGGATACCACAACTGCAAGGGCCTATCTTCCCCAAGCCCGTTGCCTACGATTGGTGCAGTTAGCCTCACAAGTTCAGTTAAAGTCCCATTTAACTGCTCGAGAGATGTTACAACTGTTAGTCCACATGGCATCCACCGTGCATGTGGTTCCTTACGCTCGCCTTCACATGGGAGCAGCTCAGTGGACTCTGTCTACCCAATGGACCCAGGCATCAGGGTGCCTTTCAGACAAAATAGCAACCTCCAGTCGCCTCTTTTGGTCTCTCCAGTGGTAGAAGTCCACTCAGAATCTGTTGCTGGGGTCCCCCTTTCAACAGTTGCTACCCCAAGCAACCCTTACAACAGATGCCTCTCCAAGGGGTTGGGGAGCTCATCTACAAGATCTCTCCACCCAGGGCATCTGGTCTCCACAGGAGACATCTCTACATATCAACCTCTTGGAGCTCAGAGCAATTTTTCTAGCTCTGAGTCTTCCACACCCTGCTCAGCTACAAGACAGTCCTCATCCACACGGACAACCAAGTAGCCATGTTCTACGTGAACAAGCAGGGCGGCACTGGCTCTCTGTCACTTTGCAACGAAGCTTTGAGATTGTGGGCCTTCGCCAGAGAGCATCAAATTCATCTCGTGGCAGTGTATCTTCCAGGGGTTCAAAACTCTTGGGCAGACAGACTCAGTTGAGTTCTGCTTCCACATGAATGGTCCCTCCATGGGGATCACATAGCCAGGATCTTTCGAATTTGGGGTACCCCGGACATAGACCTGTTTGCAAGTCCGTGGAAAGCCAAACTTCCCCGGTTCTGTTCCAGGATTCCGTGTCAGGGAGTTCAGGCCAGGGATGCCTTCCTCCTCCATTGGGGGCAAGACTTCCTCTATGCCTTTCCACCCATTCCCCTAATTTCCAAGACACTGTTCAAGCTTCAGAGAGACAAGGGGTCTATGATCCTCATAGCTCCACGTTGGCCACGCCAAGTGTGGTACCCTCTACTTCATCTCTCTCAAGCTCCCTCCCTGGACTTGGGATCTGCTCTAGACCTCCTGTCCCAGGAGGAGGGAACGTTGTGGCACCCAAATCCCCAGTCTCTTCATCTCAGGGCCTGGTTGCTGAAGGCCTAGACCTTCAAGATTTGCATCTTTCTCAGCAGGTGAAGGATATCCTTTATGCTTCCAGAAAGCCTTCCACTAGACGTTCCTATGCTTTTAAATGGAAAAGGTTTACCATTTGGTGTGCAGAGAAGGGTCTTAACCCTCTTGCAATACCTCTGAATTCTTTACTAGACTATTTACTGCATTTATCCCATGCAGGCCTTAAAACGAATTCAGTAAGAGTCCATTTGAGTGCTATTGCAGCATCCCTTAAGCCTCTCAATGGACATCATATTTCCTCTCATCCTCTTATTGCAAGATTCATGAGAGGCCTTCTTCTAACTAAACCTCCCATTAGACCACCTCCAGTGGCATGGGATTTGAATTTGGTTCTTGGCCAGCTTATGAAGCCACCCTTTGAACCCTTAGCCACTACCTCCTTGAAATTCCTTTCCTGGAAGGTTATTTTTCTCATTGCAGTCTCCTCAGCTCGCCGTATCAGTGAGCTGCAAGCCTTGGTGGCTAATCCTCCTTATACAAGGTTCCATCATGACAAGGTAGTCCTCAGGACTAATCCACGCTTTATGCCTAAAGTGGTCTCACCTTTTCATCTGAACCAGGAGGTGTATTTACCTGTTTTTTTTCCAGGACCTCATGCATCAAGTGCAGAGAGGAATCTTCATACCCTGGATTGTAAGAGAGCACTTGCTTTTTACTTACAAAGGACACAGCAACATAGAAAGTCCTCTCAACTATTTGTTGCTTTTGATCCCTCTCATTTAGGACTTCCAATCTCTAAGAGAACTCTGTCCATTTGGATTGCTCAGTGTATTTCCTTCGCCTACCAGAGTAAGAACCTTTCTCTGGAGGGCCATGTCACAGCTCACAATGTGAGGGCCATGGCAGCCTCTATGGCACATCTAAACTCTGTGTCCATCGACCAAATCTGTCGAGCGGCCACCTGGGCCTCGGTTCATACCTTTACAGCCCATTACTGCTTGGACAAGGACTCCCGCCGGGATGCCTTGTTTGGTCAGGCTGTTCTCAAACACCTGTTCCATACCTAATCAACTCCTACCCCCCCATCCCTGGTTGGATGCCCGAGATCCATGGGGGGAGGTAGAGCCCTTCTCAGGGACTCACAACCTTGGAGATCTCCCTGGCATCTCTAGCTGGGGAGTCCCCATATGTGAAGACTCATTCCTGCTTGTTCCTGGAGCTAGCACAGTTACTTACCTGTAACAGGTGATCTCTGGGAACAGCAGGAATAAGTCTTCACAACCCACCCACCTCCCCTAGGAGTTGTATCTCTCTATCTTTCCTTTCCTCTCTCTCTCTCTTTGTCTCAGCTTAAAACTCGAACTGGAGAGAGGCGGTTAGGAAAGGCGGGAAGGCAGCGCGCAGGCGCTGTGGGATGCTCCCAAAAGCTTTCTTTCTGGACGCTGGGGAGCGTTCCCGCGCAGGCTCCGTCGGTACCGACGATACCCATATGTGAAGACTTATTCCTGCTGTTCCCAGAGATCACCTATTACAGGTAAGTAACTGTGCTTTCCAGAGGTGTCAAAGAGCTGTTGGAGGGTGTGTGGAGGAAGGATCCTTTTATCATATCTGGTGGGCATGCCGAAGATATTACAATTCTGGGAGTTGGTGAAGAATTGTATACATAAAATAGGGGTGGTGATAGAGATAGAATCATACATATATCTGTTGGGATGGTGGAAGCAAGGGGGAGCTAGGCCGGAGAGGAAAGAGATAATGGCATGTTTGAGTGCAGCCAAATGTGAAATAGCATTTAGATGAAAACAGCTAGAACCACCATCACAAGAACACTGTGAGGGACGGTTGCATCAAATAATACTTACAGAAAGGTTGACGGTGCTCTGCAGACAGCGCATGAAGTGCTTTGAGAAGGCATGGGGCACAGTATTAGAATATCTGCAACTGGGGAGAGGGGGGAAGGGGGATTAGGTGGGAATAAAAGTCAGAAATGGAAATGTATCTATACTTAAATATGTGGAGTTTATATGTTTGGATGGATTGGGATGATATTTTTGTTAATAAAAATTGAAAGTTTAAAAAAAAAAGAAAATGACTCAGATTTCATCAAAAAGATTATTACTGGTAATGAATCATAGGTTTATAGTTGTGACTCAAAAGCTAAGGCTCAGTCCTCACAATGGAAGATTCCAAACTCTCTCAGACTCAAGAAAGCCCATCAGGTGAGGAGCAGTATCAAGGTCATGCTCACAGTTTTCTTTGATTACCAGAGCATTGTTGATCATGAGTATATTCCAAAAGGCCAAACCCATTAATAAGGAGTACTACGTCCAAGTTCTGACTTATTTGAAAGAAGCAGTTTGTCGTAAGAGGCTAGAGTTGCACAGCAATGGTGAATGGCTACTTCATCACGATATCGCCCCAGCTTACGCATCACATCTTGTCCAGTAGTTCTTGAGCAAACACCAAATCAAGCAAGTCCGTCAGCCTCTGTACTCACCTGACTTTGCACCCTGTGACTTTTTCTTGTTTCCAAAACTGAAATTACCACTGAAAGGAAGCAGATTCGACGACTTGGAGACCGTTAAGCAAAATTCGACACAGCAGCTTCACAGCATAATGAAAGAGGCATTTAAAATTGTTTCCAGCAGTGGCAGGAATGCAGGAGGAAGTGTGTTTTATCGGAAGGGGACTACTTTGAAGGAGACTGAGTGCAATAACTGCCCATTTTATACCTCGTTTGTTATTTTACAAGTCTCAGTACTTTTTGATCGCATCTCATATGGCAAGAAAGCCAAAAGTTCCTTATACAAAGTTATTGCTCCGCGTTGAAAACCAGCCTCTTCTCCTGCACGCCAGATCAATCGGGCAGCCAGCAAGGAGCATGGAGGTAAGCCCCTCCCTGCCCCCAGCAGACTTGACCAATCAGGCCAGTGCTCTGATCTACTCCCAGTCAGCCTGGTCACTCAAATGCACAGCCGCATTTAGTCGTGCCTGTGCCTGAGGGCCTCGCCAGAGGGCCCTTAGGCATGGTCATTAGGCACACAGGAACCAGACAACAAGAATCAAGTAAAGAGTAGCATTATATTATTTTGTTCTGGTTAGATCGGCTGAAGTACCAATGGTTGCCTATAAGATGCCATATTATATTGCATAAAGCCTTTAAATAAGCTGCTTTTTCATTAATTCCAAAGGCAACATAACGTCAATTCTTTGCTTTGTAATATATGATATTCAGTTTGGGCTACAATCTATCCTTTCTTAGGGCTGCCTGTTAATATACTATTGCTTAATCTACCATCTGACTTAAACTGTATTGCTACAACTGTATCCTCTACTTAAAAGTAAGGTGCATACCTTCTTAACCAGTGTAGTTATATATACATTGTATATACTATTTGCCTACAGCAGAAATGAACTTGCAAATTACATTAAGCATAATATTCTGCACACTGTTACTGTCCTGCCTGATCATCAATCTTAATGCATAAACTATCGACCCATGTCCATACCAGTAATACGTCTACATAATGGCCAACACAAAGTATCACCTCTATTTAAACCAACCTACAGAACCCATAATAACACTATATTCTGCAGATTAATCCATATTTAACATAGTATATGATGGCAGATAAAGACCAGCATGGTCCATCTAGTCTGCACAGCAAGATGTTTTTGGAGTTTAAAAAGAAAAATCTCTCCCATAGGCTCTACTAAACCTAATATACAGCAAAACAATCTCAAACACATAGTTCTAAAATGCTCATATGTAAATGCAAGATCCATAAAGAAGAAAGTCCCAATCATATTGGACCATTTGCAAGATACTAATCCAGATATGATTTTTATTACTGAAATCTGGCTCTCAGAAGTAGATAATGTACTCCTGAATCAACTCAGATTGGCCAACTATGAGGTATATCGCACATCCTGAACAAATAAGCGTGGTGGTGGAGTCCTTACCATTATAAAGAAGTCCCTAAATGCTATGCTAACTCTTTCTAACACAGTAGCAGAAATAGATAAGCTGATCATTTTATTTATTTTTATTTATTTATTGCTTTTATATACCGCGCTCTTTAAAATCAGTGCGGCTTACATATAGCATTTTGTACAAAACAGGAGGCCTGTTATGTACTTACATTGAACGGGTAATACAACTTGGATATCAACTGGGGAGAACTATCTACAGCTATCTACAACTATCTACAGTATACACATGAGTCGTCTGTTATTTACAATTGGCTAGCTGGGTGTAAGGCGGGTGAGGTTGAATTACTGGGCTGTGAGTAATGCAGGAGAAAAAGGTGGTGTTTTAGTGCTTTTCTGAATTGAGCGAGGTCCGTGATTGCTCAGATGGTAGTTGGGAGTGCATTCCAGCAGCTGGGAGCATAGAACTTGAAGGCTCGGTTCTTCGTTGCATTTTGTTATTTCATTGGGGGTCTGTAGTGTGTTGTGGCGAATGTCCTCCTTGCTCTATTTGCTGGAGTGGGGTAGAGAAGATTGTGTTCTCTTCTAGAAGCCCCATGAAGGGAGCGTGCAGCTGCATTCGTTGCCAGCTGTAACGGGTTTAGTGTATTTTTGGGTAGTCTGTGCAAAATTACGTTGGTGTAGTCAAAGTGGGGGGTCATCGTTCCTGAAAAACTGTTCTGAAGTCATCTGGTTGCAGCAGGGGTCGGAGATGTCGCACTGTTTGTATTTTGTGGTAAATTTACTTGATGGTGTTGCTGATGTGTGCTTTAAAATCGAGGTGCTGGTCTAGCGTAATGCCTAGGTAGCGGATGGTGGTTCTGCTCGGGAGCTCAGCGTCTCTTGTCTTTAGTGTCACCGATGGGGAGAAGGATTGATTTCTAGTAATGAACAGTACATCTGTCTTGCTGAAGTTTATCTTGAGGCTCTGTGGGTGGAGCCAGTCGGTTACAGACTCAAAGCATTTTACTAGTGGGGAGAATTCCGGATGGTCAGTCATGAATGGGGTGAAGAGTAGTACGTCATCCGCATAGATCAGGTATGAGATGTTATGGGAGCGGATTATTTCACATATGAGTTGCATGTATATATTGAATAAGAGGGTTGAGAGCGAGGCGCCCTGAGGCACGCCATGTTTTTGTTGGAAAGGTTGAGAGGTTGTGGAGCCTGTACGTACCTGCTGCCATCTTTCCATAAGAGAGGATTTGCACCATCTCCATGCTGAGCCATTAATTCCCTTTTCATGAAGCTGTATCAGGAGTTGCTCATGGGTTACGGAGTCAAACGCAGTGGCAATGTCCAGGAAAATTATGGCATATCCTCGTTTTATGTTGTCGATTCCAATGATCAATGCGTTGATGAGCGTGGCAGGGAGAGTTTCAATGCCATGTGATTCCCTAATGCCATGTTGGCATGGGTCGAGGGGAACTGTAGAGTCGATGCGGTCCTGTATTTGACGTTGGACCACCTTCTCAATTATCTTAGCAAGCAGCGGGATGCTTGATATTGGTCGGCATGATTCTACCTTCTGGGGACTAAGTTTGGTGTCCTTCAGAAGGGGCTGGACTGACGTCTGCTTGAGGCATGACGGGAATAGTCCTGTAGAGAAGGACAGGTCCATGATCTTGGCTAGTATAGGGCTAATTTCCTTACGTAGTGATCTTATCCAGAATGCTGGACAAGGGTCATTTGGAGCAATGGTGGCATTGACGGCTGCAATGATGTTCTCAGTACCTGCGGCTGATGGTGTTATGAAAGAGGTAAGTGGCTTGTGTTGGGCTGGGTTGTTACTAGGGCTGGATAACGTGGCTTCGCTGATGATGTTGGTTTTGGCCAGCAAGTAGTCTGCATATTCCTGAGGGTGTATAATGGCTGGTTGGGGGGGGGGGTGAGGGTTCCTTCGCTAGGGTCTTCACTATATTGAAGAGCTCATGGGGTTTGTTCAGGGAGCGGCTCAAGAGTTCGGAGTGATGTTTTCATTTTTTCTGATGTTAAGTCCCGGTGTCTCTTCAGGTGGGAGGTGTAGGCTGTCTGGTCTGCTGGGGATCGTGCGCGTCACCATCGTCTTTCTAGTTTCCTCAAAAGGTGTAGTGAGGTTCGTAGCTCGGCAGTGTACCAGTGCAGTTTTTCTAATTTTGAAAATAGACACATGGCATTCCAACTACTCTGCAGACCACCAACTGCCAATCCTAACGGCCTCACTAATATCCTAGAAACTGCTTGGGCTAAGTCTTGTAGCAAAAAAGTAATCGTACTGGGGGACTTCAACCTAACCTCTCTGCAACAGGCACAAACAGCATCATTTCTTAATGCTATGGAAGACCTACACTTTAGAAAAATAATAAAGGTCCCCATCCATAACAAAGGGAATATTCTCAACCTTATATTCCTCCCAAAAGACATTGACATGCAGTCCAATAGCTGCCCTCAAATTAATCCTGTCCCTTGGTCAGACCATCATCTAATTGAATTTACCATTGAGAGAAAATCTCCATGACCAAACAAATAAACACTTAACAAAACATTATCAAAAATTTAGACCTTTTGAGTAAAAAGCATTCACAAAAGAACTATTAAATCACATTGAAACTAAATACAAATGACATTGACCTCTGTATATATAATGTGTAAACTCCCCACTGTCACAAGCGCTGTTCTCCTCAAGCCAGCTGTTACATTGTAAACCCCTACCAACTCTAAAGGCTACTACTGTTTATTTAGAGCTAAATGAAACAAAGTATCTCTAACCAGCAAGTTGTTACATTTCAATGCAGTAACCCAATAACCTTCTTACAATAACCTTAAGACTGTATCACAATACTGTATCTGTTTATACTGAATGATAGGTAACGATAGGACTGTATCGCACAATACTGTATCTGTTTATACTGAGTGATAAGGAACGTTAGGACTGTATCCCTATTTTGTTAAAGTAATAAGAAACGCTGTACCCCAACCCATCTATCCCTGCTAGACTGTTGGTACCCAACAACTATCTTGCCGGCCTACACTAACTCATCTCTAGGCCAGCTGCCTTGACTTCACCCCACACTGCGCCACTCGAATCCAAAATCCAAGTATTTCTGGCAGACATAAAATGGAGCCTGCTCACACCTTCCTGATTTTGTGCATGTGTATACTAACATCTTCATATAGAACCATCCCACACTCACAATACTGCATTCCTCTACTATATACACCAATCTACCTTCTCCACCCCCCCCCCTCCATTACCCATCCTGCATCAATACAACTTAAATCCTATCACCACCACACAAACACCAAGTAAATTACCCCAACGACACACCCATATCAAAGGGAACAAATCTCAAAAACACCCTAAAACCAAAGCAAAGAACACTATTGGATCTCAAATACAACTCACACGAACCACACACCAAGAACATCACACATGTAACATTATCCTTATTAATGCTAGGTCAATAAGGAATAAAACGCATATTATCCACAACATTCTAACTGACGAACAACCAGATATCCTATGCATAACAGAAACATGGCTCACTGACTCAGACTCTGCAACAATGAACCAAATACAGAAGCCCGGATACCAACTATACAACTGCCCACGCATCAACAGAAGAGGAGGCGGAGTCCTTATAGCAGCCAAAACCAGCCTTCAACTCACAACCACATCTACGGTCACAAATCCAGATCTTGACCTACTTAAAGTCGAGAGCATGGCATTATCCATCTGCCTAATCTATCGACCTCCCTCACCACAGCACGAAACACTAGCCACAGCACTAGAAACCATCACATCCACACAAAGCAAAAAATTCCAGATCATCCTCGGAGATGTGAACCTAGCATCAATTCCTCCGTCCCACACGGACTCCTTCTATGAAGCCATCGACCAATTGGGTTTCCAACAAATAATAAGCAACCCCACACACGATAGAGGAAACATCCTAGATATGATTTTCATACCCAGAAATCCACAACAAAGCAATGAACCACCTATAATAAACATAACTCAAGTACCATGGTCAGACCACCACCAAATCAACTGTAAACTTAAACTACAGTGCCAACCCAAAAACTCAAAGGAGATGAGAATGACCAACCCCATTAGGAAATTCAGCAAACTCAACGAGGAACACCTCATAAGCACCATTGCATCCCACATAAACCTAGATTCCACAGACCTAGACGAACTAACTAACAGATGGAACACACACATCCAAAATACATCTAACCCAACTCTGAAACACACATCAAACCCACATAAGATCAACTCGGAACCCTGGTACACAGGAACTCTAATAAAATCAAAAAGGGAGCTCCGTAAAATAGAGAGAAAATGGAGACAAACCAAATCCTCCGATCTCAAAACTAAATACATGGCCCATCTCGCAAAATACAAAGACGACGTGAACAATGCAAAAAAATTACATCACACCAACATCCTAAACAAGGCAATCAATCGCCCACGAGAGTTATTTGAACTAGTCAAATCACTAACCAAAACCGACCAAAATGCCAACCTCAACAAATCCATCAAGGTCCAAACACTGGCAAACCACTACGCGACCAAACTGACGGCCCCTGGTCCTCCACCCCCCCCACCAACACCACAAATCAGAAGTGAGAACAACACAATGCAAAACCAGTTATGGGAGCACTTCCACAAAATAGGAACCAAGCAAATCACAGCCATTGTCACAAGCCTGAAAAGCACCACCTCCCCACTAGATCCCTGTCCTGCATCCTGGATCAAGGCAGTGAAACAAGACATAGCACCTCACATAGCACACATAGTTAACCTATCCCTACAACAAGGAATCATGCCCTCAGAACTAAAGAAATCAGTCATTAGACCGATCCTAAAAAACACTACACTCAACGGAGAAGACCCAGCCTCCTACCGTCCCATATCAAGTATCTCATTCCTGGCAAAGATCATAGAAAAAACGGTCCTTCTACAACTCCAAGACCATCTGACTGACAGTGCTCCTCTTGATGACCAGCAATATGGCTTCAGGCAACATCATGAAGTTGAAACCCTGTTACTAGTTCTACTTAACAACCTCCTAAAGGGCCTTGAAAACAAAAAGAAAATGTACATTCTTGTATTCATTGACATCTCAGCTGCCTTTGATACAGTTAATCATGGGACCCTCATAAATAGGATAAAATCAATAGGAATAACAGGAACCCCACTAAAATGGTTCTCATCCTACATCTCAAATCGAACACAACAGGTTCAATTCAACGGAGAAAAAGCAGAATCTTTCTCACAAACACAGGGAATCCCCCAAGGCTCTGCTCTCTCAGCACTTCTGTTTAACATATATATGCAGCCACTATGCAAAATTTTCTCACGGCACGAAATTAATTACCACATCTATGCCGATGATATCATGCTATACACACAACTAGACACTAAAAACCCAGACTACAACCCACTGGAGACATGTATCGGAGAGATGCAAGACTGGTTACAACAAAGTAGTATGTCAATTAATCACAAAAAAACCGAAGTAATGTATATCTCCAAAGAACCGAATTTTGACCCTCCCACATCAATAACACTATGTAACAACACTTACCAAACAAAAAAAGAAATAAAGTATCTAGGAGTCACATTTGACTGTGACCTAAAGATGGAAAAACACCTCCGAAAGACCAACAGAGCAGTTTTCCACAAGCTTAGAGTGCTCCAACCCATTCGGAATATTATTGATCCCCAAGACTTCAGAACAGTGGCCCAAGCACTCATCATGCCACATTTTGACTACTGCAACGCCATCCTACAAGGTTTACCTAAAAAAACCCTAAACATATTACAAATGGCACAAAATGTAGCTGCCAGGGTCATAATGAAGAAAAATCTAAGTGACCACATCACACCAGTACTAATTCAATTACACTGGCTACCCATAACAGCTCGCACAAAATACAAAATACTAACAACCACCTTCAAACTCATCCACAACTTAGCACCTTCCTTCCTCAACAACCTAGTAAGATTGCAACCTCCTACCCGAAACAGAAGAACCCACAATTCCAACATCCTTCACACTCCAACAGATATAAGATCTGCCAAAGCTAACACCAGCCACAGGGCTTTCTCATATGCGGCGCCAACACTGTGGAACCAACTCCCACCAGAACTACGAGCTAGCAATGACCTTCTAGACTTCAGAAAGAAACTCAAAACGCACATTTTCCAATCACATTTCAACCTGAACTAAACCCACAGATGGAGCAGCCCCTGACCACTGTGTCCAAGAAGATTATCCTGTATATATGTATTTATGTATATATGTAAATGAACTCCCCCATAGCTAAGAAGTGTTAACTCTGTATGATGTGCTTTTCTGACAATCTGTATGTAAACAAAATTTGTACCTGCCTTGATTCGGCAGTTTCACAATAGTAATCCTACCCGCTTCTGATCGCTGGAAGGAGCGGGCTACAAATGCTTGCTAAATAAAATAAAATAAATAAATGAACTACTACGAAATTGGAACACCACTATTTCTAATATAGCAACTAAACTGCAATCTCCAGGAACAAGCAGGAATGTAGTCTTCACATATGGATATCGTTGGTACCGACGGAGCCTGCACAGGAACGCTCCCCAGTGTCCAATAGGAAAGCTTTTGGGAGCATCCCACAGCACCTGCGTGCTGCCTTCCCGCCTTTCCAACTCTTCTTCGTCAGTTCTTTGTTTTCCGTGGAGCCGACAGGACGTATACCCTGTCACCGCAGAAAAATTATTATTTTTTTGTTTTTTTGTGGTCGCGTCTGCCTTCACTTGATGCCTACCGGTACCACCGGTTCTCTTTTCTTTAAAAAAAAAAAAACTAGCTTCTAAAAATCTTTTCTTTAGGAGCCTTTCCCCTCTTGGGGTTAGACGCCATTTTGGGCACTAGGCCCATTTTTTCTTCAAACATGGAAAAACCAGCAAGTGGTTTTAAGAAATGTTCTAAATGTGGCGTTACCATATCCGTTACCGACACCCATGAATGGTGTCTTAAATGTTTAGGTCCTGACCATTCTTCATCGGAGTGTGTCTCCTGCAGAAAGATGACCAAGAGGGGCCTGCAGAATAGAGCTGCAAAACTTGGTACCCTTTTTGCTGCTGATACGATGTCCGTTGCATCAACGTCTTCCAGGGCTTCATCTTCATCCCATGGATCTCAGGTAACTAAACCTAAGTCTTTTAAGATTGGCCGGTCCTCAAAGGGTAGATCTCCTTCTAAGTATTCAGATGCCACTGGCGTTGCCCTTGAGGAAAGTTCACCGGCAAAACAGCCCCGGCGGGAGGCCTCGGTCTCCAAAGCATTAACAGGGCTCCAGAATGTTCCAGAGGCTTCAACCTCTGCAGAACTACTGGTGCTATGTTCTGGAGTCGTGGCTGCTTCCACCGGTACCGACACCCAGGCATCAGCAGGAGTGATGGATCAGAGAATCCTCGCTATCGAACGCAGTCTAGCGGCTCTCTTAGCAGCTTCGGTACTGCTAAGACCGCTACAGATGGTTCCACAGGTATCGGTACCGACATCGGTGCCGGTACCTAGTGCACCTGCCTCAGCAGGTATGCTGCCCCGCAAGGCCGAGCCTTGAGTCTATCTCAGGTATCAAGGGGCTGGTACCAAGACACCCCAATACCGACTTTGAGCGGTACCGGTACCGAGCGTTGCAGGATCACCCGGCACAGAGATATTTCGAATCCTCTGATTCCGATGACTCTGATGACACTGCCGGTACTAGAGCAATCCTTCTGGAGGATCCATCTCCTTCTCCTCAATGCAGAATGTCTCCTCCAGAGGACATGTCCTTCCATGATTTCATACGTGATGTAGCTCGAGGTCTTGCAATCACGGTGACTCCAGAAAAGGAACCCAGAGCAGAAGAATTAGAAATTCTTCAATACCCTAAGTCTCCTAAAGAGGCAGCTACCCTGCCCATTCATAGGATCTTGCAGGATCTTTTGCTAAGAATGTGGGAAACCCCTTTAACGGTGTCTCCACACTCCCGACAACTCGATATCATGTACAGAGTTCCAAGCTATCCTGGGTTTCAAAAGACTCAGTTACCACACCATTCAATGGTAGTGGAATCGGCAATGCGTAGGATTAAGAGTGCTAAAACACATTCCTCCAATCCTTTGGGCCGTGAGTCGAGGACACTTGATGCCTTTGGGCGTCGATGCTTCCAATCCTCCATGTTGGCAGCCAGGATCAGCTCTTACATCCTCTATATGGGAATGTTCTTCAAAGAAGTTACAGGAGACTTGGAGCTCATGAACCCTCTTCTTCCTGAGGACAAAAGAGGGGATTTTCTTACTCTGGTCAAACACGCCCAGGATGTCTCGAAGTTTGTGAACCGTGCAACCTTTGTTTGCTTTGAATGTATTAGCAGAACCTCTGCTATTTCCATCGGTGCACGTCGTATTGCCTGGCTCCAGGCTTTGGACTTAGAACAATGGGTGCAAGAGAAACTGGGAAATATTCCTTGCACAGGAGAAAATCTCTTTGGCGAGGATTGGCAAGACAAGGCAAATCAGCTTGAATCTGAAAATACTACCTTGAACAGACTATCAAAGTCTACAGCCAACCCAGCAAAGAAAAAGTCAGCCAAGAAACCCTTTTTCAATAAGAAAAAGATGTTTTACCCATCTTACACCCATCACGCTCATTGTCCAGTTCATGTTCCTCAAAAGGGGAACCAGCAGAACAGCAGCGGAAGCCACAAGTTCCAAGAACTCAGTCGGCTCCACAAGCTCAGCCTCCTCAGGGGCTTTGACTCTTTCCTAGAGAACTTAGTCTTTCTGCCCTGAAAGGTCCAGAACCCCTCACCATTCCAGGAAGGTTATGCCATTTTGCCAGCAGATGGCAACAAATAACATCAGAAAACTGGACTCTGTCCATTGTACGAGAGGGGTACAGACTTCACTTCCGCAGCATGCCCCCTCCTACAATCATAAAGCAGTTCAATTCTCAGGTCCCTGTCACCAATCTCTTGGGTCAGGAGGTCACATCACTTCTTGCTCAAGGAGCAATAGAAGAGGTATCCATACCCGAACAGGGGACAGGATTCTACTCCCCCTGTTTTCTCATTCCCAAGAAAACAGGGGGACACAGGCCTATTCTGGACCTCAGAGAATTAAACAAATATCTGTTCCGAGAAAAATTCAAAATGATTTCCCTCGGAACACTCTTGCCATACCTTCAGAGTCAGGATTGGCTATGTTCTCTAGATCTAAAGGATGCATATACTCATATTCTCATCCATACAGATCACAGGAAACTCCTTTGATTCCTTTTCCAGGGAAGACACTTCGTACAGGGTTCTTCCCTTCAGTCTGGCTTCTACCCCAAGAGTCTTCACAAAATGCATGGCAGTAGTAGTAGCAGCATTCCTGAGAACTCTGGGAATATTCGTCTTCCCCTACTTAGACGACTGGCTCATTCGAGCACCAACAGCTCCAGAAGCCAGCTTTGCTCTTTCTCGCACTCTGTGAATCCTTTGGTATTTGGGACTGGTCATAAACCTCCCAAAATCTCATCTCACCCCACCCCTTCACAGTTTCTAGAATTCATAGGGGCTCATCTAGACACAAGGCAGTCAAGGGCTTTCCTGCCACAGCCACGTTGTCTTCGTATAATACAGCTGGCATCCCAAGCAGCTCTGAAGGTCTTCCTGACTGCTCGGGAAATGCTTCAGCTCCTGGGGCATATGGCATCCACTGTCCATATGGTTCCATATGCTTGCAGCCGAGTGGACCCTATCCTCTGTGGACACATGCCTCGGGTCGCCTATCGGACAAAATCAGAAACTCCACATGTCTCATTTCGTCCCTCCACTGGTGGCAATCCCTGGTAAACCTCCTCATAGGTTCTCCTTTCCAGCAGCCCCTATGCCAAACCACCCTAACAACAGATGCGTTCAAGTTGGGTTGAGGAGCTCACTTGCACGGTCTCTCGACTCAGGGTCTCTGGACCCCACAGGAGGCTTGTCTTCACATAAACCTCCTAGAACTCAGAGCCATCTTTCATGCTTTTCGAGTATTCCAGGCCCAGCTCAGCTACAAGACAGTCCTGGTTCAAACCGACAATCAAGTAGCCATGTTCTGTGTGAACAAGCAGGGCGGAAGGGCTCTCTGTCGTTATGCAACGAAGCTTTGCGACTGTGGGCCCTCGCCAGAGAGCTTCAAATCCACCTCATAGTGGTATATCTTCCAGGCATTCAAAATCTTTGGGCAGACAAGCTCAGTTGAATACTGCTGCCCCTCAAATGGTCTCTTCACTCAGACCAACTTGCTCGAGTGTTCCGAATCTGGGGAACCCCAGATATAGACCTCTTTGCAAGTCCACAGAATGCCAAACTTCCCCGATTCTGTTCCAGAATTCCAGCTCAAAACTCAGGCAAGGGATGCTTTCCTCCTCCACTGGGGTCAGGACTTCCTCTATGCCTTCCCACCCATTCCATAGAGCACTTTATAATCATAGGTCAGGGTTATTAGCAATGAGGCCGAAGAGAGCGAAACAAATAGAAGATACAGTTAATCTAATAACATCTTATTCTCCGTTGAGTCAACACATACGGAAATTACTACATAGACATAGTAATGTATTGGCAGTAGTCCCGGGTCTACGTGGTAGACAGATTAGATGCGTGTGGACGAGGGGCAAAAATTTAAAAGATCATCTTAGCCCCACGGTACTTCCACAATTGACCTCCATTACACCACAAGCGGGACATAAACGGTGCGGACATTGTGATGTTTGCACAGTGATGTCAGAATGTACACGATTTACTTATCACGAAAAGCATTACACTCTTCGAACTAGCACTAATTGCACTTCAGAGGCAGTAGTGTATTGTCTCCAATGTCCCTGCGGCTTAATGTATGTAGGGAAAACTCTCCGGACTTTACGAGTAAGAATACGGGAACATCGCAGTCGCTTGAGATGCCGTAGACTAGAAGCACCCTTAGTAGCGCATTGCCTTTCTCAGGGACATGCTTTTGAACAGCTAAGTTGCTTTGCCATAGAGCAGATAGTACGTCCATATGGGGGTCGAACATTAGATGAAACCCTCTTTTTGAATGAACAACGCTGGATATATAGGTTAGATACAGTCACCCCGAATGGGCTTAATTTAACCATAGATTGGCAGGTTTGTACATAAATTCAAGTTCATAATACAGTACGATAGGTAATAGTTTCCAATAAGTGGTAGGAACAAATTTAGAATTTTGCAATCAGAGTACAATGGATTGATCCACCCATGTGATCATGTGGATATCCAATGAAAGAAGAGCAGTCAGTGCCGGTAGATAGAAACAGGGGTTTAAATGGGGGAGGAGAGTTCCACCCCGCATGCGCGGCGTTCTTTAGAGCTTTTGGAGCCATTTTTTGAAAGAAAGGTACATGAGAGCGCGGGCAGCATCAAATAAAGTAAGTTAGTTTTAGAATGTGGTTTTATTAGAATAAGTTATAGTGATAAGGGATAATGGACAGGTTCTTAGAGTGTTGTTTGTGTTTTTAGGTTTGGGGCAGGATCTCCTGAAGAAAACAGTAGTTTGAAACGCCGATACGGCGCCACAAATAGAGCGTCGGGATCCAGATTACCTAAGCTGCATGAGAAGGGATAAGGTTTTTAAGTTAAGTCACGACATATTTATTAGTAAATTCAACATTGTCGTTATACCTGGAATTTAAAGAGCACTGAGGTCATTGATGTTATTGACAGCACCGCAAGAAAGGACGCGAGTCCAGAAAGAGTGCAAGTCGAATCTGAGACCTAATATCAGTGTTAACACATAGAATGTTTAACTTATTCTAAAAAGCAGATTGGACGAAACAAATCCATTGCATTGACATCTTGAAGGGCCTCCTCTTCCTCACATGGATCTCAGGTAACTAAACATAAAAGCCGGTCCTCAAAGGTTAGCTCTCCTGCTAAGCATCAAGAGGCCATTGGCATTGCCCTTGAGGGAACCACACCGGCAAAGCAGCCCCGGCGGGAGGCTTCAGCTTCCAAAGCATCAATGGGGCTCCAGGATGTTCTCGAGGCCTCGACCTCACAAGAACTACCTGTGCCATACTCAGGGGTCCTGGCCGTTTTCACCGGTACTGACACCCAGGCATCGGCAGCGTTGATAGACCAGAGGTTCCTCGCTATTGAACGTAGCAGTTCTCCTCTCAGCTGCGGTACCGTTGGTCCAACGGGCACCGGTGCCGACATTGGTGCCAATTCCGGTACCGGTACCGACCAGTACCGACCTCGGTGAGAATTCTTCCCATGCCATCATTGGCTGGAATCGACAGATCGGTACCGGATCAACTCGGTACCGACTTCGATCGATACCGGGACTGGGCTTTGCATGAGCATCGTGGTCAGTAGCACTTCGAATCCTCCGATTCCGAAGACTCTGACAATTCTGCTGGTACTAGAGGGTTTCTCCCAGAAGATTCCTCTTCTCCCCAACGTAGAATGTCACCTCCAGAGGACATGTCTTTTCAGGATTTTATTCGTGATATGGCCAAGGGCCTGTCAATCACTGTGGCTCCTGAAGAGGAGCCCAGAGCAAAGGAATTGGAGATTCTCCAGTATCCTAAAGCTCCAAAGGAGGCAGCCACAGTGCCCATCCATGAAATACTGCATAACCTGATGCTCAGAATGCGGGAGACACCTTTGACTACATCTCCTCACTCTAGGAGGCTTGATACTATGTATCGAGTTCCGCCATGTCATGGATTTCAAAAGACTTAGCTGCCACACCATTCAATGGTGGTGGAGTCAGCCATGCATAGGATGAAAAGTGCAAAGAGGGCATGCATCCAATCCTCCAGGTCGTGAATGCAGGACTCTGGACGCTTTTGGGCGCCGAACGTTTCAGGCTTCCATGCTTTCAGCTAGGATCAGTTCATATATACTATATATGGGAATGTTCCTCAAGGAAGTTACAGGAGACTTGGAGCTTATGAGCCCATTCCTCCCAGATGACAAGAGAAGACTTTCTTGTTCTAGTTAAGCATGCTCAAGATGTCTCCAAGTTTGTAATTCGTGCAGCCTTTGACTGCTTTGAATGCCTCACCAGAACCTCTGCTATTGCCATTGGCGCACGACGGATTGCCTGGCTTCAGGCATCAGACTTGGGTATAGGACAAGTTATGCAACATTCCTTGCACGGGAGAGAATCTTTTTGGCAAGAACTGGCAGGAAAATACTAACGAGTTAGATGCTGACAATACTACTCTAGATAGATTGTCAAAATCTGCAGCCACTCCAGCCAAAAAGAAGCCTTATAAAAAAAACCCTCCTTCAGCAAAAAGAGGAAATTTTATCCTTCCTATACCCAGCAGAGTCAAACTCAGGGTAAGGTTGCCCAAAAGGGACAAACTAGAAAGCAAAAGAAGCCAAAAGGCCCGAGAGCCCAACCAGCTCTGCAGGTTCAGCCCCCTCAAGGGCTTTGACTCCCTTCCTAGAGAGCTTAGCCTTCCTGCCTCTGAGGGGTCCCCAACCCCCCAATATCCCAGGCAGGTTATGCGACTTTGCCAACAGATGGCATCAGATAACAGCAGAAGATTGGACTCTGTCCATTGTAGGAGAGGGGTACAAACTCCATTTTCACAGCATGCCCCCTCCTACAATTCTAAAACAATTCAGTTCTCCAACCTCCGCAAACACTCTGCTAGATCACGAGGTCTCAACACTTCTTGCCCAAGGGGCAATAGAGGAGGTACCCATTCTTCAACGGGGTGCAGGGTTCTACTCCCCCTATTTTCTTATTCCAAAGAAAACAGGAGGACACAGACCCATTTTAGACCTCAGAGAATTGAACAAATACCTGTTTTGAGAGAAGTTCAAAATTATTTCTCTAGGAACTCTTCTACCATACCTTCAAGGTCAGGATTGGCTTTGCTCTCTAGACTTAAAGGATGCATACACTCACATTCTGATCCATCCAGATCACAGGAAATTCTTACGATTCCTTTTCAGGGGAAAACATTTCCAATACAGGGTTCTTCCCTTTGGTCTAGCTTCAGCACCAAGGGTATTCACGAAATGCATGGCAGTAATAGCTGCATTTCTGCGAACCCTGGGGATATTCGTCTTCCCTTACTTAGACGACTGGCTCATTCGAGCCTCTACAGTTGCAGAGGCCAGCTCTGCACTGTCTCGCACAATGCGAATCCTCCAATACTTGGGGTAGGTAATAAACTTCCCAAAATCCCAACTTGTTCCTTCCCAATGCCTGGAATTCATAGGGGCCTGTCTAGATACCAGACAGGCAAAGGCTTTCCTTCCACAGGCCCGGTGTCTTCACATAATGCAACTAGCTTCTCAAGCAGCAGGGAAATCCTCCCTAACTGCTCGAGAACTACTACAGTTGCTGGGACATATGGCATCCACAGTTCATGTAGTCCCATATGCTCGCCTCCACACAGTGGACACGGGCCACAGGTCTTTTATCAGACAAAATAATATAAACTCAACGTCTAATTTTGTCCCGCCAGTGGTGGCAATCACTAGAAAATCTGACATTGGGGTCTCCTTTTCATCAATCCCTTTTTCAGGCCACCCTAACAACAGATGCATCACAGGTGGGTTGGGGAGCACACCTGAATCATCTCTCTACCCAGGGAACCTGGACTCCACAGGAGGCTGGTCTACACATAAACCTCCTGGAATTAAAAGCAATCTATTTAGCTCTTCGAGTATTCCATGCCCAGCTCAGCTACAAGACAGTCCTAGTCCAGACGGACAATCAAGTAGCCATGTTCTATGTGAACAAGCAGGGCGGGACAGGCTCTCTATCGTTATGCAACGAAGCTTTACGACTGTGGGCCCTCGCCAGAGAGTATCAAATTCACCTTCTAGTGGTATATCCTCCAGGCATTCATAACCTTTGGGCAGACAAACTCAGTTGAGTACTGCTGCCTCACGAGTGGTCCCTCCACCTAGACCAGGTGGTAAAGATATTTCATCTCTGGGGCACTCCAGACATAGACCTCTTTGCAAGTCCACTGAATGCCAAACTTCCCCGGTTCTGTTCCAGGATTCTGGCTCACAGTTGTCAGGCAAGGGATGCCTTCCTCCTTCACTGGGGTCAGGACTTCCTTTATGCCTTCCCACCCATTCCCCTCATCCCCAAACACTCTTCAAGCTTCAGAGAGACAGGGTTGCATGATTCTCATAACGCCGCGATGGCCATGCCAAGCATGGTATCCCCTGCTTCTACGTCTCTCTCAAGCTGCACCTCTGGCGTTAGGGCATGCTCCAGATCTCCTTTCCCAAGAGGATGGGATGCTATGGCACCCGAATCCCCAGTCCTGCATCTCATGGCCTGGTTGCTGAAGGCTTAAACCTCCAGGATTTCAACCTGTCCCAACAGGTAAAGGATATCCTTCAGGCTTCTAGGAAACTTTCCACAAGAAGATCTTATGCCTTCAAGTGGAAACGTTTTACTATATGGTGCTCCAAGAAGGAATTAAACGCTCGTCATACCTTTAGAATTGATACTAGAGTATCTCCTTCACTTATCGAATTCTGGTCTAAAGACCAATTCGATAAGAGTCCATCTTAGTGCAATTGCAGCTTCTTATAAGCCTTTGAATGGACAACCAATTTCCTCTCATCCACTCATATCCCGATTTATGAGAGGTCTTCTATTAACCAAACCTCCCATTAAGCCACCACCGGTGGCATGGGATCTAAATCTAGTTCTCGGGCAGCTCATGAAGCCGCCTTTTGAGCCTTTAGCCACTGCAACCCTGAAGTCTTTGACCTGGAAGGTCATCTTCCTAATTGCAATCACCTCTGCACGTCGCATTAGTGAACTGCAAGCTTTAGTGGCTGATCATCCTTATACTAGGTTTCATCATGATAAGGTTGTTCTTAGAACTCATCCACACTTTATGCCAATGGTGGTTTCGCCTTTTCATTTGAATCAATCAATTTATCTTCCTGTGTTTTTTTCTGAGGCCTCACGCCTCTAATGTAGAAAGAAACCTTCACCTTCATACTTTGGATTGTAAAAGAGCCTTAGATTTTTACTTACAGAGAACACAGCAACATAGAAAGTCCTCGCAACTTTTTATAGCTTTTGACCCTAGTCATTTGGGACTTCCAGTCTCCAAAAGGACTTTATCTAAATGGATTGCCCATTGCATATCCTTTGCTTATGAGAGTAAGGGTCTTCCTCTTCATGGCCATGTCACAGCTCATAACGTGAGAGCCATGGCAACTTCCATGGCTAATCTCCACTCTGTGTCTATCGATGACATTTGTCGAGCAGCCACCTGGGCTTCGGTACACACCTTCACAGCCCACTACTGCCTGGATAAAGCCTCCCGTCGGAATGCCGCCTTCGGCCAAGCTGTTCTTCAAAATCTCTTTCAGACCTAATTCAACTCCTACCCACCAACCCTGGTGGAATGCCAGAGATCCATGGGAGGAAGGGTTCCCACCTTTCTAGGGTGGCACCTTCCTGGGGCTACCTCCCTGGCATCTTCAGCTAGGGAGTCCCCATATGTGAAGACTACATTCCTGCTTGTTCCTGGAGATAGCGTAGTTACTCACCTGTAACTGGTGATCTCCGGGAACAGCAGGAATTAAGTCTTCACAACCCACCCTCCTCCCCTAGGAGTTCTCTCTCTCTCTCTTTGTCTCTTTTCTCTCTTCCTCTATCCTTTCACTCAGCTACAAACTTAACTGAAGAGGGACAGTTGGAAAGGCGGGAAGGCAGCGCGCATGTGCTGAGGGATGCTCCCAAAAGCATTCCTATTGGACGCTGAGGAGTGTTCCCGCGCAGGCTCCGTCGGTACCAACGATACCCATATGTGAAGACTAATTTCCTGCTGTTCCCGGAGATCACCTGTTATAGGTGAGTAACTACGCTTTCCCACAAGGATCAGCCCTATCTGCCGTCCTTTTTAACATATACTGTATATCCAGCCGCTATGTCAAAAACATTCCAAGTAGGATATGCAATCTACGCTGATGACATAATGCTATACCTCCCATTCTACACATCAGAACCCATACTGAAACCCATTATAGAATGCTTCAATGAAATAGCTCAATGGCTGAAATCACATGTCTCAGTATAAACTATAAAAAAAAAAAAAAACAGATGTGCTATTCATAACCAGAAATTAAAACTTCACACAGGCCACTACCATAAAAGTAAATGAGGCAACGCTAGAAGTTAAAGAAGAGATGAAATACCTAGGAGTAACAATTGACAAAACCCTTAGTTTTAAAACTTTTATATTAAGCTCACCACAAAGGCCGTATACAGTATAACAAAATTAGAATTGTACAGCATTTAAAACCCCTGCTGCAAAGTAGTGAATTTAGAACGGTATTACAGACCATGATATTCCCTCACATAAACTACTGTAATAGTCTATTACACAGATTACCCAAAGAAATACTACACAGTCTTCAAATGGCCCAACATATGGCTGCACGAGCTCTCTTCAACTCACGCAAAACCGAACACATAACACCAATACTACATGCGCTCCACTGCTTAGTCCATAGCAAAATCAAATATAAAATAATGACCATTTTCAAAATGATCAGAAATATAGTTCCCACAACCCTAACACATTTAATCAGGACATCGACCAATGATCGCCAACGGAGAGGACGAATGGCAAATACGTTGGTAATCCCAGCTGACTATCAGAAAACCAAACTAACTAGCAATAGAGCATTCGAATATTTAGGCCCCCCCAATATGGAACACTTTACCAGATACAATTAGAGCTATAACTGATCTAGCCACCTTCCGGAAACAACGCAAAACATTTCTTTTCATCAAGCACTTCGGTGGCAACGATGAAAATATTATCTCTGACCCAACATAAAAACGGAAATAAATCTAACATTCTCACACTCCACCCTTCCCCCTCCTCACCCCTATTCTACACTATGTAACTTAGAACTGTGAATATCATCATGAATATAGTTAAGTTTACACACTGGAAAACGTAATTTCATATGAAAATTGTAAATATGTTTTTAAAAGAGGGAGGAGTGGCCTAGTGGTTGGGGCAAGTTCTCTTATACCGGAAGGTCAGGGGTTCAAATCCCACTAGAGGACAGCAACCTTGGGCCGGAAGGACTGGGATTTCTAGTCCCACAGGTGCTCCTTGTGGTCTTGGGCAAGCCACTTAATCCTCCACTGCCCATGTTCCCTGTAAAATAGTTATCTCCAAGTTATAATGCCCTGTTCAATGTAATTTCATTTTGTTATTTATTTATTTAACACTTATTTATATACCGCATCTTCCAGCGATCAGTTGCGGTGTACAATTAACAACAATTAACAATGCAGAGCTTGTTTTACATAGAACAATTATAACTTTTTACATAGAACATCTTAACTTGTACAACAAAGGGTTTAAAAGACTAAGCAGAATAATTCAATAAATCAACTAACACAGTTTGTGTTACAATTTAAACAGAAGTACTGTCCCTAAAACAGTTGTAACTATATACAAGTGGGGTATCAATGCATAGGAATGGGATGATTATTCATTTATGTTGTTATTTTGTTCAATGTAAACTGCCTTGATATCATGAAAGGCAGTATATAAGAAAAGTTAAATAAAAGAAATAAATGAATCATGTATATATGTGATTGTATTATATAAACACACCTGTTAAATGTATAGTTAAAATGTTATAATGTAATACTGTTGTTTATAATGTAAACCGCCCTGATTACACGATAGGGTGGTATATAAGACACACAAATAAATAAAATACTTTTTCTAATTTCTCTGAATTATTCAGTTATGCTTTCTGCTTGGGAAGTGTCATAATAGCAAGTCTCAGTGCTGCACCTCACCCATATGGATGATGACATCACTGAAATTTGCTCTAGTCTGTTTCCATCTGCTAGGTGGAGAGTCTAACCCAGTTGTCTGGACTGGTCTAGCAGAATCAAGGAAAGAAAATTAACAGGTACAGAAAATGTCTCCATTAATATGTTTTTAGGTGATCAATCATAGCACCTATGAAAGATAGATCATTAGGCTTTTTAATTAGCATGATCATATTTATAAAACTTAATTGTCAGACAAACATTTTTAGGAGCTGGGAAAATGTTTTTCCTTTTTCTTTTTTTGCAAGTTTTGGTCTCTGGACATCTTTCCCCTTTCTCCTTCTACCACTCCAAATTATTCCTTTCCCAACTTTTTTCCCGTTTCCAGCTGTTTGCTTTTTTCCTCCAGTCAGTCCCTCCCCCAACCCAGTTTCCTCCATCCTAGTACTCTTTGCTCTTCCCACTACTACTATCCCTTCTTACTCCCTCAGGACACTCCTATTCATTTCCTTCCCTTTAATCTCTCTCCTTTTAGATACCCCAGCAGCAGAGGGCCACCCCATGTTTCTCATCCTGCTGGTAGTAGCAGCAGCAGTTGTATTGTTGCCTGTGTTATGGCAGCAGCAGCTACATCTGTCCTTGGCCCAGGATACCATAAGTGGACATCATAGCTATAGCGCTATACAAATGATGAGTAGTAGTAGTATCTCTCCCTAGGATTTCACTGGTGGTGGCAGTCACTCTCGGTTTCTCAGCCTGGTGCACTGGTAGTGATGGCAGTAGCAGCTGCACCCCTGCCACCCCAGTTCTCATCGTAGCTATTCTCTTCCTCATTTCTGCTAGTAGTAACTCATAGAAACCAGGTGCTAAGCTTGTGGCACCTGGATGACCCTGTGCTTGAGAATTTTCAAGCCCCAAGCATATTTGTTTCTCTTTTTTGTTGTTTACCAAAAGCAAATTGAGCAGTTGTCACAGTTTTGTTCACTTATTTTGATTTTAATGTACAGTGAATTACTGTACCTTTTAGCATGAGATGTATGTGCTAAGACTTTTTTTGTCTTTAACCTATCTCCAGGAACAAGCAGGAATGTAGTCTTCACATATGGGTATCGTCGGCACTGACAGAGCCCGCTTGGGAACGCTCCCCAGCGTCCAATAGGAAAGCTTTTGGGAGCATTTCACGGTGCATGTGTGCTGCTTTCCCGCCTCTGTACCTCTCTCACTTCAGGTCTTCGTTTTCCGCAGAGCCGACAGGACGTGGTATCCTGTCACCGCAGAAAATTTACCTTTATTTCTTGTTTTTTGTGGTGGCATCTGCCTTCATTCGATGCCTACCGGTACTGCCGGTTCTCCTCTTCTTTCCTTAAAAAAAAACAAAAACAAACTTGTATTTCTTCAAGGATCTTTCCCTGCTTCTGGTGCTAGGCGCCATTTTGGGCACTAGGCCCATTCTTCTTCAAGCATGGAGAAACCAGCTAGTGGTTTCAAAAAATGCTCAAAATGTGGCAGTATCATTTCTGTCACGGACACCCATGATTGGTGTCTAAAATATTTGGGTCCTGAACATTGTCCAACGGAGTGTCTCTCCTGCACGAGGATGACCAAGAGAGGCCTGCAGAATAGAGCTGCAAAACTCGGTACTCTTTTTGCCGCCGACATGATGTCGGTTGCATCAACGTCTTCCAGGGCTTCATCTTCCTCCCATGGATCTCAGGTAACCAAATTGAAGTCTTCTAAGACTAGCGGGTTCTTGAAGGGTAAATCTCCTTCAAAGTATCGAGATGCCACTGGCGTTTCCCTCGAGGATACTTCACCGGCAAAACAGCCCCGGCGGGAGTCTTCGGGCTCCAAAGCACTAACGGGGCTTCACCTCTGCGGAACTACTGGTGCCATGTTCTGGGGTCATAGCCGCTTCCACTGGTACCAGCACCCAGGCATCGGCAGGAGGGATGGATTACAGAATCCTCACTATCGAAAGCAGTCTAGCAGCCCTCTTAGCGGCTTCGGTACCGCTAAGACCGCAACAGACGGTTCAACATGTATCGGTACCAACAGTACTTGCTTCGACAGGACTGCTTACGCCTTGCCGATCTCTGGTATCGGGGATCAGGAACCGAGACATTTCGGTACCGACTTTGAGCGATAACGATACCATGCGTTACAGGAGCACCCGGTGCTTGAGTCTTCCAATTCCGATGACTCTGACGATTCTACCAGTACCAAAGCGAATCTATTAGAAGATTCGGTTCCTTCTCAACACAGAATGCCTCCTCCAGAGGATATGTCCTTCCAGGATTTCATGCGTGATTTAGCAAAGGGCCTTGCAATCACTGTGATTCTAGAAAAGGAACCTAGGGCAGAAGAATTAATAATTCTACAATACCCTATGGCTCCCAAGGAAGCAGCTATGCTTCCCATTCACAAGATCTTACATGATCTAATGTTGAGAATGTGGGAAACTCCTTTAACAATATCTTCACATTCCTGACGCCTTGACACTATGTACTGAGTGCCAAGTTGTCCTGGTTTTCAAAAAATTCAGTTACCACACCATTCAATGGTAGTGGAATCGGCCATGCGAAGGATCAAGAGTGCTAAAATACATTCTTCTAATTCTCCAGGCTGTGAATTCAGGACTCTCGATGCCTTTGGCCGTCGATGCTTTCAATCCTCCATGCTAAGAGCCAGGATCAGTTCCTACATTCTTTATATGGGAATGTTCCTGGAAGAAGTCACAGAATACTTAGAGCTCCTTAGTCCTTGTGTTTCTGAGGAAAAAAGAGCAGACAACCTTATTCTGGTCAAGCATGCCCAGAATGTCTCAAAATTCATGAACCGTGCTACCTTTGATTGCTTTGAATGTATTAGCAGAACCTCTGCTATATCCATAGGAGAACGTCGTATTGCTTGGCTTCAAGCATCAGACTTAGAACAGTGGGTGCAAGAAAAGCTGGGAAACATTCCTTGCACAGGAGAAAATCTCTTTGGCAAGGACTGGCAGGACAAGGCTAATCAGCTTGAATCTGACAAATTGTCAAAGTCTACAGCCAACCCAGCAAAGAAGAAAATATTCAAAAAACCCTTTTTCAGTAAGAAAAAGAAGCCTTGCCAATCTTACACCCATCAAACTCACTGTCCGCTCCATGTTCCCCAAAAGAGGCAACAACAGAACAGACAGCAAAGAAAGTCGCAAGCTCAAAAAGCTCAACTGGCTCAACAGACCCAGCCGCCTCAGGGCTTTTGACGTCTATCTAGAGAACTTAGTCATTCTGCCCCTAAAAGGTCCAGAACCCTTGACCATTCCAGGAAGACCTATGCTTTATTGTCAAAAGATGGCAACAAATAACATCAGAAAATTGGACTCTGTCCATTGTACAACTGGGGTACAAGCTTCATTTTCTCAATTTGCCCCCCACCTACAATAATAAAACAGTTCAATTCTCAGGGCCCTGCTACCAACCTCTTGTGGTACTACTAGCTCAAGGAGCAATCGAAGAAGTACCCATTCCACAACAGGGTTTTACTCCCCCTACTTACTTACTTCCAAAGAAGACAGGGGGACACAGACCTATATTAGACCTCAAATATTTCTTCCAAGAAAAGTTCAAAATGATCTCCCTCGGAACACTTTTACCATATCTCCAAAGTCAGGACTGGCTATGTTCTCTAGATCTAAGAGATGTGTAAACGCATAATCTCCAGGAACAAGCAGGAATGTAGTCATCACATATGAGTATCGTCAGCACCGACGGAGCCTGGGCGGGAACGCTCCCCAGCGTCCAATTAGAAAGCTTTTGGAAGCATCCCACAGCGCATGCGTGCTGCCTTCCCGCCTTTCCCAACTGCCTCTCTCCAGTTCTTCTTTTTCCCCGGAGCCAGCAGGTCGTTGTTCCTGTCACCGCAGAAGAATTCTTCTTTATTTCTTTCTTTTTTGTGGTCGTGTCTGCCTTCCTCGATGCTTTACCGGCACCGCCGGTTTTTTCTTCTTATTTTCTGTCTTTAAAAAAAAAACAAACATATATATATATATACACTAGGACTTTTTCCTATTTTTCCCAGGTGCATGCGCCTTTTTGGGCCTTAGGCCCAAATGTTTCCTACAATGGAGAAACCTGCCTCAGGTTTCAAAAAGTGCACCAAGTGTGGCGGTACCATTTCCGTCACCGACACCCATGAATGGTGTCTAAAATGTTTAGGTCCTGACCACTCCATCACGGATTGTATGTCCTGCGCCATGATGTCTAAAAGAGGTCGGCAGAACTGAGCTGCTAAGCTCAGTACCCTGTTTCTCTCTGATGCTGCTTCGGTGGCATCAGCGTCTTCCAGGGCTTCCTCTTCCTCCCGTGGATCTCAGATAACTAAACATAAGTCCAGCCGGTCCTCAAAGGGTAGATCTCCTTCTAAGCATCGAAATGCCTCTGGCGTTGCCCTTGAGGATTCTGCACCGTCAAAATTGCCCCGGCGGGAAGCTTCGGCTTCCAAAGCATTATCGGGGCTCCAGGATGTTCTCGAAGCCTCGACCTCGGCAGAACTACTGGTGCCATGCTCTGCGGTACTGGCGGTCTTCTCCGGTACCGATATCCAGGCATCAGCAGCGTCGATAGACCAGAGAGTTCTGGCTATTGAGCGCAGTCTGGCGGCTCTCCTTGTGGCATCGACGCCCTTGAAACCGCGACAATCCAGCCGGTATCGGTACCGGTACCAATAGCATCGGTGTCTGCTTTGCCGGTACCCAGTCATCCGATGCCCTCGGGTGCCGATACCCCGGTACTGATTACTCCCGGTACCGACTTCTGATTACTCCCGGTACCGACTTCTGAGGATTCTGACAGTTCTTTCGATGCAGGAATGCTTCTCCCAGAGGAGCCCTCCTCCCCTAAGCACAGGATGTCTCCTCCAGAGGATATTTCCTTCCAGGATTTTATCAGGGAGGTGGCTCGGGGTCTGTCCATTACTGTGGCCCCTGAAACAGAGCCAAGAGCTATGGAGTTGGAAATTTTACAATATCCCAAAACTCCTAAGGAGGCAGCTATCTTGCCGATTCATGAGATTTTGCATGATCTCATGTTAAGGATGTGGGAGACATCTCTTACCACCTCTCCTCATTCTCGCAGACTGGATACTCTGTATCGAGTCCCTCCTTGTCCTGGTTTCCAGAAAACTCAGCTTTCTCACGACTCTATTATAGTGGAATCAGCTATGAGAAGGA
Source organism: Ichthyophis bannanicus (assembly GCA_033557465.1). Classification (NCBI taxonomy): domain Eukaryota; kingdom Metazoa; phylum Chordata; class Amphibia; order Gymnophiona; family Ichthyophiidae; genus Ichthyophis; species Ichthyophis bannanicus. The sequence continues at coordinate 59,071,735 of CM066042.1, read as the reverse complement.
TCAAGAGTGCAAAGAGGCATGCCTCTAATCCTCCAGGATGTGAGTGCAGAACCCTGGATGCTTTTGGACGTCGTGTCTTCCAAGCTTCCATGCTTTCTGCCAGGATCAGTTCCTATAGTCTTTACATAGGAATGTTCTTGAAGGAGGTCACAGATGATTTATAGGCCTTGAGTCCTATTCTTCCTGAGGGTAGAAGACAGGATTTTCTCACATTGGTCAAACATGCCCAAGATGTTTCTAAATTTGTCAACCGTGCAGCCTTTGACTGCTTTGAGTGCATAAGCAGAACCTCTGCTATTGCCATAGGCGCATGTAGAATTGCTTGGCTCCAGGCATCTGACCTGGAGCTCTGGGTACAAGACAAATTGGGAAATATCCCTTGTACTGGTGAGAACCGGTTTGGTAGAGATTGACAGGAAAAGGCCAATGAGTTGGATGCTGACAACTCTACCTTGGATAGATTATCCAAGTCCACAGCTGATCCTGCTAGAAAGAAATCGTTCAAGAAACCATTCTTTTCTAAGAAGAAAAGATATTATCCTGCTTATGCTCAGCAGGGATGTTCTGCAGGTCAGCTTGTCAGGAAAGGTCAGCAACCACCCAAGCAGAAGAAAGCAAAGACTGCTAAGCCTCAACCGTCTCAGCCTCCACAAGGCCTTTGACTTTCAGCTAGAGAACTTAGCCTTTCTGGCTCTCATGGGACCAGAGCCTTCCACCATTCCAGGAAGGTTATGTCACTTTGCCCCCAGATGGGGACAGATAACAGCAGAGCATTGGACACTTTCCATCATAAAGGAGGGGTACAGGCTTCATTTTTCAAGCATGCCCCCTCCCACAATAACCTCTCATCAACCTGTTAGGTCAGGAGGTCACTATCCTTCTTGCCCAAGGGGCGATAGAAGTACCACCCATTCCTCATCAGGGTACAGGGTTTTACTCCCCCTATTTCCTTATCCCAAAGAAAACAGAGACCTCAGAGAATTGAACAAATTCCTTGTCAAAGAGAAATTCAAGATGATTTCTCTCTGAACTCTGCTGCCATACCTTCAGAGTCAGGATTGGCTTCGTTCTCTAGATCTCAAGGATGCGTACATCCATGTTCTCATCCATCCAACTCACAGAAAGTTCCTTCGGTTCCTTTTTCAGGGAAAGCACTACCAATACAGGGTGCTTCCTTTTGGCTTGGCCTCAGCACCAAGGGTGTTCACGAAATGCATGGCTGTTCTAGCAGCATTTCTCCGCACTCTAGGGATATTCGTCTTCCCCTACTTAGACGACTGGCTCATTGGAGCCCCAACAGAGTCAGAGGCCAGGACTTCTCTATCCTGCACAATGCGTATCTTTCAGTATTTGGGTCTGGTAATAAACATCCCAAATTCCAGTCTAACTCCCACTCAGTCTTTGGAGTTCATAGGAGCTTTGCTGGATACCAGAAAGGCAAGGGCCTACCTCCCCCAGGCCCGTTGTCTTCGCATGGTGCAGTTAGCTTCTCAAGCAGTGCTAAAGTCTCATCTCACTGCTCGAGAAATGTTGCACCTACTAGGCCACATGGCATCCACCGTGTATGTGGTGCCCTATGCTCGCCTCCATATGAGGGCATCCCAGTGGACTTTATCCACTCAATGGACCCAGGCATCAGGATGCCTGTCAGACAAAATAGCAAACACAAGTCACCTTATTTTGTCCCTCCAGTGGTGGAAGTCCACTCAAAACCTGTTGCTGGGGTCCCCTTTTCAACAACCTTTACCCCAAGCAACTCTCACAACAGATGCTTCTCCGATGGGTTGGGGAGCTCATCTGCAAGACCTCTCCACCCAAGGCACCTGGTCTCTACAGGAGACTCAACTACATATCAGTCTCTTGGAACTCAGTCCTCATTCATACGGACAATCAAGTAGCCATGTTCTATGTGAACAAGCAGGGGGGAACAGGCTCTCTGTCGCTTTGCAACAAAGCTTTGCGACTATGGGCCCTCGCCAGAGAGCATCAGATTCATCTCCTGGCAGTGTATCTTCCAGGCATACAAAACTCTTGAGCAGACAGACTCAGTCGAGTTCTGCTTCCACACAAGTGGTCTCTGCATGCAGACCAGGTGACCAATATTTTTCAAATTTGGGGAACCCCGGACATAGATCTCTTTGCAAGTCCGTGGAATGCCAGACTTCCCCGGTTCTGTTCCAGAATTCCAGCTCAGGAGGCTCAGGCCAGGGATGCTTTCCTCCTTTACTGGGGTCAAGACTTCCTGTATGCCTTTCCACCCATTCCCCTAATTCCCAAAACCCTGTTCAAGCTTCAGAGAGACAGAGGCCATATGATTCTCATAGCTCCACATTGGCCACGGCAAGTGTGGTACCCTCTGCTTCTACATCCCTCTCAAGCTCCCTCCCTGGAGTTAGGGTCTGCTCCAGATCTCCTATCTCAGGAGGATGGAATGTTATGGCATCCCAATCCCCAGTCTCTGCATCTCAGGGCTTGGTTGCTGAAGGCCTAGATCCCCATGATCTTAATCTCCCTCAGCAAGTAAAAGAGATTCTTTTTGCTTTCAGGAAACCTTCCACAAGACGCTCTTATGCTTTCAAGTGGAAAAGGTTTACCATATGGTGTTCGCAAAAGAGTCTTAACCCCCTTGCGATACCTCTGGAATCATTGCTGGAATATCTCCTTCATTTATCCAATGCAGGACTTAAGACTAACTCAGTAAGGGTCCATTTAAGTGCTATTACAGCTTCCTTTAAGCCTATAAATGGACAACTTATTTCCTCTCATCCTCTTATAGCAAGATTTATGAGAGGCCTTCTTCTAACTAAGCCTCCCACTAGGCCACCACCGGTTGCATGGGACTTAAACCTGGTTCTTGGGCAGCTCATGAAGCCACCCTTCGAACCTTTAGCTACTACCTCCTTGAAATTCCTTTCTTGGAAGGTTATCTTTCTTATTGTAATCACATCAGCACTTCGCATTAGTGAGTTGCAAGCGCTAGTAGCTAATCCACCTTATACAAGATTCCATCATGACAAGGTAGTCCTTAGGACTCATCCACACTTTATGCCAGAGGTGGTCTCTCCTTTTCATCTGAATCAAGCGGTCTACCTACCTGTGTTTTTTCCAAGGCCTCATGCATCACATGCAGAAAGGAATCTTCATACCTTGGACTGTAAAAGAGCTTTAGCCTTTTACTTACAAAGAACACAGCAACATAGAAAGTTCTCTCAACTCTTTGTTGCTTTTGATCCTTCTCATTTGGGACTTCCATTCTCCAAGAGAACACTATCTAACGGTCTGATCTCTGGGATTCTTTAATTCTCACTATTTCTGACTTAATACTTGCCTTCCCCCAGCTCCTTATCGCCGGTGATTTCAACTTGCACCTCGATTCTCCTGTATCTTCTAGGGATCACGCTTTTCTCTCTCTTTTGGATGACCTCTCCCTCTTCCAACATGTCTCCTTCCCTACTCACACAGCTGGTCACACCCTTGATCTCCTTCTTACCCTCTCCTCCTCATCGCTTCGCCTTTCTGCCCTATCTTCCATTACCCTCCCTTGGTCAGATCACTATTGTCTACTCTTCAATTGCTCCCTCCCTGGCTCCCCCCCTCAGTCATCTACTACAGTATCTCCTCCCTCTCAGCGTCTCTCCCGTCATATCACCCCTTCCACCATACAGCAATTTCCCTCTGCGTCCCTTCTTCTCCCTCCTGACTTCCCTTCCCTTTCCCCTAGCTCCCAAGCTTCCCTCTGGTTTTCCACTCTTTCCAATGCACTCGACACTGTGGCCCCCATACAGCCTCGTCCCACAAAACGTCACCCCTCACAGCCTTGGTATCATCCCGGCCTCAGGCTCCTCCGTTCCCAGCTTCGTAGAGCCGAGCGGCTGTGGCGCAAGGCCCCATCTCCGTTCACTCTCTTATCTTTTAAGACCCATCACTTCCACTACCGTACTCAGATACATGCAGCTAAAAGGGATTTCTTTTCTAATGCCATTTCAAATGCTCCTAATCAGACCCGGCATCTCTATAATACACTTCACTCCCTTACCTCCCTTCTCCCCTCTGCTTCTACTCCTTCCCTTCACCCATCTCCCCCACCCTCACTTCTTGCCGCATTCTTTAACGACAAGATTCTCAACCTCAGAGCTTCCCTTCCTTCATGTCCGCCGCCTATCTCCTCCTCCCCCCCCCCCCATTACGTCTCCTCCGCCGTCCTCAATTCATTCTCATACCTGGTCTTCCTTCTCTCTAATAACCTCTGCTGAACTTCACCAGCTTATCTCCTCCTCCAATAAGACTTATTGCTCCCTCGATCCCATTCCTTCAACCTGGCTGTTAGATCCATCCCTTGCACTTCTTCCTCCTCTTCTTTCCATGATCAATTCTAGTCTCTCTTCAGGCATCTTTCCCCACTCCTGGAAGCACGCACTGATCCGCCCCATTCTGAAAAAGCCCTCCCTTGATCCCATGACTCCCTCCCACTATCGTCCCGTTTCTAACCTTCCGTTTGCCTCTAAACTTCTGGAAAAATTTGTATTTGCCCAGCTTTCTCATTGCCTAGATATCATCAACTTCCTCCACCCACGTCAGTCTGGTTTTCGTCAGGGTCACAGTGTGGAAACTATCCTTCTTGCCTTCACTAATGCTCTTCACGTAGCTCACGATCGTGGTGATATCTCGGTGGCGGTTGCCCTTGACCTGTCCGCTGCCTTTGATCTTGTAGACCACTCTCTCCTTCTTCTTCGTCTCCAAGAGGCAGGCCTCTGCCACACGGTACTTCACTGGTTTCACTCTTTTCTGTCCTCACGGTCTTGCTCCGTCCTCTCCTCTTCCCCCTCTATCCCAGCTTCTGACCCTTTTCCTTTGGTATGTGGTGTTCCTCAGGGTTCTGTTCTTGCCCCTCTTCTTTTCAATCTCTTCTTAGCTCCCCTCACCCTTCAGATTCAACAAACTGGGATCAGCGCCTTCTACTACGCTGATATTGTTCTCCTTCACCACACCTCCCCTTCTCACCCCGACCTTTCCCCACTTAATTCCTGTCTCTCCACGGTCGCTAGTTGGTTGTCACAAAACTGTCTTCATCTTAATCTCACAAAAACCACTGCTATTTGGTTTTCCCTTGGTGATTCCCCTCCCCTCTTGGCCCCCTCTCTCTTAGGCTCTCCCATATCACTGGTCTCCTCCTTCCGCTATCTCGGCGTTATTTTCGACTCCCACCTATCTTTTCAAGACCACATCTCTCATGTCACTAAAACTTCCTTCTTTTTCTTGCGCCAAATTCGTGCTATCCGTCCGTTTCTTACCTCCTCTGCACTTGCCACATTACTTCTCTCTCTGGTTATATCCCGTATTGATTTTGCCAATTCCCTCTTTCTTGGTCTTTCTAAGTCACAGTTGTACCGTCTTCAACGTATTCAATATACAGCCGCTCGCATTGCCACTCATTCCTCTATTCGCGATCATGTTTCACCTCTACTCTCTCGTCTCCACTGGTTGCCCTTACCCTTCCGCTTCCACTACAAACTGCTCACGTTGGTCCATCGAGCTTTTCATACCAATACTCCGCAATACCTGGCTGACCTCCTCATCTATCATACCCCCAGACGCACTCCCCGCTCGTTTCACCTCAACCGCCTCATGCTCTCTTCCCCCTCTCTGGCCCACCTACAGTCTACCCGCTTCTCCGCTTTCTTTTTCACAGCCCCTGCCCTCTGGAACTCTCTTCCTCCCTCCTTCCGCCTCGAGCCTCAGCATGCCACTTTTAAGTGTAACCTAAAAACCCATCTCTTCTCCCTTGCTTTGGACCTTCCCTCCCCTTTTGTGTCATCTCCTTCTTTTTAACTGTTGTGTTGTGTTCTTTAGCTCCCCCGCTTTATAATTTGAGATTGTAACTTCCTTTCCTCTTTTCTGGCTACTGTCTTTGACTGTTTTTACAAAGTTTTTATATGATTTTATATTGTACACCGCTCTGGTCTTTTTGAATGAGCGGTATATCAAATTTTAATAAACATAAACATTAACATATTTCCTTTGCCTATCAGAGTAAGAACCTTTCTCTAGAGGGCCATGTCACAGCTCACAATGTGAGAGCCATGGCAGCCTCAATGGCTCATCGGCACTCTGTCTATCGACGACATCTGTCGAGCAGCCACCTGGACTGACCAAACAAGGCATCCCGGCGGGAGTCCTTGTCCAAGCCACTGCTTGGACAAGGGGTCAGGCTGTTCTCCAACACCTGTTCCATACCTAATCAACTCCTACCCACCATCCCTGGTAGGATGCCAGAGATCCATGGGGGGAAGTGGAGCCCTTCTCAGGGACACACAACTTCTGGGGTCTCTCCCTGGCATCTAAATCTAGGGAGTCCCCATATGTGATGACTACATTCCTGCTTGTTCCTGGAGATAGCATAGTTACTCACCTGTAACAGGTGATCTCCAGGAACAGCAGGAATTTAGTCCTCACAACCTCCCCACCTCCCCTAGGAGTTGTATCTCTCTATCTATCTCTTTCCCTTTCCCTCTCTCTCTCTTTGTCTCAGCTTTAAAACTCAACTGAAGAGAGGCAGTTGGGAAAGGCGGGAAGGCAGCACGCAGGTGTTATGGGATGCTCCCAAAAGCTTTCTAATTGGACGCTGGGGAGCGTTCCCGCGCAGGCTCCGTCGGTGCCGACGATACCCATATGTGAGGACTAAATTCCTGCTGTTCCCGGAGATCACCTGTTACAGGTGAGTGACTATGCTTTCTCATCCACTCAGATCACAGGAAGTTCCTTCAATTCCTGGTCCAAGGAAGACACTTCCAATACAGAGTTCTTCCCTTCGGACTAGCCTCTGCTCCAAGAGTCTTCACAAAATGCATGGCAGTGGTAGCAGCATTTATGAGGACTCTAGGAATATTTGTCTTCCCTTACTTGGACGATTGGCTCATTCGAGCATCGACAGCTCCAGAGGCCAGCTTCGCTCTCTCTCGAGCAATGAGAATTCTTCAGTACTTGGGGCTGGTCATAAACCTCCCAAAATCTTATCTCACCCCCTCTCAATCCCTAAAATTCATAGGGGCTCGTCTAGACACACGGCAGTCAAGGTCTTTCCTGCCCCAGCCACGCTGTCTACGTATAATACAACTTGTATCTCAAACATCTATGAAGGTATTCCTTACTGCTCAGGAGATGCTTCAACTGCTGGGACACATGGCATCCACTGTCCATTTGGTTCCCTATGCTCGCCTCCACATGCGAGCAGCCCAGTGGACCCTTTCCTCTCAGTGGTCACAAGCCTCGGGTCGACTAACAGACAAAATCAGAACTACCACACATCTGATTTCATCCCTGCAATGGTGGCAATCCCTGGAAAACCTCCTTGTAGGCTGTCCTTTCCAGCAGCCTCTATGCCAAACCACTCTGAGGACAGATGCATCCAAGATGGGTTGGGGGGCCCACTTACACGATTTCTCCACTCAGGGTTTTTGGACCTCACAGGAGGCTTCATTCACATAAACCTCCTAGAGCTGAGAGCTATTTTCAATGCTATTCAAGTCTTTCAGGGCCATCTCAGCACAAAACAGTTCTGGTCCAAACCGACAATCAGGTAGCTATGTTCTATGTGAACAAGCAAGGCAGAACAGGCTTTACTCATGTTATCCACTCCCTCGGGGGGACTACACTCTGTTGCAAATTTTTGTCTCATCTGCAAAAAGACACACCCTTCCATTCAGTCCTTCAGCAATATCACTCATAAATACATTGAACACCCCGCTAATCACCTTCCTTTCATCCGAGTGAGCTCCATGTACCATCACCTTCTGATCCAGTTTACCATCTTGGGACCCATCCCCAAGCTACTGAGTTTATTGACAAGCCTCCTATGAGGAACAGTATCAAAGGCTTTGCTGAAATCCAGGTAGATGACATCCATCGCATGCCCCTGATCTAGTTCCTTGGTCACCGAGTCAAAGAACTCAATCAGATTTGTTTGGCAAGACCCTCCTTCAGTAAAACCATGTTGCCTCGGATCTTGCAACCTGTTGGTTTTGAGAAAGTTCACTATTCGCTCTTTCAGGAGCGCCTCCATTACTTTTCCCGCCACCGAGGTAAGGCGCACGGGTCTGTAGTTTGACAGTTCTTCCCTGTCACCACTTTTCTGTAGAGGTACGACATCAGCCATTCTCCAGTCCTGAGGAACTTCTCCTATTTCCAAGGATCTGTTGAAAACATCCTTTAACGACCCTGCAAGAACCTGTCTGAGCTCTTTCAGTATCTGGGGATGTATCCCATCCAGTCCCATGGCTTTGTCCACTTTCAGTTTAGCAAGTTGTTCCAACACCTTGTCTTCTGTGAATGGTGTGGTATCTACTTCATTCCCATTTTTATATTTGGGAGTCACAGCTGGTCCATCTCCAGGAGTTTCTTTAGTAAAAACAGAGCAGAAGTATTTGTTTAGCAATTTCGCTTTTTCTATGTCACTTTCCACAAGACCTTTCCCAGCACTTCTGAGTCCTGCAATTCCAACTCTGATCTTCTTCCTTTCCCGAATATACCTGAAGAAAGTTTTGTCGCCACCCTTAACATCTTTAGCCATCTTTTCCTCTGCCTTTGATTTTGCTATCCTTATTTCTTTTTTTGACTCTTTGAGTTTGATCCTGTATTCATTTCTGTGTTCTTCTGTTTGCAAGCTTTTGAATTTTGTGAAAGCTGTGTTTTTTGCCTTTATTTGAGCAGCCACTTCTTTGGAAAACCAAATAGGTTTCTTTCTCCTCTTGTTTTTATTTATTTTTTTACATATTTATCTGTTGCCCCTTTTATTGCCACCTTTAGTTTAGCCCATTGCAATTCCACTTCCCTTATCTCCTTCCACCCTGTCATCTCCTCCTTTAGGTACTCGGCCATTTTATTGAAGTCAGTGTGTTTGAAGTTTAGGACTTTGAGCTTGCTATGCTTGGCCTTTATCTTGGCTTTTATCTCAAACCACACCGTGTGATGATCGCTGTTGCTCACAGGGGCACTCACGCAGACATTCAACACGCTATCACCGTTGGTGAACACTAAATCCAGCATTGAGCTTGCCCTGGTTGGTTCCATGACCATTTGTTTAAGTGATGCATCTTGGTGAGCATCTACAATTTTTTTGCTTCTTTCCAGATGTGCAGAAGGAGTTATCCAATCCACATCAGGTAGATTAAAGTCACCCAAAATGATCGCTTCCCCCTTTTTGGCTATCTTGGCAGTATCTATAATCAATTTGTTATCTATCTCTTCAATTTGAGTCAGAGGTCTGTAGACTACGGCAGTATGGATGACAGTGCCATCTCCTCTTTCCAACACAATCCAGAGCGCTGCTTCTTTTCCCCATGTCCCCTGCATTTCAGTAGCTTTAATATTGCTTTTGACATACAAGGCGGCTACTCCTCCTTTTCCATTTTCTCTGTCTCTTCTGAATAGATTATAACCAGCTATGGCTATATTCCAATCATGCGATTCATTAAACCATGTTTCTGTAATGGCCACATTGTCCAAATCCATTTCCACTATTAAGGCTTCCAGGTCCGGAACTTTGTTGGCTAAGCTACGAGCATTTGTGCTCATTGCTTTCCAGTATTTACCTGGCTTGTGTGTATTTTGCATAGATTTTGTTCTGCCCACATCTTCCCACTTGTTTTTGATGTGTGGTTTAAAAGAGTGGCTGTTTCTGATGATGATCTGCTTTTGCAGGGGGTGGCATACAGGTCTTGACCTTTCCCATCCGTCACCCCCTTTTTGTAGTTTAAATGCATATCCACATACTGCCTGAATTTTTCACTTAAGATTCATTTCCCTGCGACAGAGAGATGTAGTCCATCAGCACAGTATAGTCTCTTGTTGGTCCATCTGTTTCCCCAGTCACCAATAAATTTGAATCCTTCTTGTTTGCACCAGGTCTGGAGCCATGTATTAAAGCTGTTAATGCGATGCAGCCTTTTTGTCCCCTTAACCAAGAACAGGCAGAACCTCTGAGAATGCAACAGTGTTAACAATGGGCTTGAGTTTCTCTCCCAGAGATTGGAAGTCCTTTTGGACTGTAGAGACACTGTTTCTAGCCAGGTCATTTGTGCCCAAGTGGATAACATCATCAAGTTTGGAGTGTTCACTTTTTGTGCTAAGTGCTTCAACAACTTGGTTTGTATTCCTGCTGGCTGTCGAGCCTGGTAGGCACATGACTATCTTCTCTCCTTTGAACTGTGTTCCCAAGTTGGTGCCTCTGATAATGGAATCTCCAAGTAGTAGTAGTTTTCTGTTTGGTGAGGTTTTCTTCATAGTCCTCAGGATTCATCCTTGCTTTCTGCCAAAGGTGGTTTTGCCTTACTTCATTTAAACCAGTCAGTTTATCTTCCTATATTCTTCCCTAGGCCTCATGCCTCCAGTGCAGAAAGGAATCTTCACACATTGGATTGTAAAAGAGCCTTGGCTTTTTATCTCCAAAGAACTAAGCCACATAGAAAATCTTCTCAGCTTTTTGTGTCTTTTGACTCTAGTCATTTGGGACTTCCAGTTTCTAAAAGAACTCTGTCAAATTGGATTGCAGATTGCATATCCTAGACATATCGGAGTACAGGACTTTCTCTCAAAGGCCATGTCACGGCTCACAACGTGAGAGCAATGGCAGCCTCAACTGCTAACCTTCATTCTGTCTCTATTGATGACATCTGCAAAGCAGCCACTTGGACTTCGGTACATACCTTCACAGCCCACTATTGCTTAGACAAGGACTCCCATCGGGATGCCTCGTTTGGCCAGGCTTTTCTACAACATCTCTTCCATACTTAATACAACTCCTACCCACCATCCACAGTTTGGATGCCTAAGGTTCATGGGAGGAAGCATGACCCATCTCGCCTGTGTTCGCAGCTAGCTGGGGTCACCCCTTGGCATCTTTCAGCTGGAGAGTCCCCATATGTGAAGACTACATTTCTGCTTGTTCCCGGAGATAGCGTAGTTACTCACCTGTAACAGGTGATCTCCGGGAACAGCAGGAATTTAGTCTTCACAACCCACCCACCTCCCCTAGGAGTTTGTCTCTATCTCTCTCTTTCTCTACTTCCTTTGGTCTCAGCTATAAACTCAACTGAAGTGAGAGAGGTACAGAGGCGGGAAGGCGGCAATCATGCGCTGTGGGATGCTCCCAAAAGCTTTCCTATTGGACACTGGGGAGCGTTCCCGTGTGGGCTCCGTCAGTGCCGACGATACCCATATGTGAAGACTAAAATTCCTGCTGTTCCCGGAGATCACCTGTTACAGGTGAGTAACTACGCTTTCTCCAGGGACAAGCAGGAAGTCAGCCCTCCCATATGGGTGACGTCGGCGCCAACGGAGCCTTCGCGGAAGCATCTTCCCAACTTTCAAAGAAAGCTTTTTGGAAATGCCACCATGCATGCGTGGTCCCTTCCCGCCCAAGGGTACCATCTTGCTAAGTCTCCTTTTTTTCCCCAGATTCCAACAGATGTTTCGTTTTTTTCCCCCAGAAAAAGTTGATTAATTCGTGTGAAAAATACCCTTTTCTTTCTCCGGTTGCGACCGGTCCCTTTCCCACTTCTGAGCTTGCTTACCCCAGCATCGCATCTCAGAACCATTCTAGGTTTTTTACTCCAGCATGATTTGCACCTTTTTCCATTCTCCTGCCTCTTTGAGGGTCTTCGACCTTGCTGGGGTAATTTTTCCCCCCATTGGCCAGCGAGTTCAAGAAGTGTGATCGGTGCGCAAAAAATATGCCACTAACCGAAACACACAATTGCTGCCTCCAGTGTCTAGGGGCTGACCATGACCTGGAGGTCTGTGCTCTCTGTAAAAGATGTCCGCAAAGGCCATCCAGCATTGTCAGCAGAAGCATGACTATATCTGCCACAGGTCAGACTCTTATCCCAGTAGCCTCACACTTCAAGGCCCCGCATGGGTCCTTAGAGTTGTGTAATGCCCCCACGGCGCCTGACCGGGACTGTGGACACTCTGACAAGGGTTTGCTGGAGCAGGAACACAAAAAGAAGAAGAAATCCTCAAGAACCTCATCCTGGGTCTGACACGCAGGGCAAGTTCTGCACCAGGTCCCGCAGCCCGTGGAGAGAACTCAAGAAGTCGGAGTGGGGCGGCCAGCAAAAGTTCCCTGAACAGATGCAGAGGCTTCCAGCAACAGGTCCCAGACTCCCAAGGCCTGTCTCATTGAGGACTCCCTCTCCTCACCAACGCTGGACCTGGTGACTCCAGTGTCTGTGTAGATGGCAGCACCTCCTGAGTGTGAAACCAGGATGATGGCTTTAGAGTGCAGTTTCACTGCCTTTCTTGCCACACAGCAGGCGCCGATGCCCACCACTGCCGATGCATCCGCCAAGACCTTGGGGACCTTGTTATCGAGGACTCACCAGCGAGCGCTCATGGCTCTGGCCACGTAACTGTTGCGGGCCACCGAGCCCCTGACCTGGGTCCTGCACCCCAGGCCCGGTTGGTCATCGTGTCCTCCACTGACTACTCCAACTGGGAGTCTGAGGATGAAGCATCCCCAGAGACATAGAAGTACCGCGACCTCGCATCAAACCAGTCACCCCTGATGTTGTGGCGTCGGTCCCTGCCTTAAGACACATCGTTTCTCTAGTTTCTTCAGGATATGTTGAAGGCTTTGTCCTTTAACATGGAGTTGGAGCAAGACCCTCACACAGAGGAACTTGAAATCCTCCATTATGAGGCCCCACCGAAGGAGGCCCTGACGGTTCCTGTTCTCACCATCCTCAGGCGGCTCCTCCTTCGCATGTGGGAAACAATGGCATTGGTATCCATAGTCAGCCGACATCTGGACATCATGTACAGTGAGGCCCTGGCTTCTGAAAGTCGCAACTATCACACACCTCCATGGCTGTGGTGTCGACTATGTGCCGGCAAGAGAGCCAGAAGAGACACTCCTCCGTGCTCCTGACCTCGGGACCTATGGCGACCTCGTTTGCAAGCTTGCGCTCTGTCCCTATGGCAGACATCTGTGAGTCCTGACAGGACAGTGCCAGGCTGCACTTCGTACTCTCTTTGGGGTCTAGGCAGTGCCTACCCTCCAACCATTCTGTGTTCAAGCTACCAAAGTGATGGTTCTCCCTGGACTCGGGGGTCCTTAGAGTCTCTCCTCAGACTCGCTTGCAGCTGCTGCGAGCTTCGCCGTATTTTTCTACAGGTTCCTGGTAGCATGTAGCTGGGGAGTCCCATATGTGAGGACTGACTTCCTGCTTGTTCCTGGAGAAAGCATAGTTACTCACCTGTAACAGGTGTTCTACAGGGACAGCAGGAATCAGTCCTTAAATCCCTCCCTACCTCCCCGTGAAGTTGCTATATTTTGCCATCTTCTTTTGATTGGTTCTAGCTATGTCATCTGACTGAGCAAGATGGCACCCTAGGGCAGGAAGGGGACCACGTATGCATGGTGGCATCTACCAAAGGCTTTCTTTGAAAGCTGTGGTGATGCTTCCACGAGAGCTGCATCGGCGCCGATGTTACCCATATGTGTGAGGACTGATCCCTGGAGAAAACCTGTTACAGGTGAGTAACTATGCTTTGTGTATTGAAGCAGACTAACATAGCAAGCATGCTGCTTTATATGAACTATTGCCACAAATTGGTATTCACAAGAAGATTTTCCTTCCCTTTGACAAACTCTGTTCTTTTGTATTTATAATTATTAGTTCACACAAAACAAAAGAGCTGAATAGAGATGATATCTTTTCCATATACCTAAATAAAGTTTAAAAATATACAGTTTTCGGGATAGCTGCTTGGGCTGTGTGAATCTTAGTAATTATGAAAGATATTTATGCAAAAGTTAAGTATTTAAAAATGAAAATATGCAAAAACTGTGAAGAAGAATGTTACATACCAGATGTTAGACAATAATCTCACGAAGACATCACATCAGATTCATGACTGCCATGGTATGCACAGACCCATTTGGAGAAACTGCCCCTCTCCAAAGTGTTAGCAGTAAATTTGAGAGACTGAGATCATATTTCACAAGACCTGGCTTTGGAGTCAGGGTTCATTACTGTTACGATATGCACAGAATTAAATTATTCCATCAAATATAGACACTGAAAATACTATAGCAGTCACCACATAAACTTCTTTAGGCAAAATATGTAAGAGGAAGAAATTCTCAGAGCATGTTAGTAATATTGCTTATCTATATCCACAAGAAACCCCTTACAAGGGCATTCAGCAGTTAAAGGGACCATTCAGAGGTTTAAAAAAATACATTTCATAGCCATATATCGAATGCCTTAAATAAATCTAAGAGAACACTTAGCTTTGCATATCTTTACATACTATTTCCACTAAACATCCAATGGTGACCAGCTTTTCACATTCTGCTACATCAGGGGTGTGACCTAAAACCTCTGATATGCCATACCAGGTCAAACCAAAGGTCAGTCAAGTCCAGTATCCTGATTCCAACAATGGTCAATCCAGGTCGCAAGTACCTTTCATGTTCCCAAAACATGGTGGCTTGTTTACAAAGCTGCGTTAGCGGTTTCCGATCGTTATTGGAGCCACGGCCCCATTGAAATCAGTGGGGCCGCGGCTCCGATAACGATCGGAAACCGCTAACGCAGCTTTGTAAACAAGTCCCATAGACCGATTCCATGTTGCTTATCTCAGGGGTAAGCAGTGGATTTCCCCATCCTGCTTTAATTTATTTGTTTAGCAAGGTTTATATACCGCTTTTCGCTTGGTCAAAGCAGTTTACATGGAACAATAGGACATCATTCGGTTTACATTTTTTTTTTTTTTTTTAATGCTGTCAAGTCGATGCTGACTACTGGCGACCCAGCTGCCTCTGGGTTTTCTTGGCAATTTATCACTGGAAGTAGATTGCCAGGCCTTTTCTTCCGAGGCAATGGAGGGTAAAGTGACTTGCCCAAGGTCACAAGGAGTGCCAGTGGGAATTGTACCCTTGGGTACTAGGCAGTTGCTCTAACCACTAAGCTACTCCTCTGTTTATATAGAACATATTAACTATATACAGTGAACACTGGGTAAGAATTAGAACGGTTATATACAATGTGTGAATATTCCACTGTTTTATCTTTTGCTTGAATCATCTTCATTAAGTAATAGTGGATGGGAGGGGGGCAGTGGTTATGTTGTAGGATGGACTTTTCTGCCTGGAACTTGTCCCAGACCTCTTTTAAGCCCAGCTACACTTTTACTACATTCTTCAGCATCAAATTCCAGAGTTTGATTACGTGTTGAATGAAAAAATATTTTCTCTGATTAATCTTAAATGTGCCACATTGTAACTTCATTGCGTCTCCCCTAGTCTTTTTCTACTTTTTGAAGGAGTGAACAACCGACCTATGTTTATCCATTCCACTCCACTAATCACTTGATAGACAGGAAAGCGCACAGACACTTGAAATAGACTGTGCCAGTAGTTGTGCAGGAAGGGACCTCATGAAACACTCAATAGAGACTATGTGGCATGTTTAGAAAACATCACGCTGGTAATGCATGTTTGGGCTGCATTTTTAGCATGGAGGGGTAAGCGCTAACTTCAGGGAGTGTGCGTTTTCATCCCCTTGCAGCTACCACGGGCCCTAGATGTGGTACTGCGCAAGCCATCATTTTAGGTGTACTTAATGCCACCCATTGAGTTAAGTGCACTCACGCTAATGGCAATAAGCACGGTTATTGTGGGCTACTAATGCCTGTGCTAGCAGTGCCTTTTGCCGGTGTTCCACCCAGTTCCTGTCCCAATGCGTCTACCAGAGTAGCATGGGAATTTTAGTACGGCTCGCAAAAAGTGCACTAAACCCCGCACCACTGAGTAGTGCACTTTAGTAAATATGCCTCTATGTGAGAGTTAGCGTTTTAAAGATGTATTTTCCTCAATAGGTAAAGAAATATTGGGAGGTGAGTGGCATGAGAATGAATGTGTAACATGGGTAGAAGGGACTTTGTGGAGGATGGATGAGATTGGAGGAGTCTGGGATGTGGAAGTCTTCGGGGTTGGTTAGGGTGGATGTGGGGAGAGAGCTGGTTATTTTTATTTATATTTATTTTTTATTTGAGCACATTTTTATACCGCTCCTTCCAGTGATCAGCAGCGGTTTACATCTAACAATTAACTCTGCATAGATTTAGCAGTTACATAAAACTGTAGGATAATAACATTAGAACATTAGGATAACTCAATAAGTAGAACAATAATAACTGTATACATAAAACTGTAAGATAATAACATTTGAACATTAGGATAGTTCAATAAATAGAAAAAAACTGTATACATGAAGTAATGTCAAACATACATGTTATATAATTAACTATATACATTATTTGTGAACGATAGTATAGGTAGATTTTTATTTGATTCTCCGTGGATTTGAAGTTTCTAACTGGTAAAGGTGTAAAAAATCTCTGACAAGTTGATTTAGTCCTAGAATTACTTTGTTATTTCTGTCAAATTGAAATATTCTTGGAATAGATGTGTTTTAAGGCTCTTACGGAATGATATGAGATCTTTGTTAGCTCTTAAGGTGTCTGGGAGTTTGTTCCATTGTGTTGGAGCAGTGTATGTGAATGCTCTATTACTGGTGAATGCCTTTGATTTGCAAATGGAGAGGGGGTTTGTAGTGTATTTAGGTTGCGTGTTCGTCTTTTCCTGTTGGTGTTTTGTGATTTTATGAGTGTGGCAAGATAGGATGGGGCATAATTGTTTATTAGTTTGAATGTAGTGATAATTATTTTGTTCCTGATGCGTGCATGTATAGGTAGCCAGTGAAGTTCTCTTAGGATAGGTGTGATGTGATCTGTGAATGGTACGCCCATTAGAAAGTCCGATAGTTCTAGGATGTTTCGTAAGGGCTGTAGGGTTCTTAGTTTGTAGAAAATGGTTCTATTTAGAATTCTTAGGTGGGTTTCCATGTTAAGTGTCCTATCTAGGGTGACACCTAGGTACTTTAGTTTTTGTTTAGTGTTATAAGTTGTATTATTTAGTATGATTGTGGGGGGGGGAGGGTGTTTAAACTCCGGGTTTTTATAGATAAACATTACTTCAGTTTTTTTGTGATTGATAAGCATATTGTTTTGTTGGAGCCATTGTTGTGCTTCATTAAGGCATTTTTCTAAGTGACTGTAATCTGGGTTATATATATCCATTTGAGTATAAAGCATTATATCATCTGCATAGAGATGATAGTCAAATTTTGTGTTTTTGGAATATTGTGCAGATTGGTCTTAGATATAAGTTAAATAATATAGCGGATAATGCTGAGCCCTGTGGGATACCTTGTGTCTGAGGGAAGGTATTGGATAGGTTTTTATCAAAGTAAACTTGTTGTATTCTGTTTGATATATAAGACGAGAACCAGTTTAGGGGGGTTCCATTTATACCTATTGTTTCTAATCTTTCAATGAGGATCTTATGATTCACTGAATCAAAGGCTGCAGTTATGTCGATGAAAATTAGGACAAACATTTTTTGCAGTTTTCAATGCCTTTATAAAGTTTGTCAAATAATACTAGAAGTAGTGTTTCTACTCCATGTGATTGTCTGAAACCATATTGTTGAGCATCTAGTGCATTTGTGTTATCTATGTGGTCTTGCAATTGGTATTGTACAGATTTTTCAATGATTTTGGCTATAAAAGGTATACTTGATATGGGTCTGTATGAGGATGGATCTGCATTGTTTAGTGATTTGTTTTTTAGTATTGGTCGTATTAGAGATCTTTTTAGTTCTGTTGGCATATTTCCTTGTATTAGAGATTGGTTTACAATATTTAGTATTATGGGTGAGATTTCTGCTTTAATATTCTTGATCCAGTCTACTGGACATGTGTCAAGGGGGGATGTGGTGGTGTTTGTTTGTGATGATGTTGAGAAGTTGTCTGTTATCTATTGGGTAAAAGTTTTCCCACTCTATTGTGAGGTTAGTATTTTCTGTTACCCTTTGGAGTATGTTGTTTTCAATTTTATGGGAGATTTTTTCTTCGCTAGTGTTTAATTTTTTAGAATAGTGATCAGCCAGTGCTTGAGCATTTATAGGATAATTTGAATTTAACATCTTTTGGGGGTTTAGTGAGTGATTTTACAAGCTCAAATAATTCCCTTGGTTTATTTAAAGCATTAGTTAGTTTTTTGGTGTGATAATTCTTTTTTGCCGTATTTACTATTTCTTTATAGGATTTAAGTAGTGATAAGTATTTTGGTCTCAGTTGATTTCCTAGCTCTCCATTTTTCTTCCATTTTTCTGAGATCTTTTTTTGCTTTAGCTATTTCTGCTGTGTACCAAGGTTCAGACTTTTTTCTTGGTTTATTGTTTTCATGGGAGGCGATTTTAGATGTTTGTTTAGAAACTGTTTCAATTCCGTTGTTCCATTGTTTTATCAAGTCTTCCAAGTTTGAGGTTTCTGTTTTTACATGTGAAAAGATCGCATTTATTAATGTGTCTTTATCTGGTTTTTTAAACAAGCTTTTATGTGTGTTATTAATAGATTCTATATTGTGTGATTGCAATGGTATTTCAAATGTGAATTGTATAAGATGATGGTCTGACCATGGTACTTGTGTTATTTTTGGTGTTGTACTTGTTACTGTGGTGTTAAAGTATTTCTTGGGAAGAAACACTACGTCCAAGGTATTTCCCTTGTCATGCGTGGGAGTTTGGATTATTTGTTGGTAACCCATTTGATCCATGGCTTCACTAAATGCAGTAGTTTGTGTGGTATTAAGTAAAGCAAGGTTTATATCGCCCAGTATCATCTGATACTTTTTTAATGGGGTTTTGCATATTGCTTCAAGGGCTGATGCTAATGCTTCATGTTTTCCAGAAGGTGGTCTGTAAATGAGGGAAATAGCAAAGGTTTTGTTTTCCACTTTAAGGATATCTATTCCTTCGAGTGACTTTTGGGCAGTACAGGTTAGGTTTAGATTTTTTCTTGCTATTATTAGTACTCCACCACCTTTTCCTTTGTTACGGGGGCAGTTAAATATATTGTATCCTGGTGTACTTAGTGTATTGAGGGGGACTGTGTCCGACGGAGCGAGCCTTGTTTCTGTGATGCATAGTAGATCTGGTTTTTCATCAGTAATAAGGTCCTGTATTATGTGTATCTTGTTTTTGATAGACCTGGTTTGAGGGGTTAGCGTGTTAGACTTAGTGTATGTAATATTATGGGTAGGTTTGATTGTGATTAGTCTTGAGCGAGATTTCGTTACCTTTGGATTGGATTGGGGTGAATTATGTTTGGGTTTATATGGAATCCACTGGGTGAGTTGTGGTATTTGGTATATGTGCATGTTGCTTGGCGGTGAGAAGATGGGATACGTGTGTAGGTATGCTTGAGATGTTTTTGTAAGTATGATGACACACAGCAGGGTGATAAGAAGTATATTTCGGAATTCCATCTTTATCTTTTGTGGGTAGGATCTTATTTGTGTGTTGCGAGAAATAAGTGTATTAGGGTCCTATTTGTATGATCTGGTATGATATAGAGTTTAGGTCTTGTTATCTTTAAGTGTCCTAAGAGTGTTATTATTTGAATCAGTAGTAGGGGAAAACCACAAACTCTCTTGGGAGGGCACGCTGCTGTTTATAGGTTACTGGCAAATTACTGACGAGGTCGTTAGCGACAATACAATGGAGATTAGAGTTGATAGGGCTACTGGCGACAGTATCAAGTTATACAAGCAGTGATAGGTTACTGGTACTGGTAGCAGTAACTGTTACTAACTTATAGGATTACTGGTTAGACAGTGAGGGCTGAGTGAGTAAGGGCGAAGGGCCCTCTCGATCGAACAGAGCAAGGGAGCGGGCCAGGTAAGCTCCTCCCTGCTCCCTCGCCCCAAGGCCAATCGGGCTGAAGACCGCAGCAAATAAAGAAGCGTGTCATAGGTGCGTCTGCGCCCCTTAGGCGGAGGCTTTTGGTAAAAGATCTTCCCACAGCTTAAAGCCGAACATCAGGAGAAAACCACACGATTACAGCCATAATGCCATCAATCTACTACCGCCTCTCAAACCACCTGAGACATCATGCAGAAGAAAATTTCAGCATCCTAACTAAGACCACAGGACTTCAGATCGCCTGCCCTAACAACCTCTACCTTTCTGGTAAGCTACCGCTGCCCAGCTAAACATGAGACCACACATTTTCATACATCACATGGTGATAACCCTTGAGCTGCTTATCCTCATAACTTCTGCTCAGATGCGTATGATGCATGGTAACACTATCCCAATTCTCTACAGACCAAATCTCCTGCACAACATAACAGCAGACTCATTCAAATCAATACAGATGAGCTCCAGTCCTCAAACACCGGACCCAAACAGCAGAATTATCCACTCAAATGTTCACTTATTAATGCATGCTCAGTTCTCAACAAAACTCAAACCCTTGCAGACCATATACAAAACACAGACATCGACTTAATGTGTATTACGGAAAGCTGGATCACAAGCTCAGACAATATTCTCCTCAACCAGATGCTTACACCCAACTACGTGTTGTTTAACTGTCCCAGAACAGACTGAAGAGGAGGTGTGTTCATTCTGTCAAGCACCTGAACTTCTCCATAGTCAGCTCCCAGTCCTTACAAATGTGGACTACCTAATTATTTTCAACTGTGAACACACTATATGTCTAACATATAGAAAACTCACAATCAACACTGATGATCTCACTACTCTGCTAGATGAGGTATGCACACATACAGCATCAAAAAACCACTTCATCCTCATGGGGGACCTTAACCTCCCAGCTACTACAACAAAGCAAGCAAGTGCATTCTTGAACGCTATTGAAGCACTGCTATTAACACAGATAATTGACACACCTACTCACTGCTAAGGATCCCTCTTTGGCCTCATTTATACCCAACACACTGCACAAAACTGATCTCAATATCCAAATTGATCTTGTGCCTTGGTCCGATCATGCTATGATATCATTCAGTCTGCCGGTCAGTATTCACTTACCCAATATATCACAACAACAATTTTGATAACGGTTCAATGCATTCAGCCCACAACAGTTCCTAGATGAGGTCTCTTCGATTTTAGATGCCAACATAC
This sequence comes from Ichthyophis bannanicus, assembly GCA_033557465.1. NCBI lineage: Eukaryota > Metazoa > Chordata > Amphibia > Gymnophiona > Ichthyophiidae > Ichthyophis > Ichthyophis bannanicus. The sequence continues at coordinate 59,050,677 of CM066042.1, read as the reverse complement.
ATGATCTGGACAGTTTCATCAACTCATGGAACTTAGTAATTAATGATGCAGCAACATACAAGGGAAAACAATTAACAAATCATCCCAAATTCACCCCCCCCCCCCCAGTACTCCAGGAATTTTGTCCAGCTCAGATGAAAGCTCAGACTGCTAGAAAGAAAGTGGAAACGATCACAGGATTCAACTATCAAGCAACAATTCCATATGTCCGAGAGAACTATTCTCAATTGTGTCCAAATTGACTAGTGATCCCAACTCATCCAACGCAACAAACACGAAAATGCAACTTGACCCACAGGAGGTGGCTGACTTTCTCTCTAACAGGCACAGACCAACAACGCCATAGCACTATGACCCACCACAACAACGGGACAAAACAGATGAAATTCACTTATGGCACATCTTCAATCGAATTTCCAAGAGAGAACTCGCAGACATCAATAGGATCAATATCACAACATCACCATTGGATCCATGTCCAATCTCATGTGTAAAATCCCTTTGCAATGAGTTCACTCAATCTATCCTAAAAAAGAGTCCAAACATCCCTCTCACAAGATTACCTACCCCCAGTGCTCAAACAGGCATCAATTCAACCTACACTAACGAAACCTTCAGGCACAACTTTTCCCAGCTCTTACAGACCAATCACCAGTATCCCATTCCTTGCTAAAATAATTGAGAAAGCTGTACAAAAACATCAAGATCATCTTGACTCTTATGCTCCATTGGACCTGCAACAGCACAGCTTTCACCCTCAGCATGGCTTTAACACGCTATTCACGGATCTCTTCAACCAGCTCATCATAGGCCTGGACAAACCTCGACAAGGATATGTGTTGATCTTCCTAGACATCAGTGCAGCGTTTGACTCGGTAGCACATCACACCATGATACGCAGACTTAAAAACATAGGTCTGATCGACTGCACCTTAAAATGGTTTACATCCTACCTCTCAGAACCATGCAAGTAAAAGTCTGAACCAGCATCTTCAAACCATTCAACCTAACACAAAGTATCCCTGTAGGCTCAGCCCTGTCTGGCTTATTATTCAACATATACATACAGCTTATCTGCAACCTATTAAAAAAATTGAACATACACTTTCACCTCTACACAGATGATATCATGTTCTACATGCCATTCAATACCTGCAATCCGGATTTCACTATCATATCGGATGTTTTCTCTGCTGTCACAAATCTCCTTGCCAACCTTAATCTTACAGTGAACAAAAACAAAACCGAAGCATTACTGATATTCGGAGACCAAAATTTCAAACCACCAGACAAGCTCACATTAAATAATGCTGAAATTACCATAAAAAGGAAATCAAGTACCTTGGCATAATGATAGACTGCAATCTTAACATGACTGCACACATAAGGAATGCAGCTAAAACAGCATACTAGAAGCTTAGGCTCCTCAAACCTCTGCGCCTTCTCCTTCAAGACAACGACTTCAGATCAGTTTTTCAAGCAGTCATTATACCCCACCTTGACTACAGTAATGTCCTCTATCTAGGCTTGACAAAACAGGTGCTATACCCATTCTAGCTAGTACAACACACAGCCGTCAGAATCCTAACAGGAAAATCAAGTCATCAACACAACTCCAATACTCAAAAGCCTGAACTTGGCTCCCAGTTGCCCAACGGATCAAACATAAAACTATAATTACCATCTACAAAATTCTCAATAACCTCTCTGCCACATTTCTCAAGGATCAAATCACAAGAACATCCATCCATGACAAGACCAAGAAGAACTGTAACCCACAATCTCCTGGCCATCCCTCCGCTCAAGACAAAATGCTCACAACAAACAAGCAACAGGACCTTCTTGATATATGTCCCCATGATCTGGAACTCTCTACCCGAAACCATTAGATCTGCACAGTCCACCAAAGATATGAAGAAATTACTAAAAATGCACCTTTTCATAGAACATTTTGGGCCAAATGACATTACATAAGTTAATATACAATAACCACCAATGATCTGTTAACTTAAACATAACCCCATATTTATCTCCAAGTTGTATACCCCTTGTTTTATGTAAATCAAATCGCCAGAGGTATGTTTCTGCCGTTCACTGTAAACCACTTTGGTATAAAAGCGGTAAAATAAATAAATTGCCATAATTCTTAGTGAGGGTTATGGGGTAAGGATGATAGGCTATTGGTGTCGGGGATGGTTCAAATATCAATGAGAAGTGCATGCTATCTCTAGGAACAAGCAGGAATGTAGTCTTCACATATGGGTGATGTCGGTACCGAAGGAGTTCCCCAGCAGCCAATAGGAAAGCTTTTGGGAGTATCCCACTGCACCTGCGTAGCTGCCTTCCCGCCTTTCCAGCTCTCCCTCCTCAGTTCTTCATTTTTCGCGGAGCTGACAAGAAGCAATTCCTGTCACTGCAGAAAATTTATGTTGTTCATATTTTTTGTGGTTGCGTCTGCCTTCCCGTTGACGCTGGTACCGACTCCCATCGGTGCTTTCTTTTCTTTCTTTCTAAAAAAAAAAAAAAATTTCTGTGAGGGAAAGAATTATTCTTTCCTTTTGGTACATTGATGCCATCTTAGACTTAGGCCTTCCTTTTTGTCACAGTCAAAATGGAAAAAACACCCAGTGGTTTTAAGAAGTGTTCCAAATGTGGCGGTACCATTTCGGCCACAGACACCCATGACTGGTGTCTGAAATGCTTAGGGCCGGATCATCAGCCGTCAGAATGTCCTCTTTGTAGGAAGATGACAATGAGTGGCCTACAGAATTGAGCTCAAAAGCTGGGCACCCTCTTTTCCTTCGATGCAATATCTTTAGCATCAATGTCATTGAGAGCTTCATCATTCTCCCAAGGATCTCAGGTATCAAAACCTAAGTCTTCATTGAAGGTTGGCTGGCTGGCCCTCCGAGGGTAGATCTCCTCCTAAGTATTGAGATGCCTCGGGTGTTGCCCTGGAGGGGGATACACTGGCCAAACAACCCCTGCAGGAGGACCTTCCCTCCAAAGCTTTAGTGGGGTCCCAGGATGCTCCTGAGGCCTCCACCTCTGGAGAGCTCCTGCTGCCATGCTCAGGGATCGTGGCCCATAATTCTGGTACCAATACCCAAGCACCAGCAAGCTCCATGGATCTATGTATCCTGGCCATTGAGCAGAGCTTAGCGGCCTTACTGGCGGCCTCAGGACCAGTAAAACCTTTACAATCTGTTCTGCAGGCGTCAGTACCGGCTTCGGCACCGATACAACCTGCATCAACTTTTGTGTCGCTTACCATGCTACTGCCCATGTCAGCCATTGAATCCATTTCTAAGGTTCCGGCACCGCAAGCCTCGGCTACCGGGTTTGATTGGTACCGAGATTGTGCAGAGCCGGGAAAACCCTGCCTCTTGATACTTTCAGTCTTTGGATTCCGATTCATGATGAATTGGTCAATACCCGGGACATGAGAACTATCCCGGAAGACCCATCTCCGTCTCCACAGCGTCGCATGTCCCCTCCAGAGGACATGTCTCTTCAAGACTGTATTCGTGATGTTGCTAGGGGTCTATGCATAACAGTGACATCGGAGAAAGAGCCTAGGGCTGAAGAACTTAAAATTCTTCAATACCCTACAGCCTCGAAGGAGGCTGCTATGCTCCCTATCCATCGGATACTTCACGACTTTATGCTTCTTATGTGGGAGATACCCCTTACCATTTCTCCCCATACCCGGTGACTTGATACCAGGTACCGGAGTGTCCTGGTTTCCAAAAGACACAATTGTGGTGGAATCAGCAGTGCATCAAATAAAGAGTGCTAAGACACTTTCCTCGAACTCGAAACCTTTGGTCGACGTTGTTTTCAGGCCTCCATGTTATCGGCCAGGATCAGTTCAGGCATATTCTATATGGGTATGTTCCTTAGAGAAGTGACAGGATTTGGCGTTAATGGCTCCTCTTCTCCCCGATGACAAGAGCAGATTATCTCATCCTTATAAAGCAAGCTCAGAATGTTGCAAAGTTTGTTAACAGAGCAACGTTTGACTGTTTTGAGTGCATCAGCAAGAACTTCAGTCATCTGCATCGGTGCATGCAGGATTGCTTGGCTTCAAGCATCGGATCTTGAACAATGGGTTCAAGATAAGCTGGGTAAGATCCCTTGCAATGATGAAAACCTTTTGGCAAGGATTGGCAAGACAAAGCCTCTCAGTTAGAATCTGAGAGCACTACCCTCAATAGGCTATCTAGATCTACTGCCACCCCAGCTAGGAAAAAAGCAGAAAAGAAAGCTTTTTTCAAGTACTGTCCTGCTGTTTAGTGTCAATATCATGCTCCTCATAAGGGGCAGCAACCATCAAAGCAACAAAAAAAGGCTCAGACTCCTAAGTCACAGCCTTCTCAGCAGACCGAGCCTCCTCAGGGTCTTTGACTCCTTTCTAGAGAACATAGCAGCTCTGCCTCTGGAGATTCCAGATCCTGTCCACATTCCCCCCCCCCCCCCCCGCACTCCTCCAAGAGAGTTCTGCTCTCAACCTCTCCTCACTTCTCTGTTGCTACAAGAGGTCACCATCCTTTTCTTGCAGGGTGCAATAGAGGAGGTTCCACCATCCCACCAGGGAGTGGGCTTTTATTCTCCATACTTCCTCATTCCAAAGAAAGCAGGAGGGTACAGGCCTATTCTGGACCGCCGAGAATTGAACAAGCACCTATGGCGAGAGAAGTTCAGAATGATCTCCCTAGGCACCCTTCTCCCCTATCTGCAGAGTCAGGATTGTCTCTGTTCTCTAGATCTACAGGAAGCATACACTCACATACTTATTCATTCACAGCACAGAACGTTCCTGCGCTTAATGTTTCAAGGGATTCATTATAAGTACAGAGTCCTGTTTTTCAGCCTCACCTTTTTCCCAAACGTCTTCACAAGTGCATGGCTGTAGTGGCCGCATTCCTAAGGACTCTAGGGATATTTCTCTTCCCTTACTTAGACGACTAGCTCATTCGAGCAAGCACCTCTCTAGAGGCCAGCCTATCCCTCTCGCATACCTGGCAGGTGCTACAACACTTGGGATTTATAATAAATCTTCCAAAGTCCCACTCGTTCCCTCTCAAACTCTAGAGTTTATAGGGGCTCTCCTAGACACTCAGCAATCAAAGGCATTTCTGCCCCAACTCTGCTGCGCTCGACTAAATCAGTTAGCATCTCAGCCATGCCTCAAAAGGTTTCTCACTGCTCGAGAAATGCTACAGCTTCTGGGCCATATGGCATCAACAGTGCATCATGTTCCATATGCTCGTCTTCATATGCGCACAGCGCAATGGACACCGGCATCCCAGTTGTCTCAGGCTTTGGGTCGCCTGAGAGATAAAATAGCAGTCTCTACCCTCCTAATCTTGTCTCTCCAGTGGTGGCAATCCCCAGAAAGCCACCTGGTAAGGTTACCCTTTCAGATGCTAGCACATCAGTATACCCTGATGACGGATATCTCCAGATTTGGCTGGGGAGCTCATCTGGATACACTCTCCACTCAGGGACTCTGGTCTCATCAGGAGTCACAACTCCACATAAATCTGATGGAACTCAGAGCCATTCACAATTTATTTATTTATTTTATTTCAACTTCTTATATACCGCACTCTTTGACATCAGCGCGGTTTACAGATAACATAAAGAAACCAGAACAACAGGCTGTTTGGTGTTACATATAACAGGAGTATCAACTTGGATAACATGGGAGAACTATTTACATGGAGTATATAATCTATTAACTAGATAACATGCTCGAACTATTTACATAAAATTAGCAGGAATGCTTGGAACAAGGAGAGAGACTGTGGATTGTATTAGGGTGGGGCTATTATGTTACGCTTCATGTGGGGTAGTATTTGATGAAAAGGTGCAGTTTAAGGGCCTTTCTGAACTGGGTTAGGTCGGTTATGGCGCGGAGATCAGGTGTGAGAGAATTCCAGCATTTTGGTGCGCTAAACATGAAAGCTCTGTTTGACGTTGATAGGCTGCACGTTGTTATAGCCTTTGGGGTTGTTAGTGAGTTTAATGCTGCCTGTCTCCTATTTCTGTTTGATAGGACGGTTTGGATGAGTTTAGAAAGTGATGTGGACGATAAACCATTTATGGCCTTAAAAGTGAGAATAAGGGTTTTGAATGTAAGTCTTCCGTGTATAGGGAGCCAATGGAGCTGTTTGAGGATAGGTGTGATGTGTTCATTTTTGGGTGCTCTTAGAAGAACCCTGGCAGCGGTGTTCATGGCAAGCTGTAAGGAGCTTACGGTAGATTGTGGGAGTCCTTGTAGAATGGAGTTGGCGAAGTCGAAATGCGGTAGTATCAGAGCTTGGTAGATGGTTCTGAAGTCTTCGTGGTCTAGTAGGGGACGTAGGTGTCTGAGCGTGCATATTTTGAAGTACACAGATTTCACGATATTGTTTGTGTGATTTCATATCGAGCCTATGGTCTAGTGTGACTCCGAGGTATTTTATTGTTTCCTTGGTGCCTAGGTCAGCTCCCTTGACACTTATATGTGGTGGTGGAGTGAAGTTGGGGTCTCTTGTGATAAAGAGAACCTCAGTTTTCTTATGCTGAATGCGGAGGTTCTGTGACAGGAGCCATTGTGAGACTGCGTCGAAGCAGTTTGTTATAGGCAATAAATCCACTTGCATTGTGGAAAATGGCATGTAGAGTAGGATATCGTCGGCGTATATCATACATTTCACATTGAAAGACCTGATGATATCGCAGATAGGCTGCATATAGATGTTGAACATGAGGGATGAGAGTGAGGACCCTTGCGGAACGCCTTGTCTTTGATGGAAGAGTTCTGATTCTCCTGTTGCAGATTTAACGTATTGCAATCTGGTATCGAGGTATGATTTACACCATTCAAGTGCTGAGTTGCAGATGCCTTTTTCTTTCAGTCGACCGAGGAGAATCTCGTGATTTACCGAGTCAAACGCTGCTGCTATATCCAAGAAGATTAGCACAACGCCTTGTCGGATGTTGTCTATGGTATTGAGAACATCATTGAAGAGAGTGGTAAGCAGTGTCTCAACGCCATGGAATTCTCTGAAGCCGTGTTGAGAATGGTCTAGAGGGGCTGCGGAGTCAATGTGGTCTTGGATTTGGCGCTGTGCCTCTTTCTCAAAGATCTTTGCTAAGAGGGGGATACTGGCTATAGGCCTGTAGGAGTCTGGCCTCTTTGGGTCTAGTTTAGCGTTTTTTAGAAGTGGCCTGATGGATGTGAGCTTTAATGCAGATGGGAAGGAGCCAGTAGTGAAGGAGAGGTTTATGATTCTTGCAATGAAGGGGCTAAATGCACACCGAAAATCCTTAATCCAAAAGGCTGGGCAGGGATCGGTCTGCGCGGTGGTCGTGTTGAGTGAGGTGATTGTGTCTTCAATGTGTTTAGAAGAAGGCGTGGTAAGTGCGGATAGGGATGTTGGGCAGGTTGTTTCGTGTATATTGTTTTTTGAGAGTTTCATCTGTCTGTAGGAGTTTTGATTGCAAGTAATCAGCGAATTCTTGCGGGTGGATATCATTATTTTGTTCAGAGGATGGTTCCTTTGATAGTGACTTAACCAGGTTGAAAAGGTCACGAGGTTTGTTCAAAGATCTCTTGAGCATATCTGAGTGGTATTGCTTCTTTCTGGTTGTGATTGCCATCTCTCAAGGTGTTACAGGACCAATGCTCTCAAGGTGTTACAGGACCATCTTCGAGACCGCACAGTTCTAGTCCAGACGGACAATCAAGTAGCCATGTTCTACTTGAACAAGCAGGATGGAACAGGCTCTTGGACCCTCTGCAGTGAGGCTCTACATCTGTGGTCCTTTGCCATACAGCATCGCATTCACCTGCATGCAGTGTATCTTCCGGGGCAAGCACAATGTCTTAGCAGACAAACTAAGTTAAGTCCTTCTCCCCCCACGAGTGGTCTCTTCATGTAGACAAAGTCTCTACATTTTTCAAATCTGGGGGACTCCAGAGATGGACCTTTTCGCAAGTCCTCAGAATGCCAAGCTTCCTCAGTTCTGCACCAGGACTCCTGCACTGCACAGCCAGCAAGTAGAGGCTTTTCACCTCCATTGGGGTCAGGGCTTCCTATATGCCTTCTCTCCCATTCCCCTAATTCCCAAGACACTCTTCAATCTCCAGAGAGACAAGGGCTGCATGTTAATCATAGCCCCACGCTGGCCACATCAACCGTAGTACCCTCTCCTTCTACGTCTGTCTCAAGCTCAACCCATAGATCTGGGGTCTGTTCTAGATCTCCTCTCTCAGGAGGAAGGGATACTGCTCCATCCCATTCCGCACTCTCTCCATTTCACAGCATGGCTGATGAAGGCATATCCTTTCAGGACATTAACCTTTCCTAGGAGGTTAAGGACATCCTCTTAACTTCTAAGAAGCCATCCACCAGGTGCTCCTTCGCCTTCAGGTGGTATAGATTTTCTCTTTGGTGTTCTCAGAAGGATCTTAACCCCTTTTCAGCTCCGGGGGGTGGACTATACTCCATATACCACATTTCACCACAGCAAGGTGGTCCTTCAGACACATCTTAGGTTCTTACCGAAGTTGTCACCTTCCACCTGAACCAGTTCATCTCACTACCAACGATCTTTTCAAGTCCTCATACCTCCCCGGCTGAGGCGAAATTGCATACTCTTGATTGTAAGAGAGCATTAAGGTCAGGCACAAAGAGAGCAGGAGGCTCTTGCTGGTCCAACAGGAAACAAGGAGGCAAGAGAATGGATGACTACGAGTGCCTTTATTGTTGGTCCCCTACGCGTTACGGCCGAAGCCTTCCTCAGGGGGATACACTTAAAAATAAAAATATAAAAAAATAAAAATAAAAAGACATAAATAAACAAATTACAATGAATTGAAACATGCCAGGCATGTGACATAGGTAAACATCAATAAAAATACCATAATAAAAACATATTAAAAACATGAAATATAGGTAAAATAATCCTATGAAATATAAATATGCATGAAAGTAAACAAAGAATATTAAATAATAACAAATAGATACATAATATAAAAAAATATAAAAATATATAAAAATATGTAAATGTATCAATATAATAAAGATAAAAACTCCATAAATCAAAAAACATGTGGATCAAGAGACACAAACTAAAAACATAAAAACATGAACTAAAAACACAGGGCAGATGGTGGACACTAACTTGAAAAATAATTAAAAAATACCAATAAAAAATGTAAGAGAGGTACTTACAAGGCACTGCAGATATGAGGATTCATAAACTGGTACCTATTATAATACTGACATTAATAAACAGTGAAGTAAAAAATGGGAGAAAATAAGAAAATATATAATAATAATAAATAATACAGAACAATGTTGTACAGTAAAACATGATACTAAAACTGAACTAAGTGAAAAAACAAAAATTTGGACTACCTCGCGAGGGGTGCTCTGAATGAGCTGAGACTGTTCGATCCTTGTGGCAACCTCTAGTTGTGCCAGGACTCTTCTCTCGCTCATCAGTCTGTGGCTAGGAAGTCCCATATGTGAAGAATGACTTTCTGCTTATTCCTGGAGATAGCATAGTTACTCACTTGTAACAGGTGATCTCCGGGAACCACAGGATCACAATCCGCCCACCTCCCCTTCAAGTTGTCCCATATTTTTCTTTTTCTTATTATTTTGTCTCCACTATACACCTGACTGAGGAGACTAGGAACTAAGGCGGGAAGGTAACCACACAGGCTTGGAGGAACACTCCCAAAGGCTTTTCTATTGGATACTAGGGAGTGCTCCCGTGCCGGGCTCCGTCGGTGCCAACATCACCCGTATTTGAAGACTAATTCCTGCTGTTTCCAGAGATCACCTGTTACAGGTGAGTAACTATGCTTTATAAGGCTAGCAGGAGTCACAGTTATTCATAAGCCTGGGAAAAAGAGTTCTAGATGTGTATCTCAACAACCTATATCATTACTAAGGTTTGACAGAAAAATTTTGACAAAGATTATGGTGCAGCACTTGATGAGACTTGTCTCAAAGTTAATACATCCAAATCAGTCGGGGTTTGTATGGGGGAGGCAAGCATCTAATGAGGTGAATATTAAATATAATATGGAGGTCACAACAGGAAAAACAGTGGATTACTACTATTGTTGAAGCTGAAAACGCCTTTGACCAAGTGTCTTGGCCCTTCATTTTTCAGGTTTTAGAGAATGTGGGATTAGGGATTTACGAGTTGGATTAAAACTATTTCCACAAACACTTTAGCATGTCTGAAAATCAACTGGGAATACCCCAGATGTCTTTGAATTACAGAGAAGCACCTGACAGGGTTGTCCTTTTGTCTCCCTTATTATTCACCTTAGCGACAGAACTCTTAGTCTAGAAAATTTGGGGCAATGTAAAAATGTGGGGGGTTAGAGTGCAAAACGCTGAGCATAAAATAGTGCATTTTGCTGATGATATCCTCTTTTACAGTGAGTGACATTCTGTGGGCTCTGGGGGAGATAGAGGGAATTAGAGCAATATTGGGGGAGTGAATATGAACAACTCCGAGATTTTGAATAATATTCCCATAGCTTGTAAAGAAAAGCTGAGAGAAAAATATCTATTGTGATGGGTGGCCAAGCCACTAAATACCTGGAAATCTATCTGGTAGCTGACCATGCAAAGCTCTTCCAATTAAATTATGAACCACTGTCAACAATAGTGGCTTGAGATTTGGGAAAATGGAGAAGAACCATTATCCTGGCTAGGCAGAATTGAGACAATTAAAATGATGATTTTACCCAAGTTTATGTATCTGTTGCAAACGCTGCCGATTGAGGGCCTACTTCCTGGCTTAGGAAACTTTTTGGATTTCTCTGTGTGGGGAAATCATTGAGGATAACTAAAGACGTTTTTGATTTGTCCAAAAAGGAAGAGAAATTGGCTGTATCAAATTAATATAACTATGACTGTGTGGCCTAACTTGAAGCCATTTGGAATTGGCACACTATGATAGGTTAGCAGTAGGTGGAGTTAGAAGAGGGGTGTGCCAGTAAGGCATTTGCATTTGGGATGGGTGGGATACATTTGTGAGATTAACTTTAAAAATTTATAGGTGACTCAGAGAACTAGTTTGGAGGGGTGACAATATTCTCTTTATACCCCAATTTGATACAACAATGATTTTGTTCCAGGGATGAATCCAGGTATATTTCAAAGATGGAAAAACTTGGGACTGCAGCATTTGGGACAACTATTTTGACAGGGAAGAGATAAAAACATTTGTTAAGCTGCAGGATGAATACCATCTGAGCCCTAAAGATATGTTTATTTTGTTGAGCTTGTAATATACTGCTCTTCACCAGGGCATCAGGGTAGTGTACAGTGTAAAAGATACATGATAGCGTTAAAGCATTTGTTGGAGCCAGTGGGGAAATGACAGTTCTTAAGAGTTATATGAACTATAAGAGCTCTAGGGGATAATTATTTATATATTTAGCTATTATAGACCACTTTATCTCAGAGTCAAAGCAGCTTACAGATATAGGGAGCTTTGAACTATTACATGAGATGTGGAGAACTAGAACAGTGCAGAGAATATTAAAATGTACATTGAACTCAGGAGTTAATACATGAGTAAAGAACCATTTACATCTAGATTACATAATTGCTAGGATTTATAAGATACTTCATGCTAAATGAAAAAACAAAAGATAGGATGTGGAGATCAAATTGATACATACAGGTGAAGCTGTTTCTAAAATACACAAAAGGAAGTTCAGGCACACACACGGATTTATATCCATGTGCAGTGGGAAGAGCACTTTCATAAATATGTTGTTATCCGTAGACAAGCAAGAACTAAGCCCTCAGGTATGGGTGACATCATCTGACAGAGCACACGGAGTAATCCCCAGCTCCTTCTAGAAGCTTTTGGGTGTCATCTTTCTGCCGCCTCTGCAGCACTATTTTATTTCAGTCTGTTTTTCTGCAGAGCCCAATAGACATGTCAACACTGCCTCTTTAGTTGGTAAACTATTGGTTCCTTTTCAGAAATTCTTTTGTGACATTTTTTGGCTTTTTGGCCTCCACCTGCCTGCTGTGAGTTTTTTCTCCCTTAGAGTCCTTCGCTAGTATTTTCAGTCATTTAAAGTTTGTCAGCATCATTGCCCCTTAGGCAAAGGTGCTTTGGCCATGTTTTTAAACTAATTTCACTTTTTCAAAATCTAGCTGTTTGATTTTGCTACAGCTATTTGTCTAGCCAGTATGTCACAAAAACTTGCCAGTGGGTTTAGGAAGTGTTCCAGGTGTTCAAGGACCATATCCATGATGGATACTCATAGCTGCTACCTTCAGTGCCTGGGACCCGATCATCAGCCTTTTTCTTGTATTTTGTGTTTGCAGATGACAAAAAGAGAGCTCAAATGTCGAGAAAAGCAGCGCAAAACAATTTTTGGCTCTCACAAGTCCGATTCATCGACATCTGCATCAGCTGCACCAATCTTAATGGCATCGAAGGCTGATCGTACAGTGGCAGTGCATTGACATCAGAGAACCCTCGAGCCCACTCAGAGTCAAGCACCAGTAGTATCCCAGAGTATCAGTCACCAATCATTGTTCGCCTGAAGGTGAAGAAGGATTCGTCTTAATCTTCAATGCCGAAGGGTGATAATGCCAGGCATCAAGTGGAAGCTTCTGGTGCATCTATGTCGAAGCCTTTCGAGGCATGGCATCGAGAGCAAAGACGGTTCGCAGAAGTGCCCCTTTAAGCAACTCTGAAGAGAGGAGAGCTCAGCTTCTAGACATTGGAGGGCTAGCACCAGCCTACTGTATGCCGAGACCAAGCAGCCAATACACCCTTTCAAATTCCAGGAACATCGGCCATTGTTGCTGGTTCCTCTTCTGAGAGCTCTCGAGGAACACATCATGATGCTGTTTGCCATACAGCATGTCAGTGTGTCTGCTGCATCAACATCTGTAGGAGTCCATCCGATCCTTGAGAAGCTTAGGTTGCCTGCAGGAGAGGCCATCTACATTGGGGCATCGAAGGGCCCCAACACCGGAGCCTGTCTAGCTGATCTCTCTTTCTAGTACATCAGGGTTTGAGCCCTGGAAGTCATCAGTACATCGTCTCTCTCATAGGAGCTCTGATCCCCAAAGGGCAAGAGAGCAATCCAGGCTGAGACTCCGAAATATTTTGATTTCTGAGTCTGACTAAGAAGACATAGAATCTGAGAGCTTGTCGAAGGACAGGTCCCCAGAACTTCCATCAGACCCTTTGCTATCAGTTCTCCCATACCCCTCGTCCGACTGCCCGTGGTGGTGGTGTTGGGCTTCTTCTCTCTCCTTCCTGTCAATTTCACTCCCTCCTTCTTGCCTCAGTCTCACTCCTTCCCCTCCTTTGAAGTCCACTCCATCTAGCTTTTTACTCCACTACCTCTCCAATTAGCTGCTGTTTATCAACCCTCTGACAAGTCTACCTCTACCTTTCTCTCTGACTTTGACTCATGGCTTTCCTTCTTTCTGGATTCATCTTCCCCCTCCCTAACCTTTGGGGATTTTAACATTCATGTTGATAACCCCTCTGACCCTTATGTGTTAAAGCTCCTCTCCCTTACCTTATCATTCAATCTCCAGCTTATCTCTAGTGCCCCTGTTCACCAGCAAGGCCTCTGCCTCAACCTTGTATTTTTCTCTAATTGCTTACCCTCAAACTTCTGTACCTCACTTCCCTTATCAGACAGTCATCTGCTTAGCTTCACTTTTCATCACTCCCCGCCTCAACCAAGCCCTGTCTCCTTCAACCTCTTTAGAAATCTTCATGCTATTGACCTGTTGGCTCTCTCCTCCACTATGTCATCTGAGTCTGTTGATGAGGATTAGTTTTCTATAACACTGCACTCTCCTCTGCTCTGGATGCTCTTGTTCCGCCCATGCCATGTTCTGTCCTGTGAGGTGTACTGTACCTCAACCATGGCTGTCTTCCACTACCTGATATTTATATTCCTGCACCCGCTCAGCTGAGCATGCTTGTTCAAATCCCACACCCTTGCGAGCTTTCTGCATTTCAAATTTATGCTTGTCTCTTTCCAGTCAGCCATAGCACTCACCAAACAAGACTATTATGTCCATCTGACTAACTCTCTTGCCTCTGACCCTCACTGACCGTTACCATCTCTTTACAACTCTCATATCTCTCCTCAAGGTGCCTCCGCCTCTGACCCCACCCCTCCTTTCTGCCCAAACACTGGCTGACTGCTGACTACTTCCATGACAAAATCCACGAGATCACAGTCCAATTCCCCATGAGGTCAGATACTTCCCCTCCTCCCCCTCTTCGCGCCCAACTTCCCCTTGCCCCGCAACCCTTTCTTCCTTTTCTGTGATCTCTGAGAAGGAAACAACTCGCCTTCTTTTCTTATCCAAACTCACTACCTGCTCCTCTGATTCTATTACCACCTGTCTCCTTAGCTCTATCTCCTCCACTGTAGTCCCTTCCATCCCTCATATTCTCAACCTATCACTCTCCACTGAAACTTTCCCTGAAGCCTTCAAGCATGCTGTGGTCACTGCTCTGCTCAAGAAACCCTCACTATACCCTACTACTGTTCTCACTATTGACCCATCTCCCTCCTCCCCTTCGTTTTTTTTTTATTTATTCATTATTTATCAATTTTCAAAATACACACAATTTGAAGCAAGCAAATTTGTGAAAACATTGCGGTTAGTTGAAAACATTCAAGGAAATTAAATAACAGATCAGACTATGTCAATCAAAAAAACAACCAACATTCCCAGCCCACAAAAGGACGAAAACAAAGGAAAAATAATCAACTAATCCCAAGGAAATAAGCCAGTGAAAAAGGCAAATCTATTTTTAAACAGGAGGTGTATCAGACATCACAGTAGCAGCACTGGGAATAGGATGGGCATTTAGAAAGGATATAAGCTGGGAAGGGTACAGGAAGACATATGAATTAGATTTATATTTCAAGAGACGCTTACACGGATATTTAAGGAAAATCATTGCACCCAGCTGAAGAGCCCTAGACCGGAGCATGAAAAATATCTTTCTGCGGCACTGGGTCTTTCTTGCCAGGTTAGGAAAAGCCCTTACCAGCAACCCATGAAAACAAACATTCCTCCTACAGAAAAACATTCTTATAGACTAATTTTTGTCAGATGTTAAAGCAAATTGAACCAAACATATTGCAGAGGTAACACTACCAATTCCAGACATATACATCAGATACATTAAGCGCATTTAATTGACCCATAGGAGAGACTGCCGCTGGTCCCAAAATCTTCTTACCCTGAGGTAAATAATAAACTTTAACCACGGGTAGTTGGGACTTCAGTTTGACTCCCAAGATTTCTTCCAAGTAGCTTTTGAAAATGTCTTTTGGAGTCACAAACTGCGATCTAGGAAAGTTTATTAAGCAAAGATTGGACATTCAGGATGTATTTCCCAGCTGTTCAATCTTAGTTTTCATAAACGTAGCATCCTTGATCAAAGATACCACACAGCCTTCCATACTGTCCATACGAATAGATAAATTTCCATAATCTCCTTTAATCTTGGATATATTTTCTGAATTACCAGTACACTCCTGATGTACATCATGCAACTGAGTTTTTAAATCTTGGACTTGTAATATTGCTACAGTCAATTGCTTATGAGCATTCCAAATAGACTCAAGGGTTATCTGGCCGGGGGGGGGGGGGGAAGAAAATCTCCAAAGTCATTCCTCACTCAACTTCCTCCACTCCAGCCATACCTCTCCGCACTGCTCCAAACTCATCAGGCTGCTGTCTGTCCTCAGCGACCAAGCCGACACTAGATGGAACAACCATGGAGGACAGCGGAGAACCCGATGCCTCCAGCCCCCGTTCCTCTCTTGGCTTGCCTGTCTCAGGCACACCAGATGAAGGAATCTGCTCCGGGGGAGGGGAGGGGGAATGGAGTCAAGCTTCAAAAGGCGGCAAACCTCCGGAGGGGTAAATTCTAACCCTGAAGAGGACACTGATCTCACACACTCCAATGGCCAAAGCTCAGGCAATACCACACCTCCTACAGGCTGCCCCGGCTGAGCACACAGAAGAAAAAGATCCAAAGGACCAACAGGAAATTCCGCAGGGGGGGGGGGTCCTGGCTGGCCAGGAGATGCTTCGCCGTTCTAACCTTTCACTTCCCCATCAGAATTGCGTTCACGTCTCTGGCCGCAGCCATTTTGAATCTGCCCTCTCCCTCCCCTTAGTTTCTAAACTACTTGAACGTGAGGTTCACTGCTGTTACCTTGACTTTCTCTCCTCTCAAGCCCTTTTGGATCTTCTACCATTTGGCTTTCGTCCTTTACAGTCTACTGAAATGGCTCTTGCCAAAGTCTCCAGTGACCTATTCCTGGCAAAATTCAAGGGCCTTTACTTAAGCCTCATTCTTCTTGACCTTTCTGCTGCTTTTGACAATGTTAACCACAACCTTCTCCTTGATACCTTGTCCTCACTTAGCTTTAAGGGTTCTGTGCTATCCTGGTTCTCTTCTTATCTCTCCCATCGCTCTTTCAGTGTTTGTTCTGGTGGTTCCTCTTCTACTGCTATGCCGCTCTCAGATGGTGTACCCCAAGGATCTGTTTTGGGTCCACTCCTTTTCTCTCTCTATACCCAGTCCTGTAGTGCACTCATCTCTTCCCATAGCTTTCAGTACCATCTTTATGCTGATGACTCCCAGAGCTACCTCTCTATACCTGAAATCTCTCCGACAATCTAGGCCAGGATCTCTGCCTGCTTTTCTGTCATTGCTGCTTGGAAGTCTCACCGCTTGAAATTGAACATTGCTAAAACTGGGCTTCTTATCCCCTCCCCGCCCCCAAACCCTCCTCTCCCCTTCCTTCTTTCTCAATCTCTACTCCTCCTTGTCGCCTCAGCTCCATCCTTGGGGTCGTCTTTGATTCTTCTCTCTCCTTCTCCACACACATCCAACTGATAGCTAAATCAAGCTAGGTTACTTTCTTTTTGGTGCTTTAGGGGAACTTTCCTTGAGCACAATAGGTTGCTGAACTCTAGTAACCTCCTCAGGTTTAGAAACTGCTAACACCTAATCAGGTGTTAGTGGGCTTGATTTCCTGAGTGCAGCTGAGGCCTGCATAAAAGGCTCCAGTGCCTTGCCCTGTTGAGGCTTTCCTAACCAGGGCTCTACAGATCAACAAACAGTAAGGATTTGAAGGTTTGTTTTTCTTATATTACATTGCTAGCTCTCTGACTGGGAGCTCTTAAAAGGGTTTTTTGTATATTTTTTAAAGCAAGGTTACTTTCTTTTTGGTGCTTTAGGGGAACTTTCCTTGAGCACAATAGGTTGCTGAACTCTAGTAACCTCCTCAGGTTTAGAAATTGCTAACAAGGTGTTAGTTCCCTCCCTACCCACCCCGACTCCCACCCACCCCTAGTGAGCAGTCTTGCTTTATAGGGCATCTCCCCCTTTAACAAATCACAGAGAATTGGACCAGCACATTTTGAATATAATTAAAGAGATTTAACTGCTTTTTCTCTGAAAGGACAGCTGCAAAACCGGCTGGTACTTGGTAGATCTCGTTCTCTTTTGCTTTAACAGATACCTAAGCTCCACGAACAGAACAATGGCTGGGAAAAATCGTATTGCTAAAGCTGTTGCCCCCGTTACAGCTTCTGCCTCGGTCCAGACAGAGGTCCTAATGCCAGTTGAAGGACCAGTAAAGCACACAAGGAGCAGAAGCAGTGGATGACCCAGTTGCTTATGTATAATTTCCAAATTGCTTTATTGAAGATCCCCGACGCGTTTCGGCTTGCGCCTTTCTCAAGGGGAGACGCAAGCCGAAACGCGTCGGGGATCTTCAATAAAGCAATTTGAAATTTATACATAAGCAACCGGGTCGTCCTCTGCTTCTGCTTCTTGTGTGCTTTGCTGATCCCTGCAGGAGCCGTGCTCTCCTGTGTGCAGTTGAAGGACCAGTTCCATGTGTAGGGTGCCTGCATGCTGAAGCTCTGAGGAAACAAGTGGAGGAACTCAGAGGAGGTGGCGAGGCTGAGGAGCATTCAAGACAGTGAGAAGTACATTGATGAGATGCTTCTTGCAGCAGCCAAGCTCTCCAGCACAGGAGAAGATAGGTGCCAACAGAATGTCGATGGTTGGACACAAGTCACCAGGGCCTGCAAAATCACCAATCCAACTTCTCCAGCCCTTGAATTGAAGAGCCATTATGCAGCCCTGGAAGTGGAGGAGGTGAAAGCATCCCTGGAAAGGGAAGAACCAGAGTTCAAGTACCCCAAAGTTGCAGAATCAGTGACCAGAAGGAAACGAAGGGTAGTGGTGGTTGGAGACTCTCTTCTGAGGGGTACTGAGGCGTCCATCTGCCGACCAGACTTGATGTCCAGAGAGGTATGCTGTCTGCCTGGTGCCAAAATCCAAGATGTTACGGAGAGTTTGCCGAGACTCATCAAGCCCACTGACTATTACCCAATGTTGCTAATCCATGTTGGAACAAATGATACTGCCAGGTATACCTCGGAACGTATCAAAAGTGACTTCATGGCTCTGGGACAGAGGGTGAAGCAGTTAGGTGCACAGGTGGTGTTCTCTTCAATCCTCCCTGTTGAGGGTAAAGGCCAAGGCAGAGAGGCTCGCATCCTGGAGATGAATGCATGACTGCGTGGATGGTGTCATCGAGAGCGTTTTGGTTTCCTAGACCTTGGGATGCTGTTCCAAGGGTTGCAGAGCAGAGATGGCATCCATCTGTCCAAGAAAGGTCAACGCATCTTCGGTAGTAGACTGGCTAATCTACTGAAGAGGGCTTTAAACTAGATTCGTTGGGGATAGGTGAAGAAAGCCCCCAGATAAGTGAAAGCCCCCAGGTAGGTGATACATTAAATACCTTTATGGAAATGGGTAACAGGGGTAACATATGGAAAGCAGTGTGTATAAATGCCCGTAGCATGGGAAATAAGATCCCTGATGTTGAAGCTTTGGTGGGAGTGGCTGACTTGGATTTAGTGGGTGGTGTCATTCTACAGGGAGAGCTATTCAGGCAATTGGTAACAGACCCCACATGTGAAGGGACCATACTGGACTTGGTGCTTACCAATGGTGAAAGTATTTCTGATGTTGTAGTGGGAGAATCCAAGATCTCTTTACTTCTAGGTGATACTGCAGCAGGAATGTGCCAGTCAATATCTGGCATATTGAAATCCCCTATCAGTAGCACTTCCCCTTTCCTAGCAATGCTGCTTATGTCTTCAATTAACACTCTGTCCATCTCTTCCTCTTGTGGGGGAGGTCCGTATATCACGCCAATGCAAATAGATTTCTCTTTCCCTTTTTCTAGTTTAACCCACAATGCCTCCTCTCTCCCATTTAAGCTCTGTAATTCCAAAGCTTTAATAGTATTTTTAAATATAGTGCCACTCCTCCTCCCCTTCTTCCTACCCTGTCCTTTCTGAATAAAGTATAGCCAAGTATAGTTACATCCCAATCATGGTTTTCTGTGAACCATGTTTCTGTAACTGCCACTAAATCCAAGTCGGCCACTCCCACCAAAGCTTCAACATCAGGGATCTTATTCCCCATGTTACGGGCATTTATACACACTGCTTTCCATATGTTACCCCTGTTACCCATTTCCATAAAGGTATTTAATGCATCACTTACCTGGGGGCTTTTTTCACCCATCCCCAGCGAATCTAGTTTAAAGCCCTCTTCAGTAGATTAGCCAGTCTACTACCAAAGATGCGTTGACCTTTCTTGGACAGATGGATGCCATCTCTGCTCTGCAACCCTTGGAACAGCATCCCATTGTCTAGGAAACCAAAACGCTCTCGATGACACCATCCACGCATTCATCTCCAGGATGCGAGCCTCTCTGCCTTGGCCTTTACCCTCAACAGGGAGGATTGAAGAGAACACCACCTGTGCACCTAACTGCTTCACCCTCCGTCCCAGAGCCATGAAGTCACTTTTGATATGCTCAGAGGGATACCTATGATGAACAATCTTAATAGGTCAGTGTTCCAGAGTAATGTAACTGTTAAGCCATTAAAATCCAATTACTCCAATAAATAAATATTTCCTTTATAATAATTCTCAGTGATTGACTTATTACGAATCTTGACACCGGGTCTCAGACTGTTGGAGAGCTATTGTGATATGAAACACCACTTATTGCTCCTTGTTTGCATCAATGACCCATTTTTATAATTTTAGTTCACTTAATTTCATGAGTGCTTTCAAATTAATTTTCCAGATAAACAGTAAGATAATATAAAAGTCGGGCTTATCTTTTCTTTGGTATCCCAATGCCAGACTTGGCGCCACTGTGTTTCACGCTAGATACGTTTCTTCAGGGGTTTATAGGCCGACTGATAATGTCCGCGTCTCTGGAAAGATGGAAACATCTTATTTAAAAACTGTTGATTATAACAAATTTTTCTAGAAAGATTAATATATCATAGTTGTTTATATTCTATAGCGGCGGCATGTAGCTTACCTACTGTTTCAACCCAAGCCAAATGTTTCTCTGAACGCAAAAACGCCACGCATGCGGCTTTGAAGTTAGAAACCAGTTATAAACCCTTTAATCAATTAAAGCAGCATGGCCCTGGTATATTAATAAATTTAATTTAATTAGCTACATGCACAGATTCCAGTCAATTTGTACATTTAAACCACCCGGGCTTTTAACGCCGTCATCCAAAGTATTCCGGCGTTAAAAGAAAAACGTGTTAGATGTGTTTGGACACGCAATAGAAATCTCAAAGAAATACTATGTCCTACCGTTTTTAATTCTCCAATTATTTCGAGTTTAGAACAACCAGCGGGTCATTCCCGATGTGGAGAATGTACATTGTGTGAATCCAATGAAGAGTTATCAACTTTTGAATATCATGGCAGACGAAACAACCTACGCCAAGCAACTAATTGCCAATCTACACAAGTAGTATATGCCATACGTTGCCCTTGTCAACTTTTATATATCGGCAAGACTATGCGCCCATTTAAGATTAGATTGGCAGAACACCGAAGCAGATTAAATTGCAAGATCTTAACGGCCCCAATAGTAGAGCATTGTCTCACTCATCAACACACTTTTGCTGATTTAAGATGTTTCTGTGTGGATCGTGTGTATAAAGGCACTGGGGGCAAATCTCTCGATCAAACTCTAATTCTTCGGGAACAACGTTGGATATATACTTTACAGACAGTAAGCCCGGGTGGTTTAAATGTACAAATTGACTGGAATCTGTGCATGTAGCTAATTAAATTAAATTTATTAATATACCAGGGCCATGCTGCTTTAATTGATTGAAGGGTTTATAACTGGTTTCTAACTTCAAAGCCGCATGCGCGGCGTTTTTGCGTTCAGAGAAACATTTGGCTTGGGTTGAAAAAGTAGGTAAGCTACATGCCGCCGCTATAGAATATAAACAACTATGATATATTAATCTTTCTAGAAAAATTTGTTATAATCAACAGTTTTTAAATAAGATGTTTCCATCTTTCCAGAGACGCGGACATTATCAGTCGGCCTATAAACCCCTGAAGAAACGTATCTAGCGTGAAACACAGTGGCGCCAAGTCTGGCATTGGGATACCAAAGAAAAGATAAGCCCGACTTTTATATTATCTTACTGTTTATCTGGAAAATTAATTAGAAAGCACTCATGAAATTAAGTGAACTAAAATTATAAAAATGGGTCATTGATGCAAACAAGGAGCAATAAGTGGTGTTTCATATCACAATAGCTCCCCAACAGTCTGAGACCCGGTGTCAAGATTCGTAATAAGTCAATCACTGAGAATTTATTATAAGGGAAATATTTATTTATTGGAGTAATTGGATTTTAATGGCTTAACAGAGGGATACCTGGCAGTATCATTTGTTCCGACATGGATTAGCAACATTGGGTAATAGTCAGTGGGCTTGATGAGTCTCGGCAAACTTTCCGTAACATCTTAGATTTTGGCACCAGGCAGACAGCATACCTCTCTGGACATCAAGTCTGGTCGGCAGATGGACACCTCAGTACCCCTCAGAAGAGAGTCACCAACCACCACTACCCTTTGTTTCCTTGTGGTCACTGATTCTGCAACTATGGGGTATTTGAGCTCTGGTTCTTGCCTTTCCCGGGATACTTTCACCTCCTCCAATTCCAGGGCTGCATAATGGTTCTCCAATTCAAGGGCTGGAGAAGTTGGATGGGTGATTCTGCAAGCCCTGGTGACTTGTGCCCAACCTTCGTCATTCTGTTGGCACCCATCTTCTCCTCTGCTAGAGAGCTTGGATGTTTCAAGAAGCATCTTATCAATGTACTTCTCACTGTCTTGAATGCTTCTCAGCCTCGCCACCTCCTCTCTTGAGTTCCTCAACTTGTTTCCTCAGAGCTTCAGCATGCAGGCACCCTGCATATGGAACCGGTCCTTCAACTGTCATTGGGACCTCTGTCTGGACAGAGGCAGAAGTTGTAACAGGGGCAACAGCTTTAGCGATACGATTTTTCCCAGCCATTGTTCTGTTCGTGGAGCTTAGGTATCTGTTAAAGCAAAAGAGAGAAATCTACTAAAGTACCAGCCAGTTTCCCAGCTGTCCTTTCAGAGAAAAAGCAGTTGTTGTTAAGTGCCGTCGAGTCGGAGTCTACTCATGGCGACCCTCTGGATAGCTACCCTAAATTGTGTTCGGTCTTCAGTCAGGCGGCTCATTGTTGACAGACTGGTACCCGTAGCTGCTGTTATTGTATCGATCCATCTCATTGTTGGCCTTCCTCTTTTGCGTTGTCCTTCTATCTTGCCAAGCATGATCTCTTTCTCTAATGATCTCTCTCTTCGCATGATGTGTCCAAAGTATGAAAGTCGAAGTCTTGTCATCTGAGCTTCTAAAGAAAGCTTAGGTTTGATCTCCTCTAGTACCGACTGGTTTGTTCTTCGGGCAGTCCATGGTATACACAGTATTCGCTGCCAGCACCATAATTCAAAGGCATCAATTTTCTTCCTGTCTGTCTTTTCACTGTCCAGCTTTCACATCCGTATGATGTTATTGAAAATATCATGGCTTGAACAAGTCGAATCTTTGTATGGAGAGAGACATCTCTGCTCTTGAGAATCTTATCTAGGTCTTTCATAGCTATTCTGCCAAGAGCAATGCGTCGTTTGATTTCTTGACTGCTTGTTGCTTCTTTATTGATAGTTGATCCAAGTAGGTTAAAGTTGTTCACAATTTCAATTTCTTCTCCTTCAACGATGAACCTGTTGATTATGCCAGTTGTTATGATCTTTGTCTTCTTTACATTAAGGTGCAGGCCCATTTTGAGACTATGTTCTTTGATTGTGAGAAGCAAATGTTTCAGATCATCTTCACTTTTAGCCAGTAATGTAGTATCATCAGCATAGCGAAGGTTGTTGAGTCTTCTAAAATCCCCTTTGTATATCAAACTAATCCAAATTTATTTGTCACTGTGCCTTGAGTCTTACATGCTTCTGGGCATAGTTTGTAGTTGCAGATTTTTTAGGTCAGGATATTGATTTGTTAAGCAATAGGAGCGATCTCAGAGGGCTTCGCCTTTTACTTTATGACAGAGGCCGTCTGAAAGCCATGGTTATTGTTTCTGGTAAGGAGCAGCGTTCCAGCCAGGTTCATATAACTCGGAATCTGAGGTCAGTTTATTTTAGAGGAAGGACTTTCTCTGTGGTGGTATCAGGCTTGTGGAATAATCTGTTGAGAGTGAGACAGGAATTAAATTTCCTGAATTTTAGGAAGAAGATTAAAACAGTATTACTACTACTACTTTTGAACATTTGTATAGCGCTACAAGATGTACGCAGCACTGCACAGACACATGTAAAAGCCTGTCCCTGCTCATCATAACTCGAGACATGTCGGAATGGCTTCAGATTCCCCCTGCTCCCCACATCCCCCTTCGCACCATCCCTTTCTCCCATCACGCACACCACAAAAAACAGGCCCAATCCATTGCTTTGCAACTTATTATATTAGTGGATCTTGCAGGCCACAGTTTGCGGATACAAAATTATTGCACTGGTAACAATCATAACTATGACAAACGCAAACTTTGTACAAAATATCATGCTATACAAAATATTATGAACAATAAACAACAATAACCCTAGGCTGCGTTGAATGTAGAGGGGTACCACCATCCCTGCTGCCTGGTCAGCGACACTGGCCTGCCCTGTGGCCAGCGTACTGCCCCTTTACCCCCGTCACCAACTGCTCCGTGTTGGTGCCTGGGTGGCCTGTTTTGTTCTATGCTTCTGGTAACTGAGGCCAGGCACCCCCAGCCCCGAGTACTTGGCCCCCCTGTTACCGGGACCCGGCAACCCCATCTTGTTACCTGGGTCCCCCTTTTTCTGCGTGATTCCCTCCCCACCCTCTTTTCCTTCGGTGAGGTCCCGCCATCAGGAGAGCCTGTGGCCCGATTCACCCCAACATGAGTACCAAACTGATGGCCCATCGCAAGCCTTCGAGGAACAGTTCCAAGCCAGTGTCATTCAAGTGGACACCATCTCCCGAGTACATGGTCTCCCCTTCTGCCAGTATGCCCTGGTGTTCCTCTAAAGCCTGCGCAAAGTTCCCCACTTCTTTATTCAGTTTCTTCTCGCTCTTTTTGATACTTTTCAGATGTTCCATTCCCCTCCACTTCTGCCGTGGGATGATGTGGGGCCAAATGACCCCCGCCCCAGCTCTGCGCATATCCAGGTCATGTTCGCCTTGATCTGGATGATGAGATCCACGCCTTTTGTGGATACCAGATCATTGCCCCCAAGGTGCAGGACCACCACATCTGGCGGGCGGCTGGTCTGTCTCCAGCCGGCAAGGGTGGGCCTCATCTGGTTCAACCATATCCTTCTTTGTCCCATCCAGTGTATACAGACCCTGCGGGGTGGAAACCCAGCTGCTTGCCAATGTGTCACTCCTCTATCCTTCATCCCACCCCATAGATACAGGAGTGCCCACAATCCAGACTGAAACCACTCCAGGACCTGGTGGGCAAGAGAGGAAGCAGCATCATCAAGCATCATTATTGCCTAGTGTACAGTTTATATCTGTCTGAAGCTCATCTCCCGATCCTCTGAATTTGACCTGTCCCCAAGTTCAACCCATGCGCTATGGTTGCCGCATCTATCCTAAAGGAATGCAGTGTCAGCCCACTGATCTTGAACCCTGCCTCCCTTACCGCCCTCAGTCAAGAGTCCAAAACTGATATTGTTAGAGGCAGGAATCATCCACATAACTCAGCAGGGCTCAACAATGGGCAATCCTCAAATACTCCCACGTGGCCTCGACCTGGCAAAGTGCCTGCACCGCTGTAGTGTTCAGCCACACCACCCTCCTCTTCCTGAATTGGTCTGTCTTCAACCGGACCAGGAACAAGCTCAACCTGTCCCCTACCACTGAGGTGTCCTCCACTTGTATGGCAGCTCCAACTGTGTCTCCTGTGGATTGGGGCAAGATCTTGCTCATGCAGAAGGTCCCAAAGAACATAAACAGAGCGGCTAGTCTAAACAGTTTGTCCTCGAACCAGTCCCTGGTGATCAATGCTGCCTGTTGCATGACCCCGTTCAGCATGGGTAGGGTGACCGGTCAGCACCCATCAGGCCACAGAGCGGCCTCCCTGGCCCACCCCTTCATCACTTTCCATGCCATGAACTCTTAAGAACATAAGATATGCCATACTGGGTCAGACCAAGGTCCATCAAGCCCAGTATTCTGTTTCCAACAGTGGCCAATCTAGTCATATGTACCTAGCAGTTCCCCCAAGAGACACAAGTTCCACAATGCTTGTACTGGGTCAAGCATTGATATCTTCGGTCACTTCTTAATAATGGTTTATGGACCTTTCCTCCAGGAACTTGTCCAAACCTTTTTTAAACCCAGCTACACTAACAGCCTTTACTACATCCTCCGGTAACAAATTCCAGCGTTTGATTACACGTTGAGTGAAAAAATATTTTATTTTATTAGTCTTAAATAGTTTACCCTGTAGCTTCATTGCATGTCCCCTAGTCTTTCTATATTCTGATAACGTAAACAATCGATCTACGTTTACCCGTTCCACTCCGTTCATTAATTTTATAGACTTCTATCATATCTCCCCTCAGCCGTCTCTTTTCCAGGTTAAAGAGCCCTAACCTTTTTAGCCTTTCTTCATAGGAGTATCCTTCCATCCCCTTTATCATTTTGGTGGCTCTTCTCTGAACCTTTTCTAAAATCGCTATATCCTTTTTAAGATACGGCGACCAGAATTGCACACAATATTCAAGGTGCGGTCTCACCATGTGACATCTCTGTACCCCACCCCCCCCCCATTTTGAGGAAGAAAGCCACCCACACCAGTGTCAGTTTGGCTTGCCTAGCCTAGCCAATGCTCCCTCTGCCTGCAGGTGCATCAGGAACTCGAGCAGGAGGCCCGCTGTCACCCCCTGCTCGAGATTGGCTCCTCGCTGTAAGATGAAGCTTTCCAGCCGACCCCAGGCTCTCCCATAAGCCTTTCAGGTACTGGCCAACAGCAGTCTGCCGGCCCTCTGCATCTAAAGGTCCACATCTCCTTGAGCATGCATACCGCCGTGAGCACAGCATTCAGACCAAGCTGCCAGAAATGCTGGAGCTGGAAACGCGAAAGAGCATCTTCTATCTCATTGCCTTCTCCCGGGACATGCCTGGCCGTAATAAATGCATTCATTTCCAGACTTAGCAGCCCTAGCATCCTGACCAATCATATCACTCTCTCTGCCTTTGCCATTTGCTTATTGATTGCAAACACTACTGCTGTGGTGTTCGAGCAGAAAACTTCTTTTATCCATGAACTGGCGTTTCTTGATGACCATGACCACAGCGATCATGAACATTTCAAGGAGCATAATGTCCTTGGTTACTCCATTCTGGTGCCACTCGGCCGGCCAACGGTCTTGGTAGCATTGTCCCTGAAAATAAATTTTGAAGCCCACCCCCCCCTTTTGGAATCTGTAAATAGTTCCAGATCCCTGTTATACATGGCTGATACCCTCCATATGTTCCTGCCGTTGTAGTGGTGCATGAACTGCTGCCACACTGCCAGGTCCTCTCTCATGGCTGCATTGACCCTAAGGGAGTGGTGCCCCTTTGAATGCCCTTTGTGGTGTCAGCCAGCCACCAGATGAAAGCTCAACCATGGGCAGCACCCGACAGGCAGGTGCCCTATCAGCAACTGCATGTGCTGCAGAGTGATCTTCTGGTATCCATCGCTGATTGGACTGTGGTCCTTAGGGCGGACACTTTTTCGGCTGGGAGGCACATCACCATTTCCGTGGCGTCAATTTCTACCCCCAGGAACGAAAGGCACTGCACTGGCCAACAGTACTCCTAGCTCCATGGCCTTCCTCTGGAATGACCTCAGGATCTGTTGGCACCCTTGCCTGTCCCCCGCCATGAGCAAAAAATCATCCAGGTAATGTATGATTCTGTCCTGCTGCATTCTACTTTCAAGACAATACAGGATCATGATCCTAGCGCACCTTTCACACGGTTCCCTTATTGTATCTATGTATATTGCTCATTATGTAAATAGCTCACCGATAAAATCTGACACACTGCACCACACACCACTCTTCTTAGTTCTCCCACTGCATGCTACAGACCACACATTATTATTGATTGTTTGATGTGCCAAACCGCTTTGATTTAATGATAAAGCGTATACTAAATCCTTCTAAATAAATAAATAAATTCCCCTCTCGACCATCCATTGTAGGATCTGAACTCCTTGAAGTAGGTGCAACATATTGAGCACGCCATGGGAAGTCATTTATCCAAATAATACTGTCCCCTGCAAACGTAACCCCAGCAGCTGGAAGCTATCAGGATGTATAGGGAGCAACCTAAAAGCAGATTTTATGTTTGTCTTTGCTAACCATGTCCCAAGCCCCGGAGCAACTCCAGGGCCTGGTCCATACTTCACTGAGCAAGCCACCGGGTCCAGATGGTTGTTTGACATGCCATGGGGATAAGACAAGTTGTGTATGAGCCGGAACTCCCCACGCCTCTTACTCTACACCAGGCCCAGCAGGGACACGATCAAGTTGGACAGGGCCTTGCTCTCAAAAGGGCCAGCAATTCTGCTCAGCTCCCGTTCTTACGGAGCTTCCATTGTACCACTTCCTTCCATTCCAAGGTGGATTTCAAGTTCCCCACCACCCGCGGACCTGGCGGGCTGCTGTAAAGAATAGAAAAGCCCCACATAAAACCGTTAACCAACCATTGACCCTTGCTATGATCGTATCCCTACAGATTTCTCCCCAGCATTAATGGGCGTAGGGGCCCAACCCAGCCAAGCGGCCTCAGTGCAGGAGCTGGCGGTCTCCCCCTTCTTCCCACAATGGATCTGAGTGTGCTTTTCCCCACATGTGGTGCCTGCATGCCTGTACTTGCAGGTGGTATTAAATCTGCAGCTTCCATCATTGAACAGCTGGCATACGCCCCAGTGCAAGTGGAAGTAGGGTGGCAAGGGGAGAGTGCTGCCTTCACCAAGACCAAGCCTGTTGTCGTCCCCCCCCCCCCCGAAATGGCTGTGGGGGTCCTGAATACTTACTGGGCAAACTCCCCCCCCCCCCCCCCCGGTGCTCCCACTTGTTCTGCTACCCCTCTGATCCTGCATCATCAACCGAATCCACAAGCCGATGTCCTTCCTGTCCCAGCTCAGCCCCTGGTTGCCCACCATATTATGCCGAAACTGCTCGTCATACTCCAGCCAGGCAGTACCACCATACACCTGGTATGCCTCACAAATACTTTCTTCGTAACTTAAACAGCCCCCAGCACTTCTGTGGGTGTTTTTTTGCCAACCACACTGGCCAATACCTGAAAAGCCGTGCACCAATTCACTATCGTCCATGGGACGGTGTCAGCCTTCTTGGAGACCAGCTTGCACCTGTTGCGGCAACCAGAACATTCACAATTGTCGTTGCTGCTCCATATGAGCAGCGAGAATATGTCCACATATTTGCCCTTCCAGATTTTTTCTTTCTGGGCAGCCGGCACATGGCTGTCCAGTGCGCTAGTTAGCTATACGTATTTGGCCAGCTTGAGCTCAGATACCAATCCTCCCATCCCCGGTTTGCACCACTCCTGTGGGACCCCCAGTGCCCACAAGAAGAGTGCCCCCAGCGAGGGGGCTGGGGGGCAAGAGATTGAGTTCCCTGCACCTAACATCCCCGCTGCACATTGCACCACTTGTGTCACATGTGGTGATGCACTAGTACCAGCCACGATCCACACCAGAGCCTGCAACAGCTCCTCAATGCCCTGCCTCGACCCCGGCCATCTCCCCAAACCCCCCCCCCCCCACTTGGGTTGCCACTGTAACCGCTTCCCTTCCCCCCCCCCCCCCCCCAGGATCCCACAGTAACTTCCCCCCGCATCTCCTCCCTCCCATTTCCCTCCCCTCTGCTCCCGGTATGCCCACTTCCAACTGCCTGATGTGGCCCAACCCCATACTCTCCCCCCCCCCCCCCAAATTCTGCCTCCCTCTGACCCCCTTCCTCCCACCTTTCTCATTAGCCAGATGAACAAAATGCTCATACTCACTCCAACATCCCCAGGTGTAGCTGCAAAACTCACACCTGCCTTCTCTGGAGTTGACCTGTCCCTGGCTAGCGCTTTGTTCAGTGAACTCAGGAGAGCCTGAACGCATCCTGTTCTGTGGACTGTGGCCGTGGCCATGGCCCTGACCTGGTTCACAAAGACACGCATACCAGGTGTCTCCGTCCCCTGTCCATCACTGCCATATGGTGGGGGCATGTCACTTGTTATGGGTCCCATTGCCGGCCACTCTAGCCCAGCTGCAGGCTCCATGAACTGCTGAGTGCCTTGTCTCGCCTGGGCCTCACCCTCGCCAGTCATCTTCCTGCCGTTCTTGTGCCTATTCTTTCCTTTCCTGTCCACCCTTGCCGGCCCTCCGCTTTTCTTTGCACTTTTCTTCGCCAGTCCGTTGTCTCCACCTCTGGATTGCTGCTGCTTGGCCATGGTGTACACACTTCACTGTATCAAGCCTCCACTGAAGTCTGCACCACTGCACTTCCGGTGCACCTCACCCAACCACCAGGTTTCCCCAGTCAGTCAATAGGGGTCCCCAAGTCTTTAAAATATAGTCTGCTGAAGAGGGTGTGCTACTTTAGTACTCTGCAGCCAGTAGGTGGCAGCCTCGCCTCACTGATCCAGATACTGCTTCACTGCTGCTTCTCTTTCACTACATGTTCCTACTGCTGGCATGCTTCTTCCTCCTGCCGCAGCCCCCCTTCTCCTTGCAGCATGCCAGGCACTTTGCGACAGCGTGGCTCAGTGTTCCTGTCTGTATTTTGGCCAGGGGGGTTGTAGATCGGAGCTGCTGTTGCTCAACCCTCCTTTTCCTGGACCCACTGCCGCAGGTGCCACTGCTGCCGCTGCCCCCCCCCCCCCAACCCACCATCTGGATCTTTACTGCCTGGGCCCGCAGATCAGGGGAAGCCCGCCGCAAAACAGGTTAAGCCGCCTCACCACCCACCATGCCTGCTGCAAAAAGGAAGGGGCGGTTCTTGCCCCCTTCCTTTTACCTCTTGCCCGACCCCTCCCCCCCTTCCCCACCTATCCCGACTGCTCTTCCCCTACACTTCCCCATCTGGCCACCCTATTATGGGACCTCCACCCCATTGATGCCGGCCCGCCAGAGCTTACAGTCTAGTCAAGACATTACTATTACTACTACTGAGCATTTGTATAGCGCTACAAGACATATGCAGCACTGCCCAAGCATGTAAGAAGCAGTCCCTGCTCATCAGAGCTTACAATCTAGTCAAGACAGACAATACAGTAGGTGTAGACAGGGATATGGGGAATGGTAAAGAAACACAAAGGAGTCAGGATCTGAAAGTGGCATCGAAGAGATGAGTTTTCAGCCTGGATTTGAAAAGAGTCCGAGAAGGCGCCTGACATACACTCAGGTAGCTTGTTCCAGGCATAAGGAGCAGCAAGGTGAAAGGAGTGAAGTCTAGAGTTAGCAATAGAAGAGAAGGGCACAGATGGTAGCGATTTGCCAAAAGAGCTGTATTCCTGAGGAGAGGCGTAGGGAGCGATGAGAGAGGAAAGGTAGTGAGGAGCTTCAGAGTGTATGCATTTATAGGTCTGCAGGAGAAGTTTGAACTGTATGTGGAAACAGATAGGGATCCAATGAAGTGACTTGAGAAGAGAGGCAATATTAGCATGGCGAGACTGACAGACGATTAGCCACACAGCAGAGTGTTGAACAGAGTGTTGACCAAATGGAAGTTGGAAAAAAATATATAAAAGGAGTATAGAACGTCAGTTCATCTATCTGGGGATAAAATAATGCTCCAAAAATGCAATGGACTATGATGAAACTTAGCATATGGGAAAAAACAATAAATAGACACATTGAGTTTGAAAATGGGCCAAATCAGATAACCCCTCCTCCCGTTCCCCAAAATGACCCAGTGTGTTTCTATATGGAGAATTTTCAACTTCTGTATTGTAGAAACTTTTCTCTGTGAACAAATAGGAAATAAGTCCTCACTTATGGGGTGATGTCGCTGATGGAACCTGTCAGACGGCTGCCTGGGTGAGAATCTTCACAGTCTTGACAATGCATATATTTATATGATTTTTGCAAGGTATTGTGGGTAATGTAGTTCATTCACACCAGACACAGCTGCTGACAATAATTTAGTTGTGCACAAGTGTTAAAGCCAATAAGATACTTCTTTATTTATGGGGTTATTTCTCCCAGCACAGATATGCTTGATAGCACATAAATTAGGTTACTTGCTTGCAGTGTTTAACTTGGTAAAACAAAGTCAAAAATCAAAATCAGGAAAACAACCTTCAAACTTGTCAGGCAATTAGCTAATGTTTTCTTAGCATATCTCTAACAAACGAAAAGCCACAAAGAAAGAAATAAACTGTTCTTGTAAGGTTAACTTCTGATTACTTTCCACACAGATCCAGAAGTAATCCTCTCCTAGCTCACAAGCAATTAGGTGCAGCTCAATTGCTATCAGTTATCCAGCTGAAACCCTTTAGCAGGCTGGCTTTCTACTGTGTGAGTCCAATCCTGCTTCAGGAGCTTTTCTTAGTGGAATAAAGAACAAATTTATATTTTCTTTGTGATGGCTGCTGTGCTTTATCACAGAAAGTTACCAACGGAGTTTGGATAGAGAGCAGTCCATATAAACAATATCTTGATCTGCTATTATTTCCCCTTCATCAACAAGCATATGGTCACTATCATGAATTGGCACAGATGAATCTTTCAATGGAGCACTTTCAGGAGAACACTTATTTCCCTGCTGTCTTTCAAGGTTATAGCTAGGGCATAGATCAATGTTCATACCTGAGCTTCCATTGTTGCTATAGTTCCTCTCTATATAGCCTGGCCAGTATGTAGTCCAGTTCTTATATCCAGCCTTCCAGTCCTGATCCCTGGACACTGGATCTCTCTTCACATACCTTCTGGCATAGGTCTTAGAGTCCCTTCCACGTGCAGCCGTCTCCCTCACAGGTAGCCTCTGGTGATTCCTTGTTCTGCAGCACCATTCCTCTGGCTTTCCCCAGTCCAATGGTCTATGCTGGCCCTTGGAATACCTCCCATTATACGTACTGCCTTGGACTCTTCTAGACCTCTCAAAGGCTTTTCTCCTCTTCCTTCCAGAGGGTTTCTTTCCTTCTCTATCCGTCCGGTTTGGCTTCTGCTTCTGCTGATTCTTCAGATGAAACTGATGATCCTTCTCTGCATATCCAAGGTGATCATGAAGATGGTCATCTGTAGAATAAACTCTACTCTTATTCTGCTTAGATGAGTGATCCTCCCTAACACAGCGCAGCTGTGCTGAATCAGGCCCTGCCCTTTGAGATGAGTGCTTAGGGATTACCTCATAGCCCTCCTGATTGAACACACGTTTCCTCACTTCAGCTCCTCTAATGGCTGTTGGAAACCTGGTGCATTCTGGGACTGGTAGTCTTTTATGGCAAAATTCTGTTTTCATATTTCTACCAGAACTGACAGGTTGCTTGTTTAGAGTCACTTCACCTTTTCTATAGCTCCTTCCTGAGCTATGATAAGCTTCCTTATCACAAACCCCACACGGAATGCTCCCCAGCTTCCAAAGGAAGCTTTTGAGAGGTATATCCTGCATACGTGCCTGCCTGCCATGGCACCATATTCTCCAGTCTTCTTTTTTCCTTGGAGCCCCTAGGATGTGTTCCTACAGTCTGGAAAAACGTTTCTCTATCTGGTCCCTGTGGCCAGGTTTTTTTTCTCTTATTTCTCTTCCCCCTTTTTAAGGTTAGCCTTTTTCTCCTTTTAGGGTTTTTTTTATGGAGGATTTTCAATGCTTTTGCATAGTTTCTTTTTTCCCCTCTTTCCCGCTCAAGGCAGTTTTTCAGTTTGACTTTGCTGAGGCAGTATTTTTTGGCATGTCTAAGCCAGCAAATGGCTTTATTTATTTATTTAATTTATTTGTTTTTTTTATACCAATCAAAGCGGTTTACATTGTAACTTAAACTTGGTAAATGTACATTAAACAGGGACATTGATAACTTGGATTTTTCTGAGCAATGGAGGGTTAAGTGACTTGCCCAAGGCCACAAGGAGTGCTAGTGGGAATTGAAGCCTGGTCTCTGGGTTCCCAAGCCAGTGCTCTAACCACTAGGCGGCTACTCTACTATTTAAGAAAGGCACCGTGACAAGACCATTTTTGCCACTGACTGTCATAATTGGTGCTTGCAATGCCTTGGGCCTGACCATGAGCCGGTGTCCTGCGAGCTCTGCTTGCAGATGAGGTGCCGAGGGCTGAAAGGTTGGGAAAAGCAGGAGTCGTCCCACTTTGACTTACTTGATTCAGCATCCTCAGCTCTTTGCCTGAGAAACGTCCTGAGGTGGCCAAGGAAAAGGAGGGGTGACTCCCTGCAGACACACTGTTGACAATGAAGCATGTGCACTGGGAGAACATCTGGGTGCAGTGGCATCACATTCTTTCTCTACATGATGCGGAAAGCGATGACCAGGAGTGGCCAGCCAAGCTTCCACGGCGGAAGGACCCGACCAGATGTCTGAATCCACTCCCAGTGCCCAGGAGGGCAGCTGGATGTCTCCCGATGCACCTATCATCGTGGAGTCCCCTACCCAAAGTGTTGATGCCGATGTCTGTGGCTGCAGCATTGGCCTTCTCACAGGTAGCAGTTCTGGAGGAACACCTTTGAGCCTTAGAAGCTCTGGCAGCAGTGGAAGCCTTGCAGAGCACAGGCTTCGCAGCATGGAACATGTCATTGCTGCACTTTTTACACCTTATCCTGGATACCTATGCCCTGCCCACCAAGGTTGGGACATCAGGTGGGAGATCGGTATCGATGCCAGTGTCGGAGCCATCTCCCTCTCTAGTGTATCTGAGTCCGAGACCCAAGGACACTACCATCAGCATGCCAGGTAGCGTGAGGGCCATCGATGTCCTTCCTCCCCCAAGCTGCAGAGCCAGTGGGAGGAGGAAACTCTCAGAATCAGAATGGGAAACAAAGGCGGAATCGACAGCATCGGACCTTCAGTCCCTGGAACTTTCATCCAACCCGTCACCTCCACCCGAACGGCGTAAGTCGCCCTCAGAGGATGTTTCCTTCCAGGACTTTGTGTGGGATATGGCCAAGGCCATTCCCTTCTCTCTGTAATTGGAGGAGGAACCAAGGACGGAAGTACTAGAATTACTCCAGTACCCTTCAGTCCTTCGGAAGGTTGTGACGGTTCCTGTCCACCATGTTCTGCAATGGCTGTGGGAGGTGCTGCTCATGCTTCCACTTTTCAGCCAACAGCTCAATTCCTTGTACCAGGTTTAGAAGGCCCCAGGGTTTGAGAAACCTCAGTTGCCCCACAGTTACATCATGGTGGAGTCTGCCTTGAAGCACGCGAAGAGTGCCAAGATGCACTCCTTGGTCCAGCCAAGTCAGGAGTCTCGTACCCTGGACTCCTTCAGAGGAAGTGCTTCTGGGGCTCCTTGCTGATCGCCCAGATTCAGGCTTTCCAGATCTACTTGAGCATGTTCCTCGAGGATGTCACGTTGGACCTTGAAGACTTTGCTGCCCTTGTTCCCAAGGACCTTCGTGAGCCCTTTCAGGGCCTTGAGGCTCACAGCAAGGATTACTCAAATTTCAAGGTGTGGGGCACCTACAATACCTTTGAATTCGCAAGCAGTGGCAATTGGGGCATTACCACTACCAGATGGTGTAACTGCAATCTTTGGACCTAAAGCATGGGTCCAGGACAAGATTGCCAATGTCCCGTGCTGGGATGAGAACCTCTTCTGCAAGCCTGTGGAGGAGAAAGCCGAGGAACTGGAGAAGGAACAGATGACCCTCACCAGGCTCTCCAGAAAGGCTGCGGATCCCACACGGAAAAAACATCAGGCCAGGAAGACCTTTTATTTGCGCCCGTGCTGGTATTTCCCAGTCCAACTGCAGGCGTAGAATCCCTGCTTGCAGCGGAGAGAGAAGACCCCAAAGGCGCAACCCACCCCTCCCAGTCCAAGTCAGATGTGGGATTTTGATGGGTTCCTCTGGAGCATAACCAGCCAACCATTGTTCGGTGAGGTCCCCACATAAGACGGGGGGGGGGTGTCGTCCACTTTGCCCATTGGTAGCCCCTCATCACCTCTGATGCCTGGGTGCTACAGATTGTTCAAAGTGGATATCGACTGTACTTCACCCAGCTGCCGCCTCCTTATGACCCCAGGGAGTACCCCATGGACCCCATGCACCGGAACCTCCTGCAGACTGAGGTCGAGGCCCTGCTGTTTGACCTTGCCATTGAGATAATATCTCTCCCCCCCCCCCCCCCCCGACTCAGATCGGCAGGGCTTCTACTCCAGGTACTTCCTGGTCTCCAAAAATGGGTTTCGTCACATTCTGGATCTGCAAAACCTCAGCTTCTTCCTGATGCATGAAAAGTTCAAAATGGTCTCGGTGTTGACTCTCACCCTCCTGGGGCCTGGAATCCTACACACAATACCTGGATTCTTCATCTACATTCCTGTACCCCTCAACAGGAAGAAAAGGCAAGACACAATTAATTAATCAATCACTATGGAGCTCTATAGGGAAGATACACATGGAGTCTAATTCAGACATATCCATCGAGCCTCTTCAAAGATGGCTTCATAGGGCTCCCGTTTTTATTAGAAAATATCAGCTGATTCAGTTAATCTTTAATTAACATCTGGTACTTTCCAAATTCCATGTGTACATAAATTTTGCTAACATAGGCAACATTATCATATAGAAAGCAGAAGTTATGTCTCATGACTATGTTCACTAAATTCAGTAGGTGTCGCTGTGATTTTACTTTTCAGCAGAAGCTAATTAGTTACTTATTATATTTGCTGATTTTCTATTATTTATTCAAGCTATATCCGTTATATTTGCTAATTGAATCAAAGCCAGTTTCACAAGAGCAGCGCATCCTGACCCAGCAACCTCTTTAGCCTATCAGATTGCAGGATGAGCAACTGTACCCTATGTTCTATTTAATTAAGGAAGTTTAATCTGACCTAATATCTATTGCTACACAAACTCTGTTTGTTAATCACACACAAGCTCTATTTTCTAAATTCAATGTCCTAGGTTAAAAGCAGAGGTTCTTTTAAAGAGAGCGTTTTACTGCAGGTCAGACCTATACTTTCTGGGCCTATAGCTAAGTTAGGTTCTACATTTCGGTTTCATGTATAGAGGCCCTGCCTTCTATCTGGATATTATTGATCCTGATCCGCTGCCTGTCTCTGAATCTGGCAACTCCAGATCTGCATATCCTGGGTAAATCATAGGTGTATAAATTTGTTTGTCAGCAGCTGTTTCATCCACTTCACTGATTATATCCAATTTACATTTGGGGCCTAGCCGAGTTAGCCCTTGTCTACAGTTGGGGACACTGCTCCCATACCTTCTACAGGGCAATTGGCTACTCCTTGGATCTGAAAGACGTGTATATGCATATTCCGATCCACCCCATCACAGGCAATACCTTTGGTTCATGCTGGATGGATGGCACTATCAATACAAGGTGCTTCCCTTCGGGTTGGCCGTGGCCCGCAAGGTCTTCACAAAGTGTGTCTGACGGTTGAAGCCGCCTTCCTCCGGACCTGGGGGAGTCTGTCTTCCCATACCTGGACACCTGGCTTAAGTCCCACCTCCAACTTACGCAGCAGCTTGAGTTCATCAGTGCCCTCCTCGATACTACTCGGGTGTGGGCTTTTTTGCCGGTGAACTGTTGGCAGCACCTCGTTGAGGTGGTGGGGGCGTTTCAGTGCCAGTGCCACCACACCACAGCTCCTGGACTGTTGAGAGCCCTCGGACACATGGCTGCCACGGTAGAGGGCACTCCTCGGGCCTCTCTCTCCATGTGGCAAGAACAGTGGACCCTGTGCATGCAATGGAATCAGGTTTCGAGCCATCTACTGAACTGGATAATGGTCACCATACCACTGGTACAGTCCCTGGCATGGTGGCTCGAGCCAGAAAACCTGCTTCAGGGCCTCCCGTTCAGCCAACAGTCCCCTACAAGATGCTCATGATGAACACGTACAAGCTCTGCTGGGGAGCATACCTGGATGGCCTGAGCATCCAGGGTCTGTGGTCTAAGTAGGAGAGTCTCCATCAAATCAATTTCCTCAAGCTCTAACGAATGCCCTCTGCACATTTTGTGCACACCTGGCAAATCAGGTGATCCCGTTTCAAACAGACAACCAAGTGGCTATGGTCTATGTGAGCACGCAGGGGGGCATGGGATCATACCTCCTGTGCTGGGAGGTGGTTCGCCTCTGGATGTTTCACCCTGCTCCATGGCATGGAGCTCGGGGCAAGTACCTGCCTGGTGAGCTCAACATCCTAGAGGATTGCCTAAACCAGGTGCTTCAACCACACGAGTGAACCCTCAAGAGGGAGGTGGTGGCCTGGATCTTCCGGGAACAGGGCACCCTGGTGGTGGACCTTTTTGCTATGGCGCAAAATATCCAGGTAGCCCAGTTCTGTTCTCGAAGGCCAGCCAGCGGTTGCCTGGCCTCAGATGTCTTCCTTCTCCACTGAGGAGGGTGGGTTACTATATGCCTACCTCCTGATACCACTTGTGATGAAAACTCTTCTGAAGCTCCAGGTCGAGAGGGGCTCCATGATTCTCGCCACCCCTTACTGGCCTCGGCAGCTGTGTTTCCCCCTGCTGCAGCAGCTCTTGTTGAGGGAGCCTCTTTGCCTGGGCACAGACCCAGATCTCATCTCGCAGGAGGAATGCTCCTTGCTGCACCCCAACATCCACTCCCTGGCGCTCACGGCATGGATGCTGAAAAGGGTAGTCCTCGCAGAGCTTAATCTCCCCGAGGCTGTTACCAACATCCTGCTGGCATCCTTCAAGGACTTGATGCGTAAGGCCTGTGTGCTCAAGTGGTGGCGGTTTGCTGTCTGGTGTGTGGGTAGGGTACTAGACCCCTTCTCCTGCCCCATGGACCGGCTGCTGGAGTATCTCTTGCACCTCTCTGATTCTGGGCTCAAGTCTAACTCTGTGTGAGCTCACCTCGGTGCGATTGGGGCATATCATATTGCGGCTGTGGGGGGGAAGCCCATTTTGGCCCAACCTCTACTGGCCTGGTTCATGCGAGACCTGCTTATCTCAAAGCCTTACTCAGGCCCCTTATGGTCACTTGGGACTTCAGTGTGGTCCTCAGCCAGCTGATGTGGGCTCCTTTTGAGCCACTGGACTCGTGCCCGCTGAAGTTCTTGACCTGGAAGTTCCTCTTTCTGGTGGTGGTCATGTCAGCACAACGTTTCAGTGAGCTCCAGGCAGTCATCACTCACCCTCCGTATACCAGGTTTCACCAGAACCGGGTGGTGCGCCATACATGCCCTCTCTTTCTGCCGAAGGTGATCTCTGCTTTCCCTCTCAACCAGTCCCTTGTCCTCCTGACGTTTTTCCCCCAACATCACGTGAGCCACATTGAGGTGGCCTTGCACACACTGGACTGTAAGCGTCTGTTGGCCTTCTATCTGGAGCACACGAAGGCACGCCACCGCTCCATCCAGCTGTTCGATTCCTTTGACTCCAATAGGTTGGTTGTCGCTGTCTCAAAGCGTACGCTATCCCTCTGGCTAGCGGACTCCATTGCTCATACGTATTCCCTGGTTGGGTTGAGCCTTGAGGGTCATGTCACGGCTCACAATGTCCATGCGATGGCTATATTGGTGACCAACTTCTGTTCTGCAGGGCTGCTATGTGGTTTTCAGTCCATACCTTTGCAGTCCTCTACTGTCTGGATGGGGATTCCCAGCGGCATAGCAATTTTGGCCAGGCTGTACTTCAGCATCTCTTTGGGTCTGAGAGTCAACTCCTACCCACTGGCCCTTCTGCTCAAAATCCCCTCAGATTGATGTCTGCTGAGGATACTGAATCAGATGAGTCCCTTGGCAGGATTGCTTCTCTGGTCTTCCTGACTTCTCCAATTCTCGTTGCACGGTTGGGCTATTTATCTTCTCGGGTTCCAGTAGTCTGTAGCTTGGGAGTCCCATACATAAGGACTTATTTTCTGCTTGTTCACAAAGAAAGCGTAGTTACCCACCTGTAGCAGGTGTTCTCTGTGAACAGCAGGACAAAGTCCTCACAACTCTCCCACCTCCCCGGAGAGATGTCTTTTTGGCTCCTGCTATGTTATTGTACTGGAGAATATGGTGCTGGGGCAGGTGGGAAGGCAGGTGCACACGCGCAGTGTACCTACCAAAAGCTTCCTTTGGAATCTGGGGAGTGTTTCGTGTGGGGCTCCATCAGTGATGTCACCATTACTTGAGGAGTTATTCCTGCTGTTCACGGAGATCACCTGCTACAGGGGAATAACCATGCTTTACATACAATGAAAGATAGCTTTAAGAAAATTTCTACTTTCAGACTCCCTCCCCTTATTCGCTCTTCAGCTCTTTAAACTAAATCCCTAGCCTCCCCAAACACTCCTCCACTCCTTACACTGCCAACACCCTGCAACTGTTCCACCACCTGGCAAACTAGTTCACCACTAGTACACCACCCAAATCTGCTGCATATAACTGTCCCACTACCTGTAACTGCTCCCCCACCCCCCTGGCCAGCTTCTCACACTCCCAATAACTACCTCCTGCAACTGCTGTGCCACACCATACTGTAAACTGCCCCACACTACATACACGCAAAGAAAAACACACATGCACCAAACACCCACAGGGATTCAAAATTCCCTAGCTGTAATGTATTGCATTTTAAGTTATTCAGATATTTATTTTGTTTTCTTTGTTGCTCCTACTGTGAAAATTGGGGACTGAATTGTATTGCTTTCTTGGTTGCTGTGTGTGCTGCAAGCCAGTATCTGTTGCAATTAGACAAATTAGGAGCATATTTAGGCTCCAAAGTTTAGGAGGGGCTCTGTTAGATGTTTAGGACCTGAGAGATTAGGATTGAAAACTGGCTGGCTCTTTTCAGAATTCTACTGATTTTTATTATTTCCAAACAAATAGAAGTTGGAAAGAATTATGCAAAAGGGGTCAAGAAATGTCTGTCTGTCTCTTTCTTGGGGGAAAGAAATAACTCTGAAAATGAAATGGAATGGGATGAAACTTGGAATGGGAGAAAAGCCAGTAAAAACACAGAGTTCAAAAATGGGCAGATTGGACTGGGAGTGCCAGAGAAATAAGACCCACCAAAAAATGGTCCA
The DNA here is from genome assembly GCA_033557465.1 of Ichthyophis bannanicus. Classification (NCBI taxonomy): domain Eukaryota; kingdom Metazoa; phylum Chordata; class Amphibia; order Gymnophiona; family Ichthyophiidae; genus Ichthyophis; species Ichthyophis bannanicus. The sequence continues at coordinate 59,009,949 of CM066042.1, read as the reverse complement.
GTGCGTTTTTATGGGAGAAAGAGTGCAGCATAGAAACATAACAGGGACTTTCTCCTTTCAAACTCTCTCCTGTCTTCTACTACTATTACTTATCATTTGTATAGCTCTCCCCAAATCCCCCACTGCCTCCACCCCAAATCATACCCACTGCAGTTGCCGGCCCCCTCCCACCTCCAGTACTCCTCCATGACCCTGCAAACCTACCTCTCGACACACTCACACACTCTCTCTCTCTCTCTAAATGTTCCTACTTCCTACAACTTCCCCACCACCCCAAAACTTATTGGTTGCCATGTGTGCTGCCAACTAATATATGTTGTCCTGAGCAGAGCCTCAGAAGGTAGTAGTCCAAGATCTCAACATGTTGACTGACAAGTGCTTTTCAGTGTACAGAGTCTTATTTGTTTCATACTGTGTGCTACAAACAGTGCTGTCTGCTGATTTGTAAACTGCCTTCGGCATTCTGTTGAGGTCTGGAAAGATATAAAACTTAAAATTTTTGTTAAATAAAATATATATATATTTGCTTGTAAGCTTTTAAAGTTCTGAAACATGGGACGCTCTTAACAAGACTTTTTTTTCTTACTAATGTTATTTTCTTCGCTGTTGGTTTTATGTTTCAGTGACTGCAAAGTTCTGTTGTATCTCTTTCTTTTAATGGATGTTGTATTGTGGTACATTTTGTAGCTTACTTGCCTAACAGATGGTATCTTTAATGCTTCCAGGTAACCTTCTATAATACAGATCAGGATGGCAGTGACAGCCCACGCAGTAGCCTTAACAACAGCCTCTCTGACCAGAGCCTGGCATCTGTTAACTTGAACAGTGTTGGTAGTGTGCATAGCTACACGCCGGTAAGCCTATGTAAATCTAGTCTCTTTATTCTTTAGCGCATACCAAAAACTGATTCATTTCTCTGTGAACAAGCAGGAATAAAGTAAAGTCCTCATGTATGGGTAGCGTCATCTGACGGAGCCCATGCGGGAACGCTCACCAGCTACTATTAGAAACTTTTGGGAGGTTCCACTGCACCTACGCACCCTCTTTCTGCCTGCTGCTGGGGACTGTTGTAGTGGTTGATATGGAAGGACAGACTAGATAGGCTATGTGGTCTTTTTCTGTCGTCATGTTTCTTTGTTTCTATGTTTCTAACTAGTTGTCTTTTTTCCCGCAGAGCCCAAAGGATGTTCCAGCCTACTGCGCTTGGTGATTTGTTTTTTCCCCTCTGGGGATCCTGCGCCTTCTGATTCTTTTGCAATCACCTGCCATCGTAGTTCCTCTCTTCCCTTTTATTTTTGCCCTTTTTTTATTTTATTTTCCACGGCACCTCTTCCCTCTTAGACGCTGGTGCACCAGCCAAGCCCTCTTGCTTTAAAAAATGTAGCCATTTGATTTCACTATGGCTATCTTTCCGGGCAACATATCCCAAAAACTGGTCAGCGGGTTTGAAAAGTGTTCCCAATGCACAAGGATTATGTCCTCCACAGATGCTCATAATTGGTACCTTCAGTACTTGGGAGCCGATCATCGGCCCTCTTCTTGTAATTTGTGTCTGTAGATGACAAAAAGAGGGCTCAAGAGTCAAGAGAAGCAGCACAAATCACTTTTTGGCACTCAGAGGTCTGATCCATCTGCATCGACTGCACAGGTCTCCATGGCTTCAAAAGCTGCATCGGACGTGAGCCAAGTACCTGTAGTGTTCCAAGAACATTGGCCATCAATCAGTCTCCACCTAAAGATGAGGAGGGAATCTCTTTTGTCTTCGTTAACATTGAAGGATAAGCACACAGTGGTACATCGTTGAAACCCCTCGAGGCATGGTGTTGAGAGCGATGAAGGTCCACGAGAGCACCCCTCGAAGCTGCTACAAAGGGAGGAAAGTTCATCCTCCAGAACATCAGAGGGCCAGCATCAGCCTACCGAGAACTGAGACCAATCCGCCAATAACCCTGTTCAGATTCCGGGTACATTGGTCGAAATAACTGAGGCTTCGCAGCCTTCGGAATTGGCAGCCATGAAGAAACACCACCTGCAGGATCTCGAGGAACAAATTATGGCACTGTTGGCTGCGCAACAGGCCAAGGCCTCAGTGTTGGCTGCTCAACAGGCCGAGGCCTCAGTGTTGGCTGCGCAACAGGCCGAGGCCTCAGTGTTGGCTGCGCAACAGGCCGAGGCCTCAGTGTTGGCTGCGCAACAGGCCGAGGCCTCAGTGTTGGCTGCGCAACAGGCCCTCGCGATGCACTCTCATTGGTGCATTGAAGGACCCCTGACACTGTTACCTGCCCAGCCAGTATCACTCTCTAGCGTTTCATGGTCCGTTGCACCCTTGAAAACTAGATGAGCCTTGTGCATAATCACTCCTGAATGAGTTCCCGATTCTCCCCCCCCCCCCCCCCCCCCCGGGTCCAGAGAGAGGTCCAAGCAGAGACTTAGAAGTACTTGTTGTCCTCTTTGAGTCTGATTCAGAAGGTTGGGTTACCAACTTGGAGTCCAAGGACTTGCCGGAGAACAGGTCCCTGAAGCTTCTGTTGGACCCTTCTCCACCTCATGAGCGGCACAGGTCCCCTCCTGAGAATATGACCTTCTAGGATTTTGTCAGGGATATGGCCAAGGCCATGGCATTTTCTTTGGAGACTGAGGATGAACCCAGGGCAGAAGAGTTGGAGATCCTTCAGTACTCCTCAGCCCCTGAGAAAGCAGTGACAGTGCCTGTGCACTGCATCCTAAAGAGAGTACAGATGAGAATGTGGGAGAACCCCTTCACTGTACTTCCAGTCAGTAGAAGACTCCATGTGCAGAGTTCAGAAGGCTCCCGGATTTGAGAAGCCCCAGCTTCTGCATTATTCCTTGGTGGTTGAATCCACTCTTAACAGGTTCAAGAGTTCCACGACTCATTCCTCAGCGTCCCCAGGGAGGGAGGCTTGGATATTGGACTCTTTAGGGAGAATGTATTTTCAGAGTTCTATGCTCATAGTCTGCATGACCTCTTTCCAGCTCTACATGGGCATGTTTTTGAAGAAACATGTGTGACCTCGCTGATCTGTCCCAGTTTCTTCCTCCAGAGAAGATGGAACAGTATCGTTCCCTAGTGGCTCATGGCAAGGACTGCTTGAAGTTCATGGTCCAGGTGACCTATGATTTCTTTGAAACAGAATCGAGAGCTTCTCCTTGGGTATTGGCACCTGGAGACTTGCCTGGCTTCAGTCCTCAGACCTGGAACAATCAGTGCAGGACAAGCTTGCTGTCATGCCATGCTGTGGAGAGAATCTCTTCGGAGAACAAGTCAGAGAAGACTGGCTTCATCAAAAAGCAGCATGTCACCCATCGTAATCTCTCAAGGTGCACGACTGAGCTGCCTCCTATCGCAGGAGGTACCAAGGAGGGAACCAGAAAAATGACCTATACTCTCATAGGTGTAGGTATTTTCCTGGGTACCAAATCTCTCAACCTAAATAAGTTCCTTGTCCATAATCACAAGAGAAGCTTCAGAAAGGCCAGCCTGCTCCTCAGCCAAAGCCAGGGGCAGGGTTTAGACTGGTTCCTTCAGAGCATAACCAATCTCCCAATAACAGCAGCGGACAACCCTCTGGTCGGGAGAAGGCTCACACTTTATGTCCCTCATAGCCTCGGACATATGGGTTCTGCAGATCATCCAAAGTGGATACAAATTGCATCTATTTGACCTACCTTTATATTGCCCCCTGAAGGTACATTGCATCGACCCTCTGCATCTAGAATTGCTTTATCTTTGATTTTTGATATACCGCTTTCACACACACACCAGAGTGGCTTGCAAAGAAACAATCAGGCTACCACAGAAAATCAGAAAAAGGAAAGGAACACCAATTATAATAGGAAAAAAAGAGAGACAGATTAAGCCAGAAAAGTATTAGGTAAGGAGGATGTGCGAGAGGCAGCTAGGTTGGGGAGGAAGGGAACACATAGTAGATGAGGATGGGTCGGCGGGAGGGAGGTCAAAGGCAGTGCAGAAGCGGTGAGTTTTTTCAGGAGAGCTTTGAATCTGGGGAATGAGGGCTCAAGGCGGAGGTCCGGTGGAAGGGAGTTCCAAAGGAGAGAGCCAGTGAAGAAGAAAGCGGCATGACTGTGGACTCCAGGTGTGCCTGTGAAACACAGGGGTAAAGACAGGCGGTTGGAATGAATGAAACGGAGCATGAAGGTGGACCAAATCAGAAAGATATTGTGTTGTGTGTGTGTGAATAGCTTTATGGACCAAGATAAGTATCTTAAACTGTATCCGGCACTTGATGTGGAGCCAATGAAGGTGTATGAGGAGTGGTAAAGTTGATATTGGGGGAGACTGGAGAGGGTAACATTACAGTAATCAAGGCATGTCATTACAAGAGAGAGGAAAAGAGTAGTTAGCGCTGGGACAGAGAGAAAAGGGCAGATGGCGTGAAGCTGGCGAAGAGTAGTGAAAGAACAGCAAACCATAGAAGAAATGTGCTCGGAGAATGTTAGAGGAGTCTAGGGTGTCACCCAGATAGCATAAGGTGCCTACTAAGGTGGATATAGAGAGAAATCACCGCTCTCTTGAAAGATCTCTCAATTGAGCTCGTGCCACTGGAGCAGAGAGGGCGAGGGTTTTATTCCAAGTACTTCCTGATTACCAAGAAAACAGGGGGATATCATCCTATCCTAGACCTAAGCGATCTGAACACATAATTGGTAAGAGAAAAGTTCAGAATGATTTCTCTGGGCACCTTGCTTCCTTGCCTCCATAAAGAAAATTGATTATGCTCCCTAGATCTGAAAGATGCATATATCCACATACAGATACGTGCCATTCACAGGAAGTATCTTAGATTCGTCCTGGAAGGACAGCAGTTCCAATATGGAGTGTTGCCTTTTGGCCTACCCTCAGCACCCCATGTTTTCACAAAATGCCTGCTTCTCTTGAAAACTCCCTACAGGCTTTGTCTTGGGATTTCAATGTTGTTCTTGCGCAGCTCATGAAAGTTCCCTTTGAATCACTCAATTTCTTCCCTTTGAAGTATTTGACCTGGAAAGTATTGTTTTTGGTGGTGATCACTTCAGCACACTGAGTGAGCGAGCTTCAGGCTCTAGTAGTTCATCCACCTTACACCAAATTCCATCATCATAGAATGGTCCTCCGTACCATTCTTAAATTCCTTCCAAAAGTGGTATCTGATTTCCATCTTAATCGTCAGTTCTTCTACCAACATTTTTCTCAAGGCCTCATGCCCACAAAGTGGAAGCTGCATTGCATATTTGGACTGAAAATGAGCATTAGCCTTCTACTTGGAGCGGAGAAAAGCTCATTGAAAGTCCATTCAGCTTTTTGTATTTTTTGACTCCAGCAAGCTAGGGGCTGCCATTTCCAAATGCTTTCTTTTAATTTGGCAACTCTTTCACTTATGACCAGGCAGGCCTGAGCCTTGATGGTCATGTCACAGCTCACAATGTCAGAGCTATGGCTGAATCGGTGGCCAACTTACGCTCGGTCTCCATGGAAGAGATATGCAGGGTTGCAATGTGGTCTTCTGTCCACACATTCACATCTCGCTACTGTCTGGACGGGGATTCCCAACATGACAGCAATTTCGGCCAATCTGTACTTCGGAATCTGTTTGGGGATTGATTATTTATTTATTGAAACCATTTATACCGCGGTTTACAAATAACATTTTGAATCATACAGATAACAAGTACATATTCCGTTACAAAGAACAAAGTAGAACTATATACATAGATGAAGATACAAAATTTAAACTATGTACATAAACGTGCTTAGGAATTATAAGTATAAACTATTTGCATCTTTGGACTGATTGTATATCACTTGGAAGAATTTAGGAAGCAGGAAGGGGTATTGTGTTCTGCTTGTATGCCAAAATGGATGGAGAATTGGTGAGTGTTTAGGTTTTTGCAGAACATTTGTAGGTAATTTAATTCCCTGAGGTTGTCTGGTAGGGCATTCCAAAGGTTTGGGGCTACATGAGAGAAAGCTGCTTTGTTTGTTAGTTTTCTGGATTTCCTGAAGTCCATTAATATAACCAGTTTGTTTTTGTTCCGGTTGTGCTGATTTCGGTTGAGGGTTTCCTTAGAAATGAGTGTGGATAGGTATGAAGGGACAATTTAATTTATTACTTTGAAAGTGGAAACCAGAATTTTGTAATTAATGTGACTTTGATGAGTAGCCAGTGGAGAGCATAAAGTATTGGGGTAATATGCTCCATTGAGTTGACATTCATAGTTATTCTAGCTGCTATATTTTGGACTATTTGAAGCCCTCCTAAGGCCTTTTTTTGTGATACCCTGTAGAGAGGTGTTTTGGGGAAAGTCAAAATGAGCCGTGATGTTAGCTTGAATAACAGATCTGAAGTCATTGTGGTGGAGCAGAGGGTGGAGTTGCTTTAACAGTTTTGGTTTGTTACAGTATCTTTTTAGTTGTTTTTAAGTGGGGTGTCATGCAGAGGGTGCGGTCAGTGATTACTCCCAAGTATTTTAACTCGTTGTTGACCGAGATGTTGATATCATGGAGTCTAATCGATGTTGGGGGCGAGAAATACTGGTTCCTGGTTACATACATGGCTTCAGATTTTGTAAAATTGATCATAAGGTTGTGATTCTTGAGCCAGGTCAGGATTTCAGAGAAGCAATCAGAGAGTAATTGGATTGGGGGGTTCGTGATGATAAAAGGGAGATATATCATTATATCATCCGCGTAAATATGATAATTTACCCGGAATCTTTTAAAAATGGAGCAGATAGGTTGGAGGTAAATATTAAAGAGCGGAGCCTTGGGGGAGACCCTGTTCGTGTTTGTATGGTACTGAGTTTTTTTGGTCAATTCTTACTACTTGCATTCTGTCAGATGGGTATGAGGAGAACCATTTTAGAACTGTTTCTTTTATCCCTGTCTGCTGGAGTCTTGTTCGCATTATGTTATGGTTTACTCTGTCGAAGGCTGCAGTAAATGTCCAGAAATATGAGGAGGAAGGCTTGTTTAGTATCATCGATACCACACGTAAGTGTATCAGATAGGACTGTGAGTAGGGTTTCAACACCATGGTAAGGACGAAAACCGTATTGGTGTTTGTCAAGTGGAGCAAAGAGTTGTACTTGGACAATTTTTTCAATTATTTTTGCCATAAATGGTAGGCTTGAAATGGGCCTGTAGGAAGTCGGATTTTTTATCACTGATTAGAATCCAACTCCACCCCCCCCCCCCTTAGGTCCATTCTATTCTGTCCAAAAATGGAAAATGCAATGTGTGCTTTTGGGTCAGTGCTGACTCCTGGCAACCCAGCAGCGCCTGGGTTTTCTTAGGAGTGTTACTGGAAGTAGATTGCCAGGCCTTTCTTACGAGGCAGTGGAGGGTTAGTTGACTTGCCCAAGGTCACAAGGAATACTAGTGGGAATCAAACCCTGGAGTGTAGGAGTAGCCTAATGGTTAGAGCACTGGCTTGGGAACCAAGAGACCAGGGCTCAATTCCCACTCGCACTCCTTGTGGCCTTGGGCAAGTCATTTAACCCTCCATTGCTCAGAAAAACCCAAGTTATCAATGTCCCTGTTTAATGTACATTACCAAGTTTAAGTTACAATGTAAACCCCTTTGATTGCAATGATAAAGCAGTATAAAAAAAACCTGTTAAATAAAATAAATAAATACCAAGCCAATGTTCTAACCACTAGGCTATTCCTCCTCTCCCCTCCATTATTCTGTCCAGGCTACCAAGAAAAAAAAAGGAGGAGAGAGATCCATTTCAGTTGTACATAGTTCTGTATCTGAAGTTGCTAAGACCTGTTGCTATTAAGCAGTTAAACTTTTCCATCTGTTGGGTTTGTCTGCATTTTCATCAGCTTTCAGTAGCCTGTAGCTGGGGAGTCCCATACATGAGGACTTCATTTCTGCTTGTCCATGGAGAAAAGATAGCTACTCACTTGTAGCAGGTGTTCTCCGTGGACAGCAGGAATAAGTCCTCACAACCCTCCCACCTCCCCTGGGAGTTATATTCTACTATAGCTATAGTAACAAACTAGTTCAAGATGGTGCCACAGCAGCAGGCGGGAAGAGGACACACAGGTGCAGGGGAATCTCCCATAAGCTTCCAATAGTAGCTGGGGAGCATTCCCATGCAGGTTCCGTCAGTTGATATCACCCATACGTGAGACCTTATTCTTGCTGTCCTTGGAGAACACCAGCTAAAGGTGAGTAACTACCTTTTCTTAACAGGTGTGCATAGGATGTAAATAGTTTTATGAGGATTTCTTAATGCATGCCTTTCACATTGTGGGAATTTGCATCCTAGAAAAAGCTGAAAGATTTGTGTCAAACCCATATTATGTGTTGAGCAAAGTACCCCCCAATTATGGAACAGTTTTTTTAAGTTCTCTTTCCTTCTCATGTATTTTTCAGTGGCATCAAACCCTGTTCTAGAAATGATCATTGGGAAATACACAGTTACTTTCAAGTTAACTCTTTTGTCTGACACAGCCCCAGTTAAAAATTTGAAGAGAACAGTATTGATCACAATAATATCAAAGATATAAGTGCAGTAAGTGCTTGTGTGTGTCTTTTACTGTGTGGCATTTATAAAGTTTTATATTTTCAGTATGTCTGATTAAGATGGAAAGTGGAAGGGATGGGTGAAACTATTCGTCTGGTATTACTCTTACCTAGGCACAGGTCATTATTTATTTATTAACATTAAGTACATTGGCAGAAGATTTCACTGTTATCTATTTATAGTTGTATCTACATTTTGGGAGATGTTTATTAAAGCACGCTAAGCAGTGCTGGTTTTAGTGTGAGTTAAACATTAGTGCGCGTTGTAGTGGCTGTACCATGATACAACGGCTAGATATCATAGCTGTCAGTTTGATCCCAGGTGGCAGCAGGGTAGGAGCAGCAGGGTGTTATTCCTACCCTTAGACTAACAGGGATAGCTTTTCGGTCTCGGTGGGCAGAGGGGGGTTAGGGAGGTAGGGGATGGTCGAGTGTTGAGCTGGGGGAGGGCGGACCTGTGAAAAGGGGGAGGCAGTTACAAGCATTGCCCTCTTGTTTGTCTCCGCAGCATCATTTGCTCTCCAGGAGGCTCATGTATCCCCTCGACACTAGGATGTGGTTGCGTTTGTGGCTCTGGAGGGAGAACCTCGAGGCGGGAGTGCCTCAAGCCCTCAGAATGGATTCTCTTAATGACGGATGCCAGCGTGACGGGTTGGGGAGCGCATTGTGAATCTCAGGTGACGCAAGGCCTGTGGTTGGTTGCGGAGAGTGCTTGGTCCATCAACAGGCTGAAAATGAGAGCAGTCTTAGCTTTTCAGTTCTTTTGACCTCTGTTACATAGGAAGGCAGTCCGGATATGCTCCAACAATACATCAGTCGCCAGGGAGGCCCCAGCAGTGTGACTCTGGCAGAGGAAATTCAGCCTCTTCTGCTGTGGCAGAAGAGAATCTTCTGGCCCTCTCAATGGCGCATGTGGCTGAAAAGAAAACATGCAAGTTCATTTTCTCAGTCGACACCGGTTGGATCCGGGAGATTGGGCACTGCATCCTGTGGTCTTCCATGAGTTGATGCAGTGATGAGGAGAACCATTAATGGTCTGATGGTGTCAGCAATAAATGCCAAGGCGAGCCAGTTCTTCAGCAGAGAATGCATATCCAAGGGGTTCGATGCGCTGGCCAAAAGGTACCCCAGAAGGGGTCTGCTGTTTGTTTTCCCCCATGGCCTCTCATTGGCCGGTTACTGCAATGGATAGAGCTTCACAGGAGCTGTGTGGTCTTGATCGTGCCGGACTGGCACAGAGGCTGTGGTATGCAGACCTCAGTCTGTTGTTGGTGGCAGAGCCTTGACATCTGCCAGCTATAACCAGACCTGATTTCACAGGATCTCCATTGCTCATGTCCCAGGTGGATTGATTCTTTCTTACAGCCTGGCTCTTGAAAGGATGTAGTTGAGACGGAAAGGCTATTCCGCCATGGTGGTGGCCAACTTGCTAAAGACTCGTAAGTGATCTATTTTCTTGTTGTACATTAGAGTCTGGCGAGTATTTGAGAGTTGGTATTTGGACAATGGTCACCGGGCCTCCTCGGCTTCAGCCCCTGAGGTCCTTGAGTTCTTGCAAACTGGTCTGGACAAAGGTCTTGCCCTTAATTCTTTACGGGTGCAGGTAGCAGCCTTGACATGTTATAGGTGGAGGGTGCAAGGCCTCTCCCTCATGGCATACCCTGAGCAGTGAAACAAGTTCACCCTCCGGTGTGTTCCATTATTCCACCATGGTATCTAAACCTTGTTTTGATGGCACTGATGGAGTCTCCATTTAAGGTGGCCTGCAAAAGCAGCTCAAAGGGCCTCACTTTGAAGCCAGTGTTTTTAATAGCTATCTGCTCGGCCAGATGTATCTCGCAGTTGTAGCCTCTATTTTGTAGGGGGCCTTTTTTTTATTTCCAAGGAGAAGGTAGTATTGAGACCAGTCTCCTCCTCTTTGCCTAAGGTTGTCTCAATCTTCCATCTGAACCAGCCAGTCTCATTGCTGGTGTTTCATGATGGGGTGGAAGATCCCATAGCCCGAAAGATGTACTTGCCGGATGTTTGCAGGGTCTTACGCTGATATCTCTGTTGAACAGAGTTGTTTCGTAGATCAGAGCGCCTATTTGTGCTGTTTGGTGGTCCTGCAAATGTGAAATAGCATCCAAGGCATTAATCGCCCATTGGGTGAAGGAGGTCATTGCGTCGGCCTATCTGCTGAAAGGCAAGCCCCTTCCTGTGGCATTATGTACACATTCGACAAGGGCTTAAACATCGTCTTTGGAGGAGTGTGGTTTAGTTCCACTCATCGATATTTGCAGAGCTGTGACCTGGTCATCACTTCATTCATTCATGTATCACTATAGACTGGACGTGCAGGAGCAGAGCGATACACAGTTCGGGACTACTAGTGTACTGTAAGATGGGCTTAAGGGGCCCACCCATCATCAAGTACTGCTATGGTACATCCCACACGCCTGGACTGGACTGGAGGGACGATAAGTAAGGTGAAATTAGATCTTACCTACTAATGATCTTTCCTTGAGTCAGTCCAGTCCAGGACCCTCCTGTTCCTTTTCATGATGACCTTTCAGATTATTTATTGGGCGAGTCTGGACTGGTGACTCCTGGAAACTACAGAGCAAATGAGAGATTTTCGGGGTCCCGGTTTCACTTAGTGTGGTTAGGTGTCGCTAACGAGACTTGTTGAACTAAGAATATATTGGAGGTTATAACCACAGAAGAAGTCTATATTAAAATTTTGAGAAAAACATTAAAAGTTTGAAAAGAGAAATATATAAAAGTATAAGAAGTTCTTTTAGACCTATGATGGTTTTTGACCATTAGATTCTCCTTTGGCAGAGAGGTTGTCTCTGTGTATAGTAAGGAAGAAAGGAAACTGAGGTCTTTTTCTCCTTATTTTAATTCGTGGCATATGTGAAAAGTCCAGCAATTGACTATATTGAATTCTTAACTGATTCTTTTGTTGTGTTTTACATCATATGCACACAAAAATAGGTGCTCAGAAAACATAGACCTACTTTTCCACAATTTGGGTCATGTTTAGTAAAGTGCGGTAGCAGTTAGGGTAAGTTTACCATGTGCTAATAGCGTGGGTTGGGGTAGAGACTGTGGATTAGGAATGGAGTGTGGTCATTGCTGTTAGCGTGAACTTCATTACTACACGTTCATTATCAGTGTTGCAGTTTGCATGGGTGCATTTACCTATGTGGGTGAGGCAGGTGCTCCTGTATTAATTGCAGCTGATGGCTTAGCGCGGCAAGATACTCCCACCCCTGTTAACTGTATGGGGACATGCTGGGCATGCCACCATTGGTTATAGTGGGTACAGCCCACCCCTGTGATAGATTTTGGGGCCTAATGTATACTACAATAGCACATTTTAATAAACATGCCCCTATTTGCAAAGGTATTCCTGAGGTGGTGAAAGGCCGGAAGAGGGGCGGGATTGGCATTTAGGATGTATGTTATATTATACATGCATAAACATCAATAGTCCTGGGCAGATACATACAGAGCTGCTTCTGCCTCAGATAAAGTGACCAACCATCCTGTATTATATGGGACAGTCCCTTATTTTAAGGATTTATCCCTGGAATCGTATTACTTTGGTCAGAATGCCACGTATTTTAAAATGTGTCCCACTCCTACACTCCTCCACATTTGTACCAGGGGACTTCTCCGCTCCAGCTGAAAGTTTCAAAGGAACACTCTATTTATATGAGACTATTTCCATCAGAGACACAGAAACATATACAGATGCATACACTCTCTTGTACTTCAGTCACACACACACACTCATGCACATGCATTCATCCCCCCCCCTCAAAATCGGGTACACTCATGCACACTAGCACTTTTCAGACAGACAGATTCTGTCTCTGTCTACTGGTGCTGTGCTGCTTCTGCACTCCTCTATTTCAATGCCCCTAATTCTTGCTTTTGCTATCAGTTATTTTTCTCAGTCTGCAATAACCTTCTCACACTTTACCCTATTTCTCTTACATTTCTACCCTTTCTCAGCAATCCCACTCACCCCTGCTAAGAAACCCACTTACTCCACTAACTTTCTCCCAGACTCTATGCAGAAAATCAGCCCATCTTTCCTGTGACTAGTGCAGCCTTTCCATTGGCTGGAATCTTTGCCACTTACTCTGCACCATTAGGGGGGAACACTGATGAACTGTAGAGCTAAGCACTTAAAAAAATACCCAGACAATTCAGGCGACATTCTGACTAAAACAGCTACTTTACAAAGTTGTAGAATCCTAAAATAATTGAGATGGTTGGCAGTCCTAAACTCCTGAGTCCTCTGCACAACTGATGAATCTGGCTCTGCTTCCTCCCCTAGGGCCCCAGGCAACCATCAGTCAGACAAAGTCAGCCAGTAGGCTGAAGCAGACACAGCCAGTCAATAGGGAGCAAGAGGAGGTGGGAACAGTAGTTAAGACACAGAAACCATTTTCTTCCTTGTCCTGGAGCTCTGGAGTATGGTGTTTTTTTGCTACAGATATACAGACCTACAAGAGAAAATATTGGGGGTGCTCAAGCACCCACAGAGCTGGTGCCTATGATCCTGGGGCCAACATCAATATCAGTATCACGGTCAGTGGTCAGCTGATTTCATTGATTCTGTCATCTGTGTAGGCTCTTAGCCTAGGGTGCATGTTTCTAGTTCGGCACTTACTTATTTATTTAACTAGGCTTATATACCATGTTCAAGAAAGCAATCAGAGAGGAGATCTTGGTAAGGTTTTACTGCAGTTGGAACAGCGGTTGATATTCAGTTGTAAACTTTAGAACCGGAGGGTCTTAATAGACTGATCGAATGGGTATTGTTCCTTTCCCACTCACAGACAATTCCTAAGATTCATGGTAGGAGGGGGCCTCTGCTATTACAGGGAACTGCTCTTCAGCCTGGCCGCCTCTCCAAGGGTCTTTACGAAGGGGTTGCGGCTACAAGGGGTGTTCGTCTTCCCCTATCTAGATGACTGGCTCATCAGAGGTACCACAGCCACAGAGGGCAGCCAGCCACAGAGCATACCATCCTCCTCCTACAACTCCTAGGGTTTGTCATCAACTACCCCAAATCACATCTCTCTCCAGGCCGAAACCTGGAATTCATAGATGCTCAGCTGGATACGGTGTGGGCCATGGCTTCCTCCCTTTGGACAGGGCAGAATGCCTCAGGCAGCTAGCAGGAGAAGTCCAACACTGCAAGACAGTGCCGGCCCACCAACACCTCCGCCTGCTGGGCCACATGGCCTCCACGGTCCATGTCACACCCCTAGACCACTTCCACATGCGGGCAGTCCAGTGGTACCTGCGTTCCCAGTGGACCCAGGCCACAGGCAGACTCTGGGATAGGGTCAGGATCACATGCCAGCTGGCAAGCTTTCTCCACTGGTGGCAGGATCTGGGCCACCTCCAGGCCGGAATGCTCTTTCAGGCACCCTCGCCACAGTGGATCCTGACCACGGGCGCCTTTCTCCAGGGGTGGGGCACTCACCACGGAGCCTACCGCACACAGGGCTGATGGTCCCAGGAGTCGTCCCTGCTGCAGATCAACCTCCTGGAGCTCTGGGAAGTGTCCCTAGCCCTAACGGCATTCCACAGCCATCTGCAGTACAGGCATGTGCTAATCAAGACGGACAACCAGGTTGCAATGTTCTCTATCAACAAGCAAAGGGGCACGGGCTCGGGATCGTGCTCGTGCTCCCTTTGCCAGGAGGCAGTAGCCCTCCTCTCCTTTGCAGTGCACAGCGGTATGCTCCTGCGGGCAGTCTACCTCCCGGGCCAAGACAATTGCCTGACAGACAGACTCAGCAGAGTCCTGTGTCCAACCCCGCAGTGGCGAGAGGCTCTTCCGCCTTTGGGGCTGGCCCGAGATAGACCTGTTTGCCTCCCCAGCCAACACTCAATTGGCTCGCTTATGCTCCCATCAGCTGCACCCAGAGAGGGTAGCGGCAGATGGTTTCCTGATCTCGTGGGTTGAGGGACTACTTTATGCCTTCCCTCTGACGCCTCTGGTTGCCAAGACTCTGTTCAAAATCCAGAGCGAGAGGGCATCAGTGATACTGATTGCCCCCAGATAGCCCAGGCAGCCCTGGTTCCCTCTGCTGCTCTCGCTATCGGCAGCCTCACAGTCCCTGTACAGAGTTCCGGACCCCCTGATCCAGGAGGAGGGCCCCTCTCAACATGCCGCTGGAAGTAGAAGAGATCCTGCTGGCCTCCAGAAAGCCCTCCAGCAGAAGAGCCTACGCATTTAAATGGCACAGTTTTGTCATCTGGTGTGCAGACAGGAAGGAGAACCCTTTCTGTCATATGCGGCTAGTTCTTGGGTACCTAGTGCACTTATCGCGCGCTGGGCTGAAATCTAATTCCGTCAGGGTGCACTTGAGTGCCATAGCGGCTCACTACCACCCTTTCGAGGGAAAACAGCTCTCCAGCCAGCCCCTGGTCTCATGGTTCCTACGGGACCTCCTGCTGTCGAGACCCCCCCGTCTCTGCCCCCCCCCCCCCCCCGGCGGCGGAGTGGGATCTCAACATGGTGCTTTCCCAGTTGACCAGACCACCCTTCCACACCCCCCCCTCCCCGGCCACATGCCACTTGTGGTACCTGTCCTGGAAGGTCGCCTTCTTGGTGGCCCTAACCTCCGCTCGTAGGGTGAGTGAACTCCAGGCCCTGGTGGGGGATCCTCCGTATTCCAGGTTCTTCAAAAACAGGGTGGTGCTGCGCATTCACCCCAAGTTCCTCCTGAAGGTGGTAGCCGTGCTCCACCTCAACCAAGAGGTGTTGCTCCCCACATTCTTTCTGAGGCCGCATGCCAGCAGGGAGGAGCTCATACTCCATACACTGGTCTGCAAATGGGCCCTGACCTTCTATTTACAGAGGACACAGGGCCACCGCAAAGTGTCAGCTCTTCGTGTCCTATGACCCCAGCAGACTAGGGCTCCCTGTGACCAAGTGTACCCTGTCTACCTGGGTGGCAGACTGTATCGCCCTCGCTTATGAGCAAGCGGGCCTCTCCCTTGAGCACCAGATCACAGCGCATCGCGTGAGGGCGATGGTCACGTCGGTAGCTAACCTCTGCTCTGTGCCGGTGATGGATATCTGCAGAGCCGCAACTTGGTCCTCAATTCACACGTTCGCATCTCACTACTGCCTGGAGAGCAAGTCCCGCAGGGACAGTGCCTTTAGCCAGGCAGTACGCCGTAACAATTTTGGGGTATAAGCAACTCCTGCCCTCCGACCCTCTGTGTTCAGGCTACTGGAGTGTTTGTGTCGCTGGACACTAGGGTCTTGCAGAGTCTCTCATTGGGGACTCATCTTCTGCAACTTGTGGCTACCCTGTCATGGTCACCACTGGTGCTGTCGTGGTTTGGTCCGCGGCAGCCTGGAGCTAGGGAGTCCATATGTGAGGACTGACTCCTTGCTTGTTCCTGGAGAAAGCGTAATTACTAACTTGTAACAGGTGTTCTCCAGGAATCAGTCTTCACAACCCTCCCTCCTCCCCTAGGAGTTGCCTTCCCTACCGTATTTTAATTTACTGCCATCTTAGCTATATCACTTGACTGAGCAAGATGGCACCCTTGGACGGGAAGGGGACCATGCATGCGTGGTAGCATTTCTAAAGGCTTTCTTTGAAAACTGGAGAAATGCTCCATGTGGGCTCCGTTGGCGCCAATGTCAGCCATATGTGAAGACTGATTCCTGCTGTTCCCGGAGAACACCTGTTACAGGTGAGTAACTACGCTTTCCGCTTTGACTCATTGCTGTCTTTAGAGCATGTCAGTTTAAATTACACCAAAACTGTACTGTTGAGCATCACTGGTAACAATTTTTTATATGTGATGGTTTTGCCTCCATCATATCTGAACCTTGAAAGAAAATTGAGCTGGAACTATCCAGGCCTCCTTCATGTTAAATTTGCTGTATCTATAGTAATTATATTAGTGTTCTAAAGAATCCATCTTAATTGGAATCCTTATTAGGCTTATCTAGACCTTAATCATTTTCAACAGTGCTTTGCCAAATTTAATATGTGTAATTGTACACATTTTTTACATTGACCCTAGTATGTATTCAGTGTCTTAAGCAGTATCATAAAATGATGCACTTTATCTTGATTTTCCTTAAGTAAGTTAAAAGGCATTACAGCATTAATATCACATACATTTCTTGGACCTTCAGGCTGTAATGAATGCTGTAAAGAACTTCAGAGATTGATTGATTGTCTAGCAGAATTGTCCTCATTTAGACGCATAATCCAGTAGTAATTTTCTTCTTGAACAAGCAAGGAGGAAAGGCTTACTCCTGTATCAGAAAACTCTCCAGATGTCGAACTGGACTGTCTCATGGAATGACCTTAAAGGATACATTGCTGGCAGAAAATGAATATTTGCTGGCAGATAAACTAAGTTAGGCCCTATAGTTTTTGGATAACAGGGTAAAAACAGGTAGTTTCTTGAATGAGGGGTACTAAGCAAGATCTTTTCACAACCTTTCTGAACTACTTCTGCTCCAAGAGATTAGATGGCAGACTAGTGGATTGTTTTCTGTGCATTGAGGGAAAGGCCTTCTGGATGAAAATCCTTCGGTATCCCTGATTGCGAGAAACTTTATAAAACTCAGAAGGGCCCAAGGAGCTGTGTTCCTCATTATCTCTTTTTGGCTGAGACGAAGTTGGTTCCTTCTTCAGGAGTTAACCATCAGGGATCCATTTCCATTAGGGGATTGTCATGCAGAATCAGAGGACACTGCTTCGTCCAGTTTCAATCTCTGGATGTTGAAAGTGAAATAATTTTTCTTCTCAGATGGGAGGTGTCACTGACCTTCTTGGCTTCTAGAAAGAAATACATTCGGAGGTCTTACAGTTTTAAATAGAGGAATTTTATCATCTGCTGTGAGCGCAAAGCCATAAATTGCCATGTTTATTCCAAAGGTGGCATATCAAGCAAATAAACCAAAACCTAAGTCTGAATCCTTTCACCTGTAAACTGCTTGAATACCTTCTATGTTATTCAGAGTCTGATCTGAAAATAAACTCTACTAAGATTCATCTAAGTGTGATTGGAGCTTATTGCTCTGTAGATAGTAAACCCTTCTGTGTACACTCGATGGTTATTAGTTGAAGACAAACCCCACATAAATCTGTGTCATGGAACCTCAGCACTGTTCTAACTCAGTTAACGAAAGCCCCTTTTTGAATCTGTTAACTCTTGTATTTACTTAACCTAGACTGTTACATTTTTGTTAGCAGCCACTTCAGCCTACAGAGTATGAGCTCCAGGCTCTAGTGACAGCATGGTGTTCACAGGCATTCCAGTTTCCTGCCCAAGGTGTTAGACTTCCACATTAACCAAGCAGTAGTTCTACCAACATTTGGGTTGCAAGAGAGCTTTTGTCTTCTGCCTAGAGTGGACCAAAGCCCATAAAAGGTCATTGAATGTACCATTTCAAATTGAATAGCAGATTGCATTTTCTTCAGTAATGCCCAAGCAGACCTAGTTCTGGAAGGAAATGACAAAGCTCTTAATGTTAGAACTGTGGCTGTGATGGTAACTTATCTAAAAACATCCTTTTTATGTAAAAGTTCTTTGTGGTGGTCTCTCTATACATTCTGATCTCATTGTTTGATCTGACTCCTAAAACAATAACAGGTTTGAATGATCTTTTTAGAATCTCTTTTGAGGAGCGGAGCCCAGCTACCTCCCTTCTAGGGCCCATCTTCATTATTTCAGTTTGTCTTCTGTAAAATTTAAAAAAAAAAAGTAAACAGATTTGTGTCAATTGCAGCTTTAGGGGGGGTTTTTCCTTGTGTTTTTTTCCTTTGGAGGTCAGTGCTATGGATATGTGTGACTTGCTTATTTTTTGCATGTCCTTTTGATAAACAAGATTGCTTACTCTATAAACATATGTTCTGAGGAGAACAGGGTAAGAAACCACACAAACCTACCCTCCTGCTCCCCTTGGATTTGTAATTTAAGCTTTTACAAAACTGAGGAGTGCTGGCAGAGTAAAAATTCCTGTGCATGGCCAGTAAAGTTTCAAGTTTCTCAGCACTGGTATCTTCCACATGTATGGCTTCCTACCCTACTCTCCTTGGAAAACATCTGTTGCAGACAAGTAAGCTTGCTTTCTCCACCTTCCTAACCAGAATCTCATCTGCCAGTAAGTTCGTGAAACCTTTTATGCATGTTTACTGTATTTAAACTAGATTGCAAGCACCATAAAGCAGGAACTGCTTGTATCTGTATACTGCTTTCTACATCTTGTATTGCTATATAAATGAATGAATGGTTGATTGATTTATAAGTGTTTTATATACTACCTTAGTGGTCAAACACCAAAATGGCTTACAGTCCTCAATTAAAAACAATCATAGAAAAATCCAATAAAAAAAATTCCAAAGCCCCATCCATCAACTCCTCCC
Source organism: Ichthyophis bannanicus (assembly GCA_033557465.1). Classification (NCBI taxonomy): domain Eukaryota; kingdom Metazoa; phylum Chordata; class Amphibia; order Gymnophiona; family Ichthyophiidae; genus Ichthyophis; species Ichthyophis bannanicus. Next base: position 58,990,979 of record CM066042.1, on the reverse strand, counting down.
CCAGCTCCAAAATTACCTCCTACCCTTCTACCAACTCTCAAGGGAATAAGAGTTTCTACCATTTCCCTGAATGCCAATAAACATGTTGCTCTTCTTAACTCAATGGGTAGTTTACTCCACCTTTCTGTTCTAGCTACACTTAGTTTATATTATCCGCATATCTATAAATGTCGTTCCCAAATCACCTTACCAGCTATCCTAAGGCTGGCAGATAAATGTTTAATAGTGATGGTGAGAGCAGATCCCTGTGGTACCTCCATTTCTGTTGATACTTATTAGACTAACACCCTCCCCCCCTACATCTGACTCTGCAAAACCTCCCCTCTAGGAAGGACTCAATCCATTTTACTACCTCCCTTGCCTTCCAACCTCACCAAATCATATAACTGCGGACAAATCCAGTAATAGTTAAATTAAAAAAAAATAAACTGCTCCCTTGTTAATGATATATTGTTTTTAATGTTAGGTAACAAGCCATCCAGAGCCAGTCTCTCAGTCACTAACACCTCAGCAGCAGCCACAGTACAGCATGCCAGAGCGAGACAAAACGCTTTTCTCGGAATATAACTTTGAAGATCTCAGTGCCTCGTTCCGAAGCCTCTATAAATCGGTTTTTGAACAGTCTCTCAGCCAACAAGGTGAGTTCTCTCTCTATTAGAGACAGAATTATCTATTAAAAGAGCTATGGGTAATGGTCCAATTGCTTGAACTGTAACCTTTAGCACATCACTAACCAAAAGAACCATGAACAGGCATGCTAAGGTTGTAGATGTAGAGGCTTTCCTGTAACAAATAACTTTTGTAAACGTGAAACCACTGGTTTGTCTCTATGTAACTAAGTTATGACTTTCACATCCCGATTGAGTAAATTAATACTGTATTAGAAAACACAGGATGAGTATTTTAGGGGCTGCCTGAATGCAGTAGCATTCTGCTGTTTTCATGTTAGTTGAAAGATCCTTTTTGAACTCTATAGGCTGCTAAAAGTGGTATCACTGCAGGACCACTGTTAAGAGAGAAAACCAGAAATTGTAAACGTGGTCCGTTGCAGATTGTATATTCTGTACAAAAATCCATGATCTAAAAATGTATTTGCTTTTAGCTCATGCCTGTCCAGTAGTAAGTCAAGGCGAGCTGCATTCATGTACACTAGGTCTTTTCCTAGCCCTTTCTCTAAAGTGCGCTAAGCAGTTAGCATGTTTTCATAAGCAGTAACTGTGCTGTGCACGTGGGCCCATGGTAATTGTTACCATGGTGGCATTATGCTTATTTGCTGCTAACTTCTAATTGCGCGTTAGGATGATAAATGGGCAGGTTAGGGGCAGAGAGTGGGCACGGAGAGCACATTTTAATTAGCGCAGGAGGGCATATCATGCGCTGTCATTGTTGCAGTTAGCACGGGTGCAACTAACGCCCCCAACAGTTACCGCCAAGGCTTTGCACTTACTGCACCCTAGTTTAGTGTTAACGCGTGTTAAGTGCAAAATCCTAAGTTTGTACCCAAGGCAATGGAGGATTAAGTGTCTTGCCCAAGGCCGCAAGGAGTGTCAGTCCAGAAGAACTGCTATTTTCTGGAATTTTGCACCATGCCTTCAGGATAACCCAGGACCTACCAATCTCTCAAGATCTGATTGTCTTCCACTTCCTTCCCCAGTGCAACCCAGCTTTTCCTGGCTCTTCTATGACTACTCCTCTGGCTGCCCAACACTTCTCTCTTTTGCACATTTTGGTCTCGGGTCAATTCTTCAAACCACATAATACTAAACAGTGCATAGTTTAAACAACTTATGACTAAGCAGAATTTCTCTTTGACATGGTGCAAGTGTTGAGACAAGCATCAGCAGTAAACCTGAAAGACTGAGATTTTCACCAAAATATGCTGGCATAGGAGGTTGTCTTGTCATGGTATCCATAAAGCTAACCTATTTGTAGACATTCCCTCCTCCTCCCTTGACTCTGTGAACCATGTGATGGAGACACCAGGCTACTAAGTGAGCATGATACTAAGACACCAAATTAGAGCCAGCTTAGCTCAGAAGATAGTGGCAGTGTCAGCAAAATGATGATGGCTAATAAGCTTTCCATTAATTAAAAAAAAAAGGAAGTTATGGTGGTTTCTAGGGATAGCAAATATAAGCCTTGCCAATCCAGTTTGTAAGGCCAAGTAATTTCTGTAAAAGAGAAAATTCAGTATTTGGACTGTTCGTAGTTATCGCTTTTTTCTTTTATGAACAATAAGGGAAGTGGCTGAGTACTAACCTAGTTAATATCATTTAGCTTTTAGCTTTATCTTTATTGAATTCTTGATATACTGCTCAAGCAGAGCATCAGCGGGTTTGTTGTTGTTAAGTGCCGTCGAGTCGGAGTCGACTCATGGCGACCCTCTGGATAACTATCCTAAATTGTGTTCGGTCTTGAGTCAGGCGGCTCATTGTTGACAGACTGGTACCCGTAGCTGCTGTTATTGTATCGATAAATGCTGGCTTTACTCTGAAAAGTCTTCAGCTCTTCCCCAGTAGCTAGTTGAGTGCCTTCCGACCTGGGGGTCTCATCTTCCAGCACTATAGCACAATTTGTTTTGTTGTAACTATCCATTATTGCAGCTAATTTTGCCGTTGTCACAGAAATGTGATCCTCCGCCGTCAACACTATCCCATTCTGCTGCTGCCCAGATGGGTGGTTTGTCTTGGTCTGGCACCTCAGCTGAGACCTTTCCATCAGCGGGTTTACAAAAGCATAAAAATTAGCTGCAATAATAGGAAACAGAAAAGAACGCCGTAGTTAGACAGTATAGAGAAGGAGAAACTTAAGTGTTTAGGAGAGAATAATCAGAGAGCATAGTGGACAGAGGGGGAAGAGGAGAAATCGGGCTAGAGATTAGGAGCGTGAGGATTCCATAGGGGCTTGAGTGGGAGGTAGAGGAAGGTTGAAGGCTGTATGAACGAGATGGGTTTTGAGCATATTCTTAAACTTAGTAAAGGCGTGCTCTGAATGGAGGGAAGTAAGCAGGGAGTACCAAAGGGCGGGACCTAGAAAGAAAAAGGCAGACTTTTGGGTAAGTTCAAGGTGAACATGGGAGGGAGAGGGAAACACTTAAACGGTTGGAGTGGATGGATTGGAGAAGGTGATGTGGTGTATGAAAGTGCAAGACATCTGAGAGAGATTGAGGAGTGCTAGTATGAATCACTTTATGGACCAAGGTGAGTATTTTATAGTTTATTCAGTATTGGAAAGGAAGCCAGTATAGACGGATAAGCAATGGAGTGATGTGGTCTGAGCGGGAGGAATGTGTAAGAATTCGGGCTGATGTGTTTTGAAGGAGCTAAAGACTGTGGAGTTGGCAGTAAGAAAGACTGGCTAGAACAATGTTGCAGTAGTCAAATCTGGAAGTGACTAGAAGCATAGGCCATGTGGTCTTTTTCTGTCGTCATTTTTCTATCTAGTCTGTCCTTCCATATCAATAACTACAACAGTCCCCTTTTTTCCTTTAGAGATCCTGTGTTTGTCCCATGCTTTTTTGAATTCAGATACTGTCCTCATCTCTACCACCTCCACTAGGAGACTCTTCCATGGATCCACCACTCTTTCCGTAAAGAAATATTTCCGCTTATCACTCCTGAATCTATCCCCCTTCACCCTCATCCCATGTTCCCTCGTAGCAGAGCTTGCTTTCAATTGAAAGAGGCTCTCCCCCTGTTCATTTATGCCACAGAGGTATTTAAACGTCTCGATCATATCACTAGGGACAGTAATGAGCGTTATCAGAGGAGGAAGAGAGACAAATGGGCGTACTGCATGGATTTGTCAAAGGGAGGCAAAAGAATGCCGAACAAGAATGGATAGATGTTCGTGGAAAGAGAGGGAGGTGTCCAGAGTAACCCCAAGATAATGGATGGAAGTGACAAGAGGGACAGTGGAATGTTTGAGCAGAGGGGCCAGTGAGTGGCAAGAGACCCTGAAGGTGAACCAGATGGCAGCAGATTTAGATGCATTGAGATGATGAAAATTTGTTGATAGCCAAGAAAAGACTCAAAGTAAGCAGGAATTCATAGGGGCTAGATCCGGGGCTGTGAGGCTAGTATGATGACGCAGAATGATGCCATCAGCATAGAAATATGCTGATATGCCAGATTGTTGAATGATGAGTGCGAGCGGGGACAGAAAGATATTAAACAGCAGAGGGGCCAGAACGGAGCCCTGAGTGACACTGCAAGTAAGGGGTGTGGGCAGAGAGGTATAGGATCCAGCTTGAACAGAAAAAAGAGTATACAGAGAGAAAGGACCGGAACCAGAGGAGAACAATATCATGAAGTCCAAAGTCATGAAGGCGGGAGAGAAGCGTAGAACGATCGACTAGGTCAAAGGCTGAAGAGAGATCCAGAGAAACAGCAAGCATGATATCACCACGGATGTAGGAAACATGGAGCTCATTTAGAAGAGAGAGAGTAGTTTCTCCGGGAACAAGCAGGAAGGCAGTCCTCACATATGGATGACGTTGGCGCCGACGGAGCCCTCGTGTGGAGCAAATCCCCAGCTTTCAGAGAAAACCTTTGGGAGTTGCCATCACACATGCGCCGTCCCCTTCCCGCCCAGGGGTGCCATCTTGCTCAGTCTCCTTTTTTCCGCGGAGCCCTTCGGATGTAGTCCACAGTGTCCCCAAAATAAGTTGATTTTTTTTCCTGTTTTCCTTCAACCAGTCGACACCGGTACCTCTTCCCGCCTTTGGCTCGGTACGCTGGTATCGAGTCTGTCTCTCTCTTCGGTTTTTGTCAGTTTCGACTTGCGGCATTCACACCTTTTTTTTTCTTTTCACTGGCAGCCCGGATCTTCGACCTTGCAGGGGCTGTTTTTCCCCTGATGGCTACCAGCGGGTTTAAGAAATGCGATCGGTGCGTGAAACTTATGTCCCTCATCGATACACACGACTGCTGCCTCCAGTGCCTCGGGCCCGACCACGACCCAACGGTCTGTGGCCCGTGTAGGAAAATGTCCTCCAAGGCCCTGAAGAGCCGTCAGCAGCAGCATGATAGGATTTTTTCTGAGTCCCCCATGCTTCCGAGAGCCCGGACCTTATCCGAGGCCTCCATGTCTCGGGGGGAACATTCTGAGCCCAAGCACTGTTGAGGTTCCTCGGAAAGGGGATCCCCCTCAAGGGAACACAAGAGAAACAAGAAATCCTCGAAGATGGCTTCTCTGGATGGCTCCGAGCGTCACGGCTCCTCCCGGGGCCTATCGCGGAGCCCCGACCGCCAGCCCAGATCTTTGGAGAAGGAGCGCCTGGCAAAGGTTCCTCATTAGGAAATGGATCAGCCGAGGCAAGTACCGACTGTCCTCATCGAGGACTCCCCTGCGGGGGAACCAGCGTCGGGCCCAGGCGGCTGCAGAGCCTTTTGGACTCTTCAGAATGGCGGCCTTGGAGTGCAGTTTCACTGCCTTCATGGAGCAGCAGCAGGTGCTGATAGCCGGCTTGTCCGGTTCCTCTGCCCCAAGTAAACCCCGGAGGCTGAGCCCATCCTCAAAGCCTTTCTGGCTCGAGTCGATCCTCGGCTGAGGTCTCACTCGGCCTCCCGTTTGGGACCGAGGTTGTCACTGCCAAGCCTACCAGCATCGGGGCGGTCGGCGCCGGGGCCCTCGATGCCCGACGAGCCCCTCGATGCCTCCTCTGAGGCATCGGCATGGGAAACTGAAGACGAGGAGCCCCCGGATACCTGCCGACATAGGGATGTCCCTTCTGATTCCCCGGTATCCGAGCCTCGGAGAATGTCCCCTCTGGCTTGTCCAAGGCTTTGGCGTTCCCCACAGAGTCCGAGTTGGATCCTCGAGCCGACGAGCTCGAGATCCTCCAGTATGAGGCCCCCTCTCGGGAGGCCCTTACTGTACCCGTGCCTCTGATCCTGGAACCAATTAAGATGAATCCCTCCAAGCAATCTCAGGCTATGGTCTTATCTAAATGTGTAACTTATTATATATTTAAACGAAAGAACTTCCGGTTTCAGACTCTCACTAGGCACTATGCTACAGACTGTGTCAATAATATGTGCCACTTTTGCATCAACGACCTTAGTTCTTTCTTTTGTTCTATATTATTAGACAGGCAACTTTATATTCATTTTATGATATGTATTAATAATTATGCTTATCTTATTGACTCCCCGATGCCTTCATCCGGCCGCCGTGTCACGTTTCACAACTGGCAAGTTTCATCAGGGGGTTAAGTTGAAAGGTTCACTGACTCACAGCAAACCAACTTGAATTAAATTTGTCAATCAAACTGGCACTGTCAAGACAAATAGTTACATTAAATCAGATTTTCATGCCTTGATTTGTATTATAATAATAAGGAGTTTCATTTTCTTTAGCCGTACTAAAAGAATAAACACATACCGTTACTGCAATGCTAATGAAGTCAATTAGTTGGACGTGTTGTCCAATCTACAGTGTTATTCATGCCATGCGGATGGATTGTCTGTAGTTTATAGATCCAACGTTGTTCACAAATAATCAGTGTTTGTTCCCGGGACCTACCATTCTGCCCTATATTCACCATATCAATACAAAAGCATCGTAATTGGTCGAAAGTGTGATGTTTAGATAAACAATGTGCCACCCCAGGAGCTTCTAACGCTTTACATTTAAGCCTGCTACGATGTTCATTAATTCGAGTCCTGAAAGGTCTTACTGTCTTGCCTATATAAAGTAGATTGGACAGCATGTATATGACCTACGAGTGAAACACATTTGTCTAATCTTTCAATTGCTGACATCTTCAGTACCTTAGACTATTAAGTAATGCATCTAGTCGGAGGGAATCCTCAGTAGAAGAGATCACATGGTTGCCGTAATGATGCAAACAACGTTAGATTATTCTCAGTTAAAATCCGCTCATTGGTAGATCCGCATGCGTGGCGTTTTTTGGAAGCCGGTTAGGCTTAGAGACAACACGTCCAACTAATTGACTTCATTAGCATTGCAGTAACGGTCTGTGTTTATTCTTTTAGTATGGCTAAAGAAAGTGAAACTCAATATTATTATAATACAAACCAAGGCATGAAAATCTGATTTAATGTAACTATTTGTCTTGACAGTGCCAGTTTGATTGACAAATTTAATTCAAGTTGGTTTGCTGTGAGTCAGTGAACCTTTCAACTTAACTCCCTGATGAAACTTGCCAATTGTGAAATGCGACACGGCGGCCGGATGAAGGCGTCGGGGAGTCAATAAGATAAGCATAATTATTAATACATATCATAAAATGAATATCAAGTTGCCTGTCTAATAATACAGAACAAAAGAAAGAACTAAGGTCATTGATGCAAAAGTGGCACATATTATTGACACAGTCTGTAGAATAGTGCCTAGTGAGAGTCTGAGACCGGAAGTTCTTTCGTTTAAATATATAATGAGTTACACATTTAGATAAGACCATAGCCTGAGATTGCTTGGAGGGATTCATCTTAATTGGTGACACATTAGTCTACCCTCTACAGAATGACCAAATAAGCACATCTGATCCTGGAACGACTACTGCTCTGTATGTGGGAGACACTGGCGTTGGCGCCAGTGATCAGCAAACAGCTCGACTCAATGTATTGAGTCTGCTGGAGCCCTGGGTTTCAAAAGTCATAACTGCCGCTCAACTCCATGGTTGTGGAATCGACCATGTGCAGGCTGAAGAGCCAGAAGATGCACTCCTCAGTGCCTCCCAGCAGGGAGGCCTGCAACTTGGATGCCTTTGGCAGGAAGTGCTTCCAGGGTGCAATGCTGAATTGTCTGATCCAGGCATACCAGCTGTACATGGGCAGGCAGGTACCTGAGAGACCTGGCGTAGGAACTCGCCGGGTTTTCGGCTGGTCTCTCCATGGAGCCTTTGCAGTGCTTCAGGGGCCTGTCCAAAGCCATCCGTGAGTGCTCGAAGTTTGTCTCGGGTGGCCTATGACGGGTTTGAGTCGGTGGCCCGGGTAGCCGCAGCTGGCATCAGTGCATGCCGCCAGGCTTGGCTGCAGTCATCGGACCTCAAACAATGGGTTCAGGACAAGTTGGTCAATGTCCCATGCCAAAGGGAGAATATCTTTGGCAAATCCATGACCGACAAGGCTGCAGAATTGGAGACCGAGTACATGATGAGGACACGGCTCTCCAAGAAGACCTCCGCCCCTTCTCATAAGAAGGGCTCAGGTAAAAAGCCCTTTTACCCGAGGAAGGGTGCTGCTTACCTAAGTTACCCCCATTATCAGGCCCCCCCCTTTCTCCCCAACAGGGGTAGCAGGCCAAAGGACAGGGGCATGGCCCGGAGATCACGTCTTACAGGTGAGTAACTATGCTTTCCGGTGGATGAGAAGCCTCTCTCCGCCCACCCCTTGGTCTCTCGGTTTCGGAGAGGCTTGCTTCTTTTGAAGCCCCTGGTCCACCCCCCGGCGACCGAATGGGATTTGAATGTGGTGGTAGGGTAGCTTACTAGGCCGCCCTTTGAACCGATGGCAACCTGCCATCTACGCAGTCTCTCTTGGAAAGTTTTTTCTTGGTGGCACTCACGTCCGCCCGGAGGGTGATTGAGCTCCAGGCCCTAGTGTCAGAAAGACCTTACACCAGGTTCTATAGGAACCTGGTGGTGCTTCTCACGCACCCCAAGTTCCTTCCGAAAGTGATCTCCTCGTTCCATCTCAACCAGGAGGTGGTTCTGCCTACCTTTTTTCCCGGGCCACATGCCATTCAGGCAGAGACGATCCTGCATACCCTGGACTGTAAGAGGGCGTTGGCCTTCTATATCCAGCGTACGCAAGCGCATCGGAAGGCTTCTCAGCTTTTCATATCCTATGACCCCAGCAAGCTGTGGCTAGCGGTATCAAATCGTACGCTGTCCACCTGGGTAGCAGACTGTATTGCCTGGGCATACAAGGCAGCCGAGCTTCCGATGGAGGGTCGTGTTACGGCCCATAGGGTCAGGGCCATGGTGGCATCAGTGGCTCATTTGCGCTCTGTTCCTCTGGCAGACATCTGCCGGGCCGCCACCTGGTCTTCGGGTCAGACCTTCGCAACCCATTATTGACTGGACAGAGTCTCGAAAGGACAGTGCCTTTGGCCAGGCTCTACTCCTTAACCTTTTCGAGGTCTAGGCAACTCCTGCCCTCCAGCCCTTTTGTGTTCAGGCTACTGGAGTGCTATTCTTTTAGTTTGCATTGCTATTGCGGCTGCTTGCAGCTCTCGTAGAGGGAGCCTTTTTTAGCTATGGGTTCTCGGTAGCCTATAGCTGAGGAGTCCCATGTGGAGGACCGACTTCCTGCTTGTTCCCAGAGAAAGCATAGTTACTCACCTGTAACAGGTGAATCAGCCCTCACGACCCTCCCTCCTCCCCTTCGCATTGCAGTCCTATTATTATATTTTGTTCTTTTTGCCGTCTTTTTATCTGTCATTTGACTGAGCACTCTCACTGGGAACAGTTTATACGATAGACTCTAGTCACACCTGAGAGATATGTGGCCGTCCTGTTAGAAGCCATACTTCTTCCTATTGGGATTGATGTTATAAAATGTTGCAAAATAATAGTTTTATATTATATTTAGAAAGAGCACATGTCTACTTAGTACTGAACTGATTAAGTTAGTGGGAAAGGGACACTGTTTACTCATACTGTTATGCTTACTGAGAAGAATCTAAATTGATATTTTCTACCTACCATTTGTTTACAACAATACTAAGTTTTTAACAATTGTTTGATGTTCTTAGCAACCTTGCCAAATAAGGATACATTAGTATGGTATAAAAAACATGAAAAGGACCTATGTATGTAGTTGGTGGAATGATGCAAGTGATGAAAAAGTGTTGTGGAAAAGTGTTGTGAGGGATGAAGTGGGATATTAAAAGGAAGGACTCTGACAGTAAACTGATGAAGGTAATTTAATAATGTGAAGTGATGTATCTGCCTAATGAATATGTAAACGAAAAAATGATGAGCACTTTATTCAACAATGCCGTCTCCAGAATCTTCAATTCAGGAAGTCATCTAAGCCCCAACACATACTCAACAATTGGAAATAAACACCTGGAGACAGGCTAGGTGCACCTTGCACGCTGATGAGCTTTGGAAACCCACACTGGCCATGTGGTACTTCCAGATGCTTTTTTGCCTCATTTTGCCTCTGTATGTCCTGGTCAGGCATGCAAGGGCAAATGGGGATGATTTGATGACAAATTCTCACAAAACTGGTATAATTCTAAACTTGCTAAAATTGCACAACACGTGTGTGCAACTTGTCTGATCTGTAAACATGTAAAGATCAGTCAAGGGCATAATGGAATATTTCCTACCAGCAAATGAATCTCCAGTGATAGAGAGACAAGGAGTTACTCAAACTGCGAGACAAGGTTGATACCATACAAGATAGTTACTGGTAGACCATTGAAAGTTTATAAAGCAGTATTTATAGAATATGATCTTAGTAAATATGGATGAAATTAAGTTTGTCTCATTGTAAAATCTAATCTAGAATATTTAGTCTTTTCATTTAATATTGGTTGCTACTCTTCTGAATGAGGCCTGGAGTCATGTCACCAACTGCAATCCAGAGATTCCAGCAGAGGGAATTGGCCAGAATCCAGATGCTACACACCGCAGAAATGTGTGAAGGAGTCCCTACCTGGATCCATGCGTCACATTGAAGAAGGGGCCAAGATATCCGTCTTTGAGAATGAGAGGCTCAACTTTTGAGAGAAACCAAACTTAAACTTCAGAGAAAGGTGAAGCACATTATGAAGTCCTGAAGAACTGCTGAGAAGCAGGACCAAATTATCTGAAAATAGGAAGAGGACTATTAGACTGATTGGGGGCTTTTGTGAATGATTTTTTGTCTTATGTATTGTTATCCTTTTATTATTGTTTCCTTGGAAAATAACTGTAATCTTAGTATCTCAGATTTTCTCCAGGACCAAGCAGGAAGTCAGTCCTCACATATGGGTGACGTCGATGGAGCCCCCGTGCGGAGCATTTCCCCAGCTTTCTAAGAAAGCCTTTGGGAATACTGCACGCATGCGCGGTCCACTTCCCGCCTAAAGGTGCCATCTTGCTCAGTCTTTCTTTTTCCGTGGAGCCCAATGGACGTCTGTCCGTGCCACCCGGAAAAGTTGACTTTTTTCTTGCGATTTCTTCGTCGTTCTTCTCCGGTTCGACGCCGGTTCCCCTTCCCGCTGGGTTCGGTACGCCAGTATCGAGCCCGTCTTCTATTTTTCGGTTTTTGCCCTTCATGGCTGGCGTTCGCGCCCTTTTTGTTTTTTCCCTGGAAGGCCGGTCCTTTGACCTCGCGGGGGTTCTTTTTTCCCCGATGGCTTCCAGTGGTTTCAAAAAGTATGATCGGTGTAAGAAACTGATGTGTCTCACCGACACACACAACTGCTGCCTTCGATGCCTCGGACCGGATCATGATCCTAAGGTCTGTGTCCCATGTGGCAAAATGTCCACCAAGGCACTCCGAAGCCACCAGCATCAGAAAGAATGGATTTTTTCTGACTCTGCCTCCGGCTGGGCCCGAACCTCGTCTGAGGCCTCGACGTCTCGGGAGTCTGACCCCAAGCATCGCCGAGGTTCCTCGGACAGGGGGTCCCCCGATCGGGAACGTAAGAGGAAGAAGCGGCTCGTGAGGGCAGCGTCAGAGGAGGCCCCTGGTTCCTCGGGGGCCAGGTCTCGGACCCCCGACCGCCGCCCCGGGCCCTTGGAGCAGGAGAAACCGTCCAAGATACCTCGCGTGGAGCCGGAGTCCGCCGGGCACATAAGTCCTGTTGTCCTCGAGGACTCTCCTCCTAGGGAGCCGACGTCGGGCCCAGCACCGCCGGGGCCCGAGTCGGTAGCTGCTGAGTCTCCTGAGCTTGGACTCAGGCTGACCGCCTTGGAGTGCAGATTGTCTGCCTTCATGGATCAGCAGCGGGTGCTGATGGCCAGCCTCGCTGGTGCATCTGCCCCGACCACCGGGACATCGACGTCTAAGTCAACCCTGGAGACCGAGCCGATACTCGAGACCATGAAGGCTCGAAGTCGTCCTCGGTCACGATCACCCTCGACCTCCCGCTCGGGGCCGAGGGCGTCAACGCCGGTGCCTTCGGCGTCGGGGCGGGTGCCACCGAGGCCCGCGCGTTCGGAGCCCCCCGACTCCTCTTCGGATGAGTCCGCATGGGAGATGGAGGACAAGGAGTCCCCCGACACCTTTCGGACTCGGTGCGTCCCTTCGGACTCACCGCAGTCCGAGCCCCGGAGTAGGTCCCCCCCGGAGGACACCCGGTTCTCGGGGTTCGTTCGGGATATGGCCAAGGTTTTGACGATTCCCGTGGCCCCAGAGGAGGAGCCTCGAGCCGAAGAGCTCGAGGCCCTCCAGTATGACTCTCCTCCGAAAGAGGCCTTTACTGTGCCGGTTCCTCCGATGCTGGAACAGCTCCTCTTCCGGATGTGGGAGACACCGGCCTCGGCGCCGGTTTTGAGCAAGCGGGTCAATTCCATCTGTCGACTCCATAAGAGCCCTGGATTCCAGAAGGCGCAGCTGCCGCACCATTCCATGGTGGTGGAATCGGCCATGCATCGTCTGAAGAGCCAGAAGATGCACTCTGCGGTGCCTCCTAGCAGGGAGGCCCAGAACCTGGATGCGCTCGGCAGAAAGTGCTTCCAGGGCTCAATGCTTGCTTGCACTGTTCCCTCTAAGCTGTGCGCGTGTGCGCGCGCACACACCTCGCCGAGCGAGCGCACATACTTTACAACAGAGCGCACAAAAATTACGGCTCTGATTCTGATAGAAAACAACACAGACGTCTTAAAATTTAAAAGTTATGATTGTAATTACTAGAAATTTCCCGCTTCATTTAGTAATTGTCTATTTTCATTTAATTTGATTAAAATCAGTTTGGTGTACATACTGTATCCTGGCATGTAGCCAAATTTTAAAGTATATAACTCCGAGTGTCGTTATGTGGCGCACAAAAATTTAGCCTTCCTTCAAAAGCTGCACACAGCTGATATTTTATGCGCACACAGCCTACAGAAAATTAGAGGGAACATTGCTTGCTTGCCGTGTCCAGTCCTACCAGCTGTACATGGGCATGTACTTACGAGACCTGGCGAAGGAAATTGCCGGGTTCTCTGCTGGCCTCTCCGGGGAACCTTTGCAGAGGTTCAAGACCTTGTCCTCGGTAATTCGGGAATGCTCGAAGTTCATGTCCCGAGCGGCCTACGATGGCTTCTAGGTTTCGGCCCGTGTAGCGGCAGCCGGCATCGGGGCCCGACGCCAGGCATGGCTGCAGTCATCGGACCTCGAGCCCTGGGTGCAGGACAAGTTGGTCGATGTCCCTTGCCGAGGTGAAAACCTTTTTGGCAAGCCCATGGCCGAGAAGGCTGCTGAGCTCGAAACCGAGCACCTGACTAGGACAAGGCTGTCCAGAAAAACTTCTGCCCCTTCTCATAAGAAGAAGGGCTCGGGTAAGAAGCCCTTTTACCCGAGTAAAGCAGCTGCCTACAAACCTTTCCCTCAGTACCAGGCCTCCCCAGCAGGGTCAGCAGACCAAGGGGCAGGGACATAGGCCCCGTAGGCAGAAGACCCCCAAGCCTTCGGCTCCTGCTCCCACTCAGCAGGGAGGGGGTTTTTGACTCCCACAGCATAGCCTTTCCACCTCTGCTGCCCCATCCCTGCACAGGAGGTCGTCTAGCCCTGTTTGCCCACAGGTGGCCACCCATTACAGGAGATGCTTGGGTATTGAGCATAGTCCACAAGGGCTATATGCTCCATTTCCAGCAGTTGCCTCCTCCCTACTTCCCAGGAGAGCCTCCAAGGCCTCCTCTGCACACAGACCTCCTCCTTCAAGAACTTCAAGGTCTGCTTCTAGACAAGGCAGTGGAGCCTGTACCTCCCCGCCTGCAAGGTCACGGTTTCTACTCCAGGTACTTCCTCGTACCAAAGAGAACCGGTGGCCTCAGGCCTATTCTCAACCTCAGGAATCTCAACAAATTCTTGGAGAAAGAGAAGTTCAAGATGTTTACTCTTGGAACACTTCTGCCCTACCTCCAGCAGGGAGATTGGCTATGCTCCTTAGATCTAAAGGATGCGTACACTCACATCCTCATTCATCCAGACCACAGAAAGTACCTCAGGTTCATTGTGGGAGGAAACCATTACCAGTACAGAGTACTTCCCTTTGGCCTAACCTCCGCCCCAAGGGTCTTTACAAAGTGCCTGGCAGAGGTGGCGGCCTACTTGAGGAATCAGGGTGTTTTTGTCTTCCCCTACCTGGACGACTGGCTCTTCAGGGGTCAGACTTACCAGGAGGCCAGGCGAGCCACCCTCTGAACTGTCTCCCTCCTTCAACACCTAGGGTTTGTCATAAACTTCGCAAAGTCCACTTTGCTCCCCTCCCAGAACCTGGAGTTCATAGGGGCGTGGCTGGACTCCCTGCAAGCAAAGGCTTACTTGCCAGAAGACAGGGCACAAAGGCTCATAGACTTGGCAAACCAGTTTCTAAACATGTCACGGGTTTCTGCCAGACTCTGTCTGAGGCTCCTAGGCCACATGGCATCGACAGTGAATGTGACCCCCAATGCCCGCCTCCACATGAGACCTGCACAGTGGTGCCTCAGCACTCAGTGGAAGCAAGCCACAGGCAGCCTCACAGACAAAGTACGGGTGTCCAAACCATTCCTGAACTCCCTACAGTGGTGGCTACACCCCCCCCCCAACTTACTACAGGGGGCGCCTTTCCAGGTGCCTGTTTCCACAGTGGTGTTGACAACAGATGCCTCCTTGCAGGGCAGGAGTGCACATTGTTTGGACAGGTGCACCCAGGGCCTGTGGAACTCCTGGCTATTCGCTTAGCCCTCAAAACCTTCTCTCACACCTTGGCTCATCAGTCGGTTCTGGTACAGACGGACAACCAAGTGGCCATATTCTATGTGAACGAACAGGGAGGCACTGGGTCCAGGCTCCTGTGTCAGGAGGCACAGGCCCTTTGCTCTTTTGCGCTCAGGCACAACATGTTTCTCAAGGCTGTTTATCTCTCTGGCCAGGAGAACTTCCTGGCAGACATGTTGAGCAGGGTTCTGCAGCCCCACGAGTGGCAACTGCACCCATTAGTGGTTCAAGAAATTTTCCTGAAATGGGGACTTCCATCCGTAGATCTCTTTGCCAGTCCGCTGAACCGGCAGCTACCCAAGTTCTGTTCCGGGCAACCGCATCCCCTGAGGTTAGCAGTGGATGCCTTCCTGATTTCTTGGTCCCAGGGCCTCCTGTATGCGTTTCCTCCCACGCCTCTGGTGGCCCGAACCTTGTTCAAGATTCTAAGGGACAAGGCCTCGGTACGTAGCCCCCAGGTGGCCGAGGCAGCCCTGGTTCCCACTTCTGCTTCAACTGGCAGTGGAAACCCCACTACCTCTGGGGTTGCAACCCAATCTTCTCTCAGGATCAGGGTTCCCTTCTGCACCCCAATCTCAAATCTCTCAATTTGATGGCCTGGAGGCTGCAAGGGTAGTGTTGGCTCCCTGGGGCCTGCCTCAGGAAGTGGAAGAGGTGGCCTCTAGAAAGCAATCCACCAGGAAAACCTACGCCCTGAAGTGGAGAAGGTTCTCCTTGTGGTGTCAGCAATGTAAGGAAGATCCTTTCTCCTGCACTGTGCCAGTAGTGCTTCAGTACCTGCTGCACTTGTCCAATCAGGGCCTTAAGTCCAATTCTGTTCGGGTCCACCTCTCTGCTCTGGCAGCTCACCACTCACTGGTGCAGGGACACTCTTTGTCGGTTCACCCCTTGGTGTCCAGGTTTCTCAGAGGCTTGCTCTTGCTCAAGCCTGCTCTCCGTCCACCGGCCCCTGAGTGGGAGTTGAATGTGGTCTTGCAGCAACTGACTCGCCCACCTTTTGAGCCGATGGCTACATGTCCTCTCCGCTTCCTTTCTTGGAAGACTCTATTCCTAGTGGCCCTGACCTCGGCCAGGCGAGTGAGTGAGCTTCAAGCCCTGGTCTGTGACAGGCCATACACTCGCTTCTATAGGAACAGGGTAGTCCTTAGGACTCATCCTAAGTTCCTCCCAAAGGTTGTCTCCTCTTTCCATCTCAACCAGGAGGTGGTTCTTCCAACATTCTTCCCTAGGCCCCATGCCAGCCGGGCTGAGACAGTCCTGCATACCCTGGACTGTAGAAGGGCCTTATCCTTCTACATTGAACGTACGCAGGGGCATAGGAGGGCTACTCAGCTCTTCGTATCTTTTGACCCTAATAACATGGGGTTACCTGTCTCCAAGTATACCTTGTTCATCTGGGTGGGTGGCTGTATCACCTGGGCTTACAGGGCAGCAGACCTTCCCTTGCAGGGTCGGGTCACGGCCCACCATGTCAGGGCAATGGCTGCCTCAGTAGCTCATCTCCGCTCTGTACCGTTGGCAGACATCTGTAGGGCTGCTACTTGGTCCTCAAGCCAGACGTTTGCAGCTCATTACTGCCTGGAGAGGGAGTCCTGAAGGGACAGTGCTTTCGGTCAGGCAGTGCTCCGGAATCTCTTCGAGGTTTAGGCAACTCCTACCTTCCAGCGCTCTGGTTGGGCTACCGGTGGGGGTATGTTTCAGTGAAATCCTTTCTCTGATGCTGCGGCTAGAGGGAGCTCATTTTTCAGCTCTGGGTCCCCAGTAGCATGAAGCTGGGGAGTCCCATATGTGAGGACTGACTTCCTGCTTGGTCCTGGAGAAAGAGTAGTTACTCACCTGTAACAGGTGTTCTCCAGGAGCAGCAGGAATCAGTCCTCACAACCCTCCCTCCTCCCCTGGGAGTTGCAGTTGTACATAGTTTATTTTTACATTTTTTTTTTGTGCTGTCTTTTAGCTATGTCATCTGACTGAGCAAGATGGCACCTTTAGGCGGGAAGGGGACCGCGCATGCGTGCAGTATTCCCAAAGGCTTTCTTAGAAAGCTGGGGAAATGTTCCACACGGGGGCTCCATCGACGTCAATGTCACCCATATGTGAGGACTGATTCCTGCTGCTCCTGGAGAACACCTATTACAGGTGAGTAACTTCTCTTTTTATGCTGAACATAATGTGCCAAATTGCTCGTTTCACCTGTTCCCCAGATCTTAGCTATTGCTGTGGCTTCTCTTTCTCCTGCTCATACTGTTTTTTTTAATCCACGGGTGGTCAATAGTGCAAACGTTTGGGTAAAATATCCAAGACCAGATTCGTAGCTGGTGGAGGGAGAAGTAGTTGCAATATGATTGAGGTGGTTAGTCCCTCACCACTTGCTCCACTACCCTCTACATGTAACTAGTAGATTGAAATCCATTGGTCAGATATACAGTAGAAAAAGTCCTGAATATGCAGGTGAAATGAGTCCCCCACTGTATGGAGAATTGATAAAGGTAACTGAGATCTACAAGCCATTTGGCTTCGGCAATTGCAATGCCAGTGGGAAGGATACCAATTTACACCGTGATTTCTTGTCCCCTCAAGCATTTACCTTAATGTTATGTTTTATCCTTATGAAATTGTATTTTCACTTATTGTATTTCCAAATGAACTACAAAGGCAATTCAGCCAGTGCTTGCTACAATACCCTTGCTGATCCACGGGTGGAATGTATTACTAATTAAAAATTTATTTGGATCAGCGAGGAATATTAAACTTTTGAGCTATCCTGTGAGGAATCATGCTGAGCCAGCTGTCTACTAGCTTGCTGGCCAGGAGACAGAAGCTGTGGGGAGTGACTGACCAGAATTGAAAGAGGCTGGGAACAAACAAAGGCTGGAGAAGGACTGGTCATTACTGTTGAACAAAGGTGTATGGGCTGGAGAATAGAATGGCTCATGTGAGGAGTCATGTGGTCACTCCAGCTGCAACACACAGCCTATATATAGAGAGAGAAAATCCAGAACAGAGATCCGCTTGGCCAGGCACATGCCACCGCATGAAGAATCCCAGACTTTTTCTCCAGCCTTCGCTGTGCTCTCCCAGCTGATGGTAAAGGGCTGTGATGATAGAAAGTTCTGGTGATGATGAATTGTTCTATGTGTTGTCCTTGTAACATTTTTATATTATCTAGCTAATTGTTATATTAAATAGCTGTTTAAATACCCATGCATGAGTGGTTGAATGATCTTGAATTTAATAGAATCCTAAGCAATACAACATGGCACCCTTGGGCGGGAAGGGGACTGCGCATGCCTGATGGCAACTCCCAAAGGTTTTCTCTGAATGCTGTGGATTTGCTCTACACGAGGGCTCCGTCGGCCCCGCCGTCACCCATATGTGAGGACTGATTTCCTGCTGTCCCCGGAGAACACCTGTTACAGGTGAGTAACTACGCTTTCCATGCAGTGACCTAGCCCGAATCCAGATTGATGTGATTGGAGAGCGTGAGTGATGTCAAAATGAGCAGACAGTTGAGCAAAGACCAGTTTTTCTAATACACAACCCCTCCCTTTTTATATCATTTTTAACATGCTTTTAACTTTGTTTTCTGGGTTTGAAAAGATGTATGCCTCTTTTCACCTGCCACAAACCCAGTGTCTAAGGGATTGAAGGTGGAATGGTATTAGTGGGTGAGGATCACTGTTCCCTCTAAGCTGTGCGCGTGTGCGCGCGCACACACCTCGCCGAGCGAGCGCACATACTTTACAACAGAGCGCACAAAAATTACGGTTCTGATTCTGATAGAAAACAACACAGACGTCTTAAAAGTTAAAGGTTGTTATGTATTTACGGTTTTCACAAGTTCTACAATGTTTTCTAGTGCAAACAATGTGGTGTACATACTGTATTCTGATGTGTAGTCAAATTTTAAAGTATATAACTACGAGTGTCGTTATGTGACGCACAAAAATTTAACCTTCCTTCAAAAGCTGCACAGCTGATATTTTATGCGCACACAGCCTACAGAAAATTAGAGGGAACATTGGTGAGGATGCTGGTTTTATGGAGGATTGTTGACCATCCATTGAGGAGTTTCCTTTTAATATTAACAAATGGCTGTTTATGAGGGGTTTGTCCTAGGTTCTAATACGTCACAGTGTTCTCCATAGACAAGCAAGGCAGTACAGGCGCTCTTCCTGGTGACATCTTTGATGGAGCCAGCATGCCTGAAAAGTGAGGTGCTTCCAGACAGTATATTTTGTCCACTGACAAATGTGCATGAGCTCTCCCTCATCTAGCGCCTCAGCTAATTAGAAGACATAATGAAAACATCATAGAAGAAGCAGTCCTTACCACAGAGGTATTTTTCAAAATTCATTTACGCAGCGTTACTTTTTCACAGCAGATAACTGCTTATTTTTTCCTCTCATAACCGGCACCACCAGGTCCAGTGATGCCATGATCATACCAGCACAAAATAAAAAATCTACTTCACCCAGTCAGAAAACACCACTGGTCCTTGCTTCAGTACCAGACGAGAAAGTCTTTAACAATAATGCTACCGCCAAGATGACAACCACAGCTTCCCTCCTGTAGGCAGCATTAGTGAGAGAGCATGGCTCCCAGTTACGGGACTGAGGCTCTACTCCCACACCATTGTTTTTTGTAGAGAGAGAAACATAATTCGGCAGTGCTTCTGAACATCTCAGGCTTGCATTCATCACTCCCAAAGGAGACAGTGAGTAAATAAAAGCCTAAATCAGAATTAGTTCACATTACATCTACTCAGTCTCGGGCAGAGATTAGTAGTAAAATACAAAGTGAAACACAAAAAACCCCTCTCTGTATTACCCTCAATGTCCTGAGGCAAAGAAGTCTCATAAAGGTTCTGAGAGTTCTTCCAGTAACAAAATCGGTGCAGAAGCTGTCCTTTGTTCCCTTAAATCAAGAAAAGCCAGTGCAGTCTTCTGAACCCCAGGCTGTTTTGGTAGAACCATCAATCTCCAGGAGCAAGCAGGAATGCAGTCTTCACAAGTGGGTATCGTTGATACTGACGGAGTCTGCCCAGGAACGCTCCCCAGCATCCAATTGGAAAGCTTTTGGGAGCAATCCACGATGCCTGTGCATCTGCCTTTCCAAATCTTCTTTTCCGCAGAGCCAGCATGTTGTTTTCTTCCTGTCATCACCGAAAAATGTCATTTTTTAATTTAAATCTGTGCTCTGCCTTTTCATTGACGCCGCTACTTTCTCTGATACCTGCCAAGATATTTATTTTCTTTTCAAAATATTTTTCTTTCTTTCATTTTACATTTTTTCCAATTTTGGTGGTTTTCACCACCAAATTAGGCCTTGGTCTATTTTTCTTTCGCCACGATGGAAAAACACATCAGCATCTTTTAAAAAAAAAAAAATGTACCAAGTGTTCTAGTACAATACCAATCACCGATTAACTTGACTGGTGTTTAAAATGTTTGGGTCCAGACCATTTACCAACTGATTGTCTTTTGTGCCAACAAATGGCAAAAAGCGGTCTAAAGAACAGAGCCAGACAGTATGGTTCTCTGTTTACCCCGGATTCTATTTCAGTGGTTTCCACATCATTGAGGACGTCAGCCTCCTTTCTTGGTTCTCAGGTCTCCTCAAAGTCCAAACATGAGACTAAGTCTAAGTCTTCCGCATCAGAACTCGATACCGATCCTTGAGATAAGACACTGCATCGTCATCGAGATTCATTGAAAAGTGCATTCAGGCATCGGCCTCCTCCCTTGACCAGTGCATCCTGTCTATTAAGAGGAGTTTGGCAGCACTCCTGGCAGCCTTGGTACTATCTGTATCGACAGCTCCAGTGGTGCAGGTGTCAGCATCCAGCCATGGCCCAATGCCAGACCTCGAACCTGCATCGGGGGACCCTCCGATGCCTCCTTTGGAGCCAGCAGACATCATGGGTATCCAACAGGTTCCCGCTGCCACATTGACCGATCATCGGTATCGCCATCAGGCCTCGACATCGACGGGATTGTCACTACTTTGACTTTCTGTCAAAATCGGACTCTACCTCCTCCGATTCCGATGATACATAGGAGGATTCTAGGGTAACCCGGGATCTCCCTTCCGATCCATCCCCCTCATGAGCAGTCTGTCCCTGCCATAGGACATGTCTTTTCAAGACTTCATTCAGGACATGGCATCAGGGCTGCAGATTATGACAGCATTGGAGAAGGAACCGAGGGCAGAGAAGTTGGAAAGAGGCAGCCATGTTACCGGTGCATTGTATCCTGCAGGATCTAATGCTATATATGTGGGAGGCCCTGCTAACTGTTCTGCCTATCAGCAAACAACTTGATACCATATGTTTCAGTTGCCCCGCATCTCCAGGAACAAGCAGGAATGAGTCTTCACATATGGGTACGTCGGTACCGACGGAGCCTGCACGGGAATGCTCCCCAGCATCCAATCAGAAAGCTTTTGGGAGCATCCCTTGCGCCTGCGCGGTGACTTCCCGCCTTTCCCACTGCCTCTCCTCTGTTTTTGTTTTTCCGCGGAGCCAACAGGACGTCCTCCTGTCACCGCAGAAACTTTTTTCTTTAAAATCCTTGTTTTCTTGTGGTCGCGGCTGTCTTTCCCGCCGATACCGGTACCGCCTGTGCTTTATTCTTTTCTTTTTCAAACTTAGAGAAATATTTTCTCCTCAGTTTTTTGTTTTAACTTTTTGGGGCCTACCAGGCCTTTTCCAATATGGAGCCTTCTTCCCCTAAGAAGTGCCTTCACTGTGGAAACTTAGTTTTCTTCTTAGACTCCAGTGCTTGGTGTCTAACCTGTTTTGGGTCCTGACCCTTTTTCCCCTGATACCTCAGGCTGTATTATTGGGAGAAGACCTTCCCTTTTTCGAGTTTCCCTCGATGCCGTTTTTCCTCCTGAGCTGAGGACACCGGTTTATTCTTCTCTCCAGGATCAGGTAACCCATAAACCGTCTGTTAAGACTAGCCAATTCTTGAAGGGTAAGTCTCATGCACAGCATGATGACGGCTCCGGCCTTGCCCTCAAGATCCCATTGGCAATAAAACCCCGGCGGGAGTCTTCGGGCTCCAAAGAATTCACGGGGTTTCAGGTTGTTCCTGGGGCTCACCCCTCACAGAACATACCTGAGCCATGCCAGGGGGTGGTATCCGCTTCGAGCGGTACCGATAACCCGGCAACGGCATCGGTGTCGAGTGCTGCACTCTTCACCAAGGATCGTCATCTGGTGTCCTCGGTACCTTCGGGGCCGATCGATACAACCCAGATTGGCTTTCCTGTATCCCAGCCATGCTCGGGGTTGGTGCCGGCTTCGAGCGGTACCGATACCCCGGTATTGACATCGGTATCGAGTGTTCCACTCTTTACCTGGGATCGTCATCTGGAATCCTCGGTACCTTCGGGACCGATCGATACGACCCAGATTGACTTTCCTATACCTTCACCATGCTCGGGGTTGGTACCGGCTTCCAGCGGTACCGACACCCCGACATCGGTGCCGGTGTCGAGTGGTCCTCTCTTCACCAGACATCGTCTTCGACCGTCCTCGGTACCTTCGGTGCCGTTCAATGAGGTTCCAATTGACTTTCATGTATCGGCATCGCTGATACCACCTCCAACGTCGGTACCTTCTCGACATGCATTGATAGACTCGCTCGCTTCGATGCGGAGTCTAAAATCGATATCCAGTCTGGATGACTTGGTACCGACGCGTTTCGGAACCGATCCATATCGTTTACGGCTACGCAGTACCGAGGATATTCGCCAAGGCTCTCTGGTTACCTCGGTACCGCTTCAGCAGCCCCCGATTGCTGCATCAATGACATTATCTTCTCCGATACCGGTACCGGTGTCGGGGTCGATTCCTGCAGTTCCATCGGTGCCATCGATCCTTTCTATGCCTAGTTTGGAATCGATACCAGGCACTGACGATGCAGTACTAACTGCCTCAAATCAGAACTGTCAGTATCACTGTCCATCGAGCAGGATTCTTTTTCTGCACCAGTCCAGTATATCTTCTGGTGCTCAAGCTGCTCCTTCAACCTCAGCTTGCCCAGGATTAGTTCCTATTGGAAATCCTTCTTTTCAGAAGTTTCTCCTTGACATGGCAACCTTTCTTGCCATTCCTATTCCTGGTTTTTCTTTTGACCAAGATCCTGCAGAAAAGGAAAATATAATGCTTCCTTTACATCATTCTTTACAGGATCTTCTTCTGAGGATATGGGAATCACCCTTAAAGGTTCCTTTGTCTTCTACAGCCATTAATGTTCTGTATCAGGTACCTCCCTCTCCAGGGTTTCAGAAAAACCAACTTCCACATCATTCCATTGTAGTGGAATCAGCATTGAGGAAGGTAAGAAGCAAGAAGAAGCATTCTTCTTATCCGCCAGGTCGTGCATCTAAAGCACTTGATGCCTTTGGACGTCAAACCTTCCAAACTTCTATGCTGGCTTCAAGAATTATTTCATATATTTTTTATATGAGTCTGACACTTCAGGAGGTCACAGAGAAATTATCTCTTTTGTCTCCTTTTTTGTCAGAACCTAAGGCCTCTGACTATTCCTTGCTTCTTAATCATAGCAGGAATATCTCTTGGTTCCTTTCTCGTGCTTCTCTAGACTCTTTTGAGTCTGTTAGCAGATCCTCTGCTATTGCCATTGGAGCACGTCGTACAGCCTGGCTGCAGGCTTCAGACTTGAACAGATGGGCACAACATATACTGGGTAATTCTCCTTGTACTGGAGAAAATCTCTTCAATAGAGAGGCTTTACGTCAGGTTGCTCATTGCTCCACTGACTTTCCTAGTTCTGGAAACCGTCCTAAGCCTTCTTTTTCCCCAGGACGTAGGAAATGTCCTACCAAACCTTCTTTCCCTAAGAAAAGAAAGTTTCACACTTCTTCTGCCCATCCTCCAGATGTACCCAAGCAAGGGACATCTCATCCTCGTCTGAAGTCTCCAGACTCTAACCAGGCTAATCATAGCCAGCAATCATAGGTTCCTGTTTGTTACAATCTACAGTTAACTTCTTCTTACCAGAAGTTATTCTTCAAACTCTACACTGGGTTTTCTTTTCAGTATGCTAAGCTGATAGAATATTTTTGTCCATGGGTTACAGAATTCTCCCTTTCTTTTTATCATAAAGGGAGATTATAATTATCCCATGATACTTTCTGTCCCCACATGGACATTTTTTCCTTCAACTGACTTACCATATGGTACGTCACCTTCCAACTCTCTCTCTTCCAGGGGTTCCCCTGCTTGAGTTGGTACCATACTGTAACACTTCGCTTTCTTTCCAGTGTAGATTTTTTGTTAAATTTCAATGCATGCTCTGAACAACTCATCAGACAGGGACGGGAATATCTCCGCTCCCTTTATCTGTTTTCTCTCTGTAATCATACAGGACAATCCCCTCTGTTCTTTTGTTCAGTTGCTGTGCAGGCAGAAGTTCCAGTGCTTACTTTAATGCTTCTTGCAAGCTACTTTCAACTATCTTGCATGATACTATTCACTACACGTTATCTTCTTCTAGCCATATCGTTACCTAGGATGTGGCAACACATCTGACTACTGTCAGTTTTATCTCATGATTCTCCTGCACAATGCTCTCTGCAATCTTCAGAGAAGCTTTCTACTATGGGCCCTTGCTATAGAGCATTGAACTTTGTCTCTGAGGGTTTTCCATATAATAGAAAAAGCTTATATAGTCATTCCATGGCTATATAGGTTCTTTATACCCTCTTGTCTCCTATTGTGATGCAGAAGACAAGCTTTTTCTGCGTGAATGTCCAAGGAGTTCCCAATCTGGCAGGAATCTACCCCTTTTTTTTTCCTTACAGCTTGGCATTACTTTTTCTACTCCACTTGGACAACGCATACTCTTTTACTGTACATGATACCCCTGAGTCCCTTGACTGGGTCATCCAGGAGTCTTAGTCTATGCGTTTTCTTGTCCTTTGGACATGTCAGAGTCCTCCAGTACTCCTGACGTGCTCTTACCAGACTGCTATTATCCTCTGTTTTTCACGCAACCATACTGGTTATCCACTGAAATACATTCCTGCACCACGGAAATAGATTCTCTATATATCTTCAGGTGGTTTTCACCCCCTTATTATTAGATGAATCTTTTCTCATCACATTCCCCATGTGAATGTTTTTGTGGGTCTCAGTTGCAGGCATGTATCCTCAGACGTCTAGTCATGTCTGTATATGTCCTATACATACATATTTTTGTAATCTGTATGGGCATAAGCCATGCCCATCTATATCTATATATGTATCTATGTATCTATACCTATATATATATATATATATCACACATATCTGGACATCTATGCACATATATCTAGATATCTCCATATATATATATATATATATATATATATATATATATGTTGTTTTTTTATTTTTATTTACATTCTCTTATGTCACCACCAGGTGGGCAGACTGCCTCCTGGCTAGCAGGTCTGCGTCTGATGGCAATGAAGTAGTTGCGCGACACGAGTGGTTGAAGGCAAAAGGATTTATTTCCCCTCCCGGGGTCAGATTATTCAGATAGCACAACACAATATTCAAAATAAATAAGCCATGTTTTCTGGCAAAACATAAAGGAAAGTAGAACAACTTCTTCTTGCTTCAAAGTAAATGGTCAAAGTTAAACATTCAAACTCAGCACATAGTTTCACTATGTGCAAACCAGCAATCTTCCGTTATAGTGTTTTCCTTATACACTCAGCACAGCCTTGACTAACACAGAGATGTTACTTTATCTGATAAAATCAATGTGCAGTCCATTGGGTCACCATTAAATGAACACTCACTGAGTGTGTCAATGATCATAGGCTTTTGTATGCATTCAGAATTCTCTTTATCAAAATACCTTTGCAAGTTCCCCTGAAACGTGCCGTTAGTGTCTCTCTGCAGCACTCCCTCTATGGCTGGAATAACAGCTACCGTATTCTCTTGTGTCCGGGAGAGAGGGAAGCCACCATTCAGGGTTCTTATAATCCCACTTCTTGTAGGAGGTTCTACCCCTGGAGAGCTTACTGGTTCTATCTTCAGACTTAGACAGATAAGATTCTTCTCCCCTTCTAACACCAGGTTTCAGCCTGCGGGGTTTTCTTTGAGGCTTAGGAACTTCTAGGATATCATCCTCAGACATGCACACATCTTCGGGGAAATACCTTTCTCTCTCTGGAGGTGTTAAATGCTCCCTGTTCAGCTCTGTGCTTAAATCCCTCGGCTGGGTGTTAAAGCCCTGCCCCCACCTAGGATTTCCTACACGAGGCTTCTCAGCATTAACCCTGTAGGTATTTCTATTATCCACAAACTTTAGTTTCCCACCAGAATCATTCTTCAGGCTACAGCTTTCTGATACATACAGTTTGTCTTTAGGCTTCCAATCACTCCGGTTGGAACGTTGCCTCTGAGCTCCAAAGGGTTTGCAATCATCAGAACATTCACACCTGTTCTCTGCCCTCACTAGCTGTTTCCTCCTGTAGGACTCTGGGTAGTTTCTGCAGTGAACTCTTCCTGGTTCTGCCTCTGACTCAAGTCCTGGGTCAGAGTCTGAAACTCCTCCTTCCTCCTCTAGGTCAGCTGGTTCAGGTAAGACAGCCTGTTCTCTTCGCTCTGTCAGTTCAGCCAGTTCTGCCAGTTCTAACTCTGTGTTCTCCAGGACAAAGCAGGAAGTCAGTCCTCACTTATGGGTGACGTCGGCGCCGACGGAACCCTCGCGGAGCAATTTTCCCCAGCTTTCAAAGAAAGCCTTTGGGAATTGCAGCGCGCATGCGCGGTCCTCTTCCCGCCCAAGGGTGCCATCTTAGCCAGTCTTCTTTTTTCCGCGGAGCCCTACAGACGTCCCCGTCGTGTCCCCGCGAAAAAGTTGATATTTCTTCATAATTTTATTCTTTTTCCTTCGGTTCGACGCCGGTCTTTTTCCCGCCCGGACTCGCGACGCCGGTCACGAGTCCTCTTCTTCTTTTCGGTTTTTCTGACTTAGTCAGTTTTCGTTTTCGGTTTTTCCCTGGCAGCCCGGTCCTTTGACCTCGCCGGGGCCCTTTTTCCCCCGATGGCTGCCAGTGGTTTCAAGCGGTGTGGTCAGTGTGACTGAAATATGTCACTAACTGACACACACGACTTTTGCCTCCGCTGCCTGGGCCCGGATCATGAAGAAATGATCTGTGGGCCCTGCGGCAAAATGTCCTCCAAAGCGTTGAGAAGTCGGCGGCATCAGCGGGATAGGATCTTCGCTGACCCCAGCCGTACCCGGACCTCGTCGGAGGCCTCCGCGTCCAAAGGTTCCAGCTCGGACCATCGCCGGAGTTCCTCCGACAGGGGTTCTCCCTCCGGGGACCATCGACGTCAGGTGAAACCCGCGAGGGCGGCGTCGGTGGACGCTCCTGGCTCCGCGAGGGCCAGGTCGCATAGCCCCGATAGCCGCCCCGGGTCCTTGGAGAAGGAGCACCTCACGAAGCGACCTCGCCTGGAGTCGGAGCTGCCTGCTCGGGTAAGTCCTGTGGTCCTCCTGGACTCGCCTCCGCGACAGCCGACGTCGGGCCCGACGCCGTCGGGGCCCGAGTCGGGGGCTGCTGGGTCACCTGAGCTCGGACTCAGGTTGACGGCCTTGGAGAGCAGACTGTCTGCCTTCATGGACCAGCAGCGGGCACTGCTCGCTGGCTTCGCTGGCGTCGCTGCCCCGACCGCCGGGACGTCGACGTCCAAGTCGACCCCGGAGACCGAGCCGATCCTCGAGTCGATGCGAACTCGAGTCGATCCTCGGTCGAGGTCACCCTCGGCCGCCCGTTCGGGACCGAGGTCGCCGACGCCGACTCCCTCGGCGTCGGGGCGGCAGGCGCCGCGCCCTGCCCGGGCCGACCCCACCGAGTCCTCGTCGGAGTCGGTCTGGGAGTCTGAAGAGGAAGAGTCGCCTGATTCTTTCCGGACTCGGTGTGTCCCCTCGGACTCACCGGAGTCCGAACCTCGGAAGCAGTCCCCCCCGGAGGATGCCCGGTTCTCGGACTTCGTCAGGGATATGGCCAAGGCTTTGGCCTTCCCTACGGACCCCGAGGAGGAGCCTCGAGCCGAAGAGCTCGACGCCCTCCAGTATGACTCTCCCGCAAGGGAACACTTTACTGTACCGGTTCCTCCTATGCTGGAACGACTACTCTTCCGCATGTGGGAGAGTCCGGCCACCTCGCCGGTCCTGAGCAAGCGGGTCGATTCTATCTATCGAGTCCGCAAGAGCCCTGGCTTCCAAAAAGCACAGCTACCACACCATTCCATGGTAGTGGAATCGGCCATGCATCGTCTTAAGAGCCAGAAGATGCACTCCTCGGTGCCTCCTGGCAGGGAGGCCCGTAACCTGGATGGCCTTGGTAAGAAGTGTTTCCAGGGCTCTATGCTTGCGTGTCGTGTCCAGACCTACCAGCTATACATGGGCATGTATCTCCGAGACCTGGCTAAAGAGCTAGCCGGATTCTCCGCTGGTTTGTCCGAGGAACCCTTGCGGAGGTTCCTGGCCTTGTCCACTGGCATTCGGGAATGCTCAAAGTTCATGTCCCGAGCAGCCTATGATGGCTTTGAAGCATCGGCTCGAGTGGCCGCAGCCGGCATCGGTGCCCGCCGACAGGCTTGGCTTCAGTCGTCTGACCTTGAGCCCTGGGTGCAGGACAAGTTGGTCGATGTCCCCTGCCGAGGCGAAAACCTCTTTGGCAAGCCCATGGCTGAAAAGGCTGCACAAATTGAGACGGAGACTCTCACCAGGACCAGGCTTTCTAGGAAGACCTCCGCCCCTTCCCAGAAAAAGAAGGGCTCGGGTAAAAAGTCCTTTTACCCGAGGAAGGCGGCTGCCTACAAACAATACCCCCATTATCAGGCCCCTGCAGCTCCCCAACAGGGCCAGCAGGCCAAGGGACGGGGTAACGGGTCCCGTAGGCAGCAAGCCCCCAAGCCTGCACCACCAGCCCCTGCTCAGCAGGGTGGGGGTTTTTGACTCCTTAAGCATAGCCTCTCCCCCCCCGCTGGTTCCTCCCAGCACCGGAGGCCGGCTGGTTCACTTCGCCCACAGGTGGTCCAGCATCACCTCAGATGCCTGGGTGCTTCAAGTCGTGCGAGAAGGCTATCTTCTCCACTTCCACCAGGTCCCTCCCTCCTATTTTCCGGGAGAACCTCCACGACCCCCTCTGCACAGGGAATTACTCCTTCAGGAGTTAGCAGGTCTTCTACAGGAACAGGCGGTGGAACCGGTGCCCCACCACCTGAAAGGTCAAGGCTTTTATTCCAGGTATTTTCTAATACCAAAGAGAACAGGAGGCCTCAGACCCATCCTGGACTTGCGCAACCTCAACAAGTTCCTCGTGCGGGAGAAGTTCAAGATGCTTACCCTTGGAATCCTTCTGCCCTACCTCCAGCAGGGAGATTGGCTATGCTCCTTGGATCTAAAGGATGCCTACACGCACATCCTCATCCACCCAAGCCACCGCCAATACCTAAGGTTTGTGGTGGCAGGGAATCATTACCAGTACAGAGTACTGCCCTTTGGCCTGTCCTCCGCACCGCGAGTCTTCACAAAATGTCTCGCGGTGGTGGCGGCCCATCTCAGGCTTCACGGCCTCTGTCTTTCCGTACCTCGACGACTGGCTCATCAGAGCAGCATCCGCTCTGGAGGTCACCAACGCCACGCGCCGCACGGTGACTCTTCTGCAGTACTTGGGCTTTGTTATAAACTTCGCAAAGTCCACTTTGCTCCCCTCACAGGATCTCGAGTTCATCGGCGCAAGGCTGCACACTCCTCAGGCACGAGCGTACCTACCGCTCGACAGGGCTCAACGGCTCATGGACCTAGCCGACCGTTTTCGCAGCCAGCCCCTGGTCTCCGCCAGGCGCTTCCTGAGACTACTCGGCCATATGGCTTCCACCGTCCATGTGACCCCCAATGCCCGCCTGAATATGCGGCCTGCTCAATGGTGTCTCCGCCAGCAGTGGCAACAAGCCACAGGCGGCCTAGCAGACCTAGTGCGCGTCTCCGAGCCGCTGATCTTGTCTCTCCGGTGGTGGCTTCAGCAGCCGAACCTGATATTCGGAATGCCTTTCCAGTCACCTCAGCCGGGCCGGGGTGCTGACAACAGATGCATCCCTCCTGGGCTGGGGAGCGCATTGCCAAGGGGCACGTACTCAGGGCCTCTGGACCACGTGGGAGTCTGCTCAGCAGATCAACTTCCTGGAGCTCAGGGCGATCCGCCTGGCTCTCAAGGCCTTCTCCCACCTGACTTCTCACCAGTCCGTCCTTGTCCAGACGGACAATCAAGTTGCCATGTTCTACGTGAACAAGCAGGGGGGCACGGGCTCCTTCCTCCTCTGCCGGGAGGCACAGAAGCTCTGCTCTTGGGCCGTCAGTCACGGCATTCTCCTCAAGGCAGTTTATCTCCCAGGCCAAGAGAATTACCTGGCGAACAAACTCAGCAGGATCCTCCAGCCGCACGAGTGGCGTCTGGATCCCTTGGTAGTTCAGAAGCTCTTTCTAAAGTGGGGCCTCCCCACGGTGGATCTCTTTGCCAGTCCTCACAACCGGCAACTTCCTCGCTTCTGCTCTCGTCAGCCACACCCCCTTCGGGTTGCGGCGGACGCTTTTCTACTCTCATGGTCGGGGAGCCTTCTGTACGCTTTCCCTCCCATCCCGCTAGTCTCTCGGACTCTTTTCAAGGTTCTCCGAGACAAAGCCTTCATGATCCTGGTGGCCCCTCGCTGGCCCAGACAGCCGTGGTTTCCGCTCCTGCTGCAATTAGCGGTGGAGGATCCATTCCCTCTGGGGTTACAACCGGATCTCCTCACTCAGGATCAGGGGTCTCTGCTACACCCCAACCTCAGGTCTCTCAACCTAATGGCCTGGCTGCTGAGAGGGTAGTCCTCGCTCCCCTTCTCCTGCCGGCAGAGGTGGAGGAGGTCGTCCTAGCTTCGCGACGACCTTCTACCCGCAAATGCTACGCCCTTAAATGGCGTCGTTTTTCCGTTTGGTGTACCCGACAGTCTCAGGATCCCTTCTCCTGCCCGGTGTCGGTGGTCTTGCAGTACTTGCTTTACCTCTCTAATCTGGGACTTAAGTCCAACTCCGTCAAAGTTCACCTCAGTGCTCTTTCAGCACATCATGTGCCGGTGGACGGCAGACCTCTCTCCAACGACCCTCTCGTAGCGAGGTTTCTCCGAGGTCTCCTTCTACTTAAACCACCTCTGCGCCCGCCAGCGCCTGACTGGGACCTGAATGTGGTTTTACAGCGGATCACCTGTCCGCCTTTTGAACCTATGGCTACCTGTTCTCTCCGTTTTCTTTCTTGGAAAACACTGTTCTTGATAGCCCTCACTTCCGCTAGACGCGTAAGTGAATTGCAGGCCCTCGTGTCTGATCCTCCTTACACTCGGTTCTACAAAAATAGGGTAGTCCTACGGACTCACCCAAAATTTCTTCCAAAAGTGGTCTCCCCCTTTCACATCAATCAGGAGGTGGTACTTCCAACCTTCTTTCCCAGACCACACTCCAGCCGAGCTGAAACGGTCCTCCATACCCTGGACTGTAGAAGGGCTTTAAACTTCTACCTTGACCGTACGCGGGAGCACCGTAAAGCTGCTCAGCTTTTTGTGTCTTTTGACCCCAATAAATTGGGGCTCCCGGTCTCCAAGCGTACTCTGTCCATCTGGGTTGCGGACTGTATCTCTTGGGCTTATGGGGCAGCCGGACTCTCCTTGGATGGTCGAGTCACGGCTCATTGTGTTCGGGCAAAGGCTACGTCAGTGGCTTACCTCCGCTCTGTTCCGCTGGCAGACATCTGCCGGGCCGCTACTTGGTCTTCGAGCCAGACTTTTGCGGTCCATTACTGTCTCGAGAGGGAGTCCCGCAGGGACAGTGCTGTCGGACAGTCAGTCCTCCGTAATCTCTTTGAGGTCTGAGCAACTCCTACCCTCCATCCCGGATGTGGGCTACCGGTGGGTAATAATTCAGCGAAGATTCTTTCCTTCTGTGCTGCTGAGCTAGAGGGAGCTCATTTTTGTGCTTAGGGTCTCCGGTAGCCTTAAGCTTGGGAGTCCCATAAGTGAGGACTGACTTCCTGCTTGGTCCTGGAGAAAGCGTAGTTACTCACCTGTAACAGGTGTTCTCCAGGAGCAGCAGGAATCAGTCCTCACAACCCTCCCTCCTCCCCTTGGAGTTGCAATCGTCTGCTTTACTTTTTTTGCAAATTTTTATGCTGTCTTTTTTAGCTATGTCATCTGACTGGCTAAGATGGCACCCTTGGGCGGGAAGAGGACCGCGCATGCGCGCTGCAATTCCCAAAGGCTTTCTTTGAAAGCTGGGGAAAATTGCTCCGCGAGGGCTCCGTCGGCGCCGACGTCACCCATAAGTGAGGACTGATTCCTGCTGCTCCTGGAGAACCCCTGTTACAGGTGAGTAACTACGCTTTTCCTGCACAGCTCTTATAATGGCTGTAAGCTCTTCCCCTTTCCAGGTGCAAGCTATTATGAACTGGGGAATGTTTCTCAGCTGAGCGTGTTTTCAAACCTCGTGGCTGAGTTTGTTTTTGTCATCCCTGACAACAGCTGCTCACATGGCCTGCCTGCCTGTCAGCTTCAGGACTAGAATGCAGTGAATCCTGTGTTTTTAAGGTAGAGAATGGAACTTCCTCATCACAATATATATATATATGCCCATTGGGAGATGTCCTTAGGACACTAGGTATTACCTACTATCTCCCTGTCTGTGCTATAAAGCTTTTACCTCCTTAAGGGGTCCAGACAGTCAACTTGCCTATTCTCATACGGCTTAGTAAGTAGGAGCGGTTATACACACAATTACTACTGTGACGTCAACAGCTTCTATTTGTGTTATAGACCTCCCTATCCATGAAGTATCAAACTTCAATGTCTTCCTATCTCTTACCAGCTAGGAATGATAGTGTACATCTTCACTATTTCTGAGTGCACTTCTGTTCTCCTTGGGAATAGGGGCTTTTTTCCATACCCCCTCTTCCCTTCTGGACTGGGCTAATCCTCCAGATCGGTCAGTCTTCTTCTTTTAGTCCTGAATGTTAATAACTCTGTACCTAAAAGAGTTTTCAGCTTTTTCCTATAAAGCTTTCCATTGAAGACCTGCCGTTCTTATCCTGCCCCAGTTGACACCTGGGTCACCTGCCCATTCCAGATTTGGAACTTCATCCTCATTGCTGTGAAGTTACCTTGAAGATTCCGCTACTGCATCTACAATACACTCCATCACAGTTCTACTTCCTACAATCTAGTATAGGTAAGCTCTATATTGTACTAGTTCATTAAATATTTTAATGATACTTGACATACATTCTAAAGACTCCTCTCTCCTGTAGTCTTTAGATTTGCTGTTCCTTGCAGCTCTTCTCTATTCAACTCCTACCCCCCATCCCTCAGGGGATGCCGGGGATCCAGGTTTGGAAAATGCCGTCCTGTCCAGGAATGCGCATTTTATGGGATCTCCCCTGGCACCCACAGCTAGGGAGTCCCCATATGTGAAGACTCATTCCTGCTTGTTCCTGGAGATAGCACAGTTACTTACCTGTAACAGGTGATCTCTGGGAACAGCAGGAATTAGTCTTCACAACCCACCCACCTCCCCTAGGAGTTGTATCTATCTCCTTTCCTCTTTCTCTCCTTCTGTCTCAGCTAAGAAACTCAACTGAGGAGAGGCAGTGGGAAAGGCGGGAAGTCACCGCGCAGGCGCGAGGGATGCTCCCAAAAGCTTTCTGATTGGATGCTGGGGAGCATTCCCGTGCAGGCTCCGTCGGTACCGACGTACCCATATGTGAAGATTAATTCCTGCTGTTCCCAGAGATCACCTGTTACAGGTAAGTAACTGTGCTTTCTGCTCCCAGCAGGCCCACCCCTCCAGGGTGGCAGCGGATGCGTTCCTAGTCTCATGGTCGGAAGGCCTCAAGTACGCCTTTCCTCCGACACCGCTGATCACCAAGACCTTGTTCATGACCCTCTATGACAGGGCCTCGCTCATCCTGATAGCTCCTCGGTGGCCCTGGCAGAAGTGTTTCCCACTGCTTCTGCAGTTGACAGTTGAGGCCCCATCCCTTTGGGGACTGCCCGGGACTCCTATCTCAGGAAGGGAGCGCTCTTCTGCACCCCAACCTGGGGACCCTCTCGCTGACAGAATGGCTGCTGAGAGGGTGACTCTGGCCCCTCAACCTTTCGGTTGAGATGGAGGACATTCTGCTGGCCTCTCGCAAAGCCTCTCTACTAAGAAGGCTTACGCCCTCAAATTGCGCAGGTTCTCTGCTTGGTGCGCCGAACACAGGGCTGATCCTTTCTCTTTCCCATTGACTCTGTTGTTACAGTACCTTCCCCATCTCTCTTGGTCCGGACTCGAGCCTAACTCCGTCCGAGTGCACCTGAGTACCCTGGCGGCATATCACCATCTGGTGGGACGGTAAGCCCCTCGCAGTCCAACCTTTGGTGACCCATTTCCTTTGGGGCCTGCTCTTATCGAAACCCCCAGTTCGCCCTCTGGCAACCGAATGGGACCTCATTGTTGTGTTGGGGCAGTTCACTCGCTCACCCTTCAAGACTCTGGCTACCTACCACCTTCGCTACCTCTCTTGGAAGGTGGTTTTCCTGGTTGCGCTCACCTCCGCTCACAGAGTTAGCAAGCTCTAAGCCCTTGTGGCGGAGGCGCCCTATACCAGGTTCTACAAGAACAGAGTGGTGCTTTGCACGCACCCCAAATTCCTGCCAAAGGTAGTGTCGCCCTTCCATCTCAACCAGGAAGTGGTGCTTCCTACCTTCTTCCCACGACCTCACTCCATTCGGGTGGAGACGTTTCTTCACACCTTGGACTGTAAGAGGGCTTTGTCCTTCTATATCCAACGCACACAGGGCCACCACAAAGCTGCTCAGCTTTTCATCTCCTATGATCCCAGCAGGCTGGGGGAGAAGGGTGACCAAGCGTACGCTATCCACATGTGTGGCGGACTGTATTGCCCTTGCTTATGAGAAGATGAGGCTCCCTCTGGAAGGCTGCATCACAGCACACCGTGTCAGGGCCATGGCAGCTTCAGTGGCAAACTTGCGCTCTGTCCCTATGGTAGACATCTGCCGGACCACCACCTGGGCTCCATTGGTGCCATTGTCACCCATATGTGAGGACCGATTCCTGCTGTCCCCTGAGAACACCTGTTACAGGTGGGTAACTACGCTAAATCATGCCTGGTCCCTTCCAAGCAACTCGAATTCATCGGAGCACATTTGGGGACACGTCAGGCCTGGGTTTTCCTTCCACAGGATTGCTCTGCCACTTCATTGAGCTGGCCAACAGCATAAAGGGTTACAGTGCTGTGACAGCTCGAGAAATGTTGCACCTTCTGGGCCACATGGCCATGTCATCCCCTATGCCCGCCTGCACATGCAGCAAGCCCAATGGACTCTGTCACCTGCAACCGGGTGTCTCTCAGACAAGACCTGCATCACCCTTCCACTTGTCAGCTCCCTTCATTGGTGGCGTTCCCCTCAAAACCTGCACGGAAGGTCACCTTTTCAGATGCCTCCACCTCAATGCACCCTGACAACAAATTTTATTTATTTAAATGGATTTCTATGCCGTCTTCTCCTAGAATCAAAGCAACTAAAAAGAGTTACATAAAACGGTGAGGGGGGAGTGGGGCATGCATGGAGATATTGCAAGGAACATAGCCCAGAGGATATAAGGAGCTCCTGCAATAAGAACTATGTACAAATTATCTAGTTACCGAATGACAGTAATAATATGAGATTGTCTGGAAGGGGGGAATCGGATAAAGAGGTGGAAGTAGGGGACAGGGGTGAGAGGGGAAGGGTTGTTTCAAGAGGGGGGAGTGGTGCATTTGGGAGGGCAGGAAAAGATTCCTGTGGTCCAAGTCATGTGATGTCTCCAAAGTGTCCGGTGAAGAGAGTAGTTTTCAGCCACTTCCAAAAATCTTTGATGTCTGAGCTGCTTCTGAGGTGTTTAGGGAGAGAGTTCCATAGGATTGGCACTGCCAAGGATATTGTTCTTCCCAAGGTGGCTTGGTTTACTTTAGTGTATGCTCTGGGGATGGTGATCCTTTCCCTGGTGGGATGCCTCCTTGGTCTGGTGCTGGTATCGCTTTTGATTAGGGCTTTCAGGCAGTTGGCAGAGAGGTTGTGTTTGATTTTGAAAATGTTAAGTAGCGCTTTGTATTTTATATGGGACGTAATGGGTAGCCAGTGTAATTGCTTCAGGATGGGGGTGATGTCATATTTTGAGGAACCTGTTATAATCTGAGCGGCAGGGGTCGAAGTGATTGAGTTGATAGACCAAGATATATGGTGTTGCAGTAGTCCCAAATGGGAGTGAGTATTGTTTGACAAACCGTGCAGAAGTGTTCTGGGCAGAGAAGGGGCTTGGGTCTGATGATCCACATCTTCAGGTAAGCGTTTTTGGTGGTTTTACTAATACGAGAGTGGAGGTTTAGTTTGTTGTCCAAGGTGACTCCCAG
Organism: Ichthyophis bannanicus; assembly: GCA_033557465.1. Lineage (NCBI taxonomy): Eukaryota > Metazoa > Chordata > Amphibia > Gymnophiona > Ichthyophiidae > Ichthyophis > Ichthyophis bannanicus. The sequence goes on along the minus strand of CM066042.1, from coordinate 58,954,596 downwards.
GTATTTTACTTCATGTTTGATGGGTAGGATGGTGGTATGTAGCTGTATTGTCATGGGGAGGGGGTAAATCCAGAGTTTCTTTTAATGATGAGCGCTTCTGTCTTTTTGTAGTTTATTGTGAGATTATTTTGGTTTAGCCAGCATGTCATTTCTTGGAGGCAATTTGCTATTTCATTGAAGTCCAGGTTGTCGAGGTTGATCGGCGTGTAGATCATTATATCATCAGCATATATGGTGTAGTTGATCCTGTGTCTCCTGATGATGGGGCAGATGGGTTGAATGTAAAGTTTGAAGAGGAGGGCGGAAAGGGATGAGCCTCGTGGGACTCCCTGCCTTGCTGTGAAGGATGAGGATGTGTTTGGAGCCATATTTGACCTGTAGTCATCTGTTTGTGAGGTAGGAGGTGAACCATTTCATGGTGGTGTCATGCAGGCCAATATCTTTTAGTCTCTGGAGTAGTATGTTGTGCGAGACTGTGCCGAATGCAGAGGAGATATCCAGGAAAATGAGGACCATTCTTATCTTGATGATGGCGATGACTCTGATCAAATTGTCAAACAGAGACATCAGAAGGGTTTCAACACTATGATTTGGTCGAAAGCCATGCTGTTTCATGTCCAGTGGAGCATGGGAGTCAATATGATCTTGGAGTTGACATACCATCTTTTCAATAATCTTTGTCAGAAAGGGGAGGCTTAAAATGGGCCGGTAAGCTGGTTGGATCGGCTTTATTCATAGCAGTATTCTTAAGGATTGGTCTGATGGTAGCAAGTTTTAATGCTTCAAGCATAATGCCTTGAGTGAGGGATAGACGAACTATGTTGTGGATTATTTGACAGAGATCATCTTTTGATGATTTGATTCAGGTTACAGGGCATGGATCTGTGGGAGCAGTGCTGGTGTTGAGTGCAGAAATGGTTTGGAATATTTGCTCGGCTGATGGTATGCTGAACTTCCCTCATGTCTGGCTGGGTCCTATAGGTTTGGAGCTAATGGTCGACGTGGTTTGGCTGGGAGGTGTGAGTTTGATTTGCAGAAAGTTGGCAAAGGTCTGTGGATGTAAGGATTCCTCCTCATTTGGGTTGGCTTCTCGGGTGAGGGTGCGAACTATTTTGAATAGCTCTCTAGGCCTATTTGCAGATTTGAGGACGAGATTGGTATAATACTCCATTTTATGTTGGTTGATGAGATTTTTATATTCTTTTTGTTTGATTTGATAGTGTTCTTGGGTGCTGTTTGTTTTGTTTCTCCTCCAGCGTCTTTTCTACCTGCGAAGATATCTTTTTGCTGTCCTTATCTCCTTTGATAAGACAGGCAAAGAGAGAATTTGAGAAGAAACTTGCTACGGAAGCAAAAACACATAATAAAGACTTTTTCAAGTACATTCGTAGCAAAAAAAAAACCTGTCAGAGTCAGTTGGACCATTAGATGATAGAGGGGTAAAAGGGGCACTAAGAGTGGACAAGGCCATAGCGGAGAGACTGAATGAATTATTTGCTTCGGTCTTTACTGAGGAAGATGTAGGGATGTTACCCATGACTGAAGTGGTATTTAAAGGTGATACTGCAGAAGAATTGAAAGAAATATCGCTACACCGGGAAGATGTATTACAACTATATGATAAACTGAAGAGTAGCAAATCACCTGGACCGGATGGTATACATCCAAGGGTGTTCAATGAACTGAAATGTGTGATTGCAGACCTGCTATTAGTAATCTGTGAACTATCATTAAAATCATCTGTAATACCTGAAGATTGAAGGATCGCCAATGTAACGCCAATTTTTAAAAAGGGTTCCAGGGGTGATCCGGGAAACTACAGACCAGTGAGCCTGACGTCAGTACTTGGAAAAATGGTAGAAACCATCATAAAGAACAAAATTTCTCAGCATGTGGATAGTCATGGCCTAATGGAAGACAGCCAACATGGCTTTAGACAAGGAAGATCTTGTCTTACTAAACTGATATGTTTTTTTGAAGGTGTGAATAAACAGGTAGACAAAGGTGAGTCGGTTGATATAGTGTATCTGGACTTTCAGAAAGCCTTTGACAAGGTCCCTCATCAGAGACTTTTGGAAAAACTAAAAAGTCATGGGATAGGAGGCAGTGTACTATTGTGGATCAGGAACTGGTTAAAAGATAGAAAGCAGAGGGTAGGGCTAAATGGCCAATTTTCCCAATGGAAAAAGGTGAATAGTGGAGTACCCCAGGGATCTGTGCTGGGTCCGTTGCTTTTTGTCATATTCATAAATGACCTGATCTTGATAAATTGGAAGACTGGGCATCAAAATGGCAGATGAAATTTAATTTGGACAAGTGCAACGTTATGCACCTAGGAAAGAACAACCCAAACTATAGTTACACGATGCAAGGTTCCACATTGGGAACCACTACCCAGGAAAAAGATTTAGGCTTCATCGTGGATAACATGTTAAAACCCTCCACCCAGTGTGCAGCGGCGGCCAAGAGAGTAAATAGAATGCTGGATATCATAAGGAAAGGAATGGAAAATAAAACAAAGGATATTATAATGCCTCTGTATCGTTCCATGGTGCGACCACACCTTGAATATTGTGTGCATTTCTGGTCACTGTATATTAAAAAGGATATAGCGTTATTAGAAAAGGTTCAGAGAAGAGCCACCAAAATGGTAAAGGGGGGATGGAAGGCTACTCATATGAAGAGAGACTAAAAAGGTTAGGGCTCTTCAACCTGGAAAAAAGATGGCTGAGGGGGAGATATGATAGAGGTCTATAAATTCATGAATGGAGTGGCACGGGTGAACGTACATTGATTGTTTACGTTATCAGAATATAGAAAGACTAGGGGACATGCAATGAAGCTACAGGGTAAACTATTTAAGACAAGAGAAAATATTTTTTACTCAACGTGTAATCAAACTCCCGAATTTGTTACCGGAGGATGTAGTAAAGGCTGTTAGGGTAGCTGGGTTTAAAAAAGGTTTGGACAAGTTTCTGGAGGAAAGGTCCATAAACCATTATTAAAAGGGACCCAGGATATCAATGCTTGACCCAACACAAGCATTGTGGAACCTGTGTCTTTTGGGGAAACTGCTAGGTACGTATGACCTAGATTGGCCACTGTTGGAAACAGGATACTGGGCTTGATGGACCTTGGTCTGACCCTGTATGGCATATCTTATGTTCTTATATGAGTACCAGTGGGCTGATCTTCGCCTGATGCCTTGTGATCTTGGGCTTCTGGATTCAGGTGTTTTTGCAACAGAGATTTTATTCCATTCCTCAATTAGGTTGTTTAGGCTGTTGGAGCACATCAGAACAGTGTGGGGAGCACATCTGGACAGTCTCACCGCACAGGGGCAGTAGACACAACAGACATCTCAGTTGCAGATCAACCTCCTGGAGCTGTGTGCTCTCACGAAGGCCCTTCGGGTTTTTCAACCCCAACTTTCAATGGAAGCAGTGCATGCAGATCTATTTCATTCATATTCATTGTGGATATCCTAAAAATCTGACTGGCCTGAGGGTCACAGAGGACTGGGTTGAGAACCACTGCTCTACAGGGTTTGTGGTGGCTATGCCCCCTGGTGTCGGGAAGCCTTTTTGAGAGGAGAGCTTGCGGAGTCCAGATTGTTCTCCAGAATTATTTTCCTTTTTGCAATAGGCCTTGTCCTTCTGGCATGGAAATTCAGACCCTGGGGCCTCTAGGTGCCCCTGGATGCAGTCTCATGCCAGGCAGGCTGAAAGTAGAAACCCTGTTCAAGTACCTTTGGCTAAGTGTCCCCAGCGTGGGACACTCCCTGAAGATGAGGAACAGTTGGGGGCTATCCGAGAAGTTGACTATATCTTGTACCCAGTGAATTAGTATTGGGCTCTGCTGTGGATGAGGATCTACTCTCACCTTCAGAAGACTATGCAGAGGCTGGCGTGATCCACCTGTTCCGGAAGGAGGAGCTGGTGGCATTGATCTCCAGGGTCACATTCGCCTTGAACTTGACAGATGCTTCCGGGATGGAGCAGGAGCCAAAAGTACACCTGCTTCTTTAAAAGGTGCGGAAATCCACAGAAGTGATCGACGATATGATCTGGTTCGAGAGGGACTCTCCGAATCCCTGCCTAAAGGGTTATGGGTCAATAAGATCTATGTTCTCCAGGAGGTTTGACATTCTGAAGGTGGATGTACAGGTCACGGCGGTTACCAGACGCGCGCACACTTCTGCTCACATGAGGGTGAGGGCCAGCCTGTGATGGTGGCAGAAGCCCTGTCATCTGAGGAAGGGCATACCGCTGGACGATTTTTCTTTGTTACTGTTGACAATGGTTGCTGGTCTCTTAGACTGGGGAGCCCATTGCCAAAAACATATGGCCCAGGGGCGTTAAAACTGCGAGGAAGTTATGTGGTCCATCAACCGCCTTGAAGCGAGGGCTGTCAGGTTGTCTCTTCTGTGTTTCCAGCCCCTGGTCGAGGGCTGAGCAGTTCAAATGTTTTCAGACAATGCCACAGCAGTGGCTTATGTCAATCTGCATGGCGGCACAAGAAGCACCGGAGTGGCTCTGGAGATGAATCTCCTGTTTGTCTGGGTGGATAAAAAACCGGGCCTTGTCGGTTCAGCACATTGCCGGAGTGGACAATGTGTAAGCGGACTTCCTCAGCAGGCACTCTCTGAATCCCAGCGAGTGGGAGTTGAGTCAAGAAGCGTTTCAGTTGATTCTGCGCTGCTGGGGTCACCCCAAAATGGATCTGATGGTGAACCTCTCCAGTGCCAAAGTGTGCTGCTTCAACCGCCACACAGAGATGGGGTCTGAGTGCTTCAATGCCTTGACCCAGCCTTGGCCCAGTCAACAACTGCTGTGTGTTTCCTCCATGGCCCCTGGTGAGGCATGTGATTCGGCATATACAGTAGAGCACCACCCAGGAGAGCGTGGTTCGGAGACCTGGTGCAGCTCCTTCAAGCGCCTCCTCTTTGGCTGTCTCTGTTTCAGGGACTTTTGCGGCAGGAACCAATCATCCTGGAGGACCCAGCTCCCTTCTCGCTTTACAACATGGCTCTTGAAAAGAGACTATTAGCACATAAAGGCTACTCTGCAGCAGTAATCTCTACCATACTTGGTGCCTGGAGGAAGTCGACCAAGCTAGCATGTGCATTGATATGGTGCCTTTTGCGTGCTGGTGTGGCATTTAGCTCCTGAGGCGGCCAAGGTGTCCCTTCTGTTGGCCTTCCTGCAAGATGACCTAGGGAAGGGCCTCTTGCTGAGCTCCCTGAAGGTTCAGGTGACAGCTTTGGCCTGTTTCTGTGGTTTGATGGCAGGCAAGCTCTTGTCCTTCCACCCGAACATCTTACATTTTCTCTAAGGAGGTCAATGTCTGCGTCCTCCCATTTAGTCTGCGATCCCTTCCTGGGATCTGTCTCTGGTGCTCAGGGTCTGATGGTGGCCCCCCTTTGAGCTGTTGAAGCACACTACCTTGAAGGATTTGACGCTCAAGACTGTTACAGGTCACAATTTGTTCTGTAAGGTGGATCGCTTACTGAGATCCTTATCTATGCTTTTCAACCGAGGCCATTTCCATTCAGCCTGTGCCTTCCTTCTTGCCTAAAGTGTTGTCTCCCTGTCACATAAACCAGGTGGTTTGCCTGTCCTCCTGCTCTAAGGAGCAGTGTCAGGGGAAGGATCAGGGGATGTCCGGTGCTTCTCCAGTACTTGGAAGTTACAAATTCCTTTTGTAAGTCAAAACATCTTTTTGTGCTGTTTGCTGGCCTGCGCAAGGGTGAAGCGGCGGCCAAGTAGATTTTTGGACACTGGATTAAGGAGACTGTTGCCTTAGTATATCTTTATGGAAGCAGCCGATTCAGGAGAGTTTGTACACCCATTCTTGCAGAGTGCAAACGTCCTTGTGGGTGGAGCAGAGCTCAGTAGTCCCTGCAGACATTTTTCAGGCAGCAGCGTGGGCATCACTTTCCACTTTTGTCAAGCATTACCACTTTGATGTCCACGCACAGACTGCTGTGTCTTCTTCCTGTCCAGTGGTGGTGTAGCTTTGATACATTCCACTTGTCTGGACTGGTCTAGCAGGATGATATGGAAGGTGACATTTTATTTACCAGTTAATGTCCTTTCCTTGAGTCCTGCTAGACCAGTCCAGGGCCCACCCCTGAAACTGTATTGCTCTGTTCTTCTGCTGTGGTACCCTTGGGTCCGCCATGTGTTTTCTACTTGACTCTGCAGTCTGATCTTCTATGGGGCAGCCTTATGTTTCTTCTTTCCTCTAAATAGTTCTCTACTGTTGATAACTCATTGCTGCCCACGTTTGAGGTTGTGGGAGGTTTGCTCCGCATCTCCCATATGCTTTGGGGTGAATACTGAATCTCTGATGGCTGAGGCAGAAAGAAGCACAGGAATATGTAATTGAAACCTAGACTTTTCATTGATTCTTTGTCTCCACCAGTCTGCTGGTAAGGGAACACAACCCACTTGTCTGAACTGGTCTAGCAGGACCCAAGGAAAGGAAATTAATTGGTAAGTAAAATGTCACTATGGTAGTGCTGCATTTTTACATTTCATATACATTTTTAAACCATTTTTGCATTACAGTTCTAGTCTTTGTTTATATTTTATTAACATTCCTGTAATTTGAAATTTACTTGAATGATTTTCATCAATGTAAAATAAAATACAGTAACTCAAGATGTAATATGTGTGCATCAAAATGTAGCATCATGGTTAGATAATAGATGATTGGTTCTTAGTATTTCAAAAAGTGAGGCTTTATGTGTAGGGAATTTGGATTAATGATAAAGGCAACCAACTCTGTATTGCACTTAGAAAGTATAGTTTGTTCTCATGTAGACTAGAAAAACTTGATGGACAAAGTAGGCATATATCAATATATTCTCTTGGAAGCTAACGTGGTCTCAGTATGCATGGACAGGAAACAGGACTTCTGATTCTCTGTCACGGACTTCACATCAACGACCACACTTTCATAGCTACCAATGTTTATAAATAACTCTTAAAAACCCTCTCCATCAAGACTAAATAATCAAAAATGATTCTTTGCTTAGCTTTTAGTGATTGAGCTTCAACTTCGATCTGCTGCCAGTGGTACGTTCATATAGTCCCAATGGTATTCGCCTTTATGTTCCCTAAAGGCGAACACCATTGGGACTATATGAACGTACCACTGGCAGCAGATCGAAGTTGAAGCTCGATCACTAAAAGCTAAGCAAAGAATCATTTTTGATTAGTTAGTCTTGATGGAGAGGGTTTTTAAGAGTTATTTATAAACATTGGTAGCTATGAAAGTGTGGTCGTTGATGTGAAGTCCGTGACAGAGAATCAGAAGTCCTGTTTCCTGTCCATGCATACTGAGACCACGTTAGCTTCCAAGAGAATATATTGATATATGCCTACTTTGTCCATCAAGTTTTTCTAGTCTACATGAGAACAAACTATACTTTCTAAGTGCAATACAGAGTTGGTTGCCTTTATCATTGATACACACTCTGTAAAAATCGTGACCATATAGGGAATTTGGATTGGCATATGATCTCTCTATTAAAGGGGGGAGGGGTGATTATCTTTAAAAGTGAAGTAAAGAATCCTGGGATAAAACTGGATTCCACAAGCCTGCAGTATTATAGTTTGCAATGGTGCTGAAGAATAAGCATCATAAACCGTACTTATGAAAATAATTGAGGCTTCATATGGACCAGTCAGCATTACACACAACCAACAATGCTTTGTCTTTAGTTCTGTGGGCAACCGTAATGCTTTATGTATTAGGATGACCTCTAGGGCTATTTAAAAAACAAAAAATAGTTCAAAATATTATGGCTCAAGTAGTTAAGGAAGTAGTTAAGGGTGCTAGGAGAGTGATTACAAGACACTAAACTGGCTCCCACTTGTGAATTGGATACAATTTAAGCTTTTGGTTCTAGCCAGTTGAGTTATGGAATTGAGTAAGGCAACATATTTGTTTGTTTGATTGCACTAGTATATAGCGCAGAGTTTTATGAGTAAAATAATGTCTATTGTACGTGCTCTTGACAAAGGTTCTGTAGAAGCAATGTTGTAGAGAGAGAACATTTCAGTGGTTGTGCCTGAGCTCTGAAATAAACGTCCATATAAGCTGTGACAGGAGAAGAGTTGATATCCAGAATCTTCTGTGATTGGTTGTTCATAAACATTCAGTCCATACATACATAGGGCATGGATACATATGCAAAACAGAGGGAATGTTGGGGCCAATTTTCAAAGGCAGTTGCAAGGGTTCATGTTATCCATGTAAATGTCTTAACCGGGATTTTCCAAAGGCATCTACATGGGTAGTGCTTTTGGAAAATCCCGGTTAAGTCCCTAACGCACTCAGATGCTATCGGGGCGTGTTTGGAGCTTTCCAGAGCAGAGGTGGGGAATGCCACTAAGTGGGTAGCAGCGATTTTCGATGCTGCCCACTTAATGCTCTGCGCCTTAAAGATAGGCAGAGAAAACCCTCACCAATCTATAGGGCGCTTGGAACTAAACAGGCAGCTTCAGAAATGTCGGCTGCCGGCCTGTGCGGCGTGACCTGCATTTTCACTTCCGTCACCGTGGGGGTTGGCGGGCAGGGCTAAGCGGCTATGGCGCTTAGCCCTACCCAAATGAAAATCAGGCCCATTGTGTTAAAGAATTTTAAAATTGTTCCAAAGGATTGTTTGCTGCTTTTATAATACAAGTGGAATAGAGGAGTTAACCTAGTGGTTAGAGCAGCAGCCTGGTGACCAGAGAGAATCCCGCTGGCACTGTTTGTGACCTTGGGCAAGTCGCTTAACCATGTATTGCCTCAGGTACAAACTTAGATTCTAAGCCCTCTGGGGACAGAGAAATACCTACGTACCTGAATATAATTTGCTTTGAACTACCACGGGAAAGATGTGAGTTAAATACTACTAATAATAATTGTAATCCCCAGCATAACAATCACAAATTCTTTAAGTACAATAAAAATGATCCCTCCTATCATGCTGTTGACTGGAGATGAATCAGATATCACAATCCCTAGACCAGTCTGATGACTCTTGTTACTCTATATACTGCTGTGTAGTATTCAGTCCTCTACACAGCTGCTTGGGTCTTCAGGAGCTGAGAATTCTGCAGAATTTTTCTTTAAATTGGTCTATGTTAGTAACACTGTTTTATTTAACTGTTTTCAGGTTTGATGAACATCCCTTCAGACTCCTCTCCACAGGCCCACACTCCATGTTCTTATCAGCACTCACCAAGCAGCACAGTGAGCCCTCACCAACATAGCGGCCAGAATAGCCTGACAAATAGCCATGTCAGTAGCCTTGGCACTAGTGGAAGCAGTTCTATTGCACAAGTTCCGCTATCTCACCCCCAAATGCATACACAGCAGTCTCCACATCCTCAACACACCCCCCATCAGCAACATGGGCTCTCGCAGCATCAGCATCCTTCACAGCGTCCACAGCATTCTGCACCTCACCCCCAACAGCACACACAGCACCAGTCGCAACATCCCCAGCAACATGTACAGCATTCGTCTCAGCATCAGCATATACATCATCCAAACCATCAGCACCAGTCCTTAGCACACCAGACGCACCCTTCTCAGCAGCAGCTACCCTGTAACACCGGTAAGTTCTTATGTTGTCGTCTCTCTTGTATTGTTGTTCAGCAGATTTTGTCTGGCTATGACTTGGTTTGCTGTCTATCAGAGCTGAAAAGTATATGTAGGTGACAGAACATATACTGAAACATCTTTGAATAAAAGTTTAAAACAATGCTTGAGTAAATGGTTAAGACCAGATATGACAATATAATGATAAAAGTCAAACACTTCAGTAGAATTGTGTTAAAAAAAACCTAAAGAATATAGTCCTTGCCCAGTACTGAATGCCCAATTCAATGTAATTCTAAACAATAAAAGTTTCTCTTCATCCTTGCCAGACCAGACCAGGCATATGAGTTACGTCCCTCCTCCCAGCAGATGGAGACAGTGGGCTGATACAACTGGAAAACCTGTCGGTGTTCTTATATTGTGTTTTTCTTATTTGTTTTTAACTCTTGCTTTTCCAGTAGTAGTTCAAGGCAAGTTACATTCAGGTGTGCTAGGTTATTTCTCTGTCTCCAGAAGAGGTGACAAACAGGACTAGTGTAAGGAAAAAAAATACAAAAGAGAGAGAGCAGGGCTAGTTTTGAGGCAAGAGTAACTAATAAGGCAGTTTGGAAGAAACAGGTGATCCTCCATTCTCCTTGGGAGGAATGAGGCCATTGGTCTATGTCTTCCTGCTCAGCCCTCAGTACAGCCTTAACAGAGGCTTAAGGGCCAAAGTGCAGCAAATTTGGAAAGAAAGATAAGAAATAGGAGCCACAGCAAGCCTTACTGCCCTCCCCCCACCTTCCAAGCAACATGGCAGATGTCCGGTACAATGGAAAAGGTGTGGCAGCCAAAGGCAGATTTCCTTAGTGGGATCATTTTTGCTACCGCTGTGATGCACAGACTGATACAGAGCAGGAGCACTCTCAGGAAGGGCCCCTGGAAATGAAGCAAGCCTTGCTCCTGATGAAGAAGAGTTTGGAAAAGACTACCCCAGTCTTCACGGTGAGACATACACTGCCACTCAGAGGTCCATGGCTGAAGGTGAGCGAGAGAAGATTTCAGAGAAAAGCAGACGACAGCTGTTAAAAACAATGGAAGAAGTCAGTAAAAGTCCAAGAGGTTTCTTTACTTGAATTCAGCTCCTAGACTATTCAGAACAGAGGAACTAGGATCACTAATTTTCCAGGTCACCCAGGACACTGTAGATAGCAGACGATCAGCTGATAAAGGCCAGGGCAGAGGGGGATGCAATTCTGCTGGGGATCCAGGGGCCAACTAAGGCTTCTCCCCATCACTGAGCAATTAAGGATATGATGATGGCAGAATGGAAGCACCCAGATGCCAGACTGAAGGTAGCAGAGCTATGCATATGTTCTGTCCCTGGCCCAAAGATGTGGAAGACAAGCTTTTGGGACTGCCAGAGGTGTGTCTGCACTGGTATCGGCCTTCGCAAGAAAAATATCTATTGGAAGAAGGTACAACATTGAAGGACTTTCAAAACCAGAAAATAAAAAGCTTGATAAAACAAGCATTTGAACTGGCTGGATTTGCATTTTAGGTGGTGGCTTGTTGAAGTTTTATGACAAGAGCCTTGCTTCACTGGAGATGCAGGGAGAGATGGTTGTGGCAGTGGAGTGGGCAAAAGTGGAGTTTTGGTGTCTTTAGGCACAGATGATGAGTCAATGAATTCTGTATTCTAGAAGCCACCACTGAGATACCCAATTCCATATCCTAGCTAATCGGGCATGAGATAACAAGGATGCAGTAGCAACATGCCCTCCTGTGAAGACCACATTATGTAAAATGGAGCATATAGCATAATCGTATCCTGCAGATACTTTAGGGCAAGGCTATTCTTTGCCTTAAATATTAAAATATATAACGTAAAACAACATTTAAACTCTAAGGAAGCCAGTGCAAGCACAACAGAATTGGAGTGACACCTATACATTCGGACTAGTCCCTTGGTTTGTTTCTTAATAAATGCTACGCCTATCTTATATGACCTTTTACTTTTTGTTGTCAGAAGCTGAATGTTACTAGTCAGAAAATATATCCAGAGATCATTGTGAGGTTATATAGTGTGCAATCTCCAGGAACAAGCAGGAATGAGTCTTCACATATGGGTATCGTCGGTACTGACGGAGCCTGCGCGGGAACGCTCCCCAGCGTCCTGTAAGAAAGCTTTTGGGAGCATCCCACAGCGCCTGCGCGCTGCCTTCCCGCCTTTCCCAACCGCCTCTCTCCAGTTCTTCTTTTCCGCGGAGCCAGCAGGTCGTGTTCCTGTCACCGCAGAAGAATTCTTTATTTTTTCTTTATTTTTCTGTGTCGCGTCTGCCACCTTCGACGTCAGACCGGTACCGCCGGTCTTTTCTTTTTCTTTCTTACAAAAAACCCCTTTTCTTTCTTCAACTGTGCATTTGCGGTTTGGGCCTTAGGCCTGAACAATTTTCTCCTCATGGAGAAGCCCGCTTCCGGATTTAAAAAGTGCACGAAGTGTGGCGGTACTATTTCTGTCACAGACACCCATGATTGGTGTCTAAAATGTTTGGGTCCTGACCATTCCATCACGGATTGTGTGTCCTGTACCATGATGTCTAAAAGAGGTCGGCAGAACCGAGCAGCCAAGCTCAGTACCCTGTCTTCCTCTGATGCAGCCTCGGTGGCATCGACGTCTTCCAGGGCTGCTTCTTCCTCCCATGGATCTCAGGTAACCAAACATAAATCTAGCCGTTCCTCGAAGGGCAAATCTCCCTCTAAGCATCGAGATGCCTCCGGGCTTGTCCTCGAGGAATACGCACCGGCAAAATTACCCCGGCGGGAAGTTCCGGCTTCCAAAGCATTATCTATGGGGTCACAGGTTGACATCGATGGCTCGGCCTCGACCGATCACCTGTTGCTGTGTTCTGGGGTACCGGTGGCCTCTGGTGGCGTCAGTGGATCAGAAGATTCTGTCCATACAGCGCACCCTAACGGCGTTTATGCAGGCTTCGACGCCTTCGGTACCGCAACAATCCCCGTTGCCGGTACCGATTGCATCGACAACCGCGTCGGTGTCGACTGCAACGGTACCCTGTCCTATGATGCCCATCGGTACCGAACCGGTACCGCTTACTCCCGATGTCGATCCCACTCGGTACGCGTATCGGGCTTTACAGGATCATCCAGACAGGCGATACTTCGATTCCTCCAAAGACTCTGATGAGTCGGAGGCTTCTGTCGAGGCACCGGTACTTCTTCCTCAGGAGCCAGATTCTCCAAAACGAAGAATGTCTCCTCCAGAAGACTTGTCTTTTCAAGACTTCATTAGGGAAGTGGCTAGGGGCCTCTCCATTACAGTGGCCCCTGAGTCAGAGCCTAGAGCCAAGCAATTAGCTATTTTGCAATACCCTAAGGCTCCTAAAGAGGCAGCCACCTTACCTATTCATGATGTGGGAGACTCCTCTTACTACCTCTCCTCATTCTCGTAGGTTAGACACCATGTACTGTGTCCCTCCTTGTCCTGGCTTTCATAAGTCTCAGCTTCCTCACCACTCTATTGTGGTAGAGTCGGCCATGAGGAAAATAAAGAGTGCAAAGAGACACTCATCTAATCCTCCAGGACATGAATGCAGAACCCTTGATGCTTTTGGCAGAAGGGTTTTCCAAGCTAATATGCTTGCTGCCAGAATCAACTCCTATAGTCTCTATATGGGGATGTTTCTAAAAGAAGTCACAGATCATCTGCAGACTTTGGCCCCTTTTATTTCAGAAGATAAAGGGCAGGAATTTCTCACTTGGCTTAAACATGCCCTAGATGTTTCCAAATTTTCCAACCGTGCAGCCTTTGACTCTTTTGAGTGTGTAAGTAGAGCCTCGGCTATTGCCATAGGTGCATGCAGAATTGCTTGGTTACAAGCATCTGATTTGGAACTCTGGGTCCAAGATGAATTGGGAAATCTTCCTTGTACAGGTGAAAACCTTTTTGTCAGAGATTGGAAAGCAAAGCCACTCAGATGGATGCTGAGAACTCTGCTTTGGATCGACTTTCAAAGTCTACCTCTGCTCCTGCTAAGAAAAGATTGTTCAAGAAAACACCTTTTTCTAAAAAGGGAAGATACTATCCTGCTTATGGTCAGCAGGCATCTTCTGCAGGTCGTTTTGCTGCAAAGCATCAGCAACCACCTAAACAGGCCAAGTCAAAGGCTGCCAGGCTGCCCACGGCTCAGCAGCCTCAGCCTCCTCAAGGCCTTTGACTTGCAACTAGAGAACTTGGCCTTTCTGGCTCTGGAAGAACCAGAGCCCCTCACCATTCCAGGAAGGTTAGCTTACTTTGCTCCCAGATGGGAGCAAATCACAGCAGAGCAATGGATCCTCTCCATTATAAAGGAAGGGTACAAGCTTCATTTCTTAAACCTTCCTCCCCACACAATGGTGAAACAGTTCAATTCTCCAACATCTCTCCTCAACCTTCTGGGTCAGGAGATCGCTACCCTTCTTGCCCAAGGGGCAATAGAAGAAGTACCCCTTCTTCAACAGGGCTCAGGGTTCTACTCCCCTTATTTTCTTATTCCAAAGAAAACAGGGGGCTACAGACCCATTTTAGATCTCAGAGAATTGAACAAGTTTCTATTCAAAGAGAAATTCAAGATGATTTCTCTCGGTACTGTGCTGCCATACCTTCAGAGTCAGGATTAGCTTTGTTCTCTAGATTTCAAGGATGCGTACACCCATGTCCTCATCCATCCAAAACACAGAAGGTTCCTTCGGTTCTCCAGGACCAAGCAGGAAGTCAGTCCTCACTTATGGGTGACGTCGGCGCCGACGGAGCCCTCGCGGAGCAATTTTCCCCAGCTTTCAAAGAAAGCCTTTGGGAATTGCAGCGCGCATGCGCGGTCGTCTTCCCGCCCGAGGGTGCCATCTTAGCCAGTCTTCTTTTTTCCGCGGAGCCCTACAGACGTCCCCGTCTTGTCCCCGCGAAAAAGTTGATTTTCTTCTGTATTTTATCCTTTTTTCTTTCGGTTCGACGCCGATCGTTTTCCCGCCCGGACTCGCGACGCCGGTCTCGAGTCCTCTTACTTTTTTCGTTTTTTTCTGACTTAGTCAGCTTTCGTTTTCGTTTTCCCTGGCAGCCCGGTCCTTTGACCTCGCAGGGGCCCTTTTTCCCCCGATGGCTGCCAGTGGGTTTAAGCGGTGTGGTCGGTGTGACCGAAATATGTCACTAACCGACACACACGACTTTTGCCTCCGCTGCCTGGGCCCGGATCATGAGGAACTGATCTGTGGGCCCTGCAGCAAACTGTCCTCAAAGGCGTTGAGAAGTCGGCGGCATCAGCGTGAGAGGATCTTCGCTGACCCCAGCCGTACCCGGACCTCGTCGGAGGCCTCCGTGTCGAAAGGCTCCAGCTCGGACCGTCGCCGGAGCTCCTCCGACCGGGGTTCTCCCTCCGGGGACCATCGTCGGAAGGAAAAACCCGCGAGGGCGGCGTCGGTGGACGCTCCTGGCTCCGCGAGGGCCAGGTCGCATAGCCCCGACAGCCGCCCCGGGTCCTTGGAGAAGGAACACATCCCGAAGCGACCTCGCCTGGAGTCGGAGATGCCTGCCCGGGTAAGTCCTGTGGTCCTTCTGGACTCGCCTCCGCGACAGCCGACGTCGGGCCCGACGCCGTCGGGGCCCGAGTCGGGGGCTGCTGGGTCACCTGAGCTCGGACTCAGGTTGACGGCCTTGGAGAGCAGACTGTCTGCCTTCATGGACCAGCAGAGGGCACTGCTCGCTGGCTTCGCTGGCGTCGCTGCCCCGACCGCCGGGACGTCGACGTCCAAGTCGACCCCGGAGACCGAGCCGATCCTCGAGTCGGAGAACTCGAGTCGATCCTCGGTCGAGGTCACCCTCGGCCTCCCGTTCGGGACCGAGGTCGCCGACGCCGACTCCCTCGGCGTCGGGGCGGCTGGCGCCGCACCCTGCCCGGGCCGACCCCACCGAGTCCTCGTCGGAGTCGGTCTGGGAGTCTGAGGAGGAAGAGTCACCTGATTCTTTCCGGACTCGGTGTGTCCCATCGGACTCACCGGAGTCTGAGCCTCGGAAGCAGTCCCCCCCGGAGGATGCCCGGTTCTCGGACTTCGTTAGGGATATGGCCAAGGCTTTGGCCTTCCCTGCGGATCCCGAGGAGGAGCCTCGAGCCGAAGAGCTCGACGCCCTCCAATATGACTCTCCCGCGAGGGAACACTTTACTGTGCCGGTTCCTCCTATGCTGGAACGACTACTCTTCCGCATGTGGGAGAGTCCGGCCTCCTCGCCGGTCCTGAGCAAGCGGGTCGATTCTATCTATCGGGTCCGCAAGAGCCCTGGCTTTCAAAAGGCACAGCTGCCACACCATTCCATGGTAGTGGAATCGGCCATGCATCGTCTTAAGAGCCAGAAGATGCACTCCTCGGTGCCTCCTGGAAGGGAGGCCCGTAACCTGGATGGCCTTGGCAAGAAGTGCTTCCAGGGCTCTATGCTCGCATGTCGTGTCCAGACTTACCAGCTATACATGGGCATGTATCTCCGGGATCTGGCTAAAGAGCTAGCCGGATTCTCCGCTGGTCTCTCCGAGGAGCCCTTGCGGAGGTTCCTAGCCTTGTCCACGGGCATTCGGGAATGCTCAAAGTTCATGTCCCGAGCAGCCTATGATGGCTTTGAAGCCTCGGCTCGAGTAGCCGCAGCCGGCATCGGTGCCCGCCGACAGGCTTGGCTTCAGTCGTCCGACCTTGAGCCCTGGGTACAGGACAAGTTGGTCGATGTCCCCTGCCGAGGCGAAAACCTCTTTGGCAAGCCCATGGCGGAAAAGGCTGCACAAATTGAGACTGAGACTCTCACCAGGACCAGGCTTTCTAGGAAGACCTCCGCCCCTTCCCAGAAAAAGAAGGGCTCGGGGAAAAAGTCCTTTTACCCGAGGAAGGCGGCTGCCTACAAACAATACCCCCATTATCAGGCCCCTGCAGCTCCCCAACAGGGCCAGCAGGCCAAGGGACGGGGTAACGGGTCCCGTAGGCAGCAAGCCCCCAAGCCTGCACCACCAGCCCCTGCTCAGCAGGGTGGGGGCTTTTGACTCGCTCAGCATAGCCTCTCCCCCCCCGCTGGTTCCCCCCAGCACCGGAGGCCGGCTGGTTCACTTCGCCCACAGGTGGTCCAGCATCACCGCAGATGCCTGGGTGCTTCAGGTCGTGCGAGAAGGCTACCTTCTCCACTTCCATCAGGTCCCTCCCTCCTATTTTCCGGGAGAGCCTCCGCGCCCCCCTCTGCACAGGGAGTTGCTCCTTCAGGAGTTAGCAGGTCTTCTGCAGGAACAGGCGGTGGAACCGGTGCCACACCACCTGAGAGGTCAAGGCTTCTATTCAAGGTATTTTCTGATACCAAAGAGAACAGGGGGCCTCAGACCCATCCTGGACTTGCGCAACCTCAACAAGTTCCTTGTGCGGGAGAAGTTCAAAATGCTTACCCTTGGAATCCTTCTGCCCTACCTCCAGCAGGGAGATTGGCTATGCTCCTTGGATCTAAAGGATGCCTACACGCACATCCTCATCCACCCAAGCCACCGCCAATACCTAAGGTTTGTGGTGGCAGGAAATCACTACCAGTACAGAGTACTGCCCTTTGGCCTGTCCTCCGCACCGCGAGTCTTCACAAAATGTCTCGCGGTCGTGGCGGCCCATCTCCGGCTTCACGGCCTCTATGTCTTTCCGTACCTCGACGACTGGCTCATCAGAGCAGCGTCCGCTCAGGAGGTCACCAACGCCACGTGCCGCACGGTGACTCTGCTGCAGCACTTGGGCTTTGTCATAAACTTCGCAAAGTCCACTTTGCTCCCCTCACAGGATCTCGAGTTCATCGGCGCAAGGCTGCACACTCCTCAGGCGCGAGCGTACCTACCGCTCGACAGGGCTCAGCGGCTCATGGACCTAGCCGACCGCTTTCGCAGCCAGCCCCTGGTCTCCGCCAGGCGCTTCCTGAGACTGCTCGGCCATATGGCTTCCACCGTCCATGTGACCCCCAATGCCCGCCTGAACATGCAGTCTGCTCAATGGTGTCTCCGCCGGCAGTGGCGACAAGCCACGGGCGGCCTCGCAGACCTAGTGCGCGTTTCCGAGCCGCTGATCTCGTCTCTCCGGTGGTGGCTCCGGCAGCCGAACCTGATATTCGGTATGCCTTTCCAGTCACCTCAGCCGACCCGGGTGCTGACCACCGATGCATCCCTCCTGGGCTGGGGAGCGCATTGCCAAGAGGCGCGTACTCAGGGCCTCTGGACCACGTGGGAGTCTGCTCAGCAGATCAACTTCCTGGAGCTCCGGGCGATCCGCCTGGCTCTCAAGGCCTTCTCCCACCTGACTTCCCAACAGTCCGTCCTTGTCCAGACAGACAATCAAGTTGCCATGTTCTACGTGAACAAACAGGGGGGCACGGGCTCCTTTCTCCTCTGCCGGGAGGCTCAGAAGCTCTGCTCTTGGGCCGTCAGTCACGGCATTCTCCTCAAGGCAGTTTATCTCCCGGGCCAGGACAATTGCCTTGCGGACAAACTCAGCAGGGTCCTCCAGCCGCACGAGTGGCGTCTGGATCCCCTGGTAGTTCAGAAGCTCTTCCTCAAGTGGGGCCTCCCCACGGTGGATCTCTTTGCCAGTCCTCACAACCGGCAGCTTCCTCGCTTCTGCTCTCGTCAGCCACACCCCCTTCGGGTTGCGGCGGACGCTTTTCTGATCTCATGGTCGGGGAGCCTTCTGTACGCTTTCCCTCCCATCCCGCTGGTCTCTCGGACTCTTTTCAAGGTTCTCCGAGACAAAGCCTTTCTGATCCTGGTGGCCCCTCGCTGGCCCAGACAGCCGTGGTTTCCGCTCCTGCTGCAACTGGCGGTGGAGGGTCCGATCCCTCTGGGGGTACAACCGGATCTCCTCACTCAGGATCAGGGGTCCCTACTGCACCCCAACCTCAGGTCTCTCAACCTCATGGCCTGGCTGCTGAGAGGGTAGTCCTTGCTCCCCTTCTCCTGCCGGCGGAGGTGGAGGAGGTCGTCCTGGCTTCGCGACGCCCTTCTACCCGCAAATGCTACGCCCTTAAATGGCGTCGCTTTGCAGTCTGGTGTACCCAACAGTCGCAGGATCCCTTCTCCTGCCCGGTGTCGGTGATCTTGCAGTACTTGCTACACCTCTCTAATCTGGGACTTAAGTCCAACTCCGTCAAAGTTCACCTCAGTGCTCTTTCGGCACATCATGTGCCGGTGGACGGTAGACCTCTCTCCAGCGACCCTCTCGTAGCGAGGTTTCTCCGAGGTCTCCTTCTACTTAAACCACCTCTGCGCCCGCCAGCGCCGGACTGGGACCTGAATGTGGTTTTGCAGCGGATCACCTGTCCGCCTTTTGAACCTATGGCTACATGTTCTCTCCGTTTTCTGTCTTGGAAAACACTGTTCTTGATAGCCCTCACTTCCGCTAGGCGCGTAAGTGAATTGCAGGCCCTCGTGTCTGATCCCCCCTACACTCGGTTCTACAAGAATAGGGTAGTCCTACGGACTCACCCGAAGTTTCTGCCTAAAGTGGTCTCCCCTTTTCACATCAATCAGGAGGTGGTACTTCCAACCTTCTTTCCCAGGCCACACTCCAGCCGAGCTGAGACGGTCCTCCATACCCTGGACTGTAGAAGGGCTTTGAACTTCTACCTTGACCGTACGCGGGAGCACCGTAAAGCTGCTCAGCTTTTTGTGTCTTTTGACCCCAATAAATTGGGACTCCCGGTCTCCAAGCGTACTCTGTCCATCTGGGTTGCGGACTGTATCTCTTGGGCTTATGGGGCAGCCGGACTCGCCTTAGAAAGTCGAGTCACGGCTCATTGCGTTCGGGCAAAGGCCACGTCAGTGGCTTACCTCCGCTCTGTTCCGCTGGCAGACATCTGCCGGGCCGCTACTTGGTCTTCGAGCCAGACTTTTGCGGTCCATTACTGTCTCGAGAGGGAGTCCCGTAGGGACAGTGCTTTCGGACAGGCAGTCCTCCGTAATCTCTTTGAGGTCTGAGCAACTCCTACCCTCCATCCCGGATGTGGGCTACCGGTGGGTAATAATTCAGCGAAGATCCTTTCCTTCTGTGCTGCTGAGCTAGAGGGAGCTCATTTTTGTGCTTAGGGTCTCCGGTAGCCTTGAGCTTGGGAGTCCCATAAGTGAGGACTGACTTCCTGCTTGGTCCTGGAGAAAGCGTAGTTACTCACCTGTAACAGGTGTTCTCCAGGAGCAGCAGGAATCAGTCCTCACTACCCTCCCTCCTCCCCTTGGAGTTGCAATCGTCTGCTTATGTTCTTTTTGCAAATTTTTTATGCTGTCTTTTTTAGCTATGTCATCTGACTGGCTAAGATGGCACCCTCGGGCGGGAAGACGACCGCGCATGCGCGCTGCAATTCCCAAAGGCTTTCTTTGAAAGCTGGGGAAAATTGCTCCGCGAGGGCTCCGTCGGCGCCGACGTCACCCATAAGTGAGGACTGATTCCTGCTGCTCCTGGAGAACACCTGTTACAGGTGAGTAACTACGCTTTCCTCTTTCAAGGAAAGCACTACCAATACAGGGTGCTTCCTTTCGGTCTGGCCTCTGCACCAAGGGTGTTCACAAAATGCATGGCAGTAGTAGCTGCATTTCTGTGCACTCTAGGAATATTCGTTTTCCCATATCTGGACGACTGGCTCATTCGAGCCCCATCCCAGTCAGAGGCCCAGACTTCTCTAACCTGCACAATGCATATCCTTCAGTATTTGGGACTGGTAATAAACATCCCAAAATCCCATCTCACCCCTACTCAGTCCCTGGAGTTTATAGGGGCCTTGCTGGATACCACAACTGCAAGGGCCTATCTTCCTCAGGCCCGTTGCCTACGCTTGGTGCAGTTAGCCTCCCAGACACAGTTAAAGTCCCATTTAACTGCTCGAGAGATGTTACAACTATTAGGCCACATGGCATCCACCGTGCATGTGGTTCCATATGCTCGCTTTCACATGAGGGCAGCTCAATGGACTTTGTCCACCCAATGGACTCAGGCATCAGGTTGCCTGTCAGACAAAATAGCAAACTCCAGTCGTCTATTTTGGTCTCTCCAGTGGTGGAAGTCCCCTCCAAATCTGTTGCTGGGGTCCCCTTTTCAGCAGTCGCTACCCCAAGCAACTCTGACAACAGATGCTTCTCCAATGGGTTGGGGAGCTCATCTGCAAGATCTCTCCACCTAGGGCATCTGGTCTCCACAGGAGACTTCTCTCCATATCAATCTCTTGGAACTCAGAGCAATATTCTTAGCTCTCTGAGTATTCCATTCCCTGCTCAGCTACAGGACTCATCCATACGGACAACCAAGTAGCCATGTTCTATGTAAACAAGCAGGGCGGGACTGGCTCTCTGTCGCTTTGCAACGAAGCTTTGCGACTGTGGGCCTTCGCCAGAGAGCATCACATCCATCTTCTGGCAGTATATCTTCCAGGCATTCAAAACTCTTGGGCGGACAGACTCAGTCGAGTTCTGCTCCCACACGAGTGGTCCCTCCACATGGACCAGGTAGCCAGGATTTTTCGAATTTGGGGAACCCCGGACATAGACCTCTTTGCAAGTCCGTGGAATGCCAAACTTCCCCGGTTCTGTTCCAGAACTCCGTCTCAGGGAGTTCAGGCCAAGGATGCCTTCCTCCTTCACTGGGGTCAAGACTTCCTTTATGCCTTTCCACCAATTACCCTACTTCCCAAAACACTATTCAAGCTTCAGAGAGATCGAGGGACCATGATCCTCATAGCTCCACATTGGCCACGCCAAGTGTGGTACCCTCTACTTCTGCATTTCTCTCAAGCTCCTTCCCTGGACTTGGGCTCTGCACCAGACCTTCTGTCCCAGGAAGGGGGAACATTATGGCACCAAACCCCCAGTCGCTCCATCTCAGGGCTTGGTTGCTGAGGACCTAGACCTTCACGATTTTCATCTCTCTCAGCAGGTCAGAGATGTTATTCATGCCTCTAGAAAGCCTTCTACTAGGCGTTCCTATGCTTTCAAATGGAAAAGATTTACCATTTGGTGTTCAGAGAAGGGTCTAAACCCTATTGCAATACCTCTGAATTCTCTATTAGAGTATCTCCTGCATCTATCCCATGCAGGCCTGAAAACGAATTCAGTAAGAGTCCATTTCAATGCTATTGCAGCGTCCCTCAAGCTTCTCAATGGACAACCTATTTCCTCTCACCCTCTTATAGCAAGATTCATGAGAGGCCTTCTTTTAACTAAACCTCCCATTAGACCACCTCCAGTGGCATGGGACTTAAACCTGGTTCTTGGCCAGCTTATGAAGCCACCCTTTGAACCTTTAGCCACCACCTCCTTAAAATTTCTTTCTTGGAAAGTTGTTTTTCTCATTGCAGTCACCTCAGCACGCCACATCAGTGAATTGCAAGCTTTGGTGGCTAATCCACCTTATACAAGGTTCCATCATGATAAGGTAGTCCTCAGGACCAATCCACACTTTATGCCTAAAGTGGTCTCGCCTTTTCATCTGAACCAGGAGGTATATTTACCTGTCTCTTTTCCAGGACCTCATGCATCAAATGCAGAGAGGAATCTTCATACCTTGGATTGTAAGAGAGCTCTCGCTTTCTACTTACAAAGAACACAGCAACATAGAAAGTCTTCTCAACTCTTTGTTGCTTTTGATCCTTCTCATTTAGGACTTCCAGTCTCTAAGAGAACACTGTCCAACTGGATTGCTCAGTGTATTTCTTTCGCCTACCAAAGTAGGAACATTTCTCTGGAGGGCCATGTCACAGCTCACAATGTGAGAGCCATGGCAGCCTCAATGGCTCATCTAAACTCTGTGTCCATCGACCAAATCTGTCGAGTGGCCACTTGGGCCTCGGTTCATACCTTCACAGCCCATTACTGTTTGGACAAGGACTCCCGCCGGGATGCCTCGTTTGGTCAGGCTGTCTTCAAACACCTGTTCCATTCCTAATCAACTCCTACCCACCTACCCTGGTCGGATGCCAGAGATCCATGGGGGAAGTGCAGCCCTCTGCAAGGGCACACAACCATGGGGTCTCTCCCTGGCATCTGCAGCTAGGGAGTCCCCCATATGTGAAGACTCATTTCTGCTTGTTCCTGTAGATAGCACAGTTACTTACCTGTAACAGGTGATCTCTGGGAACAGCAGGAATAAGTCTTCACAACCCACCCACCCTCCCCTAGGAGTTGTATCTCTCTATCTGTCTTTCCTTTCCTCTCTCTCTCTTTGTCTCAGCTTTAAAACTCGAACTGGAGAGAGGCGGTTGGGAAAGGCGGGAAGGCAGCGCGCAGGCGCTGTGGGATGCTCCCAAAAGCTTTCTTACTGGACGTTGGGGAGCGTTCCCGCGCAGGCTCCATCAGTACCGACGATACCCATATGTGAAGACTTATTCCTGCTGTTCCCAGAGATCACCTGTTACAGGTAAGTAACTGTGCTTTCACATTTCCAGCATATCTGGAAAGAGCTAACCACCTGGCTTGCTTTTGTAGGTGTTCCCACTGAGTGGTATGCCACTCTAGATATGTTGAAGGAAAGCTGTCGTATTGCAAGCAGTGTCAACTGGTCTGATGTTGATCTTTCACAGTTCCAAGGTACCTTTCATAGCATTGTCTACTGCTCTTGAGCTGGACATACAGTGAAACCTTACTTGTAGCAAATTCAACATTGTTAGATTTGATGTCAACAGATCAGACATTTAGGACCCAATGCGGGGAGCATTCTCCCAGTGGAGGTGGTAAAGACAAGAACTGTATCTAAATTCAAGAAAGCATGGAACCAAGTACAAAAGATCCTTGATGGAGATAAAAGAATTGTAGAGCTTAATAGGTTTTATGGGTGGGCAGACTGGATAGGTCATATGGTCTTATCTGTCCTCATTTTCTTTGTTTCTGTGTTGCTGTAAACATGAGTTAAAATATGTACTAATGATATGCTAGTTTAAAAAAATGCATGCTAAACTTGAATAAAATTGAGCACTAAAATTAGTGCATAGTTTTACAGCGGAAGATTCTTTAAAAACAATTGTTAAGTTAAAACATTTTGCTACCATTATTCATTTGAAAAGTTCAAAGGCTTGTTCCAGCTTGGGGATCACCAAGCCAAAAGGGTTCTGGTCTGAGACCTCTTGAGTCCCCATCCAAACCCTATAGGCCCCCCATTGGTTCCTATATTTTTACCAATGCTGCTGCCGTCCTTAGGGGCAGCTGCCATTTTCAAAATTATGTGAGTTCAGCTGAACCCAGGCCAAGATATGTTAATATAGATGAATTTAAGAAAGGTTTGGATGTTTGAGGACAGGTCCATTATTATTTGCCACATAGCCATAGGTGTCTCCAATTCCCACTTTGGGAATAGAGCAACATGAAATGGCCTATCTACTACTACTACACGTTTGTATAGCACTATAAGACGTATGCAGTGCTGCACAGACACATGTAAAAGAAACTCCCTGCTCATCAGAGCTTGCAATCTGTTTGAAACAGACAGCACAGTAGCTGTAGACATGGGATACATCTAGGGGGAATGGTAAGGAAACACAAAGGAGATCAGGGGAATCAAGATCCGAAAGCAGCAGTGAAGAGGTAAGTTTTCAGCCTAGATTTGAAAAGAGTTAGAGAAGGTGCCTGACATACAGACTCAGGTAGTTTGTTCCAGGCCTAAGGAGCAACAAGATGAAAGAAGCGAAGTCTGGGGTTAGCAATAGAAGAGAAGGGCACAGATAGAAGTGATTTGCCAGAAGAGCGGTGTTCCTGAGGAGGGGTGTAGGGAGAGATAAGAGGAAAGGTAGTGAGGAGCTGCACAGTGAATGCACTTATAGGTCAGCAGGAGAAGTTTGAACTGGATGCGCAAATGGATAGGGAACCAATGAAGTAACTTGAGAAGAGAGGTACTATGAGCATGACAAGGCTGGCGGAAGATTAGCCGCGCAGCAGAGTGTTGAACAGATTGAAGGGGAGAGAGATGATTCCAAGGGAGACCAGAAAGGAATAGGTTGCAGTAGTCTAGACGGGAGGCTACTAAGGAGTGGATAATTCTTAGTAGTGTGTTCAGAAAGAAATGGGGAAATTTTGTTAATGTTATAGAGAAAGGAACAGCAGGTTTTAGCTATCAGTTGAATGTGTGTGGAGAAGGAGAGAGAGGAGTCAGACGACCCCAAGTTTGCGAGTTCATGAGATGGAGTCGAAAATTATCCACAGAGACTGAGAAAGGAGGAAGGGGAGAGGAGGGTTTAGGGGGAAATATAAGCATCTCAGTTTTGGCGATGTTCACTTTCAAGTAGCTGTGAGACATCTAAAACAGCAATGTCAGAAAGGCAGGCAGAGATCCTGGCCTGAATTTCCGGAGAGTTTCAGGTATAGAGGGATAAATCTGGGGGGAATCAGTGTAAAGATGGTACTGAAAGCCATGGAAGGAGATGGACCCACTCCTTTTCTCTCTCTATACCCAGTCCCTTGATGCACTCAAGACAGATCCTTGGGGTACACCAACTGAGAGTGGGATAGCAGTAGAGATTCACCAGAGCAAACGCCAAAAGAGCGATGGGAGCGATAAGAAGAGAACCAAGATAGCATAGAGCCCTTAAAACCAAGCAAGAACAAGGTATCGAGAAGGTTGTGGTCAACGGTGTCAAAAGAAGCAGAAAGGTCAAGAAGGATGAGGATCGAGTAAAGGCCCTTGGATTTAGCCAGGAACAGGCACTGGAGAGTTTGGCAAGAGTCGTTTCAGGGGAATGTAAAGGACAAAAGCCAGATTGTAAAGGATAAAGAAGGGCTTGAAAGGAGAGAAAGTTGAGGCAACGGCAGTGAACCGCACGTTCAAGTAGTTTAGAAACTAAGGGGAGGAGGGAGATGGGTTGATAGAACAGGGTAGGGTCTAGTATGGGTTTCTTGAGCAGAGGTATGACCACATCATGCTTGAAGGCTGCAGGGACAGTTGCAGTGGAGAGCAATAGGTTGAGAATATGAGAGATGGAAGGAACAACAGTGGAGGAGATGGGTGGGAATAGGATCAGAGGAGTAGGTAGAGAATTTGGAGGAGGAAAGAAGGTGTGTGGTTTCTTCCTCAGAGATCATAGAAAAGGAAGAGAGGGTAACAGAGGTAGGAGTGGGGGAAGTAGCTGACATTGTGGAGAATTTGTGTGATCTTGTGGATTTTGTCATGGAAATGGTCAGCCAGGGTTTGGGCAGAAAGGGAAGGAGGGTCGGAGGCGTTAGCACTTTGAGGAGAAAGTTGAGAATTGTAAAGAGACAGCGAGGGTCAGAGGCAAGACAATTAGTCATATGGACATAATAGTCTTTTTTTTGGCAAGTGCTATGGCTGACTGGAAAGAGACAAGCATGAATTTGAAGTGTAGAAATTCCGCAAAGGTGCGGGATTTGAGCCAAGCGCACTCAGCTAAACCGGGCACAGGAATGTCGATAGTAGGTAGTTGAAGACAGCAAGGCTGGGGTGTAGTACGCCTCAAAGGATGTGGCATGGGCAGAACAAGAGCATCCAGAGCAGAGGAGAGTGCAACTATAGGAAGCTACTGCCTCATCAACAGACTCAGATGACATAGTGGAGGAGAGAGCCAAAGTGTCAACAGCATGAAGATTTCTAAAGAGGTTAGAGGAGATAGGGTGAGGTTGATGTGATGAGTGATGAAGAGTGAAGCTTAGCAGATGATGGTCCAATAAGGGAAGAACTGAAGTACAGAAGTTTGAGGGTGGTAAGCAATTAGTGAAGAATACAAGATCTTAGGCAAGAAACCAATCTCAATTTGATTCTGAAGTCACTGATCTCGGTCGAGTCTATGCCATTTTGAAAATGGTGGCCAGCTCCAAAGAAATCAGTAGGAGGAGAAGGAAATATTGGAAAGTGTGTGGGGACCATTGCAGGAGCCTGTAGAGTGGGTAGATGTTCCAGCACAGAAACCCTGAGGGAGTTCAGGACTTTGGATATCCTTGGACCTTGGGTCCCTAATTGGGGGGGGGAGGTCTTGTGTCTAGGGGTCCACAACTTGGGAAGCCCAGGTCTCAGGATGTGACAGGTTTTAATTTTTATTTCCATGAAAGTCAAAATCTGCACCTCTAAAGCTGACATTAAAAATCAAACAATTTTCCTGCAGTTCTTCTCAATTTATTGTAACTTCTTTTCCTACATAGGAAGTAATTCCATATGCAAGTCTTTAATATGAGTTTGCCTTTATTTGTTAAACTAAAAGGTTTTTTTTATAGCCTGTATTTTTTTCTGTGGTAAAACCCATATTGAATATGGGAGTAATATGAGATCTCCAGGAACAAGCAGGAATGAGTCTTCACATATGGGTATGTCGGTACTGACGGAGTCTGCGTGGGAACGCTTCCCAGCGTCCAATCAGAACGCTTTTGGAAGCATCCCAACACGCCTGCGTGCTGCCTTCCCAACTGCCTCTCCTCAGTTTTCGTTTTTCCGCGGAGCCGGCAGGACATCGTCCTGTCACCGCAGAAAATTATTTTTATTTTTTAGTTTTCTTGTGGTCGCGGCTGCCTTCCCCGACGCCACCGGTACCGCCGGTGTTTCTTTTCTCTTTTCTTGTAAAATTTTTCCTTTTTAAGGAATATTTTTCCTTCTTAGTGCCTCACGGTTTTTTAGGCCTGCTAGGCCTATTCATTTTCCTTCATGGAACCGCCAGCCACTATCCCCAAGAAAATGTACAAACTGTGGCGGTACAAACTTAATTTTAGACACTCACAATTAGTGTCTAACCTGCTTGGGTCCTGACCATTTTCCTCCGGAGTGTCCCTCCTGCAATAGTATTGTGGGAAGAAGTTTTCAGCATCGAGTTCCCCTCGATACGCGGTCCCCATCCAACTTCGGGGCACCGACCAGCTCTTCTTCTATACAGGATCAGGTAACCCAAAAACAGTCTGTTAAGACTAGCCAGTCCTCGAGTGGCAGATCTCATGCACAGCATAGAGATGCCTCTGGCCTTGCCCTCGAGAATACACTGGTTTCAAAACCCCAGTGGGAGTCTTCGGCCTCCAAAGCCTGTGTGGGGTTTCAGGTTGTTCCTGAGGTTCACCCCTCACAGAACATACCTGAGCCATGCTCGGTGGTGGCATCCGCTTCGAGCGGTACCGATACCCCGGCATCGGCAATGGTGTTGGATGAAACATTCCTCACCAAGGATCGTAGTCTGGCGTCCTCGGTACCTGCGGGCCCGTTGGATACGCTACAGACCAACCTTCCAGTATCGGTATCGTTCCCGGTACCGATGTCGGTACCCTCCAGATGTGCATCGATAGACTCGCTTCCTTCGATGCAGAGTCTGGAATCGATCTCCAGTCTGGAGGACTAGGTACCGACTCGCCTTGGTACCGACACCAGACGGTACCGACGGCACGGTTCCGATGATCCAGGTCCGGCACTCTTGGGTTTCTTTGATACCGTTAGAGTTGTAACCGGCTGGCCTTCATCCACCGGTATCGGATACGTACCGAAATCGGTAGCGGTATCCACATTACCATTGCTGTCGGTGCCTTCCATGTTTCTCTCATCAGGCTCGCTTCCCTCGATACCGAGTTTGGAATCGATCCCTAGCATGGACGATGTGCTACCGACTGTCGCTGGTCCCGACTTGCGGTACCGGCGACCATCCTCTAAGGATCCCATACTTCACCATTCAGGATCTTCTATTCCTATAAAGTTGGATAGATCCCTCGGTGCCAATGCTAGTTCTTCAACAGATCTAGCCTCTCCAAAAGAATTTCCCTCTGGAGATTCTTCTTTTCAAGCTTTTCTCCTGGATATGGCAAAATCACTTGCCATTTCTATTCCTGGACAGGATCCTACACAAGGGAATACAGGCTCTCTGTATATTCCTGGGAGAGCAAAGGAGAACATCATGCTTCCTTTGCATCATTCCTTGCAAGATCTCCTTCTACGAATGTGGGAAGCTCCTTTAAAGGTACCCCCACCTTCCAGAGCAACTGATCTTCTATATCAGGTGCCCCCCTCTCCAGGGTTTCAAAAGACTCAACTTCCTCATCATTCCATGGTTGTAGAATCAGCAATGAGGCGGGTAAAGAGTACTAAAAAGTACTCTTCTTATCCGCCAGGTCGTGAGTCTGATTTTAGATGCCTTTGGACGCCAAACCTTCCAGGCATCTATGCTTTCAGCAAGAATTCTCTCATATATTTTCTATATGGGTTTATCTCTTGAGGAGGTCACAAGGAAATTACTTTTTTTGACTCCTTTTCTTCAAGAGCCCAAAAGTGCAGACTATTCCTTACTGGTTAGTCATGCTCAAAATATCTCTAGGTTTCTTACTCTTGCTTCCCTAGACTCCTTTGAGTCTGTTAGCAGGACTTCTGCTATAGCTATAGGGGCACGACGTAAAGCCTGGCTCCAGGCTTCAGACTTGGACAAATGGGCACAAGAAAGACTGGGAAATACTCCTTGCACTGGAGAAAATCTCTTTAACAAGGACACTTTACTCCAGGTTGCTCAGTTAACCACTGACTTTCCTGTTTCCTGAGGCTGTTCTACGCTGCCGCCTTTCCCAGTTGGCAGGAAATGTCCTGCCAGACTTTCTTCTCCTAGGGGGAGAAAGTTTTATCCATCTTCTGCCCATCATACAGCTGTTCCCAAACAGGGGAAACATCGCCCTGGTCTGAAGAATCCACAACCTCAACAGGGTCACCAAACCCAGCAGTCGCAGGGTTTCAAATAGATCATCATTGCCCTCTTGGTTGGTGGTTAGGGTGGCAGTCTGCTTCTTTCACTTGAAGTATCTGCACTAATTTTATCCTAACCTTCCTAGATATCTCTTCATGAGACATCTTTTCTTTAACTCTAAGAGTCTTTATGATGATCATGCCCATACTTAACAGGTTTTTCTCTTCCTCTTTGGGAAAAGAGAAGTGACAACATCAATAGGACAGTTGTTTCCCTGTACTGGCATGTATCATCTCACCTGTCAGAGACTTCCTGCATAGTCAGTCTCCTTCAACTCTGTCTTACCTCCCTCTTACTACAACATTTGGTTGGTAAGAGTGGCTCTTTTACACTGGTAAGCCCCTATGGTTCTCTACCTGTTCCACAGGGGGATTCTCCTTTCCAAAGTTGTCTCCCCCTTTATTACCTTAGGGCAGCTCATCAGACAATAGGAGATCCTACTATGTCTGTTTCTTTTTCGCAATCTAAAAAAGCAGTGGGAAAAGAATTTTTCTCTGCTGCCCTGGTAGTTGCTGCAGATACAGCATTTCCTAGTGGTTAAGCCACTGGTTCTGTTCACCATACTACCAGGGGTTCCCCTCCACTAGCAATCCTTCTAGCCTCAGTGCTAAGCCCCAAACAAGTTATCAGCCTCCTTTGGGAAACGCTATTATCACAGTCTGGTTGGTTTACTTCTATTCTTCGTCCCCTTTGTCCTTGGCAGAATAGTTTGTTACCTATGGCTTTACACAGCCAGTTTTTTCTTCTAACCAACCTACAGCATGCTCTCTGCAACTCTACAGAGTAGCTTTGCACTATGGGCCCTTGCTAGAGAGCATTATTATCTTGGCTAGCAGATATCCCCAGATGGTTAGGAGGGGTTCCCCCAGTCAGGTTTCATGACTGGTAGTTATTCCCTACCCTTACCATCTCATCTTAACTCTTTTTTGAGACATAAGACTCAGGCCTTTCATCACGTGAAAACCTAAAGAATGGCCATTTCCCTGGCTTGGCCCATATCTCCTTTGGTCTTCTCATCAGAGATAATTTCTTTCAGTGGCAGCTAAAGGACGCCTGATACCCATTTTGCCCTCATAGGCGGGTCACTATGGTATCTTCCTTCAGGGGCGTCCTCTACCCATTCTCCATACTACAGTTCTGGAGAGATCTGGACTTCCTGCCTGCAGACTGAAGTTATCCTCTGCATTTTTCACGTAGGCCATCCTGGTTATTCAAGAGCTCAAATTCTGAAAGGAATCTAGACTCCTTCTTGTCAGGGAGACCATTCCTCTGACTCTGCCAGTCATAACCAGGAAAAGAGGATTCTCTATGCATCTATTCAAGCAGGTATCAACCTTCTTGCTATCGGATGAATCTTCCTCTCTCCCCATATCCCTAAGGGGGATCTGGTTCTATAGACATCTCTCCATCCACATACCTGGAGACCTGTGTCTATATGCCTACATATTCATATATATATATATTTATCTATATCTATCGGTGTGTCTTCTGCCCATACATATCTCTCTCTATATATATGCATATATACCCTATATGTGTATATATTTAGATGTGTGTGTGTGTATATATATATATTTATTTATTTATAGATCTAGTGAGATATATTTTTTAGGTAGATATGTATCCACATACTTATCTATCTGTCTTTTTAGGTTCAGATATCCTTACATTCCTATATGATCCTGACAGATGGGCACTACCCCTATCAATGCTGTGCCAGCATACTTAGGATTTTACACTTATAACCACTTCCTGTGGTAATTAACAAATATTTCCCTTACCATAACCTTTTAGGGTTAGGTACTCCTGAAGCTCTCCATGTACCTTTTTCTTTCCTAATTAACCCCATTTAGGAAAGACATTGCGGAGCTTCAGTTAATCTAAAGCTTAGCGCTCCTGAGTCTGTCCTTACTTTCTTATCAGATACAAGGGTCTCCATACCCTTTCTCTCCTACATGGACTGATTCCATTGCCAGTCCAGTTGGATCAGACTCATTTTTCTTTTGGTCCTAGGTTTGTACTGTTTTTGGACCAAAACAGCTTAAGCTTTCTTTACTAGTACCTTCTGCATCTCCCGCTGACGCTCTACCTCTTATACTACCCCAGTTTTTTCCCTGGGGCTATTTCTCACCCTGAAGGGTTCTGACCTCCACTTGTTTTTTCTACTTTTATTACCTCTACTTCTCAGTGAGGTACCCCTTGAGCTCCTTCACTGGCTCTTCTAACAGATCCATATGTACCTCAGTGGACTTGTGCAATGCCAACAAGGGAGGCCCAGATTACAATATTTTACTACTAAATGCCCTCTCTACAGGGTCTTCCCCTTTAGAAGCCCTGTTCTAACCAGCTGTTCCACAGCTCCTTTTATGTATTCAACTCCTACCCTCCATCCCCAGGATGCCTGAGGTCCTGAGGAATAGCATGGCTCGTTCTAGACTTGCAACATGCTAGGACTCCCTCTGGGCATCTGAGCTTGGGAGTCCCCATATGTGAAGACTCATTCCTGCTTGTTCCTGGAGATAGCACAGTTACTTACCTGTAACAGGTGATCTCTAGGAACAGCAGGAATAAGTCTTCACAACCCACC
This sequence comes from Ichthyophis bannanicus, assembly GCA_033557465.1. Classification (NCBI taxonomy): domain Eukaryota; kingdom Metazoa; phylum Chordata; class Amphibia; order Gymnophiona; family Ichthyophiidae; genus Ichthyophis; species Ichthyophis bannanicus. The sequence goes on along the minus strand of CM066042.1, from coordinate 58,922,710 downwards.
CACCTCCCTTAGGAGTTGCATTTCTCTATCCCTATCTTTCCCTTCCTTGCTCTCTCTCTCTCTTTGTCTCAGCTTTAAAACTTAACTGAGGAGAGGCAGTTGGGAAGGCGGGAAGGCAGCACGCAGGCGTGTTGGGATGCTTCCAAAAGCGTTCTGATTGGACGCTGGGAAGCGTTCCCGCGCAGACTCCGTCAGTACCGACGTACCCATATATGAAGACTTATTCCTGCTGTTCCCAGAGATCACCTGATCTCCAGGAACAAGCAGGAATAAGTCCTCACATATGGGTACGTCGGTACCGACGGAGCCTGCGCAGGAAAGCTTCCCAGCTTCCCAGAAGAAAGCTTTTCGGAGCCTCCCACAGCGCATGCGCGCTGCCTTCCTGCCTTTCTGACCAACTCTCCTCAGTTCTTCTTTTCCGCGGAGCCAGCAGGTCGTGTTCCTGTCACCGCTGAAGAAGTTCTTATTTTAATTTGTTTCTTTGGCCGCGTGTCTGCCTTCCCCGACTACCAGACCGGTACCGCCGGTCTTTTTTCTTTTTACTTTTCAAAAAAAAAAATATATATATTTTCTTTTCACTACTTGGTGAAATTTTCTCTCTTTAGGCCCCTAGGCCTAGAGAACAATTTTCCCTCATGGAAAAACCAGCTTCTGGTTTTAAAAAATGCACCAAGTGTAGCGGTACCATTTCTGTTACCGACACACATGAATGGTGTCTTAAATGTTTGGGGCCTGACCACTCCATTCCGGATTGCCAGTCCTGTTCCCTGATGTCTAAACGTGGCTTACAGAACCGAGCAGCCAAGTTTCATATGCTGTTTTCCACAGATACTCCAGCATCGACATCTTCCTGGTCTTCCTCTCCTGATGGATCTCAGGTAGCCAAACATTCCTCTGGCAGGTCCTCAAAGGGCAAATCTCCCTCTAAGTATCGAGATGCCCCCGGGCTTGACCCTGAGGACCCTGCCCCAGCCAAACAACCCCGGCGGGAAACTCCGGCTTCCAAAGCTCCTCCTATGGGGTTACAGATTGACATCGATGGCACGGCCTCGACCGATCACCTGTTAGACTGCTCTGGGGTACCGGCACACTCTTCCGGTACCGACATCCAGGCAGTTGTGGCGTCCATGGATCATACAGTTCAATCCATGCAGCAGGCCATAATGGCTTTCATTAAGGCTGCGACGCCCACGGTACCGCAGCAAGCGGTACCGACCTCGGTTCCGGTACCACAATCGATACCGGTACCCAGGGCATCCACATCGACCAGGATACTGGTTCCGGTTCCGGGGCTTTTCCCGATACCGATCCAGTTCCGGGTACGCCCGATGTCGATACCGGTCGATACGCGTATCGATCCCTGGAAGCCAACAGACGATACTTCCAGTCTTCTGATGATTCTGATTCATCGGATGACTCTCCCGAAGTATCTCTTGCTCTTCCTGAGGAGCCCTCTTCTCCAAAGAGGAGAATGTCTCCTCCAGAGGATTTGTCCTTTCAAGACTTCATCATGGAAGTAGCTAAAGGACTCTCTATTTCAGTAACCTCTGAAAAAGAACCTAAAGCAAAAAAATTAGACATTTTGGGATACTCTAAGGTTCCTAGAGAGGCAGTCACCTTGCCAATTCATGAAATTCTCCAAGAACATTTGCTTGAATTGTGGGAGACTCCTCTCACCCTGTCTCCTCATTCTCGTAGATTGGACACTTTGTACCATGTCCCTCCCTCCCTCCTGGTTTTCAAAAAAACTCAGCTTCCTCACCATTCTATTGTGGTGCAGTCAGCTATGAAGAGAATAAAGAGTATCAAAAGACACTCTTCTACTCCTCCAGGAAGAGAATGCAGGACCTTGGATGCTTTTGGTAGAAAGATCTTCCAAGCTAGCATGCTTACTGCCAGAATCAATTCATACAGCCTTTATATGGGTATGTTTCTGAAGGAGGTTGCAGAAAAGCTGCACAACTTTCTCCCTTTTATTCCAGAGGATAAAAGGGAGGAATTCCTTCTTTGGCTTAAGCATACGCAAGACATCTCAAAGTTTTCCAACAGAGCAGCCTTTGATTCCTTTGAGGTTGCCAGCAGAGCCTCAGGCATTGCTATAGCTGCTCGTAGAATTGCTTGGCTCCAGGCTTCTGATCTAGAACCCTGGGTTCAAGATGGTTTAGGAAATCTACCCTGTACAGGTGAAAACCTATTTGGCAAAGAGTGGCAGATTAAAGCCACTCAAATGGATGCAGAAAATGCTGCTCTTGATAGACTTTCTAAGTCTACCTCCACTCCAGCCAAGAAAAAGTCTTTTAAAAAGTCTTTTTACAAGAAGGGCAGATTTCCTTCCACTTCTGGTCAACAGTCTTCTGCAGGTCGCTTTGCTACTAAGCGTCAGCAACCCAAACAGGCCAGGCCTAAACCTGCAGGGGCTGCTGCAACCCAGCAGTCCCAAGCCCCTCAGGGGTTTTGACTTAGTGCTAGAGAACTTAACCTTTCTGGCTCTACAACAGCCAGAACCTCTCACCATTCCAGGAAGGTTGGCTCATTTTGCTCCCAGATGGGAGCAAATCACATCAGAGCAGTGGACCCTCTCCATCATCAGAGAGGGCTACAAACTTAATTTCTCAGACCTTCCTCCCTACACCGTGGTGAGACATTTCAATTCTCCCACATCTCTCCTCGACCTTCTGGATCAGGAGGTAACCTCCCTTCTGGCCCAGAGGGCCATAGAAGAAGTTCCCCTTCTTCAACAGGGGTCAGGTTTTTACTCCCCCTACTTTCTCATCCCAAAGAAAACAGGGGGATACAGACCTATTCTAGATCTCCGAGAATTGAACAAATTTCTGTACAAGGAGAAGTTCAAGATGCTCTCTTTAGGCACTCTCCTTCCATACCTACAGAGTCAGGATTGGCTTTGTTCTCTAGATCTCAAGGATGCGTACACCCATATACTCATCCACCCATCCCACAGAAAATTCCTACGTTTTCTGTTCCAGGGAAAACATTACCAATACAGAGTCCTTCCTTTCGGTCTGGCCTCTGCTCCAAGAGTGTTCACCAAATGCATGGCAATAGTTGCTGCATTTCTGCGCACTCTGGGAGTCTTTGTCTTCCCATATCTGGACGACTGGCTCATCAGAGCTCCATCTCAGTCAGAAGCCCAGATTTCTCTGGACCGCACAAGGCGCATTCTGCAGTATCTGGGACTGGTGGTAAACCTCCCAAAGTCCCAGCTCATCCCTACTCAGTCCCTGGAATTCATAGGGGCCTGGTTGGATACCACCACTGCAAGGGCCTACCTTCCTCAGGCCCGTTGCCAACGTCTAGTGCAGCTAGCCTCCCAGATTCAGTCAAAGAGCCACTTAACTGCCAGGGAGATGCTACAACTGCTAGGCCACATGGCTTCCACAGTACATGTGGTCCCCTATGCTCGCCTACACATGAGAGCAGCTCAATGGACTTTGTCCACCCAGTGGACTCAAGCCTCAGGAGCTCTCTCAGACCAAATAGCAAACTCCAAACGTCTCCTTTGGTCTCTCCAATGGTGGATGTCCACTCAAAAACTGTTGCTGGGGTCCCCCTTCCAACCTTTGTTGCCCCAAGCAATCCTCACAACAGATGCCTCCCAAACAGGTTGGGGTGCTCATCTGCAGGACCTCTCCACCCAAGGTACTTGGTCTCCACAGGAGAGCTCTCTTCATATCAATCACTTAGAGCTTCGAGCAGTGTTCTTAGCTCTCAAGGTCTTTCATACCCTCCTCAGCTACCAGACAGTCCTCATTCAAACGGACAATCAGGTAGCCATGTTTTACATAAACAAGCAAGGAGGAACCGGCTCTCTGTCGCTTTGCAATGAAGCTCTCAGATTATGGGCCTTCGCCAGAGAGCATCAAATCCATCTCCTGGCAGTATACCTCCCAGGAATTCAAAACTCTTGGGTGAACAGACTCAGTCGAGTTCTGCTTCCACACGAATGGTCCCTGCACATGGATCAGGTACTCAGAATCTTTCAGGAATGGGGTACCCCGGACATAGACCTATTTGCAAGTCCGTGGAATGCCAAACTTCCCCGGTTCTGTTCCAGAATTCCGTGTCAGGGAGTTCAGGCCAAGGATGCCTTCCTCCTTCACTGGGGTCAGGACTTCCTGTATGCCTTTCCACCCATTCCTTTGATCCCCAAGACTCTGTTCAAACTTCAGAGGGATCAAGGATCTATGATCCTCATAGCTCCACGCTGGCCACGCCAAGTGTGGTACCCTCTACTTCTGCATCTCTCCCAAGCCCCCTCCCTGGACTTGGGAGCTGCTCCAGACCTTCTGTCTCAGGAGGAGGGGACTTTGTGGCATCCAAACCCCAAGTCCCTTCACCTCAGAGCTTGGTTACTGAAGGCCTAGACCTTCAAGACTTCAATCTTTCGCAACAAGTGCAGGATATCCTTCATGCTTCCAGGAAACCTTCCACTAGGCGTTCCTATGCTTTTAAATGGAAGAGATTTTCCATTTGGTGTGATCAAAAGGGTCTAGACCCTCTAGCACTTCCTCTGAATTCTCTCTTAGAATATCTCCTGCATCTCTCCAATGCAGGCCTTAAGACGAATTCCGTAAGGGTCCATTTAAGTGCTATTGCAGCATCCCTTAAGCCTATCAATGGACAACCTGTTTCCTCTCATCCTCTTATTGCAAGATTCATGAGAGGCCTAACCTTAACTAAACCTTCCATTCGACCTTCTCCGGTGGCATGGGACTTAAACTTGGTTCTTGGTCAGCTTATGAAGCCACCTTTTGAACCCTTAGCCACTACCTCCTTGAAATTTCTTTCCTGGAAGGTTATTTTCCTTATTGCAATCACTTCTGCTCGCCGCATTAGTGAGCTGCAGGCCTTAGTGGCTAATCCACCTTATACAAGGTTCCATCATGATAAGGTAGTCCTTAGGACAAATCCTCACTTTATGCCTAAAGTGGTCTCACCTTTTCATCTTAATCAAGAGGTATATTTACCTGTCTTTTTTCCAGCTCCTCATGCATCCACTGCAGAGAGGAACCTTCATACTCTAGATTGTAAAAGAGCTCTTGCTTTTTACTTACACAGGACACAGCAACATAGAAAGTCTTCCCAGCTTTTTGTTGCTTTTGATCCTTCTCATCTAGGACTTCCAGTCTCTAAAAGAACACTGACCAATTGGATTGCTCAGTGTATCTCTTTTGCTTTCCAGAGTAAGAACCTTTCTCTGGAAGGCCATGTCACAGCTCACAATGTGAGGGCCATGGCCACCTCTATGGCTCATCTTCATTCTTTGTCCATCGATCAGATCTGTCGAGCAGCCACCTGGGCCTCGGTTCATACCTTTACAGCCCATTACTGTTTGGACAAGGACTCCCGCCGGGATGCCTTGTTTGGTCAGGCTGTCCTCAGACACCTGTTCCATTCTTGAACAACTCCTGCCCTCCTTCCCTCAATGGATGCCTGAGATCCATAGGAAGACGAGGAACCTTTCAGGGTCTCATACCCTTAGGGAGTCCCCATATGTGAGGACTTATTCCTGCTTGTTCCTGGAGATAGCACAGTTACTTACCTGTAACAGGTGATCTCTGGGAACAGCAGGAATTAGTCCTCACAACCCACCCACCTCCCCTAGGAGTTGTATCTTTCTCTCTCTTTGTCTTTCCTTTACTCTCTCTCTATTGTCTCAGCTTTAAACTTGAACTGAGGAGAGTTGGTCAGAAAGGCGGGAAGGCAGCGCGCATGCGCTGTGGGAGGCTCCCAAAAGTTTTCTTCTGGGAAGCTGGGGAGCTTTCCCACGCAGGCTCCGTCGGTACCGACGTACCCATATGTGAGGACTAATTCCTGCTGTTCCCAGAGATCACCTGTTACAAGTAAGTAACTGTGCTTTCTCCCCCGTAGGGGTCTGTTACACCTCGTTTTTTTGCCTATTAGCCTGTTGTCGCAGCTTGTCTTATCTCTAGGAGCAAGCAGGAATGCAGTCTTCGCATATGGGTGATATCCCCGACAAAGCTCGCTTGGGAACGCTGCCCAGCATCCAATAGGAAAGCCTTTGGGAGCACACCTCTGCACCTGCATGCCTGCTTTCCCAACTTCTCTCCTCAGTAATTTGTTTTTCGTGGAGCCAGTAGGATGCACCATCCTTTCACCGCAGAAAAACTCTCTTTTTTTGGTGTCCTTTGGGATATGTTGTGCTTTTTGCCTTCCCGTTGACGCCAGTACCGTCGAGTCAGACACCGGTCCCAATGTTTTTCTTTTTTTTTCATTTTCTTTTCTATTGATTTTCACTGTGGTTCTTCACCACTGGCTTAGGCCTCTAGCCCACCATAGCCTTGTCTTCATTTTTCAAAGACAATTTTTTCAGGCATGGAAAAGCCAGTCTGTGGTTTAAAAAAATGTACCAAGCGTGCCAGTACCATTTCAGCCACTGATAAACATGACTGGTGGTTAAAATTTTTGGGTCCTAATCATGAACCCATTTCTTGTCCTTTGTGCCAGCAAATGATAGAGAAGCCTCAAGAACCGAGCCAGGCAGTTTGGATTGTTTGTTTCAGTGGCTTCCACTTCATCGTGCTTTTGACTTATATGCCCCCACCTTATGGAACTCCCTTCCGTCCAACATCCGAGGTAACAAGGACCCCTCTTTCCAGAAACAACTAAAGACTTACCTATTCACCATCCACTTGGGACAAGAATGGACAAGCACCAACTGACCCCAGGCTCATCACCCGCCTTCGGCAAACTGAGACTCTGAACAAAAACTGGAATCTGTAAATACGATGCCTGCTAAACTGAAATGTATATTGTTTTGAAGCCCCCCTATTGATGCACAAACATTTGTACCTCCTTCCCCCCCATGATAGTCCCCCATCCCCTTTTTTAGTAACTGTTATAACTTCTCATTGTATTCCGCCCCTGTTTTTGTAAACTGCATTGACCCGGTGAAAGATGGTATATAAGTACAGCTAAATAAATAAAATCAAGGGCATCAACTTCTTCTCATGGGTTTCAGGCTTCTTCAAAGTCCAAACACAGAAGTGAGTTGGTCTGTGGCCATTTCCAAATTTTCGGCATTGAAGACCGATTCTGATGCCTGGGAAAAGTTCCAACATAAGCATTGTGACTCCCCTAGAGGTGCTTCTGATGCAAATTGGTCAGCCAAACATCCCTGGCGGGAGGATGTGTCCTCTAAAGCACAAGTGGGGCTCTGGGATGCTCCCGAGGCATTGACCTCCAGAGAGCTACCAGTTCTTTGTTCTGGGATGGTAACTCAGAGCCCCATCTGTGATTCCACCCAGACATCTGCTGTCTCCCTGGACCAGTGCATGCTGGCTCTCAAGAGGAGTTTGGCAGCATTCCTAGCAGCCTCAGTGCCAGTAACATTGCTCTTAAAGAACAGTGCCAATCTGCCACTGTAGGGCCCCAGCCCATCCACATTGCAGTTAGACGTCTTCACTATGCCCACAAGGTGGCACCTCATAACATCAGAGCAGTGGACAGATTGTCCAGAGGGATTATCAGCTTCACTTTGAAACCTTACCCCTTCCCCCCACCTGCTTCACAGGAGACTATCCCATACAATTCCTTCACAGCACCTCTTACAACAAGAGGTGGCCACCCTGTTGTCCCAAGGTGCTGTAGAAAGAGTTCCTCCTCCTCAAGAAAAGTTGGGCTTCTGCTCCCCATGCTTTCTCATTCCAAAGAAAACAGGAGGCTTCAGACTCATTTTAGATCTGAGACCTAAACAAGTTCTTGGTCCGAGAAAAATTCAAAATGATCTCTAGGAACTCTTCTGCCTTTTATTTATTTATTATTTATTTATTACAATTTCTTATATACCGCGCTATTCGGTATCAGCGCGGTTTATATCATAACATAACGACCATAACAACAAGCTGTCTGGTTTTACATCGAACAGGAGTGCAAACTTGGATAACAGGGGTTAACTATATACATGAGATATTTACACGGAACAAGGTTAGGTAAAAATCACATAACGAATGTAAGGGTCTTTCTAGAGTGGGTCATTTCTTCAGAGGGGTATCTAGGTTTGATTGCTGGTTGGGTAGTATTGGAGGAAAAGGTGGGATTTGAGTGCCTTCCTGAACTGATATAGGTCGGCAATGGCCCTAATGTCAGGGGATAGAGCATTCCAGCATTTGGGGACATAGAAATGAACGCCCTGTTTGTGGTTGTCATGTTGCACTTTGTCAATGCCTTTGGGGTTGTTAAAAGATTTACGGCTGTTGCTCTTCTGGATCTGTTGGGGGGAACCATGTGAATAAGATCTGTGAGTGAGGAGGATGAAATACTTTTGATTGCCTTGAAAGATAGGAGTAAGGTTTTAAAGATGATCCTCCCATGGATAGGTAGCCAGTGAAGCTGTTTGAGAATGGGAGTCACGTGGTCGCTTCTGGAGGCTCTGTAGAGGACCCTTGCTGCAGAATTCATGGCCAACTGCAGGGGGGTCAGAGTGGATTGGGGGAGACCTTGAAAGATGGCGTTTGCAAAGTCAAATTGTGGCAGGATTAGTGCTTGGTATATGGTCCGGAAATCATCTGGGTCCAACAGGGAGCGTAGGTGTTTGAGTGAGCGGATTTTGAAATAAACGGCTTTGACTATGCTGCTTATGTGGTGTTTATAAGAACATAAGAACATAAGATATGCCATACTGGGTCAGACCAAGGTCCATCAAGCCCAGTATTCTGTTTCCAACAGTGGCCAATCTAGGTCATACGTACCTAGCAGTTTCCCCAAGGGACACAGGTTCCACAATGCTTGTATTGGTTCAAGCATTGATATCCTGGGTCCCTTCTTAATAATGGTTTATGGACCTTTCCTCCAGGAACTTGTCCAAACCTTTTTTAAACCCAGCTACACTAACAGCCTTTACTACATCCTCCGGTAACAAATTCCAGAGTTTGATTACACGTTGAGTGAAAAAATATTTTCTTTTATTAGTCTTAAATAGTTTACCCTGTAGCTTCATTGCATGTCCCCTAGTCTTTCTATATTCTGATAAGGTAAACAATCGATCTACGTTTACCCGTTCCACTCCGTTCATTAATTTATAGACTTCTATCATATCTCCCCTCAGCCGTCTCTTTTCCAGGTTAAAGAGCCCCAACCTTTTTAGCCTTTCTTCATAGGAGTAGCCTTCCATCCCCTTTACCATTTTGGTGGCTCTTCTCTGAACCTTTTCTAAAATCGCTATATCCTTTTTAAGATACGGCGACCAGAATTGCACACAATATTCAAGGTGCGGTCTCACCATGGAACGATATAGAGGCATTATAATATCTTTTGTTTTATTTTCCATTCCTTTCCTTATCATACCTAGCATTCTATTTGCTCTCTTGGCCGCCGCTGCACACTGGGCCGAGGGTTTTAACATGGTATCCACAAGGACGCCTAAATCTTTTTCTTGGGTGGTGGTTCCTAATGTGGAACCTTGCATCGTGTAACCATAGTTTGGGTTGTTCTTCCCTAGGTGCATAACCTTGCACTTCTCCACATTAAATTTCATCTGCCATTTTGATGCCCAGTCTTCCAATTTATCAAGATCCTCTTGCAATTTTCCACAATCCTCCTGGGTTTTAACAACTTTAAATAGTTTTGTGTCATCAGCAAATTTGATAACCTCACTCGTTATTCCACTTTCCAGGTCATTTATGAATATGTCAAAAAGCAGCGGACCCAGCACAGATCCCTGGGGTACACCACTATTCACCTTTCTCCATTGGGAAAATTGGCCATTTAGCCCTACTCTCTGCTTTCTATCTTTTAACCAGTTCCTGATCCACAGTAGTACACTGCCTCCTATCCCATGACTCTGTTTCATATCCAGACGTTGATCCAAAGTAACTCCAAGGTATTTTATTGTTTCTTTAGTTTGTAAATCAGCTTCCTTGACACTGACATGGGATGGGGGAGTAAAGTTGGGGGAGTAAAGTTGGGGTCTCTGGTGATGAATAGCACCTCTGTTTTTTTTATGTTGAATGTGTAGGTTCTGTGATTGGAGCCACGTTGAGACCGTATTGAAACAGTCTATAAGCGGTGCCAGATCCATGTGAGCTGTGGAGAACGGCATGTATAAGAGAATGTCATCTGCATATATCAAACAGTTCACATTGAATGATCTTATGATGCTGCAGATGGGCTGCATGTAAATATTGAATAATAAGGAGGATAACGAGGAGCCTTGAGGTACCCCTTGCTTTTGATGGAAATGTTTTGACTCTTCTGATCCGGATTTCACATATTGCCATCTTCCATCCATCTCCACTACCTCCAGAGACATGATTGGCTCTGTTCTCTAGACCTAAAAGAGGCATACACGCATTTACTGATGCATCCCTTGCACAGATAGTACCTGCGCTTAATGTTTCAAGGAAACCATTATCAATACCGGGTTCTCCATTTCAGTCTAGCCTCTGCCCCAAGAGTCTTCACAAAATGCATGGCAGAAGTCGCTGCCTACTTACGCACCTTGGGGGTATTCGTCTTCCCTTTCTTAGATGATTGGCTGATCAGCGGAGACTCTCTCCAAGAGGTAAAACTTTCCCTTCACCGCACCATCATGGTGCTCCATTCCCTAGGTTTCGTCATAAACTTCCCAAAGTCTAGACCCAGTGAGCATCAGAGCACTCCTAGACTCTCTTCAGGCCTGAGCTTTCTTCCCAGAGGATTGTTGTGCCCTCCTCATCGAGCTGGCAAAAAAAATACAACATCAGAACTGTGTAACAGCTCGGGAGATGCTACAGCTATTGGGACACATGGTCTCCACAGTCCGTCATCCCCTATCTTGATTACACATGCATCATGCGCAATGGACTCTGTTTTTGCAATGGTCGCAAGCAAAGGGTCACCTCAGGGACAAGATCTACATCACACCTCAACTTATCACGTACCTTTAGTGGTGGTGTCTCCCATAAAACCTCCTAGTCTGGTCACCTTTTCAGATGCCTCTAGCTTGATGCACCCTGATGACGGATACTTCCAAACTGGTTTGGGGGGCTCATTTGAATGACCTTAACACACAGGGACTGTGGACACAACGAGAATCTGCCCTCTAAATCAACCTGCTAGAATATGCTCTTTGGGCTTTTCAACCCTAGCTATCGGGGCAACTGGTTCTAGTCTGAATGGACAACCGGGTTGCCATGTTTTACGTAAGCAAACAGGGGGAACGGTATCCCATCCCCTCTGCGAAGAGGTGATTCACCTATGGTCCTTTGCCATCTCTCACCACATCCACCTGAGAGCGATGTACCTCCTGGGTGAACTCAATGTCCTAGCAGACAAATTAATCCACATCCTTCGTCCGCACGAATGGATCTTGCATCGAGAGACAGCTGCTTGGATCTTTCAAATGTGGGGAACTCCACTCGTAGATCTCTTCGCCACTCCACAAAATACGCAGGTTCCTGTGTTCAGCTCCATGGTTCCGTTTCTACACCGACAGGCCATGGATGCCTTCCTTCTCCAATGGGGACAAGGGCTGCTCTGTACATATTCACTCATCCCCTTGATACTCAAGATGCTATTCAAGCTATAAGCCAACAAGGTCTCGATAATTCTCATAGCTCCCTTTGGCCCCAACTGTGGTTTCCTCTGCTGCTTCACCTTGCGCAGACTCAGCCTCTCAGCCGGGATGTGCCCCCAACTCCTCTCTCAGGACCACGGGACATTCCTCCATCCCAATCTTTACTTCCTATGCCTGACAACTTGGCTGCTGAAAGGCTAGTGCTCGCCGACCTCAGTCTACCACAGGCAGTCAAGAATGTCTTGCATCACGTAAAGATTCCACCAGGCGATCTTATGCTTTCAAATGGCGTAGGTTTGCCCTTTGGTGCTCCCAAAGAGACTTTGACATCTTTTCTTGCCCGGTAGAGTCACTTTTACAGTATCGCCTCCTCTTATCCTTGACAGGTCTTAAGACTAATTGATGAGAGTTTATCTTAGTGCCATTGTGGCCTCTCACAGCAGTGGATGGACAGCCTGTCTCCTCACACCGCATAGTAGCATGCTTCATGCGAGGTCTCCTGCTATCCAAACCACCCATTAAGCCCCCTCCGGTGGCCTAGGATCTGAATATGGTTCTGGCTCAATTTCTAAAGCCACCTTTTGAATCTTTAGTCACCACTTCTCTGAAATTTCTATCTTGGAAAGTCATCTTCCTTATTGTCCTCACTTCAGCTCGCCGCATCAGCAAGCTGCAAGGTCTGGTGCCGGATCGGCGCTGTACTCTGTTCCACCATGACAAGGTGGTTCTGCGAACCCATCCACATTTCCTCCTGAAGGTGTTTTCCTCCTTCTATTTAAACCAGTCAGTAATCCTCCCGACCTTCTTCCCTAGACCACATACATCTCGGGCTGAAGCCGCATTACATACCTTAGACTGCAAGAGAGCATTGGCCTACTATTTGGATAGAACTAAAGATCACAGAAGATCCTCTCAATTATAATTATTCATCTCCTTTGATCCTAGTCATCTGAGTCTACCGGTGATGAAGTGTACGCTATCCAAATGGTTTGCAGATTGCATCTCTTTTGCATATGCACAAGCAGGACTCTCGTTGGAGGGTTATGTCACTGCTCATAATGTGCGGGCTATGGCAACATCCGTAGCTAATCTCTATTCAGTATCCTTTGAGGAGATCATCCGGGCAGCTACCTGGCCCTCCATTCATACTTTTGTTGCACACTATTGTCTGGACAACTCAACTCCTACCTTCCATCCCTTATTACTACAAGATACCAGACTATCATCAAGGGAGTATCAGCTTCTTGAATAAAGTCCAATAGCACACAACTCTTCCAAATTCATCAGCGTCAGGTTTTTGCCTCAGGGATCGCACTACTCTCCCCTCCATACCAGGCTAGTATCTGAGTGCTAGTGAGTCCCATATGTAAAGATTGAATGTCTGCTTGTTCCTGAAAATAATGTAGTTACTCACCTGTAACAGGTGATCTCTAGGAACATCAGGAATCATTCTTCACAGCCTGCCCTCCTCTCTTAGGAGTTGGAAGGTTCTTTTTGTCTTTCCTTCTTCTTAGCTGCAAACTCAATTGAGGAGAGAATTTGGGAAGACAGGCGCAGAGGAGTGCTCCCAAAGGCTTTCCTATTGGATATTGGAGAGCGTTCCTGCGCGGGCTCTGTAGGGGATGTCACGCATAGGTGAAGACTGATTCCTGCTGTTCCCGGGGATGACCTGTTACAGGTGAGTAACCATGCTTTGTTTCTTCATTTTTTTCTCCCTCAATTGCTGTTTTAATTCTTGCCATGGCTTCTGGTGCCAATATCCCAGCCAGGCTGCACTCCAAAATCGAGCCCTTTGAATTTGATACGGCTATTTTTCCAGATAACATGTCCCAGAAGTCTACCAGCAGGTTAAAGAAGTATTCCCAGTGCACTAGGACCATATCCGCCATGGACATGCACAACAGGTGCCTTCAGTGTCTGGGTCCCGATCATCAGCCCTCTTGTAATTTGTGTTTGCTTATGACAAAAAGAGGATTCAAAGGTCGGGAAAAGCAGTGCAAAAAATTTTTTGGCTCTTAGAAATCCCATTCATTGCGTTCAGCATCGACAGCACCGGTCTATGGCTGCCAAGGCTGCATTGGATGCTGGTTGTGCATCAACATGTGGGTCCAGTTAATCCAACATTATTTCACCAAATACAGTAAGAGTGGAGTGGAGGAGTAGCCTAGTGGTTAGGCAGCAGCCTGTAACTGGAAAAACCATGGTTCAAATCGCACTGATGCTCCTTGTGGCCTTGGGCAAGCCACTTAACCCTCCACTGCCTCAAGTACAAACTTAGTTTGTAAGCCTTCTGGGGAAAGGGAAATAACTACTTTACCTGAACTGCTACTGCTGAGCTGAATAATAATAATGAGGAGCTGTCTGGCTCCTCAATTAGAACTGAGCACCCATGGTGCCCTGGAGCATTGACCATCAACCTATCTCTACCAGAAGATAAGGAAGTGAAGAGACTGGTGCATCACCATCAAGGCAGGGCTTCAAGAGCGATGAGGGTCCATGTGAGCACCCCTCAAAGGTGCCTGAGGGGAAGGGAGCTCTTACTCCAGGACATCAGAAGGGCACAGGCAGCCAAGACCCGGTCGCCAATACCTCTGTAATGATAACAGCTACATTAGTCGACGTTGCTCAGGAATCATCAGCCATGGAAAAGCACCTTTTGCAAGCTTTTGAGGATCCTTGAGATGCATGCCCTGCCTGCAGGAGAGGTATCGGCATCAGGGCATTGAAGCACCACGACACTGGTGTCTACCCAGCCATTATCCCTCTCTTGCATTTTGGGGTCTGATGCGCCCTCGATTTCTAGACGGACATCAGTGCATCATCACTCCCGAAGGAGCTGGCAATCTCCTTGAGGCAGGAGAGAAATCCAGGCAGAGCTCAGAAGTACTTTGACTTCCTCTCTGAGTCAACGATATGGAATCAGAAGACTTGTTGGAGGGCAGATACTTGGAGCTTCCCTCGGACCCTTCTCCACCTCATGAATGACATAAGTCCCCTCCTGAGGACTTGATCTTCCAAGGGTTAGTAAAGGACATGGCTAAGGCCATACCATTTTCTTTGGAGACTGAGGATGAGCCCAGGTCAGAAGAGCTGGAGATCCTACAATATTCCTTGGCCCCTAATGGAGGTAGTGACAGTGCCCATGCACTGCATCCTGCAGAGTACAGATGAGTGTGTGAGAACTCCCCTCACTGTGCCTCCAGTTAGTAGAAAGCTTAACTCAATGTACAGAGTTCAGAAGGCTCCTGGTTCCAGAAGACACTATTTCCTCACCATTCTTTGGTGATCAAATCCACCCTAAAGAGAATCAAGAGTACCAAGACTTATTCCTCAATGCCCCCAGGTAGGGAGGCTCGTACGCTGGACTCTTTAGGGAAAAGGTGTTTCCAATTCCATGCTTATAGCCTACTTGGCCTCTTATAATGCCTTGGTATCATTCCATGGTGCAACCATACCTTGAATATTGTGTGCAGTTCTGGT
Source organism: Ichthyophis bannanicus (assembly GCA_033557465.1). NCBI lineage: Eukaryota > Metazoa > Chordata > Amphibia > Gymnophiona > Ichthyophiidae > Ichthyophis > Ichthyophis bannanicus. Next base: position 58,907,697 of record CM066042.1, on the reverse strand, counting down.
CGCCATATCTTAAAAAGGATATAGCAGAATTAGAAAAGATACAGAGAAGAGCCACCAAAATGGTAAAGGGGATGGAAGGATACCCCTATGAGGAAAGGTTTAAATGGTTAGGGCTCTTCAACTTGAAAAAGAGATGGCTGAGTGGAGATACGATAGAGGTCTATAATTTAATGAATGGAGTAGAACGGGTAAACGTAAATTGGTTGTTTACTCCATCAGAAAGTAGAAAGACTAGGGGAATGCAATGAAGCTGCAATGTGACCTTTTTAAGACTAAGAAGATTTTTTTTCATTCAATGTGTAATCAAACTCTGGAATTTGTTACCGGGGGATGTAATAAAAGCTGTTATTATAGCAGGATTTTAAAAAGATTTTGACAAGTTCCTGGAGGAAAGGTCCATAAACCATTATTAAAGAGGACCCAGGACAAGCATTGTGAAACCTGTGTATCTTTTTGGGAACTTGGAGTCCAATGACGAGCAGAACACCCACACACAACGAAAAGCAAAAATAGCAGATGTGCAGACAAGTGGAAAGGCTCTTTATTCACAAAACTAAACCCCAACGTGTTTCAGCCAAAGACCATCTTCAGGGGGTACAAAACCTTGAAAATAGCAATAAAACACAATCCGATAAAACACATAAATAAATTATGATGCATAAAAAACAAACATTTTCACTAGAAGAATAAATAAATATGTTAAAAATAAAATAAAAACAAATTAAAGACATCTATGTTGCAAATAAAAGGCTGACAACAATTAAAAGAACTACTAAAGAAAAAAAAACATATACCCCCTTGACCAAACACACTGAAAACAATATCACAGGGAGGAGGCCTCAGAACGCCAAATAACATAAAGTAATCCCTGAGGGCAACTAAATGCCAAGAACATTAAAATCCTTCAAAGAGAGCCATGGAGAATCGCTACAGTACATATAGCAATAGCAATGGGAAAAGAAGCCTCAGACAACGGTGCTAACGGCTGCACTCGTGCGACTAAAAAGCTGCTTACATCAGCACATTAGTGAACTCCCCAAAAACAACATTCATTGGCTTCAGTGGTATAGTGTACGCTTTTTACAATTTTTAAAGGCATTTAAATAAACTGAAAAAACCTCCACCAACACTTAATTTTAAACAAAATCCCATGTAACTTCGGACTCTCAGAGATGTCACCAAACCGCTGATAATATAATCTACTCATGTTTCGCCCACTCTTAGACAGGCTGCATCAGGACATGCCTCATGGTAGTGAAAAAAAGAAATCTTGGGAAGATGCCGTCTCAAAATTCAAGCCATTTAAATGGAAGCGGACAGCAACACAGTCAAACATGTCAGCCAATCGCAACGTCCTCAGTGGGCTGTGAACCATTCCAAAGATTTGTTTAGCCCCATTGGTTGAACGATGTTCAACGTGAAAATCCACTTTTGCTCAAGCCTTGCTAGATGCTACTCAGTGCAGCATTGCAGTAGGTTAAGTATTCCATCAATGACTAACCACTGCAGTTGTTGCCACTTGTCATTGAAATCCAAGTAATGTTGCACAATGGGTGCTGTAAATACTTTATTGGTTAGCTGAGACTTGCATTCTTTCAGATGCACCCTGATCTGTCAGAATGTCCTGCCAACGTATACTTTGTGACAGGAGCATATAATCCAGGGGTCACCAACCTGCGGCCCGCGGGCCGCATACGGCCCACGAGGTCCCTTCGTGCGGCCCGCGAGGCTCTACCCCGGTTAACATTACATGCGGCCTGCCAAGGATTCCCGTCATTGTATCTGCGGCCCGCGGCATGACTGTGAAGTGACTTTGCAAAAGTGCACTTTGTGCACAAAATATCTGCATTTAGGAACTTTTACAACGCGACCAATAGCCTATTTTTGAAAAGTACACAACTGCAGCATCTCCGCAATGCCACACACTGCACTTTTTTTCCACCAGCTGCACCTACCTATTTTAAGGACCTGCCTGCAGGTGGAGAGCTACCGAGAAAGGCGGGGCAAACCGTGCCGATTGGACCTATGGAGGCGGCTCGTTGACGCCAGGCGCCCTCTGATTGGTCATTCTTCCAGGATGCTCTAGAACTGGCAGCCCTCTCCATTCTGGATGGTAGCGGAGGATGGGGAACGAAGGATATGAAGACGGAGCAAGAGGGGAACGTGGGATAATGCCCCACTGCATTAGGAAAGTCGCTGGTGTGGGCGGTTGTCAGTGCCTGAAAGACGCCTCCCCCCTTTGCTCTTTTCAGCAGCGTTTGCAGGTAGATTTTTCTTCCCTCAATTTCACCCCCCTCCTCCTGCATCTGGGAGCCTCACAGCGGCTGGCGAGTAACCGGCTCCCTCCGACTTCCCGCGGCCCCGCGCTCCTGACATTACAGGCGGAGGTTTGAGTGAGTTACTTGCGCTGCCCTTTTCCCTTCTCGTTGTGCGCAGCCTTCCTTCATGGTTAAAGATCATCTCGACCGCTCGTTGGCGCACCCCGCAAAGAAAACGACCACACCGCTTGGAGAACCCAGGTACTCCCACACAGCATGCCACCACTCCTAGCCCCCATCTATCTCCTAACACCCCTTCTAATCCTCCACCCCCACTCAGCCAAACCCTGCAACCCCCTCTGCCCAGACACCACAACAGCTCAACCCACGAGCACCCACAATCATGCACACAACCATGCACACAAGCACACACTCACCTTCCACACCAACCTGCACCACTGACCCCACAAACCACCACCACCTCTCCATTTCACTCATAAACGCCCGCTCAGTTAGGAATAAATATCACATGCTCCAGGACCTGATCACAACAGATAAGATTGACATCCTCTGTGTAACGGAAACCTGGCTAACAGACCACGACACCAGTGATGGCCCCCCCCCTTGATCCCCCCCTCCCTTGTTATGTGTTACACCGCTTTGACCCAGTGAAAAGCGGGATATAAATACAGTTAAATAAATTAAATAAATAAATAAAATAAATAAATAAGAGGACCAATCAGCAATAAGGCTTAAACTTTGATTCTGTTTTTGCAGCTATCGATAGAATTCCTGTTCTCTTTTTTCCCCATGGCTTCCCCCATGAACAAGAAGCGCAAGCTCAGCGATGAGAACCGCGGCTTCAACCCTGAGTGGAACAAGCTCTTCTTCACGCTGCACAAGGATCGTGCACTGTGTGTCATCTGTCAGAAGACCGTTGGCGTTCTGAAGGACTACAATGTGAAGCGCCACTTCAAGTCCGTCCACCCAGAGTAGGCCAAGATGGATGCAGTCAAGAAGAAGCAGGAGTTTACCCGCGTGTCGTCTGCGCTCCAACGCCAGTCCGCTCTCTTTGTGAAGAGCGTGACAGCCGCCCAGACTGCAGCCGCCAGCAACACCACAGCTAGCTACCGCGTTGCCTACCTCACCGCAACTCGTCTCAAGCCCTTCACCGACGGCGAATTCGTAAAGGACTGTGTACTCGCCATCGCCGACGAAGTGTGCCCTGAGAAGAAGGCGGTCTTCGAGAAGGTCAGCCTGTCTGCTCCGACCCTCACTCGCCGCGTCGAAGATATGAAGGACGACGTCTTGGGCACCTTGAAGCAGCGCTTCCGTGACTGTCAGCACTTCGCGATTGCCTTGGATGAGTCGACAGATGTGAAGGATATCGCTCAGCTGGCGATCTACTTCCGTGGCGTCACAGACTCCTTCGACATCATCGAGGAGTTCGCTCAGCTTGTGCCGATGAGCGGAACCACCACTGGCGCTGATGTGTTGGCAGCTGTGCTCTCCTGGATCAAGGACTTTTAACTTGACTTGTCGCGTCTGTGTGGTGTCACCACTGACGGCGCCCCTACCATGTTGGGGAAGAAGAACAGCTTTGCCTCGCTTCTTGTGAAGCACGTGCGCGACCTCGGCCATAAACAGGATATCAAGACATTGCACTGCATCGTCCACCAAGAAGCCCTTTGTGCCAAGTCTGCAACCATCGCTGAGGTCATGTCGGTCATTGTGAAGGCTGTGAACTTGGTGCTGTCGCACGCATTGATTCATCGCCAGTTCAAGGACTTGCTCGCAGAGGCTGATGCACAGTATGGCGATCTGCTGTACTACTGCGAGGTGCGTTGGCTCAGCCGTGGGAAGATGCTTCAGCGTGCCTACGAGCTGAGAGAGGAGCTGGCGTCTTTCCTCGAAGCCAAGGGATTCAACTTCCCGCAGCTGCGCGATCCTCAGTGGTGCCAGGATTTAGCGTTCCTTGTCGACCTGACAGCTCACATGAATCAGCTCAACACCCAACTGCAAGGCAAAGAACTCCTCGTCTCAGACATGGTCGCCAAGGTCAAGGCCTTTCAAGTGAAGCTAATGCTGTGGGAAAAGCAGCTGCAAGCACGCAACTTCGCAGACTTTGCGCAGCTCGCTGCACTGACGCCTTCGGCTGCTGCTGCTCGCCGTTACGCATCCACCATCAGTCATCTCAAGACGGAGTTTGAGGCTCGTTTCCAAGACTTCACCAAGCACTCGCAAGACTTTGCCCTCTTCAGTGCCCCCTTCGAGATGAACCCCACCGACATGCCCTCTGACCTTCAAATGGACTTGATAGAACTGCAGTGTGACGACGCACAGAAATCGCGCTTCATGGCTATGGGTCCTGTCGCATTTTGGAAGACACAGGCGGCCACCCACCCGTCCATGGCCGCCAACGCACGCAAGGTCGCTGCTCTCTTCAGCTCAACCTACTGCTGTGAACAGCTGTTCAGCCGAATGAAATTGATAAAGTCATCCACGCGCTCGCAGCTCACCGACGACCACCTGCAAGCGTCCCTTCTCCTGTCAGTGTCATCTGTGAAGCCGGACTTTAACCGTTTGTCTGCTAGCATGAATCATCAGCCATCTCATTAAATTCAATAAAGGTGATCAGCCATTGTTTTCATAATTTTGCGTTTGTTGTTTTTTTTCGCGGGGGCGGGGAGAAGGGGGGTGCGGCCCGCGAGGCTCCTGGTAGTCGGCTGTGCGGCCCACGGCCCTCTGGAGGTTGGTGACCCCAGATATAATCAAATAAATAACCCACATAGATTGACATGAGGTGGCTCCTAACTGGGGATCGGTCCACTCACATAGATAGCGTGTTAGCGCCCATCGAACACTGGCAACATTGAGCATGTCTGCCCTGTATTAAAGGGCCGGCATGATGATGATAAACTGTCTGTGTGCACCAACATATCCCACAGATTCCTTGTTCGAGGAAAAGCTATACAAGAACCCCCTTGAAACTCCTTATGCAATTATAGCACATGCCAATGTGAATAGATGCTCTTAGCCAGAATTTGTGCATCGTCCGTGTATTGTAAAATGCAGATTTGTTTTTCAGTCAAGACAAGGGGACATGATAAGGAAATTGGACATACTGTTAATAATAACCATAGGTTTTTGTCCCATAATCCCCTAGTGGGTGTGTTAACAGGAAAAAATGGTATCCCATGTTTCACGTATGGCTTTTTTAATTAGTGTGAAGTGACATCGCAGTAAATAAAGAGCTTGTTTTTAATATAACATATAAATGGGTGCAATCTCCAGGAACAAGCAGGAATGTAGTCGTCACATGGGTATCGTCAGTACCAACGGAGCCTGCGCGGGAACGCTCCCCAGCGTCCAATAGGAAAGCTTTTGGGAGCATCCCACAGCACCTGCGTGCTCCCTTCTCGCCTTTCCCAAATGTCCCTCTCCAGTTCTTCGTTTTCTGCGGAGCTGACAGGTCGCACATCCTGTCACCACAGAAAATTTCCCTTCTTATTCTTCTTTTTTGTGGTCGCGTCTGCCTTCCCTCGACGCTATACCAGTACTGCCGGTTCTTCTTTTCTTTTTTCTGAAAAAAACAAAACAAAAACGTTGTTTCTGGAGTCTCTCCAGTAATTCTCTTCTCAGGTGTCGCGCACCGTTTTGGGCACTAGGCCCAATTTTTTCCCTCAAAATGGAAAAACCCGCTTCGGGTTTTAAAAAGTGTTCTAAGTGTGGCGGTACCATCTTCGTCTCCGACACCCATGAGTGGTGCCTCAAATGTTTAGGTCCTGACCACTCTATTTCAGAGTATGTTGCCTGTGGGATGATGTTGAAAAGGGGCCAGCAAAACCGAGCTGCTAAACTTAGCACCCTTTTTCCCTCCGATGCAGCCTCTGTGGCATCGACGTCTTCCAGGGCTTCATCTTCTTCCCATGGATCTCAGGTAACTAAACATAAATCTAGCCGGTCCTCAAAGGGTAGATCTCCTTCTAAACATCGAGATGCCTCTGGGGTTGCCCTTGAGGGACTTTCACTGGCAAAATTGCCCCGGCGGGAGGCTTCAGCTTCCAAAGCACTAACAGGGCTCCAGGATGTTCTCGAGGTTTCAACCTCAGCAGAACTACTGGTGCCATGCTCTGGGGTTCCAGCAGCTTCATCCGACACCGATACCCAAGCATTGGCAGCGTCGATAGACCAGATTCTTGGCTATTGAATGCAGTCTGGCGGCTCTTCTCATGGCCTCGAATACCCCTGAAACCGCTTCAGACAATTCAACCGGTACCGGCACCGACTGCATCAACATCAGCAGGTATTCTACCGGGACCGAGTCATGCATCTCTATCCAGCATCGACAAGTTGGTACCAGACTACTCCGATGCCAACTTCGATCGGTACCGGTACCGTGCCTTGCACGATCACCCAGATCGGAGATACTTTGAATCCTCGGATGAGTCTGAAGACTCTGAAAGCTCTGCCGATACCAGAGTACTTCTTCCTGAGGATTCCTCTTCTCCTCAGCATAGGATGTCTCCACCAGAGGATATGTCCTTTCAGGATTTTATCCGAGATGTGGCCCGAGGTCTTTACATCACAGTGGCTCCTGAAAAAGAGCCTAGGGCAAAGGAATTAGAAATCCTACAATACCCTAAAGCTCCCAAGGAGGTAGCTACCTTACCTATTCATGAGATCTTGCATGATCTTATGTTAAGGATGTGGGAAACACCTCTGACCACATCTCCTCACTCTCGAAGACTCGACACCATGTATCGAGTTCCTCCTTGTCCTGGGTTTCAGAAGACTCAATTACCACACCATTCCATGGTGGTGGAATCAGCCATGAGACGGATAAAGAGTGCAAAGAGACATGCATCTAATCCTCCAGGACATGAGTGTAGGACTCTTGACGCCTTTGGACATCGATCCTTCCAGGCTTCCATGCTTTCTGCTAGGATCAGTTTTTGTATCTTGTATATGGAAATGTTCCTTAAGGAGGTCACAGGAGACTTAGAGCTTATGAGCCCTCTCCTTCCTGATAATAAAAGGCAAGATTATCTTGCTCTTGTTAAACATTCTTAGGATGTTTCCAAGTTTGTGAATCATGCAGCCTTTGACTGCTTTGAATGCATAAGCAGAACCTCTGCTATTGCCATAGGTGCACGTAGAATTGCCTGGCTCCAGGCATCTGACTTGGAAATCTGGGTACAGGACAAACTGGGGAATATACCTTGCACAGAAGAGAATCTCTTTGGCAAGAATTGGCAGGAAAAAGCTAATGAGATAGATGCTGACAATATCACTTTGGATAGATTGTCTAAATCTACAGCTGATCCTGCGAGGAAAAGATCCTCTAAGAAACCCTTCTTCAGTAAGAAGAAAAGGTTTTATCCCTCCTATACCCAGCAGGGACATCGTTTAGGTCAGTCTGCCCAAAAGGGATAGCACCAACAACCTAGGCAACAGAGGAAACCAAAAGCAGCTAAGCTCAACCGGCTCAGCAGACTCAGCCTCCACAGGTGCTTTGACTCCTGTCTAGAGAACTTTGCCTTCCTGGCCCTGAACGGCCCAGAACCCTCCACCATCCCAGGAAGGTTATGTCATTGTGCCCCCAGATGGGGTCAGATAACAGCAGAAAATTAGACTGTCTATTGTAAGAGAGGGGTACAAGCTTCATTTCCTCAGCATGCCCCCTCCTACAATAGTAAGACAGTTCAATTCTCAGACATCTCTCAACGACCGGTTAGGTCAAAAAGTCACTATGCTCCTTGCTCAAGGGGCAATAGAAGAGGTACCCATTCCCCAACGGGGTACAGGGTTTTACACCCCCTATTTCCTTATTCCAAAGAAAACAGGACACAGGACCCATTCTAGACCTCAGAGAATTGAACAAATTCCTATTCAGAGAGAAGTTCAAATGATTTCTCTAGGAGCTCTGCTGCCATACCTTCAGAGTCAGGATTGGCTTTGTTCTCTAGATCTCAAGGATGCGTACACTCATGTTTTCTTCCATCCAACTCACTTAAAGTTCCTTCGATTCCTGTTTCAAGGGAAGCACTACCAATACAGGGTTCTTCCTTTTGGCCTGGCCTCTGCACCAAGGGTGTTCACAAAATGCATGGCTGTGGTAGCAGCATTTCTACGTACCCTGGGAATATTCGTCTTCCCTTACTTAGACGACTGGCTCATTTGAGCCCCTTCAGAGCCAGAGGCCAGGGTTGCTCTGTCTCGCACAATGCTCATCCTTCAGTATTTGGGACTTGTCATAAACTTCCCAAAGTCCAACCTTGCTCCCATTCAATCCCTCCAAAAACCTTTTGGTGGGGTCTCCTTTTCAGCAACCCCTACCCCAAGCCACTCTGACAACAGATGCTTCACAGGTGGGTTGGGGAGCCCACTTGCAAGGCCTCTCTACCCAGGGTACCTGGACTCGACAGGAGGCCTTCCTCCATATCAATCTCCTGGAGCTCAGAGCAATCTTCTTTACTCTTCAAGTATTTCACACCCAGCTCCAGCTACAAGGCAGCCCTAGTTCAAACGGACTCACACCCAGCTCCAGCTACAAGGCAGCCCTAGTTCAAACGGACAATCAAGTAGCCATTTTCTATGTGAACAAGCAGGGCGGAACAGGCTCTCTGTTGCTCTGCAACGAAGCTTTGCAACTATGGGCCCTCGCCAGAGAGCATCAGATTCATCTCCTTGCGGTGTATCTTTCAGGCATTCAAAACTCTTGGGCAGACAGACTCAGTCAAGTTCTGCTTCCTCACGAATGGTCTCTCCATGCAGACCAGGTGGCCAAAATTTTTCAAAATTTAGGGAACCCCGGACATAGACCTCTTTGCAAGTCCGCTGAATGCCAAACTTCCCTGGTTCTGTTCCAGAATTTCGGCTCGAGGTTGTCAGGCCAGGGATGCTTGCCTCCTCCATTGGGGCCAGGACTTCCTGTATGCCTTTCCACCCATTCCCCTAATTCCCAAAACCCTATTCAAGCTTCAGAGAGACAGAGGTCATATGATCCTCATAGCTCCACGTTGGCCACGGCAAATGTGGTACCCTCTGCTCCTACATCTCTCTCAAGCTCCGCCTCTGGAGTTAGGATCTGCTCCAGATCTCCTTTCTTAAGAGGACGGGATGCAGTGGCATCCCAATCCCCAGTCTTTGCATCTCAGGGCCTGGTTGCTGAAAGCCTTGACCTTCACAGTCTTAACCTTTCCCAGCAGGTAAAGGATATTCTTCATGCTTCCAGGAAACATTCAACAAGATGCTGTTATGCATTTAAGTGGAAAAGGTTTACCATATGGTGCTCGCAGAAGGGTCTTAATCCTCTTGCGATACCTCTGGAATCATTACTGGAGTACCTCCTTCATTTATCAAATGCAGGGCTTAAGACTAATTCAGTGAGTCCATTTGAGTGCTATTGCAGCTTCTTTCAAGCCTCTCAATGGACAACCTATTTCCTCTCATCCTCTCATAGTGAGGTTTATGAGAAGCCTTCTTTTAATGACGCCTTCCATTAAGCCACCACCGGTGGCATGGGACTTGAATCTGGTACTTGGGCAGCTCATGAAACCGCCCTTTGAACCATTAGCCACTACCTCTTTGAAATTTCTTTCCTGGAAAGTTATCTTTCTCATTGCAATCACATCAGCACCTCGCATCAGTGAATTGCAAGCCTTGGTGGCTGATCCTCCTTATACAAGGTTCCATCATGATAAGGTAGTCCTTAGTACTCATCCACACTTTATGCTAAAGGTGGTTTTGCCCTTTCATTTGAACCAAGTGTTTTACCTTCCTGTATTCTTTCCAAGGCCTCACGCCTCAAATGCAGAAAGGAACCGTCATACTTTGGACTGTAAAAGAGCTTTGGCCTTTTACTTGCAAAGGACACAGCAACATAGAAAATCCTCTCAACTCTTTGTTGCTTTTTATCCTAGTCATTTGGGACTTCCAGTCTCCAAAAGGACACTTTCCAGCTGGATTGCACAGTGTATATCTTTTGCCTATGAGAGTAAGAACCTTCCTCGTGAAGGCCATGACACAGCTCACAATGTGAGAGCCATGGCAGCCTCAATGGCTCATCTTTGTGTCTATCGACGACATCTGTCGAGCAGTTACTTGGGCTTCGATACATACCTTCACAGCCCATTACTGCTTAGACAAAGACTCCCGCTGGGATGCCTTGTTTGGTCAGGCTGTTCTTCAACACCTGTTCCACACTTAATCAACTCCAACCCACCATCCCTGGTAGGATGCCAGAGATCCATGGGGGGAAGTGGAGCCCTTTCACAAGGGCACACAACTTTCTGGGGCCATCTCTCTGGCATCTGCAGCTACATTCCTGCTTGTTCCTGGAGATAGCATAGTTACTCACCTGTAACAGGTGATCTCCGGAACAGCAGGAATTTAGTCTTCACAACCCGCCCACCTCTAGGAGTTGTATCTGTATATCTTCCTCTCTTTCCCTCTCTCCCCCTCTCTCTTTTGTCTCAGCTATAAACTCAACTGGAGAGCGACATTTGGGAAAGGCGGGAAGTCAGCACGCAGGCGCTGTGGGATGCTCCCAAAAGCTTTCCTATTGGACGCTGGGGAGTGTTCCCGCGCCGGCTCCATCAGTACCGACGATACCCATATGTGAAGACTAAATTCCTGCTGATCTCCAGGAACAAGCAGGAATGAATCTTCACATATGGGTACGTCGGTACCGACGGAGCCTGTGCGGGAACGCTCCCCAGCATTCAAAAAGAAAGCTTTTGGGAGCATCCCACACGCATGCGTGCTGCCTTCCCGCCCATTTACTTCCCTCTCATCAGTTTTCTGTTTTCCGTGGAGCCGGCAGGACGTACTCCTGTCACCGCAGAAAATTCTTCTTTTTATTCTTAGTTTTTTGTGGTCGCGTCTGCCTTCCCTCGACACCACTGGTACCGCCGGTGCTTTTCTTTCTTTTTTCTGAAGAATTTCTTCTTTTCTTAAAAATTTTTTCCTGTTCAGTGCCTGACGGTTTCTAGGCCACTAGGCCTCTATCCTTCCATTATGGAAAAGCCAGCCACTATCCTTAAGAAATGCTCAAAGTGTGGCGGTACAGATATATTTTCAGACACTCATACTTGGTGTCTAAAATGTTTAGGTCCTGACCATTGCCCTCTGGAGTGTCTCTCCTGCTGGAGCTCAAACAGAAGTCTTCAGGATCGAGCACAACTCGATACCCGGTTCACATCGCACTCAATGTCACCAGCTAGAATATCTTCTTCTTCACAGGATCAGGTAACCAAACAAAAGTCTGTAAAGACTAGCCAGTCCTCGAGTGGTAGATCTGGGTAGTGAACCTTTTCTGCAGCTTGGAGACTGGGCATGTCAAACTCATGACATCACTGGATATAGCCTGCTGGTCTGTCCCATCAGCCCCCAGTGAACTATTGGCAAAGCAGACTCAAAGGAGCAAAAAATCAGTAATTTTTTTTTTTTTTAACTTAGGTTATATGTTCTGCATGCCCTTGAACATAGTTATCTACCTACTACTCCCCTTCCAGAAGGAAAGGGACTGTTTCCTGCATGCTCTCCTTTCCATCGAATGCCTAGCCCTAAACAATCCAGAGCAATATAGCAATATATATAACAATATCATAATATAATAATATAACAATATAGCGCAAAACAAATGGAAGCAACACCGCCTCCCTGAAAACGGCATCCTTAGCCGCCAGAACATCTAGGCGGTAGTGCTTATTGAAAGTATGGAGAGACAAGTGGCCTCCCTACAGATGTCCACTGGCGAACCAAACTGTGCTCCATCCAAGAAGACGCTTGTACTCTGGTAGAGTGAGCTCGTAAGCTCCCTGGGACTATACGGTCCCGTAGAAGATAAGCTGATGCACTCGCCGCTCCAATCCATCCAGAAATGGACTCCTTCGCCGCCGCTTCCCTTTGCGGGGCTCTCTGAACACCCCGAAGAGAGATGATCCCCCTTGCGAAAGTTTCTGAAACCTTTAAACACTGCAGCAGCGCTCTCTTGACGTCCAAACAGTGCAAGCTATGTTTCAATGGGCTCCCCTCCGCCGCATCTAGCACTGGAAGAGAAACCATTTTAGTTAGATGAACGTAGAAACCACCCTTGGCAACAATGACAGAACCAAAGGGAGGAGTGGTCTAGTGGTTAGGACAAGGTACTTCAGGCCGGAGGGCCCGGGGGTTCAAGTCCCACCTGGGGACAGCAATCTCAGGCCGAATGGACTGGGATTTCTAGTCCTATAGGCACTCCTTGTGGTCTTGGGCAAGCCACTTAACCCTGTAAGTATTAGTGTATGTGTCTCATATCCCCTCGTGTTAAATGTATCCCCCAATTGACTGCTTTGACCCGGTGAAAAGCGGGATATAAATACAGCTAAATAAATAAAAATAAATCTTCTCAGCATCGAGATGGCTCTGGCCTTGCCCTCGAGGACATCTTGGCAATAAAGCCCCGGCGGGAGTCTTCGGGCTCCAAAGCATTAACGGGGCTCCAGGTTGTTCCCGGGGTTCTTACCTCGATGAACATACCTGGGCCATGCTCGGTGGTTGTGGCCGCTTCGAGGGGTACCGACACCCCGGCATCGGCTATGGTGATGGATGAAACACTCCTCACCAATGAACATAGTCTAGCGCTCTCGGCTACTTCGGTACCGCTAGAGTTGCTGCAGACCGTTCCTTGAGTATCAGTATCGGCTTCGGTACCGGTATCGACATCGGTGTCGGTACTGTCCATGCTTGCTTCGACAGACTCTCTTCCTTCGATGCCGAGCCTGGAATCGATCTCTAGCATGGAGGATTCGGTACCGACTCGTCTCGGTACCGACCTCGGGCGGTACCGAAGACATCGCTTTAAAGAAAATCCGATGCTTCATCCTTTCCAGTCTTTCGATCCCGATGATTGGGATGAATCCATCGGTACCAGGGCTGATTTTTCAACAAGTCTAGCCTTTACCCCTCATTTTAGAGGGTCCTCCTCGGGGGAGATTTCCTTTCAAGCTTTTCTGCTTGATATGGCAAAGTTACTTGCCATTTCTATACCTGGTAAAGAATCCCTACCGGGGGATTCAAAGACACTGCAATTCCCCTGGATTCCAAAGGAGGTGATCATGCTTCCTTTGCATCAGATCTTACAAGATCTACTATTAAGAATGTGGGAAACTCCTTTAACGGTATCCCCACGTTCTAAGACACTTGACACTATGTACAAGGTGCCTCCTTCTCCAGGTTTTCAAAAGACTCAACTTCCTCATCATTCTATTGTTGTAGAATCAGAATTGAGGCGTATTAAGAGTGCAAAGAAGCACTCTTCTTATCCGCCAGGTCATGAGTCTAGGACTTTAGATGCCTTTGGACGTCGATGCTTCCAGGCATCCATGCTTTCAGCAAGAATTATCTCATATATTTTCTATATGGGATTATCTCTTGAAGAGGTCGCGAAGAACTTAAAGTTTTTGAACCCTTTTCTTCCAGAACATAAAAGAGCAGACTATTTCTTATTAGTCAATCATGTTCAAAATATCTCTAGGTTCCTTAATCGTGCTTCCCTGGACTGTTTTGAGTCTATTGGCAGAACGTCTGCTATAGCCATAGGAGCACGACGCATAGCCTGGCTCCAAGCTTCAGACTTGGACAGATGGGTTCAGGAAAGGCTGGGAAATACTCCTTGTACTGGTGAAAATCTCTTCAACAAGGAGGCTTTATTTCAAGCTAATCAGTTAAACACTGATGCTGTTGTTTTCAGAGGATTGTCAAAACTTTCCTCTATCCCAGCTAATAAAAAAATCTCCTAAAAAGCTTTATTCCCCTAAGGGAAAAAAGTTTTATCCATCTTCTACCCATTATGCAGATGTTTCCAAGGATGGGCAACATCACACCAGGCTAAGAGAATCAAAACCTCAACAGGCTCAGCAAACCCAGCAATTGCATGGTTTCTGATATTTTATTCACTTTTTCTGTGTGAGGTTTAGAACTTTTGAGCCTACTTCTTTTCAACATAAGCATCTAAAATTCATCTCATCCATGCTGAGATATCAGTCATACATTGACTCAATCCTCGACTCTGGGCATGAATCTCTTGCTACAAGAGAAATCTATCCTTCTAGCTCTAAGAGCTATTAAGAACTATCATGCCCCAGAGATAACAGGTTTCTCCTTTTAAAAGAAAAGGAGCACTAGCAACTAACAACAGGGTGAGCTATACCCTTCACCTTGTTAGTTTCCTGTACGAGGATATCTCATACTTTAACTGCAAGGGGACCCTATCTCTTCAAAGACTTACCAAATTGTAAGTCTTCTCAACTCTGTATTACTTTCTATTCCTCTTAGCCCAGACAATTCAGTCTCTAAGAGTACTACTAATCAACTGGAGGGCTTATTCTCTAAGCCATAGGATTTTCTTCAATACCTACTCCAGTAAGTAGTTTCCATACAGAGTTTTCTCCCCCTTTGCGGTTCATCTTCTTCTCAGATATTTTTTAAGGCAGCTTTTCGGACAGAAGTTGGGTATCACTACTCCAAATTATGTCTGTCGGTCCTCTCCAATCTATAGGACCTAACTTTTTATGCTGCCTTAATAACAGTTAATTCCAAAAGAGGTCCAGAACTCATTTGGACTATTTATTGTTGCAGGCATCAGGCCCGTCTACTATTCTTAGCCACCTTCCATTCTCTTTGGCTCCAACAGAATAGATTAGGTTGCACACTGGCAATTCAACAGCCAGATCTAAGCAACCTACAACATGCTCTCTGCAATTCTACAACAAAGCTCTGCAACTGTGGGCCTTTGCCAGAGAGCCTCAGAGCTACTCCTAATAGGTAGCGGCCAGAGAGTTAAGAAGGGTTTCAGCTGGTAGACTCTGCCAGTCATGCTCCTGCATGGCTGGTTTTTTCCTACTCTTACCATATTCCTTAAAATGTCCTTTTAAGAAAAGGTAACCAGGGTTTAGACCACGTGAAAGCGTTGAAAATTGCACAATTCCCTGGTTTGTTCCACATCTCACTGGAACTTCCACAACAGGGATGCATTTTTTTCACTGCAGTTGGTCCTTATTCACTACTTTCCTTCTAATTTCCTATACTTCATGGTAGCTTATGTTGAACAAGAGAACGCATGATACTCATATTGCCCTCATAAAGATGCAAACATGGTATCCCCTTATATTGCGTCTTTTTCTCCAGCTACTATTTGAAATTATAGAAGGATCCAGACTTGCTGTCTTAAGACTAAGTATCTCCTCTGGACTCATTCACGTACGTCTCGAGACCTGGTTATTTCAGGGGCTAGATCTTTTAAAGACATCTAGTCCTATCCCTGTAAGTGAAGAACATAATACCAGTTTCCACGAAACTTTCTCTATAGTTCTTCCATATTTAACCAGACAGAGATTCTCCATCAATATTCTTAAGTAGGTCTTAATCCTCCTTGTTATTGCGTCAATCTCTAAACAACATCTGACTTTGAAAGATTTGTTTACTGTCCATATTAATGCTGCCCCAGCATAACATAAAACTTAATGGACAACCAATTTCTATGGTAAATTGGAAAATACCTTCTTTTACCGTTATCTTTTAGGTTACGTCACATCTGAAGCTCTACATGTAAGGTGGTCATCATAAGTGACATCACTTACGAAAGACTTTTACTGATCTTCAAGAAGTTGAAGGCTCAACGCCTAGTACAAATGTCTTTGTCTTTCATTGGAATAAAGGGGGTCTTAAAGACCTATCCCCTTTTTTCTGCAAAGGGTATTTCTGCCTTTTCATCCAAACCAGTCAGATTATCACCACTCTTTCCTAGGACCTTATTCTGCTCCAAGGACAAGAAGTTCAATTTTTCCCCCAGTACTTTCTTCTGGGGTTAGTTCTGGCCATGAGGACTTCTCATCTCTTCCTGTATTGCAAAATTTATTTTTTTCCCTCTACTTCACATTGAGGGAATTTCTTTGAGGATAATGTACTGGCTCTCAACCACAGACCCATATTACCCTCAGCAAGTGTTTTTGCAATATTTTTGAGTCAGATACACTTTAGAAAATTGGGACTCAATATTTTTCTAATATTTATGATTTACACAAGGACTCCCCTCTGGATACCTTGTTTAGTCAAGCTGTTCCACAGCACCTCTTTTTCTTTTCTAGTTCAACTCCTACCCTCCATCCCTTGGATGCCTGAGGCTTTGAGGGATAAGCATGGCCCATCTTTAGATTTGCAACATGCTGGGGCCTCCTCCAGGCATCTTAGCTTGGGAGTCCCCATATGTGAAGACTCATTCCTGCTTGTTCCTGGAGATAGCACAGTTACTTACCTGTAACAGGTGATCTCTGGGAACAGCAGGAATAAGTCTTCACAACCCACCCACCTCCCCTAGTAGTTGTTTTCTCTGTCTCTCTTTTTTCTCTCTAATTTGTCTACTTCCCTCCTTCGGTCTCAGCTACAAACCCAACTGATGAGAGGGAAGTAAATGGGCAGGAAGGCAGCGCGCATGCGCGTGGGATGCTCCCAAAAGCTTTCTTTTTGGACGCTGGGGAGCGTTCCCGCGCAGGCTCAGTCGGTACCAATGTCCCCATATGTGAAGACTTATTCCTGCTGTTCCCAGAGATCACCTGTTACAGGTAAGTAACTGTGCTTTCCGGGAGATCACCTGTTACAGGTGAGTAACTATGCTATACCTGATGATATATCACTATAGTTATATTAAAAATAAGCTATTTATTTATTTTATTTTATTTTATTGATTTGGTTTTATATACCGCGCTATTTATAATTCAGTGCGGTTTACAAGGAACAAGAACGGAAATTACATAGAACAAGTTTGTAGAACAAAATACATAGTATAGGTTTAGAGAATAACAACCTCAGGTTTATAATATAACAATTTATAAATTATGTGGGGAGAAAACATGGGTCGCAGTAGGGAAACTATATACATTTATTAGTGTTAGGTACTTTATATACCTTGAACTTCATATGATGGCTTGAGAGCCTGGCTGTGAATTTGGTTAAGTGCAGTGTTCTGTGTGACATATTCATAATATAGTTGAAACAGATATGTCTTCAGAGGTTTTCTGAAAGTAGCTAGGTCAGAGATGGCACGGATTGGGGGGGGGGGGAGTGAGTTCCAGAGAGGTGGTGCATATAATTTGAATGCTCGGTTGTTCGCAAACTGGGAACCTTTTCTTATTAATGTAGGGACTGAAAGAGTGTTTGCCATGGTAGATCTTCTTACTCTGTTGTCAGGTGCCCAGTGTCCATTGTAGAATATCATTAAGCGAAGTAGCAGAGAGGTTATGTAATATTTTGAATGTTATGATGAGATCCTTATACTTGAGACAGCTAACAATAGGGAGCAAGTTTAGATTTTTATATTATGTTATTATTATTTATATTATGTTTATTATTTATATTATGTTTTTATATTATTTTTAACATATTTACTGTGATGATGTCACTTCACACTAATTAAAAAAGTGGTATGTGAACCGCAGGATACCATTTTTTCCTCTTAACACACCCACTAGGGGATTATGGGACAAAAACCTATGGTTATTATTTGTCCCAATTTCCTTATGTCCCCTTGTCTCTAGGGTTAAGAATAAAGAATGAAAAGTGTTACAGTGATACTTGCCTTTACATTTTGCCTCATAAATATTATGGTTGAAATATGGTTCTCTGACCCATTAGTCCATCTGTATATATTATTTATAGGTATACTTTGACATAGCTATTTGTTGAAAACCAGGTATTGCACCCATTTATATATTTACCTTGTGTTTGTCCAGTTTAGACTAACAAGATTCATTGCAGACAGTTATACTGTTCTTAGCATTTACTCGCTATTGGTCCTCCTCTCCCTTGTTCTATATCGCTCTTAATGCTTATCCTTCTTCCTTGTTTTTGAGATGATTCTTCAGCCTTGCACTTTTTCTTATCTAGTTTTTAGTTTTCTTTCATTTTAGAAGAGAGATGTTTTACTTTAATTGTTGTCAGTCTTTTATTTGCAACATAGATGCTTGTCTTTAATTTGTTTTTACATTATTTTTAACATATTTTTCTAGTGAACATGTTTGTTTATGCTTTATTATAATTAGTTTATTATGTGTTTTATCTGATTGTGTTTCATTGCTATTTTTGAGGTTTTGCACCTCTGAAGGCGACCTTTGGCCGAAACGCATTGGAGTTTGGTTTTGTGAATAAAGAGCCTTTCCACTTGTCTATGCACCTGCTGTTTTTTCTTTTTGGGAACTTGCCAGGTAATTGTGACCTGGGTTGGCCACAGTTGGAAACGGGATATTGAGCTTGATGGACCTTGGTCTGACCCAGTATGGCATTTCTTATGTTCTTACCAGCTCTATATAGACATGTTCTTGAAGAACATTATGTGCAACTTGGCTGATCTGTCCCAGTTCCTTCCGCCGGAGAAATTGGATCAGTATCGTTCCCTAGTGGCCCACAACAAGGACTACTCGAAGTTCATGCTACAAGCGACCTGTTACATTTTCATGATGGCATCCAGGAATACTGCCATAGGTATAGGCGCCTGGAGACTTGCCTGGCTCCAGTCATCAGACCTTGAACAGTCCTTGCAGAACAAGCTGGCTGACGTTCTGTGCCGTGGAGAGAATCTCTTCGGTGAACAGGTCAAAGAGAAGGCTGACTATATTGAGAAGCAGCATGTAATTCTTACCAGTCTCTCCAGGTGCACATCTGAATGCATTCCCTATCATAGGCAGTACCAAGGTTGGAACCAGAAAAAGACCTATTGCCCTCATAGGCATAGATACTTTCTGGGTCCCAGCCTTCCCAACCCAAGCAGGCACCTTGCCAACAGCAGCATTGCGAGAAGCCTCAAAAGGCCCAGCCAGATTCTTAGCCAAAACCAGGAGCGGGGTTTTGACTGGTTCCTTTGGAGCATAGCCAATCTTCCAGTAACCGCAGTAGAAACCCTTTTGTTGGGGAAGGCTCCCTCTTTTTGCCCAAAGGTGGCCCCTCATAATCTCCAACTCATGAGTTGTACAGATCATCAAAAACAGTTAGAACTACATTTATTGGAACTACCACTAAATTACCCCAGGAGGGTGCATCATCTCGAACCCTCTACATCAGGAACTGCTTCAGAGAGAAATCACTGGCCTCTTGTCTGATCTTGCAATTAAGGTTGTGCCACCGGAACAAAGGGGTTGGGGGTTTTATTCCAGGTATTTCCTGATTCCCCCCCCCCCCAAGAAAATGGAGGGAATACTGTACCAGCCTAGACCTAAGAGATCTGAACACCTACTTAGTAAGAAAAAAGTTCAGAATGATTTCTCTAGGCATCCTGCTCCCTTACCTTCAAAAAGAAGATTAGCTATGCTCCCTGGATCTGAAGGATACATATATCCACATACAGATACATCCAGCTCACAGGAGATATCTCATATTCGTCCTGAGGGGACAACACTTCCAGTACCGAGTGTTGCCTTTTGGCCTAGTCTCCATGCTCGCGTCTTCACAGAATGCCTTGTGGTGGTAGTGGCATACCTCTGGACACTGGGAATGTTTGTCTTTTCCTATCTGGATGATTGGCTGATCAAGGGTACCACTCCAGAAGGAGTCCAAGAATCAACGCGATAGGCCATTTGGGTGTTGGAGCTACTAGGGTTCATTGTAAATTACGCCATGTCCCACCTTCAGCCCACCTAACAATTGGAATTCATTGGAGCCCTGCTTGACACGACTCGGGCAAGAGCCTTCTTACCGCACGACTGACAGCCCTTGTGTGAGAAACTCGCTTGCTGACTCAATTAACAGCTCACAGGAATGCTGACTGTGCTGGACTACATGGCCTCCACGGTACATCACACCCTTGGCACGCCTCCAGATGAGGCAGGCTCTGAGGACAATGGACTCTGGCTATGGGTCAACTCAGGGATCGTCTGTGTGTCATCGTACCTCTTGTTCAGTCATTACACAGGTGGACAGTCTGTGACAATTTGCTCAAAAGTCTTCCTTTCCAAAATGCTCCACCCCAAAAGGTCCTGATGGCACACACATCCAAGCTGGGGTGAGGAGCTAATCTCGATGGGTTACACACCCAGAGCGATTGGTCTATCCAAGAAAGTCTCCATCAGATCAATTTCTTGGAACCAAGGGCAGTGGCAGACACTCTATGGGCTTTCTGAGATAAACTGGCCAACCAAATTTTTCTACTTCATTAATCAGGGAGGAACGGGTTTGTAACTCCTGTGTTAGGAAATAGGTTGTGGAAGTTCGCCATTGCGCACAGGATGGACTTGAGAGCCACGTATCTGCCAGGCAAGCAAAACACTTTGGCAGACAAACGGGCATGCTCCAGTCGCACAAGTGGATTCTGGACAGGGAAGTTACGACTCGCATCTTTTTGAGAGTGTGACACTTCCACGATAGATCTGTTCACCACCCCACAGTATGCCCAGGTAGATCAGTTCTGCTCCAGAGTGCAAACTAACATTGGATGTTTTCCTCCTTCAATGGGGGGGAGGGTCTTCTATCCTCCAATACCTCTCATTGCAAAGACCCCCTTGAAGCTCTAAACAGACGGAGGCACAATAGTTCTCATTGCTTCCTACTGTCCCAGACAGCCTTTGTTTCCCCTCCTGCTGCACCTCTCCAGTCAGGAGCCACTACAACTTGGCCAGGCACCTGATCTTATAATGCAGGAGGTAGGGATGATGTTGCACCCCAACATCTGGTCCTTGGCCCTCACAGCATGGATATTGAGTGGCTAATGTTGTCTCAGCTCAACCTGCCAGATGGACTGAAGACCCTTTGGCCTCCAGGAGGGCTTGTATGAGAAAGTCTTAATTCTTACAAATGAAAGATGTTTGATGTCTGGTATGAGGAAGAGACCCTAGATCCTTTTGTTTGTTTCACACAAAAACTGCTTGAATATCATCTTCACCTTTCTGAGTCTGGACTTAAGTCAGGGTCCATCTCAGTGCAATTGGAGTTTACCATCGAGGTGTGGAAGGACAGTCCATCTTGGTACAGCCTTTAATTGTTTGCTTTATGCAGGACTTACTTCTCTTGAATCCTCCCTACAAGCCTCCCGCAATGTCTTGGGACCTCAGTGAAGTTCTTGCATAGCTCATGAAAGCCCCCTTTGAGCCACTAACTCCTGTCCACTGAAGTTCTTGACCTGGAAGGTATTGTTTCTGGTGGTGGTAACTTCAGCATGCAGAGTGAGCAAACTTCAGGCTCTAGTGGTTCAACTGCCTTACACCAAATTCCACCATAATAGAGTGATTCTTTGTACGCATCCTAAATTCCTTCCAAAAGTGGTATCTGATTTCCATCTTAATCTGTCAGTTGTTGTTCCAACATTTTTTCTGAGACCTCATGCACACAGTGGAGAAGCTGCGTTGCACATGTTGGACTGCAAGCGAGCCTTAGTCGTCTGCTTGGAGCAGACTAAAGCCCTACATCTCTTTTGCTTATGCCCAGACAGGCCTGAGCCTTGATGTTAGAGCTATGGCTGTGTCAGTGGCCATTACTCTGTGTCCATAGAAGAGAGCTGTGGTGCTCCAATGTGGTTTTCAGTCAACACATTCTTGTCTCACTACTGCTTAGATGGGGATTCCCAACGTGACAACAACTTCGGCCAATTTGTTTGGGGATTAGAATTCAACTGCCATTCTATTCAGTCCAGGCTACAAAAAAGGAAGAGAGAACTACTGCTATTGTAAATAGTTGGTCTCTTGGCCATGCCAAGTGCCATGGAGTGGAGGAGTGGCCTAGTAGTTGGGGCAAGGTACTTCAGGCCGGAAGGTCGGGTGTTCAAATCCCACTAGAGGACAGCAACCTTGGGCCGGAAGGACTGGGGTTTCTAGTCCCACAGGTGCTCCTTGTGGTCTTGGGCAAGCCACTTAACCCTCCATAGCCCATGTTCCCTGTAAAATAGTTATCTCCAAGTTATAATGCCCTGTTCAATGTAATTTCAGTTTGTTCAATGTAAACCGCACTGATGCAGAATAGCGCAGTATATAAGAGAATGTAAATAAATAAATAAATGCCACAATTGCATTTTGCCCCTGTTGGGCTTCTGAGGGGCCTCCTTAGTTTTTCAGTAGCCCATAACTTGAGAATCCCATACGTGAGGACTCATTCCTGCTTGTCCATGGAGAAAAGTAGTTACTCACCTGTAACAGTTGTTCTCTGTGAACAGCAGGAGTAAGTCCCCACAACCCTCCCACCTCCCTGAGGGGGTAGTCTTCTGGCAGCAGGCGGGAAGGAGGCGTGGTGGAGCCTCATAAAAGCTTCCAATATAAGTTGGGGTGCATTCCCGCGCAAAGCTCTATCGGAGATGTCACTTATTTGTGAGGACTTATTCTTGCTGTCCACAGAGAACACTTGCTACAGGTAAGTAACTACCTTTACTGAAAATGTTTGCTAAAACCTAAGTTAAAAAATTTGCAGAGGTTGAAATGATATCTCCAGGAACAAGCAGGAATGTAGTCTTCACATATGGGTATTGTCGGCACCAATGGAGCCCGCGCGGTAATGCTCCCCAGCATCCTATAGGAAAGCTTTTGGGAGCATCCCTTTGTGCCTGTGGTGCTGCCTTCCCACCTTTCCAACTCCCCCTCTTCACTTTAATTTTCCTCAGAGCCGACAGGCAGCAATTCCCGTCACCGCAGAAAATGTTCTTTTTTGTGGTCGCATCTGCCTTCCCGTCGACACTGACACCTGTACCATCGGTGTCGTCTTCTTTCTTTCTTCTTTTAAAAAAAAAAAAACTTGAGGATCTTTGCCTCGGCGCCATTTTGGGCTGTAGGCCCTCTTTTTCTTTAAAATGGAGAAACCAACTAGTGGTTTCAAAAAATGTTCAAAATCTAACAGTACTATTTCTGCTACCGACACACATGACTGGTGTCTTAAATGTTTGTGCCCAGACCATTCACCATTGGAGTGTCTCCTCTGCAGAAAGATGACTAAGCGGGGCCTTCAGAATAGAGCTGCGAAACTCGGCACCCTTTTTGCCTTGGATGCAATGTCCGTTGCATTGACGTTGTCCAGGGCGTCATCTTCCTTCCATGGATCTCAGGTAACCAAACCCAGGTCTTCCTCGAAGACTGGCCAGTCCTCAAAGGGTAGATCTCCTAAGAATCGAGATGCTTCTAGCGTTGCCCTTGAGGAGAATACACCGGCCAAACAATCCCGGCAGGAGGTCCTTGCCTCCAAAGCATTATCGGGGTCCCAAGATGTTCCCGAGGCGTCCACCTCCGGAGAGCTCTTGGTGCCATGTTCTGGGGTCGTGGCCTGCTCTGCCATTACCGACATCCAATGAAAAGGAACCTAATCCTTGGTTCGGTAAAATTGAAATCCAATAAAGACAAAACCAAACACAAAAGCAATATAATCTCCCCCTATTTAAAATATCATTTTTGTCGGAAGAGGCTGGAGGCGACTGAAAGGGAAACCCAGCCGCACCAGACAGCCCATTCCTTTTTAATTATTTAAATAGAATTACTTTACTTAACTCGTGAAAATGTTCCAGTGAAGTTTCATGCATCCCAAGATAGCGTCATAGCAAAAGCGGTCAGGTAGCATATTCACGACGCGCACGTTTCGGGCACTAAGCCCTGTATCAAGTGTTCAAGCTCCTTAGATGTACCGCTCTGAAAAACTTCCATACCCGCAAAGCTCCACTGGTTATAAGAGGGAAGACACACCCATTGGCTATCAGCTAATGTCAATCAATAGGGAGCTCCAATCAACTAAATGGGAGACCCCACTGAAATCGGGGAATCCCTTAGCATCATGGATGACGTTACAGCAAGCTAAACCACTCCACTTCCTTGTTCAATCCCAATGGATGGACAGCTTTCAACTCAAAAATCAACTGTTGTTCACGTCTTTGTAAAGCAAAAAGCCGGTTCCCTCCCCGAGGATTCGGTGGAATAAAATCTAACACAGTCCAGGAAAAATCAGATTCAAACTGATGATGGCAGGTCTCACAATGCTCAACAAGGGGAGCTGACAAAACCTTCAGCCGAATCCTAGAAGCATGTTCACTAAGGCGGACTTTAATTTTTCGAGAAGTCCTGCCAATATATATCAAGGGACATGTACACTGCAGGGCATACACAACATAAGTCGAGTCACAAGACGTCGGCCAACGACGCTGGTAAATTTGGCCTGTATTTGGATGAACCCAGTCAGCTCCAGTCATTGCCATACTGCAGAAAGCACAAGTTGAACACGTAGAATGTCCCCTAATACTAGGATCAGGAAGCAATGGGCGATCAGGGGGGGTTGCAGAACGAACCAATCGATCTTTTAAATTTAAGCCCCTAGAAAAAGCTATTCGAAGGGGCTTCCGAAAACATTGATGTAAACCCAAAACTCCCCAATGTTTACGAAGTATAGCCACAATCGAGGTACTCAAGGTAGTGTAAGGTAGCGTCCCAACTATGAAGTTAGTCTCTTCGGATCTAGAATGTGACGATTGATAATTCTCATCCAGGAGCCATTCACGGTGAGTATATAGAGCCCGTCTATAGGCCAACTTAATGACTTTCTCCGGGTATCCTCTCCGTGTCAATCTATTAATCAAGTCATAGACATGAAATTTAAAATCAGACAACGTGGAACAGACCCTCCGCAGCCGAAGAAATTGACCATATGGTAAGTTTCTCCGCAGGGGACCAGGATGACAACTGTGATACATAAGGAGACTATTACGCTGAACACTCTTCCTATATAAGGTCGTGTGGAATATTCCCTGATCTTTAATAATCATCATGTCCAAAAATTCAATTCGTTTCGTGTCCTGTTCTCCCGGTTAAAATTAGATTTTTTTCGGCGATTATCGCTATTTTTTCTCCTGGTTCGACGCCGGTTCCCCTCCCGCTGGGTTCGGTACACCGATATCGAGCCCGATTCTTTTTTTTTTTTTTCGTTTTTTGCCCTTCGTGGCTGGCGTTCGCGCCCTTTTTTCCATTTTTCCCTGGAAGGCCAGTCCTTTGACCTCCCGGGGACTCTTTTTTCCCCGATGGCTTCCAATGGTTTTAAAAAGTGTGATCGGTGTAAGAAATTAATGTGTCTCACCGACACACACGACTGCTGCCTTCGGTGCCTTGGCCCCGACCACGACCCTAAGTCGTGCGGGCCATGTGGGAAGATGTCTTCCAAGGCACTCCGAAGTCGACAGCAGCAAAAGGAAAGGCTTTTCTCGGACTCAGCCTCCGGCCGAGCCCGGACCTCGTCTGAGGCCTCGACATCTCGGGATTCCGATCCCGAGCGCCGTCGAAGCTCCTTGGACAGGGGGTCCCCCGACTGGGAACGCAAGAGGAAGAAGCGGCTCGCGAGGGCGTCGGAGGAGGAGGTCCCTGGCTCCTCGAGGGCCAGGTCTAGGACCCTCGACCATCGCCCCGGGCCCGTGGAACACGAGAAGCCTGCAAAACTACCTCGCGTGGAGCCGGAGTCTGCTGGACACGTAAGCCCCGTAGTCCTCGAGGACTCTCCTCCCAGGGAGCCGACGTCGGGCCCGGCGCCGCCGGGGCCCGAGTCGGTGGCTGCTGCGTCTCCCGAGCTGAGTCTCAGGATGACAGCCTTGGAGAGCAGACTGTCTGCCTTAATGGAGCAGCAGCAGGCACTGATGGCCAGCCTGTCTGGCGCATCTGCCCCGACCACCGGGACATTGACTTCGAAGTCGACCCCGGAGACCGAGCCGATACTCGAGTCCATCGTGGCTCGGAGTCGACCTCGGTCGTGGTCTCCCTCGACCTCCCGTTCGGAACCGAGGGCGTCAACACCGGTGCCTCCGGCGTCGGGACGGGTGCTCCAGGGCCCCGCGGGGTCGGACCCTGACTCTTCCTTGGACGAGTCAGCTTGGGAGACGGAGGACGAGGAGTCTCCTGATACCTTCAAGACTCGGTGCGTCCCGTCAGACTCACCGCAGTCTGAGCCCCGGAGTAGGTCCCTCCCCCCCCCCACCCCCCCCGGAGGATACTCGGTTCTCGGAGTTTGTCCGAGATATGGCCACTGCCTTGGCTATTCCAGCGGACCCTGAGGAGGAGCTGAGGAGCTCGAGGCCCTACAAGTATGACTCTCCTCCGAAGGAGGCCTTTACTGTTCCGGTTCCTCCGATGCTGGAACGGCTCCTCTTCCATATGTGGGAGGCACCGGTCTCGGCGCCGGTTCTCAGCAAGCGAGTCGACTCGATCTATCGACTCCGAAAGAGCCCTGGATTGCATGTACTTGCGGGATCTGGCCAAGGAGTTGGCCGGGTTCTCTGCTGGTCTCTCCGGGGAACCCTTGCAGAGATTTAAGTCCTTGTCCTCGGGGATTCGGGACTGCTCGAAGTTCATGTCCCGCGCCGCCTACGATGGCTTCGAGGCTTCGGCCTGAGTTGCGGCAGCCGGCATCGCGGCTCGACGCCAGGCATGGCTACAGTCATCGAATCTTGAGCCATGGGTTCAGGACAAGTTGGTCGATGTCCCTTGCCGAGTTGAAAACCTTTTTGGCAAGCCCATGACCGAGAAGGCCGCTCAGCTTGAAACTGAGCACCTCACACAGACAAGGCTGTCTAGGAAGACCTCTGCCCCTTCTCATAAAAAGAAGGGCTCGGGTAAAACGCCCTTTTATTTATTTATTTATTTATTTATTTACAGTCTCTTATATACCGCACTATTCATCATCAGCGCGGTTCACATGGAACAAAATGCTCAGTACATTTAACACGTATGAGTTTACAGGTAACAGGGCATAAATAACTTGGATAACCGGGGAAGGGCACTGCCTACAAACAATATCAGGCTGCCCAAGCTGCCCCCCAGGGTCAGCAAGCCAAGGGGCAGGGTAATGGGCCCCGTAGGCAGAGGACCCCCAAGCCACAGGCCCCTGCTACCACTCCGCAGGGTGGGGGTTTTTGACTCCTTGAGCGTAGCCTCTCCTCCACTGCTCTCCCACCCCTGCACAGGAGGTCGCCTCGCCCTCTTTGCCCACCAGTGGCCCCTTATCACCGGGGACAGTTGGGTGTTGGACATAGTCCACAAGGGTTATGCCCTGCATTTTCACCAACTGCCTCCACCATATTTTCCAGGGGAGCCTCCAAGGCCTCCCTTGCACACAGACCTTCTTCTGCAAGAGCTTCAAGATCTGTTGGTGGACAGGGCGGTGGAGCCTGTGCCTCCCCACTTACAGGGTCATGGTTTCTACTCCAGGTATTTCCTGGTGCCCAAAAGAACCGGTGGCCTTCGACCCATTCTGGACCTCAGGAGCCTCAACAAGTTCCTCGTGAAAGAGAAGTTCAAGATGCTTACTCTTGGGACACTTCTGCCCTACCTCCAGCAGGGAGATTGGCTATGCTCTTTAGATCTAAAGGATGCCTACACTCACATCCTCATTCATCCAGACCACAGAAAGTACCTCAGGTTCATTGTGGGAGGAAACCATTATCAATACCGAGTGCTGCCTTTCGGCCTCACCTCCGTCCCCAGAGTCTTCACAAAGTGCCTAGCAGTGGTGGCGGCCTACCTGAGAAATCAGGGAATCTTTGTCTTCCCCTATCTGGACGACTGGCTCATCAGGGGTCAGACATGCCAGGAGGCCAAATTGGCCACCCTCAGCGCTATTGCTCTTCTCCAAAAGCTGGGGTTTGTCATAAACTTCGCAAAGTCCACTTTGCTCCCCTCCCAGAACTTGGAGTTCATAGGAGCAAGGCTGGACTCTCTGCTAGCAAAGGCTTTCTTGCCAGCAGACAGAGCACAAAGGTTGATGGCCTTGGCAAATCAGTTTCTCAGCAGGTCACTGGTCTCCGCCAGACTCTGCCTGCGGCTTCTGGGCCACATGGCTTCGACAGTACATGTGACCCCCAATGCCAGGCTCCATATGAGGCCTGCACAGTGGTGCCTTCGGTCTCAGTGGTCACAGGCCACCGGCAACCTCAGAGACAGGATAAGGGTGTCCAGACAATTTCTGCACTCCCTCAACTGGTAGCTGCACCCACCCAATCTACTGCGGGGGGTGCCTTTTCAGATTCCAGGGTATACGGTAGTGCTGACCACAGACACCTCCCTGCAAGGCTGGGGAGCTCATTGTCTCGGCAAGTGTACCTTGGGAAGCTGCACAGCAGATCAATCTCCTTGAACTCAGAGCTATTCGGTTAGCCCTCAAAGCTTTCTCTCCTACCCTGGCTCACCAATCTGTCCTGATTCAGACAGACAACCAAGTAGCCATGTTTTATGTGAACAAACAGGGCGGGACTGGGTCCAGGATCCTTTGTCGGGAGGCTCAGGACCTTTGTTCATTTGCCCTCAAGCACCACATGCTCCTCAAAGCTGTGTACCTTCCAGGCCAGGACAACTACCTGGCAGACAGGTTAAGCAGAATACTGCAGCCCCACGAGTGGCAGCTGCATCCTTCAGTAGTTCAGAAGATCTTCCTGAAATGGGGTCTCCCTTTGATAGATCTCTTTGCCAGCCCAATGAACAAGCAACTGCCAAAGTTCTGCTCCAGACAACCGCATCCTCTGCGGATAGCAGCGGATGCTTTTCTGATACCCTGGTCTGAAGGCCTCCTGTATGTGTTTCCTCCCACACCCTTGGTGGCCCGAACTCTCTTCAAAGTTCTTCAGGACAAGGCCTCGGTCCTGCTGGTAGCTCCCAGGTGGCCGAGACAGCCTTGGTTTCCTCTTCTGCTTCAGCTGGCGGTGGATCCGCCACTACCTCTGGGGTTGCAACCCGACCTTCTCTCACAGGAGCAGGGTTCCCTTCTGCACCCCAATCTCAAAGCTCTCAATTTGATGGCCTGGAGGCTGCAAGGGTAGTTTTGGCTCCCTGGGGCCTACCTCAGGAAGTTGAGGAGGTTGTCCTAGCCTCTAGGAAACAGTCCACTAGGAAAACCTATGCTCTCAAATGGAAAAGGTTTTCTGTGTGGTGTCAGCTACGTACAGAGGACCCTTTCTCTTGTACGGTACCAGTTGTGCTTCAGTACCTCCTGCACTTATCAAATCAGGGACTTAAGTCCAATTCTGTTCGGGTCCACCTCTCAGCTCTAGCAGCTCACCACTCTCTGGTGGAGGGACATTCTCTGTCTGGTCACCCCTTGGTATCCCGCTTTCTCAGGGGCCTGCTTTTGCTCAAGCCTCCCATCCGTCCTCCTGCCCCTGATTGGGAGCTGAATGTGGTCTTGCAGCAGCTGACTCGCCCACCTTTTGAGCCGATGGCTACTTCTCCAGTACGCTTCCTCTCCTGGAAGACACTCTTCCTGATAGCCCTTACCTCGGCTAGGCGAGTGAGTGAGCTTCAGGCCCTCGTCTGTGATAGGCCTTACACCAGGATTTATAGGAACAGGGTAGTCCTTAGGACTCACCCCAAGTTCCTCCCTAAGGTTGTCTTCTCTTTCCACCTCAACCAGGAGGTGGTTCTTCCAACTTTCTTCCCTAGGCCTCATGCAAGCCAGGCTGAAGCAGTCCTGCATACTCTGGACGGTAGGAGGGCCTTATACTTCTACCTTAACCGTACGCAGGGGCATAGAAGGGCTACTCAGCTCTTCGTATCCTTTGACCCCAATAAGTTGGGGCTGGTACCTTGTCCATCTGGGTAGCTGACTGTATCACCTGGGCTTACAAGGCGGCTGACCTCCCTTTGCAGGGTAGGGTCACGGCCCATCGTGTCAGGGCAATGGCTGCCTCAGTGGCTCATCTCCGCTCTGTGCCCTTGGTAGACATCTGCAGGGCTGCAACTTGGTCTTCAAGCTAGACCTTTGCGGCCCATTACTGCCTGGAGAGGGAGTCCCGTAGGGACAGTGCTTTTGGCCAAGCAGTACTCCGGAATCTTTTTGAGGTTTAGGCAACTCCTGCCCTCCTTCCCTCCTTCCCTCTGTTGGGCTACCGGTGGAGGTTGTGTCCTTGAAAAGCCTTTTCTTTGCTGCTGAGACTAGAGGGAGTTCTCTTGTTCAGCCTGGGTTCCTGGTAGCCCAGAGCTAGGGAGTCACCCATATGTGGGGACTGACTTCCTGCTTGGTCCTGGAGAAAGAGCAGTTACTCACCTGTAATAGGTGTTCTCCAGGAGCAGCAGGAATCGGTCCTCACAACCCTCCCTCCTCCTCTGGGAGTTGCAGTTGTACATAGTTTATTTTTTCATTTTTGTGTGCTTTCTTAGCTATGTCATTTGACTGAAGTAAGATGGCACCTTTAGGCAGGAAGGGAACCGCGCATGCGTGCCTGCATTCCCAAAGGCTTTCATATAAAGCTGGGGAAATGCTCCGCTGGGGCTTCATCGGCACCGATGACACCCATATGTGAGGACTGATTCCTGTTGCTCCTGGAGAACACCTGTTACAGGTGAGTAACTACTCTGACACCTCTATTATCAATGCCATTCTGATGTTGTTCTCCTTTATCACTACGTCTGGTTTCCTCGCATCCAGTTTCATGTCCGTCCGAATAGGAATGTCCTAGGTGATCATAATCTCTTCATTCTTTGTAATTTTCTTAGGGTCATGATCCTAGTGTTTTACAGTGACAGTGATGTTGTAGTTCTTAGAGTTTCCAATGTATGAGGCGTGCTACTTGATTGTGCCTTTCTGTATAAAACTTTTCTGCCATCAGAACTTTACAGCCAGCTATGAGTCGAGTCATTGTTTCCAGGTCTTTCATAGAGAATCAACATATGTCTGTTTTGCCAGTTTTTTCAGTGTTCACTATAAACCATCTTGTCCATAATCTGCTTTCCTGGGCTGCAACTATCAATCTCTCATCCTTTGGTCTCAGTTTACCTCTCCTTAACCATTCAGGTGTCCGTTCTTGATCGACAAAGTGTTTCTGGAGTAACACTTTGGGGCTTGTTTACAAAGCCACGGTAGCGGCCTCCGCTCGATATCGGAGCCTTGCCCCATTGAATTCAATGGGGCCGCGGCTCCGATATCGGGTGGAAACCGCTACCGTGGCTTTGTAAACAAGCCCCTTTGTATTTCCCACTGTATTTGTGCATTTGCCACTTGTTTGTCCTTGTTTGCTGATCTAATTCTTTGAAGAGTTTTTTTTCTCTTGTTTTGCAAATTCTGTTTCCTTTCCTTGTATGCTTGTGGATTCTCACTCATTCCTTCTAGTCATCGGAGCACTTATCCAAGTTTGATGATGGAGACAGGTTCAGGATGTTTATTTTCATATTTCAGCACTTTTTGCAAATTTGGATCCGATGATGCTGTTAGGTAGGCCTAGAGGCCTAGGATAGTAGCTCTTTTTGTGTAATCGATCTCTATGAGGCTTAGCCATTCTTCAACTCTAGGGTTGTACAGTCGTGGCATACACTGATTCTTGTAAATTATCTCATGGGCATGGAGGAGTTTTCTTGTTTGCACTTAGTTTTTCAAGATCTTTAAAAGGCCAGTCTATAATTTCAAAGCTGTATAAAAGTACAAGAATTTCCCACTGATTGATGGCTTGTATCTTATTTTGTGATGTCAAGGCACATCTCCAGGAACAAGCAGGAATGAGTCTTCACATATGGGTACGTCGGTACCGACGGAACCTGCACGGGAATGCTCCCCAGCATCCAATCAGAAAGCTTTTGGGAGCATCCCTCGCGCCTGCGCGCTGACTTCCCGCCTTTCCCACTGCCTCTCCTCAGTTTTCGTTTTTCCGCGGAGCCGACAGGACGTCCTCCTGTCACCGCAGAAATTTTTTTCTTTTAAATTCTTATTTCCTTGTTTTCTTGTGGTCGCGGCTGTCTTTCCCGCCGATACCGGTACCGCCGGTGCTTTATTCTTTTCTTTTCTAAAATTAGAGAGATTTTTTGTCTTAACCTTTTGGGCCTACCAGGCCTCTCCAACATGGAGCCTTCTTCCCCTAAGAAGTGCCTTCACTGTGGAAACATAGTTTTCTTTTTAGACTCCAATGCTTGGTGTCTAACCTGTTTGGGTCCTGACCCTTGTTTCCCTGATCCATCAGGCTGTATTATTGGGAGAAGAACTTCCCTTTTTCGACTTTCCCTCAATGCCGTTTTTCCTCCTGAGGTGAGGACACCGGGTTATTCTTCTCTCCAGGATCAGGTAACCCACAAACAGTCTGTTAAGACTAGCCAATTCTTGAAGGGTAAATCTCATGCCCAGCATGATGACGGCTCCGGCCTTGCCCTCAAGACCCCATTGGCAATAAAACCCCGGCGGGAGTCTTCGGGCTCCAAAGCATTTACGGGGTTTCAGGTTGTTCCGGGGCTCACCCCTCACAGAACATACCTGAGCCATGCTCGGGGGTGGTATCCGCTTCAAGCGGTACCGATCCCCCGGCATCGGCAACGGTGTCGAGTGTTCCACTCTTCACCAGGCATCGTCTTCGGACGTCCTCGGTACCTTCGGAACCGATCGATACGACTCCGATTGACTTTCTTGTATCGGCATCGCCGATACCACCACCAACGTCGGTACCTTCTAGACATGCATCGATAGACTCGCTCCCTTCGATGCCGAGTCTAGAATCGATATCCAGTCTAGATGACTTGGTACCGACGCGTTTCGGAACCGATCCATATCGTTTCCGACTACGCAGTACCGAGGATATTCACCAAGGCTCTCTGGCTACCTTGGTACCGCTTCAGCAGCCCCCGATTACTGCTTCGATGACATTACCGTCTCCGATACCGGTATCGGTATCGATGTCGATTCCTGCAGTTCCATCGGTGCCATCGATCCTTTCTATGCCTAGCTTGGAATCGATACCGGGCACTGACGATGCAGTACTAACTGCCTCGAATCAGAACTGTCAGTATCACTGTCCATCTAGCAGGATTCTTTTTCTGCACCAGTCCAGTATGTCTTCTGGTACTCAAGCTGCTTCTTCCACCTCAGCTTACCCAGGAATAGTTCCCATTGGAGATCCTTCTTTTCAGAAATTTCTCCTTGACATGGCAACCTTTCTTGCCATTCCTATTCCTGGCTCTACTCTTAACCAAGATCCTGCAGAAAAGGAAAATATAATGCTTCCTTTACATCATTCTTTGCAGGATCTTCTTCTGAGGATGTGGGAATCACCTTTAAAGGTTCCTTCGCCTTCTACAGCCACTAATGTTCTGTATCAGGTGCCTCCCTCTCCGGGGTTTCAAAAAAACCAACTTCCACATCATTCCATTGTAGTGGAATCAGCAATGAGGAAGGTAAGAAGCAAGAAGAAGCATTCTTCTTATCCGCCAGGTCGTGCATCTAAAGCACTTGATACCTTTGGACGTCAAACCTTCCAAACTTCTATGCTGGCTTCAAGAATTATCTCATATATTTTTTATATGAGTCTAACACTTCAGGAGGTCACAGAGAAATTATCTCTTTTGTCCCCTTTTTTGTCAGAGCCTAAGGCCACTGACTATTCCTTGCTTCTTAATCATAGCAGGAATATCTCTTGGTTTCTTTCTCGTGCTTCTCTAGACTCTTTTGAGTCTGTTAGCAGATCCTCTGCTATTGCCATTGGAGCACGTCGTAAAGCCTGGCTGCAAGCTTCAGACTTGAGCAGATGGGCACAACATTCACTGGGTAATTCTCCCTGTACTGGAGAAAATCTCTTCAATAGAGAGGCTTTACGTCAGGTTGCTCATTGCTCCACTGACTTCCCTGGTTCTGGAAACCATCCTAAGCCTTCTTTTTCCCCAGGACGTAGGAAATGTCCTACCAAACCTTCTTTCCCTAAGAAAAGAAGGTTTCACCCTTCTCCTGCCCATCCTCCAGATGTACCCAAGCAAGGGACATCTCATCCTAGTCCTTTGTCTGTTTTCTCTCTGTTTTTATACAGGAGAATCCCCTCTGCTGTTTTGTTCAGTTGCTGTGCATGCTGGAGTTCCAGTGATTACTTTAGTGCTCATTGCAAGCTACTTTCAACTATCTTGCATAATACTACTCACTGCAGGTTATCTTCTTCTAGCCATATCCTTTCCTAGGATGTCGCAACACACCTGACTTCAGTCTTAATTCTCCTGCACAATGCTCTCTGCAATCTTCAGAGAAGCTTTCTACTATGGGCCCTTGCTACAGAGCATTGAACTGTGTCTCTGAAGGTTTTTCCACATAGTAGAAAAAGCTTATATAATCATTTCATGGCTATATGGGTTCTTTATACCCTCTTGTCTCCTGTTGTGATACAGAAGACAAGCTTTTTCTGCGTGAATGTCCAAGGAGTTCCCAATCTTGCAGGAATCTACCCCTTTTTTCCTTACAGTTTGGCATTATGCTTTTCTGCTCCACTTGGACAACGCATACTCTTTTACTATACATGATACCCCTGTGTCCCTTGGCTGGGTCATCCTGGTATCTTAGTCTATGCGTTTTTTTGTCCTTTGGACATGTCAGAGTCCTAAAGTACTCCTGACGTGTTCTTGCCAGACTGCTATTATCCTCTGTTTTTTCATGCAACCATACTGGTTATTTCACTGAACTACATTCCTGCACCGCAGAAATAGATTCTCTATATATCTTCAGGTGGTTTCCACCCCCTTATTATTAGATGAATCTTTTCCCATCACATTCCCCATGTGAATGTTTTTGTGGGGCTCAGTTGCAGGCATGTATCCTCAGGCTTATATTCATGTATGTATATGTCCTATAGATACATATTTCTGTAAGCTGTGTGGGCATAAGTCATGCCTATATATATATATATATATATCACATATCTAGACATATATGTACATATATATATATGTATGTGTCTCCATATATATATATATATCTATATATATGGGAGATGTCCATAGGACGCTATGTATTACCTACTATCTCCCTGTCTGTGCTATAAAGCTTTTACCTTCTTAAGGGGTCCAGACAGTCTGCTTGCCTATTCTCATACGGATCAGTAAGTGGGAGCGGTTATACACACAATTACTGCTGTGATGTCAACAGCTTCTATTTTTGTTATAGATCTCCCTGTCTATGAAGTATCAAACTTCAATGTCTTCCTATCTCTTACCAGCTAGGAAAGACAGTGTACATTTTCAGTATTTCTGAGTATACTCCTGTTCTCCTTGGGAATAGGGGCTTTTTTCCATACCCCCTCTTCCCTTCAGGACTGGGCTAATTCTCCAATCGGTCAGTCTTCTTCTTTTAGTCCTCAATGTTAATAACTCTGTACCTAAAAGAGTTTTCAGCTTTTTCCCATAAAGCTTTCCATCGAAGACCTGCCGTTCTTCTCCTACCCCAGTTGACACCTGGGTCACCTGCCCATTCCAGGTTTGGAACTTCATCCTCACTGCTGTGAAGTTACCTTGAGGATTCCGCTACTGCATCTACAGTACGCTCCATCACAGTTCTACTTCCTACAATCCAGTAGGTAAGCTCTATATTGTACTAGTTCATTAAATATTTTAATGATACTTGACATACATTCTAAAGACTCATTTTTTCTGTAGTCTTTAGATTCGCTGTTCCTCTACAGCTCTTCTCTATTCAACTCCTACCCCCCATCCCTCAGGGGATGCCGGGGATCCAGGTTTGGGAAATGCCGTCCTGTTCCAGGGATACGCATTTTATGGGATCTCCCCTGGCACCCACAGCTAGGGAGTCCCCATATGTGAAGACTCATTCCTGCTTGTTCCTGGAGATAGCACAGTTACTTACCTGTAACAGGTGATCTCTGGGAACAGCAGGAATTAGTCTTCACAACCCACCCACCTCCCCTAGGAGTTGTATCTATCTATCCCCTTTCCTCTTTCTCTCCTTCTGTCTCAGCTATGAAACTCAACTGAGGAGAGGCAGTGGGAAAGGCGGGAAGTCAGCGCGCAGGCGCGAGGGATGCTCCCAAAAGCTTTCTGATTGGATGCTGGGGAGCAATCCCGTGCAGGCTCCGTCGGTACCGATGTACCCATATGTGAAGACTAATTCCTGCTGTTCCCAGAGATCACCTGTTACAGGTAAGTAACTGTGCTTTTTCATTAATGGTTTTAATCTTCTGTAGTATTCTTTACTGAACTTTTCTCTCAGTAATTTCTGCTTGAGGGTCGTTCTTTTGTCTTCTCCAGGATATTTATATACATCTTCAAGTTTCTTGATGTCACAGCCCTCAGCCAGGGAGATGTTTTCCATTTTGCTCAGTTTTCCTCTTTAAAAAAAATTTGCCTTAGAACATTTGTCAAGGTCAAAGGTTATCCTGATGTCATCAGAAAAGCTTTTTACTACACTGCGTTGCTCTGCTAATTGTTAGTCATTGGAACAATAGAGCTTCAGCTTGTCTATAAATAGTAAATGGCATGTTACCTCTGGGTTCTTACCTTCTTTAGGATTCAGGATAAATCTGTATCCCATAAAGCTGAAGAGAGTATTCATTGGATTTATCTCCATACAAAACAGAAGTGGCGACAGGGAATCTTCCTGACATATTGCTCGCTGGATTTTGATGTTACGAAAGATGTACTGACCATCTTCATACTTCAAAAAGAGTGTAGTTCACCGTATTGTTATGGTGAACTTAATGTACTCTATAAAATCAGGATTTATCTTATACATTTCAAGGCAATTTATTCTCCAAGAGTGTGGTATGCTGTGAAAAGCTTTCTTAAAATCAATCCATGCTATATAGTGGGATTCCTGCTTTTCTTAGCGCTGGTTATGATGGTCTTATTCAACATTAACTGATCTTTGGTTCCATACGCTCTCCTCGTATTGCCCTTTTGCTCTATTACCATAATGTTATTGGACTCAATGATATTTTTATTATTTTAAATATTTAACATTTATACCTCTTTTCAT
Organism: Ichthyophis bannanicus; assembly: GCA_033557465.1. Classification (NCBI taxonomy): domain Eukaryota; kingdom Metazoa; phylum Chordata; class Amphibia; order Gymnophiona; family Ichthyophiidae; genus Ichthyophis; species Ichthyophis bannanicus. The sequence goes on along the minus strand of CM066042.1, from coordinate 58,870,762 downwards.
GGTTATCAAAGTGGTTTACATTTAACTCAGAAATTATACATGGAACCAATACAGTGACAACTATGATACATTGAACAGTGATAACTATCTGCATTTAAGGGTTGAGAGGTTTACATTTGGAGTAGGGGGTTATGATCATATATTCTGTCTGCATCTATTGCAGTGAACAGCTTATAGATTGTAGATAAACAAGTTATTGGTCTGTAATTTTTGGGAATATTGCTTGGGTTCCCTTTTGGAAAAAGAAATGTTCTTCCTGTTATAAGCCATTGCAAACTGCTTGATCAATTGTTTTTTGCAGTTTACCAGGTCTTGGTGGAGTGATGTTAACTGTTTGAGCCAAACATTGGTCTCGCCATCTGGGTCAGGACCCTTCCAGTTTGGGGCTCCTTTTAACCTGCTTTGCAGCTCTTTTGTCATTACTGCAGGTTATTCCATAGGTTTGATTTTTCTAAATGTTCTGTATGCAAGGTAGCCATTCTGCTTCTTGATTGTACTGTATGTGGTCTTCATATAGTTTTCTACAGAAGGTTTCCATTTCAACTTTGGTTGGTGGTATTTTTACCATATTAACACTAGAAGCCCCAAAGTGCATCAATTCAAGCTGTATACCAGCATCACTGCTAGAACCATGTCAGTCATGTTCCATGACTTTGTTAGCAAGGTCAAGATGTTCAAATATGTGCATCGAAATTTAATGACAGATGCACCACCTAGCGGGAAAATGAATTATACCTAGAAGCCCCAAAGTACGTCAATTGACGCACTCAATTGTCTTGGATACGTCAATTGGCATACTTTGGGGCTTCTAGGTATAAATTCATGTTCCCACTAGGTGACGCATTTCAATCACTGTTTACAGTTTTACTCTGACATTACATGACGTCATTGTGTGTTTATTGTTTGTAATGACGTCACATACTGCAAGTATTTAACAAATGAATAACTTCACATTAATTCACATCTGTATTTCATGCTAAACGCAATCATGATAATGCGTCAATTGACGCACTTTGGGGTTTCTAGGTAAAATTCCTTTTGGGGCTTCTAGTGTTAATGCTCTTTCTCGATTCCCTGTAGAACTGTTTTGGGTTCTCTAAATAGTCTATTTTGATATCTTTTCTGTTATCTCAATATCTTCGCAGTTTTTGTGCTTCTGCTACTACTTTCAATTTATTGTTGGTATATATAAATTTCAGGTTGTCTTTTGTTAATGCAGCATGTTTCAGCTTGATATCTTGGATCTTCCGCAATATCTTTGATATTAATCTTTTTAAATACCCATCTATTGTATTTAGTTTCCCCTATTTTCGCCAAGTTATACTTCCTGTTAAATGTAACTGACCAGACATATGTAAACTGTCGGATGTTTTCTGTTCAATGTAAACCGCGCTGATGTCTAATAGTGCGGTATATAAGAATTGTTAATAAATAAATAAATAAAATAAATAAATAAATAAATCTATCATGGATACCTCCACAAGCAATGATTGTATTCTTCCTTTGATGCCCTTTTTCCAAGGAGGAACTGTTCTCTTTTTCTGGCCCTGCATTTTATTTGGAAGTATTCTTTTAGTAGTAATTTTAACTGCACAATATTGCATTGTTTATTTTGGTGCTGTCAATAAGTGGTCCGTTCATACAGGATATGGTCTTATTCATCTTAATTATCATACTTTTAACCTTAGATGTTTAATTAAACTTGGGTAATCTTTTCTTGCCTGGAACCCAGCAACATGGACTAGGAGTTTGAGCTTAAATTCCTCCACCTCTGGGTCTTTCTCCTCCCTTTCTTCTTCCTCTTCAATTGATTTGTTGACCTGTCCTTTGTTCATCTTACTTCCCTGCAGTTCCAGATCTCTAAGCTCTATCTCCCCCTCAACCACTCTTTTCTGTGTATTCCTTTCTTCTGGTACTCTCACCTAGGTCTTCTCCTCCTCCTCCCTGTATTTCTTTCTCCATGGAAGCTCTCAGTTGATTCAAGATGATGTTATTCACGTACTTCTGTACTTTGATCTGTGAAATTAAAGATCTTAAATTTGCATCTGTTGCTTTTTGTAGTTTTTCTTGTGGCAATATTCCTCTTTCTTCCAGTTTTTGGCGGATTCTTTTTGTATACCATCTTGATTTAAATATAGGGTTTGTAACATAAAAGTAGCAATATATTATCTCCTCTTTATCTACAGAAGCTGTAGTTAATGCTCTTAATTTCTGTGGTTTATCTCTTGCCATAGTGGATCCATGAACACGCTTACCATGGCCTTTATCCATGGAAGGGATGTTACCTGTATCTACAGTGTCTGCACTATTGCAGTCACCATTGTTAGACCTAGTGCAGAGTAGGGATGCCAACTGGCTCCAGATGCGCCCAACAGGCTTGATCCAGTCCAGGGTTTACCCCATTGTATGCAGGGACTTGTAGTCTTGCTTTTATTATGGAGTACAATAGACAAAGCAGAACTACATGTCCCTGCATGCAATGGGGTAAACCCAGGACTGGATCAAGCCTGTCGGGCGCATCTGGAGCCAGTTGGCAACCTTAGTGCAGAGGCTATGGATGGGCACCTTTTTTATCCTGGGCAATGTGTGAGCAATATGTATTTTTCTATTTCTTTCCTACCATACTTCAGTTGTAGTGTCACCTGGTTGAGATTTAGCATAGATTTTTTTGAAGGTACTCAGCAAGACTTTGTAGAATTTGGCAGCCAACCCATCCAGTCCCAGGATTTTGTCCAATGTTAGTTTTTTGGGGGCTTTTTTTAATGACATTTATATTGTTGTTATAGGCCTATTCAAGCTCTATGCTGCCGCCTCTTCCAAAACTGGCAGCTTAAGGCCTCAAAATTCCTCTCTCTGATCTTCGAGACCCTTTACCTAACTATATAATGCTCTGTAAAAATCCACAATGCTCTGAGCAATCTCTGAAGCTCTTGACACAACCTGACCTGCTGATCCTTTAAGATTAGTAATTACCTGCTTTATCTGGGGAACTCTGTTAGCTAATAATTTCCTTGGCTTATGTCCCCAGTCGTATAGTTTATACTTTTGATAAAAGATATCATTGCTCATTGTGTAATAGTTAATGTATCAGCTTTTTAGCATTTAGAAGCATAAAAACGTGATGACATAAAAAGACCATATGGCCTATGTAGTCTGCCCTTCCATAAAATAGTCGCTTTTTTTCCTTTAGAGACCTTCTATGTTTGTCCCATGCTTTCTTGAATTCAGATACTGTCCTCGTCTCTACTTCCTCCACTGAGAGACTATTCCATGCATCTACCACTCTTTCCATAAAGAAATATTTTCTCATATTACTCCTTAGTCTATCCCCTTTCACCTTCATCCTATGTCCTCTTAACGCAGAGTGGTGTTTCATTTGAAAGAGGCTCTCCTTCTGTGCATTTATTGCATGGAGGTATTTAAATGTTTCTATCATATATTTTTTCCTGCCTTTCCTCTAAAGTATACATATTGAGATCTTTAAGTCTGTCCCCATATGGCATTTTGGTAGCCACCCTCTGCACCAACTCCATTGTGTTAATAGCCTTTTGTAGGCGTGGTCTCCAAAATTGCACATAGTATTCCAAATGAGATCTCACCAAAGACTTATACAGAGGCACTATCATCACCTTTTTCCTGCTGGCCATTCCTTTCCCTGTGCACCCAAGCATCCTTCTGGCTTTCGTCATCGCCTTTCCTTCCTGTTTAGAAACCATCACACCCAGATCCCTCTCCTCTTTCGTGGACAGAAGTACCTCACACCCTGTACTGTACCACTTTTTTTTTGGATTTTTGCAGCCCAAGTGCATGACCCTGCATTTTTTAGTGTTAAATCTCAGCTGCCAAATTCTCGACCATTCTTTAAGCTTAGTTAAATCCCCTCCTTATTTGTTACTTGGGTTTTGCTGTCTGCTGTCAGCTACGTGATCTGCAACTTACGGTACTTTTGCAATTCCTTCTCACACTTAATAGCTCTTGCTCTCTCCTTTTTTGTTCATGCGTTATATATCCTATAATTATCATCTGTCCCTTTAATAATGATTTAAGGACTTTTCTGCCAGGAACCTGTCCAATCCTTTAACAGCTTTTATTACATCTTCAGATAGTGAATCCCAGAACTTAATTGAGCGAAAAAGTATTTTCTCTGATTAGTCTTAAATGTACTACTTTTGTAGCTTCATTGAATGTCCCCCAGTCTTTCTTGTTTTTGAAGGAATAAACAACCAGTCTGTGTTTACCTGATCTCCAGGAACAAGCAGGAATAAGTCCTCACATATGGGTACGTCGGTACCGACGGAGCCCGTGCGGGAAAGCTCCCCAGCTTCTTAGAATAGAAGCTTTTGGGACCTCCCACTGCACATGCGCACTGCCTTCCCGCCTTCCTGAACAGCTCTCCTCAGTTTCTCTTTTTCCGCGGAGCCAGCAGGTCGTGTTCCTGTCACCGCTGAAGAAATTGTTATTTATTTGTTTCTTTAGACCGCGTACCTGCCTTCCCCATACCGATACCGGTATCGCCGGTCTTTTCTTTCTTTCTTTAAAAAAATTATAATTCTTTTTTCTTATTTTTTAGCTTTTTGGTCACTTCAGAGAGGCCTCTCGGCCTACTCAATTTCTCCTCATGGAGAAGCCAGCCCCTGGATTTAAGAAGTGTACCAAATGTAATGCTGTTATTTCAGTCACAGACACCCATGAATGGTGTCTGAAATGTTTGGGGCCTGACCATTCCATACCGGACTGCCCATCTTGCTCCCACATGTCTAAACGTGGGCTGCAGAACCGGGCCAACAAATTCCATGTGCTGTTTGCTTCAGAGAATACAGCATCACAGTCATCCAGGTCTTCTTCTCCGGATGGATCTCAGGTAACCAAACCTTCTGTGGGCAAGTCCTCAAAGAGCAAATCTCCTTCAAAGCATCGAGAGGCTCTTAGCTTAGAACTTGAGGACCCTGCCCCAGCCAAACAACCCCGGCGGGAAGTCCAACTTCCAAAAACGCCAATTCAGGGGTCTCAGGTTGATATCGATGCTACGGCCTCGACAGATCACCTGTTAGCCTGCTCTGGGGTACCGGGTCACTCACTCCGGTACCGACATCCAGGCAGCTATGGCGTCCATGGGCGATACTGTACAGTCCATGCAGCAGGCCGTCATGGCTTTCATTAAAGCTGCAACGCCATCGGTTCCGCTTTCAGCGGTTCCGGGCCCGATACCGGTATCGTCCGCCATGCCGGTATCGAGGCCGTCCACCTCTAAACGCAAGTCGGTACCGTATGGGCTTTCGCTCCATACCGGTTCCATACCCGATACGCCCGATATCGATACCGATCGGTACGCGTATCGTGCGTTAGAGGAAAGCACCGATTCCTCTGAGGATTTTCACTCCTCTGATGATTCTGCTGAGTTTTCACTCAACTTACCTGAGGAGCCCTCTTCTCCTAAAAGGAGAATGTCCCCTCCAGAGGATTTGTCCTTCCAGGACTTTGTTTTAGATATGGCTACAGCCCTTTCTATTACCACATCCTCTGAAAAGGAACCCAGATCCAAAAACTGGATATTTTGGGATACTCAAAGGCCCCTAAGGAGGCAGTTACCCTGCCTATCCATGAAATCCTTCAAGAACAACTGATGGATTTCTGGGAAAATCCTTTGACTTTGTCTCCTTATTCCCGTAGGTTGGACACCATGTATAGGGTCCCTCCTTCTCCTGGTTTCCAAAAGACTCAATTGCCCCACCACTCTATTGTGGTGAAGTCTGCAATGAAGAAGATTAGGAGTACCAAAAGGCACTCTTCCACCCCTCCAGGACGGGAATGTAAGACTTTGGACTCTTTTGGTAGGAAAATTTTCCAGGCTAGTATGCTTATAGCCAGGATTAATTCCTACAGTCTCTATATGGGCATGTTCCTGGAGGAACTTGCCAAAAGGGTGCGGCATTTTGCCCCCTTTATCCCTGAGGATAAAAAGCAGGGATTCCTTTCCCTAGTGAAACAACTCTTAGAGGTTTCTAAGTTCTCTAATAGGGCAGCATATGATTCCTTTGAGGGAGCCAGTAGGGCTTCGGGCATTGCTATTGCAGCCCGACGTCTTGCTTGGCTCCAGGCCTCTGATCTGGAACCTTGGGTTCTAGATGGCTTACGGAATCTGCCCTGTACAGGTGAGAACTTATTTGGGGAAGAGTGGCAAATCAAAGCCACCCAGATGGATGCTGAAAATGCCACCTTGGAAAGACTTTCAAAGTCCACTTCAATTCCTACTAAGAAAAAGTCTTTTAAAAGGCCTTACTATAAGAAGGCCAGAGTTGCTTCAAATACTGGCCAGCAGTCTTCTCAACCTCGCTATACTGCTAAGCGTCAGCAATCCAAACAAGCACGAGCTAAGCCTGCAGTAGCTACTGTAGCTCAGCAGGCTCCAACCCCTCAGGGGTTTTGACTTGCCCCTAGGGAACTTGCCACTTCTGGTTCTAACACAACCAGAACCTCTCACCATACCCGGAAGGTTGGTTCACTTTGCTCCCAGATGGGAACAAATCACAACAGAACAATGGACCCTCTCTATCATTCGAGAGGGTTACAAACTTCATTTCTCCAGCCTTCCTCCCCATCATATGGTGAGACCATTCAATTCTCCCCCATCTCTCCTAACCCTGTTGGGTCAAGAGGTTTCCTCTCTTCTTGCCCAAGGGGCCATAGAAGAGGTTCCTCTTCCTCAACAAGGGTCCGGTTTCTACTCCCCTTATTTTCTCATTCCAAAGAAGACAGGGGGATTCAGACCAATCCTAGATCTGAGAGAATTGAACAAATTTCTCTTCAAGGAGAAATTCAAAATGCTGTCTCTCGGCATTCTCCTTCCTTACCTCCAGGGTCAGGACTGGCTTTGTTCTCTAGACCTACAGGATGCGTATACACATATACTCATCCATCCATCCCACAGAAAGTATCTTCGCTTTCTGTTTCAGGGAAAACATTTCCAATACAGAGTACTCCCCTTCGGTCTAGCCTCTGCTCCAAGAGTATTCACAAAATGCATGGCAGTCGTAGCCGCATTTCTAAGAGGCATGGGAATCTTTGTCTTCCCATATCTGGACGACTGGCTCATCCGAGCTCCAACTCAGTCACAGGCCCAGATTTCCCTGGACCACACAAGGAGCCTTTTGCAGTATCTGGGACTGGTAGTAAACCTTCCCAAGTCCCAACTCATCCCTACTCAATCTCTAGAATTCATAGGGGCCCAGTTGGACACCATCACTGCAAGGGCCTACCTTCGACATGTTCGAGGCCAGCGCCTCCTGAGTTTGGCCTCCCAAGCTCAGTCCAGCACTCACTTGACAGCCAGGGAAATGCTACGCCTACTGGGTCATATGGCCTCCACAGTGCATGTGGTGCCCTATGCTCGTCTTCATATGAGAGCAGCTCAATGGACCCTGGCCACTCAGTGGACTCAGGCGTCAGGAGCGCTCTCAGACCAAATACAAACCTCCGATCGTCTGTTTTGGTCCCTCCACTGGTGGACTTCCACCAAGAATCTGTTGTTGGGGGCTCCATTTCAACCATTGCTACCCCAAGCAACCCTCACAACAGATGCCTCCCAAACAGGGTGGGGAGCCCATCTGCAAACTCTCTCCACTCAGGGCACTTGGTCTCTACAGGAGACCACCCTTCATATCAATCTTCTGGAACTGCGAGCAATTTACCTTGCCCTCAAGGTCTTCCACTCCCTCCTAGCCAACCTCACTGTCCTAGTTCAGACGGACAATCAGGTGGCCATGTTTTACATAAACAAACAAGGAGGGACGGGCTCTCTGTCGCTTTGCAACGAAGCTCTAAGACTATGGGCCTTCGCCAGAGAGCATCAGATTCACCTGCTAGCAGTGTATCTCCCAGGAGTTCAAAACTCTCGGGCAGACAGGCTCAGTCGAGTTCTGCTGCCACACGAATGGTCCCTACATTTGGACCAAATAAACCGAATCTTTCAGGAATGTGTGACCCCGGACATAGACCTCTTTGCAAGTCCGTGGAATGCCAAACTTCCCCGGTTCTGTTCCAGAACTCCGTGTCAGGGAGCTCAGGCTACGGACGCCTTTCTCCTGAATTGGAATCAGGCATTCCTATATGCCTTTCCACCCATTCCTTTGATTCCCAAGACTCTGTTCAAACTCCAGAGGGATCATGGAACTATGATCCTCATAGCTCCACGCTGGCCACGCCAAGTGTGGTTCCCTCTACTTCTACAGCTCTCCCAGGGATCCTACTTGGATCTGGGAGCTGCGCCAGACCTCCTGTCTCAGGAGGAGGGGACTTTGTGGCACCCAAACCCCAAATCCCTTCACCTCAGTGCTTGGTTACTGAAGGCTTAAGCCTTCAAGACTTTCATCTTTCCCAACCAGTGAAAGATATCCTTTCTGCCTCTAGGAAACCCTCTACCAGGCGTTCCTATGCTTTCAAATGGAAACGTTTTTCCATTTGGTGTGCTCAGCAGGGTCTTGACCCTCTGGCACTTCCTTTGAATTCTCTTCTTGATTATCTCCTGCATCTATCCAATGCAGGCCTCAAGACGAATTCGGTAAGAGTCCATTTAAGTGCTATTGCAGCATCCTTAAAACATATAAATGGACAACCTATCTCCTCTCATCCTCTTGTTGCAAGATTCATGAGAGGCCTGACTCTCACTAAACCTCCCATCAGACCACCCCCGGTCGCATGGGATTTGAATCTAGTGCTCGGTCAACTTATGAAGCCACCTTTTGAGCCAATGTTTTCCACCTCCTTGAAATTTCTTTCCTGGAAGGTCATCTTCCTCATTGCAGTCACTTCGGCTCGCCGCATCAGTGAGCTGCAGGCTTTAGTGGCTAATCCACCTTACACAAGATTTCATCATGATAAGGTGGTCCTTAGGACGAATCCCCACTTTATGCCTAAAGTGGTCTCGCCCTTTCATCTTAATCAAGAGGTATATCTACCTGTCTTTTTTCCAGCTCCTCATGCATCCAATGCAGAGAGGAACCTTCATACTCTGGATTGTAAAAGAGCTCTCGCTTTTTACCTTAATAGGACTCAGCCACATCGAAAGTCTTCTCAACTTTTTGTGGCCTTTGATCCTTCCCATTTGGGACTTCCAGTCTCCAAGCGTACACTTTCCAATTGGATTGCTCAGTGTATTTCCTTTGCTTACCAGAGCAAAAACATTTCTCTGGAAGGCCATGTCACTGCTCACAATGTGAGGGCCATGGCAACTTCTATGGCTCATCTGCACTCTGTTTCCATAGATCAGATCTGTCGAGCCGCTACCTGGGCCTCGGTTCATACCTTCACAGCCCATTACTGTTTGGACAAGGACTCCCGCCGGGATGCCTTGTTTGGCCAGGCTGTCCTCAAGCACCTGTTCCATTCCTAAACAACTCCTGCCCACCTTCCCAGAATGGATGCCTGAGATCCATACGAAGATGGCGAACCTTTACAGGGGATCCCATGCATCTAAGCTAGGGAGTCCCCATATGTGAGGACTTATTCCTGCTTGTTCCTGGAGATAGCACAGTTACTTACCTGTAACAGGTGATCTCTGGGAACAGCAGGAATTAGTCCTCACAACCCACCCACCTCCCCTAGGAGTTGTATCTTTTATCTATCTATCTTCCTGTCCTCTCTCTGTTGACTCAGCTATAAACTCGAAACTGAGGAGAGCTGTTCAGGAAGGCGGGAAGGCAGTGCGCATGTGCAGTGGGAGGTCCCAAAAGCTTCTATTCTAAGAAGCTGGGGAGCTTTCCCGCACGGGCTCCGTCGGTACCGACGTACCCATATGTGAGGACTAATTCCTGCTGTTCCCAGAGATCACCTGTTACAGGTAAGTAACTGTGCTTTCCACTCCATTCATTATTTTATAGACCTCTATCATATTTCTACTCCAAGCTGAAGAATCCTAACTTTTACCCCTTTCCTCGTTAGGGGTATCCTTCCATCCCCTTTATCATTTTGGTCACCCTTCTTTGAACTTTTTCTAATACTTCTACATCTTTTTTTTAGATTTGGAAACCAGAACTCCATGCAGTACTCAAGGTGCAGTTGCACCATAGAACAATAATCCAATCCCTTTCCTTATAATTCCCAGTATTCTATTAGCTTTCTTGGCTGCCGCTGCACAACTGAGAAGAGAGTTTCAATGTACTATCTACAATGATGCCTAGATCCTTTTCTGAGGTGGTAGCTCCTAATATATAGTACCTTGGATCGTGTAGCTGTAGTTTGAATTGTTCTTCCCTAGGTGCATCACTTTTCCCTTGTCCACATTAAATTTTGTCTGTCATTTGGACACCCAGTTTCCTAAAGTCCTCTTGAAATTTTTCACAGCCCTGTTACAAGCTTTTAGCATATGCATTGGGAATCTTTCAACATTGTTAATTTTTCACCTATTCATTAGTTCATATAAGTTCATTGAAATTTCAGCATTATAGCTCCTCCTTTCATATTACCATGCAAGTTACGCTCTGTCTTTAAGCAATTTCAGACCTGTTCTTGATGATGATTTCTTGTCATATTCATTAGGCTGACACATCACTCCATGTTGTTAGGTTACTTTTGAGCTTCTTTCCACTTTGGCACCATCCAAGACTATTGTCAATCAGTGTCTTATTCATTATGTGGTATTCTGTGTTATATTATCTCATCCCATCCCATCTTTCATAACACCACCAACTACATGCATCATCTCATCTACAAATTACACAGATCTATGCGATTTTCCTCTTATAGGGTAAAGCTTCTAGAAGCATCAAGCAACTGTTGAAGCTGTACTGCTTTTAAGTGAACTCTGTGTAAAAGTTATAAATTTATATTTTAACAGTATGCACAACACTGTGAGAATAAACAATGTTTTTGCACTACACTTGTTTTTCTAGCAGTGCATGTGCTCATTCTCAATAGAAATTCCCTAAATCTATTAGTTTTGAGCCCTTAGTGTAACGGAAATCTTTATAACATTGTGTTAAAGCTTTTAGGAGCGAGAGAGTCATCTTTTTACATGAGAAAAATTATTCTTTCACATTGAGGTATTCCACTATTCATCTTTCTCCATTGAGAAAACTGACCATTTAGCTTTACTCTCTGTTTTCTATCTTTTAACTAGTTCACTATCCATAATAGGACACTGCCTCTTATTTATTTAGAAATTTTAATATTACCACTATTTGGTCCAAAAGCCATCAAGCTGCTTTACAAACCATATCAGTTATACTGAACAAAAAAATTACATACAGAGACACAATAGGAAAGAAATGAATAGCACAACAATCATAATCCTTAAACAATCTACCAAATTCTGCAATACAAAAGGGAGAAATCAACCACCCAGCCTTTCTCCTTGCTGGCAAAAACTATAGGTCATTAAGTCTTTGCTTTAAGCCCAGTTTAAATTTTTTCAGTGAATTCTAAGCCCGTGTCAAACACAGCACATTCCATAAAGTAGGTGCCACAAAGTAAAAGCCGCCGCTTGAGTCCACTCAAGTTTAACATGCGAAAGAGGCGGGACAGTCATCAAATGAGATTGAGATGATCGCAGCATGTGCCCTGGACAATAGGTAATCGCTGCTAAAAGGTAAGTAAGAAGGGATATTAGTATGAAGAAACGTTGTTGTTAAGTGCTGTCGAGTCGGAGTCGACTCATGGTGACCCTCTGGATAGCTATCCTAAATTGTGTTCGGTCTTCAGTCAGGCGGCTCATTGTTGACAGACTGGTACCCGTAGCTGCTGTTATTGTATCGATCCATCTCATTGCTGGCCTTCCTCTTTTGCGTTGACCTTCTATCTTGCCAAGCATGATGTCTTTCTCTAATGATCTCTCTCTTCGCATAATGTGTCCAAAGTATGAAAGTCGAAGTCTTGTCATCTGAGCTTCAAAAGAAAGCTTAGGTTTGATCTCCTCTAGTACCGACTGGTTTGTTCTTCGGGCAGTCCTTGGTATACACAGTATTCGCCGCCAGCACCATAATTCAAAGGCATCCCATCACATACCATATACAATTTAAAATCCTTATTTTTGTACACAGAACTATTCATACTGGTATCCCTCTCTATCTCGCCGGTCAGGTACGTCTGCACACCCCTCACCGTTCCCTTCACGCCATTCACATTAATTGTATGTTTCTTCCCTCTCCATCTCAGGCCCATCTAGAGTCCACTCGATCCTCCACTTTTTCCTTCCTTGGACCTCTGCTTTGGAACTCGCTCCCCCCCCCACCCCCCCCCCCCCCCCCCACCCTCCAAATGGATTCTTCTCTCAAATCTTTTAAAGCCCAACTGAAAACTCAGCTCTTTTGCACAGCTTTTGATCTTCCCTCCCCTCCCTCCCTTAGCCCCCCAAGTAATTAAAAGTAAATTAATAACCTCTCAGTTCCCTCTCCCATCCTTTCCTTCTCTGTTTGTTTTGTCCTTGTCATTTATTTTTCTGTTCTTTCTTCTTTCCTGGTTCTGTCCTTTTCTTTCCTTTTGAAATACAATTATTATTGTTCACATTTCCTTTTCTTTTTCCCGCAGCATTTTATTTATAGCCTCTTTTTAATTTCTAATTTTTTAATTGTGTAAACCCCTCTGACACTATGTAATGGGCGGTATATAAAGTTTTTAAATAAACATAAACATCACTTTTCTTCCTGTCTATCTTTTTCACTGTCCAGCTTTCACATCCATATGATGTTATTGAAAATACCATGGCTTGAACAAGTCTAATCTTTGTATGGAGAGAGACATCTCTGCTCTTGAGAATCTTATCTAGTTCTTTCATAGCCATTCTGCCAAGAGCAATGCGTCGTCTGATTTCTTGAACGCTTGTTGCTTCTTTATTGATAGTTGATCCAAGTAGGTTAAAGTTGTTCACGATTTCAATTTCTTCTCCTTCAACGGTGAACCTGTTGATTATGCCAGTTGTCATGATCTTTGTCTTCTTTGCATTAAGGTGCAGGCCCATTTTGAGGCTATGTTCTTTGATTGTGAGAAGCAAATGTTTCAGATCATCTTCACTTTCCGCCAGTAATGTGGTATCTTCAGCATAGCGAAGGTTGTTGATGAATCTTCCACCAATCTTCACACCTCTGTTGTCTTCATACAATCCTGCTTCTCTAATGATTTGTTCTACATATAAATTAAACAGGTAGGGGGAAAGTATGCAGCCTTGTCTTACACATTTGCTTATTTTAAACCATTCTGTTTCTCCTTGTTCCGTTCGAGCTGTTGCTTCTTGATCAATGTACAGATTGTACAAGAGAATAATCAGGTGTTCTGGTATACCCATGCTTCTTAATGTGGCCCAGAGTTTCTCATGGTTTACACAGTCAAAAGCCTTGCTATAGTCAATAAAGAACAAATAGATATGCTTTTGGTATTCTTTAGTCTTTTCAAGGATCCATCTCACATCCGCAATGATGTCTCTCGTTCCTTGCCCTTTCCTAAACCCTGCTTGCACGTCAGGTAGTTCTTGTTCCAGGTATGGTTGTAGTCTCTCTTGAATAATCTTCAGTAGAATCTTGCTGGCATGTGGGATCAGAGCGATTGTGCAATAATTTCCACAGTCAGTTGGATCACCTTTCTTTAGTATTGGTATAAACACAGATCTTTTCCAGTCAGTTGGCCATGATGTTGTCTTCCATATTTCTTGGCAGAGCCTTGTAAGTACGTTAACAGCTGCATCAGATTGCTGTAATACTTCTATGGGAATGCTATCAATGCCCAGTGCTTTGTTCTTTGATAAGGCTTTCAATGCTGCTTCAATTTCTTCTTTCATCACCAATGGTTCCCGATCATAAGGTACAGGTTGAAACGGCTGTTGGTCCACTTGATATTTATCATATAAAAACTCTGTATATTCCTTCCACCTTTTCTTGATCTTCTCAGCATCATTCAACATAGAACCTTGAGCATTTTGTAACATTCCAATTTGAGGCTGGAACTTTTTCTTTAACTCTCGTAGCTTTGGGAAAGCCAATCTTGTTGTTCCTCTAATAGTTTCTGCTTCTATTTCTTTGCATGCGTCATTGTAGTACTTTTCCTTGTCCTGTCTTGCTGCACGTTGGAAATCTCTGAGTTCTGCGATTGTCTTTCTTTCTCCTCTGGCTTTAGCTTCTCTGCATTTCTGGGCAATTTTCAGATTTCTTCCGTCATCCATTTTGGTTGTTTTTGCTTTTTCACCTTTTGTAGACTTCTCTCTTTCTTCCAACACAACCTTCTTGATGTCATTCCATAACTCTTACGGAAGGACTGGGGTTTCTAGTCCCACAGGTGCTCCTTGTAGTCTTGGGCAAGCCACTTAACCCTCCATAGCCCATGTTCCCTGTAAAATAGTTATCTCCAAGTTATAATGCCCTGTTCAATGTAATTTCAGTTTGTTCAGTGTAAACCGCACTGATGCAGAATAGCGCGGTATATAAGAGAATGTAAATAAATAAATAACTCTTCTGGAGCTCTGTCATTTGTATCTAAAGCAGCAAATCGATTTTGCAGTCAGTCTTTAAATTCCAGTGGTATATTCTCAAGGTCATATTTTGCTGCATTCATGAGTGGTTTGCTCTTTTTCAACTTTAGCTTGAGTTTGCATACTAGTAGTTGATGATCTGCACCACAGTCAGCTCCAGGTTTTGTCTTTGTTGATGTTACAGAGCTTTTCCATCGTTAACTTCCACAGATATAGTCAATTTGATTTTTATGCAATCCATTGGGTGAAGTCCATGTGTACAGTTGCTGGAAGAAGGTGTTTGAGATGAATAGATCGTTGGTCTTGCAGAATTCTATCAGTCTTTCTCCAGCTTCATTTCTGTTGCCAAGTCCATATTTTCCAACTACTTTGCCGCCTTCTTTGTTGCCAACTTTTGCGTTCTAGTCACCCATGACTATCAGGATATCCTGTTTGCATGTTCTGTCAATTTCAGCTTGTACTTGTTCATAGAACTCTTCAATTTCATTCCCTTCTGCAGCTGTTGTTGGGGCATATACTTGAATTATAGTTGCGTTGATAGGCATTCCTCGTAGACGAATAGAGATTAAGCGTTCACTGACTGCATTGTATTTCATTGCAGTTCTTGCAAGTTTCTTCTTTATTATAAGTGCAACACGATTTCTTCTTTGTCTTTCATTTCCAGCATAGTAGACCATGTGATCATCTAATGCAAAGTGCCCGATGCCAGTCCATTTCTGTTCGCTGACACACCCAACAGATCAAGTTGTACACGTTCCATTTCATTCTTGACCACCTCCAACTTCCCTTGGTTCATGCTTCGTACGTTCCATGTTCCAATGTGTAAGACATCTTTACAGCTTCTGACTCTCATTTCATGCGCAGCTACATCAGCAGTCAGATGTCCCGGGGGCTTTGATCCAACCACATCATAAATGTTGGCTTTATTCTGAAAAGTCTTCAGCTCTTCCCCAGTAGCTAGTTGAGTGCCTTCCGACCTGGGGGTCTCATCTTCCAGCACCATAGCACAATTTGTTTTTTGTAACTATCCATTGGGTTTTCTTGGCAAGATACAGAAGTAGATTGCCGGGCCTTTCCTCCGCGCAGTTTAAGTTTGGTGGTGTTGCCGTTGTCACAGAAATGTGATCCTCCGCCGTCAACACTATCCCATTCTGCTGCTGCCCAGATGGGTGGTATATCTTGGTCTGGCACCTCAGCTGAGACTTATCTATCTTGGGAGACCCTGCCAGTAGTTAAACTACCGATAGTTTAGCTCTCAGCATCACTGATGCACACAAGCCCTCACGGCACGACAAGCTGCAAACCAAGTGAGGAATGAAGATTCTTATGCACCAATAAAAGAACCTTATACCTAAATCTAAAGGCAACAGGCCTTGACTTTTTTAATTTCCTCAAGAATCTCTCTTGAGGGACCTTTTCAAAGGCTTTTTGAAAATCCAGATATACTATATCAACCGGCTTACCTTTTATCTACCTATTTAGTCACACCTTTAAAAAGAAATGTAGCGGGCGATCCAAGATGGTGCCTTAGAGGAGCACGCTTGAGGATGCACTGTTTTCTTTTCTGTTGATTTATTGAGCTGCAAGCTGGTACGGCGATGGGGAAGGGGAAGCTTATTCTCCGGGAGAGCACCTCTTTTGGTTCCTTGTGCCAGACAACGATCATGGATTTTGGCATACCTCAAGTCTTACTGCTATCATCTTCTCCGGGTCAGCTGGAGGGGAATCGCTTCGGCAGCAGCAAAGGGGCGTCTCTTAGCCCTGTTGTATGGATGCCGCCTCCCAACCCTGGAAGTGCTGTTGCGGCTGGTGCTGTGAGGTGTATGCGGGCAGATGTGGCAGGAGCGGAGCCCTGTCCAGGAGAAATGCCGGTTGCTGTCTTGTCTCCTGTGATGGTTGAAATATTGGAGGATGGTCCTGTTTCCCACTTAAGAACTGTGCAGGATGTCGCAAAGAGGAGCGAGACGCCTTTGGGGATCAAGTTTGGTGAAGTACAGAAACCACAGGCTGTGACTATTGAGTCACTGTGGGAGGTTATTTGAGGTTTTTATTCTTCCCTCCAGACTCTTTCTAATCAGATTGGTGGTGATTTGACTGTTGTATCACAAGTTGTGGTTGATCAAGCCAAAGCATTGGATTCACTGTCTGGGAGAATGGATCTTATAGAAGCAAAACTAAATTTGGTGCAGACGATGGGAGAAGTGTTTTTGAAGGACAGCAATGTTATATCTTGTTGGATGGAGTTTCTTGAAAATCAGGCCCGACGAAATAATTTGTGTTTGCTGAACTTTCCCAAGTCTTCTCTAATCTCTGCTATTGATATGGTGAAGAAATACTTAATTGAGATTCTGGGGATGGACTCTGGGAATCTCTCCCCTATTGTGAGGGCACAATATCTTGTTCCTAGTGGGAGAAATTGTCCTGTAGGGCAGGGTGGATCTGTTGTAGATAATATGTCAGAGTTTCTGGAATCTTCCTTGGAGGTTGTAACCTAGAGGTGTACTTTGCTTGTAACATTCACTTTAGAGTTCGACCGCAATGCAGTGTTTAATTTCGGTCTATGCACAAGTCTTTTTTTGGTTCTGTAATACGTATATTTCCTGAATTTTCTAGAAATACACAGAAGCGGCGCCAAGACTTTTTGGCTCTGTGGTCAAGAGCCTTGGCCTTGGGGCTGAATTTTGTGTTGCGATTTCCTTGTATTTGTGTTATAGTTCATGAGGGTAAAACTTATGTTTTCTTTGAGCCAAAATCACTTGTGGAATTTATCTCTGGGAGGGAGGGGAGTAAACACTAGATACACTCACAGGTACCGCTATAATGATCCTTGGAGTTGCTGTTTCAGTGGCGGCTTCCTCTTTATTATTGTTTGTTCTTATTTTTACTTTTTCTTGGATCCTATTTCCTTGATTGAAGACTATTGTATTTTTTGTTATTTCTTAACATTTGGTATTTCCTTTTTGGGGTTTGATCTCTTATTAAGAATGTTGTTTTTTTCTTCTGATTGATTGGTATAATGTATTTGGAAATGTTATAAATAAAAAATGTAAATAAAAAGAAATGTAGCAGATTGATGAGGAAAGACTTCCCTTCGCTAAATCCATTTTAGTTTTGTCCCATTCGGGTCTGGCCCCAGGATCTCTGCTGCCCTGGTAGAAGCCCTGTCATGCCTTCCCCCTCCTCATGCTAAGCCGCGCTGCTGCTGATTTTGGCAGTGGGGTCAGGGATGGCTCGGTGGCAGTGACAGGCCATGTGCTTTGGCACACATGGCGTACCGCTTCTGGACCCTTCCAACACAACTTGTCAGAAACGGCAGGCATGTCTACCGAAGTACATGGCCTGCTGCCGAACCGACCTCACTGCTGGAATCAGCAGCGCTGTGCGGCTCAGCACAGGGGGCAGCAGGCCATGTGTGCCGTGCCGCCTGCGGAGGTCTGCCGCCCTAGGCAGCCGCCTGCGGAGGTCTGCCGCCCTGGGCAGCCGCCTGCGGAGGTCTGCCGCCCTGGGCAGCCGCCTGCGGAGGTCTGCCGCCCTGGGCAGCCGCCTGCGGAGGTCTGCCGCCCTGGGCAGCCGCCTGCGGAGGTCTGCCGCCCTGGGCAGCCGCCTAATGGACAGACTGGCCCTGGTCCCGTTAAACCATGACTGTGTGCAATAATTTTGTTATAATGGTTTCTCTGGAGACAAGCAGGGGATGCAGGCCCTCTCCATTGCTTACATCTGCAAGAGAGTCAAGTGCCTGACTCCTTTAGCTCAGAGAAGTCTTCTGGACTTCTCTGAGCATGCTTGCATCTTACCAACTCAGTCATCCTGTACCTGGGTTACCAGTTTTTCCTGACCGCGATCATCTTCAGCATGGCTCTCCCTTTCCTCCTTCGTGCATCAGGAATTAAGAAGAAAATAACAAAAAGAGTTGTGTCAACTTTCTCAACAATTACTACAGTGTGTTAATTTATATAAAAAAAAAAAAAAAGTAAACAGAGAACAACATTGTGATTGCCCCAGGTGGCTGGCTGACATTATGATCACCTTGGCCCACTCAGCCAACACTGGCCCTCCACTCATGGCCATGACACCATAGCACTCCACCACCACCTTCGCTCTGAACAAATAGAGGTGACCTACACGGAGAGATGGGTACACCCCTAAACAAAGGCATGGGGGAGGGGTGACCACAGAGTGGCAAGTGCACCTACTCTTGCCGCCTTGGTGGGCAGACTAGATGCGTCATACTGGTCTTTATCTGCCGTCATATACTATGTTACTATGTGAGGCCCAGACAAGGCATGACCAGGAGCTCTTAGGGCAGCCACTGACTGGAGGCAGACTTTCTACTGGTGCTGGCTTCATCACAGCACGTACAGAACCTGCAGACTCTGGTTAGTTCTTCAATTCTGCCTCATCCAAATCCTCTAGTCCAACTCCACAGGGCCTAGGATCATTGGCCCAAGGCTAAATCAGGCCCAGTAGGGGCCAAGACCAATTGGTCAAAATCCTCCAAAGAGCCTTCCAGCACAAAGGCAGTATATGGAGGCAGGGAGGACACAGCGGCTGTATATCCAGTAAATACAAAGTAGTCTCAAGAGGCAAGCTCTGGGGAACCCCAACAGTGGGGAAGGCCTTCCTCCTAAGTGCCCAGGCACCAAGATATCTCCATGCCTATGCTGTCTCCTGAGTGTCCTGTGCAAACAACTAAAACAGCTTCTAGCCCTAATAACTTCCTCTACTCCTTGCTTGGATTTATTCAAGACAACATGACCATCTTGCAAGCAACTTCTCCAAATGAAGACTTTCCTTTCGCATCCCAAGGACCTGCCCTGTATAGCACCCATATGAGGATTCAGTGTCCTAAGGTGGTCCTGCTCCAGATCGCCCTCCCTGGTTGACTGGCATGCTCCTCTGCCCATTGAGGAAGACACCTGCTCCCTTCCCAGTGCATCCTTTCCACTGGGAGGAAGCCTCAGTTCTAGCTGGAAGGGATGCTTCTCATCCTCGTCCTCACCAACTACCTGAAGACGATATCATTGAAGACTATTCCTACCCTAAAGTTTTGCAGAAAATCACCCTCAGCAACTTCCAGAGCCTGGCTAATAAATGTGACTTCCAGTCCATCCTCAGAGCTTGCAGCGCTTCCAAGTCTATCGGATCTTGCAAGATGTCCAGGCTTCCATCTGGACCTTGGCATCTGTACTTGCTACCTCCCAGCAGCTTGACTGTAAATACAAAGTTCTAGCTTCCCTCGAGTTTGACCACCTTTAGTTGCCCCACCAATTTGTGGTGTCTGAAGCAGTCCTGAAGAAAGCCAAACCTCCAAAATGTAGGCGCGCACACCGCCTGACAAGGATCAGGGAATGGTGGATGCTGTCAGTAAAAAAAAAATCACACCAAAGTGACCTCTTAGCCATGAGGAGTTTGGCACAGCAATTCTAGATCCTTCACTACCAATGCAATCTCCTCCTACAGCTGGATAATCCATATGTCTTATCAGCAGAGGAGCAAAACCAGCTGTGAGTCAACCTCCATTAATCCATGTGTTATGTGATCTGAGCTACTTACAATGCCTATAATTCGGTAGCTCACTCTGCAGCCATGGTCAAATTTGCCAGACATACCACTTGGCTAAGAGTATCAGGGTTTTGAGAGGATTTGCACTAGCCCTTAGTAGATACGCCCTGCCAAGGTACAACCTATTCAGCTTCAAGGTACAGGAGGCTGTTTCTGAAGGGAGCTCTCTGCACAGCCTGCAGAATCTGTATCATAGTCTCAATTGTCTTAGCTTCCCCAATTCAACAGGGCATATCATTACCAATACAACCAGCAATTCTGCCTGTGCTGTAGATACCTACCATGTATCAGACCCCCAGTGCAGCACCTCTCTGGACCACCCTATATGTAACGCTCACAACCACAGGAATGGTAGCAAAAATCCGCTGCACTTGCTGCTGCCACCAGACTGACTTCCATTTTGTGACTACCTGCCAGTAAGCGGTAGAATCGGACAATCATCAAAGGGCGATTGGCCCTTTAAAGCGGTGCGTTCCAGCGAGAGCCTCTCAGACACACCGCCAACGATCATCAAAGGGCGATCGGCCTTGAAAGCAGCGCGCTCCAGTGGGCGCGCCCGCACCTGAGGGCCTCACCTGAGGGCCCTTTGGCGTGACCCTTAGGCGTGGGCCCGGGGGCGCTCTGGCGTGATCTACCCTGCTCCTCCAAATTACCATTGCTCCCTGGAACTGAGTAAGCACGATCGCTCCTCCACCGATTGTCTGCTTAGAACTGTTATCCATTGCCTGCATAGAACTACTACTCATTGCCTGCATAGAACTGTTATCCATTGCCTGCATAGAACTTATTCATTGCCTGCATAGAACTACTACCCACTGTCTGCATAGCACCACTTCCCTCTGCTTGCTTAGCATTGCTCCCATTGCCTACATCGTACTGCCACCCATCGCTGCATAGAACCGTTATCCATTGCTTATTCATTGCAGTTCACTGCTACCCATTGTTTGCACACTGTTGCCACCCATTGTTTGCACACTACTGCCACCCACTGTTACTTAGAACTGCCACCCATTGTCTGCTCACTGTTGCCACCCTTTGTTGCCACAAAAGTCCAATTACTCCAATAGTATGCAAATATTTCCCAAACAAATCTCAACGGTTCCTATCTTGTTTGGATTTTTATAACCGGGTCTCAGACTAATGGGGAACTACAGTGATAACATAACCACTCATTGCTCCTTGTTCGCATCAATGACCCGTCTTTATGTTTTCAGTTCACTAGATTTAAAGTTTCATTCCAAGTGAACAATGGAACAGTATAAAAGTCAGGCTTATCTTTATATTGATGTCCCAACGCCAGACTCAGCGCCGCTACGTTTCACGAATGCTTCGTTTCTTCAGGGGCTTACAAGCCGACTTCAAATGTTACCAATAATTTCTTTGCCACCCATTGTTGCCTAGAACAGCTACCCATTGTTTGCATAGTATTGCTACCCACTGTTGCATTGAACTGTTATCCATTGCTTATCCATTGTTGCTTAATACTGCTACCCATTGTTGCTTACTGTTGCCACCCATTGTCGCATAATACTGCCACCCATTGTTGTATAGTACTGTTATCCACTGCCTATCTTCTGCTTGTTACCCATTGCTTGCATTGAACTGCTACCCACTGCCTGCTTCTGCCTATCAATTGCTACCCGCTGTTTCCCTAGATCTTGCTGCCCATTGCTTGCTCAGACCTTGATGCCCACCACCATGGCCCCACATCTCATTGTCCTCCCCTTCATTATCCTCCCCAACTGCCTCCCCTCCTATCAACACCCTCCCTCCTCTTCCCCCCACCTTCCTCACTTTTCCTTTCATGCTGCCCCCTAGCCTAGCACCTACCCTTGAGCTTCCTCACACCATTTCCCGCATTCAACCAGCCCCCCTCTCTACCTTTCTCACTTCTCCCTCCATTCTGCCCCCTTGCCTTGCACCTGCTCTTGAGCTTCTTCACACCATCCCCCGTATTCAACCAGCCCCCCTCTCTTTAAGGCAACCCCACCCTCGCTTCCGCCATACTATCTCCACTATACCTCGCTCTCTAATACTATTCCTCCTCTCATCTGGTAATATCAATCCCAACCCTGCCCCCCCCCCCTAATTTCCTTCTCACACTAAAAAATAATGTTGTTCACATACCCCATCTAATCTCATCCACATCCCGCTCCTCCCTTCTTTTGCCCTCCCTCATTCCGCCCTCCCTCATTCCGCCATCCCACAATCACTTATCCATAGACATCAACTCCAACCCTACCCCCAAAAACAATCCCTCACATAACCTACCCGATACCGTCAACTTACCCCTCATTTCCCCTCCCTCATGTCCCTCTTGGAGAGCACACTCACCCAGACACACCCACCCACATCCTGCTCCCTCTAAATCTCAGCATTACCCTAGAAATAGACCCCCACGCTACTCTGATAGGGAAATCTACACGTAACTTATCCAGCCTTATCCATATCCCTCTCCTCCTCCCCCCCCCCCCCTCCACTCTCCCATTTTCATGTGCCCTATGGAACGCATCCTCAGTCATAAAAAAAAACTCTTTTATTCTTGACCTTTTCATCTCCATTGCCCTACACCTTCTTGCCTTGACCAAGACCTGGCTCCCCCTAGACGACACCGTATCCATTGCCTCTCTCTGCTATGGTGGCTACCATTTCTCCCAAGCACCTCGATCTACTGGTCGCGGTGGTGGCGTTGGCCTCCTACTCTCTCCCTCCTGCCAATTCCAACCCCTCCTACCACCCCAATCACACTCCCCCTCCTCCTTCGAAGTCCACTCCATTCGCCTCCTCTCACCACCGCCCCTCCGAATAGCTGTTATTTATCGCCCACCGGACAAATCCATATCTACCTTCCTCACCGACCTCCACTCCTGATTTTCTGCCTTTATGGATCCCTCCTCCCCACTCTTATTCTTGGCAATTACAACATTCACATTGACAACCCCTCCGACCCCCATGCCTCAAACGTTCCTCGCTCGTACCTCCTCGTTCAACCTCCAACTTTGCTCCACTGCCCCGACACATCTACACGGCCACTGCCTTGACCTAATACTCTTCTTCAACTCCTCTCCTTCAAACTTCGCAAATTAATCTGTCCCTCATCTTACCATCACCTCTTAACATTTACTCTTCAACTTCCGCCGTCCCAACCTCGTCCTGTCTCCTCCGACCTATTTAGAAACCTTCATAATATTGATCCCCTGACTCTCTCCTCCACCATCTCTCTATCTCTTTCCGCCATCTTATCCTCCAACTCTGTCGACGAGGCATTATCTTCATACAATGCTGCATTATCCTTAGCCCTTGACACTCTTGCCCCTCCCACCCCACGTCTTGTCAAACGATCTACTCCCCAACCCTGGCTTTCACCCACAATCCGTTACCTATGCATCTGTGCCCGTTCTGCTGAACGAGCCTGGTCCAAATCCCACTCCCCAGAAGACCTTCTACACTTCAAATTCATGCTTGGCTCCTTCCTGTCAGCCTTAGCACTTGCCAAACAAGATTACTACATCCATCTGACCAACTCCCTTGCCTCTGATCCTCGCCGTCTCTTTAATACCCTCAACTCTTTCCTCAAGATCCCCCGATCCCGCCCTCCCTTTCTGCCCAAACCCTAGCCGACTACTTCCACAACAAAATCCACAAGATTACCCTCCAATTCCCTACCCCCCCATCTACCTCCCCTCCTCCCCAATTCTCCCCCAACACACTCCCTCTGCCACCCTCTCTTCCTTCCCTCCGATCTCTGAGGAAGAAACTGCACTCTTTCTGTCCTCCTCCAAACCCACTACCTGTTCATCAGACCCTATCCCCACCCATCTCCTACGTTCCATCCCCCTCACCATTGCCCCCTCTATCACTCATATCCTCAACCTCTCACTCTCCACTGCAACCTGTCCCTGGTGACTTCAAACATGCTGTTGTCACACTCCTCCTCAAGAAACCCTCACTTGCTCCCACATGCCCCTCTAACTATCGACCCATCTCCCTCCTTCCCTTCATATCCAAACTATTAGAACGTGCAGTCCACCGTCGCTGCCTCGACTTCCTCACCTCCCAGGCCCTCCTCGACCCACTTAATCTGGCTTCCGTCCCTTACACTCCACTGAAACGACACTCACAAAAGTCACAAACAACCTGTTCCTGGCTAAATCCAAGGGCCTCTATTCTATCCTCATCCTTCTTGATCTTTCTGCTGCCTTTGACACTGTTAACCACGACCTTCTCCTCATCACCCTCTCCTCGCTTAGCTTCAAGGACTCCGTACTATCCTGGTTCTTCTCCTACCTCTCCCATTGTTCATTCAGTGTATGCTCTGGTGGCTCCTCCTCCCCTACCCCGCTCCATGTAGGTGTACCCCAGGGTTCTGTCTTGGGCCCCCTCCTCTTTTCTCTCTATACCCAAGGCCTTGGCGCGCTTATCTCCTCCCATGGCTTTCAGTACCATCTCTATGCCGATGACTCCCAAATCTACCTCTCTACACCTACTATTTCTCCGGCAACCCAGTCCAAGATCTCTGCCTGTCTTTCGGACATCACTGCCTGGATGTCCCATCAACGATTGAAATTGAACATGGCCAAGACTGAACTCCTTGTCTTTCCACCTAACTCCTCCCCCCCACTTCTCCCTCTCTCAATCCATGTCGATGGATCTACTATCCTTCCTGTTCCCTCTGCCCGCAATCTAGGGGTTATCTTTGACACCTCTCTCTCCTTCTCCGCTCATATCCAACTTGTAGCTAAGACCTGCCGCTTCTTTCTCTACAACATCAGCCAAATTCCCCTCCTTCCTTTCTGAACACACTACCAAAACGCTTATCCACGCCTAAATCTCCTCTCGCCTTGATTACTGTAACCTACTCCTCACTGGTCTTCCCGTGAGCCACCTCCTTCCCCCTTCAATCTATACAAAATCATGCTGCTCGACTAATCTTCTGCCAGCCTTGCCATGCCCATACTACTCCTCTTCTCAAGTCGCTTCACTAGCTCCCTGTCCAGTTCCGCATCCAATTCAATCTTCTGCTGACCTATAAATGCATTCACTCTATGGCCCCTCAATACCTCTTATCCCTTATCTCGCCCTACATCCCCTCTTGAAATTTGCGCTCCGCTAACAAATCACTTCTATCAATGCCTTTCACCCGCACCGCGAACTTCCGACTGCGCTCCTTTCACCTTGCTGCACCTTATGCCTGGAACAGCCTTCCTGCATCTGTGCACCAGGCATCCTCCCTGGCCCTCTTCAAATCCAGGTTGAAGACGCACCTTTTCACCGTTGCATTCAGATCCTGACTCCTTCCTCATCTTACCCTACTCCCCGTCAACGTTTACGACCAAACTACAGACCAAACTGCACCACACCGTACCCTGCGTACAACTGATTAATGCTTTGTACTGTCTTAACTAATGTACTGTTCTAACTAGATTGTAAGCTCCGAAGAGCATGACTGACGGGCAGGGACTTTCTCTTGTATGTTGGCTACCTTTTATAGGTTAGCTGTGCAGCATTGCGTGCATGGCGCTTTGTAAGTGCTGAATAGTAGTAGTAGTAGACACTTCAAAGAGGCTTGGAAATCCACTACCACGGATCTCTGGGTTCTCAACATCGTCGGAGACACCATGGATCCCTCCCAGTTACTCATTAGCTAAGGCTACTTCATGGTCATCCACCAGCTAGCAGCAAACTAGTTCTGCCTCTTCATCTGCCCATTTTAAATGGAGGAAATCACCGACCTTCTATGCAGCAAGGCCATTGAGCCAGTTTCTGCATTGCCAGTGTGAGCAAAACATTGAGATATTCAGGTTTATAATCATTTGAAAGCCAAAAAAAAAAAAAACCAGCCTAGTTTGAACTATGCCCATTGTTTTACAGGAAGCCAGTGTAACTGTTCTAAATATGAGTCAATTAGGCAAGCATAACAGTTAAGCAGGGAATGAAACCCAGGTTCCTCTTGAAAGGCTTTTGGGCCCTTTTAGTAAAGTGCGGTAGAAATTTGCAGTTGCCATATATTAATTGCATAAATTAACACATAATAACTGTAAAGGCTCTATAGTAATTGTTGGGGTCATGCTCAGAACCTTCCCATACAGTTAACTGCAGAGGCACAGTATACATGCTGCATGTATTGCAGATAATGTGGATTGACCTAATGCCATCTATTTAGATGGGATTAAGTGAGGTGTGTTATCTGCTGCGGTAAATTGCCATGCATTAACTGCAATATACAGTGCCCATTAATTCACACCAAGTGGCACACTGTCATATCAACTGTTAGCATGTGCTAATTCTCACGTTAACTGCTTAATGCACTTTAGTAAAAGGGACCATGCAATGCAATGCAGTGAGTCAATGCAGTGTGGCAGTGTGACCGGAAGTAGATTGACAGGCCTTTCTTCCAAAGCAATGGCATATCAACTTAATTCAGTAATTATATAATCATTTTATAGGGCTGAGCAGGCAGATAGTTTTGATTTGGTTTCATTAGTATACTCTATTATGTGATTCATAATAGTGCACACTTTAGAAAATAACATACACTATTATGAATCAAAATGAGAACGCACATCCCTGTTAATTCATGCACTGTTTTAAAAGAGGCACATGGAATTGGTCTGGTGCTTCCATGACAGTGCCTTGTCTTGCCATGCAGAGGGATCAGTGTTTGATTCCCTATCAGTTCTTATGCTGCTGAATTGATTGCAGAGTCTGTGTTATCTCCAGGAACAAGCAGGAATGTAGTCTTCACATATGGGGTGACATCGGGTACCGACGGAGCCCGCGCAGGAAGCTCCCCAGCTACCAATAGGAAAGCCTTTGGAAGCAGTCCACTGTGCCTGCGCTGCTGTTTCTCGCTCTTCTAACTGACTCTCCTCAGTTGTCTTTTTTCCGTGGAGCCGACAGGATCACTCCTGTAACCACTGAAGAACTGCTGCCTTCACCCATATCACCGATATTCCTTATTCTTATAATTTTTCTGTTTCTAATCTTCTACTTCTTCTTGATAAAATATTTTTAAAAAAAACTTTCCCTCAGGACTTTTTCTCTTCCCCTGAGGCCCTCACTCCATTCTCAGGCCTGCCCTCCAAGGCAACATGGAAAAACCCGCCAGTGAGTTTAAAAAATGTATGAAGTGCTCTGCACAATTTTGTTTATTGACAAGCATGACTGATGCCTCTGCCCCTAATCATGTTCCCACTGAGTGCGCACTCTGCAAGCAGATGACAAAACGAGGCCTAGGGAATCGAGCCAAAAAGTTCAAAAAGCTCTTTCCCAGCAAATATCCTCTCCTTGGCCTTGACCTCCTCAAGGACGACTTCTGGCCCCAAGCATTCGAAAGACTCCAGACATGGTGAGAAAAAAGCCTCTCCTTTGCGCACATCCAAGAAGAAGTTGCTGTCCTGGGAGCCCTCGGGGACTCGGAAGGACCAAGGCAAGAAAACGAAGGACCGCTCTGGTAGGCCAAAGACATTGAGGGAGCAGTCGAGGGAGAGGTCCCGGGAACATTCCCGCGCTCACCAGGAATCATCCCGGACCTCATCCAATTCCAGTAAATAGGTCAAGGCATCCCCGGCAGGAGGACTTCCCCTCCAAATCCTCAGTGTAGAGTTGAGAGGTACCCGGAGCGCCCACCTCCGCAGAGCCTTCGATACCATGCCCAGGTCCGGTGGCAGCTGACCCCGCTCCATCTGATGACCAGGCACCGGAGACGACATTGAATCAGCACATGCTGACTATGGAACGCACCCTAGCAGCCCTATTAGCAGCCTCAGTGCACCTAACACCATCAGCCCCGCTGTCACTACAGACCACATCTGCACCGACATTAGGAACGCAAGCCAGCTCGGAGCCGATGTTGATGCCACCATCGATCCCGGTGTCAATTCCACCTGTGATGCCGTTATCTTCCCCGATGTCGGTACCATCACCGATGCCCGGACCTTCCTCGATACTGATACCTTCGCAGATGCCTGGGCCTTCATGGATGCCGATGCCTGCACCGCTGCCTCCAACGGATCCATCCTCTTCCATGTCCTCTGACTCCAACCACAGATCCCTGGATTCTGGCGACCTCAGAGATGTCATCGCAGATTCTCCAGGACCAAGCAGGAAGTCAGTCCTCACATATGGGTGACGTCGGCGCCGACGGAGCCCTCGCGGAGCAATTTTCCCCAGCTTTCAAAGAAAGCCTTTGGGAATTGCAGCGCGCATGCGCGGTCCTCTTCCCGCCCAAGGGTGCCATCTTGCTCAGTCTTCTTTTTTCCGCGGAGCCCTACAGACGTTGTTTGTAATTCCCCGCTAGAAAAGTTGATTTTATTTGTCTTTTTCTCTAATTCGACGCCGGTCCTTTTCCTGCCCGGACCCGCGACGCCGTTCTTTATTTTTCGGTTTTTTGTCCTTCGTGACAGATTTCGCGCCTTTTTTTCTTTTTCACTGGCAGCCCTGTCTTTTGACCTCGCAGGGGCCCTTTTTCCCCCGATGGCTGCCAGCGGGTTTAAGAAGTGTGATCGGTGTAAGAAGCTCATGTATCTTACCGACACACACGACTACTGCCTCCGCTGCCTCAGACCCGATCATGACCTGATGATCTGTGGTCCGTGTGGCAAAATATCCTCAAAAGCGTTGAGGAGTCGGCAGCATCAGCGGGAACGTATCTTCTCTGACTCCGGCCGGGCACGGACCTTGTCAGAGGCTTCGACGTCTCGGGACACAGGTCCTGAGCATCGTCGAAGTTCCTCTGAACGGGGGTCTCCTACCCGGGAACATCATCAGAAGAAGAAACCCGCGAGGGCGGGGTCGGTGGACGCTCCTGGTTCCTCGAGGGCCAGGTCGCATAGCCCCGATTCCCATCCCGGGTCCTCGGAGTTGGAGAGGCCTTCCAAACATCCTCGTCTCGAGATGGACTCGCCCGCTCACGTGAGTACTGTTGTCCTCGTGGGCCCGACGCCGTCGGGGCCCGAGTCGGGGGCTTCTGGGTCTCCTGAGCTCGGACTCAGGTTGACGGCCTTGGAGAGCAGTTTCGCTGCCTTCATGGACCAGCAGCGGGCATTGATCGCTGGCCTTGCCGGTGCTTCTACCCTGACCACCGGGACATCGACATCCAAGTCGACCCCGGAGACCGAGCCGATCCTCGAGTCCATGAGGGCTCGAGTCGATCCTCGGTCGCGGTCTCCTTCGGACTCCCGTTCGGGACCGAGGTCGTTGACGCCGACTCCCTCGGCGTCGGGGCGGACGGCATCGATGCCCGCCCGACCGGAGCCGCTCGACGACGACTCCGAGGAGTCAGCCTGGGAATCCGAGGACGAAGAGTCACCTGGTTCTTTTCGGACTCGGTGTGTCCCATCGGACTCCCCCAGTCAGAACCTCGGAGACAGTCCCCCCCGGAGGATACCCGGTTCTCGGACTTCATGCGGGATATGGCCAAGGCCTTGGCCTTCCCCGCGAATCCCGAGGAGGAGCCTCGAGTCGAAGAGCTCGATGCCCTCAAATATGACTCTCCCCCAAAGGAGGCCTTTATTGTACCGGTTCCTCCGATGCTGGAA
The DNA here is from genome assembly GCA_033557465.1 of Ichthyophis bannanicus. NCBI lineage: Eukaryota > Metazoa > Chordata > Amphibia > Gymnophiona > Ichthyophiidae > Ichthyophis > Ichthyophis bannanicus. The sequence continues at coordinate 58,841,212 of CM066042.1, read as the reverse complement.
CGACTTCTCTTCCGTATGTGGGAGAGCCCGGCGGCGTCGCCAGTGTTAAGCAAGCGGGTCGATTCCATTTATCGAGTCTGCAATAGCCCCGGGTTCCAAAAGGCACAACTACCGCACCATTCCATGGTGGTGGAATCGGCCATGCATAGACTTAAGAGTCAGAAAATGCACTCCTCGGTGCCTCCCGGTCGGGAGGCTCGAAGCCTGGATGCCCTCGGTAGGAAGTGTTTCCAGGGCTCTATGCTTGCTTGTCGAGTCCAGACCTACCAGCTCTACATGGGCATGTATCTCCGAGACCTGGCTAAAGAAATAGCCGGGTTCTCTGCTGGTCTCTCCGAAGAACCTTTGCAGAGGTTCCAAGCCTTGTCAACTGGTATTCGGGAGTGCTCAAAGTTTATCTCTTGAGCAGCCTACGATGGCTTTGAAGCATCGGCTCGAGTAGCCGCAGCCGGCATCGGTGGCCGCCGACAGGCTTGGCTTCAGTCATCCGACCTCGAGCCATGGGTGCAGGACAAGTTGGTCGATGTCCCCTGCAGAGGTGAAAACCTCTTTGGCAAGCCCATGGATGAGAAGGCTGCACAGATCGAGACCGAGACTCTCACCAGGACTCGTCTCTCCAGGAAGACCTCTGCCCCTTCTCAGAAGAAGAAGGGCTCGGGGAAAAAGCCCACTACCCTCATTATCAGGCCTCGTCAGCTCCCCAACAGGGTAAGCAAGCCAAGGGACGGGGTAATGGGTCCCGTAGGCAGCAAGCCCCCAAGCCTGCACCACCGGCCCCTGCTCAGCAGGGTGGGGGGTTTTGACTTCATCAGCATAGCCTCTCCCCCTCAGCTGGTTTCTCCCAGCACAGGAGGCCGGCTGGTCCACTTTGCCCACAGGTGGTCCCACATCACTACAGATACCTGGGTGCTTCACATAGTCCAAGAGGGCTATCTTCTGCACTTCCACCAGGTACCTCCCTCCTACTTTCCAGGGGAGCCTCTCAGACTCCCTCTGCACAGGGACTTACTCCTTCAGGAGTTAGCAAGTCGTCTTCAGGAACAGGCTGTGGAACCGGTGCCCCACCACCTGAGAGGTCAAGGTTTTTACTCCAGGTACTTTCTGATACCAAAAAGAACAGGAGGCCTCAGACCCATCCTGGACTTGCGGAACCTCAACAAGTTCCTCGCAAAGGAAAAGTTCAAGATGCTTACTCCTGGAATCCTGCTGCCCTACCTCCAGCAGGGAGACTGGCTATGCTCCTTAGATCTAAAGGATGCCTACCCTCACATCCTCATCCACCCCAGCCACAGACAATATCTCAGGTTTGTTGTGGGGGGCAATCATTACCAGTACAGAGTACTACCCTTTGGCCTATCTTCCGCACCAAGGGTGTTCACCAAATGTCTAGCAGTGGTGGCGGCTTATCTAAGACTTCAAGGCCTCTTTGTTTTTCCATACCTGGACGACTGGCTCATCAGAGCACAGTCTTCCCAAGAGGCCATTCACGCCACGCACCGCACTGTGGCTCTGCTCCAGTACTTGGGCTTTGTCATAAACTTCGCAAAGTCCACTTTGCTCCCCTCTCAGGATCTCGAGTTCATCGGCGCAAGATTGAACACGCTTCAGGCGCGAGCTTTTCTGCCTCTCGACAGGGCAAACAGGCTCATGGATCTTGCCAGCCACTTTCGCAGCAATTCCCTGGTCTCTGCCAGGCAATTTCTGCGACTGCTCGGCCATATGGCTTCCACAGTCCATGTGACCCCCAATGCCCGCCTGAACATGCGGCCTGCTCAATGGTGCCTTCGCACACAATGGCATCAGGCCACTGGGAGCCTAGCGGACTCCGTACAGATCTCCGACCCGCTGGTCTCTTCTCTGCAATGGTGGCTTCATCTGCCAAACCTAGTGCTAGGAATGGCTTTTCAGCCTCCTCCGCCTTCTCAGGTCCTGACGACCGATGCTTCTCTCCTGGGTTGGGGAGCACATTGCCAAGGAAAATGTACTCAAGGCCTCTGGACTCCTTGGGAGTCTGCTCAGCAGATAAACTTCCTGGAGCTCAGAGCCATCCGCCTAGCTCTCAGAGCCTTCTCCCACCTCACTTCTCACCAGTCTGTGCTGGTCCAGACGGACAATCAAGTTGCAATGTTCTACGTGAACAAACCAGGCGGAACAGGCTCCTTCCTACTCTGTCAGGAGGCACAAAAACTATGCTCTTGGGCCGTCCACCACGGCATCCTCCTCAACGCTGTCTATCTCCCAGGTCAGGAAAATTACCTGGCAGACAAGCTAAGCAGGATCCTCCAACCACACGAGTGGAGATTGGATCCATTGGTGGTTCAGCGGATCTTTCTCAAGTGGGGCCTCCCCACCATGGATCTGTTTGCCAGTCCTCTGAACCGGCAACTTCCCAGATTCTGCTCTCGACAACCGCATCCTCTCAGAGTAGCGGCGGATGCTTTTCTGATTCCATGGTCCACAGGCCTCTTGTATGCCTTTCCTCCCATGCCGCTGGTGTCTCGGACACTCTTCAAAGTTCTCAGAGACAAGGCCTTGATGATCCTAGTGGCTCCCCGGTGGCCGAGACAACCTTGGTTCCCGCTTCTGATGCAGCTGGCGGTGGACACTCCTCTTCCTCTGGGGTTTCAGCCCGACCTCCTGTCACAGGATCAGGGGACTCTCCTGCACCCCAACCTCCGGTCCCTTCATCTGATGGCCTGGCTGCTGAGAGGGTAGTCCTTGCTCCCCTCCTGCTGCCTCCAGATGTGGAGGAAGTCGTCTTGGCCTCCAGGCGACCCTCCACCCGGACGTCCTACGCTCTTAAGTGGCGACGGTTCTCCGTCTGGTGTGCTCAGCAGTCTCAAGATCCCTTCTCCTGTTCGGTATCAGTTGTCTTGCAGTACTTGCTTTGCCTCTCCGATCTTGGACTTAAGTCCAACTCGGTCAGGGTCCACCTCAGTGCTCTTTCTGCACATCACATGCCGGTGGATGGCAGACCTCTTTCCAGCCATCCTCTTGTGGCTCGTTTTCTCAGAGGCCTCCTTCTCCTTAAACCACCTTTGCGCCCACCAGCCCCTGACTGGGATCTGAATGTGGTTTTGCAGCGGATTACCTGTCCGCCTTTTGAACCTATGGCTACCTGTCATCTTCGTTTTCTTTCTTGGAAAACCTTATTCTTGGTAGCCCTCGCTTCTGCTAGACGCGTTAGTGAGCTGCAGGCCCTAGTATCTGATCCTCCTTACACTAGGTTCTACAAGAATAGGGTAGTCCTACGGACTCACCCTAAGTTTCTTCCTAAAGTGGTTTCCCCTTTTCACATCAACCAGGAGGTGGTACGTCCGACCTTCTTTCCCAGGCCACACTCCAGCCGAGCTGAAATGGTCCTGCATACCCTGGAATGTAGGAGGGCGTTAACCTTCTACCTGGACCGTACGCGGGAGCACCGAAGGGCTGTTCAGCTCTTCGTGTCTTATGACCCCAATAAGTTGGGGCTCCCTGTCTCCAAGCGTACTCTGTCCATCTGGATTGCTGACTATCGCTTGGGCTTATGGGGCAGCCGGCCTCTCGTTGGAAAGTCGAGTCACGGCTCATCGTGTTAGGGCGAAGGCTACGTCAGTGGCTTACCTCCGCTCTGTTCCATTGGCAGACATCTACCGGGCCGCTACTTGGTCTTCAAGCCAGACTTTTGCAGCCCATTACTGCCTGGAGAGGGAGTCCCGCAGGGACAGTGCTTTCGGACAGGCAGTCCTCCGTAATCTCTTTGAGGTATAGGCAACTCCTGCCCTCCGTCCCGGATGTTGGGCTACTGGTTGGGGGCGTACTCAGAGAAGATTCCTTCCTTCTGTGCTACTGAGCTTGAGGGAGCTCCTTTTTTGTGCTTGGGATCTCCGGTAGCCTTAAGCTTGGGAGTCCCATATGTGAGGACTGACTTCCTGCTTGGTCCTGGAGAAAGAGTAGTTACTCACCTGTAACAGGTGTTCTCCAGGAGCAGCAGGAATCAGTCCTCACAACCCTCCCTCCTCCCCTTGGAGTTGCAGTTCTATGCTTTCGTTTTTTTGCTAATTTTTTGCTGTCTTTTAGCTATGTCATCAGACTGAGCAAGATGGCACCCTTGGGCGGGAAGAGGACCGCGCATGCGCACTGCAATTCCCAAAGGCTTTCTTTGAAAGCTGGGGAAAATTGCTCCGCGAGGGCTCCGTCGGCGCCGACGTCACCCATATGTGAGGACTGATTCCTGCTGCTCCTGGAGAACACCCGTTACAGGTGAGTAACTACTCTATCCTTACCGCCACAGGCCAGTACCAGAAGAAAATCCCCGCCAGAAGATATGTCTTTCCAAGATTTTATCAAATAAGTGGCAGCAGGTCTTTCCATTCCTTCGGCCTCAGAACCAGAGCCCAGGGCAGAAGAACTTGAGATTACAATATCCCACTGCACCGAAAGAAGCAACCATCTTACTGGTGCACTGCTTTCTGCACAATCTGATGCTTAGAATGTGGGAAACATAGTTATCCATAACTTCCAAAAGTCAACGCCTCGATACCATGTACAGAGTCCCTGAATGCCCTGGCTTCCAGAAACTGCTACTTCCGCACCACTCCATTGTGGTGGAATTGGCGATGCATCAGATAAAAAGTGCCAAGAATTGTGCCTCGGTTCCTCCGTGCCATGAATCAAGAACAATGTTCCCTCTAATTTTCTGTAGGCTGTGTGCGCATAAAATATCAGTTGTGCAGCTTTTGAAGGAAGGTTAAATTTTTGTGCGCCACATAACGACACTTGGAGTTATATACTTTAAAATTTGACTAAATGTCAGAATACAGTATGTACACCACATTGATTGCAGTAGAAAATAGTGTGGAACTTGTGAAAACCATAAATACACAACAACTTAAATTTTAAGATGTCTGTGTTGTTTTCTATCAGAATCAGAACCGTAATTTTTGTGCGCTCTGTTGTAAAGTATGTGCGCTCGCTCGGCGAGGTGTGTGCGCGCGCACACGCACACAGCTTAGAGGGAACAGTGATCAAGAACCCTCGATTCCTTTGCGAGGCACACCTTCCAGGCCTCTATGCTCGCCAGCAGGATCAACTCATACATATTGTATATGGGGATGTTCCTTAAAGAATTGAACAAAGATTGGGAGGGCTTCCTGTGGTTCCTCCCTGAAGAGAGGCGCTCTGCCTTTCAGGCAGTCCTCACCCACAGTCAAAACGTCTCTAAGTTCATCAACAGAGCAGCTTTTGACGTCTTTGAATCCTCTAGTAGAGCCTGCTCCATAACCATAGGGGCAAGATGGTTGACTTGGCTCCAGGCATCAGACTTAGAACAGTGGGCACAGGACAAGTTGGCCAATATCCCCTGTACAGGTGAAAATCTCTTTGGAAAGAACTAGAGGGAAAAAGCAGGAGAACTTGAAACCGATGACACCACCCTCAAAAGGTTGTCAAGAAAAACTTTGGATCCCTCCAAGAAGACTGCTCAAACTAAAAAGGCCTTCTATCCAAAAAAGAGGAGATATTACCCAGCCTACTCCCAACCAGCCTACCCTCCACAACACAAACAGGGAGCTAAACAAGCCAAAAACCCACAGTTGATCAAGCATACATCTCAACCTCAACCAGCTGCCTCAGCACCATCTTTTTGACTCTTACAGGGGGAGCATGGCCAGTCCCATCCATACCATTCCAGGAAGGCTCTCAAAGTTCATCTCTCAATGGAGGACTGTAACTTCCAAAACAGACACTATCCATTGTCCACAAGGGGTACTGTCCCAACTTCAGAGAACTTCTGCCTCATCATTTCAGGGGACAAGCCCTTTCCAAAAACTATCTTGACCTTTTTACATCAGGAAGTTGCCTCACTCCACATTCAAGGAACCATCAAACCCATCCCCCTACAGGAATATCACAGGGGATTCTACTCTCCCTATTTCCTCATTCCAAAGAAATCAGGTCCGTCCTAGACCTCTGAGATCTCAACAAGTTCCTTATAAAAGAAAAATTCAAGATGATCTCATTGGGGATCCTTCTTCCTCACCTACAGCAAAACATCTGGCTTTGCTCCCTAGACCTCAAAGAGGCCTACACTCACATTCTAATCCACCCTTCTCACAGAGAGTATCTACGATTCATCTGCCAAGAGATACATTATCCATACAGGGTGCTCCCCTTCGGCCTCGCCTCAGCGCCAAGAGTCTTCACAAAGTGCATAGCTGTCGTGGCTCATCTTCGGATTAACCACGTCTACGTCTTCCCCTACTTAGACAATTGGCTCATAAAGGCAGACTCTCCTGGGGAGCTCTCCTCAGCACAACACAAAACCATAGACCTCCTACAGTCCCTAGGCTTTGTGATCAACTTTCCAAAATCACAGCTTGTCCCAACACAGACTGGAGTTCATAGCAACTGTCCTGGACACCATCCAATGCAAGGCCTTTCTCCCACAAGACCGTATGCAGAGACGATACGGCAGTGCCAATCAGCTCCGGCACGATCCTTCCTACAGCTGCTGGGCCACATGGCTTCCACGGTACACGTAGTTCCAAATGCCAGACTGTACATGTGCCAAACGCAATGGGCTCTGTTATCCCAGTGGACACAAGCCACCAAAGATCTGCATGCGTCCATCACCATGTCACCACCCATGGCGCAAACACTTGGATGGAGGACAACCCATGAAATTCTTCTCAAAGGATCACCATTCTGCACCCTTCCCCCCCTCCCCCCCCCAACCTCAGCATACCCTAACAACGGATGCGTCCAAACTCGGCTGGGGAGCTCACTTGGACGCGCTCTCCACGCAAGGCCACTGGACTACCCATGAATCCACACAACAGATAAACCTCTTGGAACTTCGGGCTGTGTCGAGTGCTCTCCAAGTCTTCAAGCATTTTCTAGCCAACAGTTCTGTCCTCAAGAACAGACAATCAAGTGGCCATGTTTTATATCAACAAGCAAGGGGATACGGGCTCTCTTACCCTCTGCATGGAGGCGTGCCAAATCTGGGAACACCTGGGGAACTCAGCGCAATGCCAAACTTCCCCATTTTTGCTCGAAGCTGCCATCAAATCTCAGTCTGCCAATGACGTCTTCATAATTCCTTGGCATCGGGGGCTTCTCTATGCGTTTTCACCAATGCCCCTGATCCTGAAAACACTTCTCAAACTCCTAGAGGACAAGGGTTACATGATCCTCATAGCCCCTTTCTGGGCCCGCCAACCATGCTTTCCCCTCTTCAACTCTCACAAACCCAACCAATCCCTCTGGGATCCAGACCGGGTCTCCTCTCTCAGAACGATGGAACACTTCTCCATCCCAATCTCCAATCCTTTCACCTAACAGCATGGCTCCTGAAAACCTAGCATTGCGTCTCCTTCCTCTCTCCCTGGAGGTCAAAGATATTCTCCTGTGTTCCAGAAAACCTTCTACGAGACAGGCTTATTCACTAAAGTGGCGCAGATACGATGCATAGTGTAAATGCGTACAATCCTTTTCAGATGTCTATTGCAACTCCTCTGGCACCTCTCTTCTCAAGGCCTCAAATCATCCTCAATAAGAGTCCACCTAAGTGCAATCTCAAATTTCCATGACCCGGTGAATGGTAAACCCATCTCCTCCGACCCCTTAAATGCACAGTTCGTGAGTTGACTCCTTCTTACCAAACTGTCTATCCACCCACCCCCAGTGGCATGGGATCTCAATGTTGTTTTAGCTCAACTGCTCAAACCACCATTCGAATCGTTAGACACGGCTCAACTTTGCTACGTTTCTTGGAAAGTACTCTACCTCATAGCCCTAACTTCAGACAGACGCGTTAGTGAGCTACAAGCTCTAGTGGCCCACGCCCCCTACACACGTTTCTAACACAACAAAATGATTCTATGAACACACCCCCATTTCCTCATGAAAGTGGTCTCCGTCTTCCACATCAATCAATCAGTCATCCTTCCAATATTTTTTCCCAGACTACACGCCTCCCAGGCATAAGCAACTCTGCATACTCTGGACTGCAAAAGAGCTCTGGCTTTCTACATACAAAGAACAGAAGCCATCAGGAAGTCCTCTCAACTTTTTGTATCCTTTGACCAAGCTCATTTGGAATTTCCAGTATCTAAACGCACCCTATCATTGTAGATAGCGGACTGCATATCTTTCTGCTACAATAACGCAGGATTATCCCTCACTGGACACGTCACTGCATACAACGTTGAGCAGTGTCCACCTTAATGGTGAACCTATGCTCAGTACTGATCACTGAAATCTTCCGAGCTGCTACATGGTCCTCCATACATACCTTCGCAGCCCACTACTGTTTGGACAAGGACTTCCATTGGGATGCGGCCTTTGGCATCTCTTAGGGACATAAGACAACTCCTACCCCTCGCCAAATTCAATCCAGATCTCCATGCCTGGGAAGTCGAGGTCAACGAACCTATCCAAGTTCCAACTCTCACAAGATCTGGGAGCTAGGGAATCCCATATGTGAGGACTACATTCCTGCTTGTTCCTGGAGATAGCATAGTTACTCACCTGTAACAGGTGATCTCCAGAAACAGCAGGAATTTAGTCCTCGCAACCCACTCACCTTCCCAAGGAGTTTAGGGTTCTCTCCTTCTTTCTACTCTCCTTTCTCTTCAGCTATACACTCAACTGAGGAGAATCAGTTAGAAGAGCAGGACGGCAGCAGCACAGGCGCAGTGGACTGCATCTAAAGGCTTTCCTATTGGCAGCTAGGGAGCCTCCCGCACGGACTCTGTCGGTACCCGAAGTCACCCCATATGTGAGGACTACATTCCTGCTGTTCCCGGAGATCATCTGCTACAGGTGAGTAACTACGCTTAAAGCTCTTGGTGAAGGGGGAGTCATTGTTATGCAGTAGTAACACATAATGGCCTGATTTGAGGCCTGTGAATGCAAAGTTTTGGAAGGTGACCTGTACATAGCCTGAGACTGAGAACTATTGCTAGGATGACTAGGTTAGGTGAATTGGGAAGGGATTTTAAATAGAGGGGAAAGAGATGCTCACTGGCTGATATAAGGATTTAGGCATATTTACAATCAAATAGAACTTGTATTCCAAGTTTGATACATATCTTTCAGCCTAGGAAATATTCTCTTATCTGTGCAGATAACGATGCAGCTTAATATGTTAAGATTTATTTGTACAGTGATTGGGGTAGTTATATGAAGGTTTTCTCCAGGACCAAGCAGGAAGTCAGTCCTCACTTATGGGTGTCATCAACGCCGATGAAGCCCCAGCGGAGCATTTCCCCAGCTTTCCATGAAAGCCTTTGGGAATGCTGGCACACAGGCACGGTTCTCTTCCCGCCTAAAGGTGCCATCTTACCTCAGTCTCTTTTTTTCCGTGAAGCCCATCGGACATGTTCCTGTTTTCCCGGTTAAAAGTAGATTTTTTTCTAGCGTTGTTTCGCTTCTTTTCTTCGGATTCGACGTCGGTTCCCCTCCCGCCGGGATCGGTACACCGGTATCGAACCCCCTTTTTCTCCAGGACCAAGCAGGAAGTCAGTCCTCACTTATGGGTGACGTCGGCGCCGACGGAGCCCTCGCGGAGCAATTTTCCCCAGCTTTCAAAGAAAGCCTTTGGGAATTGCAGCGCGCATGCGCGGTCGTCTTCCCGCCCGAGGGTGCCATCTTAGCCAGTCTTCTTTTTTCCGCGGAGCCCTGCAGACGTCCCCGTCTTGTCCCCGCGAAAAAGTTGATTTTCCTCTTTATTTTATACTTTTTTCTTTCGGTTCGACGCCGATCGTTTTCCCGCCCGGACTCGCGACGCCGGTCTCGAGTCCTCTAGCGCTTTTTAGGTTTTTCTGACTTAGTCAGCTTTCATTTTCGTTTTCCCTGGCAGCCCGGTCCTTTGACCTCGCAGGGGCCCTTTTTCCCCCGATGGCTGCCAGTGGCTTTAAGCGGTGTGGTCGGTGTGACCGAAATATGTCACTAACCGACACACACGACTTTTGCCTCCGCTGCTTGGGCCCCGATCATGAGGAACTGATCTGTGGGCCCTGCAGCAAACTGTCCTCGAAGGCGTTGAGAAGTCGGCGGCATCAGCGCGAGAGAATCTTCGCTGACCCCAGCCGTACCCGGACCTCGTCGGAGGCCTCCGTGTCAAAGGGCTCCAGCTCGGACCGTCGCCGGAGCTCCTCCGACCGGGGTTCTCCCTCCGGGGACCATCGTCGGAAGGAAAAACCCGCGAGGGCGGCGTCGGTGGACGCTCCTGGCTCCGCGAGGGCCAGGTCGCATAGCCCCGACAGCCGCCCCGGGTCCTTGGAGAAGGAACATCTCCCGAAGCGACCTCGCCTGGAGTCGGAGATGCCTGCCCGGGTAAGTCCTGTAGTCCTTCTGGACTCGCCTCCGCGACAGCCGACGTCGGGCCCGACGCCGTCGGGGCCCGAGTCGGGGGCTGCTGGGTCACCTGAGCTCGGACTCAGGTTGACGGCCTTGGAGAGCAGACTGTCTGCCTTCATGGACCAGCAGCGGGCACTGCTCGCTGGCCTCGCTGGCGCCGCTGCCCCGACCGCCGGGACGTCGACGTCCAAGTCGACCCCGGAGACCGAGCCGATCCTCGAGTCAATGAGAACTCGAGTCGATCCTCGGTCGAGGTCACCCTCGGCCTCCCGTTCGGGACCGAGGTCGCCGACGCCGACTCCCTCGACGTCGGGGCGGCTGGCGCCGCATCCTGCCCGGGCCGACCCCACCGAGTCCTCGTCGGAGTCGGTCTGGGAGTCTGAGGAGGAAGAGTCACCTGATTCTTTCCGGACTCGGTGTGTCCCATCGGACTCACCGGGGTCCGAGCCTCGGAAGCAGTCCCCCCCGGAGGATGCCCGGTTCTCGGACTTCGTTAGGGATATGGCCAAGGCTTTGGCCTTCCCTGCGGATCCCGAGGAGGAGCCTCGAGCCGAAGAGCTCGACGCCCTCCAGTATGACTCTCCCGCGAGGGAGCACTTTACTGTGCCGGTTCCTCCTATGCTGGAACGACTACTCTTCCGCATGTGGGAGAGTCCGGCCTCCTCGCCGGTCCTGAGCAAGCGGGTCGATTCTATCTATCTATCGGGTCCGCAAGAGCCCTGGCTTTCAGAAGGCACAGCTGCCACACACCATTCCATGGTAGTGGAATCGGCCATGCATCGTCTTAAGAGCCAGAAGATGCACTCCTCGGTGCCTCCTGGAAGGGAGGCCCGTAACCTGGATGGCCTTGGCAAGAAGTGCTTCCAGGGCTCTATGCTCGCATGTCGTGTCCAGACTTACCAGCTCTACATGGGCATGTATCTCCGGGATCTGGCTAAAGTGCTAGCCGGATTCTCCGCTGGTCTCTCCGAGGAGCCCTTGCGGAGGTTCCTAGCCTTGTCCACGGGCATTCGGGAATGCTCAAAGTTCATGTCCCGAGCAGCCTATGATGGCTTTGAGGCCTCGGCTAGAGTGGCCGCAGCCGGCATCGGTGCCCGCCGACAGGCTTGGCTTCAGTCGTCGGATCTTGAGCCCTGGGTACAGGACAAGTTGGTCGATGTCCCCTGCCGAGGCGAAAACCTCTTTGGCAAGCCCATGGCGGAAAAGGCTGCACAAATTGAGACTGAGACTCTCACCAGGACCAGGCTTTCTAGGAAGACCTCCGCCCCTTCCCAGAAAAAGAAGGGCTCGGGAAAAAAGTCCTTTTACCCGAGGAAGGCGGCTGCCTACAAACAGTACCCCCATTATCAGGCCCCTGCAGCTCCCCAACAGGGCCAGCAGGCCAAGGGACGGGGTAACGGGTCCCGTAGGCAGCAAGCCCCCAAGCCTGCACCACCAGCCCCTGCTCAGCAGGGTGGGGGTTTTTGACTCGCTCAGCATAGCCTCTCCCCCCCGCTGGTTCCTCCCAGCACCGGCGGCCGGCTGGTTCACTTCGGCCACAGGTGGTCCAGCATCACCGCAGATGCCTGGGTACTTCAGGTCGTGCGAGAAGGCTACCTTCTCCACTTCCATCAGGTCCCTCCCTCCTATTTTCCGGGAGAACCTTCGCGCCCCCCTCTGCACAGGGAGTTGCTCCTTCAGGAGTTAGCAGGTCTTCTGCAGGAACAGGCGGTGGAACCGGTGCCCCACCACCTGAGAGGTCAAGGCTTTTACTCAAGGTATTTTCTGATACCAAAGAGAACAGGGGGCCTCAGACCCATCCTGGACTTGCGCAACCTCAACAAGTTCCTTGTGCGGGAGAAGTTCAAAATGCTTACCCTTGGAATCCTTCTGCCCTACCTCCAGCAGGGAGATTGGCTATGCTCCTTGGATCTAAAGGATGCCTACACGCACATCCTCATCCACCCAAGCCACCGCCAATACCTAAGGTTTGTGGTGGCAGGAAATCATTACCAGTACAGAGTACTGCCCTTTGGCCTATCCTCCGCACCGCGAGTCTTCACAAAATGTCTCGCGGTCGTGGCGGCCCATCTCCGGCTTCACGGCCTCTATGTCTTTCCGTACCTCGACGACTGGCTCATCAGAGCAGCGTCCGCTCAGGAGGTCACCAACGCCACGTGCCGCACGGTGACTCTGCTGCAGCACTTGGGCTTTGTCATAAACTTCGCAAAGTCCACTTTGCTCCCCTCACAGGATCTCGAGTTCATCGGCGCAAGGCTGCACACTCCTCGGGCACGAGCGTACCTACCGCTCGACAGGGCTCAACGGCTCATGGACCTAGCCGACCGCTTTCGCAGCCAGCCCCTGGTCTCCGCCAGGCGCTTCCTGAGACTGCTCGGCCATATGGCTTCCACTGTCCATGTGACCCCCAATGCCCGCCTGAACATGCGGTCTGCTCAATGGTGTCTCCGCCAGCAGTGGCGACAAGCCACAGGCGGCCTGGCAGACCTAGTGCGCGTCTCCGAGCCGCTGCTCTCGTCTCTCCGGTGGTGGCTCCGGCAGCCGAACCTGATATTCGGAATGCCTTTCCAGTCACCTCAGCCGACCCGGGTGCTGACCACCGATGCATCCCTCCTGGGCTGGGGAGCACATTGCCAAGAGGCACGTACTCAGGGCCTCTGGACCACGTGGGAGTCTGCTCAGCAGATCAACTTCCTGGAGCTCAGGGCGATCCGCCTCGCTCTCAAGGCCTTCTCCCACCTGACTTCCCAACAGTCCGTCCTTGTCCAGACGGACAATCAGGTTGCCATGTTCTACGTGAACAAGCAGGGGGGCACGGGCTCCTTCCTCCTCTGCCGGGAGGCACAGAAGCTCTGCTCTTGGGCCGTCAGTCACGGCATTCTCCTCAAGGCAGTTTATCTCCCGGGCCAAGAAAATTGCCTTGCAGACAAACTCAGCAGGGTCCTCCAGCCGCACGAGTGGCGTCTGGATCCCTTGGTAGTTCAGAAGCTCTTCCTCAAGTGGGGTCTCCCCACGGTGGATCTCTTTGCCAGTCCTCACAACCGGCAACTTCCTCGCTTCTGCTCTCGTCAGCCACACCCCCTTCGGGTTGCGGCGGACGCCTTTCTGATCTCGTGGTCGGGGAGCCTTCTGTACGCTTTCCCTCCCATCCCGCTGGTCTCTCGGACTCTTTTCAAGGTTCTCCGAGACAAAGCCTTCATGATCCTGGTGGCCCCTCGCTGGCCCAGGCAGCCGTGGTTTCCACTCCTGCTGCAACTGGCGGTGGAGGGCCCAATCCCTCTGGGGATACAACCGGATCTCCTCACTCAGGATCAGGGGTCCCTTCTGCACCCCAACCTCAGGTCTCTCAACCTTATGGCCTGGCTGCTGAGAGGGTAGTCCTTGCTCCCCTTCTCCTGCCGACGGAGGTGGAGGAGGTCGTCTTAGCTTCGCGACGGCCTTCTACCCGCAAATGCTACGCCCTTAAATGGCGTCGCTTTGCAGTCTGGTGTACCCAGCAGTCTCAGGATCCCTTCTCCTGCCCGGTGTCGGTGATCTTGCAGTACTTGCTGCACCTCTCTAATCTGGGACTTAAGTCCAACTCCGTCAAAGTTCACCTCAGTGCTCTTTCAGCACATCATGTGCCAGTGGACGGCAGACCTCTCTCCAATGACCCTCTCGTAGCGAGGTTTCTCCGAGGTCTCCTTCTACTTAAACCACCTCTGCGCCCGCCAGCGCCTGACTGGGACCTGAATGTGGTTTTGCAGCGGATCACCTGTCCGCCTTTTGAACCTATGGCTACCTGTTCTCTACGTTTTCTGTCTTGGAAAACACTGTTCTTGATAGCCCTCACTTCCGCTAGGCGCGTAAGTGAATTGCAGGCCCTCGTGTCTGATCCCCCTTACACTAGGTTCTACAAGAATAGGGTAGTCCTACGGACTCACCCAAAATTTCTGCCTAAAGTGGTCTCCCCTTTTCACATCAATCAGGAGGTGGTACTTCCAACCTTCTTTCCCAGACCACACTCCAGCCGAGCTGAAACGGTCCTGCATACCCTGGACTGTAGAAGGGCATTGAACTTCTACCTTGACCGTACGCGGGAGCACCGTAAAGCTGCTCAGCTTTTTGTGTCTTTTGACCCCAATAAATTGGGGCTCCCGGTCTCCAAGCGTACTCTGTCCATCTGGGTTGCGGACTGTATCTCTTGGGCTTATGGGGCAGCCGGACTCTCCTTAGAAAGTCGAGTCACGGCTCATTGCGTTCGGGCAAAGGCCACGTCAGTGGCTTACCTCCGCTCTGTTTCCGCTGGCAGACATCTGCCGGGCCGCTACTTGGTCTTCGAGCCAGACTTTTGCGGTCCATTACTGTCTCGAGAGGGAGTCCCGTAGGGACAGTGCTTTCGGACAGGCAGTCCTCCGTAATCTCTTTGAGGTCTGAGCAACTCCTACCCTCCATCCCGGATGTGGGCTACCGGTGGGTGGTAATTCAGCGAAGATTCTATCCTTCTGTGCTGCTGAGCTAGAGGGAGCTCATTTTTGTGCTTAGGGTCTCCGGTAGCCTTGAGCTTGGGAGTCCCATAAGTGAGGACTGACTTCCTGCTTGGTCCTGGAGAAAGCGTAGTTACTCACCTGTAACAGGTGTTCTCCAGGAGCAGCAGGAATCAGTCCTCACTACCCTCCCTCCTCCCCTTGGAGTTGCAATCGTCTGCTTATGTTCTTTTTGCAAATTTTTATGCTGTCTTTTTTAGCTATGTCATCTGACTGGCTAAGATGGCACCCTCGGGCGGGAAGACGACCGCGCATGCGCGCTGCAATTCCCAAAGGCTTTCTTTGAAAGCTGGGGAAAATTGCTCCGCGAGGGCTCCGTCGGCGCCGACGTCACCCATAAGTGAGGACTGATTCCTGCTGCTCCTGGAGAACACCTGTTACAGGTGAGTAACTACGCTTTATTTTTCGGTTTTTGCCCTTAGTGGCTAGGCGTTCGCGCCTAAACTTTTTCTTTTTCCCTGGAAGGCCGGTCTTTTGACCTCGCGGGGACCCTTTTTACCCCCATGTCTTCCAGTGGTTTTAAAAAGTGTGATTGGTGTAAAAAGATTGTCTCTCACCGACACACACGACTGCTGCCTTCGGTGCCTGGGCCCGGACCACGATTTTAAAACGTGTGGGCCATGTGGAAAAATGTCTTCCAAGGCCCTTCGAAGTCGTCAGCAGCAAAGTGAAAGGCTTTTCTCCGACTCAGCCTCTGCTCGTGCCCGGACCTCGTCTGAGGCTTCGACACCTCGGGATTCCGATCCCGAGAGGCGTCGGAGCTCCTCGGACAGGGGGTCCCCCGAGAGGGAACGTAAGAGGAAGAAGCGGCTCGCGAGGGCGGCGTCGGTGGAGGTCCCTGGACCCTCGAGGTCCAGGTCTAAGACCCCCGACCGTCGTCCCGGGCCCGTGGACCAGGAGAAGCCGACCAAAGTTCCTCGTATAGAACCGGAGTCTGCTGGACACGTAAGTCCTGTTGTCCTCGAGGACTCGCCTCCCCGAGTACCGACGTCGGGCCCGGCGCCGCCTGGGCCCGAGTCTGGGGCTGCTGCGTCACCCGAGCTGAGTCTCAGGTTGACAGCCTTGAAGAGCAGAATGTCTGCCTTCATGGATCAGCAGCAGGCATTGATGGCCAGCCTGTCTGGCGCATCTGCCCCGACCACCGGGACATCGACTTCCAAGTCGACCCCGGAGACCGAGCCGATACTCGAGTCCCTTGCGGCTCGAGGTCGTCCTCAGTCGAGGTCTCCCTCGACCTCCCATTCGGGACCGAGGGTCTCGACGCCGGTGCCTCCGGCGTCGGGGCGGGTGCCCAGGGGCCCCGCGGCGTCGGACCCCGACTCGACTTCGGACGAGTCTGCATGGGAAACCGAAGATGAGGAGTCTCCTGACACCTTTAAGACTCGGTGTGTCCCTTCGGACTCACCTGAGTCTGAACCCCAGAGTAGATCCCCTCCGGAGGATACTAGGTTCTCGGAGTTTATCTGGGATATGGCCGCTGCCCTGGCTATCCCGGCTGACCCCGAGGAAGAGCCGCGAGCCGAGGAGCTCGATGCTCTGCAGTACGACTCTCCTCCGAAGGAGGCCTTTACTGTCTCGGTTCCTCCGATGCTGGAGCGGCTCCTCTTCTGGATGTGGGAGGGACCAGCCTCGGCGCCGGTTTTGAGCAAGCGAGTCGATTCCATTTATCGACTCCGCAAGAGTCCTGGCTTCCAGAAAGCACAGCTGCCGCACCATTCTATGGTTGTGGAATCGGCCATGCATCGTCTGAAAAGTCAGAAGATGCACTCGGTGGTGCCTCCCGGTAGGGAAGCCCGCAGCCTTGATGGAGTCGGCAGAAAGTGTTTTCAGGGCTCCATGCTTGCTTGCCGTGTCCAGACTTACCAGCTGTACATGGGCATGTATTTACGAGACCTGGCCAAAGAGTTGGCCGGGTTCTCTGCTGGTCTCTCCGGGGAACCCTTGCAGAGTTTTAAGTCCTTGTCTTCGAGGATACCGGAATGCTCTAAGTTCATGTCCCACGCCGCCTACGATGGCTTCGAGGCTTCGGCCCGAGTAGCGGCTGCTGGCATCGCGGCTCAACGCCAGGCGTGGCTGCAGTCATCGGACCTCGAGCCATGGGTTCAGGACAAGTTGGTCGATGTCCCTTGCCGAGGTGAAAACCTTTTGGCAAGCCTGTGGCCGAGAAGGCCGCACAGCTCGAGACTGAGCACCTCACCAGGACAAGGCTGTCCAGGAAGACCTCTGCCCCTTCACATAAAAAGAAGGGCCCGGGTAAAAAGCCCTTTTACCCGAGGAAGGGCACTGCCTACAAACAGTACCCACATTATCAGGCTGCCCAACCTGCCCCACAGGGTCAGCAAGCCAAGGGCCGGGGTAATGGGCCCCGTAGGCAGACTGCCCCCAAGCCTCCGGTCCCTGCTCCCACTCAACAGGGTGGGGGTTTTTGACTCCTTGAGTACAGCCAAACCTCCCTTGCAGACCCAGCCCTGCACAGGAGGCCGCCTAGCCTTGTTCGCCCACCAGTGGCCCCTGATAACTCAGGACAGTTGGGTGCTGGACATAGTCCATCGAGGCTATGCCCTGCATTTTCACCAACTACCTCCGCCACACTTTCCAGGGGAGCCTTCCAGGCCTCCCCTGCATACAGCCCTTCTCCTCCAGGAGCTCAGGGTCTGTTGCTGGACAAGGCGGTGGAGCCTGTGCCTCCCCACTTCCAAGGTCACGGTTTTTACTCCAGGTATTTCCTGGTGCCAAAGAGAACCGGTGGTCTTCGACCCATTTTGGATCTCAGAAACCTAAACAAGTTTCTTGTAAAAGAAAAGTTCAAGATGGTTACTCTTGGAACTCTTCTGCCCTACCTCCAGCAAGGAGATTGGCTATGCTCTTTAGATCTAAAAGATGCTTACACTCAAATCCTCATTCATCCAGACCACAGAAAGTACCTCAGGTTCATTGTGGGAGGAAACCACTATCAGTACAGGGTTCTGCCTTTTGGGCTGACTTCCGCTCCCAGAGTCTTCACCAAGTGCCTGGCAGTGGTAGCAGCCTACCTGAGAAATCAGGGCATCTTTGTCTTTCCCTACCTGGACGACTGGCTCATCAGAGGCCAGACGTCTCTCGAGGTCCAGCAGGCCACCAACAGAACCATAGACCTGCTCCAAAAGATGGGCTTTGTCATCAACTTCGCAAAGTCCACTTTGCTCCCCTCCCAGAACTTGGAATTCATAGGGGCAAGGTTGGATTCTCAGCTGGCAAGAGCATTCTTACCAGTGGACTGAGCACAAAGGCTCATGGACCTTGCAAGCAAGTTTCTGCACAGGTCCCTGGTCTCCGCCAGACTCTGTCTCAGGCTTCTAGGCCACATGGCGTCCACAGTTCAGGTGACCCCCAATGCCAGGCTCCCATATGAGGCCTGCCCAGTGGTGCCTTCGGACTCAGTGGTCACAGGCCTCAGGCAACCTCAGAGACAGGATCAGAGTGTCCCACCGTTTTCTGACCTCCCTCAACTGGTGGTTACACCCCCCCAATCTGCTGGTGGGGGTGCCTTTTCAGATACCTCCTCATACAGTGGTACTGACCACCGATGCCTCTCTGTTGGGTTGGGGAGCACACTGCCTAGACAAGTGCACCCAGGGTCTGTGATCTCCTTGGGAGGCGTCCCAGCAGATCAGTCTCCTAGAGCTCAGAGCTATCCGCTTGGCCCCCCAGGCCTTTACTGCTTCCCTGGCCCATCAGTCTGTCTTGATCCAAACAGACAACCAGGTAGCCATGTTCTATGTGAACAAGCAAGGAGGGACTGGTTCCCAACCCCTTTGTCAGGAAGCACAAGTCCTCTGTTCCTTTGCCCTGAGACACAATATGCTCCTCCAGGCAGTCTACCTTCCAGGCCAGGAGAATTTCCTGGCCGACAAATTGAGCAGGATTCTGCAACCACACGAGTGGCAGCTACATCCTTTAGTGGTTCAAAAGATTTTCTTGGAGTGGGGTCTTCCCTCCATAGACCTGTTTGCCAGCCCTCTAAACAACCAGCTGCCACGGTTTTGCTCCAGGCAACCGCATCCACTGAGGGTAGCAGCAGATGCTTTTCTGATTCCCTGGACTCAGGGCCTACTCTGTGCGTTTCCTCCCACCCCCCTGGTGGCCAGGACACTGTTCAAAATTCTCCAAGACAGGGCCTCAGTCCTCCTGGTGGCTCCCATGTGGCCCAGGCAGCCTTGGGTACCCCCTCCTGCTTCAGCTGGTGGTGGATCTCCCTCTGCCTCTGGGATTGCAGCCCGACCTTCTCTCTCAGAATCAGGGCTCTCTACTGCATCCCAATCTCAAATCCCTCCATCTGATGGCATGGAGGCTGCAAGGGTAGTGTTGGCTCCCTGGGGCCTGCCTAAAGAAGTTGAGGAGGTTCTCCTAGCTTCTAGGAAACAGTCCACAAGGAAAACCTATGCTCTCAAGTGGAAAAGGTTTTCTGTGTGGTGTCAGTTACGTGCAGAGGATCCTTTCTCCTGTGCTGTGTCTGTAGTGCTTCAGTACCTGCTGCACTTGTCCAATCAAGGTCTCAAGTCCAACTCTGTTCGGGTCCACCTCTCTGCTTTGGCAGCTCACCACTCCTTAGTAGAGGGCCATTCCTTGTCTGTGCACCCTTTGGTGTCCAGGTTTCTCAGAGGTTTGTTACTGCTCAAACCTCCCATACGTCCTCCTGCTCCTGAATGGGAGCTGAATGTGGTCTTGCAGCAGCTGACTCGACCACCTTTTGAGCCTATGGCTACTTGCCCTCTATGCTTCCTCTCATGGAAGACTCTTTCTGATCTCCCTTACTTCGGCTAGGAGAGTGAGTGAGCTTCAGGCCTTGGTCTGTGATAGACCTTACACCAGGTTCTATAAAAACAGGGTAGTCCTCGGGACTCACCCTAAGTTCTTTCCTAAGGTTGTCTCCTCTTTCCACCTCAACCAGGAGGTGGTTCTTCCTACTTTCTTCCCTAGGCCTCATGCAAGTCAGGCTGAGATAGTTCTCCATACCTTGGACTGTAGGAGGGCCTTATCCTTCTACCTTGAACGTACGCAAGGTTACAGGAAGGCTTCTCAGCTCTTCCTTTCTTTTGACCCCAATAACTTGGGGAGGCCTGTGTCCAAGCGTACCTTGTCCATCTGGGTGGCTGACTGTATCACCTGGGCTTACAAGGCGGCTGACCTTCCTTTGCAGGGTAGGGTCACGGCCCACCGTGTGAGGGCAATGGCTGCATCAGTGGCTCATCTCCGCTCTGTTCCATTGCAAAACATCTGCAGGGCTGCTACTTGGTCTTCAAGCCAGACTTTTGCAGCCCACTACTGTCTAGAGAGGGAGTCCCGTAGGGACAGTGCTTTTGGCCAAGCAGTACTCAGGAATCTCTTTGAGGTCTAGGCAACTCCTGCCCTCCTGCCCTCTGGTTGGGCTACCTGTGGAGGTTGTGTTCTTGAAAAGCCTTTTCTGTGTTGCTGAGACTAGAGGGAGTTCTCTTGTTCAGCCTGGGTTCCTGGTAGCCCAGAGCTGGGGAGTCACCCATAAGTGAGGACTGACTTCCTGCTTGGTCCTGGAGAAAGAGTAGTTACTCACCTGTAACAGGTGTTCTCCAGGAGCAGCAGGAATCAGTCCTCACTACCCTCCCTCCTCCCCTTGGAGTTGCAGTTGTACATAGTTTAATTTTTACATTTTTGTGTGCTGTTCTTAGCTATGTCATTTGACTGAAGTAAGATGGCACATTTAGGCAGGAAGGGAACCGCCCATGCGTGCCAGCATTCCCAAAGGCTTTCATGGAAAGCTGGGGAAATGCTCCGCTGGGGCTTCATCGGCGTCGATGACACCCATAAGTGAGGACTGATTCTTGCTGCTCCTGGAGAACACCTGTTACAGGTGAGTAACTACTCTTTTCTGCACTACTTTTCAAATATGTTTTACATATAGAAAAGAGCTTTTATATAATTTGCATGCAGATATACAGTACACACGTAGAAAGTGGGCGAACCAAAAAAATGTAATATCAAGCCACAACAGAACGCTAGTAAGGGTAAGCAGTGCCACAGAGATAGAAGATTAGTAATCTATGAACTATCATTAAAATCATCTGCAATACCTGAAGATTGGAGGATGGCGAATGTAACACCAATTTTTAAAAAGGGTTCCAGGGGTGATCCTGGAAACTACAGACCGGTGAGCCTGACGTCAGTACCGGGAAAAATGGTAGAAACTACTCATAAAGAACAAAATTGCTGAACATGTAGATAGTCATGGCTTAATGGGAGAAAGCCAACATGGCTTTAAACAAGGAAGATCTTGTCTTACTAATCTGTTATGTTTTTTTGAAGGTGTGAATAAACAGGTAGACAAAGGTGAGTCGGGTGGCAAAACTAAAGAGTCATGGAATAGGAGGCAGTGTACTATTGTGGATCAGGAACTGGTTAAAAGATAGAAAGCAGAGGGTTAGGGCTAAATGGCCAATTTTCCCAATGGAGAAAGGTGAATAGTGGTGTACCCCAGGGATCTGTGCTGGGTCCGCTGCTTTTTGACATATTCATAAATGAACTGGAAAAGGGAATAACTAGTGAGGTTATCAAATTTGCAGATGACACAAAACTATTTAAAGTTGTTAAAACCCATGAGGATTGTAGAAAATGGCAAGAGGGTCTTGATAAACTGGAAGACTGGGCATCAAAATGGCAGATGAAATTTAATGTGGACAAGTGCAAAGTTATGCACCTAGGGAAGAACAACCCAAACTATGGTTACACAATGCAAGGTTCCACATTAGGAACCACCACCCAGTAAAAAGATTTAGGCATCATTGTGGATAACATGTTAAAACCCTCGGCCCAGTGTGCAGCGGTGGCCAAGAGAGCAAATAGAATGCTAGGTATCATAAGGAAAGGAATGGAAAATAAAACAAAGAATATTATAATGCCTCTATATCGTTCCATGGTGAGACCGCACCTTGAATATTGTGTGCAATTCTGGTCGCCGTATCTTAAAAAGGATATAGTGTTAGAAAAGGTTCAGAGAAGAGCCACCAAAATGGTAAAGGGGATGGAAGGATACCCCTATGAAGAAAGGCTAAAAAGGTTAGGGCTCTTTAACCTGGAAAAGAGATGGCTGAGGGGAGATATGATAGAAGTCTATAAAGTAATGAATGGAGTGGAACGGGTAAACGTAGATCAATTGTTTACGTTATCAGAATATAGAAAGACTAGGGGACATGCAATGAAGCTACAGGGTAAACTATTTAAGACTAATAAAGTAAGTATTTTTTCACTCAACTTGCAATCAAACTCTGGAATTTGTTACCGGAGGATGTAGTAAAGGCTGTTCTCCAGGACCAAGCAGGAAGTCAGTCCTCACATATGGGTGACGTCGGCGCCGACGGAGCCCTCGCGGAGCAATTTTCCCCAGCTTTCAAAGAAAGCCTTTGGGAATTGCAGCGCGCATGCGCGGTCCTCTTCCCGCCCAAGGGTGCCATCTTGCTCAGTCTTCTTTTTTCCGCGGAGCCCTACAGACGTTGCCTGTGAATCCCCGCAGAAAAGTTGATTTTTCTCTATTTTTCTCTGTTTTTTCTTCGGTTCGACGCCGGTTCTTTTCCCGCCCGGACTCGCGACGCCGGTTGCGAGTCCGTCCTTTATTTTTGTCCTTCGTGACAGATTTCACGCTTTTTTCCTTTTTCCCTGGCTGCCCGGTCGTTCGACCTCGCAGGGGCCCTTTTTCCCCCGATGGCTGCCAGTGGTTTCAAAAAATGTGACCTCTGTAAGAAACTTATGTCTCTTACAGACACTCATGACTTCTGCCTCCGCTGCCTCGGCCCAGATCATGACCCCATGATCTGCGGGCCATGCGGCAAACTGTCCTCAAAAGCATTGAGGAGTCGGCAGCACCAGCGGGAGCGTATCTTCTCTGACTCCGGCCGGGCTCGGACCTCGTCAGAGGCTTCGACGTCTCAGGACTCTGGTCCTGAGCATCGTCGGAGTTCCTCTGAAAGGGGGTCTCTTACCCGGGAGCATCATCGGAAGAAGAAACCCGCGAGGGCGGGATCGGTGGACGCTCCTGGTTCCTCGAGGGCCAGGTCGCATAGCCCCGATTCCCGTCCCGGGTCCTTGGAGACGGAGAGGCCGTCAAAACATCCTCGACTCGAGGTGGACTTGCCCGCTCACGTAAGTACTGTTGTCCTCGTGGACTCGCCTCCGAAGGACCCGACGTCGGGCCCAACGCCATCGGGGCCCGAGTCGGGGGCTGCTGGGTCTCCTGAGCTCGGACTCAGGTTGACGGCCTTGGAGTGCAGTTTGTCTGCCTTCTTGGACCAGCAGCGGGTATTGATCGCTGGCCTCGCTGGTGCTTCTGCCCTGACCGCCGGGACGTCGACCTCCAAATCGACCCCGGAGACCGAGCCGATCCTCGAGTCCATGAGGGCTCGAGTCGATCCTCGGTCGAGGTCTCCTTCGGCCTCCCGTTCGGGACCGAGGTCGTCGACGCCGACTCCCTCGGCGTCGGGGCGGATGGCATCAGTGCCCGCCCGACCGGAGCCGATCGACTCCTCCTCCGAGGAGTCGGCCTGGGAATCTGAGGACGAAGAGTCACCTGGTTCCTTTCGGACTCGGTGTGTCCCTTCGGACTCCCCCGAGTCCGAACCTCGGAGACGGTCCCCCCCGGAGGATACCCGGTTCTCGGACTTCGTGAGGGATATGGCCAAAGCCTTGGCCTTCCCTGCGGATCCCGAGCCTCGAGTCGAAGAACTCGATGCCCTCCAATATGACTCTCCCCCGAAGGAGGCCTTTATTGTACCGGTTCCTTCCATGCTGGAACGGCTTCTCTTCCGCATGTGGGAGAGCCCGGCGTCGTCGCCGGTGTTAAGCAAGCGGGTCGATTCCATTTATCGAGTCCGCAAGAGCCCTGGCTTCCAAAAGGCACAACTACCGCACCATTCCATGGTGGTGGAATCGGCCATGCATAGACTAAAGAGTCAAAAAATGCACTCCTCGGTGCCCCCTGGTAGGGAAGCCCGAAGCCTGGATGCCCTCGGTAGGAAGTGCTTCCAGGGCTCTATGCTTGCTTGTCGAGTCCAGACATACCAGCTCTACATGGGCATGTATCTCCGAGACCTGGCTAAGGAAATAGCCGGATTCTCTGCTGGTCTCTCCGACGAACCTTTGCAGAGGTTCCAATCCTTGTCTACTGGTATTCGGGAGTGCTCCAAGTTTATCTCTCGAGCAGCCTATGATGGTTTTGAGGCTTCGGCTCGAGTAGCCGCGGCCGGCATCGGTGGACGCCGCCAGGCTTGGCTTCAGACGTCCGACCTCGAGCCCTGGGTACAGGACATGTTGGTCGATGTCCCCTGCCAAGGTGATAACCTCTTTGGCAAGCCCATGGATGAGAAGGCTGCACAAATCGAGACGGAGACTCTCACCAGGACTCGTCTCTCAAGGAAGACCTCTGCCCCTTCTCAAAAGAAGGCGGCCTCGGGGGAAAAAGCCCTTTTACCCGAGGAAAGGTGCTGCCTATAAATACTACCCTCAGTATCAGGCCTCACCAGCTCCCCCACAGGGAAAGCAGGCCAAGGGACGGGGTAATGGGTCCCGTAGGCAGCAAGCCCCCAAGCCTGCACCACCGGCCCCTGCTCAGCAGGGTGGGGGTTTTTGACTTTCTCAGCATAGCCTCTCCCCCTCAGCTGGTTTCTCTCAGCACAGGAGGCCGGCTGGTCCACTTTGCCCACAGGTGGTCCAACATCACCACAGATACCTGGGTGCTTCAGATAGTTCAAAAGGGCTATCTTCTTCATTTTCACCAGGTACCTCCCTCCTACTTTCCAGGGGAGCCTTCCAGACTCCCTCTGCACAGGGACTTACTCCTTCGGGAGTTAGCAAGTCTTGTTCAAGAACAAGCCATGGAACCGGTGCCCCACCACCTGAAGGGTCAAGGGTTTTATTCCAGATACTTCCTGATTCCAAAAAGAACAGGAGGCCTCAGACCCATCCTAGACTTGCGAAACCTCA
The DNA here is from genome assembly GCA_033557465.1 of Ichthyophis bannanicus. Taxonomy (NCBI): domain Eukaryota; kingdom Metazoa; phylum Chordata; class Amphibia; order Gymnophiona; family Ichthyophiidae; genus Ichthyophis; species Ichthyophis bannanicus. Next base: position 58,816,358 of record CM066042.1, on the reverse strand, counting down.
ACAAGTTCCTTGCAAAGGAAAAGTTCAAAATGTTTACCCTTGGAATCCTGCTGCCCTACCTCCAGCAGGGAGACTGGCTATGCTCCTTAGATCTAAAGGATGCGTATACTCATATCCTTATTCATCCGGACCACAGACAATACCTCAGGTTTGTTGTGGGAGGAAACCATTACCAGTACAGAGTACTGCCTTTCGGCCTATCCTCCGCCCCCAGAGTGTTCACCAAATGCCTAGCAGTGGTGGCGGCCTATCTGAGATTTCAAGGTCTCTTTGTGTTCCCATACCTGGACGACTGGCTCATCAGGGCCCAGTCTGCCCAAGAAGCCACTCAGGCTACTCATCGCACTGTGACTCTGCTCCAGCACTTGGGTTTTGTCATAAACTTCGCAAAGTCCACTTTGCTCCCCTCTCAAGATCTAGAATTCATTGGCGCCAGGTTGGACACTCTTCAGGCGCGGGCCTTCCTGCCTCTGGACAGGGCCCAAAGGCTCATGGATCTCGCCAGCCGCTTTCACAGCAATTCCCTGATCTCGGCCAGGCAATTTCTGAGACAGCTCGGCCATATGGCTCATCTCTGCGATGGTGGCTTCATCTACCAAACCTAGTGCTGGGGGTGACTTTTCAGCCCTCTACACATTCTCGGGTCCTGACGACCGATGCTTCTCTCCAGGGTTGGGGAGCGCATTGCCAAGGGACTTGTACTCAGGGTCTCTGGACTCCTTGGGAGTCCGCTCAGCAGATCAACTTCCTGGAGCTCAGAGCCATCCGCCTAGCGCTCAAAGCCTTCTCTCACCTGATTTCTCACCAGTCAGTACTTGTCCAGACAGACAATCAGGTTGCCATGTTCTACGTGAACAAACAAGGCGGAACCGGCTCCTTCCTTCTCTGTCAGGAAGCACAGAAGCTCTGCTCTTGGGCCGTCCATCGCAACATCGTCCTCAAAGCTGTCTATCTCCCAGGTCAAAAAAACTACCTGGCAGACAAACTGAGCAGGATCCTCCAACCGCACGAGTGGAGATTGGATCCGCTTGTGGTTCAGCGGATCTTTCTCCGGTGGGGCCTCCCCACCATGGATCTGTTCGCCAGTCCTCTGAACCGGCAGCTTCCCAGATTCTGCTCTCGACAGCCGCATCCTCTCCGGGTAGCGGCGGATGCTTTTCTGATTCCATGGTCCACAGGCCTCTTGTATGCCTTTCCACCCATGCCTCTGGTGTCTCGGACGCTCTTCAAAGTTCTCAGAGACAAGGCGTCGGTGATCCTAGTGGCTCCCCGGTGGCCGAGACAACCTTGGTTCCCGCTTCTGATGCAGCTGGCGGTGGACACCCCTCTTCCTCTGGGGTTTCAGCCCGACCTCCTCTCGCAGGATCAGGGGACGCTCCTGCACCCCAACCTTCGGTCCCTTCATCTGATGGCCTGGCTGCTGAAAGGGTAGTCCTTGCTCCTCTCCAGCTACCTCCAGATGTGGAAGAGGTCGTCTTGGCCTCCAGGAGGCCTTCCACCCGGAAGTCCTACGCTCTTAAATGGCGTCGGTTCTCCGTCTGGTATACTCAGCAGTCGCAAGACCCCTTCTCCTGTTCAACATCAGTGGTCTTGCAGTACTTGCTTTCCCTTTCCAATCTTGGACTTAAGTCCAACTCGGTCAAGGTCCACCTCAGTGCTATTTCTGCGCATCACCTGCCGGTGGATGGTAGACCTCTTTCCAGCCACCCTCTGGTGGCTCGTTTTCTCCGGGGCCTCCTACTCCTTAAACCACCTTTGCGCCCGCCAGCCCCGAACTGGGATCTCAATGTGGTTTTACAGCGGATTACCTGTCCGCCTTTTGAGCCTATGGCTACCTGTCCTCTTCATTTTCTTTCCTGGAAAACCTTGTTCTTGGTGGCCCTCACTTCTGCTAGATGCGTTAGTGAGCTGCAGGCCCTGTTATCTGATCCTCCTTACACTAGGTTCTACAAGAACCGGGTAGTCCTACGGACTCACCCTAAGTTTCTTCCTAAAGTGGTTTCCCCTTTTCACATCAACCAGGAGGTGGTACTTCCGACCTACTTTCCCAGGCCACACTCCAGCCGAGCTGAAATGGTCCTGCATACCCTGGACTGTAGGAGGGCGCTGAACTTCTACCTTGACCGTACGCGGGAGCACCGAAGGGCTGTTCAGCTCTTCGTGTCTTATGACCCCAACAGGTTGGGGCTCCCTGTCTCCAAGCGTACTCTGTCCATCTGGATTGCGGACTGCATCGCTTGGGCTTACGAGGCTGCGGGCCTCGTGCTGGAAGGTAGAGTCACCGCTCATCGTGTTCGGGCGAAGGCTACGTCAGTGGCTTACCTCCGCTCTGTTCCGTTGGCAGACATCTGCCGGGCCGCTACTTGGTCTTCAAGTCACACTTTTGCAGCCCATTACTGCCTGGAGAGGGAGTCCCGCAGGGACAGTGCTTTCGGACAGGCAGTCCTTCGTAACCTCTTTGAGGTATAGGCAACTCCTACCCTCCATCCCGGATGTTGGGCTACCGGTTGGAGACATGTTCAGAGAAGATTCCTTCCTTCTGTACTGCTGAGCTAGAGGGAGCTCATTTTTGTGCTTAGAGTCTCCGGTAGCCTTAAGCTTGGGAGTCCCATATGTGAGGACTGACTTCCTGCTTGGTCCTGGAGAAAGCGTAGTTACTCACCTGTAACAGGTGTTCTCCAGGAGCAGCAGGAATCAGTCCTCACAGCCCTCCCTCCTCCCCTTGGAGTTGCAGTTTTATGCTTTCATTTTTGCTAATTTTTGATGTCTTTTAGCTATGTCATCTGACTGAGCAAGATGGCACCCTTGGGCGGGAAGAGGACCGCGCATGCGTGCTGCAATTCCCAAAGGCTTTCTTTGAAAGCTGGGGAAAATTGCTCCGCGAGGGCTCCGTCGGCGCCGACGTCACCCATATGTGAGGACTGATTCCTGCTGCTCCTGGAGAACACCTGTTACAGGTGAGTAACTACGCTTTAGTGTAGCTGGGTTTAAAAAAGGTTTGGACAAGTTCCTGGAGGAATGGTCCATTAACCATTATTAAGAAGGGACCCAGGATATCAATACTTGACCCACTACAAGCATTGTGGAACCTGTGTCTTTTGGGGAAACTGCTAGGTACGTATGACCTAGATTGGCCACTGTTGGAAACAGGATACTGGGCTTGATGGACCTTGGTCTGACCCAGTATGGCATATCTTATGTATGTTCTTAAGATCAACTTTGTTGGCTTATTTTTTAATTATAATTATTAATATGACATTTTTAAATTAAGAGTTCACGTCTAATAGCTGCAATTACTTCATTTTTTAAATTACACCTAGTACAGTTCACCTCATTAACCTCTGCAAGATCAGCTTGAATGTTTATTGTGACCTATTTATCAATCACCGCAGTCCCATGGTCAGATCACATGCTAATCCTATTCCAAGTTCCCCAGCCAAGCCGTGGCCAAAAGGGAGAAAGTACAGCAGGCGGTCAATCCAGCGCCCCGCCGAGAAGATTCCAGCCATTCAACAAAGACCTAATCCTGAAAACAGCACTCCCACTAATAACCTCACCAGCACACAACCCAGACGATCTAGTCTCCGATTGGAATGAGATACTCGGCTCAATCGCCATACGCCCATCAAATAACAAACCACAAGGGAAACGACCCTCAGCAGCCTGGTACTCAGCTGAGCTGAAAGCCTCACTCACAACGCTAAGGAAACTTGAGAGACGATGGCGCCGCTCACGCTCAGATTTACAACTCACAGCGCATTGTACCGCAGTGACAGAAGCCATGAGACGTTACCACGCTGACACATTAAAGAGAGCCCTGAACAAACCTTGTGACCTGTTTGCCCTCGTTAAATGACTCACAACGGAACCTGCTTCAGAACAAGCGAACGGAATCCATCCTCAAACATATGCTGACTATCTACAAACCAAACACTGTCAGATAAACAACAACCCAGCACCCAGCACTATCCTTGAGCCTTGCAATCAAACACCACTCACTACCTTCACGACACCACCCAAACAACGCATCGAAGACACCATAGCGGCCATCAACATGACCACCGCTCAATCTGATCCATGCCCGGCGTTCTGGGTCAAAGAACTACGGACTGACCTTAGTCCTGTCATATCCAGACTCATGGAACAATCATTCACAACAGGGGCTTTCCCACGCACCCTCAAACACACATCAATAAGACCTTTACTAAAAAACAACAAGCTCGACCAACAGAAGCCGGAATCCTACAGACCGATATCAAGCATACCGATGCTAGCAAAAATAATGGAAAAGGAAGTTCAGAGACAAATACAAGATCACATTGATTCCAACGCACCACTGGATCCATGCCAACACGGATTTAGAGAAGCCCATGGGGTTGAAACCCTTCTCACCACATTCTTCAGCAGCATAATAGCAGGCATTGACAATATCCGCCAAGGGTTCGTCCTTGTCTTCCTTGACATCGCTGCAGCGTTCGACTCCGTGAGCCATGAGCGCCTCCTAGAACGCCTCAAAGAGAAAGGAATCTCCGGTAAAGCACTCGAGTGGTGCAGGTCCTACCTCTCTGACAGATGGCAGCAGGTACGATCCAGAGACGACACATCAGATCCATTCCACCAAAGCCAAGGTGTCCCATAAGGATCCTCCCTCTCCGCCCTGTTGTTCAATATATACATGCAGCCTATATGCAACCTGATCCGGTCCTTCAACGTTAACTGCATGATATACGCAGATGACATGCTGTTATACACGCCTTTTGCAACAGAGAACCCCGACCTCACACCAATAACAAACTGCATAAACGAACTATCCAACTGGCTACAATCCCAAAACCTCAGGATTAAACACAAGAAGATGGAGGTGATGCTCATTACAAGGAACCGTAACTTCACTGCTCCGGCAGCCTTAAAAGTGAAGGAAGCAGACCTCCAGACCAAACCCGCTATCAGGTACCTCGGCGTCACATTAGACCAGAACTTGGATATGAAGGCGCACATAAGTAACACTGTAAGGGCAGTATATCATAAAATTAGATCCCTTAGATACCTGCGATCCCTGCTGGAGCCAGACGATTTCAGGACCATCTATCAGGCACTAATCATCCCACATTTCGATTATGCAAACGCAATACTGCAAGGACTCCCCCAAACCACTTTGAACCCACTGCAAATGGCAATGAACGCCGCAGCAAGAGTACTACATGGAGCATCCAGGAAAGACCATGTCTCACCCATTCTGAAACAACTCCACTGGCTCCCGATACAAGGTAGACTCAAATTCAAGACCTTGCTACTCACCTTCAAAGCCACCAAAGGGCTCTCGTCAGCATCACTAGCAGAGCTAATCCAGACGACACCCCACAACAGGGACAGAAGGTCAGTAGCACAAAACACCTTGATAGTCCCAAGATCAATAACTCAATGCACCAAGTCAACATCTATCAGGGCCTACAAATTCTATGCACCAATGATCTGGAATAACCTCCCCCACAACATCCGAGCAATCCCAGACATATTCCAATTCAGGAAAGCCTTGAAACACTACCTCTTCCTCCTGCATTACCCGGAAACCAATAGGAGTACAGCACCAACTGCTTAAACCACCCAAATCTCCCTTGACTGAAACCAAAATGAGCACACGACCATGTCGTAAATTGTATATAGTTACCCCTGTTATCCAAGTTATATGTCCTGTTCATCTGTAAACACAAAGTACCATTGGAAATGTGTAATTTCATTGTTTATTGTAAACCGCGCTGATGCTGAATAGCGCGGTATAGAAGAGACTATAAATAAAATAAATAAATAAATTTATAACATTTTACTGTACAAAATTAGATGGTTTGTTTCCTGTGTGAAATATGTGAAGACACCTTCAACTTGAAAGCTTTAAGTTCAATGCACATGGGTGCAATCCATTTATACCCCTCTCTTTTATTCAAAGTTTTAATAAGCCATTTTATTTTTGGGCTTTCCTGAATTGTGTTGAAAGCAAAATTAGTTTATAGTTTTGTTTTTTGTTTTTTTAAATAAAGGAAACTTTCCTCTAATATAAAATTGAAAAGTTATGTTTAAATCCAATTTTTGAAATCATGGATTTTATTAAGCCCTGTACAGTATCCAATTCTATTTTTTAATTTGTTTTGCTAAAAGCCCAGATTTACTTAAAGATAGTACTTGTATGATTTTTTGAGATAAAGTAAATTTTAAAAATAAGGTATCTTCCACTTCTCAGCATGAATAGAGATTCCCCCCCCCCCCCCCACACACACACACACACTTTTCCTCTTTCAACGTCCGCTCACAATGATGCTGGACGAGTCATGGTAGAGTTGTAACCATATATCTATGTAAGCAATGGCTGCTTCTTTACTATGAGGCTGTCCTCCAAACTACATCCATATTTCCTACGCTGAATGAGTAGCAGACCTATACCTGAGCTAAAAGAGTATTTGTTTCCTTTGAGCATATTGGTCTTGTCTAGAATTCATAAATGCTTAAAATGCATGTCAAAGATAATGTGTTGTGTTTTACATATTTTTCTTCCAACATTTTCCTGTAGGCCTGATGGAGAGCATGAGACAGGCAGATCTTAAGAACTGGTCATTAGATCAGGTTCAGTTTGCAGATCTGTGTTCCTCTCTGAATCAGTTCTTCACACAGACTGGGCTCATCCATTCACAAGGCAATGTGCAGCAGTCTGTCTGTCACAATACCATGCACCCAGCAAAACCTTCCCAGCACATTGCGACAGGTAAAGCTGATCAAAATGTACTGTTTCACTTTTCCTCTGGAACATTGTGCATGCGCTACGGCAACTTGGATTTCTATCTAGAGAACAATTTTCAAAGCTGTTTAGACAACTAAGAGGGTATGACAGGAACTGACTCCTTAAAACTAGCTTCACTTCTTGGGTAGCAGGAATCCAGGAGATGATTTTTCTATAGCTACTCTGAGAAACTGATGATCCTCATAACTTAGGTATGGGCCTGACAGACCCAACTTGGCAAATTCCTTTTCTCACTATAGAATTCCTAAGCTGCTGGTATGTGTTTATCTCCAGGAACAAGCAGGAATGTAGTCTTCACATATGGGTATCGTCGGTACCGACGGAGCCTGCGCGGGAACGCACCCCAGCGTCCAATTAGAAAGCTTTTGGGAGCATTCCACAGTACCTGCGTGCTGCCTTCTCGCCTTTCCCAACTGCCTCTCTCCAGTTCTTTGTTTTCCGCGGAGCCAGCAGATCGTCGTTCCTGTCACGGCAGAAAATTCTCCTTATTGCCCTTCTTTTTTGTGGTCGCGTCTGCCTTCTTCGACGCTCTACCGGTACCGCCGATTTTTCTTTCTTTCTTTCTTTCTTAAAAAAAAAAAAAATATATATATATATATAGAGAGAGAGATATATATTTAGTACTTTTTTTTCCACGTACGCGCGCCTTTTTGGGCCTTAGGCCCAAAAGTTCCTCCACAATGGAAAAACCCTCTTCGGGTTTCAAAAAGTACACCAAGTGTGGCGGTACCATCTCCGTCACCGACACCCATGAGTGGTGTCTAAAATGTTTAGGTCCTGACCACTCCATCACCGAATGTATGGCCTGTGCCATGATGTCTAAAAGAGGTCGGCAGAACCGAGCTGCTAAGCTCAGTACCCTGTTTCCTTCTGATGCAGCCTCGGTGGCATCGACGTCTTCCAGGGCTTCCTCTTCCTCCCGTGGATCTCAGGTAACTAAACACAAGTCCAGCCGGTCCTCAAAGGGTAGATCTCCTTCTAAGCATCAAGATGCCCCTGGCGTTGCCCTTGAGGATTCTGCACTGGCAAAATTGCCCCAGCGGGAGGCTTCGGCTTCCAAAGCATTATTGGGGATCCAGGATGTTCTCGAGGCCTCGACCTCGGCAGAACTACTGGTGCCATGCTCTGGGGTACCGGTTGTTTTCTCCGGTACCGACATACAGGCATCGGCAGCGTCGATAGACCAGAGATTCCTGGCTATTGAACGCAGTCTGGCAGCATTGACACCCTCGGAACCGCGTCAGACTGGTACTGGTACAGACAACATCGACATCGGTGTCCGCATTGCCGGCACCCAGTCATGCGATGCCCTCCGGTACCGATTACTCCCGGTACCGACTTCGTTCGGTATGGGTATCGGTTTCTGTAAGAGCATCCGGACAGACGGTACTTTGAGTCCTCAGAGGAATCTGAGGATTCTGACAGTTCTGTCGATGCAGGAATACTTCTCCCAGAGGAGCCTTCCTCACCTAAGCGCAGGATGTCTCCTCCAGAGGATATTTCCTTTCAGGACTTCATTAGAGAGGTGGCTCGAGGTCTGTCCATTACTGTGGCTCCTGAATCAGAGCCCAGAGCAAAGGAGTTGGAAATTTTACAATATCCCAAAGCTCCTAAAGAGGCAACTACTCTACCCATCCATGAGATCTTACCACCTCTCCTCACTCTCGTAGACTGGATACTATGTACTGAGTCCCTCCTTGTCCTGGTTTCCAGAAGACTCAGCTTCCTCACCACTCTATTGTAGTGGAATCAGCTATGAGAAGGATCAGGAGTGCAAAGAGACATGCCTCTAATCCTCTAGGACGCGAGTGCAGAACTTTGGATGATTTTGGACGTCGTACTTTCCAAGCTTCCATGCTTTCTGCCAGGATCAATTCCTATATTTTATATATGGGAATGTTCCTGAAGGAAATTACAGGGAATTTAGAGGTTTTGAGCCCTCTTCTTCCTGAGGATAGAAGACAGGATTTTCTCACATTGGTCAAACATGCCCAGGATGTTTCTAAATTTGTCAACCGTGCAGCTTTTGACTGTTTTGAGTGCATAAGCAGAACCTCTGCCATTGCCATAGGTGCACGTAGAATTGCCTGGCTCCAGGCATCTGATTTGGAGCTCTGGGTACAAGACAAACTGGGCAATATTCCTTGTACTGGTGAGAACCTGTTTGGTAAAGATTGGCAAGAAAAGGCCAATGAGTTGGATGCTGACAACTCCACTTTGGATAGGCTATCCAAAGCCACAGCTGATCCTGCAAGAAAGAAGTCTTTCAAGAAGCCTTTCTTTTCAAAAAAGAAGAGGTTTTATCCCTCTTATTCCCAGCAGGGATGTTCTATGGGTCAGCCTACCCGGAAGGGTCAGCAACCACCTAAACAAAGGAAAGCAAAGACTGCTAAGCCTCAACCGTCTCAGCCTCCGCAAGGCCTTTGACTTTCATCTAGAGAACTTAGCCTTTCTGGCCCTTAATGGACCAGAGCCTTCCGCCATTCCAGGAAGGTTATGTCGCTTTGCCCCCAGGTGGGAGCAGATAACAGCAGAGCAGTGGACACTCTCCATTATAAGAGAGGGGTACAAGCTGCACTTCCTGTGCATGCCCCCTTCCACCATGGTAAGACAGTTCAATTCTCAGACCTCTCTCATCAACCTGTTAGATCAGGAGGTCACTATGCTTCTTGCCCAAGGGGCAATAGAAGAGGTCCCCATTCATCAAAGAAAACGGGGGGATACAGACCTATTTTGGACCTCAGAGAATTGAACAAATTCCTCTTCAAAGAGAAATTCAAGATTATTTCTTTAGGAACTCTGCTGCCATACCTTCAGAGTCAGGATTGGCTTTGTTCTCTAGATCTCAAGAATGCGTACATGCATGTTCTCATCCACCCGACTCACAGGAAGTTCCTTCGGTTCCTTTTTCAAGGAAAGCACTACCAATACAAGGTGCTTCCTTTTGGCCTGGCCTCAGCACCAAGAGTGTTAATGAAATGCATGGCTGTGGTAGCAGCATTTCTCTGCACTCTAGGGATATTCGTCTTCCCCTACTTAGACGACTGGCTCATTCGAGCCCCATCAGAAGCAGAGGCCAGGACCTCCTATCTTGCACAATGCATGTCCTTCAGTATTTGGGTCTTGTCATAAACGTCCCAAAATCCAGTCTAACTCCCACTCAGTCTCTAGAATTCATAGGAGCCTTGCTGGATACCAAAAGGGCAAGGGCCTATCTTCCCCAGGCCCGTTGCCTTCGCATGGTGCAGTTAGCTTCTCAGGCAGTGCTAAAACCTCATCTCACTGCCCGAGAAATGCTACAGCTACTAGGTCACATGGCATCCACCGTGCATGTGGTCCCTTATGCTCGCCTCCATATGAGAGCAGCCCAGTGGACTTTATCCCATCAGTGGACCAAGGCATCAGGATGCCTGTCAGACAAAATAGCAAACACAAGTTGCCTTATTTTGTCCCTCCAATGGTGGCAGTCCACTCAGAACCTGTTGCTGGGGTCCCCATTTCAACAACCCTTACCCCAGGCAACTCTCACAACAGATGCTTCACCAATGGTTTGGGGAGCTCATTCGCAAGACCTCTCCACCCAAGGCACTTGGACTCCACAGGCGACTCATCTACATAACAATCTCTTGGAGCTCAGAGCAATCTTCCTTGCTCTTCGAGTGTTTCACACCCTGATCAGCTACAAGACAGTCCTCATTCATACGGACAATCAAGTAGCCATGTTCTACGTGAACAAGCATGGGGGAACAGGCTCTCTGTTGCTTTGCAACGAAGCTTTGCGACTGTGGGCCCTCGCCAGAGAGCATCAGATTCATCTCCTGGCAGTGTATCTTCCAGGCATACAAAACTCTTGGGCAGACAGACTCAGTCGAGTTCTGCTTCCACATGAGAGTGGTCTCTGCATGCAGACCAGGTGGCCAAGATTTTTCAAATTTGGGGAACCCCGGACATAGACCTCTTTGCAAGTCCGTAGAATGCCAAACTTCCCCGGTTCTGTTCCAGAATTCCGGCTCAGGGCTCTCAGGCCAGGGATGCTTTACTGGGGGCAAGACTTCCTGTATGCCTTTCCACCCATTCCCCTAATTCCCAAAACCCTATTCAAGCTTCAGAGACAGAGGCCATATGATTCTCATAGCTCCACATTAGCCACGTCAAGTGTGGTACGCTCTGCTTCTACATCTCTCTCAAGCTCCCTCCCTGGAGTTAGGGTCTGCTCCAGATCTCCTGTCCCAGGAGAACGGAATGTTATGGCATCCCAATCCCCAGTCTTTGCATCTCAGGGCTTGGTTGCTGAAGGCCTAGATCTTCATGATCTTAACCTTCCTCAGCCAATAAAGGATATCCTTTATGCTTCCAGGAAGCCTTCCACAAGACGCTCTTATGCTTTCAAGTGGAAAAGGTTTGCCATATGGTGTTCGCAGAAGGGTCTTAACCCCCTTGCGGTACCTCTGGAATCATTAGTGGAGTATCTCCTTCATTTATCCAATGCAGGACTTAAGAACATAAGGACCAACAAGGAGAACAGCGCTAACCGCTCGAAAAGCAGAGAAACAAAAACAGGAAGCGGCAGGTTCATCACCCAACACCTTTATTAGTTTAGGCCACTTAATTTGTACTAATAAAGGTGTTGGGTGGTGAACCTGCCGCTTCCGGACTTAAGAACATAAGATATGCCATACTGGGTCAGACCAAGGTCCATCAAGCCCAGTATTCTGTTTCCAACAGTGGCCAATCTAGGTCATATGTACCTAGCAGTTTCCCCAAGAGACACAAGTTCCACAATGCTTGTACTGGGTCAAGCATTGATATCTTCGGTCACTTCTTAATAATGGTTTATGGACCTTTCCTCCAGGAACTTGTCCAAACCTTTTTTAAACCCAGCTACACTAACAGCTTTTACTACATCCTCCGGTAACAAATTACAGAGTTTGATTACACGTTGAGTGAAAAAATATTTTCTTTTATTAGTCTTTCTTTTATTAGTCTTAAATAATTTACCCTGTAGCTTCATTGCATGTCCCCTAGTCTTTCTATAGTCTGATAACGTAAACAATCGATCTACGTTTACCCGTTCTACTCCATTCATTAATTTATAGACTTCTATCATATCTCCCCTCAGCCGTCTCTTTTCCAGGTTAAAGAGCCCTAACCTTTTTAGCCTTTCTTCATAGGAGTATCCTTCCATCCCCTTTACCATTTTGGTGGCTCTTCTCTGAACCTTTTCTAAAATCGCTATATCCTTTTTAAGATACGGCGACCAGAATTGCACACACTATTCAAGGTGCGGTCTCACCATGGAACGATATAGAGGCATTATAATATCTTTTGTTTTATTTTCCATTCCTTTCCTTATCATACCTAGCATTCTATTTGCTCTCTTGGCCGCCGCTGCACACTGGGCCGAGGGTTTTAACATGGTATCCACATTAAATTTCATCTGCCATTTTGATGCCCAGTCTTCCAATTTATCAAGATCCTCTTGCAATTTTTCACAATCCTCTTGGGTTTTAACAACTTTAAATAGTTTTGTGTCATCTGCAAATTTGATAACCTCACTCGTTATTCCACTTTCCAGGTCATTTATGAATATGTCAAAAAGCAGCGGACCCAGCACAGATCCCTGGGGTACACCACTATTCACCTTTCTCCATTGGGAAAATTGGCCATTTAGCCCTACCCTCTGCTTTCTATCTTTTAACCAGTTCCTGATCCACAATAGTACACTGCCTCCTTTCCCATGACTCTTTAGTTTTGCCAAAGGTCTCTGATGAGGGACCTTGTCAAAGGCTTTCTGAAAGTCCAGATACACAATATAAACCGACTCACCTTTGTCCACCTGTTTATTCACTCCTTCAAAAAAACATAACAGATTAGTAAGACAAGATCTTCCTTGTCTAAAGCCATGTTGGCTGTCTCCCATTAGGTTGTGACTATCTACATGCCGAGTAATTTTATTCTTTATGATGGTTTCTACCATTTTTTCCGGTACTGACGTCCGGCTCACCGGTCTGTAGTTTCCCGGATCACCCCTGGAACCCTTTTTAAAAATTGGTGTTACATTGGCGATCCTCCAATCTTCAGGTATTAGAGATGATTTTAATGATAGTTCACAGATTACTGATAGCAGGTCTGCAATCTCATATTTCAGTTCTTTCAACACCCTTGGATGTATACCATCCGGCCCAGGTGATTTGCTACTCTTCAGTTTATCTAATAGTTGTAAGACATCTTCCCGATATATCGATGTTTCCTTCAATTCTTCCCCACCTTTAAATACCACTTCAGTCATGGGTAACATCCCTACATCTTCCTCAGTAAAGACCGAAGCAAAGAATTCATTCAGTCTCTCCGCTATCGCCTTGTCGCCTCTTAGTGCTCCTTTAACCCCTTTATCATCTAATGGACCAACTGACTCTCTCACGGGTTTTTTGCTACGAATGTACTTGAAAAGGTCTTTATTTCGCGTTTTTGCTTCCGCAGCAAGCTTCTTCTCAAATTCTCTCTTTGCCTGCCTTATCAATGCCTTGCATTTGACTTGCCCAGTGCTTGTGCTGTTTCCAGGTTTCGTCGTTTGGCTCTTTTTTCCATTTCCTGAAAGATGCCTTTTTGGCAACAACAGCCTCTCTGACCTCACCTTTAAACCATGCTGGCAGTTTTTTGGACTTCCTTCCACTTTTCTTAAAGCGTGGAATACAGCTGGTCTGGGCTTCCAAGATAGTATTTTTCAAGAACACCTAAGCTTGATGTACGTCTTTAACCTTTGCAACTGCTCCTTTTAGTTTTTTCTTAACTGTTTTCCTCATTTTATCATAGTCTCCCTTTCGAAAGTTAAAAGGTAGTACTGTGGATTTCCTTACTATCCCTCCTCCACTAATTAAATCAAAGGCGATCATGCTATGATCACTATTGCCAAGTAGCCCCAACACCCTTATCTCTTGCACTAGATCTTAAGACTAACTCAGAGTCCATGTGAGTGCTATTGCAGCTTCCTTCAAGCCTCTAAATGGACAACCCATCCTCTTATAGCAAGATTTATGAGTGACCTTCTGCTAACTAAGCCTCCCATTAGGCCACCACCTGTGGCATGGGACTTAAACTTGGTTCGTGGTCAGCTCATGAAGACACCTTTCGAACCCGTAGCTACTGCCTCCTTGAAATTTCTTTCTTGGAAGGTTATCTTTCTCATTGCAATCACATCAGCACGTCGCATCAGTGAGTTGCAAGAACTGGTGGATGATCCACCTTATACAAGGTTCCATCATGACAAGGTAGTCCTTAAGACTCATCCACACTTTATGCCAAAGGTGGTCTCGCCTTTTCATCTAAACCAAGTGGTCTACCTACCTGTGTTCTTTCCAAGGCCTCATGCATCAAATGCAGAAAGGAATCTTCATACCTTGGACTGTAAAAGAGCTTTAGCCTTTTACTTACAAAGAACACAGCAACATAGAAAGTCCTCTCAGCTCTTTGTTGCTTTTGATCCTTCTCATTTGGGACTTCCAGTCTCCAAGAGAACACTGTCAAACTGGATTGCTCAGTATATTTCCTTCGCCTATCAGAGTAAGAATCTTCCTCGGGAGGGCCATGTAACAGCTTACAATGTGAGAGCCATGGCAGCTTCAGTGGCTCATCTACACTCTGTGTCTATCGACGACATCTGTCGAGCAGCCACCTGGGCCTCAGTTCATACCTTCACAGCCCATTACTGCTTGGACAAGGACTCCCGCCGGGATGCCTTGTTTGGTCAGACTGTTCTCCAACACCTGTTCCATACCTAATCAACTCCTACCCATCATCCCTGGTTGGATGCCAGAGATCCATGGGGGGAAGTGGAGCCCTTTCTCAGGGACACACAACTTCTGGGGTCTCTCCCTGGCATCTAAAGCTGGGGAGTCCCCATATGTGAAGACTACATTCCTGCTTGTTCCTGGAGATAGCATAGTTACTCACCTGTAACAGGTGATCTCCGGGAACAGCAGGAATGTAGTCTTCACAACCCACCCACCTCCCCTAGGAGTTGTATCTCTCTATCTCTTTCCTTTCCCTCTCTCTCTCTTTGTCTCAGCTTTAAAACTCAACTGGAGAGAGACAGTTGGGAAAGGCAGGAAGGCAGCACGCAGGCGCTGTGGGATGCTCCGAAAAGCTTTCTAATTGGACGCTGGGGAGCGTTCCCGCGCAGGCTCCGTCAGTACCGACTATACCCATATTTGAAGACTAAATTCCTGCTGTTCCCGGAGATCACCTGTTACAGGTGAGTAACTATGCTTTATCAGTTACTTGTAAATTTCTGTTGCAGTGAATATTTTAAGTAATTTGGTTTTCACAGTTTGCTCTAGATGTGGCATTAAAGGGACAAATGGGATAAGATTGAATGGCCAACGTAACACCTGTTTTTAAAAAGGGTTCTAGGGGTGATCCAGGGAACTACAGACCAGTGAGCCTAACGTCAGTACTGGGAAAAATGGTAGAAGCCATCATAAAGAACAAAATTACTCAGCATTTAGATAGTGATGGACTAATGGGAGAAGCCAACATGGCTTTAGACAAGGAAGATCTTGTCTTACTAATCTGTTATGTTTTTTTGAAGGTGTGAATAAACAGGTAGACAAAGGTGAGTCGGTTGATATAGTGTATCTGGACTTTCAGAAAGCCTTTGACAAGGTCCCTCATCAGAGACTTTTGTTAAAACTAAAGAGTCATGGGATAGGAGGCAGTGTACTATTGTGGATCAGGAACTGGTTAAAAGATAGAAAGCAGAGGGTAGGGCTAAAAGGCCATTTTTCCCAATGGATAAAGGTGAATAGTGGAGTACCCCAGGGATCTGTGCTGGGTCCGCTGCTTTTTGACCTATTCATAAATGACCTGAAAAAGGGAATAACGAGTGAGGTTATCAAATTTGAAGATGACACAAAACTATTTAAAGTTGTTTAAACTCGAGGATTGTAGAAAATTGCAAGAGGATCTTGATAATTTGGAAGACTGGACATCCAAATGGCAGATGAAATTTAATGTGGACAAGTGCAAAGTTATGCACCTAGGAAAGAACAACCCAAACTGTGGTTACCACATTGGGAACCACCATCCAGGAAAAAGATTTAGGCATCATTGTGGATAACATGTTAAAACCCTCCTCCCAGTGTGCAGTGGCGGCCGAGAGAGCAAATAGAATGCTAGGTATCATAAGGAAAGGAATGGAAAATAAAACAAAGGATATCGCGACCGCACCTTGAATATTGTGTGCAATTCTGGATGCCATATCTTAAAAAGGATATAGCGTTATTAGAAAAGGTACAGAGAAGAGCCACCAGAATGGTAAAGGGGATGGAAGGCTACTCATATGAAGAGAGGCTAAAAAGGTTAGGGCTCTTCAACCTGGAAAAGAGACGGCTGAGGGGAGATATGATAGAGGTCTATAATTTAATGAATGTAGTGGAACAGGTAAACGTAGATCGATTGTTTACGTTATCAGAATATAGAAAGAAAAGGGGACATGCAATGAAGCTACAGGGTAAACTATTTAAGACAAATAAGAGAAAATATTTTTTCACTCAACGTGTAATCAAACTCTGGAATTTGTTACCGGAGGATGTAGTAAAGGCTGTTAGTGTAGCTGGGTTTAAAAAAAGGTTTGGACAAGTTCCTGGAGGAAAGGTCCATAAACCACAAAAAGGGACCAAGGATATCAATGCTTGACCCAATACAAGCATTGTGGAACCTGTGTCTTTTGGGGAAACTGCTAGGTACGTATGACCTAGATTAGCCACTGTTGGAAACAGGATACTGGGCTTGATGGACCTTGGTCTGAACCCAGTATGGCATATCTTATGTTCTTATGTGACCATTTCATGTAGTATCCTGACACTATTGGCTTGAATTTCTTTTATTTCACCCATTTTGGCAGACTGTATTCAGTCAAAAATTTGAAGAAATGTGCACAGTAGTGGGTGTGCATAATTAATTCTTATGCATCAGAAATCTGTGTTGGAGCACCCTGAAATTAGAAAACGTACAAGTCATGCTTTTAGAATTAATTTCTGTTTTGGGTTAGATTTGCTACAAGATGCTACCACATTAGTGCATGCTAAGACACATTAGCGCACATTATGTACTACTGGTGCTATTTATTAATAATGCATGTTAATGTTAATAAGGCATGGTAGCACACTTTAGCCCTTAGTTAATTATAATCACATTGATTTTGAAGTGAATAGGAGAGTGATCCTGTCCATTGTGCTGGTGGGTTTTCCCTCCTCCTCTATCTGCTGTAGTCTATGCTGCAGTCCTAATTCTTTAAAAAGATTACTTATTAAATAGATGTTTTATAAATATTTCCATATATCTTTAGTGAGGAAAAGATTAATTCTCCAGGAAGAAGCAGGAAGTCAGCCCTCACATATGGGTAACATTAGCACCGACGGAGCCTGCGCGGAGCATTTCCCCAGCTTTTAAAGAAAGCCTTTGGGAATGCTACCATGCAGGCATGGGGTCTCCTTCCCGCCCAGGAGTGTCATCTTGCTCAGTCTCCTTTTTTTCACGGAGCCCAATGGATTCATGTCCTGTGTCCCCGGAAAAATTCCTTAAAAATTATCCTCTTAGTTTTTCCCGGTTTGCATACCGGTGGTTCTTCCTGCCTCGAGCTGGCGCCATCCCTGGTGCTGTTGTCAGCTCCTTTCTCCTTTTTTCATCAAGGCTCACATCAACCAGCGTTCACACCGTTTTTCACCCGGGGGTCATCAACCCCATCCGGGTGTGATCCACTATGTCTCCCAGTGGCTTTAAAAAGTGTGATCATTGCAGTCAAATCATGTCTGTTGCAGACGCCCACGACTGCTGCTGCTTGCACTGCCTTCGCCCGGATCACGTCATTACCTCCTGCGACCTGTGTCAGGCCATGACCCCTCAGACCAACAAAGAAATAGTAGGAGTTGCAGGAGATGATGTGCCTGCAGTCCAGCTCTGCTCCAGCTTCCCCGAAGCTGAGCACTTCCCATGAGTCCCGGGCATCTAAGGAGTCTTGTGGTGGTGGCTCCTCTGGAAAAATGCTGGACCCTGGCAAGAAAAAGGAAAAAATCCTCGAATCCAGTCGAGGTTCCACTGGGGAAACCTGGTAAGGTCCCACGGCGGGACTCGGGCGACTCCGAGCAGCGCCCTCCTAAAGTCTCTAGGAAGGAGTCCTTGGCCGGCAGCAATCGTGCGAGGCTCCCCGAGGCTACGGTCCTCGTAGAGGATGCACTCGCCAGAGTGCCAGCACCAGGGCCGAAACTCTCTGTGCCTGCGCCGAAAGCTACGGAGCCTTCTGGCATTGAGGCCAGAATGGCAGTCCTGGAACAGAGTATCTCTGCCATCCTGACCATGCATCAGGCGATGATGTCAGGTTTGTCCGCATCATCCACCTCAACAACCAGGCCCCCAACTGCGGTGGCGTCCTCAGGCGTTCAGCCGAGCCCCAAGTGCTATCTCCCTCGGGCCAGCCCTCGGTACCAATCGAGGTCCCGATCCTCAGGTGTCCAGTCCTCCCTGGTTAGTTTCTGGCAGTCTCACACGAGACCAGTCAGGGGGTCTCGATTCCCCGATGCAGGCCTTGAGGCACGGGAGCTGTGAGCCTCGGACTCCTCGACGCCCTCGGAGTTAGACTGGAAGACCGACATTGAGGCCTCCCCCGAGCCCTCTCGACACATAGACATCCCCTCGGAGCTGTCTCCCGTGGAATCCAATGCCATTCCCCACCCGAGGACGTGGCATTCCACGACTTCGTCCGGGACATGGCCTGAGCCCTCTCGATCCCCAACAAGTCTGAGGAGGACACATGCACCAAAGAGCTGGGGATCTTCCAGTATGAGTCTCCCCCAGAGGAGTCTCTGTCGGTGCTGGTGCAACCCATCCTCGAACGGCTGCTCCTATTGGATGTGGGAGACCCCGACCTCTGTACCGGTGGTCAGCTGACACCTCGACACCATCTACCGCATCAAGAGGAGTCCAGGCTTCCAGAAGGCCCAACTCCCCATAATTCCATGGTGGTGGAGTCCTCGATGCAAAAGCTTAAGAGCCAGAAGACTTGTTCTTCTGTACCCCTGGGAAGAGAGGCCAGGGCCCTCGACACCCTGGGGTGTGTTTCCAAGGGCCCATGCTGGGCTTTCGGATACAAACCTATGAACTCTACATAGGGATGTATCTTAAGAGCCTCATCCAGGAGCTCGCTGGCTTCTTAGCAGGGCTCACCGGGGAACCCCTGCAATGGTTCCAGACCTTTGTAGCCACCATCCGGGACTGCTCCAAGTTCCAGTCCTGGGCCGCCTACGATTGGTTTAAGGCTGCAACCCGGGCAACTGCCGCAGGCATCGATGCTTGGTGCCACACATGGCTGCAGACCTTGGACCTCGAGCAATAGGTTCAGGAAAAGCTGCTGGATGTCCCCTGCACTGGGGAGAATCTATTTGGAAAACCTATGGCTGACAAGGCAGCCGAAGCCGAGGTAGTGACCAGGCAGAGGCTCTCAAAAAGACCTCTACCCTTCCCCATAAGAAAACCTTGGGGAAAAGGCGAGCTTTTTCGAGGAAGAAGGATCCTATCCATCAGAGTCGCCACTACCAGGTCTTTCCAAGCTAGCAGCACCAGGGACACGGACCCAGGAAATCAAAGGCTTCCAAGCTGCAGACAGCAGCTCCGGCTCAACCTGGCGGGAGCTTTTGACTCCCAGGGCGGGGCCTCCCTCCACTTGGGAGACCCTCACCAGCTCACAGGGGGCCGCTGGACACTCTTTGCCCACAGGTGGCCCGAGGTCACTTCAGATCAGTGGGCACTCCAGATGGTGAAGGAGGGTTACCACCTCCACTTCCAACTACCCCCCTGCAGGGCATTTTCCAGGAGAGCCAGTGCAACCTCTCCTTCACCAGGCCACCTTACTGTCAGGTTACTATACATTTAATTACTCCAATTCTCGAGTATTTCCTTTAATGGACTCCCTTTGGGAACTTATTCACAAAAAGTTGTTCATTCAAACCGGGTCTCAGACTTATAAGGGGATGTTTGTGATACTCAATCACTTATTAGTCCCTTGTTTGCATCAATGACCCTTTTTTTTATATATATACAGAGAGAATATTTTTCTGCTAATTCAAATGATTTCACAAGAAATTGCTTATCCAGATGGCCAATACAATATTGAAAAAATCAGGCTTATCTTTTCAATGATATCCCAACGCCAGACTTGGCGCCACTGCGTTTCACATTATACTTGTTTCTTCAGGGGCATATAAACTTGGCTTCAAATGTCAGCATTTCCTGGAAAAATGGAAACATCTCATTTAAAACTAACTTTTTTAAAAAGAGGAATAAATCAGATTATATATCATAGATTATAAGAATCAATTCTGAAGGCAGCTAAGTAGGGCTTACCAACTGTTTCAACCTGGATCAAATGTCTCCCTGGACAAAAACCGCCGCGCATGCGGGTTGGAAAATGAGAACCTCTTTAAATGTTAAAGCCAATGAAAGCCAGTACTCAGATGTTTCTTATTAAAAAATGTATTGACTAACTACACAAACTCCAATCAATTTGAGCATTTAGGCCTTTTGGAATTACTGTTTGTAAAGTATATATCCATCTTTGCTCGCGAAGGATTAACGTTTGATCTATGGTTTTGCCTCCGACGCCTTTATATACTGTCAATGCAAAACCATAGATCAAACGTTAATCCTTCGCGAGCAAAGATGGATATATACTTTACAAACAGTAATTCCAAAAGGCCTAAATGCTCAAATTGATTGGAGTTTGTGTAGTTAGTCAATACATTTTTTAATAAGAAACATCTGAGTACTGGCTTTCATTGGCTTTAACATTTAAAGAGGTTCTCATTTTCCAACCCGCATGCGCGGCGGTTTTTGTCCAGGGAGACATTTGATCCAGGTTGAAACAGTTGGTAAGCCCTACTTAGCTGCCTTCAGAATTGATTCTTATAATCTATGATATATAATCTGATTTATTCCTCTTTTTAAAAAAGTTAGTTTTAAACGAGATGTTTCCATTTTTCCAGGAAATGCTGACATTTGAAGCCAAGTTTATATGCCCCTGAAGAAACAAGTATAATGTGAAACGCAGTGGCGCCAAGTCTGGCGTTGGGATATTATTGAAAAGATAAGCCTGATTTTTTCAATATTGTATTGGCTATCTGGATAAGCAATTTCTTGTGAAATCATTTGAATTAGCAGAAAAATATTCTCTCTGTATATATATTAAAAAAAGGGTCATTGATGCAAACAAGGGACTAATAAGTGATTGAGTATCACAAACATCCCCTTATAAGTCTGAGACCCGGTTTGAATGAACAACTTTTTGTGAATAAGTTCCCAAAGGGAGTCCATTAAAGGAAATACTCGAGAATTGGAGTAATTAAATGTATAGTAACTCAACAGTCACATTACTCTGAAGTATCTGACCTATTTAGATTGTGCATCTTACTGTCAGAGCTAGCAGGTCTACTGAGGGATAGGGCGGTAGAGCCTGTTCCCCAGCACCTCTGGGGCAAGGGCCTCTACTCAAGATACTTTCTTGTCCCCAAGAGAACTGGGAGTCTCAGGCCCATCCTGGATCTCTGAGACCTGAACAAGTTCCTAGTGAGGGAGAAGTTCAAAATGCTCTTCCTTGGGACATTGCTGCCCTACGTCCACCAGGGAGATTGGCTTTGCTCCTTGGACCTAAAGGATGCCTACACACACATCCTCATCCACCCATCTCACCTGCAGTACCTGAGATTCATGGTAGGGGGAGACCACTACCAATACAGGGTACGTCCCTTTGGCCTGGCCTCTTTGCTAAGCGTGTTCACAAAGTGTCTAGCAGTGGTAGCTGCCCATCTGTGCCTACAAGGGGTGTTTGTCTTCCCCTACTTGGACAACTGGCTCATCAGGGGCGGCACAGCCGCAGAGGCCAGTCAGGGCACAGAATGTACCATCCTCCTCCAGCAGCACCTGGGGTTTGTCATCGACTACCCCAACTCACATCTCTCTTCGATGCAAGACCTAGAGTTCATTGGTGTTCAGCTGGACATGGTGCGGGCCAGAGCCGACCTCCCTCAGGATAGGGCAGAATGCCTCAAACAGCTGGCAGGGTGAGGTCCAGTACCGCACAATGGTGCCGGCTTGCCGCCTTCGCCTGCTGGGACACATGGCCTCCACTGTCCATGTCATGCCCCCTAGCCCGCCTGCACATGTGGACGGCCCAGTGGTGTTTGTGTTCATAGTGGACCCAGGCCACAGGCCAACTCTGGGACAAGGTCAGAGTCTCCCTCCAGCTGGCAAGATCCCTCAACTTGTGGCAGAACCTGGGCCTCCTTTGGGCAGGGATGCCCTTCCAGGCGCCCCACCGCAGTGTACCCTGACCACAGATGCCTCTCTCCAGGGCTGGGGAGCTCACCGTAGGTTTTTGATCCAGGGAGGAGTCTCTCTTACAGATGAACCTCCTGGAACTCCGAATGGTAGCCCTCGCCCTACCTACATTCTGCTCCCTCTTGCACAACAGACCTGTGCTGGTCCAGACGACCAGGTCGCAGTGCTCTATATAAACATGCAGGGGGGCACGGGTTTGTACTCCATCTACCAGGAGGCTGTAGCCCTCCTCAGTTTTGCAGTGCGCAACGACATGCTTCTGCAAGCGGTCTTCCTCCCGGACAAGAACACCTACTGACAGACAGACAGCAGAGTCCTGCACCCTCACGAGTAGCGTCTCGATCCTGCAGTGGCAAAGAAGCTCTTCCGCCTTTGGGGCTGGCCTGAGATGGACCTCTTCGCCTCTCTGGACAATGTACAGCTGGCCCGCTTCTGCTCCAGGCAGCCGCACTCACAGAGGGCAGCAGCAGATGCGTTCCTAATCTCATGGTCCGAGGGACTGTTGTATGCATTCCCACCAACTCCCCTGGTCGCCAAGACACTTGTTCAAAATTCAGAATGAGAGGGCATTGGTGATTCTGATCCGCCCCCAGGTGGCCCAGGCAACCCTGGTTCTCACTACTGCTCTCGCTGGTGGTGACACTCCCATACCCTGGGTCGAGCCCTGGACCTCCTGACTCAGGAGGGCGGCTCCCTTCTGCACCCCAATGTGGGATCACTGACTCTTAACGGCCTGGCCGCTGAGAGTGTAGTCCTGGCCCCGCTCAACCTGCCACAAGAGGCTGAGGAGATCCTGCTAGCCTCCAGGAAGCTTACGCCTTTTAAGTGGTACAGATTTGCCCTGTAGTGCGCAGATAGGAAGGAGAACCCTTTTTCCTGCCATGTCCAGGTAGTACTTTAGTACCTAGTACATCTGTCGCACACAGGGCTGAAATCTAACTCGGTCCGGGGGCACCTCAGTGCCATAGCCGCTCACCACCACCCAGTAGGGGGAAAGCCCTTATCCAGCCAGCCCCTGGTCTCCCGGTTCCTATGGGGCTGCCTGCTTTCTAAACCCTCTGTCCGCCCCCTGGCAGCAGAATGTGATCTCAATGTGGTGCTCTCCCAGCTGACTAGGCCACCTTTCGACCCACTTGCCACTTCAGATACCTATCCTGGAAGGTAGCCTTCTTGGTGCCCCTGACTTCAGCTCGCAGAGTCAGCGAGCTCCAAGCACTGGTGGCGGACCCTCCTTACACCATGTTCTTTAAGAACAGGGTGGTGCTCCACACTCACCCTAAGTTCCTCTTGAAAGTGGTATCCCTTTTCATCTCAACCAGGAAGTGGTACTCTCCATCTTTTACTTGCGGCCTCATGCCAGCAGGGAGGAACTCATATTCCACACGCTGAACTGTAAACAGGCCCTGTCCTTCTACCTGCAGTGGACCCAGGGCCACTGCAAAACACCTCATCTTTTCGTTTCCTATGACCCCAGCAAACTGGGGCTCCCTGTAACCAAGCGTACTTTATCTTCTTGGGTGGCGGACTGCACTGCCTTCGCCTATGAGCAGGCGGGCCTCTCCCTGGAGCACTGGATCACAGCGCATCGTGTGAGGGCGATGGCCACATTGGTGGCTTACCTTCCTTCTGTGCCAGTGACAGATATTTGCAGAGCCGACACTTGGTCATCCATTCACATGTTCACAGCACACTACAGCCTGAAAAGTGAATCTCGCAAGGACATTGCCTTTGGTCAGACGGTGCTGCGTAATATTCTTGGAGTGTAGGCAACTCCTGCCCTCCAACCCTCTGTGTTCAGGCTACCAGAGTGATAGTGTTGCTGGATGCTAGAGTCTTGCAGAGTCTCAACGTGGACTCACCTTCTGCAACTCACGGCCACCCGACCGGTGGCCGTTGATACTGTTGTGGTTCAGCCCTCAGCAGCCTGGAGCTAGGGAGTCCCATATGTGAGGACTGACTTTCTGCTTTTTCCTGGAGAAAGCATAGTTATTCACCTGTAACAGGTGTTCTCTGGGAACAGCAGGAATCGGTCCTCACAACCCTCCTTCCTCCCCTTGGAGTTGCCATCCTTCTGATTTTTGTTGACTGCCATCTTAGCTACGTCATCTGACTGAGCAAGATGGCACCCTTGGACGAGAAGGGGACCACGCATGCATGGTAGCATTCCCAGAGGCTTGCTTTGAAAGCTGGGGAAATGCTCCGCGCAGGCTCGGTCGGCGCTGACATCACCCATATGTGAGGACTGATTCCTGCGGTTTCCAGAGAACGCCTGTTACAGGTGAATAACTACACTTTTCGTGCATTGCTGCCTTTCTCATTTTCATTTCTTTTATTCCTGTGCTACGTATATCTTTTATACAGGAAATTTGTACATAGACTCCAGACAAAACCTTCCTCCTTCCATGATGGGTCCCCCAGGTTACCCTCATATACCACCACTCAGCACCTCTGGACCGACTATTTCAGGTACCTTCCCCCATCTGGAGTTGCTTACCCTTCACTTATCCGCTTATGCATGGCTATATAAACAAGAAATGATAATTTAACTTCTTTGGTGCGATTAGGAGCTGGAATCTGGATCATATTATGCAGTGCTTTTAATCACTTGCATAAGCTAATTCAGTTTTAGGGACTTGCAGTAAAAAACAGAATAATGTTGTTAGAGAAATAAGGGTAAAAAAATAGCTTTTAAACTAAGGGGAAAGCGTTTTCAGTGCACTAACTTAATACGTTTCACAACTTGCTTTTGGGAGCTACACTCCCTTCATTGGGTCACTTTACAACCTGTTTTGACCTAAAAAAATAAATAAATAATGGAGAAGCTTTGAATAGTTTTCAGCATGTAAACATTGCATGTTTTGTCTCAGTATTTCTTCTAACCTGACTTTGGTATTGCATTTCATTTACATGTTAAATTTTTTAGCAGGGCATCATGGAGCAATGAACCAGCAGCACATGATGCCATCACCGAACTTCCATATTCGTCGACCGCTTCCTCCTGATGATATTGAAGATGTCTTTGACTGGGATTCTATTGTGTAGGTCTTTTCAAGAAGATGAAGAGAAAATTTAAAAAACAAAACAAAAAAAAAAAAAGACAGATGTTGTCTTATTTTCCGTACTTCGAAAGGAAATAAGTGAACATGAATTGGGTAATAAAAGGAAAAAAGTGAAGATGTCAATTAACTCTTAAAACTGTTATGACAATTGACTATGAAGACAATCAGAATATTTAGCAGGAGAACTTAAATTATCGCTTTTACTTGACCCTGGGGCAAGTAATATTTGTCTCCCCTGTAAGCTGCCGTAGCTGATAACTGTTGTGTGATTTGGACAGCTTTTTCAGCTTTTTAGCATACATACGTGTGTTGACTGGTGTTGACCGCAAGTGCCAGACTGCCACCTGGACAGAGCCCTTTTTGCCTTGGGCATAATATGTGGTTTAAATCTGAAATCTTTTCACTCAGTTGGATTGTAATGTGTCAGGAAAAGGAAACATCTAGGAGTCCATGTACATTCTCATGCTGTTGTATTACATCAAGGGATGGGCAAAATTTGATTTGTCGTCTTCGTCCCTTTAAATAAAGACATCTTCTGGCCAGAGATTTCCTATCCAAGGAGCAGTGCTGAAATCCAGTGTCCACTGTAATAGTTCTCGCCCATCTATTAGTTATGCTGTTTGTCTCCTAAAGCTTTTACTGATAGGACATATTCATTTTTTTCAAGGAATTTCTACTTGTGCTATGATGAGTACTTGTAGCTAAAATATACATTCTTTTTCTACATTGGTATGTAGCAGTACAGATTACAAAAAAAACCTTACCCACGGATTGTCAAAGTATTGTTGATTTCACATGTCCTATGTTTAAGATTGTAAGATTATATGTCACGTTTTGAACTTTATTGCTGTATTTGCTGTACAAATGATTTGATCTCTTAGTTGGAGCTTGAAAACCAATGATTGTATACTTCCACCTGCTAATGTATTTATAATAAAGTAAACTCACTATTTATTTGTACTTTCTGTGAATATTAGGCTCAACCTAAGTTCTTACAGTCAAAGTAAGACATTTTAAAAAAACTAAATTATATTTCCTTTTGCTGTTGAGTTCTTACAATTCTCATTCAGAGTGTGCATGCTCAGACCCCTGAGGTTTGCACAAACAAAAAAATATCTTCTTAAAAGACAATCAGAAAAGACAATCTGTTAATTATTTTGTAGCCATTATGCGATTTAATTTTTTTTCTATTTTCTCATTCTTACCACAGTGGAGCAATTTATTTTTTGGATTGCTCAGTGGTATAGATTTAAATCATATAGTGTGGCAAAATAAAGAATGTATTCTGTTACCAGCCTACCAGTTGGATGGGGAAGGTAAAACGTCAGATCTCCCCCAGCACAAGAATATTGGCATTTCATTGCACTAAAACCTGTGTAGAGCCATAGATGTCTCGTCTATCCTGAGCAGTCACTCCTCAGACATACTTAGTGGCATCTAATACTCCAACAAGATCAGGTGATTAAGCTACTTAAAACATGCATATTTTTTAATCTGCATACTAGCTTTTACACACAAAATAATTCAAGGATAACTTGTTTGCCCTTTCATTTTGCTGGCAAAGAACGGCAAACAAAGCCGAATTCTATAGGTAGAGAACCATTTGATCCACATCAAATACTATTTCTTTCATGGAATACAAATGGATGAAATTAAGCCTCTTAGTGCCATAGTCCTATGTGACACATCACCTAGCTTATATTTCCTTCAGCGGAAACACCTAGCTTGCACTGGTGTCTCTTGATTTGTGTATGGTATTTTTGTGCATGCCTTTTGTATCAGAAAGAAATGGTGCGGTTGAAAATGATATCTCAAATTTCAGGTGGTAGCAGGAACACCCAAATTTCAAGTCTCATACTTCAGATTGGCCAATTTATGATTTTAACGCACGTAAAGTACCTGTTAGAAACCACATCATATTATGGATCAGGTTCTGAATATAGAAAATGATATACAAATTGTAAGTACTAATATCTGCTCTATTAAAATCTAATAATTAGTCCCTCAGGTTTTTCTTAGTAGCACATTTGAAAGGGGCCTTAGTCAAAAAGTGAGGTGTTAAGAGTATGAGTGGAAATCTATGTCAGGATTAAATGGTGTACCATCTCCTAGCATATTAAAACAGCAGTGTGCACTTTAAACAGTTTCAAATAATAAGAAGAGTGCAGCTTAAAGATAAATTTCTGGGTTTCTATGTAAATCCAAAGTTCCGCTTATTTTAACTCTTGCAAAACGTAGGCTACATTGGCAGTTTTATTGCCCAGCTCCATGTCAAATTTCCTAGACTCTTCTACTGTGCTAATTTATAACACTCCGTAATATATGTGTGAAACTATTTTGGATTTAAGCTTTTAATAATCTAAAAAAGTATTGTTTTCCTATTTTCCTATGACTTGCAAAAAGTACTTTATGCCCTTCCACCCCTCCCTACCCCCAATAAAGGCAAAGATCATTATTACACTTGATATAGTCCCAGTTTTTCCAGGAGCAGTCTGCTTCTGACTCTTTTCTTTTCTACAATGCCTGCAATATGGCTAATTAAAAATATTTATATATTCCCAGAACTAACAGTACAGAGATCTGTCCAGCTTCAGCGTCATTCTGGCATTGGTGGTATCTAGTTTATTCTGTGTCAATGTGTTTAATGTGTTTTTCTGTAAATACATGTCTTTTAAATTGTCCTCTTCAGGGGTGGGAGGAAGCAGATGGGGAGGGGGGCTATTTCAAAGGAATAGAATATTTTGATATTGTTCAAAGGGTGATATATGTGTATATATCTATATTGTATATACGTGATGAAACTGCATTGGCTTTTTGTGCGACACTACATTTTATCTGTACTGATGTTCTACAGTCAGTGTTTTAATGTTTATACGTTTTTGTTATTGCACGGTTTACTACTTTTGCTCTATGATGAACGGCACAGATATTTGTAACAGTTTAGTGCTGTAAAAAATATTCCAAGTGTCATTAGGATTGTTGCTGCCAGACCTGATATGCATGAATGGCACTTAAAATAAAGAGAACATGTTAACTTCATTCAATTTTTTAAGAATTAATTTTCCTTTTCTTAAATGAAAACGTGTGCTTTAATAAAGTGAGTGTAGTAAGCAAGAGAAGTGTGAGCTGTCACTTCCCTCTAGAAGAATACCATGCTCGTGCCTTAGATCCATGACCTTGTTCACTTTTTATTTTTAAGCCAATCAATTGTATTGCTCTTTCACTTTCATATAAGGCTCTAAAGTACCCTGAAGACTTTGTGCAATTTTGATATACTGTGTTAGCACAGTAGGACCATTAACGTTACGCATACTATAAACCTGTATTTATTTGTTGATAGTCCAAAACAATAATCGGTCGTTTATCAGAGTGTAATAGTTCGAATGTGCAAAACAACTCACTCCATATACATCCACAAAATTTGCTTCTCAAAAAAACTGCTTCAATGTTCATAACATACTTTGAAACAAACAAACACTACACCGAGAGTCTCAGTAACCACGGGCTCACAACGAATAGTGTATGATAACTGTCATCAAACACCAGCCCTCTTAACATCAATAACCCTCCATGTAGGCCTGGGCTGACCACCATGCACCTTCAATGGTGGATTACTAAACTTTTAAAAAAATGTTTCTCAAATAGGTGACCACCCCATGGGAATGGGGTCCCGTGGTCACCTATTTGAGAAACAACATTTTTTTTAAAGTTAAGTAATCCGCCATTGAAGGCGTATGGTGGTCAGCCCAGGCCTACATGGAGGGTCATTGATGTTAAGAGGGCTGGTGTTTGATGACAGTTATCACACACTATTCGTTGTGAGCCCGTGGTTACTGAGACTCTCGGTGTAGTGTTTGTTTGTTTCAAAGTATGTTATGAACATTGAAGCAGTTTTTTTGAGAAGCAAAGTTTGTGGATGTATATGGAGTGAGTTTATCTGTTGATATGCACATTATTAGTGTTTGTTTTAAGAAAGATTTGCAGACATGCAGTATTCTCCAGGAACAAGCAGGAAGTCAGTCCTCACATATAGGTGACATCAGCGCCGACGGAACCTGCACAGAGCATTTCCCCAACTTTCAAAGAAAGCCTTTGGGACATGCTACCACGCATTTGTGGTCCCCTTCCTGTCCAAGGGTGCCTTCTTGTACAGTCTTCTTTTTTCTGCGGAGCCCAGCAGACATTTGTCCTGGAAAATTCCTTTAAAAATTAACTTTAATAGTGTTTTTTTTCCCAGTTGTGTACCAGTTCTCGTTCCCGCTTTGAGCCGGTGCTGTCCTCAGTGCCATTCTCGGCTCCTCCCTCCTTTTTTTTTTTTTACTGAGGCTTGCCCTCGACTGGCGTTTGTGCCATTTTTCGCCTAGGGGTCGTTGACTCTGGCCAGGTGTCTCTCACAATGTCTCCCAAGGGATTCAAAAAGTGTAACT
The DNA here is from genome assembly GCA_033557465.1 of Ichthyophis bannanicus. Classification (NCBI taxonomy): domain Eukaryota; kingdom Metazoa; phylum Chordata; class Amphibia; order Gymnophiona; family Ichthyophiidae; genus Ichthyophis; species Ichthyophis bannanicus. Next base: position 58,786,698 of record CM066042.1, on the reverse strand, counting down.
GCTGCAGCCAAACCATGTCTGTTACATATACCCATGACTGCTGCTTGCGCTGCCTCGCCCAGACCATGACAGTACCACCTGCGACCTGTACTGGGTCATGACTACGAAAACCAACAAAAAAAGGTCGCAATTGCAGGAGAGGATGTTCTCTCGGTTCGACTCAGCCCTGGCTTCCCCAATGCAGAGCCCCAAGCTGGGCACCACCTGTGAGGCCCGCGGCAGCGACTCCTCTGTAAAGACGCCAGACCCTGTAAACCAGGAAACCCGGCAAGGTCCCACAGCAGGACTCGGGCGACTCAAAGCAGCAGCCCCCTAAGGACTAAGAAGGAGTCTTTGGCTGGCAGTGACCGTGTGAGGCTCCCCAAGGCCATGGTCCTCATCAAGGATACACTAGCAAGAGTGCTAACATCAGGCCTGAGACCCTCTGTGCCCACGCCGACAGCTGTGGAGCCTTCTAGTATTGAATCCAGAAAGGCGGCCCTGGAGCAAGCAATGATGTCAGGTTTGTCCGCATCATCTGCCTCAACAACCAGGCCCCTGACTGCAGGGGAGTCCCCGGGTGTCGAGCCGGGCCCCAAGCACCTCCGGCCTTGGACGAGCCCTCTGCACCAATTGAGGTCACGGTTCTGGTCCTCCGGGATCTGGTCCTCCCTGGCCAGCTTCCAGGAGTCAGACCAGAGACCCACCAGGGACTCCCGGTTTCTCAGGGCCAGCCTCAAGGGCTGGGAATCCCAAGCATCGGAGTCCTCGACGCCCTCCAGCTCTGTTTGGAAGACCAACACCAAGGCTTCCCCTGAGATCTCTCGGCACTGAGACATTCCTTCGGAGCAATCTCCCCCAGAGCCCCGGCGCCATCCGCTCCCCCCCCCCGCCTCCCTGAGGATGTTGCCTTTCACAACTTCGTCCAGGATATGGCCCGGGCCCTTTCGGTCCCGACCTAGTCAGAGGAGGACCCGCGCAATGAAGAACTGGAAATCCTTCAGTAGGATGCTCTGCTGAAGGAGACCCTCACGTTCCCGGTGCAGCCCATCCTCGAGCGGTGCTAGTAGTCAGCTGGAGCCTCGACGCCATCTACTGCATCAAGAAGGGCCCAGGTTTCCAAAAATCACAAGTCTCACATAACTCCATGGTCGTGGAGTCCACAATGCAAAAAGCTCAAAAGCCCGAAGAATTACTCTTCTGTTTCCTTGGGCAGGGAGGCCCGAGCTGTTGATGCCTTTGGGCACACCTGTTTCCAGGGCTCCATGCTGAGTTGTCAGATTCAGGCCTATGAATTGTACATAGGCATGTAGCTCAAGGGCCTTATCCAAGAGCTGGCAGGCTTCTCCACAGGCCTTGCTGGGGAACCCCTCCAGAGGTTCCAAGCCTGACATCTTGGATCCGGGACTGTTCAAAGTTCCTATCCTGGACAATCTATGACGGCTTTGAATCCGCAGCCCGGGTAGCAACAGCTTGCATCGGGGCCCTGCTCCAGGCCTGGCTGCAGACCTTAGACTTTGAGCAATGGGTGCAAGAAAATTTCTTGATGTCCCCTGCACTGGGGAGTACTTGTTTGGCAAGCCCATGGCCGACAAGGTGGCCGAGGTCGTGACCAGTCAAAGGCTCGAGGAAAACCTCGACCCTTTCCCGAAAGAAAATATTGGGGAACAGACCACTCTTGCTGAGGAAGAAGGGGGGCCTTTTCAACAGGGCCATTACCAGTCCTAGTCGGGGCACAGCAACAGGGCACTCAGCCTGAGAACCACAGTCATGGGTAGAGGAAGCCAAAAGCTCAGTAGCCTCAGCCACCAGCTCCCACCCAACCCAGGAGAGCTTTTGACTCCCAGGGCGGGGCCACCTCTTCTCTCCCCCCCCCCCCCCAGGAGACCCTCCCCAGCCCACAGGGGGCTGCCTGGCACTCTTCACTCACAGGTGGTCACCTCAGACCAGTGGGTCCTACAGATGGCAAAAGAGGGCTACCTCCTCAGATTTGAGCAAACATCCCAAAGGTTCTTCCCAGGAGAGCCACTGCGGCCTCTCCTTCACCAGACCTTGCTCCTCTTGGAGCTTGAATGTCTGCTTCAGAAAGACTTCTACTCCAGGTATTTCCTTGTCCCCAAAAGAACAAGGGGGCTCAGATCTATACTAGACCTATGAAACCTGAGCAAGTTTCTGGTGAGGGAGAAGTTCAAGATGCTCTCCCTTGGGACCCTACTGCCCTACCTCCACCCCATCAGGGAGATTGGCTGTGCTCCTTAGACCTCACATCCTGATCCACCCCTTCCACTGACAGTACCTCATGTTTGTGATGGAAGGAGAGCACTTCCAGTACAGGGTACTTCCATTCGTCCTGGCCTCCTCACCAAGGGTCTTTACAAAGTGCCTGGCAGTCGTGGCTGCCCACATGCGCCTACAAGGGGCCTTCATCTTTCCTTATCTGGACGACTGGCTTATGAGAGGCAGCACAGCCCTCGAGGCCAGCCACTTTGCAGGGAGAGCCATCAGCCTTCTGCAGCACCTGGGGTTCGTCATCAACTACTCCAAGTCCCACCTCTCTCCAGCCCAGAACCTGGAGTTCATAAGTGCCCAGCTGGACACATTGCAGACCAAGGCCTTCCTTCCAACAGAAAGAGCACAGTGGCTCGTGTAGCTCGCCGGAGAGGTGCAGGCTCACTGGCTAGTCCCAACCCGCCGCCGCCTACTGCAGCTGCTGAGCCACATGGCCTCAACAGTCCACGTTACGCCCCTAGCCTGCTTGCACATGCGGGCAGCCCAGTGGTGCCTCCATTCCCAGTGGACCCAGGCCACAGGCAGGCTACGGGACAGAATAGAGGTCACCCCCCAGCTAGCAGTATTCCTCAACTGGTGGCTGTCCCTGCACCACCTCCAAGTAGGGATGCCCTTCCAGGCGCCTGTGCCACAGGGGGTCCTGACCAATGTTCCCGCTAACTTGCGCTGGGTCCGCCGCCAACATTCCTGTCGGTGGGGGGAGGTGCAGAGCGATCGATGCTCTGCATCTCCCCCACCGGCAGGAATGTTGACAGCGGACCCCAGCACAGGTTAGTGGGAACATTGGTCCTGACTACAGACGCCTCCCTCCTGGGTTGGGGGGTACACTGCAAGGACCTTCGCACTCGAGGCAATTGGTCGCAGCAGGAGTCTCTCCTGTAGATCAACCTCCTGGAGCTCAAGGCCATCTTCCTGGCCCTGTGAGCATTCTGCCACCTCTTATGTAACTGCAATGTGCTGATCTAGACCGACAACCAGGTCGCCATGTTTTATATGAATAAGCAGGGGGGCACAGGCTCGTACTCCCTCTGTTGGGAGGTGGTGGCCGCCCTCTCCTTTGCAGTGTGCCATGGAATGCTCCTGCGAGGTCAGGACAGTTGCCTGGTGGACAAACCCAGCTGGGTCCTGCAGCCACATGAATGTCATCTGAAACCCAGGGTGGTGCACAAGCTCTTCCGACTCTGGGGCAGGCCTGTGATGGACCTGTTCGCCTCCCCAGACAACACGCAACTGCCCCATTTTTGCTCGTGCCAGCTGCACTTGGGGAGGGTGGCAGCTGATGCCTTCCTGATACCGTGTTCTGAGGGCCTACTCTACACCTTCCCACCGACACCATCAGTGGCCAAGACCCTTTTCAAGGTCCAGAACGAGCAGGCATCAGTGATTCTTATTGCCCCCAGATATGGGCCTGGCAACCCTGGTTCCCTCTGCTGCTGCTTTCCCCTGTTGGTGGCACTCCCAGTCCCACTAGGTTAGAATCCAGACCTCCTCTGTCTCAGGAGGAGGGCTCCCTCCTGCACCCTAACCTGGGGTCGCTAGCATTGATGGCATGGGTACTGAAAGGGTAGCCTTATCTCCCTTCAATCTCCCGGGGGAAGTCGAGGAGATCTTTTTGGCCTCCCGAAAATCCTCTACTAGACGGGCATACGCTTTTAAGTGGAGAAGATTCTCCATCTGGTGCGCAGAGAGATCAGAGAACAATTTCTCCTGTTACGTGCAACTAGTGCTGCAGTACTTCATGCCTACCTGAAATCTAACTCTGTGAGAGTATACCTCAGTGCCATAGCCACTCACCATCACCCTGTGGAGGGAAAACCCTCTCAAACCAGCTCCTGGTCTCCAGGTTCCTCCAGGCCCTCTTGCTTTCAAAGCTCCCTCTCCACTCTCTGACGGCGGAATGGGATCTTAAGGTGGTGCTCTCCCAACTAACCAGACCACTGTTCGAGTCTCTGGTCACCTGCTATTTGAGATACCTCTCTTGGAAAGTGGCCTTTCTGGTGGCCATCACGTCTGCTCGGAGAGTGAGCGAACGCCAGGCCTTGGTGGCGGATCTGCCTTTTATGAGGTTCTATAGGAACAGGGTAGTGCTCTCCGCTCACCCCAAATTCCTTCCCATGGTGGTGTTTCCTTTCCACCTCAATCAGGAGGTGGTTCTTCCCACTTTTTTCCCACGGCCCCACGCGGGCAGGAAGGAACTCCTATTGCATACACTAAATGTAAGCAGGCCCTGTCCTCCTACCTGCAGAGGACACCGGCCCATCGCAAAGCTCCTCAGCTTTTTGTGTCATATGACCCCAGCAGACTGGGGCTCCCATTAATGAAGTGGACTCTGTCCACTTGGTTGGCAGACTGTATTGCTCTCGCCTATGAATGAGCTGACCTCTCCCTTGAGCACTGGATCACTGCACATTGCGTGCGGGCAATGGCCACGTCGGTGGCCAACCTCCACTCCGTGCCAGTAACAGAAATCTGCAGGGCTGCCACATGGTCTTCGATTCATACATTTGTAGCTCATTACTGCCTGGAGAGTGAGTTCCGCAGGGACAGTGCCTTCAGGCAGGCAGTACTCCATAATATCTTCGGCGTGTAGACAACTCCTGCCCTCCGACCCTTCTGTGTTCAGGCTACCGGTGTGATAGTGTCGCTGGATGCCTGGGTTGTGCAGAGTCTCTCAGTAGGGACTCGCCTTCTGCAATTTACGGCTACCCGCCGGGTCACCGGTGATGCTGTTGGGGTTCAGCCCTCGGCAGCCTGGAGCTAGGGAGTCCCATATGCTTGTTCCTGGAGAAAGTGTAGTTACTTACCTGTGACAGGTGTTCTCCGGGAACAGCAGGAATCAGTCATCACAACCCTCCCCCCTCCCCTTGGAGTTGCCTTCCTACCTTGTTTTAGTCTTTACTGCCGTCCTAGCTGTCATCTGACTGAACAAGATGGCACACTTGGGCAGGAAGGGGACCACACATGCATGGTAGCATGTCCCAAAGGCTTTCTTTGAAGGCTGGGAAAATGCTCTGTGCAGGCTCCGTCCATGCCGACGTCACCCATACGTGAGGACTGATTCCTGCTGTTCCCGGATAACACTTGTTACAGGTGAGTAACTACGCTTAATGCTCAATTTTCTTTTAAGTACAGTTAGCACCCAACAATAGTTTCATCATGAGCTTGCATGATTTCTTGAAATCAAAAATGAAAGTGTTTTTACTTTTCAAAAGGCATCACATAGAACACAATAAATAATGTTCAACAGCAGCACTAGATTGACACTTCAAAAGACAATAGTTGTCTGTTTTTGGTCTCTGTCATAAACCTGTTATGAGCAAAAAGGTTTCAATATGTAGATGAGCTCATAAAGTCAGATCTTACTTTTGTCATTCCTGCCAGACTTTTACGATTATAACCTAGAAGAAACATGAACTTAGTACAGTTTGTTGGTCAAAGAAATTAATTTTCATTCATTCATTTATTACATTTATAACCTGCCTGTAGTGAAACTTGTAGGCGGACACCCAGCTGTTGTCTACTTTTGTACAATATGTTAAAAGCTCATCTAGCTAAAACTGATTGAAATGTATGTAACATTCACATATCACCTTATTTGTGCTTTTGATTAACCCTTAGAAGTCTAAGCTCTTATGAATATTTTATTAGAACTTCTGTTTATCAGTTTTCAATTTATTTGGTTGGCAAGGGTAAGGATTTATTCTGATAAATATGTGGGATTTAGCCAATGTTCTAGCTTAAAAGCCACTTTGTCCTTAGAAATTCCTATTTCTGCTGTCCACCCCATTTATTCTCATGGATATATGCTATTGGATCAATATTTAAACACCATAGTTGGCATTTATTTAAATACCAGCCATGGCATTTAAAGCTAATCTAGATATTCAGCAGATATTCCCCTTCCAGACCCTGATTTAAAGAGACATTTTTTATTTTTTGCTGCATTGAAGGTACTGGACATTGAAACAGCTTGCTGAATGGAAAACCTCCAGGATTGACTTGTGCAGTAAAGTTTACAAGTAGAGAAAGCATGCAGAGCTTGATTTAATAAATTCTTTCTACTCCCCTCTGCGTATTTGTTTGAGTGTGTATATCTGCATTGCCTGTGTGTGCGTCCTGTGTCTGTGTTTTAAGTATGTTTATCTATTTTATGTGTGTGTGTGTATATACAGTATATCTTTGTGGGTTGCTATGTTTGTGTGTGTGTGTCCCTTTGTTGATTCTTGTATGTTGGCATGTGTCTGTGAATGCATAGGTATGTTAAAAAGTATGAGAGGAAGCGTGCGTGCGTGCGTGTGTGTATTTAATGTTTGTGTTCTCTTGATAAAGAGATAAGATGAGAGAGGGGAGGGGAACAATATTTGAAAGTGCACTTCCGTAATTGCTGTTGCTGTGAATCACTGTATGCTGCAGCTGTTGCAACAGCTCTTTTCTATAGAAATGCAGTGGGACATATTTTTTTTGGGTGGGAGGAGAGCCACCTTTCCCGTCCATTTTCTACCACATGTAGAAACATCACTTGTACTGCACAGAAACATACCCCAGAGCACCACCTCCCTTGATATGGCTAGAACAGCATTCCAGTGCTTCACCCCCCACAGCTTTCCGATTGGCTGGCTCCTACCCACAATCTCTGCTGCTAGTTACACTAGAAGCTGGTAAGGCAGACTTAGTCAGAGAGGGAGATTGGAAATCTGTTGATGTTGTTACTAACTCTGGAAATGAGCTGATGGGGCGGGCTAGGTCTAGAAATGGGCTGATGGGCTAGGACAGGACTGGAAATAGCTGATGGAGGGAACTTTGGACTGGAAATGGGCTGATGGGTGCTCGGACTGGAAATGGACTGATGGGGGCTGGAATAGGACTGGATATGGCTTATGGGGGAAGCTTGGACTGGAAATGGGCTGATGGGCTGGAATAGGACTGAAAATGGCTTATGGAGGAAGCTTGGACTGGAAATGGGCTGATGGGAGGCTGGAATAGGACTGGAAATGAGATGATGGGGGGAGCTTGGACTGGAAATAGGCTGATGTGCTAGGATAGGACTGGAAATGGCTGATTGGGAGGCTAGGATTGGAAATGGGCTGATGGAGCTTGGATTGGAAATGGGCTGAAGGGGGCTGGAATAGGACTGGAAATAGCTGATGGGGGAAGGTTGGACTGGAAATGAGCTGATGGGGGAGGGCTAGGAGTGGAAATGGGCTGATGGGGGGAGCTTGGACTGGAAATGGGCTGGAATAGGACTGGAAATGGCTGATGGGGGGCTAGTACTTGAGCTGCTGGGGTGGCTAGGACGGAATGGGCTGATGCGGGAGCATGGGAGAATGAGACTAGACGGGAACGGATGCTGGGTGGGGCTGGAACTAGAAGGGAGCTGATGTTGGGGGAGACCTAGAAAGGGTTGAGGCTGGGGGAATGAGGTTGGATAGGGGAAAAGATATTTTGTGTGGGAGGGAAGAAAAATCTATGATTGGCTGGGTATTGGGAGAGTAAGTGGGGATTGAGGATGGAAGGGTGAAATTTGAGTGGATGATAAAGGAGTAAAGAAAGAAATGGGAGAAAGAGCAAAAGGGGAAAGATCAGTATGTTAAAGCAGATATATAGAGAGAATGGAAAAAATCTAAGAGAAAAAAGGACAAATGGACAGCTAGCTGAAGACACAAAGAAAGTGACTGGAGCAATTGCAACTGAAAAATAAAATGCCCAAACGAAAGGTAGAGAAATACTTTTTTATTTTAAATTTATTAACTGGAATATACCAGTTCTAGGAAATGTGTATCGCTAATGTCTTTGTGTGTGTGTTTAGTATAAGAGGGAATTAAAATATAGTTTTATTTCTCCAGTGTTGTACATTCTAAGTTTGGCTTTTGGGGTTCCCAATTTAATTATTGTCTTCCTATTTCTAAATTGTGATCCCTTGTTCTTTGTTTGGTGCCGGTCTATGTAAGCTAAGGTATTTTGTTTATATAGTTTCTATGTGATAGTGCCACTTCTCTTTCCCCAGTAGGAGATGTCTTTGTATTCTCTGAGATGTATTGGTTTAATATTTGCAATGTCGCCTTTTGATAGGTAGGGTTTGGTGCTTTGTGAGTCCTGGTAGTGCTGTTATGATATGGTGGGTTTGCTATGGGTTCTAAATGGGCAGGGTTGATAGTACTTCCTAATGTGCCTGACGGTTGGCACTGGAGTAATGTAGAAATCTGGTAGTCTTTATCCAGACACTTATTAAGAGGCATGTTAGCTAAAAGTTAGTGCATGTTAACATTATGCAAATATTTATGCAAATGAGGCTTGTTAGGCAAATTAGGCCCTGCAATGAGTCTCCGCAACCCCCTTGGGCCGCCCCTGTATGGAGAGATTAGTTTTTAGGGGTGGGATATTTTTCAAGGTGGTGATGAAGTTGCAGGGAGGGTTGCTTTTGAGGGTAAGGGCAGTTAGCAGGTTCATGTGTGTGTGAGGTCTGTAAGCTCATTGACTGGACATGGCTATAGGTTTACATAAAGGTGCTTAATATCCTTGCACTGACTGGCCCAGGGAGTTATCACAATGGTTCAGTCTTTATTTTGTATTTATTTAGTTTAGCTTGTGTCTCAGTAGTACCTCACAGCGATTTGCATTCAGGTACACTAAGTATTTACATGTGTAAACGCAGTGCAAGCCGCGCTAATTGATCTAAACCATACTATTACTACTCAGTGAGCTTCAATTAACTGTGGGTTTCCTTAACGTTAATCTTCTCCATGTCAACACTAAGCATTGATACTTCATTCCAGTGGAATAATAAAATGGCCTCTAGAAAGTTAGAGATGGTTTGGTAGAACAGAATAGAATTGGAAAGTAGACTGTGTTCTCTTCTTATGGAATGGACTACAGGAGTGACACCACAGTGAGTTTTACTGGGTGACGGCTTCTGAGGGACAGCAAAGGGCAGCAGTAGTCAAAGCAAAACAATAGATCAACTCAAAGAACCATCACATTCTTTCACCCAAAGAGAAAGCAGGCACACAACAACTACAAAGCAGAATGTCCAATTATGCATTTTACAGGGTTCTCCTGGGAGGGATTGTTGTTGAAAGATCTTAATTATTGAGTTTATCAAAATCTCAGACGGAGGTATAAAGCTGATGGTTCACCTAGGGCACCTGATAGTCTCACATTCCTCTGTCTTGAAAAGATCGTAAGCTCTCTGGGGCAGCGCTGTCTTTGGTGTGTGCGTACTTCTGCTTCTTATTTATACAGTGCTGCAAGGTGTAAACAGCATGCTGTGTATGGCTAGTAATGCTATAGAAATGATGATGATTAGCAGCAGTGGTCGTGTTAGCAGCATTGTCCCTGGAGACTTGTAGAAGGCAGGCTGAGGGAGACTGTACATGGAATAATGGAAGGGGGCACTAGAAGTACCATTATCTCAGATGGGGTGAATAGAACGGCATGCGAGGGAGGGAGGGAAGAAGAGGGTACTTGGAATGTAGGAAAGAGGACCCAGGATGACAAAAGGACTGAAGCCAGGGAAGAGGTTGAGCAACAGAGAAGGAGCTTGAGTTGGTGAGGGGATGAGAGGCCAGAAGTAAGTAGATGAGGGCTGGGGAGCTGGTGAGAGAGGGGGGTGTGGGAGTTTGGGGAAGGAGTGAATTGGGAATAGAAAAAGTGAGAAAAAAGCAAAGGAAGATGGGATAGATCAAAGTCAAAAGAGATGCAGGAGAGGAAATGAAGCAAACAGGAAATGGAAAGAAGACCTTAAAAAAAGAAAAAAAAGTGGCTTTGAAAGCAGAAATAAAGATCAAAATCAATGTGATCAGAAAAGTACAATGCCCAGATAATAAAGATGACAAACATTACATCAGCACTGGGAATGTGCATCTCCAATATCTTTATATTTTACATTTATGGAAGGAAGTATGTTTCTCTTTCTCCAGTGCAATGCTAGCTTCTTAGAGATATTGTTTCTGATTTATGGTTCCCTATTATTTAGTCTGTCCAGTTTTTCAGGATAAGCTGATCCAGCCCTGGGTTTATCCCATTGCATGCATGAACTTGAAGTTTGCTTTATTACCTTAGGGAAATTAGAACTTTAAGTCCCCCTGTATGCTATGGGGTAAAATCAGGAATAGGTCAACTGAACATGGCCAAAACAGCTTCTTATCTTTCCCCCGAATGTTTCCCCTCCTCTTTCCCCTTTCTCTCTCTCTGTCGATAACTCTGTACGCCTCCCTGTCTCTTCAGCACGTAACTTGGTGTTATTTTTTATTCCTATCTCTCTTTCTCTTCACATTTAGCTCATTGCTAAAACTTGTTGTTTCTTTCTATACAATATATCCAGAATTCGCCCCTTCCTCTCTGTTGACACCACTAAATTGATATCCACTCCTTAATCACCCTCCTGTCTTGATTATTGTAACCTTCTCCTTGCCGGCCTCCCTGCAAGCCACCTCTTTCCTCTTCAGTCAATTCAACACTCCGCTGCTCAACTCATTTTCCGCCAGCCTCGTTTTTCCCACATCACTCCTCTCCTCATGTCGCTTCATTGGCTTCCCATTTGTCTCCGTATCCAATTTAAACTTCTCCTCCTGACCTATAAATGTATTCACTCTTCTGCCCCCCAGTACCTTTCATCTCTCATCTCTCCTTACATTCCCTCTCGGTTGCTTCGCTCTTCTAACAGTCTTCGTTTATCTGTGCCCTTTACTCGTACTGCCAATTCCAGACTTCGCTCCTTCCAACTGGCTGCACCTTTTGCTTGGAATAGTCTTCCTATCTCTGTGTGCCAGGAGTCCTCCCTGGCCATTTTCAAATCCAGACTAAAATCCAACCTCTTCACTATTGCTTTTCGTTCCTGTCTTGCCCTATCTTGATCTCTCTATCAACATTTGCTTACTTTGTCCTGAAAATTGTGTTATTTGTATTATGTAACTTATTTTGTTTTCTGTCTTATTAGATTGTGAGCTCTGACGAGCAGGGACTGTCTCTCTTGTATGTTTGTACAGTGCTTCGTATGTTGCAGCGCTTTATAAGTCTTTAATAATAATGACCTATTCTGAAAATCTGGAGCCAGTTGTGACTCTATTTAATGGAGGTTTGCTTGTGTTTTGTATCTGTGACAAAACTGAGGTATATTACTAGAACTTTTTTTTGGTGTAAAGATCTTTAGAAGTCTGGCTTGTTCTGTTATCCTGGTAGAAGGTGTATTGATAATCAAGGGTCTAGTGCAGGGGTGGGCAAACTTTTTGACTCGAGGGCCGCAATGGGTTCATATATTGGACCCGGGGGCCGGACCAAGAGTAGATGGGACGGTGTGTATGTGTGAATTAATATAAATTAAATTTAAATTTGTAACATTAAATGTTTAGATTAATTTAAGGTAGAAAAGCATAAAAAGAGTTATTTTACAAAACTTTTATGCAATGTATTTCTTTCATAAAATAGTACCTTCAATTTTAGTGGGAACAGTGTTGGTGGTCTCCCTTGCACTACACTAGCCGGCCATCGCGAGATTACGCTGCGTCCTCTAGAAAGTGAGGTGAATAAATGAATAAATTAGCTAGCGCTCTGCTATATTTTGGATACTAAAAGACATATTTCATTTTAAATTATGAATCCCAAAATTAACCACCTGTCCATGACAATTTATGTAAGTGGTCAAATCAGGGTTTCATGCAGTGGACTGAATCATCTGAGCAGAATTTGCACATCACTTGGTCCTATGGCTAACATTCCACTGCCAGCCTCCTACTTTCCTTGGCAAGAACTAGAAATGTCATTCGCGGACTCTAAGTAACTCTCCAGAGCAGCCAGGCAAGCAAAGCACCTGAACGCACAGTTCAAGGATAAATCCCATGCAGGCCCTACCACTCCTTCGGGGTTTTAACATATGTGACTCACCTAAGAGCGTTACCGAACTACCACCACCGGGCCTGTGCAGGGGGAGATTCATAAGCAGAGCTGCACCACGGGTACTTACAGTTTCTATGCAGTTCCTCTGCTGTTCCGGTTCCTTCTGCAGCCGCTTGCTCTTCCCCTCGGTGTGCTTCACCCCATCCTGCAAGCTCTTAATCTTCCTCTTCCCAGCCTCCATGGAGCGGGCGCAAGCAGCATGCCGCGTGGCACCTCGGCGGTCTCTCTCCTCACGACGAGCCCGGGAATTCTCAAGTGCACGCGTCATCGCCTATGCGCACCGCCTGAAAGGCGCGGAAGTAAACATGCCTTTTAACTAAGTGCTGCACTAGAAATAGGAAGGGATGATTGTCCATAGTGTGCGCCACATGGAAGAGGTGGGCTAGCGGGCCGGATTAAAAGGTCCGCCGGGCCGTATACGGCCCGCGGGCCGTAGTTTGCCCATTCCTGGTCTAGTGTAACAGGAGTTTTAGTATTGAAGTCTGGAGATTAGTGCTATTTTGGTATAACAGGTCTTATATTGATTTGGATGTATTTTTTGTTATCTCCAGAGGTGACTCAAGAATTTATATATTATGTATTTTGAACTTCTCCTGTGAAGGTAGCATTGTGTATTATAGAGTTGCCACTGGTAGGTAGGTTTGTAATGGGGGTGCAAGAATGAAGGCTTGCCTAAGGTATTTAATATCCCTGCACTGGGACTGCTAAACTCTAAGAGCCCCTTCCTCTTCATCTCTCCGGGCCAGTCCAGGTACAGTTGGGTAGTCAATCCCTTCCAGCAGCTGAGGACTGAAAGCTCCAAGTTTTACTGACAGCTCCCAAAGCTCCCCCTACTGATAGGAAGCCAGTCTTCAGTCCTCAGCAGCTGGATAGGACGTGTCTCTGGCAGGCTCCCAGGAGAAACGAATTGGACTCTAGGCAGCGTTTTTGGGGGATTATTTCTAGATAGAAGGGAACTAAATATTCCAACAGGCCTTGCTCACTGGCTCTAGCAGAGCACTACAGCAAGAAGAGCCCTTCTTTCTCCCCATAACGGGCACATCAAACGCATATCAGTAATTCTAAATAGAATGAGCTACAGCGATCTTAAGCCTGTTTTTCTTTATTTGGTGCTGATCGGAAGGCAGAGCCTGCTTTCACTTGATCGGCTGCTGTACCGGGGGGGACATTAGGATCTGGGAGCCCCAGTATCCTCTCCCCGACGCTCTTCATGGTCTCCGCGGCCCGCTAGCAGCGTATGTCAGGAGTCGGGAGCATCGCCGCCGGCGCGGCAGGTACGTGGGAGCTTGTGCGATTCTGCCTTGATCGGGGGTAGTGAATCGGGCTTCCCTACCGCGTGCTGCCGGTCCCGGGTGCACTAATTCAGTTTCTGATGGTTGTTTGGGCCGGCGGGGGTTTGCGGTCTTAAATCTGGTAGCCGTGTACTTTATTCGCGCGGGTTTGTTTTTCCGTCTGTTCGGTTCTCCTCTGGATTTCTTTCGGGTTTTGCCTTTTAGTGTTTTTCGTGGTTCTGTACTATGGAGGGCTCAGGCTCGTGAGATCTCCCTAAGGAAAAGGCTCAGGGGCCAGTGATAAAGGCGGGAATGTCAGCCATTTTGTCCTCAGAGACTACTTCTTCTCACGCGCTTTTGCAGCGTTTGGGGAAAAAGAAGTCAAAGTCCCCGAAATCGCAGGTGGCTGAGGACACAGGCCTTTCTCCTTCTCCTGCAGTGCAGGGCTCATTGACTTCTCTTTTTTCCCCTGAATTTATTTTAGCTTTACATAAGGCCTATACTTTAAAGCTTGCTCAGCCTATGGAGAGCCAGGCTTCTGTGGCACAGGAACCTGTTGTATTTAAGGACTCTTTGTTCTCTGATCCTGGGGAAGGGACCTCCGCACAAGGTCCACGTAGAGACTTGGCCTCAGACCCTTTGGATGCTCAGTTTTCTTCTTCCCTCCTTCCGGAGGAAGGGGAAATTTTATCTGACTCTGCGCCGGAGTCTTGGGCATTGGATGTGGAGGAAGGGGAGCTGGGGCCTGCGGAGGACCCGCATGTGTTCCGGGTATTTCGGAAAGAGGAGTTGGGAGCTCTGATTGGGCAATCTCTCGCAGCCTTGAATATAGCGCTGCCAGCAGTCCCTCAAGAGCCTCTGGAGGATCCCTTGCTACAGGGGTTCAAACCGGAGCAGCATTGTTTCCCAGTTCACAGAGTGATTAAACAGATGATTGAGTCGGAATGGGAATGCCCGGAGGCTAGCCTGAGGGGGTGGCGGACCATTGCGCACCTCTACCCTGTTCCTCATGAAGAGGAGTTACTGAAAATGCCTAGGATAGATGCACTTGTGTCGGCGTTCACTAAGAAAACCACTATTCCTGTAGAAGGAGGTGCGGCTCTTAAGGATCTGCAGGATAGGCGGTTAGAGGCTCTTTTGAAGCAAGCATTTGACGCTAGTGCGTTGGCATTACAGGCTTCCGTCTGTGGAGCCTATGTATCCAGGGCCTCTATCCGCTGGATTCAGGGTGGACCAAGTCCGGTGAAACAGGAGGAGTCCCCACACGGTGCCAAGCTCGAGTCTGTGGCAGCGTATCTCGCTGACTCCTTCTATGACTTGATTAGAATTTCCACTAAATCTATGGCTTCCGTTACTGCGGCTAGGTGGTTTCTCTGGCTTCACAATTGAGCGGCGGATGCCTCGTCGAAATCCCACCTTAGCAAGCTCCCTTACAAGGGTAAACTCCTTTTTGGGGAAGCTTTGGAGAAGATTGTTAAGGATTTGGGTGACTCCAAAGGGGGTCGTCTGCCGGAAGATCAGCCTCAGGGGTCCAAGACGGGTTCCATGCCGAGAGGGCAGGGCAGAGAGGTCCGTCGGTTCCGGGGGTCTCGCTTTGCTCCTTACCAGAGGGGTAGGTTTCCTTCCAGGAGTCACTCCTTTCGTGGGGCCCGAGGCTTTGGCAGAGGGTTCTTTAACGCCCCGAACGCCTCTGCTAAGAAGCCGCAATGAAGCGAGGCTGGTCCAGGTGGAGTTTCCGGTAGGAGGACATTTGCAGGGGTTTCTCTCCGCTTGGACCGCCATCACTTCCGATCTCTGGGTTCTAGAGATCATCCGCGATGGCTATGCGCTAGAGTTCGCTACTCCGCTATCGGACGCTTTCGTCCATTTCCCCTGTGCTTCGCAGTCCAAAAGGGACGCTGTCTCGAGCACTCTTCAGCGCTTACTCCTCCTGCATGCGGTGGTGCCGGTGCCTCTCGACCAGTGCGGTTTAGGTCAATGCTCGATTTATTTTGTAGTCCCCAAGAAAGAGGGCTCCTTTCGGCCTATTCTCGATCTCAAGCACGTGAACAGGTGCTTACGGGTTCCGCATTTTCGGATGGAAACCTTACGGTCCGTGATTCGGTCAGTACAGCCCGGGGAGTGGCTTTCCTCTATAGATCTCACAGAGGTATATCTGCACATCCTCATCCGCTCGGAGCATCAGCGGTTTCTACAGTTTGCAGTCCCCATGGGGCATTTTCAATTTAGGGCCTTACCGTTCGGTCTGGCCACTGCACCTCGTACATTCACCAAGGTGATGGTGGTGGTAGCGGCGGCTCTATGCAAAGAGGGGATTCAGGTACATCCCTACCTGGACGATTGGCTGATTCGTGCTGCGTCTCCGGAGGAGTCGGTAGCGGCGACGGCGCGAGTGGTGCAGTTTCTGGAGCACCTAGGTTGGGTCATCAACCGGGCGAAGAGTCGTCTTCTGCCGGTGCAAGGTCTAACTTATCTCGGAGCATTGTTCGACACGAGGAATGGAGAGGTGAGGCTTCCGCCGGACAGGGTGCGCAAGATTGTGTCGCAAGTGACCGCTTTCAAGCGTCTGTCGGCCCCGACAGCTTGGAGATACTTACAGTTGTTGGGGTCCATGGCCACGGCGTTAGATCTTGTGCCATGGGCAAGAGCTCACATGCGTCCTCTGCAGCAGGCTTTACTCTCCAGGTGGTCGCCTCAGGTTCATCCCATGTCTCAGAAACTGGAGTACCCCAAGGATGTTTGGGTCGGTCTGCAGTGGTGGCAGGTTCCGGCGCACCTTCAGGCAGGAGTACCGCTATGGGATCCGGAGTGGGTTTTGGTTACGACGGATGCCAGTCTTTCCGGTTGGGGGGCTCATTGTCTGGCTCAGGTAGCGCAGGGGTCCTGGATGGCAGAGGAGAGCGCTTGGTCCATCAATTGCCAAGGCGTCTCGGTTCTTCAGCAGGCACAGGGAGCACATGTCGGAAGGTCTCGACGCCGAGGGACCAGCTGCTGTATGTGTTTCCTCCGTGGCCCTTGATCGGGAGAGTCATTCGCAGAATTTCCAGGTACAGCGGCAAGGTAATTCTCATTGCGCCGGATTGGCCCAGGCGTCCCTGGTATGCCGATCTAGTCAGACTACTGGCAGAGCCCCCTTGGCGGTTACCCGAGCGGATCAATCTTTTGAGTCAGGGGCCGGTGTTGATGCCTCGGGTGGATTGATTCTTGCTTACGGCCTGGCTCTTGAAAGGCGACGGTTGCGTCGGCGAGGTTATTCCGGGGCCATGATCGAGACGATGCTGAAATCTAGGAGACGGTCGACTTCTTTAGCGTATATTCGCGTTTGGTGCATTTTTGAGGCATGGGCGAGCGACACAGGTGTTAGGCCGGCAACAGCCGATTTACCGCACGTGCTGGCGTTTCTTCAGGGCGGGCTGGAGAGGGGTCTGGCCCTGAATACCCTCAAGGTACATCTCGCGGCTCTGGCGTGTTTTAGAGGGAGGGTGCGAGGGCACGCGCTCTCTAGTCATCCGGATGTGCATAGGTTCCTTTAAAGCGGTCCAGCAAATCCGCCCGCCGCTTCGACGCGTGGTACTGCCGTGGGATTTGAATTTGGTGCTGGATGCCTTGACGGAACCGCCGTTTGCCTCTGGTGCCTCCGTCGGTTTGCGCGAGTTATCTTGGAAAACAGCCTTCCTGGTAGCCTTGTATTTGGCTAGAAGAGTGTCGGATTTGCAGGCTCTCTCTTGCCGGGAACCGTACCTGCGTTTTTCAGATGAGAAGGTAGTCTTAAGGCCCGTGCCTTCATTCTTGCCGAAAGTGGTCTCGAGGTTTCACATGAATCAGTCCGTTTCGCTTCCCACCTTTCGATCTCAGAGAGGCGATGCGTTGGACCCAGCTCTCCATAAGTTGGATATGGGTCGTGTGTTGCGGGCGTATTTGTGGAGGACAAGCCCGTTTCGGAAGTCGGATCGTTTGTTCGTTCTGTTTGGAGGGCCGCGCAAGGGGAAAGCGGCTTCCAAAGCTTCCATAGCTCGCTGGGTGAAGCAGGCTATAGCAGGAGCTTATCAGGCAAAGGGCAGGTCGCCTCTGCTGGAACTTCGAGCTCATTCCATGCGGGCTCAAGCGACATCTTGGGCTGAGTTGGCCTTAACTCCGCCAGCGGATATCTGTCGGGCGGTGTCCTGGTCTACCTTACATACTTTCACGAAGCACTACAGATTGGATGTGATGGCCCGGGGGAATGCCAGGGTTGGTGCTTCGGCCATTGTAGCGGGTCTCGCAGGTTCCCTCCCAGTTTAGGTACTGCTTTGGTACTGCCCAACTGTACCTGGACTGGCCCGGAGAGACGAAGAGGAAGGAGAAATTAGACCTTACCTGCTAATTGTCTTTCCTTGAGTACTCTCCGGGCCAGTCCAGGTCCCGCCCGTCGGTTCTGCAAGCAGTGGTATTTTTGTTGGTGGTTTGGAGGTTTAGCAGTCAGTTTTCGGTGGCTTAGTGGGTCTGCAGTTGCGGCTGCTGGTCGCCTTTCCTGGAAGAGGATATTGGGGGTCCTCCTGTTCGGTGGGGGGCTCTAGGTAGTTTCAAAACGGGAAAAAAAAAAAAGACATAAGGAGACGACAAAACAAATTGGATGGCCCAGGGTCACGAATGCCCCAATCAGGTTTTTCAGAATCAGTGAGTGGGGTTTTTCTTCAGGACTCATAAAGGGGGGGGGGGGGGGTTATGTGATAGGTTACCGTTCTTTTTGGTTTTCAGTTAGCTAGTATCAGTAGTTGCTTTGCTGCTTTGACAATATGTGACTGGCTTCCTATCAGTAGGGGGAGCTATGGGAGCTGTCAGTAAAACTTGGAGCTTTCAGTCCTCAGCTGCGGGAAGGGATTGACTACCCAACTGTACCTGGACTGGCCCGGAGAGTACTCAAGGAAAGACAATTAGCAGGTAAGGTCTAATTTCTCCTTTTATAAATACTTAGCTCGAGCTATCTGCTGCATGGTCTGTTTTAATCCTATGGCCTATGTAGCAGATAGCTTGAGCTAAGTGTTAGTAAGAGGGACTCTAAGAGACTGATACTCAGCCGGCGTGGTGAATGGGATAAGCTAAATGCCAGCATCAACATTTAACTTAGAATATTGAGCACTGCTATTCACATGGGTAGTGATCCTGAATATACGGATAGTGCAGTCACCTTGTCAGCACTATCTGTTTAGTTCAGGACAGCTATTTGTCAAGCCTAAACATAATTACACAATTCATCTGGATGGCTTTGCCACTATCCAGATTAATTTTTTCACCTGCTCCTTTTTTATATGGATAGTATCAGGCCATTTAGAGACTTCAACTATCCAATAAAATGCATATATAAATATTTTTTTAATGCATAGATATGCACATTATACATTTACCGGCAGCAAGTGAATGCAGAACTTGCTTTGACTATCATCTCGTAAATTGTTGCTGTAATTTTTCAGTTGTAACCTGCTGCCTTACTTGACTAGTCTATTCTCTGGCACATATAAGGATCCTAAGTCATAGGGAGACTCAGGGAAGCTATGATAGAGGCATTCAAATACCTCGCTACTACTACTACTAATTATTATTTATACAGCACTACTAGTCATACATAGCACTGTACAAATACACATAAAAGAGAGTCAGCTCAGACAGACAAGCCGAACTAACAGGGCAATAGGATAATTCTTTAAGGAAAATGATTAAACCACACATGGGTGTAGACAGGAGAATAAGGTGCCAGGACCTAAAGCAGCCTCAAAGAGATGAGTTTTTAGCTGGGATATGAACAGTACCTGAGTTGAAGCCTGACATATCAACTTAAGTAGTCTGTTCTAAACATACGGTGTAGCAAGTTGGAAGGAATGGAGTCTGGAGTTAGCAGTAAAAGAGAAGAGCATAGATAAGTGATTTGTTTGATGAGTGGAGTTGCCAAGGAGGGGTATAGAGAGAGATAAGAGAAGTCATGAAACCACAGAATTAATGCATGTGTAGGTCAGTAGGAGAAGTTTGAACTGCATGGGAAATAATCAATGAAGTGACTTGAGAAGAGGGGTAGTATGAGCATGGTGACAGTGCTCGAAGATTAGCCAAGTAGCTGTGTTTTGAACAGATTGAAGAAGAGAGTGATCAATGAGCAAATTGCAATGGTCTAGATGAGAGGTAATAAGAGAGTGGATAAGGGTCTTAATAGTGTGTTCTGAAAGGATGTAACAAATTTTGATAATGATATAAACAAAGAAACAAATCTTAGCTAGCTGTTTGGATATGTGCAGAGAAGGAGAGAAAAGAATCAAAGATGACCCCAAGGTTGCTAACCAAGGAGACGGAGGATGAAAGTATTAGCCACAGAAACAGAGAAGGGAGGCAAGAGGGAGGTGGGCTTAAGGGGAAAGATAAGTTCTGTCTTGGCCATGTTCAGTTTCAGATAGTGGCAGGACATCCAGGCAGCAACATCGGACAAGCAGGAAGAGATTCGGATCTGCATTCCTGGAAAGGTAAATCTGGCAGTCGTCAGTGTAAATATGGTACTGAAAACCATAGGAGATCAGGGTGCCAAAGGGACAAGTGTAAAGAGAGAGGAGAAGAGTTCCAAGACAGAGCCCTGAGGTTAGTAATAGAGGAGAATCCATCAGAGCATACACTGAAAATGTGATGAGAGAGAAAAAGAAAGCTAAGGGAAAAGAAAGCTAAGGGAAAACAGAGCTCCGAAATCCAAGTGAAGACAGGGTATTGAGAAGGTGGTGATCGATAGTGTCAAAAACAACAGATAGGTCAAGATGGATGAGGATCATATGTCTTGTAGCACTATATAAATAAGTAGTAGTAGGATCGTGTAAAGCCCCTTGGATTTGGCCAGAAACAGGTCACTGGAGACCTTGGTAAGGGACATTTCTGCAAAATATAGACAGAAGCTAGATTACACTGGATGCAGAATGGCTTGAAAGGAAAGAAATTTGAGACAGTGGTGGCAAATGATACATTCGAATAGTTTGGATGCAAAAGTGAGGAGGGAGATGGGCCAATAATTGGAAGGGTAGGTAGGATCCAGTGCAATCTTTTGAAGAATGGTGTAACCATAGCATATTTGAAAAGGCAACAGGAATAGGTGCACTTCTGCAGAATATAGACAGAAAAGTGATAGGTTGAGGATATGACAGATGGGAAGGGGGTGACAGTGGTGAAAAAGTACTAGTAATTGGGTGGGAATGAAATCGAAGGAGCAGGTAATGATTTTGCAGGAGGAGAGAAGATGAGCAGTTTTCTTATTGGTGAATTTAGTAAAGGAAGAAAGGGTGACAGGAATTGAAGGAAGGGTCTGAAAGTGAAGGGGGAAAGGAGAGATGGAAGTGATTTAGGAGAGAACTCGAGACTAATCCTGTGAACCTTGTCATGGAAGTAGTCAGAGTTTGGGCAGAAAGAGGAGGGGGTGGGATGGAAGCACTTTGAGGAGAGAATCAAGCATTACAAAAGGATAGCAAAGATCAAAGGCAAGAGAGTTTATCAGATGGACATAGTACTCTTGATTGATTAATGTTGTCAGACTGAAAAGAGATTAGCATGAATTTAAAAGGTATGAAGACGACCAATGAAGTGACATCATTGCAAGAGATGGCTGCCTGAGCCTTTGTCTCTGGAGCTGAGGACAATTTGCGATCAGTCTCAGCAGTGCCATCCTTAAATTTCATGGAACTGGTGTTACCTGTTGTGGTAGGCAAAGGAGATTACCATGGTGCCAAAATGACACGACTCTGTCTGAAAACTGGAGAGGAAAGTGACCAGGGTTTGGCCATGTGGAATCATGGAGTCGGAACAGGCTGAGGAGGAGACTTGGGCCTCAGATAGCTCTGTGAGCTGGGCAGAGGACTGTTCAGACAAGCCCCTCACCATCGGGCATATGAAAGGTCTGCTATGTAGCCTAAAGGATGAATTAAAGCAGGAATTTAATCATGTCGCTGGCAAAATCCATGCCATGATCTCAGACTTGCATAGAAACATGATGGATTTAGGGGCCCGGGTGGAGGAGGCCGAGCAAAGGAATGAAGCACCCAATGCTGAGATTGAGTTGCTGGCAGGCCTCATGCATAAGCTGGAAGCAGCCTGGTCAGATGTTCAGAGTAAGCTTGAGAATATCGAGAACTGCATGCAACGCAATAACTTGCGTGTGCGGGGCGTGCTAGAGGAAGCGTGCTACTTGGATGCGGCTGCAGTCACCCAGAAGATATTTCAACAGATTTTGCAGGCTGCGGGGCTGGGTTTCGAGCACTCTAAGGTAGCGAGCGCATCAGGGCCCTGGGGCACTGCGTGCCAACTGACCAAAGGACATTGTTGCTGTATAGCATGATTCCCAATGAAGGAGAAGCTCCTCCAAACTTCCTGGCGGATGCCAGAATTGAGCTTGGATGGACACTGGATTGCTCTGTTTAGGGACTTGTCACAAGTGATATTAAAGAAGCGGAGGGAGTTTCAGGATGACACAACAGCCCCCCCCCCCCCCCCCGATCTAAATAACAATGTGCAATGTGTATCAGAAGGTGGGAAGTGACTCAAACATCAATCAACTGGAATTATGCAGGAAGGCTTGGAGGGTGACTGAAGTACTTACAGTTGCCTGGACCCTCTGGTAACTTTTTTCTCTCTTCCTGATGGGAGAGCTGCACCCAATCGGTTGGGTATTGCTGTCTTTCCTTGCTTCTCTCATTAGGAGGACCTTGGAAAATTGGGAGACTGGGCAGATGAAATTTAATGTGGACAAGTGCAAAGTTATTCACTTAGGGAAGAACAATCCAAACAGTTACATGATGCAAGGTTCCACGTTATGGATCACCATTCAGGAAAAGGATCGGGGTGTCATCATGGATAGTATGTTGAAACTCTCTGCCCAATGTGCAACCGCGGCCAAGAAAGCAAATAGAATGCTAGGAATCATAAAAAAAGGAAAATAAAATAAAACCAAGGATGATATAATGTCTCTGTATTGCTCCATGGTGCGTCGCATCATGAATATTGTGTGCAATTCTGGTCTCCATATCTTAAAAAGGATATACCAGATTTGGAAAAGGTACAGAGAACAGTGATCAAAATGGTAATGGGGATGAAAAGATACCCCTATGAGGAAAGGCTTAAAAGGTTAGGTCTCTTCAACTTGGAAAAGAGAGAAAAGAGACAGCTGAGGGGAGATATGATAGAGGTCTATAAAATAATGAATGTAGTGGAACGGATAAACGTGGATCAGTAATTTACACCTTCAAAAAGCAGAAAGACTAGAAGGGACATAATGAAGCTACAATGTGGCACATATGACTAATTGGAGAAAATATTTTTTCTCTCGAGGTGTAATCAAACTCTGGAATTCATTACCGGAGGATGTAATAAAAGCTGTTAGTGTAACTGGGTTCAAAACAGGTTTAGATAAGTTCCTGGAGGAAAAGTCCATAAACCATTATTAAAGAGGACTGGGGAAATCCACTGCTTACCTCTGGGACATGCAGCATGGAATGTGTATACCTTTGGAATCCCGACAGGTACTTGAGACTTGGAATGGCCACTGTTGGAAACAGGATACTGGGCTTGATGGACCTTTGGTCTGACCCAGTATGACATATCTTATGTTCTTATTCTTATGGTCACTCTTTTGTACTGATGATTATGTGCTGCTGTTGTATATGTTTAAGGTTCTGTTTTTCTGTGCACTCATTTCACCGCTTCCCCAAGACCAAGCGGTTGAGTTCAAAGGGAAGACAGGGTTAGTAAAGGTTAGTGAATCTGTATGTTACAATAGTGGTTTGGGGGAGGGTATGAAGTTGTGTATGTGAGAGGGGTGAGGGGTGCTGTGTTTGCAGGCTGGATGGTGTAGGTTGGATGTACTGTATGAGGTGGCTGTTCTTGCGGTGGGTGTACTTCCTTAATGCACAAAGTGTGATGCTATTGTGGGGTAGGATGGGTGGGGGGGGGGGGGGATAAGGGATTAGTTTGAGGTGGTCAGAGTGCAAAATGTGTGTGGGGCAGTGGTCATGAGAAGGGAATGTGGGACTTCTGGGCAAGTGGATTCAAGATGCTCTCTGGGGATGGAGTGGAAGTGTGCATGTGTTTGGTTTGATTGGTATCTATGGCCACGCAGGTAATATGCACTTGGAATGTGGCTAGCTTAGGGTCCCCCATTTAAGAGGAAGAAGGTTTTGATAACCTTGTGCCAATACAAGACTATGGTGGGTTTCTTGCAGGAGACTTATTTTTGGATGCCAATGAGCATTGGAAATTGCAGACTGCTTGGGGAGGATGCTGCTATTCAGTTTCTGCACCTAATTCCTGGAAGGGAGGGGTAGCTATTCTTATTCATAAAACATTCCCCTTTGTGGAGGAAAGAGTCATTGCTGGCCCACAAGGTCGATATCTTGGGGTGCTGGGAGAACTCAGGCAGGGCGGGGGCGGGGGCGGGGGCGAGGGCGGGGGCGAGGGCGGGGGCGGGGGCGGGGGCGAGGGCGTGGGCGGGGGCGAGGGCGGGGGCGGGCGCGAGGGCGGGGGCGGGGGCGAGGGCGGGGGCGGGGGCGGGGGCGGGGGCGGGGGCGGGGGGGGGGGGTTTAGACGCATGTGGCTCATATCTGTCTATTTTCCTACAGGGAGTAATAAGCAGTTTTTTGCCCAAATTGGTACAATGCTTTTGGGACTGGAGGTTGCCCTTATGATGATGGTTGGGGATTTTAATCAGATTGATGACCCTGCCTTTTGAATCATCAGCTCTTGGCCCAAGGGATGTCACCACGACATAAGGGATTGACTTAGTTGTATCAGGAATGTCAGTGGAGGGCACTTCATCCAGGTGGCTGGGAGTTGACACGTGTCATGAGCACATCCGACACAAAGTAAATTAGACTATATCCTGATGTCTACATCTTTGTTCGGGAATGTAATACAGGCTGCAATTGGCCCCTTAGTTATTTCCAACTGTGTCCCGGTGTTTTGGAATATGTCTTTAAGCGGGTAGGGGCAACCTGTAACTGGCGAATGCCGGTTGGGCTTTACAAAGATCCTGAGGTAGGTCTTACTTTAAGCAGCAGTGGCAGGATTTTGCCCTTTTTAATGAGGGTCATTGGGCAACACCAAATTTATTTAGGGAAACTGCGAAGGCTGTACTTCGTGGGGTAATCATCACATATATGGCCCAGCAGTTGCAGTGGTTAACTGCCATGCTCTTGTGTTTAGGAGAGCAGGTCCACTCAGTACAGTGGCTACTGGCATGTAGCCCTTCTACAGCCTTACAAGAGCAACTATTTCAACGCCAGGCATCAGTTAATGGCATCTTCTATCAGAGAACTGTGCAAACTATACAGAATCAGAAACATAAGCTGTACAAATGGCGCAAGGACCACGGTTTGTTGTGACTGCATGAGCAAGGGGCATGTTGTATAGTTAATGCTTCCATTTGTGCGAGGTTCACCCTGTATTCTGAGGCCTTGTATGGGGGGCATTTAGGTGGAGAGGAGGAGCGGGATCATTTTTTGTGTGCTTGGGTCTCCCTGTGCTCACTGAAGAGCAAGAGCAGTGTCTATGTATACTGTAGACTGTGGCTGAAATTATGGCTAACATCAAGGAATTGAACAATCTAAAGGCACTGGGGACCTGATGGATTTGGCGCAGAGTTCTATAAAATATTAATTGAAGAGGTGACAGGGTCCTTGTGAGCAATGTTTGAGGAATCTTTGGCAACGGGTTTGCTGCTGGGGGGCATAAATCATGCCTCAATTACTGTATTGCCAAAACCTGGAAAGGATTGAATCATATTGGCCTATATCGCTTCTTAATGTTGATGTATAAATTTATGCTAAGACTCTTGCATGACGATTAAATCAGTTGGTAGCCAAGGAGCAGGTGGGGTGTGTTCCTGGTCGGCATGGAGCTACTAATATATGGAGAGTGCTGGCCAGATTGGAAGTGGCCAAGAGGTGGGCTGAAACTACATTAGCGGCCAGCTTTCATTTAGAGAAGGCCTTTGAGAAGGTCTCTTGTGGTATGTGCTTGGGAAGTGTGGCCTGGGTGTGGAGGCCATGGCACTGGTGCAGACCCTATACCATTCCCCGCAGGCAAGAGTTGGGGGTGAATGGCTTTGTTTCAAAGTGTTTTGGATTGCAGGGGTGCTCCCTTTCTCTGGTACTATTTGTGTTGTGCATAGAGCCCTTGGCTTGTAAGTTGAAGGAGGACCCAGGGGTGTGGAAAGTGTGGGTTGGGAAGAAATCAATTAAGACTAGCCTATTTGTGGAATTGGAAAAGATGCAGAGAAGAGCCACCAAGATGGTAAAGGGGATGGAAGGATACCCCTATGAGGACAGGCTTTAAAGGTTAGGGCTCTTCAAACTGGAAAAGAGACGGCTGAGGGGAGATATGATAGAGGTCTACAAATTAATGAATGGGATGGAAAAGGTAAACGTAGATCGATTGTTTACGCCATCAAAAAAGTAGAAAGACTAGGGGACATGCAATGAAGCTACAGGGTTACCTATTTAAGACTAATAAGGAAAAATATTTTTTCACTCAACGTGTAATCAAACTCTGGAATTTGTTACCGGAAGATATCGTAAAAGCTGTTAGTGTAGCTGGGTTGAAAAAAGATTTGGACAGGTTCATGGAGGAAAGGTCCATCAACCATTATTAAAGAGGACCCGGGAAATCTACTACTTGCACCGATGCAAGCATTGTGAAACCTGTGTGTCTTTTTGGGAAACTGCCAGGTACTTGTGACCTGGATTGGCCACTGTTGGAAAGAGGATACTGGGCTTTTGATTGAACTTGGTTTGACTCAGTATGGCATTTCTTATGTTCTTATTTCTTATGTTATGTTCTATTGCGGGATCCTCAGGTAACTGAGAGTTCTTGGTAATTCCCTGGCTTTGGATGTTACAATGTGCAGAGGCATTGGAGAGGGGAGTTTCCCATGTAGGGGGCAAAGGGGTCACTTAAATATTTAGGATTGATATTACCCCAGAATCTAGAGCTTTTGTATACACTTAATGTAGGACCATTTTTGCAGGTGTTGTCTGAGCAGTTTCGGGTTTGGCTTGATTGCTCACTTTTGCTGTTGGGCCAAGTTCAGCTGTTGAAAAGGTGATATTGCCCCATTGGTTATACGTATTTCAATCCTTGCCACTGGTGCTTGGGAAACCTGATTGCGACAAATGGGAGAGAGTGATTCGCTAATTCTTGTGTAAGGGCAAAAAGCCACATGTGGCTAAAATTATTGCAACAGGGGGTGCCTGACCTACACCTATATAATGTAAGCTGTTTACAGATATGTTAGGGGTTGGTTGGAGGTAGTGGACTCTTCCCTAGAGGCTCAGTTGGTCTCTCCATATAATCTGGCTTATGTCCTGCACTCTGGAACTCCTTGCCCACATATATGGCTGGCCCACAAAATTTTTTATTGCAGCTGGTGTGTTGGGCCTGGCGATGGGTCAGGAAAAAACTGGGCCTGCAGGTTGGTGTTTCAGGCTATCTCCCCCTGTGTGGGAATGCTCATTTTGTATCAGGTATCGGGCAGTCCATTTTTACTCTGTAGAGGCAGTGAGGGTAAAGGCAGGTTGGACAACTTTTGGAAGGGGGTGGGAGTCGAATACGGAGTTTTGATTCCTTGAGCCAGGAATATAATTTGGGGGCTAGAGAATTTTATGGCTATTTGCAAGTATGGCATTATGTCCAGCAGCAGATTGGGCAATATCCTCAAGCCTTCTGGGATATGGTCTTTGATTGTATCCTCCTCAAGCAGTCGTTAAAGGTGTGGACTCATCTCTTGGCTCTATCGCCAGATGCGTGATGAGCTGGCAGTGGAGGTGCTCTCTGCTGTGGTTTAGAGATGGTGCGTGATGCACACGTGGACTTGGATATGGATGATTTTCGGGTTGTGTGTATCGGGTGGTGGAGAGTTGTGTGTGTCCCCCCAGAGAGCATGCTGGGCCGGTGTCGCTGAAGTGATGACTTGCCCAAAATGTCTACATGCAGTGGGAACGCTTGTGGACTGTATATGGTTTTATTCTTATATTACAGCATTTTGGAATGCTATTTATTTGTGTTTGTTTTTTTTATACCGCTTTATCAGTCATTCAAAGTGGTTTACATAGAACAACACCACACTTGGGAATAGAACAAATTAACAAGTAGGGTGATCTTACATGTAACGAGTGCATAAACATGTAGTAAATTCAGGTGACATTACAAGTAATGATTGTTTCTCCAGGACCAAGCAGGAAGTCAGTCCTCACATATGGGTGTCATCAGTGCCGATGAAGCCCCAGCGGAGTATTTCCCCAGCTTTCCATGAAAGCCTTTGGGAATGCTGGCATGCATGCGCGGTTCCCTTCCCGCCTAAAGGTGCCATCTTACCTCAGTCTCTTTTTTTCCAAGAAGCCCACCGGACGTGTGTCCTGTTCTCCCGGATAAAAGTGATTTTTTTCTTCGGCGATTTTTCGCTATTTTTCTCCGGTTCAACACCGGTTCCCCTCCCGCTGGGTTCGGTACACCGGTATCCAACCCGTTTATTTCTTTTTCGGTTTTTGCCCTTCGTGGCTGGCGTTCGCGCCCTTTTTTCAATTTTTCCCTGGAAGGCCGGTCTTTTGTCCTCGCAGGGGCTCTTTTTTCCCTGATGGCTTCCAGTGGTTTCAAAAAGTGTGATCGGTGTAAGAAACTTATGTCTCTCACCGACACACAAGACTGCTGTCTTCGGTGCCTCGGCCCTGACCACGACCCCAAGTCGTGTGTGCCATGTGGGAAGATGTCTTCCAAGGCACTCCAAAGTTGGCAGCATCAGAAGGAAAGGTTTTTCTCGGACTCTGCCTCCGGCCGGGCCCGGACCTCGTCTGAGGCCTTGATATCTCGGGATTCTGATCCCGAGCGCCGTCGAAGCTCCTCGAACAGGGGGTCCCCCGACCGGGAACGCAAGAGAAAGAAGCGGCTCGCGAGGGCGGCTTCGGAAGAGGTCCCTAGTCCCTCGAGGGCCAGGTCTAAGACCCCCGACCGCCGTCCCGGGCCCGTGGACCAAGAGAAGCCTGCCAAAGTTCCTCGCGTGGAGCCGGAGTCTGCTGGACGCGTAAGCCCCGTAGTCCTCTTGGACTCTCCTCCCAGAGAGCCGCCGCCGGGGCCCGAGTCGGTGGCTGCTGCGTCTCCCGAGCTGAGTCTCAGGATGACAGCCTTGGAGTGCAGATTGTCTGCCTTCATGGAGCAGCAGCGGGCACTGATGGCCAGCCTGTCTGGTGCATCTGCCCCGACCACCGGGACGTCGACTTCGAAGTCAACCCCGGAGACCGAGCCGATACTCGAGGCCCTCGTGGCTCGAAGTCGTCCTCGGTCGAGGTCTCCCTCCACCTCCCGTTCGGGACCGAGGGTGTCGACGCCGGTGCCCCTGGCGTCGGGGCGGGTGCCTCAGGGCCCCGTGGGGTCGGACCCTGACTCCTCCTCGGATGAGTCCGCCTGGGAGACGGAGGACGGGGAGTCTCCCGATACTTTTAAGACTTGATGCGTCCCGTCAGACTCACCACAGTCTGAGCCCCAGAGTAGATCCCCTCCGGAGGACACTAGGTTCTCGGAGTTCATCCGGGATATGGCCGCTGCCTTGGATATTCCTGCCGATCCCGAGGAAGAGCCTCGAGCCGAGGAGCTCGATGCTCTACAGTACGACTCTCCTCCGAAGGAGGCCTTTACTGTCCCGGTTCCTTCGATGCTGAAACGACTCCTCTTCCGGATGTGGGAGGCACCAGCCTCGGCGCCGGTTCTGAGAAAGCGAGTCGATTCCATCTATTGACTCCGCAAAAGCCCTGGTTTCCAGAAAGCACAGCTACCACACCATTCCATGGCTGTGGAATCGGCCATGCATCGTCTGAAGAGCCAGAAGATGCACTCCTCGGTGCCCCCCGGCAGGGAGGCCCGCAACCTCGATGGCGTCGGTAGGAAGTGCTTCCAGGGGTCAATGCTTGCTTGCCGTGTCCTGTCTTACCAGCTGTACATGGGCATGTACTTGCGAGACCTGGCCAAGGAGTTGGCCGGATTCTCTGCTGGTCTCTCCGGGGAACCCTTGCAGAGATTTAAGACCTTGTTCTCGGGGATTCGGGAATGCTCAAAGTTCATCTCCTGCGCTGCCTACGATGGCTTCGAGGCTTCGGCCCGAGTTGCGGCTGCCGGCATCGCGGCTCGACGCCAGGCGTGGCTGCAGTCATCGGACCTCGGGCCATGGGTTCAGGACAAGTTGGTCGATGTCCCCTGCCGAGGTGAGAACCTTTTTGGCAAACCCGTGACCGAGAAGGCCGCTCAGCTCGAGACCGAGCACCTTACCCGGACAAGGCTGTCGAGGAAGACCTCTGCCCCTTCACATAAAAAGAAGGGCTCGGGTAAAAAGTCCTTTTACCTGAGGAAGGGCACTGCCTACAAACAGTACCCTCAGTATCAGGCTGCCCAAGCTGCCCCGCAGGGTCAGCAAGCCAAGGGCCAGGGTAATGGGCCCCGTAGGCAGAGGACCCCCAAGCCTCCGGCCCCTGCTACCACTCAGCAGGGTGGGGGTTTTTGATTCCTTGAGCGTAGCCTCTCCTCCACTGCTCCCCCAACGCTGCACAGGAGGTCGCCTCGCCCTCTTTGCCCACCAGTGGCCCCTTATCACCGGGGACAGTTGGGTGCTGGAGATAGTCCACAAGGGCTATGCCCTCCATTTTCACCAACTGCCTCCACCCCTCCAAGGCCTCCCCTGCACACAGACCTTCTTCTACAAGAGCTTCATGGTCTGTTGGTGGACAGGGCGGTGGAGCCTGTGCCTCCCCACTTGCAAGGTCACGGATTCTACTCCAGGTATTTCCTGGTACCCAAAAGGACCGGTGGCCTTCGACCCATTCTGGATCTCAGGAATCTCAACAAGTTCCTAGAGAAAGAGAAGTTCAAGATGCTTACTCTTGGGACACTTCTGCCCTACCTCCAGCAGGGAGATTGGCTATTCTCCTTAGATCTAAAGGATGCGTACACTCACATCCTCATTCATCCAGACCACAGAAAGTACCTCAGGTTCATTGTTGGAGGAAACCATTATCAGTACAGAGTACTACCTTTTGGCCTGACCTCCGCTCCCAGGGTCTTTACCAAGTGCCTGGCAGTTGTAGCGGCCTACCTGAGAAATCAGGGCATCTTTGTCTTCCCCTATCTGGACGACTGGCTCATCAGAGGTCAGACATTCCTGGAGGCCAGACAAGCCACCCTCAGAACCATTGCTCTGCTTCAAAACGTGGGCTTTGTCATAAACTTTGCAAAGTCCACTTTGCTCCCCTCCCAGAACTTGGAGTTCATAGGGGCAAGGTTGGATTCTCAACTGGCAAAGGCATTCTTGCCAGAAGACATGGCCCACAGGCTGATGGACGTGGCCAAACAGTTTCTAAACAAACCCCTGGTCTCCGCCAGACTCTGCCTCAGACATCTAGGCCACATGGCTTCGACAGTGCATGTGACTCCCAATGCCAGGCTCCATATGAGGCCTGCACAGTGGTGCCTTCGGACTCAGTGGTCTCAAGCCACAGGCCACCTAAGAGACAGGATAAAGGTGTCCAAACCCCTTTTGGCCTCCCTCAGCTGGTGGCTACATCCTCCCAATCTGCTGAAGGGGATGCCCTTCCAAATGCCAGAATACTCGGTGGTCCTCACCACCGACGCCTCTCTGAAAGGCTGCGGTGCTCATTGTCTAGACAAGTGCACTCAGGGCCTCTGGTCTCCCTGGGAAGCAGCCCAACAAATCAATCTCCTGGAACTTCGAGCTATCCGCTTGGCTCTCAAGGCTTTTTCTCCGGCCCTGGCTCACCGCTCAGTCTTGATTCAAACAGACAACCAGGTAGCCATGTTTTATGTGAACAAACAGGGCGGGACTGGGTCCAAGCTCCTTTGTCGAGAGACTCAGGACCTTTGTTCCTTTGCCCTGAAGCACAACATGCTTCTTCAAGGCTGTGTACCTTCCAGGCCAGGAGAACTGCCTGGCCGACCGGTTGAGCAGAATTCTGCAGCCCCACGAGTGGCAGCTGCATCCCTTGGTGGTTCAGAAGATCTTCCTGAAGTGGGGTCTCCCTTGGATAGATCTCTTTGCCAGTCCGCTGAACAAGCAACTGCCCAAGTTCTGCTCCAGGCAACCGCATCCTTTGAGGGTAGCACCAGATGCTTTTCTGATGTCCTGGTCTCAGGGCCTCCTGTATGCGTTTCCTCCCACGCCCTTGGTGGCCCGAACTCTTTTCAAGACTCTTCAGGACAAGGCCTCGGTCCTGCTGGTAGCTCCCAGATGGCCGAGGCAGCCTTGGTTTCCACTTCTGCTTCAACTGGCAGTGGATTCCCCCCTACCTCTGGGGTGGCAGCCCGACCTTCTCTCACAGGAGCAGGGTTCCCTTCTGCACCCCAATCTCAAAGCTCTCAATTTGATGGCCTGGAGGCTGCAAGGGTAGTTTTGGCTCCCTGGGGCCTGCCTCAGGAAGTTGAGGAGGTTGTCCTAGCCTCTAGGAAACAGTCCACTAGGAAAACCTATGCCCTCAAATAGAAGAGGTTTTCTGTGTGGTGTCAGCTTCGTACAGAGGATCCTTTCTCCTGTACTGTGCCAGTTGTGCTTCAGTACTTACTGCACTTATCAAATCAGGGACTTAAGTCCAATTCTGTTCGGGTCCACCTCTCAGCACTAGCAGCTCACCACTCTCTGTCAGGTCACCCCTTTCTCAGGGGCTTGCTGTTGCTCAATCCCCCCATCAGTCCTCCTGCTTCTGAGTGGGAGCTGAATGTGGTCTTGCAGCAACTGACTCGCCCACCCTTTGAGCCGATGGCTACTTGCCTTCTACGCTTCCTTTCCTGGAAGACTCTCTTCCTGATAGCCCTCACCTCGGCTAGGCGAGTGAGTGAGCTTCAGGCCCTGGTCTGTGATAGACCTTACACCAGGATTTATAGGAACAGGGTAGTCCTTAGGACTCATCCAAAGTTCCTCCCTAAGGTTGTCTCCTCCTTCCACCTCAACCAGGAGGTGGTTCTTCCAACATTTTTCCCTAGGCCTCATGCAAGCCAGGCTGAAGCAGTCCTGCATACCCTGGACTGTAGGAGGGCCTTATCCTTCTACCTTGACAGTACGCAGGGGCATAGAAGGGCTACTCAGCTCTTCCTTTGACCCCAATAAGTTGGGGTTGACTGTGTCCAAGCATACCTTGTCCATATGGGTGGCTGACTGTATCACCTGGGCTTACAAGGCGGCTGACCTTCCTTTGCAGGGTAGGGTCACGGCCCATTGTGTCAGGGCAATGGCTGCCTCAGTGGCTCATCTCCGCTCTGTGCCCTTGGTAGACATCTGCAGGGCTGCAACTTGGTCTTCAAGCCAGACTTTTGCAGCCCATTACTGTCTGGAGAGGGAGTCCCGTAGGGACAGTGCTTTTGACCAAGCAGTACTCCGGAATCTCTTTGAGGTTTAGGCAACTCCTGCCCTCTGTTGGGCTACCGGTGGAGGTTGTGTCCTTGAAAAGCCTTTCTTTGATGCTGTGACTAGAGGGAGTTCTCTTGTTCAGCCTGGGTTCCTGGTAGCCCAGAGCTAGGGAGTCACCCATATGTGAGGACTGATGTCCTGCTTGGTCCTGGAGAAAGAGTAGTTACTCACCTGTAACCGGTGTTCTCCAGGAGCAGCAGGAATCAGTCCTCACAACCCTCCCTCCTCCCCTTGGAGTTGCAGTTGTACAGTTTGTTTTTATATTTTTGTGTGCTGTTCTTAGCTATGTCATTTGACTGAGGTAAGATGGCACCTTTAGGCGGGAAGGGAACCGCGCATGCGTGCCAGAATTCCCAAAGGCTTTCATGGAAAGCTGGGGAAATGCTCCGCTGGGGCTTCATCGGCGCCGATGACACCCATATGTGAGGACTGATTCCTGCTGCTCCTGGAGAACACCTGTTACAGGTGAGTAACTACTCTATAACAATGTAACATGATTTATCTAAACAATAATATAGTAAAAGAACATTTAATCTTATTAGATATGAACTAAACGTTTCCAGTGCCAGGTTGAGGGAGGGACTGTGGGAATATGCATTTTGTCCATGGGTGAGATTCATCCAAGTATTGTATGGTGCACTGAGAAACAGAGGTTAATGAGAGGCAAATTGAGCTTTAGTTTATTTTTGGCCAATATTAGAGCAGCTTTGATTAGATCCAAAGTATTCCGTGAAAAGATGTGTCTTGAGTTGCTTTCGGAATGTTGAGAGGTCAGGTACATTACTTATTCTTTCCAGAAGGGAGTTCCATAGAGTTGGTGGGCAGAACGCGAATGCTCGATTCATTTTTCTGAAATCCCTGAGTATTAAGATATCTTTTGTGCAATCTCTATTGTTTGGTATTGTGTTTTTTAGCGATGGTAGGTATGTTAATGATTCATTGTGCAGTAGCTTGAAGGTTATCAAGAGGGTTTTGAATTTAATTCTGCTTGCCATGGGGAGCCAGTGTAGATGTCGTAATATTCGTGTGATATGCTCAGATTTTGGCGTTCTGTGTATGAATCTTGCGGCAGTGTGTTGTGCTATTTGTAGTTGATTCAGAGCTTGTTTAGAGAGCCCTTGCAGGATACCATTGCAGAAGTCCAAGAGGGGGGAAATCATTGCTTGAAGCACTGAGTGGAATTCCTGAGATGCTAGAAGTGGTCTTAGATGTTCGAGTGTCCTTATCTTATTTTATTTATTTATTTATTTACATCTCTTATATACCGCACTATTTGCGATCAGCGCGGTTTACATAGAACAAACAATATCCGACAATAAACAAGAGTCAGGTCATTACAATGAACAGGAGCAGTAAACTTGGATAACAGGGGAAACTATCTACATGTGTGGAACATTGAACAAGGTAACTGTATATATGAGAGATGGAATTATTGTGTGTTGCTCATACATGGTGGCTGGGGTTCGGGGGAGGCTGTGAGGTATTTAATGAAGAGGAAGTGTTTTAAGGCCTTCCTAAACTGGCTCAAGTTGGGGATAGCTCTGATGTGTGGTGGTAGGGAGTTCCAGAGGCTTGGGGCACTCAGACTGAAGGCTCTGTTTGAAGTTGATATGGCGCATCTTGTCATAACTTTTGGTATTGCTAGCATGTTAGCTGCAGAGGTTCTTCTTATCCTGTTGGGTGTGGGTGGTT
Organism: Ichthyophis bannanicus; assembly: GCA_033557465.1. NCBI lineage: Eukaryota > Metazoa > Chordata > Amphibia > Gymnophiona > Ichthyophiidae > Ichthyophis > Ichthyophis bannanicus. Next base: position 58,752,132 of record CM066042.1, on the reverse strand, counting down.
GTATGAGGTCACATATTGAGGAGGCGGATAACCCGTTGATGGCTTTGAATGTCATCACTAGGGTCTTGAAGCTAATCCTGGCTTGGATGGGGAGCCAGTATCTTATATATTGCTCTTGTAATATTGTTGATATGGGTAGATGGGCATAGGTTTTAATCTAAGGTTATTCCAAGGTACCATCCTTTTTTTACTTCCAAAGCTGCTGCTTTGACGTTTATTGTGGTCAGAGGAGTGAATGTCTTTTCTTTGGTAACAAATAGGACTTTTGCCTTTTTGCAATTTATTTTAAGGTTGTGTGATGCAAGCCATAGTATTGATTCATTAAAGCATGTGATTATTTGCTGGAGGTTGAGTTTTGCTGCGTTGAATAGGAGGTATAACATTGTATCATCTGCATAAATGTACATTATGCTTTTGAAATATTTTACAGATTGGTTGAATGTATATATTAAATAGTAATGCAGACAGGGATGAGCCTTATGGGATTCCTTGCTTTTGGTTAAAAGGCTTCAATGTAGTTTGACCTATTTTTACTTGTTGAGTTCAGTTTTTTTAAATATGGTTTAAACCAACATAGTGTGTTTCCAAAAATTCCGATCTGTTGTAGCCTTGTTAATAACATGTTGTGACAGAGTCGAACGCTGAGCCTATATCCAGGAATATTAGGATAAAGGCGTGCTTTTGTTTTTCTATCCTCTTTATAAGTCTATCCATTAGTGATATAAGGAGGGTTTCTACTCCGTGATATGGATTTAAAACCATGCTGATGTGGATCAAGATTGTTATGTTTATCTATGTGCTCCGGTAGTTGGTTTTGAACAACCTTTTCAATTATTTTTCCTATAAACGTCAGGCTTGATTTTGGTCTGTATGAGCTTGAACTTATTTTGTCTAGGGAGGGGTGTTTTAGAGTAGGTCTTATGGTTGCTATTTTGAGCTCCTTAGGCATGTAACCTTTGCTCAATGATAGATTAGTTATTTTCAGTATTGTAGGTGTGAATTCTGTTCAAGTTAATTTAATCCAGCTGACAGAGCATGGGTTCAGAGCTGACGTGGTAGTATTAATGCTGGTGATGATTTGTTCTAGTTGTTTGCATTCTAGTTGTAGAATTGATTGGTGTGAAATATTTCCAAACTGTGGTGGTCATAATGCTGCCGCATGGTGGAGTAGGGGAGATTAATGCCTGTATATTTATTTTGGTTTTGTAGTAGTTGGCTTGAGCTGGTGGTTCGATGGTGGTTTGGTTGCCTTCAGCATTAGGGGCTCGAATTAAGGATCTTACAGTCTCAAAGAGTTCCTAGGCCGATTTAGGGGTTTCATAATGATTTTAGTATGATACTTCTTATTCTTGTTGATTCCATATATATTTGCCAGTCTTGGGGTAGTTTTGTGAGTCCCCATTTGCACTCTTACTTTCTTACATATCTCCTTATGTTTCATAGCTCTTGTGTGTACCAAATTTTGGATTGTTTAGGCCTGGTGTGTGATTTTGTTCATGGTGCAGCTGCCGCTCTGCTTATTCTCCAGGACCAAGCAGAAAGTCAGTCCTCACATATGGGTGACGTCAGCGCCGACGGAGCCCTCGTGCGGAGCATTTCCCCAGCTTTCAAAGAAAGCCTTTGGGAATTGCAGCGCGCATGCGTGGTCCTCTTCCCGCCCAAGGGTGCCATCTTGCTCAGTCTTCTTTTTTCCACGGAGCCCGACGGACGTAGTTCGTTTTTCCCCGAGGAAAAAGTTTATTTTCTCTATTTTTCTCTTTTTTTCTCCGGTTCGACGCCGGATCCTTTTCCCGCTCAGACCGATACGCCGGTATCGAGTCCTTCTCTTTGTTTTTCGTTTTTTGTCCTTTGTGACTGGCGTTCGCGCCTTGTTTCTTTTTTCCCTGGCAGCCCGGTCTTTTGACCTAGCAGGAACCCTTTTTCCCCCGATGGCTACCAGCGGGTTTAAGAAATGTGATCGGTGTAAGAAACTTATGTCTCTTACCGACACACATGACTGCTGCCTCGGTTGCCTCGGACCCGATCATGACCCGATGATCTGTGGTCTGTGTGGCAAAATGTCCTCAAAGGCGTTGAGGAGTCGTCAGCACCAGAAGGATACAATTTTTTCTGACTCCGCGTCCGGCCGGGCCCGGACCTCGTCAGAGGCCTCGACGTGTTGGGACTCCGGCCCTGAGCAGCGTCGGGGTTCTTCTGAGTGGGGGTCTCCTTCGCGGGAACATCGCAGGAAGAAGAAACTCGCGAGGGCAGCGTCAGTGGACGCTCCTGGTTCCTCGAGGGCCAGGTCGCATAGCCCCGATAGCCGCCCCGGGTCTTCGGAAAGGCCTGCCAAGCATCCTCGTGTCGAGATGGAGTCTCCTGGACACGTAAGTGCTGTTGTCCTTGTTGACTCTCCTCCGAGGGAGCCGACGTTGGGCCCAAAGCCTTCGGGGCCCGAGTCGGGGGCTGCTGGGTCTCCTGAGCTCGAACTCAGGTTTACGGCCTTGGAGAGCAGCTTCACTGCCTTCATGGAACAGCAGCGGGCATTGATCACCGGTCTCACCGGTGCATCTGCCCTGACCACCGGGACCTCGACGTCCAAGTCGACCCCGGAGGCCGAGCCGATCCTCGAGTCCATGCGGGCTCGAGTCGATCCTCGGCCACGGTCTCCCTCGACCTCCCGTTCGGGGCCGAGGTCGTCGACGCCGATACCCTCGGCGGAGGGCATCGGTGCCCGCCCGACCAGAGCCGCTCGATTCCTCCTCCGAGGAGTCGGGCTGGGAGACGGAGGACGAAGAGTCACCCGACACCCATCGGACTCGGTGTGTCCCATCGGACTCACCCGAGTCCGAACCTCGGAGACGATCCCCAACGGAGGATACCCGGTTCTTGGACTTCGTGCGGGATATGGCCAAGGCCTTGGCCTTCCCCGCGGATCCCGAGGAGGAGCCTCAAGCTGAAGAGCTCGAGGCCCTCCAGTATGACTCTCCCCCGAAGGAGGCCTTTACTGTTCCGGTTCCTCCGATGCTGGAGCGGCTGCTCTTCCGCATGTGGGAGACCCCGGCCTCGACGCCGGTGTTAAGCAAGCAGGTCGATTCCATCTATCGAGTCCGCAAGAGCCCCGGGTTCCAAAAGGCACAATTACCGCACCACTCCATGGTTGTGGAATCGGCCATGCATCGACTGAAAAGTCAGAAGATGCACTCGTCGGTGCCTCCCGGCAGGGAAGCCCGGAACCTGGATGCCCTCGGTAAGAAGTGCTTCCAGGGCTCTATGCTTGCTTGCCATGTCCAGACATACCAGCTCTACATGGGCATGTACCTTCGAGACCTGGCAAAGGAGATTGCCGGGTTCTCTGCTGGTCTCTCCGAGGAACCTTTGCAGAGGTTCCAGGCCTTGTCCACCGGTGTTCGAGAGTGCTCGAAGTTTATCTCTCGAGCAGCCTACGATGGCTTCGAGGCTTCGGCCCGAGTAGCCGGGGCCGCCATCGGTGCCCGCCGACAGGCTTAGCTACAGTCATCCGACCTCGAGCCATGGGTCCAGGACAAGTTGGTCGATGTCCCCTGCCGAGGTGAAAACCTCTTTGGCAAGCCCATGGCTGAAAAGGCTGCAGAACTCGAGACCGAGACTCTGACCAGGACTAGGCTTTTCAGGAAAACCTCTGCCCCTTCTCCGAAAAAGAAGGGCTCGGGAAAAAAGACCTTTTACCCAAGGAAGTCATCTACCTATAAACAATACCCTCATTATCAGGCATCTACAGCTCCCCAGCAGGGTCAGCAGGCCAAGGGGCAGGGTCAGGGGCCCCGTAGGCAGAAGGCCCCCAAGCCACCAACACCGGCCCCTGCTCAGCAGGGTAGGGGTTTTTGACTCAAACAGCATAGCCTTTTCTCCTCAGCTGGCTTCTCTCAGCACAGGAGGCCGGCTGGCCCACTTTGCCCACAGGTGGTCAGCCGTCACATCAGATGCCTGGGTTCTTCACATAGTCCAAAAGGGCTATCTTCTCCATTTTCACCAGGTACCTCCCCCCTACTTTCCAGGGGAGCCTCCAAGACCCCCTCTGCACAGGGACCTACTCCTTCAGGAGTTAGCAGGTCTGCTACAGGATCAGGCTGTGGAACCGGTGCCCCACCACCTGAGAGGTCACGGCTTTCATTCCAGGTACTTTCTGGTACCAAAAAGAACAGGAGGCCTCAGACCCATCCTAGACTTGCGAAACCTCAACAAGTTCCTGGAGAGGGAAAAGTTCAAGATGCTTACCCTTGGAATCCTGCTGCCTTACCTCCAGCAGGGAGACTGGCTATGCTCCTTAGATCTAAAGGATGCGTATACTCACATCCTTATTCATCCAGACCACAGACAATATCTCAGGTTTGTTGTGGGAGGAAACCACTATCAGTACAGAGTACTGCCCTTTGGTCTGTCCTCCGTTCCCAGGGTGTTCACCAAGTGCCTGGCAGTGGTGACGGCCTACCTGAGGCTTCAGGGTCTTTTTGTGTTTCCGTACCTGGACGACTGGCTCATAAGGGGCCAATCTTCCCAGGAGGCCAACCTGGCCACCCTTCGCACTGTGGCTCTGCTTCAGCACTTGGGGTTTGTCATAAACTTCGCAAAGTCCACTTTGCTCCCGTCCCAGAACTTGGAGTTCATAGGGGCCAGGCTCGACACTCTTCAAGCAAAGGCTTTTCTGCCTCTGGACAGGGCCCACAGGCTAATGGATCTGGCCAGCCAGTTTCACAGAACTTCCCTGGTCTCTGCCAGGCAATTCCTGAGACTACTCGGCCATATAAGAACATAAGATATGCCATACTGGGTCAGACCAAGGTCCATCAAGCCCAGCATTCTGTTTCCAACAGTGGCCAATCTAGGTCATATGTACCTAGCAGTTTCCCCAAGAGACACAAGTTCCACAATGCTTGTTCTGGGTCAAGCATTGATATCTTCGGTCACTTCTTAATAATGGTTTATGGACCTTTCCTCCAGGAACTTGTCCAAACCTTTTTTAAACCCAGCTACACTAACAGCCTTTACTACATCCTCCGGTAACAAATTCCAGAGTTTGATTACACGTTGAGTGAAAAAATATTTTCTTTTATTAGTCTTTAATAGTTTACCCTGTAGCTTCATTGCATGTCCCCTAGTCTTTCTATATTCTGATAACGTAAACAATTGATCTACGTTTACCCGTTCCACTCCGTTCATTAATTTATAGACTTCTATCATATCTCCCCTCAGCCGTCTCTTTTCCAGGTTAAAGAGCCCTAACCTTTTTAGCCTTTCTTCATAGGAGTATCCTTCCATCCCCTTTACCATTTTGGTGGCTCTTCTCTGAACCTTTTCTAAAATCGCTATATCCTTTTTAAGATACGGCGACCAGAATTGCATACAATATTCAAGGTGCGGTCTCACCATGGAACGATACAGAGGCATTATAATATCTTTTGTTTTATTTTCCATTCCTTTCCTTATCATACCTAGCATTCTATTTGCTCTCTTGGCCGCCGCTGCACACTGGGCCGAGGGTTTTAACATGGTATCCACAATGACGCCTAAATCTTTTTCCTGGGTGGTGGTTCCTAATGTGGAACCTTGCATCATGTAGCCATACCTTCCACGGTTCATGTTACCCCCAATGCACGCCTCCACATGCGGCCTGCTCAGTGGAGCCTTCGCACTCAATGGCATCAAGCCACAGGGAGCCTAGCGGACTCAGTGAAGATATCCGACCTCCTGGTCTCCTCTCTGCAATGGTGGCTTCATCTTCCGAATCTGGTGCTCGGAGTGGTTTTTCAATCCCCTCCGCCTTCTCAAGTGCTCACAACTGATGCTTCTCTTCTCGGTTGGGGAGCACATTGCCAAGGGACCTGTACTCAGGGTCTCTGGACCCCTTGGGAGGCTACTCAACAGATAAACTTCCTGGAGCTACGGGCGATTCGCCTAGCTCTGAGAGTCTTCTCCCACCTCGCCTCTCACCAGTCTGTACTGGTTCAGATGGACAATCAAGTTGCCATGTTCTATGTGAACAAACAAGGAGGCACAGGCTCCTCCCTTCTTTGTCAGGAGGCTCAACGGCTGTGCTCTTGGGCTGTCAATCACGGGATCCTTCTCAAGGCCGTCTACCTCCCAGCTCAGGAAAATTACCTGGCAGACAGACTGAGCAGTATCCTACAACCACACGAATGGAGATTGAACCCATTAGTGGTTCAGCAGATCTTTCTCAGGTGGGGACTCCCCACCATGGATCTTTTCGCCAGTCCTCTGAACCGGCAACTCCTGAGATTTTGCTCCAGACAACCGCATCCCCTCAGAGTAGCAGCGGATGCGTTTCTGATCTCGTGGTCCACAGACCTACTGTATGCGTTTCCTCCCACACCACTAGTGTCCAAAACGCTGTTCAAAGTCCTCAAGGACGGGGCGTCATTGATTCTCATTGCCCCAGGTGGCCCAGACAACCGTGGTTCCCGCTTCTGCTGCAGCTAGCAGTGGACACCCCTCTTCCTCTGGGGTTTCAACACGATCTCCTGTCTCAGGATCAGGGGACTCTCTTGCACCCCAACCTCCAGTCCCTTCATCTGATGGCCTGGCTGCTGAAAGGGTAGTCCTGGCTTCCCTACAACTGCCTCGAGAGGTGGAAGATGTCGTCTTAGCTTCTAGACGGCAATCCACCAGGAAATCCTACGCTCTTAAGTGGCGTAGATTCTCCGCCTGGTGTGCTCAGCACAGCGAGAATCCCTTCTCGTGCTTGGTAGTGTTGCAATATTTGCTTTACCTCTCCAATCTGGGCCTTAAGTCTAACTCTGTCAGAGTTCACCTTAGTGCTCTCTCAGCACACCACTCCCCGGTGGACGGCAGGCCTCTTTCCAACCACCCTTTGGTGGCTCGTTTCCTCAGAGGCCTCCTTCTACTGAAGCCTCCTTTGCATCCACCGGCCCCTGAGTGGGATCTGAATGTGGTGTTACAGCGGCTTACTTGTCCGCCTTTTGAACCTATGGCTACCTGCCCTCTCCGTTTTCTCTCCTGGAAAACTTTATTTCTGGTAGCTCTTACCTCTGCTAGGCGTGTGAGTGAACTGCAGGCGCTAGTGTCTGATCCTCCTTACACTAGGTTCTACAGGACTAGAGTAGTCTTACGGACTCACCCTAAGTTTCTTCCTAAAGTTGTTTCACCTTTTCACCTCAATCAGGAGGTGGTTCTTCCGACCTTCTTTCCCAGGCCGTATGCTAACCGGGCTGAGATGGTCTTGCATACCCTGGACTGTAGAAGGGCGTTGTCCTTCTACCTTGACCGTACGCGGGAGCATCGAAAGGCTGTTCAGCTTTTCGTTTCTTTTGACCCCAATAAGTTGGGGCTCCCTGTCTCCAAGCGTACGTTGTCCATATGGGTCGCTGACTGTATCGCCTGGGCTTATGGGGTAGCCGGCCTCTCGTTGGAGGGTCGCGTCACGGCTTATCGTGTCAGGGCGAAGGCTGCGTCAGTGGCTCATCTCCGCTCTGTTCCATTGGCAGACATCTGCCGGGCCGCTACTTGGTCTTCAAGCCAGACTTTTGCGGCCCATTACTGCCTTGAGAGGGAGTCCTGCAGGGACAGTGCTTTTGGACAGGCAGTACTCCATAATCTCTTTGGGGTTTAGGCAACTCCTACCCTCCGGCCCTGGTGTTGGGCTACCGGTCGGGGGCGTTCTCAGAGAAGATTCCTTCCTTCTGTGCTGACGAGCTAGAGGGAGCTCATTTTTCCGCTTGAGGTCTCCGGTAGCCTTAAGCTAGGGAGTCCCATATGTGAGGACTGACTTCCTGCTTGGTCCTGGAGAAAGAGTAGTTACTCACCTGTAACAGGTGTTCTCCAGGAGCAGTCCTCACAACCCTCCCTCCTCCCCTTGGAGTTGCAGTCATATCATTTATTTTTGCTAATTTTTTTGCTGTCTTTTAGCTATGTCGTCAGACTGAGCAAGATGGCACCCTTGGGCGGGAAGAGGACTGCGCATGCGCGCTTCAATTCCCAAAGGCTTTCTTTGAAAACTGGGGAAATGCTCCGCACGAGGGCTCCGTCAGCGCCGACGTCACCCATATGTGAGGACTGATTCCTGCTGCTCCTGGAGAACAGCTGTTACAGGTGAGTAACTACTCTTAACTGCATTCCAGTTGTTTAGTATTGTATCTAAGTCAGTCCAGTCCAATTTTAAGTTGGTATAAGGTGTCCTTTAGAAATGCTTCTTTGTTTGAAGCAATGTGCGGTATGAGTTTTGGCTACTTGTTCGTTTATAGGTAGATGATTGGTAATGGTGAAATTGATTAGATAATGGTCAGACCAGAGTATAGATTGAATTTGAGGTGTTTGTATGGTGGTGGTGTTATTATCGTTGGGTATAAATATAAGATCGTGTGTTACCCTTGCTATGGGTGGGCTTTTTGACTATTTGATGGAAGTCCCTGTCACTGATTGCATTAAGGAATGCATATATGTGTCCTGATGTAGAATCAAGGTCAAAGTCACCTAGCAGAATTAGCTGTTTAAGTGGCTTATCGTTGCAAGTTAGTTCCCGAATTGTTGTTAGGTCGTTGGCATCAGATTTGGGTGCTCTCCGTATATAGTAGGCAAAACATGATTTGTTTATTTTCCACCATTAGAATGTCTAATCTTTCAGTGCTTTCAGCTGAATTAAGTGTGCATTTTAGCTCATCTTTTATTATCAGTACACCACCTCCACATCTTTTCTCTTGGGCAATGAAAGATGTTTAAGTTGATTGATGAGGACCACGTCTGTATTTGAGAGCCAAGATTCAGTAAAAACATGATATCTGGCTTTTTGCTCTTAATATGGTCTACTATAATTGGTAACTTGTTCTTTACTAATCTTTCATTAATTGGACATTTTAGGTTTGGCAGCTTTCATGTACGTTATTGTATATCGGCTGGCAACAGAGCATGATGTGTATTTGTCTGCTGTTGTAAGCATTTCTGGTATATACTTTGTAATGGTTACGTCTATGAATGTCTGCTATAGGCTGTGGGTTTAATATAAATGAATATGCTTGTGATGCTAGCAGTAATATTACTAATATGCTTATGATGGTTGAATAGCTTTTAATCTTTTTTTTTTTGGTCAGTATGAGTTACTAAGTTAAGATATAAAGATATATGATGAGGGCTCCATATCATTTTAGTTGTATAGTGGCTTTAAACATCTGAAGTTGAAGCGTTTGCTCTGTTTTAGCTCAGTTCCATGATAAGGGCCACACCTAAGGGCCCTTTAGTGAGGCCCTTGGGCATGGGCCTGCCTGCAGGTTTTTTAAATTTAAAGTTTGCGAGAGGCTGGTTGGTAATGCAGAGGAGCGGGGAGCAGCTTATCTCCTCACTCTTTGCTGCTGCTCCGATGGTGATCCGGCATTGCTAGTACAGGCAAGGAGTGCTACTTTGGCTGCCCTTCTCCTCTCCAACGTGGTTCTCTTCTTCAGCAGGCACACCTACAGGATTTTTAAATTTAAAGCTTGCAAGAGGCTGATATCTTTCAAAAAGCCTTTTTGCCATGTTGCACACCGACGTACAACCTAATCCAGCTATATGTTTGTTGGATTATTGGTTTGATCTTGAGTTTGGTGCATGCCCAGAGATTCTCTTTATTAGGAATGCATGTTTAGTTGCCAAGCATTGCATTATGCAGTTCTGGCTTGATGCTCAGCCTCCAACCTTGGAGGTGTGGCTTGTGCAGATGCATACTCTCCTGCATATGGAACTCTTGATGACAATGTCAGGACTGAAGAGACAACATGCATTCTTTAAGATTTGGCACCCCTTATTTTGATGTTGATGTTTCCATGATGGCGTAGTAAACTCTTAAACTCCTTGCATATTTAGTTACGGGTGGATGAGGTGTGGGGCTGGGTTATGTTTATGTAAGGGCAAATGGAAGTTGCAAATGTTTGGTTTGTATGTTTTGCATTCTGTCACCCTGTAATTTATTGTATTGTAGAGTGTAATCATTTTGTTTAAGTGGGGTAAACTAATAAAAAATCATTTGCACTAAAATGTATGAAGGCAGCATAGGCATACGATTTAAGCCCAAGGCACTCAACAGAGTGGGCAAAATGTGATTTTATTGTTTGTATATTATTGCCATGTTTCAGTTATGACATCGTAATCTGCTGAAATTGTTCAGATGAGAAGACTATAATGTTATTTATAAATAAATGAATATAGTTAGATATTGGAGGTCAGCCAAAGCTAAGGTACAATATGCCTCACAGGGGGCATGGAATGAGAGGAGTGAAAACATCCAAGGTAGAAGAGAAAATGGTGTTATAGGCAGAGACTGCCTCATCGACAGACTCAGATGATACAGAGGAGATGAGACAGCAATGGAGAGAACTGAAGGATTAGCAGCCTGAGATATGTTTGTAGAGAGTGGTCAAGACTGTAGTGGGGCATGAGTAAGAGTGAAAGTTAGCAGATGATGGTCAGATAGGGGGAAGAACAAAGGTCAAAACGTTTGAGGATGAGTAGCTGAAGAAAAAGACAAGGTCAAGGCAGTGGCCATGCTGGTGTGTAGGGACAGTAGAACACAGCTAGAGGTTGATTGAGCAGATTAAGGCAAGCACCTTTGAGTCATAAGAGTCAGAGGGGTCAGTATCATGAAAGTTAAAATCTCCAAGAAATAGGGAAGCCAGGATTCGGTCAGAGAGAAGGGAACAGGAGGACTTAAGAAGGGGATTGTGTGGGGGGGGGGGGGGTTGATACATGATAGCAGAAAAAGACCATATGGTCTATGGTAGAGGAGTATATAAGCAGATGGTGTGGACTTCAAAGGAAAGGAGAGAGATTGAGGTGAAAGAAGGGGTTGAAACCTATAAAAGGAGAGAGGAGCAACCCAACACCACCACAATGGCCAACCAGGTAAGATGTATGGGAGAAAAGGTAGCCTCCATGACAAAGAACAGCAACTAAAGCAGAGTCTTCAGGAAGAAGCCAAGTCTCAAAGCAAGAAGATGCAGAGCATTAGAGAGAAAGAGGTTGTGAATGTAGTCAAGTTTGTTGGAGGTAAAATTAACATTCCACAAGGTGCATGGGAAAGGAATAGAAGGAGGAAGGAGATGATATGAATAAGATTAGAGAGGTTGCAATTAGATCTGTGCAGAGAGTGTAAGAGATGCCTAGGGGGACCAGTATTGGGATTGATATCCGCAGATAGACGAAGGAGCAGGAGAGTGGAGGGAAGGGAAGAGGAGGTGAGGCATGACTGACAAGAGTGGAGGGATTTCACATAGAGTGATGATGGGTGAATATGAGAGAGAAAATAATGATGCTCAAAAGCAGATGATGAAGTAGAGGACAAAATGGCTGGAGAGGTGGAAAAAGTAGGGAGTTAGTGATTTGTTCTGAGGTTTGAAATTGTGTGAAAGAAGGGAAAACATTGGGGAGAGTTAGCATCAAGATGAAAACATGTAGAGCCGTGGGACTAGATGAGGAAGAGAAACTACAGATCTGAGGAGATATGGTAAGAGAGTCGAGGAAGCCCCAGTTGAGTGAAGTACACATAGAAATAGTAGCGTTAATGAGCCCAGAGGAAGGCTATATATGAAATTCAGACCATGGGGTAGGTGGACAAGGAGAGGGAAGGAGGGACTTAAAAAGTCAGCAGATCAGAAGGCATATATATTGTTTATTTGTTCCATGTAGAATGTTGAGTTTCAATGTAAACCGCTCTGAGTGAAGGACAGAGCGGTATAAAAAAATGGTTAAATAAATAAATATCCCAAGTTTTGTAATGGTGGCAAGGGTTGATTGTCTGTTTAGTGCATAAAAGGTAAGAGAGCCACAGAGAGAACTAGAAAGATTCAGTAAAGAGCCAGAATGAAAGCAGAAGGCAGCAGGTAGGACAACAGCCCGAATCCCAAAAAAGCTGAGAAAATTACAAATAAATAAATACACACACACACACACACGCACACACGCACTCACACACACACACACACTCACACACACTCTAAAATAAATACCAAGGAACTAAACATTCAGAGCAAGCACAGATTAAAAAAAAGTCTAGCAAAATGGTAAGCTAAAAAGCTTTCTCTTGCAGTTCCTCTCACCCACAGAGGGGTAGTCCAACAGGGAAGGTAAGAGACATACTTGAAGATGTCTGTCTAATGCAACTAATGCACAAGATGCTAGTATTTTTCGGTGAAAATGAAGTTCTAGAAGAAAAATTACATTGGGTTCCAAAGGGCTAAGCTGAAGAGTAGCATCAGAAACTATTTCTTCATGGAAAGGGCAATGCAGCCATCAGGAACAGCTTCTTGGTGGTGGTTATGATGGAGGCAGAAAAGCTCAGAGGATCCTTAGTTGTCAGGAAGCAAAGGGAAGGCTAGTGATCAACCGAGTTTCTGGAATTGCACCAGAGAAAATAATTGTATAGACTAAATGGATCTAACCATCATCATCTGTCATCACAGTTAATATTTCTGGGTCTGATGTGTGCTCAGAAAGTCTCTTGGTGCTTTAATCCATCATAAAAGAATCCAGCAGTGATTTTATATTCACTTTATTTCCCTTAAAATGATTTAGAGATTGTCTGGAGGTCGTCTTCACATGTTATCCTAGTAGTTGCCTGGCTCACAAGTAAAGTTAATTCTGTTCCTGAAAGAAGAAATACACAAAGTTAGTGAAGCCCTCAAGTAAAGCTGCACAAGAGTCCTCCGCCTGCACTGCAGCCAGTGGTAGGAGGTGCTGTGATATTGCAGTTTCACGATCTTGCAACGCCTCCCCTCACCAGCAGAGGCAGAGGACTCCCATATAGCTTCACAGGAATGTTGGGTAGGGCTTGTCCTGTCCTATGTACTGTAGGTTACCATATTTTAATTATAGCTAGCAATTTCCTTTGTGCTCTGAAGGCTCTGTGAGAGTGCTGCATGATTCTACAGTTTGACGACTTAGGCCAACCAGAGGCTGCTTTCATAGCCCATGGGATGGACCAGTTGAGTGACAGACATCATGACTAAGCATGTGTTTATGCAGGGTCCTAAGAATCTTCTTGGTAGGATGATAGTTGTTGTAATGACTGGATAGGCTAGACAGGAAAGGGGTTAAAAATTAGAGGTGGGAGAGAAACTCTGGATAATTGCCAATGAAGTACTAGGGCACCATAGCCCACTAGAGGGTGTCTTTGAGCAAGCAGGAAGTTCAAATGAGTAAGAGGAAACAACTGAGCCAGAAATTCCAATAAGTTGTCCTTGCGCTGCTTCTGCTATTGGTCTCTAATTTCTTTTTTATTCTTGCTCAGTTTCATGCTCCTGTATTTTAAGTGTTTTGTCAACAAACACATTACTGGCTTTCCACTGAATTTATGAGTTGATAGAAACAATAAGTCTCCAAACTCAACATTTAAAAAAATTTAGAGTGTTTCTCTTGTCTTTCTTATCAGTAGTAAAAGAACTGAAGTATGTGAGCAAGATGACTAATCTTTTAAAAATCTTATTACATTTAGCATGAATCCAGGGGCTTGAGTCTGCTAAAAAAAAGTCTAAGAAAAGAAATCCTGAACTGCAAAATAAACTTGAAAATGGACTCTGGCCTGGTATTTAACTGACAGTCTGATTTATTTTGCATGTGGGTCACCATAGTTAATTGAAATCTGGTTATAGCAACTGGCCCTGAATATTCGGATGCTGCAGTCAGTGCTGACACTATCCGGATAGGCTAGTCGCATACACTTGGGACAGCTTTATTTGCTGTTGTAAGTTATGTGCTAAATAACCTCCTCGGCAAGGCTAATCTAATGAGCAGGTGCTGCTAACTGGTTAAGTCCTTTTACCATAAAGAGCAAGCCGACTGTTTTTAAATGAATAACAGCCTGATTTTCAGCACTGATTTCATGCACACTGATGATGACCTAATCTTTTTATTTCTTGTAGTGGGTGCTAGAGCTTCCCTTGTGCTTCTTTACTCAGAATTAAAGCAAAATGCTAAAATCAAATTAGGTGGCAGAGGGGGGAAGTAAGTTACTTGAAGTATATCTTGATGTACAAGGCATGAAAGATCCCCTTTAAGGATTACGTATAGTGCATTCTAAAGAGGAAATTGGTCAGTGCTGTCAGAGAGAAAAGTGTTCATGCTTAAAAAGACTCGCTCTGTTAACTGTTTTAGGAGAAAATCTCAGGCCAATCAATTTACAGTGCATGAACAGAAATGCTGCTCCTTACACTAGGGGCACACACTGTGAGCTAGGGCAAATCACTTATTAGAACATAAGATGCGCCATACTGGATCAGACCAAGGTCCATAAAGCCCAGTATCCCATTTCCAATAGCAGCCAAACCAGGTCACAAGTACTTGTCAGGGTCCCAAAAAGGTACACAGATTCCACGTTGCTTATCCCAGGGTAAGCAGTGGATTTCCCTGGTCTGCTTTAATAATGCTTTATGGACTTTTCCTCCAGGAACTTTTCCAGACCTTTTTAAACCCAGCTACACTAACAACTTTTACTGCATCCTCTGGTAACAAATTCCAAAGTTTGATAATGCATTACATGAAAAAAAATATTTTCTCCAATTAGCTTTAAATGGGCTATATTGTAGCTTCATTGCATGTCCTTTAGTTTTTCTACCTTTTGAAGGCGTAAACAACCAATCTACTTTACCCTTTACATTCCATTCATTATTTTATAAATCCCTATCATATATCCCCTCAGCTGTCTTTTTTCCAAGTTGAAGAGTCCTAACCTTTTAAGCTTCTTCATAGGGGTATTTTTCCATCCCCTTTACCATTTTGGTGGCTCTTTTCTAATTCTGCTATATCCTTTTTAAGATAAGGCAACCAGAACTGCACGCAGTATTTAAGATGGCGATACAGAGCCATTATAATAATCTTTATTTTATTCTGAATTCCTTTCCTTATGATTCCTAGCATTTTATTTGTTTTCTTGGTGGTTGCTACACATAGGGCAGAGGGTTTCAACGTATCATCCATGATGACACCTAAGTCCTTTTCCTGGGTGGTGGTTTGTAATGTGGAACCTTGCACTGTGTAACCATAGTTTGGGTTGTCTTCCCTAAGTGCATAACTTTGCATTTGTCCACGTTAAATTGTATCTGTCCTTTGGACATGCAGTCTTCCAATTTATCAAGGTCCTCTTGCAATTTTTCACAATCCTCTTATGTTTCAACAACTTTCAATAATTTTGTGTCATTTGCAGATTTCATCACCTCACTTGTTGTTCCCATTTCCAGGTCATTTATAAATATGTTAAAAAAAACACTGGGCCCAGAACAGATCACTGGGGTAACTTCACTATTCACTTTCTCTATTGAGAAAATTGGCCATTTAGCCCTATTCACCTGTTTTCTATCTGTTAACCAGTTCCTGATCCATAATAGTACACACTACCTATGACTTTTTAATTTCTCTAAGAGTTTCTCATGAGGGACCTTGTCAATCCATTTTGGCTTTCTCCCATTGCCCCATGACTATCTACATTGCTTTTGAGTCGATGCTGACTCCTGGCAACCCAGCAGCTCCTAGGTTTTCTTGTCAGTGTGACTCGAAGTAGATTGCCAGGCCTTTCTTCCAAGGCAATGGCAGGTTAAGGGGCTTGTTTACAAAGCCGCAGTAGCAGTTTCCGATCGTTGAATCAATGGAGCCACGGTAGCCGTTTCTGATCATTGAATCAATGGGGCTGCAGCTCCGATAACGATCAGAAACCGCTACCACGGCTTTGTAAACAAGCCCCTAAGTGACTTGTCCAAGGCCATAAGGAGTGCTAGTGGGAATCGAACCCTGATTTCTTGGTTACCAAGCCAGTGCTCTAACCACTAGACTATTCCATGTTCACAAATAACTAATAGTAGGTCTGCAATCTCATATTTCAGTTCTTTCAAAACCCTGGGCTATATACCATCCGGTCCAAGTGATTTGCTACTCTTTAGTTTATCAAATACTTGTAATATATCTTCCAAGTTTATCGAGATTTATTTAAATTCTTCTGATACATCACCTTTAGATACCATTTCAGGCATGGGTAATTTCCATACTGCTTCTTCAGTAAAGACCAAAGCAAAGAATTAATTCAGTCTCTCCACTATGGCCTTGTTCTATCTTATCTCCCCTTTACCATCTAATGGTCCATCTGACACTCTTAACTTTTTTTTTGCTACAAATATACTTGAAAAGGTTTTTATTATTCATTTTTGCTTCCACAGCAAACATTTTTGCAAATTCTCTCTTTGCCTGCCTTATCAATGCCTTTCATCTTACTTGCCAGTGCTTATGTTATTTTCTGTTTGTCATTTGGCTCCTTTTTCAATTTCCTAAAAGATGCATTTTTGGCTACAATAACATTTCTGACCTCACTTTTCAATGATGCTGGCAATAGTTTGGTCTTTCTTCCACCTTTCCTAAAGTGTGGAATACATCTGCTCCGGGTTTCTAAGATGGTATTTTTAAACAACACATATGCTTAATGTACCTTTTAATCCTTGTAGCTGCTTCTTTTAGGTTTTTCTAACTATGTTCCTTATTTTAACATAGTCTCCCTTTTGAATATTAAAAGCTGGTGCTGTTTCCTTGTTCTCCTTCCATTTATTAAATCAAATGCGATCATATTGTGATCACTTTTGTCAGATGGCTCCAATACCATTATCTCTTGCATCAGATCCTGTGACTAGATCTAAAATAGCTTCCTCTCATGTTGGTTCATGTACTAGTTGCTCCATGAAATTGTCATTTATTTCATCTAGAAAGTTTATCTCTCTAGCATGTCCTGTTGTGACATTGACTCAGTCAATACTAGGGTACTTGAAATCACCCATTACTGTGTTAGCTTCCATACATGTGCCTCCAGCAGTCTTATGAGGTCTTCTATAAAATTTGTTTTCAGATATCCTGATTAGGGTGGCGCATGAATACTAAAATTAAAAATGGCATTAATATACAGTATATATGTTATCTATGTAATAGGTGCAGGTGAACATTCTAGTTATTCTTAAAGGGGAGCTTCATACTGAAAACTCAAAAATGCTTAGAGTGCTATTTTAGAAGCCTTAAGGGGAGATTTACTAAGCAGCACCAGCGATGCTTAGTAAACCTACTCCTTAGTCATGATTTACATGTGTATAACAAGTGCTATCCATGTGTATGTTGCAGCCCATACATCAATGGCCATTATAGAAAGAGTCCAGTTTATAGATGGATATCTTTAGTACTTGGAAGTGTTTAGGGGGAATGGTGTGGACAGGGCCTGGGCAGGGCAAAACTCTGCATTCCTTATCGTTCCTCCAGTTTAGTCCTCCACCTCTGGGTTGTGCACCTCTTCCTGCAGCTTGGAGACTGGGCATGTCAAAGTCGTGACATCACTGGATATAGCCTGCTGGTATCTCCCATCAGCCTCCAGTGTGTCCAGTCTCCTTGCAGCAGGAGGACGTAGTGAACCTAGCTTCTGGGCTCACTTGGGGGGAACAGATAAGGAGCATTTAGTGTGACAAATTCTATTCTGATTTTACTTTTGATTTTTACCTTTAATTTACTTTTCATTTTACTTTTAATTCAGTTACCTTTGGTTAATTGGCAATCAGGGATTAGTTCCCTTTAGTTATTAGGAACAAATTTCCTTATTTACAGTAATTTTAAATTTGAGCCTGGCTCTTTAAATTAGAAGCAGCTCTCGCCTTCCCTCCTTGTCAGTTATTTTCACTTGCTGCAGGCATTCGCCGGTGCGGATCTCTCTCCCTTGACTGTACGGGAGAGAGCTCCGGGACCCGTACAGCCACACTGAAGCTGTGTGAGATGGAGCCTCTCCGTTGCTGCAGGATTTTAATTTTACTCTGTGGAACCGGCTGAGCGATCCTCGCTGCGGCTGCCAGGCGCATCAGCGCGGCTTGAGGATTGGAGGAATTCAAGGTGGTAGGAGCAGGCTGTGTGGCTTTCTGCCCTGCAGGTAAGGCCTTCGGGCTCGGTCGGTCTGCTGAGGCCTCATTTTTGCAGCGGCTGTTGTTCTTGGTGCCAAAATTCATTGGCGAAGGGGCGGCCATTTCCTCTCTAGGTATTTGGACCACATGGCGAGAGTTGCAGTGAGCTGCCTTTGTGAGGAAAACAACAGACAGAACAGCTAGATTTTTGGGCCTAGTGTTTGTTTCTTTTGTTTGTAGGGGTTTTTTTGAGGCTCAGGGGGTTCCTCAGCCTTATGGGGGACTGTTGTCAATCCTCTTTATAAAATAAATAAGAATAAACTTAAAAATAGGACAGCAGTTTTGGCATTGATCCCTGATACCACATGTTCTTTCCCTCCTAATCATGTCTCTGAGGAGCTTGTTAAGTCCCAGGATATTAGGCAATTTGCCAGCTTTTAGGTTCAAGGGCAGAGCCCTAACTTGTAGTGGAAGGAGGGACAGCCTGGAAGTGTGCTTTTATGTATTCTATAGTGAAAGTTGCCCAAAATTCACAGGGACAGGTTTAGGAAACCTTAGGATATAAAAAAATAGACCGTCAGTTAAACTGTCAACCAAGAAGTGCCTGTGCTATGGTCTATGGCCACCAGAGGGCAGCTGGTACACTCAATAGTGCCTTTCTATGACTGTGTGTATGCAGCCATTATCTGCAAGTCAGGAAAGAAATGCCACAGAGCAGCTGCAAATGCAATGTGTGCCTTTTGAGTCAGTCCTGACTCCTGGCGACCCAGAAGCTCCTGGGTGCAGCTGTAATGTTCTGAAAATCAAGATTATATGACCGAGATTTAAAGCTCTTAACTTCTGTATCGTTGGTCGGGCTCTGGTGCCCTAAAGGCCGCCGAATGGCAGAGCTGCTCATAAATCACATATAGTATTCAGTGCCCCCATCCCTGGGGGGGGGGGGGGGGTGGTAAAATACAAAATTATATTACTCATCAGGTTCACACAGGCAGCAACCTCTAAGACCTCCATTTACAAGGTGGTCGGTGTATTCCACTGCTATTTCTCTGATTGCAGGAAGGCCGGGGGAGGTGCCTGTGTGTTTCATAGCAACACTTAGCATGCCCTTCCCAGGAAATTCTCATCTATTACTAGAGCAGGGTTTCATTTCATTTCATTTCTCTGGTTGTGGTTAATGCACAGCGTTAGGGGCTGTGTTCGAAAGCTTGGGTCCCACGGACTTCGGTGGGATTTCAAAAAGAAAAAGAAACTCACTTTAGTGAGAGATAGCCTTGTTCATTTTTAGCTAACACTGTTGATTTTACTTTTGATTTTTACCTTTTGCGTCCTGAATCCCAAGGACGGGACACTGTTTGCTTCCAGGGGTTCTACTTTCTATTTTGCTCTTCAAATCCCTGGCAGACGCAGCAGGCTGGCAGGAGGTGTGCAATGCCTCCTGTAATGCAGAATCCCCCAGGATAAGGGGGGAAGGACAACTGGGTACAGCGGGGGCTGGTAGCTTTTTGCAAAGCTATAGGAGCAGTTCGGGTAATTTTAGCTGATCTGCTTTGATTTCATTGGAGTTGGCGGAAACTTGGTTTTTGGAGTCCTATACTTAAAAAAAAAAAAAAAAAAAAAAAAAAAAAAAAATAAAAAAAAAAAAGAAAAAGAAAAAGGGGCATAGCTATGTTGATTTACAAGAATCTCCTTCTGCTATCCATAGAAGGTCCTATAAAGCGTTAAAGTCAGTTTATATGGCAGGGTAATATTTTTGCTTAGCTGCTGTGATATAGCGCTATGATCCGCTGTAAACATATTCAAGTCCAAAGGAATTATGGTGATAACTCTCTTGGACAGGTGTAACAGGTGCTTGGGTGAGCGCCATGGCCAGTCCACAGATGTGGAATGCTCTGCCATAAGCATTATGTCATGAGAGGGGTTTTATAGTTGTGTGGTTTCTCAATGGAAAATTGTTCCTGTTTAGTTTGGCTTTGCCCAAATTATAAGATTTTACGGTAGATTGGTAATGTCTTAATTTTGGCTATATGTGGTTTAATTTTACATATGGAAAAGGCAGCTCAGCGGAGACACGTTGCACAAAAGAACTCTGTCCTTTGAAGCTATCTATGCTCCCATTCCATTTATCAGAGGTTCTTCAGTACGGAGAGTCTCTGCTAGTGTTCAGCGAATGCCTTAATGGGGGGCCAGAAGCACGCAGCCCGGCTAGTTCTCTAGCAGCAATGGCAGCGGCTCAGACTCTAGTAGGCATACTTCATATGCTGGGCTTACAAGATGGCTTCCGCGCTGATCGGCATCAGCCAAGGTGACTGCCGGTTTGGACTGTGAATGTGGAGTCAGCCTGGAGGAGGGGCCTTGCGTTCTCTGGACAATGCCCTGCATACCCTGAATCACTTCAATTCGATCAGCTACTGGCAGGACACAAGGCACTCTCGCATGCTTTTTTGCTTCAGTGGTCTAAAAGTGGAGTCTTTACCAGGTGGTATAATGGGAACTTGTCTGCAGTTTCTCGGCTTCTTCATTGCTGACTCAATTGCCACTGCGGAATGAGAGCTGTATTTCATATCACCAGGTGCTAGTTGAACTTAAAATATAAAGTCCATCTTTGTGCAGTCAGACGGAATGGGGCGTTACTCTAGCAGGAAGGCCGTGGATTAGTATGCCTGTGTTAGGGAGTTTCTTTCTACTTCATATTGTTGGCACGGAAAGAGCGTCTCTTAACGTATGCTGAAGAAATTTTTGGTTAAGAGGTGTGTCTTTTTTTTTTTTTTTTTACAGAGTTCTTGATTGACATTTTGAGGCTAAGCAGGGGCAGGCCTGGGTACTACGTGGGTGGGTGCACACCTTGCACTACCAGGGGGTGTGGACTCACTGTATGGAAGAGAGCCCTAGCAATCATCTTTATCGCAAGATAGGAAAGTAGATGGTTCACTGAAGCGATCGTTGGGGGCAATGCTCTGGCCTTACAAGCTCCCATTTGTGGAGCCTGGGGAGGCGAGAGCATGCTTCAGGTGGTCGCAGTGTTTCCGGCAGTCTACTCGCCTGGAACAGGAAAGGATCAGGGAGTAGAATCGACTAGAGCCTGATTTGCTTTATGGGGCAAATGTGCATTATGGCTTAATTCAAGCGCTAGCTAATATTATTGGCTTCCTTGGGGTTCACCCGGAGGTCTCTCTGGTGGAGGAATGGGGCAGCTGATGGTTCGTCCAAGTCGAGGGTCAGTAAGCTCCCAATTAAGTCTTTGTCTTGTCCTTTCCCTGTGGGCTCTCATAAGGCAACTAGTTGGTATATCGAGGCTTTCGGAGAAAGGTACTCTTGGTAGCGCCCGGTTGGACGAGATGGCTGTATTAGGCTTTTCTCATTTGCCTACTCGACAGGCTTTTCTTAGAAGTTGTCGGTAGCGGACGTTCTGCTGCGGCTAGGTCCACGACGAATGTCTCAGGTGGATCGGTGCCCGCCTACGGTTTGGCCTTTGAATGGGCGGGGCTGAAGAAGGGTTATTCTGCGGCAGTCTTCGCCACCTTGTTGAGAGCAAGGAGGCAGGCTGCTTCTGCTACATAGGTCCGTGCTTAGTGCCTTTTGGAAGGCTGCTGTTCACGGCGGCAAGTCCGGGCGACAAAGGTGTCTGTATCCTTGGTCTGAGTTCTCTGCAGGACAGTGTCTGAAGGAACTAGCGGCCAGTTCCTTAGAGGATCCAGCGGGCGACTGTTTCCGGCTGTAGAGGTTCTGTGAAGGGAATAGCGCTAGGTGTTCGGATTGATGTGTAGCGTTTCCTTAAGTTGGGATCCGACTGCGCTCTTCAAGGAGAGTTCAGGTGTCACCGGGGGATCCCGATTAGGCCTTAGAGGCATTAGCTAAAGAGCCCTTTGATTCTTTACTCCAGGCGTCGGTAAAGGATTTGCTGTTATAGACAGTGGCTTTGATAGCTCGTTGTTCGGCGCGACGAGTTTCGGAGTTTTAGGCGTTGTCATGTAATGAGCCGTTTTCACCCTTTCTGGATAGAGGGTGGTGTTTGCGAGCAGTCCTGTCGTCCTAAAAGGTGGTATCTGATTTTTCTCCTGAGCCTATTGGTTTCTCTTCCAGTTCTTGGTTTTTCTGGAAGGGGAGGTTTTTATTCGTAGCTTACGCCGATAGAAAACATTAAATGTAGGGTGCAGCGTTCGTTTCTTTGTTTTTGTGTGCTGGTTGGAGGTCTGCACAAAGGGGAAGCAGCAGCGAAGGCGGCCATTTCGCACTGGGTTAAGGCGGTGGTTGCCTCAGCTTTCTGGTGGCGAGGTTGTATGATTCCGGGGGGCTTTCTGACTCCTGCTACCAGGGCACAAGCAGTTTCATGGGTGAATCACTGTGTCATTCCACCAGGGGGGATTGGTAGAGCAGCTTCCAGATCGTCTCTTCATTTCCTCAGTAACCACTACTGCCTAAATGTTTTGGCAGTAAAGGATGCCTGTTCCGGGTCGTCGGTGTGGTGAGTTGGCTGGATAGGTCCCTCCTAATGATTACTGCTCTGTTACATCCCAGAGGTAGAGGACCAAACTGGAGGAACGATAAGGAAATAGAAATTACACTTACCTGGTAATTGTCGTTCCTTGAGTGATGACAGTTTAGTCCTCATTCCCGCCCAGGGGTGTGATTTCTTCAGAGTTTATTTTCAGGCGGAGTGAAGCATCAATCTCAAGGAGTAGACAGATCCTTTCAGTTTCTAGATCGCAGTGAGTATCCCTCTCTGTTCTTTCTTCCTTTTCTCTTATTTAAACGAGGTGATGGTATAGGAAACGTGTTTGCATAGGGGGGACATGAATGTAAAGTTAAAAAAAGAGAAAAGAAAATATAAGACGGATACGGTTTAAAAGGCTCCTCCGGTTGAGGAATGGGGAGTTATTTAAAGTTATGGTATAGTTACTTATTTGTTGTTCCTTTGAGTTTGCTTTGTCAATAGTACACTGGAGGCTGATGGGAGATACCAGCAGGCTATATCCAGTGATGTCACGACTTTGACATGCCCAGTCTCCAAGCTGCAGGAAGAGGTGCACAACCCAGAGGTAGAGGACTAAACTGTCGTCACTCAAGGAACGACAATTACCAGGTAAGTGTAATTTCTATTGTGTATTCCCTGGCACATGTAGGCTTTAACAAAGTGTGCATGTTGGCCAGCCTTTCTCAGAGGATTAAGGAGGTTAGCTTCTGTATCTCACCCTAGTTTATTCTCCCCTCCGAATTGAAATGAGTTAGAAAGCATCCTTATTCATTACTTAGCAGCATCTGCACGTGTAAATTTGTGAATTGGATTGCATGTGTATGCAAGTTGTGAAATACTGGCACTTACAGAGGTGTAAGTTTCCAGGTTTTTTCCTCCATGTACATTTGTAAAATAGCTTCGCCTGCTGCCCGTGGATATAAAGCCACATGATTTCCTGCACACCCTATATGTTTTGGAAATGGTGCCATGTTTAGCAGGGACATTTCTAAAATACCATCTAAACTGAGTACACACAACCTCAACCTGTCAATTCTGATCTCCATGTACTATCTAAAGCGTGCCTTTTATGGTCCTGCCAGATGAAAACATGTGGCAGCTGAAACCCATAGGATAAACTGCCTGACTTTAAAGAGATCTCAATCACTTGTAAAATGTTCTGGCACTAGAGAAACATTAACATAAACACTCCTTGACTCTGAGATGCACAAGGCTACCAAGTACTATTTTTTTTTTATGTGTACAGTACTTGAGGCGCTCAAACTGCATATTCATCAAAGACAAATAGATAAGAGGACTATTAAGCAGGAATATAGTCTGTAATGCATAGACTTTAACTCATTATCCCCATATTCGCTGTTAAAAATACTTTTATTGAAGGCCATTTAAAAAGCTTATCGGAAGAATGTGTATATAGACCCAATTCTGACATAAATTCATGTTTCAAGAGGTCACTCTCGCCGTCATCTCTGTAGTGTTTGAGCAAACTTAAGTTGCTGTGATCACAAGTAATTCCCTGAAACAGAGGTTATGAATTATTTTTAGCCTTATGCATTTTGGGGTCAAGGAGTATTTAGAGAGAACTGTGTTACTGACAATCACATATTTGCTCTCTGTAGCAGTGGCGTCACAAAGGGCCTTATGTAATAAACGGCGAAGTGGGTTTGTACAAGATATAGCACAAATGCTGGAAACTTGCAAATATGCCACAATGCAGGCATTTTTTTGGTGCAAAGTTGTTTCACAAAATTACTCTGTGGTAGTAAATTTCTTTCCCCTGAAAGGTCATGTAAATTGTTTTTTATTAATAAGCTACTGTAATGTGGAAAAATGTGGACATGAGCACCTGAAAAGGCTTCATAGGCCCATTTTTGCAGGGAAAAGTAACTAGAATGTTTGGTCTGTTGCTATTTCATTACAAGCTATCCCCCAATAAATGCCCCTTCATGCAAAAAAATGAGAGTCCTGTGGCCTGAATTAGTGATACTCTCCAGGAATCCTCCCCCAGAACTTATTCTGCTTGACCTCAGAAATACAACTGAGAAGTTTACCTATAACAGGTGTTCTCCACAGACAGCAGGATGCAAGTCCTCATGTACACTTCCACCTCCCCTTGGAGTTGCCTTCTAAATTCATTCATTTATTTAGGAGAGGTGTGTGTGTGGTGATGCCTCCCAAAGGTTTCTAAAACGTTTTATTAAACAGAAGAGGCTTATCCATGCATATCTTGTCAGATGACATCACACAAATATGAGGATTTGTATCCTGTGGTCCACAGAGAACATCTGTTACAGATAAATAACTTGGTTTTATTGCAGACTGACTCAGCTAGAGCCTAGTACCTCCTGACTGATATTTCACAAGGAAGTACTAGAGGACATTATCCAGAGATTGAAAAATGATGTCAATAGATCTCTGCAGCAGAGGACATCAAAAACGTACACTATTCTGCTCTAGAAGGGCCAAACTGGTACAGACTGAACGCAAATGCCTTCCACAGACATTGGGGAACAGGGTTCCTCTTTGCCTCTATTTATATCCACTGCTGCAAAATTTAATACAGAGCTGACTCCCCATGATCATTATAGCCCTCTTCTGTCCTTGTCAAATATGGTTTCCCTGCCTAAATTCACTCTGTCAAACCTCTGATTCTGCTCACAAAATCTTTCACAGGACCAGTGAGGAAGGAACCTCCACTTGATCATCCATTCACTAGTTCTGAGAGCAGAGAAGCTGCACACACCTGCTGGTAGCATCCCTCTTGGAAATTCAAATAAGCTATTCACCAAAAGATTCCTGAAACTAGAAGCAAGTCTTATGTTGTGGGCAAATAAAGCTTGACCGGTTCTCTGAGGAGTGTATTTTCATACTGCAATAGCCTAGTGGTTAGAGCAGTAACCTCATGACTAGCATTCCTTGTGACCTTGGGCAAGTTACTCAATCTGCCATTGCCTCAGGTACTCATTTTCCCCTCTATTGCTAGGAAAATACCTACATACCTGAACATAACTCACTTTGACCTACCATTGGAAAGGTGTGACCTTAAGTATTAGTATTATTTCACCTTTCAGAATCTGGTGTAAGCATGCTCTTGGTGAATGTGCATGTAAGCACAATAGCAGTCTACCATGAACCTGAAAATAATCTGATTTGCAATTCACTCAGTAATATGCAAATTCACAAATGGGTTATATCTTTAGAAAAAAAATGGAATTTCATGAACCTCAATGTATTCTTGATGCAGCTTATGAAACCTCCCTTTGAAACTCTAGATCTTAAATACTTGACATGGAAGGTTCTATTCTTAATAGGCGTATGTATGGCCTTCTTTATATATAGATAGAAAGAAAGAGAGAGACAGTGAGATGTGGAAAATATTATAGGGAATTTAGGTGTCAGCTAGGGAGGGAAACAGCTCTTTTTCACTCATGGGAGCTTTTTTTGAAATTTTTAATCTATTCTGGGGGTTTTTCTTTTGACTTTTGCTCTCCCTTTTTCCTCTCAACATTTTCCCTCTCCTTCTGCAGCTTGGTGCCTGGGTACTTTTGCTAGTAATAAAAAAAGAAAAATAACTGAGGGGAAGTACTATAGCTATTGTCCTATGGCAATGGATAAACAAAGAAATCACCCAGCTCAAGGCAGAGAAATACCAAATCAAATAATATAACCCAAGCTTCAAACCTCCGTGTATATCATTGAAACCCAAAAGTGCAATTCTTTTTCTTTTTCTTTTTTGTCGGAGTAGCCGATCAGAGGAATATGGATATGGATATTTCGTTTGGGTACTGTTTCCCCCCGGGGTCTGAATGGCTCTGTCGAATGGCATACACTGCTGTGAGTAGGAAGACATCCACAACGTCATTGGGATTCCCTGTCAGTGGGTGTTCCCAAGTTTTAATGCTTGAACAGCAGGCATTATTGATTGGCTATTGGATTCTTTTACGTGCGTCTGACGTCACATGCCATCTCTTAAAACCGGACCGTTGTATTCAGCGAAGTAAAAGCCATTTTTTAAGGGATTCTAGCTTTTCACCTGATGCAGAGCCAGTGACTGTTGGAGGGCTCGAAACGTGGCACGTTGTGTCTTTTGAATTCCTCATTGGCTGAAGTCAAGTTAAGATAAGTAAAGCTGTAAAGTTTTTTCAAGCATTTAATGATTAAAATGGAGTGACCGCGGCGGGGGACGGGATACAGTTCCTGTATCCTCTGATCGGCTACTCTGACAAAAAAGAAAAAGAAAAAGAATTGCACTTTTGGGTTTCAATGATATACACGGAGGTTTGAAGCTTGGGTTATATTATTTGCTATGGCAATGGATGGCAGATGGGAGCAGAACAGCTAATGGAAAATTTGCAGAGAAAAAAAAAAAAGCTAGAAAACGATGGAGAATTCACAAGCTGTGTTGGGGATGCGGACTATTTGCAATTGTAATTTTCCAGTAAAATTGTTTACAGGCTAAAACCATCGATATGGCCAAGAGGCGGGGGATCATGGAATAACAAGGGAGAACTTGTTAGTTGCTGACTTACATGCTACAGGCTCTCATGGTGAGTACTGAAAGGACACTGCTTTCTCCAGGCTCCCATCACATGAACGAGTACAGCAGGGCTTGATCCATCGTAGGGGGGAGGGTCTGCAGAGTACCTTTGGGGCTGGCAGTTGTAATCGTTGGGGGAGACCATCAAACCATTGATGCTGAGACACTGTATAGTGTTCTGGTCTCATTGAAGGTGGAGGTAGTAGGGTTTGGTGCTCCCGGGTGTTCTCTTGGCTGCTCTGTTCAATGGAATCATAATCAGTCTTTCTGCCGAACACAAACATGAATATTTCACAGCTCCACCTGTCCAGTTAAAATTGCAATTAAGATTCAAAAAACATTATTCATACTTGACTTGACTCAGTGACAAATCTATGGAGGGGGGAGGAAGAGATAGCAAGTGTCCCTCCTCCACACTCTTTCTCCCCCCCCCCCCCCGTTGCCACCCTTTCACAATACCCCAGCCTGCTTCAGCTGGAAAGAGGGGGAAACAGCATCAACATCTAGGCTGGCCCCCTCCGACTGAAAAGAGAAGAAACTCATAGTAGTAGAATTAGCTTGCTTGAGCCAGAGGGAGATGGGGGGAGGAGGAGGATGATGTGACAATAGTAGAATCTGTCGGTGTACCAAAGGAAGGAAGGTTGAATCAAATGGGGTCAGTTACAACTTCAGAAGTGGGAAGGTTAGAGGCTAATGGGGTTGGGCCTCTTGAAGAAAAGGGAAGAGTGCTTGGGCCCAAATTTGGAGGAAGGTGGTAAGGGAGTATACTGGGGTCTGTCCTGAGGAGGTAAGTTGGAAAGAAGAAGGTGCTGTAGTCTCTTCTCTAGAGGGGGTAAAATGTGGAAGAGTGGTAGGGCTAGGCTTGTAGAGAGACATAGAGAAACAAAGTGTGAGAGTCTGTGGGGGGAAACGTTTAAGGGGTACGGAAGAAAGAAAGTTCCAGAGATGCCTAATCTCACTCTTAAGGAGTGTGTCATGCTCATTTGAAGGCTCTTTCACTCTAACACTCATTGAGCCCCTTCTTGCATGCATTAGAGCTTCAATGCCCATGCACTGATCCTGGTCACTGCTTTCATGAGAGACAAGCCTGAAAGAAGAAAAAAAACGCTCCAGGCAGTAAGAAGAAATCTGAGCACACTTTCATCTATACTGCCTTCTCCTGCCCCCTTCCTTTTCCCCTGGACTTACAAGTGCTGTGAGACTTATGGCCACTGAGTGGAAGGCAGCTTTCAGTCCAGAGAATTTGAGGCTTCACAGAAAAGCAACTTTCATTTTATACTGCTTTTTTTATATTGGCAAAGCAGCACTACATTTGAATCTTTACAGATTTGTGCCCTGGATGCACCTTCTGAAAAAATCTCATGTTGGACTTCGATCTCACTCTCTGGGATGGTTCACCCTTGGCATCTCTGAAGTCCACATGTCTCCCTGCTCCCATTAACCCATAGGCATCTTAGGATAGCCAGAACTCAGAAGTTCCCAGGTGTTTCTCAGGACAGTGGTTTCCAAATCTGTCCTGTGGGGCCTCCAACTAGTCTGATTTCTACGATATCCACATTGAATCTACATGAGCACAATATGCATGCAATGGAGACACTGCATGCAAATATGCTGCATATGTAGCAGGACACCAAAATATCCCTTGCATTGTATAATGAGGAATGCAGACTAGCACCTGTCAACTATAATTAAATGGAGGTCTAGGCAGTGGAATCAAAACAGTAGGAATTTGAGGGAAGAATAAAAGAAGGATGTAGGGAGCAGCACAGAACCTTCCTCCTGGAGACTAGAGAGAGAAAAATGTAAGAGTTGGAAGCCTGGCCTTCCCAAGGGAAGAAGATTCCTGGTGGAGAGGCTTTCCCCATTGACCTAAATGGAGAAAGAAGGGCAAAAGCGCATACCGTATGCTTAAGAGAGGGGAGCAGAACAGAAGAGATCCCATTGTGAGGAGTTTCACGTTCAAACCCCGACAGGGAAATAAGAGGTGCTCTGGGGAACCTCTAAGTCCAACTCTGACAGGGAAAGGGAAGAAGTACTGTGAGGAGTGGAGTGTTGGAATACAAGTGGAGGACCCAAATCCTGGATGAATCCTGCTTGCTGGGAGCTTGGAGGGGTCAGAGCTTGAAAAGGACTGATAGGCGTATGTCCACTGGAATGCAAGAGACAGAGAGAGTGTCTCATGTGGAGACAAAGTGCATTAACTGTGAGAGAAGCCCTGTTTGAGAGAGAGAGGGGCCCTGCCCAGGGTCTCATTACAAGAGATTGGTGTCACATAAGAAGAATGAGAAAACAGGAGACATTCATAGGCACCTAATTCATCAACTGCTCTGGGGAGGGTTAATCATCCTTTCTGCCAAGGCAGAGCTGCACAAGAGACCAAGGGAAAGGCCAAGGACTGGAAGCAAGAGTGAGACTTTTTTCTATCATTTATCATTGTTCGTGGACTATGTGCTTGATTATGTTTACTGCTCTTCTTATATATATTTTTGTTCATCTTGAAAGAGCTATTGCAATGCAATGTGTGCCTTCGAGTCAGTCCTGATTCCTGGCGACCCAGAAGCTCCTGGGTTTTCTTGGCAGTGTCACCGGAAGTAGATTGTGGAGAATGTTCTGAATAGCTCCAGGGACCCTTTCTAGCGTGCTGTGCAGGGACAGGCCTGGTCCCAGAGTTGGTTCAAGGAGTTGGCACCCAAAGCAAACCTTAAGCTTTACCCCTCCCTCCCCCTGAACTGTCAAAATCTATTGTTAGCTTTGAATGCCCTGCTCTTTGCCACCACCCCAGAAGTTGTGGCCCTGGGTGAATTGCCTGGTAGTTGGGACAACCGTGAGCAGGAGAAGAGAGGAACGTGGCAGAGTACAACAGACACCCAGCACTGGGGGTTGTCCTGAGCCCCACGTGTCAGCAACAGGCACAATCCCTTTACACATGAATATTCATTGTGGACAGCCTGAAAACCCGACTGGCTGGGATTAACCAAGACAGGTTTGGGAACTGCTGTCTTAGGGTTTTTATAAGCTCCATATATGTGACAGAGATCAGATATTCTGCTAGATACTTACTTTAGGTTTCAAAGCATTGCACCACATAAGTCCAAAATACCTGTCTGACAGATTATATCAATATATAGTCCACCATGGACCGTACACGTTCTCAACCATACAGGCTTCTGCTACTTCCTTCTGTTAAACTTATAAATACATCTAGAGCATGGCTGACGTTTAATTCCAAAGTTATGGAATGATCTACCTTCTTCCTTACAACTGGAAAACGAGCTTATTAGATTCCAGCAAAAATCTAAAATTGTAACTGTTTACATACTAGACATATAGGTGCAGCTAGGAATTTTCTAATAATGATAATATCAACTTATGCTGCAGCCGCTTATTGCCACTGTGTTTATTGTTTATCATATTATATGTTTTGTATGATTTTGAGTGTTTTTATCTATGATTTTATATTGTACACTGACACTGCCTTGAGCTTTTTGTAAAGAGAGGTAAAATACCGAATAAATGAATAAGGGGCCACTATCGGGATATTGCTGCTGAATATCCGGCAGATATTTAAGTGCTGCATCTGACCGCTGTGATGTTTAAATTTCCGCCCTTTTGAAGGGATCTGTAGCAGTCAGAATTGTTCTCTTTTTCCAAGAGGAGGTGTACACTAATATTCTAGAGTTTGGTGTAATATTTGCAGTTTGACTTCTGGGAGTTGGTGCTGTTATGGTATGGCAGGTTTGAAACCTACGTTCTGAGTGCCTATGTTGTTGGTCAGACCATTGTTTCCCAACCCTCTCCTGGAGGCATGCCTAGCCTATCAGGTTTTCAATCTTGTCACAATGGATATGTATGAAATAGATTTGCATACCCTATATCTCTAATGTGTGCATATCTATGCATATTCATTGCGGGTAGCCTTAAAACCAGACTGGTTAAGTGTGCTTCAAAGAAAGAGCTAGGGAACACAGTGTTAAAGAGATGACACAAGAATCTGAATATTTTTTGTAGAATGAGTTGTAAGATGACAACTCATAACTCTTCTCTACATCCATTTTTAGGGGAGTTTTGTGAATGCACGATATGTTTACAAAACTCTGTCCAGGCTTATATTGGAGTTCTGTCCCATCTTGTGTGGACTCCAGATTTCACTCCCATATAGAACTGGTTGAATGATGCAATCAAATATTACATAGAAAGCCCCTGGGCCTTTTTCTTGAGCCTTTTATAGCCAGTTTAAAGGCAGGAGAGAGGCCATGCCATAGGGATGGATGGAATGTTCGGGAATGCCACTAACTTTCTCCTTTCCATAATTGTTTGCCTTCCCTCCTCCCAAATACGTATGTTTGGAGATACCACTGGTTCTTACCCCATTTCTGTCTTGTGGATGTTCTCAGGCAGGTCTATAAGTATAATCTTCAGGCACTTGGTGGCTAAATTGTGCAGTCGCTGGAATTTGCCATCGGATCCTCTCAATATTCTGAGAAGAGTTAGACGCTTGATTATCTACCCCATGGGAAAAAGAGAGAATTAGATGCACGTATCTGTAACTGTTCCTCTCTTTGGTTTAGAGCCAGAGAATAACAGGGATGGGACACATCTTACGAGCTCAGCTATCAGACATAGTTTAGGATAACAATCCATAAGGTGACCATAAATCTACATCAACTCGATGGCACATAATAATCCTGTCCTTTGACTCTAGGTGGGGTCCACTGGGCCTAAACCTTCCCAGATGAATAGCTTCCTTAAAACACTTCCACTGGCAAAGATTCAATGACCCCATCCACTCCTGCCATTGTAGGTAGTGTTGAGGATTTACAAAGGGTTAATCGATAGCATACATGAATCAGCATGTGAATTGCAGCGTGTATTTCAATATGTTCATCTAGATGGGATTTAGCTATTTTATACAATAGTAATAACTCGCTGTTCTTGACTCTTCCATTTTTCAGGTGTTCTGAAGGTCCATTGCTAATGCCTGTGTTATAACTTCCGGCTACTTTTTAGGTGCTTTGGTATAGCGGGAGGGCTACTCTCCTGAAATAATTTCATTTAGGAAAATAACCCTTTAGCTTATTTTTTCTCTAGGGTTTCTACCTCTCTCTGCCACTATCTGATCTCCTACCTTCTTTTCACTCTTAGGCTTGCTTTGGGGCGTGAACATAAGAGAAAGGAAGATACATACACATACTCATATTCATCAGATTCCTCAGAAACTTTGACTCAAGGGTGATGGAATAGGAACATTCATAAGCTGGAGCAAATTGCAGTTGAAGAGTGGGAGAAACTACCAGCAGACAGATGTACGAAACTTTAGATGGCTACAAGAAATGTTTGAAGGCTGTCATCACTGTCAAGGGTTGTTCAACCAATTAGTGAAGGGTGTCATTAATTCTGTCGCGGTCAGATTTTGTTTTATTCTCAGAAATTACTATGTCTAAATTGCATAGACATTTTTTTGTTGTATACCTTTGAATATACTATGAAAATATTATGATGACATACAGTTGGAATATTTCCAATTATTTCTCAAGATATTATACACAACATACCTAAAATGCAAGGGTGCCAATAATGTTGACCACAGCTGTAATTGAAGCATGGGAGAAGAGAGGAGTAGAAACCCCCATTATACATACATGCACATATGTATATCAAAGTTTTATATTACAGTTCAGATATTTGGTGTAGAAGCTACTGTAAGACTTTTGTTTTATTTAAATTATGAATGTTAAATTGTAACTCACTTAAAATTATGGATAGGGGAGACAAATTGTTGACATAAATAAAGATTATTTTTATAATTTGTGAATTTACGTGATAATTCATGAAGGAGTAGACTAGTGGTTAGAGTGGTGGGCTGAGAACCAGGGAAGCAACTTCTACTGACTCTTGTGATCTTGGGCAAGTCAGCTCACCCACCACTGTCTCAGGTGCAAAACTTAGGGGCAGTAGCCAGTAGACCTGGAGAGCTCTTGTGATTTTCCCTAGTCTGGTGGGCCTTTGGCTCCCTGAAAGCTGGGTGATCAGCCTGGAGGCTGTTTGAGATTCACTACCTCCATGTAATGTTCTCCCAGAGCTCTTCTAGGTAAGATGGAGCATGGGGGTCCTCTCTGGGTGGTTGGCCTTGCACCTACCCACAGGGGTGGGTTTTCTAAATGGTGGGTCACAGGGGTACCTCTTGACCTTATGGACCCCATATGGTAGAGGTTCTTATTGTGCAAGGCCCTCAGAACCCATGGCTCTGGTACCTCCTCCTCCACACATGGGAGGCACACTCCATAATGGCTATGGTACTGTCTAAGCCATATCAGAGTGACAGAGGGGGATTCTCT
The DNA here is from genome assembly GCA_033557465.1 of Ichthyophis bannanicus. Taxonomy (NCBI): domain Eukaryota; kingdom Metazoa; phylum Chordata; class Amphibia; order Gymnophiona; family Ichthyophiidae; genus Ichthyophis; species Ichthyophis bannanicus. The sequence goes on along the minus strand of CM066042.1, from coordinate 58,718,925 downwards.
GCCCACACACCATAGGCCTTGTACTATGTTCGCTGCAGCCTAGGAGAACAGGTACCCTGAGAACCTCAGGTTGAGGGGGATCATATACCTGCCCTCATATGGACACTGAGGATGCTCTGCCATATTCCATACAAGGCCCCCTGCAGATGACATGAAAATTTGCAACAGAGTGCACTCTTCGAAGGGAGTGGACAACATAAGGAAAGTTCTACAAAAACTGGAAGAATGGTCTAATGCTTGGCAGTTAAGATTTAGTGCGAAGAAGTGCAGAGTCATGTAATTGGGATGGAGAAATCCAAAGGAACTGTATGTGATAGGAGGCAAGAGGTTGGTGTGCACGGACCAGGAGAAAGACATCAGAGTGATTGTGTCTGAGGATCTCAAAGTGGCGAAATGATGTGACAAGGCGGTGGCCAAAGCCAGAAGGATGCTGGGTTGCAAACAGAGAGGAATAACTAGCAGAAAGGAGGAGGTATTAATGCTCCTGTACAAGTCATTGGAAAGGCCTCACTTGGAGTATTATGTTCAGTTTTGGAGACCATATCTACAAAGTATATAAAAAGACTTGAAACGGTTCAGAGGAGGCAACCAAAATGATTTGGAGTTTGTGCCAGATGACGTATGAGAAGAGACTTGAATATGTCTACCCTAGAGGACAGAAGGGATATGATACAGACCTTTAAATACTTAAATGGTATTAATCAACAAACAAACCTTTTTTCAAATAAGTGGCAGCTATGAAACTAGAGGGAATAAATGAAACTGCAAGGAGGTAAACTTAAAAGCAATGTCAGGAAATACTTTTTCACTGAAGGGCGGTAGATGCTTGGAATGCCCTCGTGATGGAGGTGGTGGGGGCAAATACAATGATGGAATTCAAAATGGCATGAGACAGATACAGTGGATCCCTTTATAGCAAGAGGATAAAAGTCAAAATAAACAAATATCTTTTATACTTCAGCAAATAGAGGGTGTGACCTGCACAAAGCAGCAGGAACTACTACTCTTGCCACCTTACTGGACAGACTAGATAGATCGTACTGGTCTTTATCTGCCTTCGAATGTTATATTACTATGTTGCTATGTCAAAGAAAACCTTACAACATATTATTAGTAGCGGTAACAAATCAAATATCTTTCAAGGAAACATCAGTATCAGATACATGTTCAGAAATTTGCTGTGTTTTATCCAGTCCCCTTTAGTCAAGGGACATCCCTAACCAGTTGCAGATCAGGAGTAACATCAGAAGACAGAATTAGAGATTTAACAGGAGGTATTGGGGTTCATACCCAGTTTCTGGGACAATCCTTCATTTACTCCCTCAGGCCAACCAGATGGATTCAGAGGTGTCCTAACGATAGGACTTAAGAGGCTCCCAAGAGAAGGAGAATATTCTACATCTTGACTTAACATGCCATTTGAAGGAGTGTGACCAAAGGGGCAGGACCATACCAAGCCATAATTGTGCCCTGTGCTATTTCCACATCTGGTGCGCCCTGATGGTTGTCTGCCCTGCCCGTGGCCCCCCCGTGTTTGCTTGCCGCTACCGCCACTTTCATGTTTTCTTGGAGGCGGCGGCAGCAGCAGTGAGGCAGACCCACGTTTGTAGGCAGGTTGGGTCCCTCGTTCCCTTCTTTGATGTAGGTTGCATCAGAGGAGGGAGGAACCAGGCTAGCCATGCAAATGCTGAGTTGCAAAGACCCGCATTTAAATGGCTGGCCTGGTCCCTCCCTCCTCTGATGCGACCTACATCAGAGAAGGGAAGGAGGGACCCGACCTGCCTACAAACGCGGGTCTGCCTCACTGCTGCTGCCGCCGCCTCCGAGAAAACAAAAAAGTGGCAGCAGTGGCAGGGTAATGCGGGGGACGGGCCAGGGCTGGCAGCCCAACATTCGCCCCTAATCCTTTTGCACCCTGTGCGGCTGCACCACTTGCATAAGGCTAGGTACGGTACTGCAAAGGGACTCCCATTTGGTGCTCCTTGGTGAGTAATCCAATCTGAAATTCAGATCCCTGGAGTATGCATTGGATGATCTTGGAATGTGTGTGTGACTAGCAGCGCCATTCTCTCGGGAGGGAAGGGAAGGAGGGGGGGGGACAGGGTTTTACTATGAAAAAGTTGTTGATGAATCCTGTGGGATTTGGTTATAACATATAATATCTATGTTAATGAATTGTCAGTAGATCAGTTAGATATGTTATGTTATAACATATCTAACTGATCTACTGACAATTCATTCAAGGACCAGAACAGTGAGACAAAAGGAACCTGAACACACTACTTGTTCCAAACAACTTTTCAAAACTCAATAAAACTACAACAAATAGGGCATTCAGCTTCAATGCTCCTTTAATATGGAACGCTCTGCCGGATAAACTCAGAGATATCACAGATCTTTCAGCATTTCGAAAAGAACTCACCTATTTATAGAGTACTTTGGAGACTCATTCCCAATAGATGAAATATTTCCCACTTAAACTCATGTATACTCATATTCATTAATTCACAACTTACTTTTTCCTTTTTCTTACTCTATCTTACTATACCCAGTTCTCCACATTATCACATTTACTCTTTACACTAATAATTCTAGTGAACTACAGTACATTTTTCCTTGCTCAGATAAGATAAGATTTTTTAAATCTGTATATATGTTTAAACTATCTATATACCTAATCAGCATTTACTCAGCATTGTAACCCTCAAATTACCATTTGTATTATATACAATTTAATGTTCACTGTAATTTCAATTGTTTGAATAAGTTTCATTGTAATGTTCAAGTTTTGTTCTATGTAAACCGCTTTGATTTTTCTGAAAGGCGGTATATAAAACCGTTCAATAAATAAATAAAATAAATAAATAATAAAATTTTAAATTAAAAAAATTCAAATGCAATAGCAAACTTATTTTTATTTTATTTTCCTATTTATAAATTGCTTCATCATGCAAGTCATGAGGTGATTTGCACGTCGTCATCTTCGCTTCCCCTTACTTCCCCTCCCCCTTCAACCCATCCTACTCACACTGAGTCACAATATAATATTACATTCCTCACTCAGCTTTCTTCACCACCTTCTCATTCCACCACAAGCACGAATAAATAATTTCTTCGATTGTTTCCTAAAGCAACCCTATTTATTTTCATTCCCCATCATAACAGCATCACATGGAACCAAGCTCGTACAGGCCCACTGCCAGCCTACATCACAAAAATAATTGAAAAAAACAGTGCAACAACAACTGCAAGACCATTTGGACCAACATGCAGCACTAGACCAATACCAGCACGGCTTCAATCCTAAACATACTGTGGAACCACCACTCCTCAACACCCTAAGCACAGGCATATAGATAATCCGAGACAGGGATTCATACTAAATCTTCATTGATATCAAAGCAGCGTTCAATACAGTTAACCTCCTCAACATGCTAAGACTACAAAAATAGGATTCGGTGGCACTATCATTAAATGGTTCACCTCCTACTTAAAAGACAGAAAACAGCAAGTTGAATGTGGCACAAACATATTGAGGATCATCACCCAGACAGAAGGAATACCACAAGGATCAGACGTGTCATCAGCTCTATTCAATATCTACTTACAGCCCCTATGTAATATAATAAAGAAACAGAACATACAATACAAAATATATGCGGATGACATTATGATTTACACAACCTTCAACACTGAAAATCCTGAACCCTCACAGATAAACTGCATGGATACAGTGGCTGGAAAAACAAAACAAACTATAAATTACACAAAACAGATGTCCTATATGTCACCAGGAGCACCACATTCATACCACCTGTAACAATAAAACTGTCACAGCTTACCTCAGAAGCACAGGACATGGTACTGTGTAGCAGCCCTCTTTTAATAAGTCTTATTTCCCTCCCCAACACCCACCCACCCCTGGGATTATCCTAGCTTTATAGGTACTTACACATCTTAACGGAAAGGAGCCGCTCTCAGGTGCAGCTCTTTATCCAAATCAGTTATACATTAAGGACCTGAGATTAATTAAGCTTCAGGTGAACAAGGTATATCAAACGTAGTAGGTACACTTTTATTAGTATAAGTATCCACAGCAACCCTTAGTAAGTAAAGAACTTAAAGATCTAAACACAAGCTTAAAACTATGATGCAGACAGCAGTCCAGCATCGAGATGGGGGCTTTCCAGACTTTTGCAGTGAGTGTCACATGTATGATTTTCTCCCAGTTGGTGAGAGGTCTTACATGTGCACTAGGTGCAAGGAGCTCTTTGCTCTCAGGGAACGAGTCCATTCTCTAGAGGCTAGAGTAGCAGACTTGGAAGACATAAGAAAGACAGAGAGGTACATAGACGAGGCCTACAGGGATATAGTCCTGAAGTCCCACCTCCAGTCTGGCAGCATCCCTGTTGCTATGGAGAAGAGAGGTCACGTGACAGGAGAGCATCACTCTGATGTGGCAGGAAGTGATCCTGTAACTAGGACCTGTCCTCCAGGTGATGTAATACCCTCTCGCACTGAGGAAGTTTCTCCAGGGCCATGTGCCCAAGAGGAAAGGGTTAGGACAGCTGTTATAGTTGGTGATTCGATCATTAGGCATGTAGATAGCTGGGTGGCTGGTGGACATGAGGATCGCCTGGTAACATGCCTGCCTGGTGCGAAGGTAGCGGACCTGACGCGCCACCTAGATAAGGTCTTAGTGCTGGGGAGGAGTCTGCTGTCTTGGTACATGTCGGTACCAATGACATAGGAAAATGTGGTAGGGATGTTCTGGAGGCTAAATTTAGGCTTTTAGGTAGGAAGATGAAATCCAGAAATTCCAGGGTAGCATTCTCCGAAATGCTTCCTGTTCCACGTGCAGGACCCAAAAGGCAGGCAGAGCTCTGGAGTCTCAATGCGTGGATGAGACAGTGGTGCAAGGATGAGGGTTTTGGATTTGTTAGGAACTGGGGAACATTCTAGGGAAAGGAGGGGCTCTTCCGAAGGGATGGGCTTCACCTTAACCGGGATGGAACCAGGCTGCTGGCATTATGTAAATAAATAAAATAAATTAACCTTTAAAAAGGAGATAGAGCAGCTTTTAAACTAGATAATAGGGGAAAGCCGACAGTCGCCCAAGAGCGCATGGTTTGGAAGAATGTATCCTTGAAGGATACTACCAAAAGCAGAGAGGTTCCAAAGAAGAGTAAAGTAGCCCAAATGTCCTTGAGTATGGAGCAGACAGAGCTTAAAGATTCCAAATTACCCATGCCTACCAATTGCCAGATTAATATGAATAAAATACAGTCTCTAAAATGCTTGTATGCAAATGCTAGAAGTCTAAAAAATAAGATGGGAGAGTTAGAATATATAGCACTAAATGAGGTTAGATATGATTGGAATCTCAGAGACATGGTGGAAGGAGGATAACCAGTGGGACACTGAGATACCTGGGTACAAACTATATCATAATGATAGAGCTGATCAAATTGGTGGAGGGGTTGCGCTCTATGTTAGAGAGGGCATTGACGGAAAAGGCAAACCTCAGAAAACTCCAAAACCACTGATTGTCCACCAGGTGGATGTAGATATTTTAATGAGTTAACACATCAGTGGTTTGCTCAAACTTTTCCTTATAGCCAAGATGGGTTTCAATGGCCAATTACATAATTCATAATATGATAACATGAACAAACTTCTTATATTATTCTATAGTACATACTATTACAATCAGTTTTCATAATAATACATTCTCAATGTTATCATTCACTGGATACTCCTATGGTGCATGATTTCCATCACTTAAAGCAGGTAAGCCGACCCTGACGCCCGCTTGGACGTCCCCCCAGCGTTTTGCACCAGCTGCTTCAGAGGGATATAACTAAAAAATAAAAAATACAACCATTGCTTAACACACATACCACGACCTAATAAACACCTCCTTTAACTATCTGAAACTGGATTCCTCTCACCCAACAAGCTTGCTTCAAACTAATGCCGTACAGCGCCTCATGGAAATATTTGGATCCAATCCCATGCGTCACATCTGCTCCATTCAAAACCTCCCTGCGATTGTTCTCTGATCGCCATGCAGGTGCACAAATATCCACAATAACTACTCCTACTACCTCTCTAAACCAAACAACAACACAGACTCCTCCCTTCTACACACAAACTCTCCAATCAATACCAGAATTCAAGCCCTTTGGCATTACGGTAGCTCCTATAGTTGAACATTGTTTACAGAATGGGCATGTGTTTCTGGAACTATAATGTTTTTATATTGAGCGGATACATTCAGGTTATAAGGAGAAGACATGCGAGCAGTATCTCACGTACAGAGAACAACGCTGGATTTTTCTATTAGGAACCGTAATTCGAAAGGGCTTGAATTCTGGTATTGATTGGAGAGTTTGTGTGTAGAAGGGAGGAGTCTGTGTTGTTGATTGGTTTGGCAGTGGGGGTGTACTATCAACCGCCTGGCCAGAATGAAGAAATGGATGATGAAATGCTCAAAGAAATCAAGGAAGCTAACAAATGTTAGAGCACAGTAATAATAATGGGTGATTTCAATTACCCCGGTATCGACTGGGTCATTGTCACAGCAGCCTACAGCCCATAGGGCGCCATCGGGCGCGGGCCACACATTCCTCTTCCCGCCGCCCAGCACCCAGCAGCCCATAGGAGGGGGGCGCCATTGGGTGTGGGCCACACGCTCCTCTTCCCGCCGCCCAGCAGCTTGCAGCCCATAGGAGGAGGGCGCCATCGGGCGGGGCCTCGCCAAAGGGCCCTTTGGCGCGGCCCGGGGCGCTCCGTTGCTGCCGGGGTCGTCCAGGCTCGATCACCCCTCCACACACCGACTCCTGACCATCTCGCAAGCTTCACCAGGTACTTCCTAGTAACTCTCCCCTGTCTTGCCTCCCACTGCCGGCTCTGATCACTACCGGCCTTGAACTTGCCACCCACTGTTGCCTTGAACTGCCACCCACTGTTGCCTTGAACTGTGCCCCATTGTTGTTGCATAGAACTGCTACCCACTGTTGCCTTGAACTGCTCCCCATTGTTGTCTTGTTGCCTTGAACTGCTCCCCATTGACAGCAGCCTCCAACACCCCCCCGCTGTCCTCCGCAGCTCCCCCGATCGTGGTAGAGCGCCCGAGTGGGAAGTCCTCCCTCTCGGAAGCTCCTGCCCAATCGGGGCAGTGGGAGCAACAAAGGGCCGGCATTAAAAGAGCTGCACCAGCAGGGCGGGCCCGTGTCTGAGGGCCTCGCCTGAGGGCCCTTGGGCATGGCCCTTAGGCGCGGCCACAGAAGTGGCAGCAAACAAGCCACCACATAACATCGAACAAAAGGAACAGCAGGCCCGACCAGAAAGAACGACCAGAGCCTCAACATCCCAGTAAGTCACCACAATCTATCATGGCCACAGCAACCTACCTGCCAATATTCCTCCTCATAACACAACTCATCCCACAGCACACAGAAACACACTACCCACACTCAGAAACCATATGGACAACAACCATGCCAACCTACCCCCCTCCGCAACACACCACTCGGATCTCTCTCATGAAAGGCAAACGCAACAGACACACAATCCACGAGCACAACCCGCAGACAAACATGAAAACAAACCACAAGGAGCCTAACACGCCAAACACCACCTCCATAGAGCTCATAAACACCAGATCAGTAAGAAACAAAATAAACACAATCAGAGACCACATAGAGGACCAACAACCTGACATCCTCTGCATCACAGAAACTTGGCTTACCCCCCACTGACAATGTCCTTCTCAATCAGCTAGTACCCCCCACATACTCAGCCTTTAACAGTCCACACACACAGAGGAGAGGAGGCAGGGTTCTGATCATTGCAAAGAACACCCTAAAACTGAAGACACTCACCTCACAAGACTCAGACCAATGCAACACAATTGCTGTAGGAAATAAGCAAATGGCCCTGTGCCTCATCTACAGAGCCCCCCATGCTCCAACAGAGGAACTAGCATCCATGCTAGAGACAGTATGTGCAATCACCACAAACCACAAACAACTAATTCTACTGTGTGACTTCAACCTCAGCTCTACAACCAGCAAGGACAAGGAAACCTTCCTGCAAGCAATGGACTCCCTACACTACACGGAAATAATCAACACCCCAACGCACTGACATGGATCATCGCTGGACCTCATATTCGCCCCAACCACATAATCAACAAAGGTGGCATCTCATCACCCACAGTCACCCCAGTGCTGTGGTCAGACCACTACAGAATCAAAATAGAAATCACAGACCAAAGGTAGAGACACGACACGACAAGACACAAAACACACCACACGGACAAAGAAGATTCAAAGCCTTCAACAAGGACCAATTTATACAAGACACACTTCCCTACCTCGACCCTGAAACGCATGATCTGAACAAACAAGTAAGCGAATGGAACAATATCATCAATGCAGCAGCCAAAGCCAACAAACCCAAAACAGGGACAACAACTAACACCAAAAGACAACACACCCCATGGTACTCCAAAGACATACGCAATGCAAAAAGAAACCTGAGGAAGATAGAACGCCACTGGAGACGCTCTAAATCTCCCTCCACCCAGGCCTTATACCTAACCAAACAAAGGAACTACAATGAGCTCATCAACCAAACAAAAAGAGAACACCACACAAACACCATTCAGAAGGCTTACAACAAACCCAGAGAGCTATTTGAAATAGTAAAGAATCTAACCAACGAACCAAATCATGAAAAAAAGACATACAGATTGACCCACAAACGTTTGCTGATCACCTCCAAAATAGGCTGGATGTCTCACCACAACAAACAATGGAAGGAACCACCATCCCAACCATCCCCACCATAACATGGGACAATTTCAGCACTCCATCCACGAGGCAGCTCTCAGACATCATCACCGCTCTCAACACAAGTACTGCACCAATAGACCCATGCCCGGTCACCTGGATCAAGGCAACAAAGGAAAGCTTCCTCAGCCTCATACACAACATGGTAAGCAACTCTCTGGTGCAAGGAAACATGCCAGACCAGCTGAAACTAGCCACAATAAGGCTGACCCCAAAGAAAACCACACTAGACAAAATCAATCCAGCAGCCTACAGACCAATCTCCAGCATACCACTACTGGTGAAAATCATAGAAAAGGCCGTGCAACAACAGCTCCAGGACCATATCGATGCATATGCCCCACTAGACATACATCAGCATGGCTTCCGCCCAAATCACGTAGTCGAAACACTACTGTTATACCTATTCAACGACATAATCCAAACCATAGACAACCACAAGCAAGGAACACTAATGATCTTCCTAGACATCTCAGCTGCTTTCGACACGGTGGACCACAAAATCCTCCTAACTGGACTTCAGAACATTGGAATAACCGGCACCAAAAATGGTTCAAATCATACCTAACAGACAGACAGTTCCTGGTCAAGATCGGATCCAACATCTCACGACCCGCAAAGATCAAGCAAGGGGTGCCACAAGGATCCGCGCTATCCTCACTGCTATTCAACCTCTACATCCAACCAATCTGCAACATCATGAAAGCACATGAAATAAACTACACAATCTACGCAGACAACATGATATACACCCCAATCAGCCTCGACTATACCAAAATAACAGACTGTCTCAACAGCATGTCCAAATGGCTCCTGCACAACAACCTAGCCATAAACTATAACAAGACAGAAGCACTCATCATCACACGAAACACTAACTTCAGCCCCCCACCCTTCATCAACATCAACAACACAGCAATACCACTGAAAAATGAAGTGAAATACCTCGGAATAACACTTGACAGAGAACTGAACCTACAATCACATATCAGAAAACCCACCAAGAACGCATACCACAAGATGAGAATAATCAGATGCCTCAAGCCACTACTCACACAAGACCACTTCCGCACAGTCTGCCAAGCACTAATAACTCCCATCCTTGACTTCTGCAACCCGATCTACAACAGCATGCCAAAACAATCACTCAGACCACTACAGATGGCGCAAAACACAGCAGCCAGAATAATCACCGGTTCATCAAAGCAGGACCACATCACCCCCATCCTGAAGAACCTCCACTGGCTCCCAATCAGCTACTGCATCAAATACAAAATGATACTAAACATATTCAGAATCAAACACAAGAGCTCCGCCCTCAGCCTCCAACCCTCATACTTCCTGACACCAGCACTAGACCTAGAAGAAAGATCACAGCAGACACACTCAACATTCCAAGCAACTACACAAAAGCATGCAAATCCACGACACAAAGAGCCCTATCAATGGCGGCTACAGCAATATGGAACACACTCCCAGATGAGCCACGGTCAACTGAAGATCCAAAGGACTTCCAAAAACACCTAAAGACATTGCTCTTCACTGAGCACTACGGCCCAAGCAGATAGCCAGTCTCTACAGACCAGGACCAAGCCCATAATGGAACATCAGACTCGGTCTCAAGATCAACCACAGTACGCTGCAGAGACAGCAAAACCCATGTATATAACTGTAAAAATCTCATGTTGTAAATAGCTCACGTATACATGGATATGTATATAACTGTAAAAACCCATGTATATATATCTATGCATATATTGATATATGTATAACTGTAAAAACCCATATTGTAAATAGCTCACGCTAATCAGTCCACCCACACTCATACACCCCAATGTACATAAACACACCAACACAAACACCAATGACACTGATTATTTGCTGTGTACACCGCCTTGATTAAAGGATAAGGCGGGATAAAAATACCCTTTAAATAGATAAATAAATAAATAGAACTGCTACCCATTGATGTTGCAAAGAACAGCTACCCATTGTTATTGCATAGAACCGCTCATAGTACTGCTACCCACTGCCTGCTTGCTTGCCTACTACTTGCTACCCATTGCTTGCTCTGACCTCGCTGCCCACCATCATGGCCCCACATCTCATTGTCCTTCTCTTCCTCATTCTCCCCAACTGCCTCCCCTCCTACCAACACCCTCCCTCCTCTTCCCCCTACCTCCCTCACTTCTCCCTCCACTCTGCCCCCTAACCTATCATCTGCTCTTGAACCGTCACACCTCACTTCTCCCTCCACTCTACCCCCTAACCTAGCATCTGCCCTTTGAGCCGTCACACCATCCCCCACATTCAACCTTGAGCCTTCACACCATCCCCCTCATTCAACCAGCCCCCCTATCTACCTTCTCCCTCCTTTCTGCCCCCTAACCTTGCACCTGCTCTTGAGCTTCTTCACACCATCCCCCACATTCAACCAGCCCCCCTCTCTTTAAAGCAACCCCACCTTCGCTTCCGCCGTACTATCTCCACTTTACCGCGCTCTCTAATACTCATTCTCAGTAAATTGTAAATAGTTCACCCAGTTACAACTCCAACTTACCACTCCTGTTCAATGTAAGCACAAGGTAGTTCTGCCTTGACTGTTCGAGAATTGTTAATTGTAAACCGCACTGATAATAAAGAGCGCGGTATAGAAAAGATTTTAAATAAAATAAATAAATAAATTCTCCTTCTCTCATCAGGTAATATCAACCCCAACCCTGTCCCCCCCGACTTCCTTCTCACACTAATACAAGTTCCTTACGTACCCCATCTAATCTCATCCACATCCCGCTCCTCCCTCCTTCCGCCCTCCCTCATTCATCCCACATTCACTCATCCATAGATATCAACATCAACCCTACCCCTAAAAATAATTCCTCACATAACCTACCCGTTACCATCAACTTACCCCTCATTTCCCCTCCACCATGTCCCGCTTGGAGAGCCCACACACCCAGACTTACCCACCCACACCCTGCTCCCTCTAAATCTCGGTTTTACCCTAAAAATAGACCCCCAAGCTACTCTTATAAGAAACCCACACATAATTTATCCAACCTTATCAATATCCCTCTCCCCCCCCCCCCCCTGCCCTCCCATTCTCATGCGTCCTTTGGAACGCTTGCTCAGTCATTAAAAAAAAACCTTTTATTCACAATCTTTTTATCTCTAATGTCCTACACCTTCTTGCCTTGACCGAAACCTGGTTCTCCCCCGATGACACTGCATCCATTGCCTCTCTCTGCTACCGTGGCTACCAGTTCTCCCATACACCACGATCTACCGGTTGCGGTGGTGGCGTCAGCCTCCTACTCTCTCCCTCCTGCCAATTCCAACCTCTACTGATATCCCATTCACACTCTCCCCTCTCCTTCGAAGTCCACTCCATTTGCCTCCTCACACCACTCCCCCCTCCGAGTAGCTGTTATTTATCGCCCACCTGACAAATCCAAATCTACCTTCCTCACTGACTTCGACTCCTGGCTTTCCGCCTTTATGGAACCCTACAACCCCACTCTTATTCTTGGCAATTTCAACATTTACATCGACAACCCATCCGACCCCCATGCCTCAAAGTTCCTCGCCCTTACCTCCTCGTTTGACTTCAAACCTTGTTCCACTGCCCCCACACATCTACACAGCCACTGCCTTGATCTAATACTCTTCTCCAATTCCTCTCCCTCAAACCTCTGAAAATTCAATCCTTACCTCATCTGACCATCACCTCTTAACTTTTACTCTTCAGCTCCCACCATCCCAACCTCGTCCTGTCTCCTCCGACCTATTTAGAGACCTTCATAATATTGATCCCATGGCTCTCTTCCACCATTTCTCCATCTCTCTCCTCCATTTTATCCTCCAAGTCCATCGACAAGGCATTATCTTCATACAATGCTACACTATCCTCAGCCCTTGAAACTCTTGCCCCTCCCACCCCACGTCCTGTTAAACAATCTACTCCCCAACCCTGGCTTTCTCCCACAATCCGCTACCTACGCATCTGTGCCCATTCCACCGAACAAGCTTGGTCCAAATCCCGCTCCCAGGAAGATCTTCTACACTTCAAATTCATGCTTGGCTCCTTCCAGTCAGCTTTAGCGCTTGCCAAACAAGATTACTACATCCATCTGACCAAATCCCTTGCCTCTGATCCTCGCCGTCTCTTTAATACCCTCAACTCCCTCCTCAAGGTCCCCCCGCCCCCGATCCCACCCTCCCTTTCTGCCCAAACCCTAGCCGACTATTTCCACAACAAAATCCACAAGATTACCCTCCAATTTCCAACCCCCTCATCTACCTCCCCTCCCCCCATTTCTCCTCCCCCATCCATACTCCCCCTGCCACCTCTCCTCCTTCCCTCCGATCTTTGAAGAAGAAACCACACTCCTCCTTTCCTCTTCCAAATCCACCACCTGTTCATCAGACCCTATTCCCACCCATCTCCTACGTTTCTTCTCCCACACCATTGTCCCCCCCATCACTCATATCCTCAACCTCTCACTCTCCACGGCAACTGTCCCCATCGACTTCAAACATGCTGTTGTCACACCCCTCCTCAAGAAACCCTCACGTGATCCCACATGCCCTTCTAATTATCGACCCATCTCCCTCCTTCCCTTCATATCCAAACTATTGGAACGAGCAGTTCACCGTCGCTGCCTCGATTTTCTCACCTCCCAGGCCCTCCTAGACCCACTACAATCTGGCTTCCATCCCCTACACTCCACTGAAATGGCACTCACAAAAGTCATCAATGACCTGTTCCTGGCTAAATCTAAGGGCCTCTATTCCATCCTCATCCTTCTCAACCTTTCTGCTGATTTTGATACCGTTGATCACAACCTTCTCCTCACCACCCTCTCCTCGCTTGGCTTCAAGGACTCTGTACTATCTTGGTTCTCCTCCTACCTCTCCCATTGCTTATTCAGAGTATGCTCTGGTGGCTCCTTCTCCTCCCCTGCCCCGCTACATGTAGGTGTACCCCAGGGATCTGTCTTGGGCCCCCTCCTCTTCTCTCTCTATACCCAAGGCCTTGGCGCGCTTATCTCCTCCCATGGCTTTCAGTATCATCTCTATGCCGACAACTCCCAGATCTACCTCTCTGTACCTGAGGTTTCTCCAGCAACCCAGTCCAAGATCTCTGCCTGTCTTTCGGACATCGCTGCCTGGATGTCTCATCGCCGATTGAAACTGAACACGGCCAAGATTGAACTCCTTGTCTTTCCACCCAACTCCTCCCCCCCCAACTCCCCCTCTCTCAGTCCTCTTCACCGTTGCATTTAGATCTAACTTATGACTGTACTGTGTTCTTTTAACTAGATTGTAAGCTCTGATGAGCTTGACTCTGACGGTCAGGGACTGTCTCTTATATGTTGGCTACCTCCTGTAGGTTAGCTGTCAGTGCTGCGTGCGTGGCGCTATATAAGTACTGAATAGTAGTAGTAGTAGTAGTAGTAGTAGTAGGACATGCTAGGGAGATAAGGTTTCTAGATGAAATAAATGACTGCTTCTTGGAGCAGCTGGTTCATGAACCAACCAGAGGGGAAGCCATATTGGACCTAGTCCTTAGTGGAACACCAGATCTGGTGCAAGAGATAAGGATATTGGGGCCACTTGGCAATAGTGATCATAGCATGATCACGTTTTAAGAAAAAGCTAAAAGAAGCAGTTGCAAAGGTTAAAGACTTACATCAAGCTTGGGTGTTGAAAAATACTATCTTGGAAGCTCAGACCACCTGTATTCCACGCTTTAAGAAAAGTGGAAGGAAGTCCAAAAAACTGCCAGCATGGTTTAAAGGTGACGTCAAAGAGGCTGTTGTTGCCAAAAAAAGCACCTTTCAGGAAATGGAAAAAAGAGCCAAATGACGAAAACTGGAAACAGCACAAGCACTGGCAAGTTAAATGCAAGGCATTGATAAGGCAGGCAAAGGGAGAATTTGAGAAGAAACTTGCTGTGGAAGCAAAAACGCATAATAAAGACTTTTTCATGTACATTCGTAGCAAAAAACCTGTGAGAGAGTCAGTTGGTCCATTAGATGATAGAGGGGTTAAAGGGGCACTTAAGAGGCGACAAGGAGATAGCAGAGATAGCAGAGAGACTGAATGAATTCTTTGCTGCGGTCTTTACTGAGGAAGATGTAGGGATGTTACCCATGACTGAAGTGGTATTTAAAGGTGCGGAAGAATTGAAGGAAATATCGATACATCGAGAAGATGTATTACAACTATTAGATAAACTGAAGAGTAGCAAATCACCTGGGCTGGATGGTATACATCCAAGGGTGTTGAAAGAACTGAAATATGAGATTGCAGACCTGCTATTAGTAATCTGTGAATTTTCATTAAAATCATCTGTAATACCTGAAGATTGGAGGATCGCCAATGTAATGCCAATTTTTAAAAAGGGTTCCAGGGGTGATCTGGGAAACTACAGACTGGTGAGCCTGACATCAGTACCTGGAAAAATGGTAGAAACCATCATAAAGAACAAAATTACTCAGCATGTAGTCATGGCCTAATGGGAGACAGCCAACATGGCTTTAGACAAGAAGATCTTGTCTTGCTAATCTGTTATGTTTTTTTGAAGGTGTGAATAAACAGGTGGACAAAGGTGAGTCGGTTCATATAGTGTATCTGGACTTTCAGAAAGCCTTTGACAAGGTCCCTCATCAGAGACTTTCAGCAAAACTAAAGAGTCATGGGATAGGAGGCAGCGTACTATTGTGGATCAGGAACTGGTTAAAAGATAGAAAGAGGGGTAGGGCTAAATGGCCAATTTTCCCAATGGAGAAAGGTGAATAGTGGTGTACCCCAGGGATCTGTGCTGGGTCCACTGCTTTTTGACATATTCATAAATGACCTGGAAAAGGGAACTAACGAGTGAGGTTATCAAATTTGCAGATGACACAAAACTATTTAAAGTTGTTAAAACCGAAGAGGATTGTGGAAAATTGCAAGAGGATCTTGATAAATTGGAAGACTGGGCATCAAAATGGCAGATGAAATTTAATGTGGACAAGTGCAAAGTTATGCACCTAGGGAAGAAGAACCCAAACTATGGTTACACGATGCAAGGTTCCACATTAGGAACCAACACCCACGAAAAAGATTTAGGCGTCATTGTGGATAACATGTTAAAACCCTCAGCCCAGTATGCAGCGGCGGCCAAGAGAGCAAATAGAATGCTAGGTATCATAAGGAAAGGAATGGAAAATAAAACAAAAGATATTATAATGCCTCTATATCATTCCATGGTGAGACCGCACCTTGAATATTGTGTGCAATTCTGGTCGCCGTATCTTAAAAAGGATATAGCGTTATTAGAAAAGGTTCAGAGAAGAGCCACCAAAATGGTAAAGGGGATGGAAGGATACGCCTATGAAGAAAGGCTAAAAAGGTTAGGGCTCTTTAACCTGGAAAAGAGACGGCTGAGGTGAGATATGATAGAAGTCTATAAATTAATGAACGGAGTGGAACGGGTAGACGTAGATCGATTGTTTCCATTTTCAGAATACAGAAAGACTAGGGGACATGCAATGAAGCTACAAGGTAAACTATTTAAGACTAATAAAAGAAAATATTTTTTCACTCAGCGTGTACTCAAACTCTGGAATTTGTTACTGGAGGATGTAGTAAAGGCTGTTAGTGTAGCTGGGTTTAAAAAAGGTTTGGACAAGTTCCTGGAGGAATGGTCTATTAACCATTATTAAGAAGGGACCCAGGATATCCATGCTTGACCCAGTACAAGCATTGCGGAACCTGTGTCTTTTGGGAAACTGCTAGGTACGTATGACCTAGATTGGCCACTGTTGGAAATAGGATACTGGGCTTGATGGACCTTGGTCTGACCTAGTATGGCATATCTTATGTTCTTAAAACAATGAACTCACGGTCAAAAATGGGAGGTAAAATACCTAGGTGTCATATTGGATCAAACACTAAGGGGCTCATTCTGTGCCATTAATAGTGAGGAATTACATCCTGTCGGGACGTACATCCCCACTATTCGTCCACCTGCCGCCCCGGTGCAAAGGCTTCATGTACTTGAGAGGGGGTGGTCTGTGAGTGGGGCGAGACCCCGGGTGTACAGGGCCAATTCAGAGATTGGTCTTCTTCGTTCAGGGTCGGCTGGGTTGACGGGGGACTTATTCCACCTCTGAGGTGGAATAAGTCCCCCTGGATGCCGGGGGATAGCGACAGACAGCGGGGATACAGGTGAAGGGCGAAGAGGGTTCCTCATAGCCCGACCCTAGCCATGGGAGGCCGGATCGGGGGTCGAACTGCAGGGAAAGGGTATTTTGGGTCAGTGGCAGGGGAGGCACTGCAGCTCCATTATTGAGCCAGGCTGAGTTACCAGGTAACGTGGCTGGGCATGAGGTGGATCAGAATCAGAGCCAGGCCTGCACGTCCAGGCCGTAGACCCAATTCTGATCCCACGGGCATGTCAAGCACCCAAGGGATCATAATTGGGTCTAACTCTGTATGCCCCAATTTAGATTGGCCAGTACAGAATTGGCCTCTAAGCTTCCAAACTCACATAAACAAGACAACTAAAGCAGCATATCACAAAATGAGAACTCTACAACACCTCAAATCTCTTCTCAGCAACAGTGACTTCAGAACAGTATGTCAGGCAATAACACCAACCCTAGACTACTGCAATATAATTTATCAAGGCCTCCCAAAACATGTAAAACTCCCACTCCAAATGGCCCAGAACTTGGCAACAAGGAAGATCACAGAAACCACAAGAAATGAGCCCATAACACCAACTCTGATACAGCTTCACTGGCTCCCGATCCAGGTACACCCCAAATTCAAAATTCTACTCAACATATTTAAAATACTAAACAAACTATCCCTAGACATACTACAACCGTTAATAAGAAAGGAACCAGAAAACAGAATTAAAAAAAAAAAACCACATAAAAATCTTCTCATCCTAAACACAAAGAAAAAGTACAACCAGTCAACATCCAACAGAGCATTCACCATTTATGCACCAACAATATGGAATGCTCTACCAGAAAACCTAAGACCCATAACAGACCTATGGGACTTTAGAAGAGCATTGAAAACACATCTATTCAAGGATCATTATGGACTGACATAATGGCAAAGACCGTATGGCCATACACCACACACCACTAAATACTCCTGTGATAGAATAATTAATTGCTGTAAGCCTCTCCAAGTTAAGCCTCCTATAATGAAAGTTACACTGTTAGCATCCAAGTTAAAATTCCTATTATATGTGAGTTGAAATGTAAACCTCTTTGAATCAATGATAAGACAGTATAAAAAAAACCCAATAAATAAAATGACTAACTGGCAAATGATACTATAGTAGCCCTATCCGTTTCTGCGTCCAGTTCAAACGTCTACTGACCTACAAGTGCATTCATTCTGCATTTCCTCACTACCCCCCTCCCCTCGGGAACTCTGCTTCTCTGGCAAATTCCTTTTATCTGTGGCCTTCTTTACCACTGCCAATTCCAGACTTTGTTCATTCCACCTTGCTTCTCCATATGCCTGGAATAAACTACCCGAGTCAGTATGTCGGGCTCCTTCTCTAGATATATTCAAATCCAGGCTAAAAACTCACTTCTTCGAGGCTGCTTTTGGATCCGGATGCCCCTCCCTCTCTTGTTCGTTACTTATGTGTATCCTACCATACCCTAGTTCCCAGTTTTGTGATGTTCTTCATCTTGATTAGATTGTAAGCTCTGAGGAGCAGAGATTGTGTCTTACATCTATAAACACAGTGCTGTGTTCGCCTTGTAGTGTTGTACAAATGACAGCTAGTAGTGGTGGTCTTGTTAATGAAAATATCACTTGCCTCTCATTTCTGTCTGATTTGGAACACGTAAAAGCTGTTGCTAGGATGATCTCCATGAATGTAGAACATAAGCAATCGGCTTTTTCTCAAAAGTACCTAGGCCCCAAGGCATGTAAAGTCTTAAGTATTAGGGCCAAGATTTTAAGCCCAAACTAATAGTGTTCCAGGAGTCCCTGTAACTATTTGAGAACCAGAGAAATGTGGCCCTTTACCAGGGAAATCAGAGTTCAGATCCCACTAACATTCTTCGTGGCCCCAGGCAAATCACTTAACCCTCCACTTGCCTCAGATGCAAACTTACCTTACCAACATAGACTTCACTCTTTCCTACAATCAACTCAAGTCAATTCTCCCTACATTACACCACCATCTCTGGAGGGCTCGATCAATCTCTTCTATTTCCTCCATTCTGCCTGACTTCGTATGGAATATCTTCTGTAATTATCCACAAACATATAAACCTCAATACCTATGGTCTTCAACAGCACACACAATAGGACCATATACAGACTGAACAAGAGCAAGGATAAGACCAACCCTTGAGGTAAACCACACTGCTTTATCCTTGGGGCTTGATGTACATCTCCCCATCATCACAGTCTGCTCTCACTCCTGTAAAAAGGTAGTAAACCACTGTAAGTTTACATGTCCTAACCCCATCATCTGCACCCAGGCTTTAAAATCTTAAGAGCCATGGCCAAGTCCATAAGGATGAGTACTGCACTTTTGCCCCCATACAATCATCTAAACAACTCATCCAGCAAGGTTGGCAACAGGAGAGATGTGCATAGGAAAACATGTTCCGTTTATTTGCCTTTTTTCCCCTAATTTTTGGGTGTTTTTTTTGTTTTGTCTCAGATTTGTTTTAACAACGTTTTGTGCATGTTTTAGAACTTCCAAAAGTGTGTAAATTGATTGCATGAGTGTTAATTCATAGGTTTGTGAACATATCTTTATCTTTATTTAGGAACTTAATATACCGCTCATTGCAATAGCATCTGAGCGGTTCACAATTTGCATAAAAAGCTGCTTAGAAAAAGAAAGGAACGCCAAATTTGTTATAGGACAGGCAGAAGAGGATGTAAGAACAAGAAAAAGAAACAGGAGACAATCAGATAGAAGGAGATTACCGGGGGGAGTGGGGAGAGACAGGAGGGGGCGGGGGAAGATCAAAAGCTAAACAGAAAAGATGAGTCTTTAAGAGGGCTTTAAAGGTTTTGAAGGAGGGTTCCAGGCGGAGGTCCGTGGGGAGCGAATTCCAGAGACGGCGACCGAGGAAGTGGAAGGCAGAGGAGCGTGTGGATTCGAGGTGGGCTTGAGAGGGGGAAGGCAGGATCAGGCGATTTGCATGGATTGAGCGGAGGGAGCAGTGGGGAGTGTGAAGGTGGATCAAATCGGAGAGGTAGAGGGGAGTGCCGGAGTAAATGGATTTGTGGACGAACGCAAGAAACTTAAATTGTACACAAAACGGGCTCGGAAGCCAATGTAGACGTATTGATACATACAATTGATTTTGTGTGCACTAAAATTTTTAAGTCACCCAAACGAACTGAATGTACACTAATGCATGCACGTCTCTTAGCTACAAGTTTTCCATGCTATGATAAAGCAGAGTGAACTTAAAGTATAAAAATGTCAAGTGCAAACCTGCCTCAGAACCAACAAGAAAAACAGCAACAGCCACACTCGGCAGAACAGAACCAAAAACAAAAGAGTGGCAGGTTCACACACAACACCTTTATTGTGTGTGAACCTGACACTCTTTTGTTTCTTAAGTGCAAACCTGCCTACAGAAATTGCGCTTCTTGGGAGTACATGTGCACAGTGAAGCATGTTGATGACCACTAGTAGAGATAAAGAGATGTTCTTACCATCTTTAGCTGCTGCTTATTGAGTTCCAGTTTTCCTGAAAATCTTCGCTTCCTTCTATTTGGTACCATCCTGTGCTTGACCTGCACAAAGGAAAGGAGAAGAAAATATTGGAGCCAGGTTTTCCGGTCTGTGCCCAAGAGAATATCCCTTGACCCAATGGTGTTAACCTTTATGATTCAGCGGTTCTTAGAATCAGGAAGGATTATTTTTTCACTTGGAAAAGAATTGACTGAAGTTCTAAAGGGCTTTTCTTTTTGTCTTCTATGGATCCTAATAAGGAAATGTAGGTACTAAGAAGAGAGGATAACCTGGCATCTTCTTTCAATCGAATTAAACTAACTAACTGTGAAACGCCATGCCAGAATCCGCACCAAGCTCGCAAGTTTGCATCCTTGTATTCTTGAATATAGTGATGGAGCTGAATCAGTAATTAATTTAAATTTAAAAATGTATATTCAACATTTTACAGTTCAATAAACATCCAAAGCAGCATACAAGATATGCCACTATCACGATCGTCCAATGAAAACAGACTGTGCCAGCGTCACCTCGACCCCACACAAACATCTGCTTATAATTCAAACTCTGAAAATGTTATAAACAGCATCCTCCCTATTCCTGAATAATTCCATAAGAAAGAAACAAATTCCTAAAACTAAAAACACAGATGTGTACTCTTCACAACCTCACACCCTCCAAAGAACAATCCTTTCAACTTCAGCATTCCTAAAAAAAAAATGGTAGGTACAGTGCTCAGCTAATTAATACCACAAAAGTCAGCCTGTCATATGTTCCTAAAACAAAAGTTTTTAAGATGATGGCAAAAAGACGTTTAATAGTATTAGTGCTATAAACCTACTGCCTTCCTCAACTATAACTCTAAGTTGCTACTGTAAAATTGATACTGCTCTACCCTGTGGCAGGTGCTCTTTCCACGGCGTCCAGTTCTACATTTTCGAGACCGTCCCCTTGTAGCAGCCATGGAGGTGCTCTTGACAATTCTATGAGTGGCACCTTGGCAGCTGGGGCACAAGCCAGAACTCCTGGCAGTGCCTCAACTGCTTTTACTTTTCTCCTGGGAAACGTTTGTGCTGTTGGTGGGGGGGAGAGGTGGTGACATCACAGGGGAGGCTGTGAGATCATTGCTGTAATCAAGCCCAAAACTGGCAGGAATTCAAAGGCACTGCAGACATAAGGGAGGAGCAAGATAGTTTCTGGAAAACTTGGTGTCCAGGGCAAGAGTTGCTCTTGGTGCGGCCCTTCCCCTTTGGAGACTCACGGACTGATTCGGAAAGGCGGCTTGCCCCTTGCATCTGCCCTGGGAAGTTCGACGTCAGAGAGAGAACATTAAGCATTCTCATGATGTAGCAGCAAACTGCAGTCAATGAACAAGTCCAGGAGTCAATTTACAGGGTCCAAACCAGTTTATTTGTGCACAGGCCCAGTCAGTCAAAGCTTTCAAGGAACTGAGCGGAGCTCTCCATAAAGACATAACTTTTTATACCACTTAAACATTTTGATACATGAAAACATTCTATTGGTCTTGCCATGTTATTTGGTATAGGCTGATACCATCTCATAGCTAGGAGCTTAGCTATTGTCTTTCTTTCTACAATATTCTCAATGATTGTAGATATATTATGTAGGCAGATATATTGTAGATATATTACTACTAGTGCTGCAATTACCAACATAATAATTTCTCTCCCAAGTCCCACATTTCTGATTATAGTTTCTGTTTATGGCATCACAAGCATCAAAGTATAGAGCTGCAGGTTTGTAGGGTCTTCAAGTTGAGGAGCATTTAAGAGTTCCATCTTCATCATTCCATCGTATTATCAGCACATGGTAGGATGGATTCTGTTGTGGGTGAAAACAAGTTCTGCTCTTTCCTTTTGTGCAAATGTTCAGTTCCATGCCTATGCATTGACTCACTATACCTGTACAAGTATAGTAGGTATGATAAAGCAAAGTCTGTGTAATCTTTTCTCCAGTACGAGTAGTAGTTATGCATGCAGCACGGTGGCAAGACAAAAGTCAGTTCAAAGCACCTCAAGGCTGCTGTCAAGATGAAACAGTAGAGAATCATGATGAAAGGTCTCTGAAGAATTAGTGCAAGTCTTTGTAAAACCAGTGCAACTGTTGATAATTCTTGACCACGAAGTCTTCTTCTTCTTTACTGTACGTTGACCTGTTTTGCTCTCAGTAGCATGCAACAGGTATAGCGTTGATTGTAGATCCTCAAGCTTCCGCTGTACATGACCTTACCAATTTCATTGGTAGGTGTGTAGAGCTGTAGATTCCAACGTATTTCAATAGACACAGTCCTTTTAGTTTGCACTGTCCTTGATCAAAATGGCACAAAGATTTTCAAATGATATAGTCCATAATACAGTCTCTTTCTGTTGATGATAATCTCTTCAGAATAAACAAGTAGTCTCTTGAGATTCAGGAGTTCTATATTAGCACAGTCTCTTTTCAAAATTTCCTGAATTTTTTTTCAATTTGCTTGTCTTTGCAAAGTTAGCTGCAATGGAACTTCTGGATCATGTTCTGATGTTTACTGGTCTGGCTCTGGAGCTGCTGCTGATTTTACTCTGCTGTAATGAATCCAGGGTTCGAGGTCTGCAACTCTAACTGCTGTTAGGGTTAACAAGATGACAACATAAGGTCCCTTCCAATGCTGTGTCAACGGTGTCTTTCTCCACTCTTTGATTCACACCGAGACTCCAGGCATGAGAGGATGCAGCGGTTCACTCAAGTTGATGGGTAGCTGATCTCATATCCACATAGGAAGACTCTGCAAAACAGAACTTAAAACCAATAGTTTTTGTCTAATAATTTCAGATACTATCTGCTTCATATCTCTTTTTGATCCCTTTGACAATAAGTGAAGGTCTATCATACAAAATCTCATAGGGAGAAAGTCCTAATGACTTAGTAGGTGCTGAGCATATTCTTAAAAGAGCTATTGGAAGTACCTGTGGCCATTTTAAATGTATTTCCTGACAAAATTTGTACAATTTGAGATTTCAGAGTTCTATTCATACGCTCTACTTTCCCTGAACTCTGAGGTCTGTATGCTGTGTGTAACTTCCATTGTATCTGTAGAGCTTTAGCTAACTGTTGAGTTACTTGGGATATAAATGAGGGCCCATTATCTGACCCTATGACTAATGGTATTCCAAATCTTGGAACAATTTCATGAAGTAAGACTTTAGTGACCTCTCTGGCTTTCTCAAGCAAGTAACGGTATCCATTTGCTATTGGCAGTTCAGTAAAGTCCATTTGAAAATTACTCATGGGAGTAACTCCTGTTGATTGAATTCTTATTGGTAGATTAGGACCTTGCTTGGCATTGTTCTTGGCACATGTTTTACATTGACAAGCTTCTGAAGCTGTCAAAGGTCCCAACAAAGAAATATAAAAATGAGGTTTCAAAACTTTTGACATTGCAGTTTTTCCATAATGTGTTGCTTGATGAAATGCTTGAACAAAGGCTAAACTTAATGCTTCAGGAATCACTATTTGTCCAGGAGGTTGATTCCCCTCCTGTGGTGGAAGTTCTATCCATCCATTTCTGAGTACTTCCCCTTCTTGTTCACAATAATAGTCCAATTCTCTTGTAGTATATCTGGGATCCCATGAATTAAGAGGTACTGGAAATAGAACTGCTTGAATTGTAGTATTCTGAGTTAGAGTCTGTCCGGTAATGGCTGCTTTACGAACAGAGGCATCTGCAAATCTGTTCCCTTGTGCAATTTCTCCTTTTCCTGCTTGATGTCCTTGACAGTGCATAACTGCAACTTTCTCAGGGGCCCATACAGCATCTAACAATGTCAATATCTCTGGGCCATATTTGATAGATTTTCCTCCTGAAGTTATCAATTCCCGTTCTCTGTACAAGGCTCAATGAGCATGCAATGTTGTGAATGCATATTCAGAATCTGAGTTTACATTTATATAGAGTCCTTTTCCCAGTATTAGTGCTGCTGATGTTCCTAAGGCTAGGGCTGATGATTCAATTACAAGATCCAGGGTTACTACTGCATATCCAGCACAACGATGTCCATTGACTACAAGACTGCTTCCATCCACGAAGAAAGTTTGTTCTGAATCTTCAAAAGGTACATCTGTCAGGTCTGTTCGACTTGAGAATACAGTATCAATGACTTCTATGCAGTCATGATCAGGAGGGTCAGTTCCAATTGGTAATAGTGTAGCTGGATTCAAGGCTTGACTGACCATCAATTTCAATCAAGGATTTTCACACAACATGCTCTGGTACTTTAGCATTCATGAGTTGGTGAACCGGTAATTTCCTTTGTGGTCCATGAGGGTTTGAACAGAATGTGGCACTATTATACAGAGATTTTGTCCTAGAGTGAGCTTGTCTGCTTCAGTTACTGGAAGTGCTGTAGCTGCGATGGCTCTCAGACAGGGTGGCCATCCTTTTGCAACAATGTCCAATTGCTTAGATAGATACGCTACAGGTCGCTGCCAAGATCCAAGTGGCTGAGTCAACACTCCTAAGGCATTTCCTTGTGACTCATGAACATATAGACGAAATGGCTTCTGTACATCTGGTAGTCCAAGGGTTGGTGATGTCATCAGGGCTGTCTTCAGAGTCTTGTATGTTGTTTCTTGTTCAGGTCCCCATTCTAATGGAGATTGTTCCAATCCTTTGATGGCTTGATACAATGGTTTTACTAGCAGCGCAAAATTGAGGATCCATATACAACAGTACTCTGTGGCACCCAAGAAGTCTCTCACTTGCCTCCTGGTGGTTGGAGCAGGAATACTGCATACAGCTTCTTTGCGTTCTGGTCTCAGGCATCTAATTCTGCTAGACAACTGGAATCCTAGGTATTTAACTTGTTTGACATAATTATGCCTTGGCTCTTGAGACTTTGTATCCAGCCTCATTAAAAAGGTGCAAGAGTTCACTGGTGGCTTGAGGACATTCATTTTCTGAGTCAGTGGCTATAAGCAAGTTGTCCACATACTGGAGAAGAACCCTTTCTCCTGGGTTCACATAGTAGCTGGAAAGATCTTGATTTAAAATAGTACTGAAGAGAGTAGGTGAATTCTTGAATCCTTGAAGTAATCTAGTCCAGATGAGTTGGCCCCGCCTTCCTGTTGTGGGATCTTGCCATTCAAAAACAAACAAAAGTTGACTGGTGGGGGCTAGGCACACACAGAAAAAGGCATCTTTCAGGTCCTAAACGGTAAAGTAAGCAGCCTCAGCGGGGATCAGTCCCAAGAGAATATAAGTATTTGGTACTATAGGGTGTATAGTTTCAACTGCATCATTCACTCGCCTTAGGTCCTGTACTGGGTGATAATACCCTGTCCCAGGCTTCTTTACTGGGAGAAGAGGGGGTGTTCTGAGGAGACTGACATTCCTTGAGAAGTCCATACTTCAGCAATTTCATCAGATGGTGGTGAATTCCTTCAATGGCTGGTCACATGCACTGGTTCCACTCCTAGCTTGAGGGTGACAATGACAGGGGCTATGTTCTTCACTAGGCCAGGTGGATTATCTTCTGCCCATACTTCAGGCTATGAGGTTGGTGGGTATACAGGAACTAGCTGGCTTGATTGGAGATGCACTATAGAACCGCTGCTCTTCTTCTCAGGGAACAGTAAGCACCATTAACCCAGCAGGCTTTGGGTTTACAGTCATTTGCATTTCTCCCCCATCTGCAAAAGATATTTGGGCCTGGAGCTGAACAAGCATTTCTCGGCCCAAAAGTGGAATTTGGACACTCAGGCATATACAAGAACTGGTGCGTTATTTTCTGTCCCCTTAGTTCACACATGTGGTTCTGCAGGATAGGCTTTGTGGCCTTAGCCTCAGTAGCTCTGACAATGGTGATGCATCAAGAAAACAAAGGGGCTACTGGCTTTAGTATTCTGCTCCTGTATTCCCCATAAAGTCCATATATTGGTCCCCTATTTTCAGACTGACTCCTGGGGACCCAGGGAAACTTGGAGTCCGGTCTGGCCTAGTCTTCATTCATGCTATAGCCCTCTTTGGCTGCCACTCCCCTCTATGGCTGCTTCCCTTTCTTGCTGGAACACTGTGCTCGGTTTATTATTATTTTTTTAAATCAAGTACTCCCTCCTCCCCTCTTGGGGTGGAGTTAAGATACGGGCATCACTTTTTTATATCCTTCTTCTCTGCAATGGGCTGATTCACACCCAATTTAGGCCTTTCACTTCCGCGGCCTCTTCCACGTCCTCTGGTCCTTTGGTTAGGAAAACCTCCTCCACATTATTCAATTAAAGTATCATTCACTTTCTCCGTTACATTCATTAACTATCATGCCCACAAATCCATCCAGTTTCTGCAATTTCTGTTTTTATATCTTTCTGGGACTGACTGACAAAAACGCAAATTCTCCTGGGCTGCTAGATTGCATGGGGTATATAGTGAAGGCTGCCTGCGCTATTTGGATTGGGTCTGCAATCAAATCCTATGGTTTCTCAGCGTGGAAGGTATAATGCCAGAAACAAAGTTGGTCAGCTGGCTAGTGCAAAGCTGGACCTAGTGCAATGGGATTAGGATTACGTGACCCTCTCTCTTACTGGTAGTTATACATTTGAAGGCATACAGCAATCAGGCTGAACTAGCAAATAAATCCCTACTTGTGCCGGGGCTTCTCTTCTCCTGCTGCGGAGGTGGCTTGTGACATTTGCAGGGAGGTATCCCCCCTCCCCCCCTTGCTCCAGGCTCTGCCCGGGATGATGGCAGAGCTGAGGGATCTGGCCTATAAAGATAATAAACGGGCAGGATTTTTTTTTTTCTCAAACATTTAACCAAGAATCCTATGTAGTAGGGGAACTGATCAGGGAATATTCTCTGTACAATCTGATAAACACGGGAAACATGAAGTAACTAACACTGGCCACCCCCCTTTCACAGAGCATTTCTAATAGGGTGGGAGATTTATTTATTTATTTATTTATTTTTTAAATCTGTAGTCTCCAGCAGAGCCCTTGCTAAATCCCTCTGACCCCCCTTCCTCCCCCCATGGTGACGTAGTTAACAACAGACAGAGGGGGCGGCTAGTCAGGCTGCATTTTCCTATGGACTATGACTCAGAACTATACAATAATGTTCCTCTGGGTGCACTTAGGAAAAGAACCCCATATTATCGCTGTAAACAAAGGGTAGGCAGACAACATGAGCGTAGATTGATTGTAATAAGCATAATAGATGTGTGTGCTCATTCTAAACAGGAACAATTTAGATAAAGTCCTTAAAATATAAAACTATTATTTTGCATCATGTGATAACAACAATTACAATAGAAAGAACCGAACATATACACTTTTTTCCCTCATTTTATTTTTATTAACAATAAGCATGTCTTCTATGAGGTGCTTGCAGTAGTATATCAGGAACTAGAATTCAAGCATGATAAACTTCCTTATTCACTCAAGATTTAAATCACTTTCAAGTCGCGATGACTCTTAACCTCTACTTTGTAGGACAAAAGGGAAAACAAAAGCAGTTTTCTTAATTTCTCTATCATTTCTGTCTGGACCATAAGATCTGCCTATCTGATCGGAATAAAGTATTTATTTTAAAGTTATATGCCGTAACATGTAATACTAGCTTTACAAAATCATCCTCACTTGGTCCGTGATCACAAAGCAGGGCTTGAAATATTAACGAGAACAACTAAAGCTGGAAAGGGGTTAATAAGAACTTAACCCTTTCCTAGGTTTAAGCCCAAAACTATCAGGATTCAAAATTCTGACTAAACATTCCTATTACATGATATTTAATACATGACCATAGCAGAAGGAACATCACTATTAAACACATTGAATAAAACAGGTACAATTTTTCTAAAATAATCACAGATCAGCTCAGCTTCAGAACGCTGAAAACAAGCCCTCACAGGGTTAATAGCTACTATACATTCCATTCTCCAGACACGCCTTCTCATTCCCCTGGCTAGTTTTATTTCATGCTGTGCTGCAGGAATGCATGAGAGACAGCTTCTTTACTGAAAAAGTGACAACTAAGTTTATTTCCTTCTGTCTTCTTTTCTGCTTAATACTATTTCTTAATCGGTAAACAAATTACCTAACAGAATAATCTTACATCATACCAGAAGGGAAATGCGCGGTTTTAACAGATAACAGAAATCAGACACACAGTAAGGACGGACAATACACCAAACGCTTCCTCCGTTACGCGACCTGACTACCTAGGCTTACCAAAACATTTTACCATTACCGTTAATCATGATTTTATTACCAGAAGGAGTCAGTGGTTTCCTCTTGCCTCTTAATAGCCCTAGCAAGAGTACTCGGACCGCTCCGGACGTGATCAGTGTCCTTTTACTATTTTTCCATTACCATATGGTTCCAGGTTCTAGTACTGTCTGACTAATAATACAAAAACAGTTACTCACCGGATCCGATCCCCGATACCACACCAGCTTCTGAGTTGGACCCTGGACTCCCCCGGGTCGGAGATGTTGGCCAGCTGGACCCAATGGCCTGCCGAGGCAGGCAAAACCCTCTCCGATTCAAAGTGATCGGCGGCGCCTGAGAAGTTCCCCTGCAGTCGGACAGACATGGTTCCAACCGGATCAAACCTCAAGGCGAATTACGTGGATTTATTCACTTGAATACCATTTACCACTCGCATTTCCCGACAACGCACCAAGAAAAGTAGCAGCAAACTGCAGTCAATGAACAAGTCCAGGAGTCAATTTACAGGGTCCAAACCAGTTTATTTGTGCACAGGCCCAGTCAGTCAAAGCTTTCAAGGAACTGAGCAGAGCTCTCCATAAAGACATAACTTTTTATACCACTTAAACATTTTGATACATGAAAACATTCTATTGGTCTTATGCTAATTTCTACAAACTTTCTATTGGTTTGACATTTCCCTGAATTTGACCAATCAGGGTCTATGCCCTTTGCTCTGCTTTCTCTAGCTAGCTGAACAATGGCTTGGTTCAAACCTGGTTACTTTCCTTCATCAAGGTCATATCTAGCTCCTAAAACATGTAAGTAACAATTCTGAAGTAATGATTTAACATACAGGCATTGTATTCACTTTATGCAAACTTTGCAATAGCAGTATTTCATTCTAAAACAGCATTTAATTCTGTCTTATAATTTTGTGTCTCAGCACTACTGAATTCTGAGGCCTGTCATTTTCCAGGTTCAGGCTTATGGCCTAGTCTATAGTTCTTGGCTACCTGGCTATAGGTGTAGGCTACCTGGCTACCACAATGAGACTAGTGAAAAAATGGCGGGGAGACACGCTCACTAGATGATCCTTGGCTGAAAATGGGGCAGTCAAATGTTGTAACAAGTTTCCCCTCTAAAAATGATCTTTGTAGTGCTTCTTGGTTCATATTAACATTTTCATTCTAATTCTGAGATAAGGAAGCGAGCTGATATTATACTAATACTCTGCTGTTTCTTTTATAGCTCTGAATTCTCAGGGGGGGGGGGAAGGGCGAGAAGAGAAGAAGATTCCACACCTTCTGCTTCCTTCTTGATGTAACCATCCTATCAGTTGCCCTCCAGCAGGAAATTGTAGGCTGGAGGGGGTGTACACGGGAACTCATAAATTACTGTCCGATGTAAGTTGCAGGGTCAACACTACAGCCCTTTTCATATCTGCTGGATCGCATATGTGTTTAAGACTAGTTGTTTTTTTTTTATATGAGCATATTTTCATTAGCTTATAGAAGGGTATATATTTGAAGACAAATATTGTTCCATAGCACTTAAGTTATTTTGCCCTTCAGGTTTAAATCTAAAGAAGATACGTGAAGGGACATCTTCAAAAATCCGGGCGTTGCAGCAGTAAAGGGAGGCAGGTATAAAGCACCTTCTGCCATCATATGGAGGTCATTCTGAAACACGAATATGCCCTGTGTACATGCGGGATGAACTTTTGAAAACGTCTAGACCTGTATGCTGATGCCAGACGTCCTGCACGGCACTAAAACAGGGATCTCAGGACGCAGGTGGGAGGAGACAGAACGGGGACCTGCTCTGGCATGGAAATGTATAAAGCATGTCCAGGAAAGGTCCATGTACGTCCTCGGCATATCACCCATACGTAGGGTTGCCAACTGGCTCCAGATGCGCCCGACAGGCTTGATCCAGTCCTGGGTTTACCCCATTGCATGCAGGGATATGTAGTCTTGTTTTTCTTAAGAGTGCAATGGAGAAATCAGAACTACATGTCCCTGCATGCAGTCGGGGTAAACCCAGGACTGGATCAAGTCTGTCGGGCGCATCTGGAGCCAGTTGGCAACCCTACCCATACGTCCACATTATACCTGCTGAAACGTGGAATAAGAGCAGGACTTAGAAAAACCTCTCATGCTTAACTCCAATGTGTCCATAGAGATGAATGGCTATGACAAGTCTGTAGTGATCTGGTGTGTCTGCTGTCTGGGACAGCAAAGGATGCAGTGGAAATGAACAGACTGCACAGGTGAAGGACGTTTGTACGCTAAAGTAACAGTAAGCAATGTTTATTTATTTATTTACTTATTTACATTCTCTTATATACCGCGCTATTCTGCATCAGTGCGGTTTACATTGAACAAACTGAAATTACATTGAACAGGGCATTATAACTTGGAGATAACTACCGTGTTTCCCCGAAAATAAGCCCTAGCACGTTTTTCTGTGATTTCTGTAATATAAGCCCTACCCTGAAACTAAGACCTAGTGGAGATCATCGACGGACTGACAGATTCGGTACCTGGGGGAGGGGGGTGTCCCCTCCAGGGAGGAGCTGTCCTCCTGCTCCACTCCCTGACACCGATCAGCTGCTGGTGCTGTGCTGCGCTGCGGGCCTCTTCATTCCAAGGGGCTGTATTTCAATTGTTGCTGCTGATTGGCTTCGGCGGGTGGAACGGGGAGGAGCTTTCCTCCTGCTCCACTCTGGCTCTCTTTCAGTTGTTGCAGCAACAGCATACTGTGGTAACACTTCACTGATTGGCTGACTATCATGAGGTGGCAGCCAATCAGCTTCAAGTGCTACCGGTATCAGTAAAAATAAGCCCTACCCCGAAAATAAGCCCTAGTGCATCTTTTGGAGCAAAAATAAATATAAGACCCGGTCTTATTTTCGGGGAAACACGGTATTTACAGGGAACATGGGCTATGGAGGGTTAAGTGGCTTGCCCAAGACCACAAGGAGCACCTGTGGGACTAGAAACCCCAGTCCTTCCGGCCCAAGGTTGCTGTCCTCTAGTGGGATTTGAACCCCCGACCTTCCAGCCTGAAGTACCTTGCCCCAACCACTAGGCCACTCCTCCTTCTGATGGTTGCACTGTTGCATGTTAGCATCCTGATAGTTTCCTATGATTGCCAGGGATATGTTTTGCCATATAGCTGTACAGACCTGTTTCAGTTTTCTCTGGCCCATTCCTCGCATTGCACATACTGTTTTCAGCGATGGCCACTGAATGGATGACTACGGTGTTCTTCACATGCCATGTCTGTTTTGCTGCCGGATCTGTCAGGACAACCATCTCCCTTTCCACTTGCCTTTTCAATAGCTCTGGTGCATGTAGATGACCGTGTAGTGTTGTGGGCATGCAACAGACTTATTTATCTAGCCTGGGTTGCATGAGTTAATCTGCTTCATCGGTATTACTGTTTTGTTTGCGTGAGCTCTACCCTGTCAACGTGAGCATCAGCTTCAGAGATGCTCATTTTTTCTGCAGAGGCGTGGCGGCACGAGGACAGGCAACATCGCACACATCTGTCTTTTTGAAACAGGGATGTATATGCTGTTTGCTGTGTTTACCTGTGTCCCAGTATAGCAGTATGGGCTCGTGTTACCCCTGACGTGTAGTTCATACCGTGCCACAAATGTATATCTCCCTGATTCCAGAACCGCTGGTGCATCTATCTCTGTGGTTTCGGAATTGGCTATATTATGTGCACGTTTTCACTTTAAACATTTCTGCTGGCCGGACGTGCATTTTATAGAATCGGCCTCCATGTCTCCACCCCGAAAAATGAATCCCTCAGTAACGGTTCTGAAGACAGGCCCTGCGTAGAAAGCAAGGCCAGGTACGTGCATGGGTGTAGGCCATTTTACAAAATGTGGATGTCCCCGAATTGCATGGCCTCGGAACTGTGTACCTGGACATGCCAGCAGGGGTATTTCTGAAGCGGGGTGGCTATGCTATGAGACTTACGCATCTTGGCTTACCATTTCAGATACTCAGACATGCGGCAGCAGGCCAGTAATATGTATTTGTGTGCAGGTTTCTAGTGCATTACACACTTCCCCCTGGAATAGTTCCATCCAGGAAACAAGCTCTTGTTTTCACCTTATTCATGGTCTGGAGCACGTATATTTTATTTATTTATTTACATTCTCTTATATACCGTGCTATTCTGCATCAGTGCAGTTTACATTGAACAAACTGAAATTACATTGAACAGGGCATTATAACTTGGAGATAACTATTTTACAGGGAACATGGGCTATGGAGGGTTAAGTGGCTTGCCCAAGACCACAAGGAGCACCTGTGGGACTAGAAGCCCCAGTCCTTCTGGCCCAAGGTTGCTGTCCTCTAGTGGGATTTGAACCCCCGACCTTCCGGCCTGAAGTACCTTGCCCCAACCACTAGGCCACTCCTCCACTCCCACTCCACTTGGACGCCTCTCCAACTAGGGCCAGATGATCTTGTGCCATTCTGAAGTCCCACCGAGACATGCATCTCCCTTATTCCACCCAGGACACACCTCCACCATGCCCCCATGCTACATGAACATCTGCCACTGGGGACGTCTATATATCCGGATTTCTAAAACGGCTCTGGGGATGTCTCCATGATTTGCACGTCTAAGTGCCCATTTTCATATGCCCAACTTATGAATAGGGCTTCTAAAATAAAAACAAAACACATTTGGGGGTTAATTATGGAAGGTATCTAATAATATGCTTCATATATAGTATATTGCAAAATGATATTGCAATCAAGTCCAGTATCCTATTGAGATTCCAGGTAACTCTTCATTATTGGCCCAATATTCTTTTCTCCCTATCCATCCCTTCCTTTGCATACACATAGAATATGATGGCCAGAGCTAACTCTAAGGCAAATGCCACCTTGGGCAAAACTTGTTGCCCACTGCACCCTCCCCCCCCGCCCCCACACAAACTGTCTTCAAACATTCTTTCCTACCTCAACCCCCTCCCTCCAGGAATTCTCTCCACCTTATATCTCTTTCCTTTGTTCCTCAGATTTCTGCAAGCTGAATGTGTGATTTCTTGGGTTGAATCTTAACTACCACTCACTCCTCAAACATTTTTAGATTGCTTCTCTTTCTATCTACTCCCTTAGGGGTATCTGCTCTGTTGCAGATCTTAATTAATCCGTAAAATAGGCAAACCTTTCCTTCTAACCCCTCATGCAACTTCATTCACAGATATATCTAATTTCTACAGCATTTATATATGGTTTCCATATATTCCTTTATCTATTTTTACCGTCATTTTATCGGAGGTACCCTTTTGCATTGCCAAGGTTAGTCATAGCCTCACAAACCCCTTCTTCCACCAGGACCCAGTGAATCTCTCTGTTTATCTGAAATTAGTAATATTGCTGGCCAAATGTCGATGCCACCAACTTGCTCATTTTCTACATCCCTTTTATTGGAAAAGCATGGCTATTTCCTTCTTTGTACTTTGCGTGACGGTGCATTCTAGAAAGGCCATTTATGTGGTTACAGAGATTCCAAGTGAAAAATGTCTGCAGTCTACGCCAATATGAAAAGAGAAGGTGGGCACATTTATGTCTGATCTAAATTTTTATTTATTTATTATTTAACGTACATTTGTATCCCGCTGCTTCCAGCGATCAGCAGCGGTTGCAATACAAGGTAAGAGTGGCTGTATGGGCCAAGAATTAGAAGGCTATACATTGAGATTGGGGGGGGGGGGAAGAGCACGGCAATCATAGAGTTACATTTTACAGTTGATTGTTGGAACACTTCAAACAGGAAATATTATATACATATATACATATAGGCTGAGTGCATTACCCGTTGGACTAATACTTAGGGTAGGGTGGCTTTCCCATTCACAAGGTATATGGTTAGTGGTGGAGTAAAGAGGAGGCGGGGTACTGATGCTAGGTTACATTGAAATGGGATTGGAAGAGGTGCGTCTTAAGCTTTTTTCTGAAATCTTTCAAATCACAGATTGCACGCAGGTCCCATGGCAGCCGGTTCCAGAGTAGAGGTGCTATCAGTGAGAACGCTCTTTTACTTGTGCAAGCATTAACATTTCTGATGCATTTCGGGAGACAGAGGGTATTGATGCTTGCTGTTCTTCTACTTCTGTTGTTGGGTAGATTGGAGATTAGGCTGTTGAGATGTGAGGGTGCTAAATTATGAATGAGTTTGAAGGTAGTGACTATCATTTTGTATTGAATGCGGGCCACGATGGGGAGCCAATGCAACTCGATTAGTACGGGTGTAATGTGCTCAGTGAGGCCTTTTTGCATAATGATTCTTGCAGCGACGTTTTGTGCCAGTTGCAGGATATTTGTGGTTTTCTTTGGTAAGCCTTGCAGTATGGCATTGCAATAGTCTAGGTGTGGAATGATGAGTGCTTGTGCGACTGACCTGAAGTTGGCATGATCCAGGATGTTACGTAATGGCTGCAACATTCTCAATTTATGGAAGATAGCCCGATTGGTATTTTGAAGATGTTTGTCCATATGTAGGTTGCTGTCAAGCAGCACTCCTAAATATTTTATCTCAGTCTTGATTTGGTAGGTGTTGTTGTTCATGGTGACCGTAGCTGGGGGCTTGAAGCCAGAGTTCCTGGATATACACATGACTTCTGTTTTTTTGTGATTTATGGTCATGTTGTTTCGTTGTAGCCAGGTTTGCAGTTCAAGTATGCATTTTTCAAGACTGTTGAGGTTTGGGTTATTCACATCGAGTTGTGTATATAGCATCAGGTCATCAGCGTATATATGGTAGTTGATCTCATGTTCCTGGAAAATCTTGCACACAGGTCGTAGGTATAAGTTGAAGAGGAGGGAGGAGAGGGCAGAGCCTTGCGGAATGCCTTGAGTTTGTAGGAAGGGGGTTGCCTTGTCATTGTTGAATTGGACCTGCTGCATTCTGTTTGTTATGTAGGAAGAGAACCATTTTAATGGAGTACCAGAAATGCCTATGGTTGCGAGACGCTCCAGAAGTGTGGGGTGGTGTACGGAGTCAAAGGCAGCTGATATATCAATAAATATAAGCATATACATCTTACTCTTGTTTTCTAAGCCCTTGAGTAGGTTGTCCATTAGGGCTAGCAGGAGAGTTTCTACACCGTGATGTTGACGAAACCCGTATTGATGGACATCAAGGGCGATTGAGTCATCAATGTGATCCTGCAGCTGGTGCTGAACAGCCTTTTCGATAATCTTGGCGAGGAAGGATATACTTGAAATTGGACAGTAGGAGGATGGGTCGTCCTTGCCGAGTGATTTGTTTTTCAAAATGGGTCGTATGATAGATTTTTTGAGCAGTGATGGCATGATACCTTGTTGTAGTGAAATGTTCACTATGTGAGAGATGTGCTGAGCCATTTCATGTTTGTGGCCTTGATCCATGCGGCTGGACAGGGATCTAGAGGGGAGGTTGTGGTATTTAGGTTGGTGATGATGTTTCTTATTTGCTGGTCATCCACACTCTGGAAGGTAGACCATTTTTTGCCTTGGTCTGGTACTCGTGGGGTGTTGATGTTTTGTAGGGGGTCCACTGCATCTGGCTTTGGAGTGAGGAGGGCAGGCGCTGTGGGATTAAGCTTGTTGGCATAATGGTCAGCTAGCCGTTGGGCAGTTATGTTTCCGCTGGGATTGCAGTCCTGCGGTACCTTGGTGAGCGATTTGACGAGTGCGAAAAGCT
Organism: Ichthyophis bannanicus; assembly: GCA_033557465.1. Taxonomy (NCBI): domain Eukaryota; kingdom Metazoa; phylum Chordata; class Amphibia; order Gymnophiona; family Ichthyophiidae; genus Ichthyophis; species Ichthyophis bannanicus. Next base: position 58,682,421 of record CM066042.1, on the reverse strand, counting down.
CCCTGGGTCTGTTGAGGGCCTTATTGAGTGTGTTTGTGTGATGTGTCTTTTTTGCTTGGTTGACTTCATATTGACTTCAAATTGACATACCTCCATCTCTCACCATAGGCATGTGTGTTAAATCAGACTAGGAAGTGTAAGTTCACGGGGAGATGGGCCTATATCTACAGTGGGAGGAGTCCTTTTGCAAAGATTCACATGGAAAACATGGATGTGGGAATCCTAGCAACTTGCATGTGCCAGTCTTGATACATCAGAACGTGCAAATGTCGTCAGGGGCACGTGTATCCTGGCCATTTTGAAAACCTACTCATCCCACCGCTCTTCATCAAATAATGATGATATACACGTCTACTAAAACTAACATGTGGATGTGGAAATAAATATTGAAGAAGAATTAAAGGGGATGTTTTCCTTAATCCTCCATGTAAAGGGCTGGCTGAAATGAGCATTTTTGAAAAACTTAAAACATGCTAGGGTGCTGGTGGAAATAGAGACGCAGAGAATCTCCATTAGCCCATGCAATCCCTATATGAAATTTGGGATACATGCGTATCCTTCTGTCCCATCCAAATCATGCCCCTGACATGTCCCCATGTGACTTGGACATGATTGGGGCAGATAAATATAAATTTGGACACTTCTAAAATGGCTGTTGGGATGTAGAAGTGATCTGCACACGTGAGTGGATTTTTCTTTATTTAACAGTATTTATATACCGTCTTTTCTTTAAATCAAAGCGGTTTACATTGTAACAACATGGATGTAGTCACACATACAAATAACAAATAGGGCTTATAAAATAACCCCCTTAATCTTTACTGTAATACTGCACTAATATTTCTGTTAGAGGGCAAGTCAAGCATATAGAGTTGTTTATTTAAAATATTATATCCAAAACATCGTTGTGACGCTCCCAACCCACTTGCAATCATTACAAGATGCTCACAAACCTCCAAAGCTCACTCCCCCCACCCACAACCAACAGAACAACTCCACCTACAGCTGGAAATCCTTTCACAAAATCAGCCATGAACTGCTTGACGCCATATTCACCAGCATAAGCACTACCACCTCTACTCATGGATCAAAATCTCAAGATCGCACCTTTTACCATTTATTACAAAAATCAACAGCTCTCTCACTCAAGGCTCCTTGCACCCCTACACAATCCTCAATCAGGCCTATCCCGAAGAAAAGTGACCTAGACCCAACCTCAATGGCTTCCTACAGACCCATATCCAGCATCCCATTCCTAGCCAAAATCATCAAGAAAGCAGTTCAAATTCAGCTACAAGACTACATAAATGCTCATGCAATTCTAGACCAGCACCAACATGGAGTTTGCCCCCAGCATGGTGTGGAAACCCTCCTAACCTCACTGCTGGATACTCTTGTCAAAGGCATAAAAAAATCCTCCCAAGACTTCCTCATGCTGTTCCTTATATATCCGCTACTTTCAACTTTGCACCCCACCTATTATTACTCAACAGACTACAGGAGATTGGGCTACAAGGCACAACCATCAGATGTTTCTATTCATTTATCAGACTGCACACACAAATAAAAATAGAATCAGAAAAGTCCTCTCTATACCCCCTCAACCAAGGAATCTCAAAGGGCTCTGCTCTCTCATCTATACTTTTTAACATTTTCATTCAGTTGCTATGTGAAGTCACCTGAAGTTTTGACATTAATTATTTAAATATATGCTGATAACATCATGATCTTTACACTGTTCACTCTAGCCATACCTGACTACTCCCCCATATCTAAGTGCTTCTCAGCTATATCTCATTGGCTTTGAACCCATAACCTTAGCTACAATAATACCAAAATCCTACACATTACAAGAGATAACTACTTTAAACACCCAGCCATTATCAAAATTGGTGATACAGACCTCAGTGTCAAGACCGAGGTCAAATATTTAGAAATCATCCTCGATTAGGGTCTGCAGCTACAAACCGATATGAAAAAAACTACCAGAGCTGTCTACCACAAACTTAGAATTCTGAGGAACTTACGCCCCCTCCTATACCCAGGTGACTTCCGTACAGTCTGCCAGGCTATCACAATCCCCATCCTAGATTACTGCAATTCCATCTACCAAGGCCTGCCCGAGATCACCCTATACTCACTACAACTTGTGCAAAACGCCACTGCAAGAATCATCCAAGATGCTTCTCTGAGAACCCACATCACCCTGATCCTCAAGCAGCTCCACTGGCTTTCAATCTCATCCAGAATCAAGTACAAAGTATTGCCTAACACCCACAAAACAGTACATAAACAATCTGCCAAATCCCTACACTCTTTGCTACACAAACCCGCAGACAGACTAAGACAACACTACACCCTCAACCTGTTAGAGATACCTCTATTAAAGGTAAAGAGGAACCAATAGACCTGTACAAGAGCATTCTCCCTCTGTGCCCCAGCGATGTGGAATGCTCTACTCCAACATTTAAGGAGTATCGACTCAAAAAACTCACCTATTCCTAGAATTTTATGGAACTGATCCTCACCTCTCAGATGGCCCAATTCCTAACCTAAACATACCCTCCTCACCTCATTGCTACCATAATGTACATAATGCATATAAGTTTACTCAAGCCCTGCAAAGTTCTCCCCCTCCCTCACATTCCATCATAATTTACATGCACCTCCTACCCTACTTCCTACCTGCCCTTGTTAATTACTTGCATTATCTGTAACTCTCACAGTTGTTAAGTTATTTTGTTTGTGACCACCGAGTTCTCTGTACACCGTTTTGACTAGTAGAAAAACAGTATAATAAAAAAAGATGTTAAATAAAGTATATGTTTTTCATCATACATTCCTGAGCGACTTACATGAATAACATAGGAAATATTCCTACAACAAATCTAAAACATGACTATGGCCTTCAATAAAAACAAATACATAAAATCTTCATATGGGCAGGGACCATCTCTTACCGTATATGTCTCTGTACAGCGTTGTGAATGCTTGTAACGCTATACAAATGATCAGTAGTACTAGTACTTTATGAAATAAATATCTCTTCATGCCCTTCCTAAAGTTTAAATAAACAGCTACCAAAGTAAATGTGCTGGAGGAGTTGCCTAGTGGGCCGGAGGGACTGGGGTTTCTAGTCCCACAGGCGCTCCTTGTGGCCTTAGGCAAGCCACTTAACCCTTCGTTGCCTCAGGTACAAAATGTAGATTGTGAGCCCTTCGGGGACAAGGGAAATATATACCATACCTGAATGTACACCTTTTTGACCCGGTGAAAAACTGTATATAAGCATTGCTAAATAAATAAATTCCATAATATTGGCACAGCACATGGAAATGTCTTGAGAGCAAATTCAGCTTTTCACATATCTTTTACTATAGAAACTAAACGCAGGTTCTGGTTCTGGGATCTCAAAGGTCATGAAGAAACATTTCTGAAATACACCTTGAAAATAAGGAGGAGGGAGGCTCTATAGAGCAATTCCTTTGTTGTCTACAATTTCTCTTGCATATTGCTCAACCACCATCATTGGTCACTGCCAGTCTACCTGGAGATGTTTAACATCTCATTAATATTTTAGAACTATTTGATCTATTTTCTAAAAGCAAAGTGAAAGCTGGTGATTTCATGTCTCTTTTCAGAGTGATTTTTTTAAAGGGTTTAGTTAATGAGAATTAATAAAAGCTTAGTTCTATAATGCAGAATTTATTTTTAAAGAAATAAATGCAGTGTTTTGGGGAGAATATTACATCACACTGTTTAAGTCACCTGTATCTGAATTATTTCAGAAACTCCTGAGCTCTCTGATTTTTAAGTTGTGATTCATAAGAAAATATAAGAAAGTTTATAATGCAAAATTTTGTTAGATGTCTCATGATGTGGAAAAAAGAAGGGTCAGACAAGCTACAGGTGAAACACTTTTTTTGAAATAACAATTCATCTGTGACTAGCTTTCAGGACCTACTCTCCTTTCATCAGATCAGTGAATCTTAACAGTTATTTCTACACATTCAAGTGGATTAACACAACAACCACAATACTTGGCTCATGGTTCAAGAATATGTTAAATAAAAGAAAGACGATTTTGATTTAACTCTATCAAAGCTGTGCTTCCTGCGTTGGTCATTAGAGGTCGACAGAGTACAATGTTGCTTCTTTTGGCTTAAAAGGCAGTATATCAGATTATGAAAAATTAATTAGGGCTGAGTGCCCCATTGTCTTTCTTGTGTTTAGAGCGTTTGGCCACCAGTGTCTACGTTTACAAAGTTAGGCTAAGGGTTAGCATGCGCTATTTGTAACTAGGTTCTATGTTATTCAATGGGACCTAGTTATAAACAGTACATGCTAACCATTAGCCCAGCTAAGTAAACATGCTCCTAACATACTGAATTAGGGAATATCTGGCCTACACCTTCACAGAGATGCAACACAGCAATTACTGTAACTGTGGCTGCAAGATATTGCAGGCTCAGACCAACCCAATTACCATTGATTAGCTTGAAGGGACAAAACATTAGGAGAACATAATAAATTTTAAAATGAAATATTTCCCTGAAAAAATATTCACCCAGTGCCTAATATGCATATTTGGGTGGTGTAGAAGGTAGAGCCTTCATAACAACTGAACATAATTTGTAATGGTAGATCATCTTTCCAATTTTAGCTCAAGGTAGTTTAAAACATTTTCATTTCAGATATGATGAAACAAATGTTGTAAACTACCCTGAGCTAGAATATAAACATTTCTATAGACAGTCTTAACTTGAATGTGCCTTTTACACACCTCACAGAGGCCTGAGAAATTGCTGCAATATATTTACTCCTGCCTTAAATAGCAGTAAATCTGACTCACAAGGCCACAGTCACACACAGCTCTAATTATTTGTACAGGTGCCTTTTAAATATCCCAACTTTTTGCCATAATTCTTCTGTTGTTCTAATTTTCCTTCTATTGTATTTCCTTCTTTGTAAGAAATACATAAACGAATTCTCCCAGAGAGCATGATTTTTTTAAGTGTTTTAAGCTTCCTCTGTCCGGTTCTTCTTTATTTTGCATTTTTATTCTTATTCAGTACTGTGTGTGTGTCCGTAACACCCTACCTCATACCCTAAGAGGTGAACTAAAGCATACAAACTTAAGACAATGCTGAAAGCTCACCTGCTTTCCTTGGCTAATGGAGAAACTTAGAGGTAGGCTCTCCTCACTCTTTACCGAGACCCCGCATCTCCCTTGTTCTTCATCTTTTACGATACTCTCAGCTGATGCATCTCTCGTCTCTTCTATACTTTAAGTTCACAAATCGTACTTTCCTTTCCGACCCTTAGTTTTTATACAATGTGATGAAATAAGCTAAATTCAACTAAACTTCTCAAACCTGTCCCAATGACCTCACAATCAATCAGGTTTTCATTATATCCACAATGAATATGCGTGATATAAATTTACATACATTACAGGCAGGATCAGCACTACCATTAGGCGAACTAGGCAGTCACGTGGAGCACTAAGGGTCAGAGGGCACCAATTGCTGCTGCGCCCCCCCCCCCCCAGGGCCTGAAGCAGTGGCAACTACTTCTGAACAGTGACACCGCGCTTACCATAAACTTCAGCGCTGCGTTGCTGTTCCTGCTTCTGCCCCTCTGATGCTAACTTCCTGTTTGCAGAGGGGCAGAAGTGGCTGGTCCAGGAAGTCTGCACTGGGGGTAAAAGCAGAACAGTGATGCAGCTGCGCAGTTTATGGGACTTGTGGCGGTGGTAGGGGGAGGGGGGGGCAGCAGGAATGAGGATCACCTAAATATCTCCAATTCGAGCACCAGCCCTGATTACAGGCATAGTTTATGGTTTATTTAAAACTTTATATAAAATCACCCTTCAAAGCAACAGAGCAGTTTACAATGTAGAAAAACTAAAAATAAAATAAAAAATAGGTAGAAAAGAACTCCATTTAATGATAGAAGAGAAACAATAAAAGAAGAGGGCTGGAGAAACAGAGGTATGGGTTAGCGCCACGGAATATCCAGGCGAGCAGCATTCATGTGGTTTCCTGCGCAATCTGTAGATCGCACGGTAGCTACATGTTGGGTGGGGTGGGGGCAGAGAGTGGGAGTGCGAGTAATGTGCAATTACTGTGACTGTCAACAGAGTGTAGTAACCATCCATTTTTCAGACTTCACAGGTACAGCTAATGCCACCTCAATGGGTGGTCTTAGCTGCACCCATGATGCTGCCAGTCCACGTTATCCATATTATTTATTTATTTATCTAACTATCTATCTATCAAGTTTTATATACCACCTTTTCCTTCAATCAAAGTGGTTTACAGAGCAGGGTTAGGTGCATATTAAGGTGGGAGGGTTAGGTACATATTTTAAGGGCAACCAACCTTTTTGTTAAAATGGTAAATAAAGGTAAAAGGAAAAGGAGACCGCTATGGCTTTCGAAAGAAGTAGCTGAAAAAGTGAAGAAAAAGAGGGAGGCCTTCATGAAATACAAGAGATCACAGAGAGAGGAAGGCAGGTATCCATATTTGGAAAAACTTAGAGAAGCTAGCAAAGTAGTCAGGAAGGCAAAGATTCAAAAGGAGGAGGAAATAGCCAATGCAATAAAATGGGGGGATAAGACATTTTTCAGATATGTTAGTGAGAAGAGGAAGGGCAAAAGTGGTATTGTCAGACTCCAGGGTGAAGGGGAAGAATATGTAGAAGCTGATAAGGATAAAGCAGAATTGCTTAACAAATATTTCTTTTCTGTGTTCACAGATGAAGAACCAGGAGCAGGACCTCAGAAAACACCCACAAACAGGAACAGAAGTGAGGGACATCTTGAACAATTTTCAAAAGACTGTGTTCGTGAGAAACTAGCTCAACTTAAAGTAGACAAAGTGATGGGACCGGATGGGATACACCCTAGAATACTGAGGGAACTTGGGGACGTTCTAGCAGCTCCACTGACTGACCTTTTCAATGCCTCGTTGGAGTCGCGAGTGGTTGCAAAGGACTGGAGAGAGGCTCATGTGGTACCTTTACACAAAAGCGGAAGTAAGGACGTGGTTGAAAACTACAGGCCGGTTAGTTTAACTTCAGTGGTGAGTAAATTATTGGAAACGCTGCTGAAAGAGAAAATAGTGAGGTTTCTGGAGTCCAGCGGATTACAGGATCCAAGGCAGCATGGATTCACCAGAGGCAGGTCTTGTCAGACAAATCTGATTGATTTCTTTGAATGGGTGACCAGGGAGTTGGACCAAGGGAGAGCCCTAGATAAGGTGTATTTAGATTTCAGTAAAGCCTTTGACACTGTTCCTCACAGGCGACTTATAAACAAACTGAGCACCCTAGGGATGGACCCTAAAGTTACTGCTTGGGTTAGAAATTGGTTGGGTGGGAGGTGACAAAGAGTACAAGTAAATGGAGCTCACTCTGAGGAGAAGGATGTTATCAGTGGTGTGCCCCAGGGATCTGTCCTTGGTCCGATTCTTTTTAACATCTTTGTTAGTGATATAGCGGAAGGGCTGTCGGGTAAGGTTTGCCTCTTTGCGCATGATACCAAAATCTGCAATAGAGTAGACACCCAGGAAGGTGTAGATAACATGAGGAGGGATCTAGCTAAGCTTGAAGAATGGTCTAGAATTTGGCAGCTGGGATTTAATGTTAAAAAAATGTAAGGTCATGTATTTGGGCTGCAGCAAGCCAAGGGAGCAATATAGTATAGGGGGTGAAGTACTTTTGTCCACTAAAGAAGAGCGGGACGTAGGCGTGGTTGTGTCTGATGATCTTAAAGTAGCTAAACAGGTAGAAAAGGCGACGACAAAGCTAGAAGGATGCTTGGGTGCATACGGAGAGGAATGGCTAGCAGAAAAAAGGTGGTAATAATGCCTCTGTATAAGTCTTTGGTGCGACCTCATTTGGAGTATGGTGTGCAATTCTGGAGACCGCACCTTCAAAAGGATGTGAACAGGATGGAGTCGGTGCAGAGGGTGGCTACTAAAATGATTTGTGGTCTCCATTAATAAAGGATATGAGGACAGACTTAAGGATCTTAATATGTACACCTTAGAGGAAAGGCGGGATAGAGGTGATATGATTGAGATGTTTAAATACCTCCATGGCATAAATGTTCAGGGAGAGAGCCTTTTCAATTGAAAGCAAGTTCTGCTACGAGGGGACATGGGATGAGGGTGAAGGGAGATAAATATTTCCGCTTATCACTCCTGAATCTATTTACGGAAAGAGTAGTGGATCAGTGGAATAGTCTCCCAGTGGAGGTGGTAGAGATGAGGACAGTAACTGAATTCAAAAAAGCATGGGACATACACAGAGGATCTCTGAGGGTAAAAGGGGGACTGTTGGGACAGACTAGATAGGCCATGTGGTCTTTTTCTGTCGTCATATTTCTATGTTTCTATATTGAGGTGGAAGGGGGGATGGGTAAATATATTAACAATATATGTGTTACCTGCCAGGGAATTGCGGTGCATGCCCCCGATGGATAACATATAGCTCTATTTTCACCAATATGCTGCGTCAGCTGCAACAGCCTAACACACTTTAGTAAACATGCCCCTAAATGTAAGAGAAAGTAACAAAGAACCTTCTGGAATGAGGCGCCAGATCTTAACAAGCGTACCTAACAAGTGTTTAATTGAGGAAATCCTTCTTGTGTTGACTGTGTCATACCTTTGGAAGGTTAAGAAAGCTTAGAACAGATGGTCTTTACCTTAACCAATGGGAATGAATGAACGAACATGGGCCAAAACAAGGAACCTTGAGCTGTTAAACATATGTGCACAGTGGAAAAAAGGCCCAAGCTTCTGTCAAACCATGGGAAAATAATTCAGATTTATTTCACAAACCTGATGCTTCATAGATGTGCGATTATTTAGGTTTATTAATTTATAAAAAGCTTCTATACTTCTTTTCCATACAAACAAAAGTCAGAGTGGTGTACAAATACATAATTTAAGAAATAAACAAACAAATACGATCAATAAACAGAACAAAATAAATGGGAAAACTAAAACATTACTGCATAAAACAATTATAACAATAAATAAATAATAGAAATTGGTAAGAAACATAAAAGTTGCTTATTGGTGAACAACCTTGGCCATCCTGATAGCAGGCTCAGCAAAAGCAGGATCTAAGAGTAGGTGAGCAGAAAATTTGATTTAAAAGACATTAAAAAGAAGTATGCCTTCTTCACACGCTATAACAATGGATACAGTTTTGAGAGAGCAATATATCCATACAAATTACACTGCAATTTCAAAATGGCATTTTAGATACTAGATTGCTACATCTTGACTTTGTGGTCAGCAGTTACAACCTTAAACAAAAGCATAAGGGGTAACCCCAAGGAATGGCTGTTACAATTCTAGCCTTACTGGCAAACTGGCTTGGCCACTTTATTTATTTATTTAACAGATTTTATATACCGTCTTTCTACAAATCAAGACGGTTTACATAAAACATTTAAAGTAGAGTGTTTCCACTGTTTACATAGAACAAAGTAACAATTATATAACATAACAATGAGAACTAATCATGAGAATAAACAACTATTTACAAAGGTATTTACCGAGATATCGGTTGTCAGTATGATAGGTTTAGAAGGGGTAGGAGCTGGGGGGAAGCAGATGAAGGTTAAGTACTAAGGTGGAAGGGAAAAATGTTCCTGAAAAAGGAGGGTTTTTAAGTTCTTTCGGAACTCTAGGTGAGTTCTAGTGTTCCGCAGCTCATGGGGAAGGGAGTTCCATAGGGTAGGAGCATAGAGGGAAAAGGCCCTGTTACTGGTAAATTGTTTGCAATATCTTATGGTTGTTGGGATAGAGAGGAGGTTTTTGGTAATAGAACAGCGGGTTCTAGAGTTAGAAGAGAAGGGAAGGAGAGGGGAAAGGCATGGAGCTGATTCGTTGGAGATGATTTTATGTATAAGGGTAAGCACTTTGAATTTAATCCTGCAGTAGATGGGGAGCCAGTGGAGATCATATAGGACTGGTGTGATGTGTGATCGCCTGGGAATGTTGGTTATGAGTCGCGCAATTGTGTTCTGGGCAAGTTGAAGTGGTTGTATAGCATTCTTGGGAAGGCCATGATAGATTAGGTTGCAGTAATCAAGAGAGGGAGTTGTGAGGCCCTGACAGACAGAATGAAAAGAAGTAGGGCTTATGAGGGGTTTGAGATTCCGGAGGGTACGTAGCTTTGCATATATTGTATTAGTGGTTCTCTTTATTTGATTAGTGAAGGAGAGGTTCTGATCAAGGATAATGCCAAGATACTTCACCTGGTTTTTTATAGTAAGGGTGAGATCTCCAATAGTGATGTTTGGAGGAGGGGTGTATGAGGTAGCGGAGAACACCTGTAGAACTTCAGTATTAGCTTGATTAATTAGGAGGTTATGTTGAGATAGCCATGATTTTCGTGTAATTAAGCAATCACTTAGTTTAGTAAAGTCGGGGTTGGAGAGATTAAATGGGGTGAAGCACATCATGTCGTCCGCATATAATTGGTACTGAATGCCAAAGCTCTGAAAGATGTTGCAAACAGGTTGAAGGAAAATATTGAAAAGGAGAGCAGAGAGGCTAGATCCTTGGGGGGACACCTTGTTTTAGTGTAAATGGGAGGGAGGTACCATAGATGACAGAACCCAACAGGTTCGTATTGGCAAAGTAGGATCAGAACCAGTTTAGGGTTGTGCCTCTGAGCCCTATTTCGTGGAGCCTGCATAAGAGTTGATGGTGAGGAAGGGAGTCAAAAGCGGCAGATAGGTCAAGGAATATGAGTAGGCATCCTTGGGTAGGAGTCTGGGTGTGCAAGTACAGGGAGTCTAGTAGGGAGGTAAGGAGGGTTTCAACACCATGGTTCTTTTTAAAACCATGTTGGAATAGGTCAAGGGGAGAGCGCTCATCAATATAGTTTTGAAGTTGGGTTTGAACTAGTTTCTCGGCTATTTTGGCAAGAAAAGTGATGCTAGAAATAGGTCTGTGGGAGGTAGGGGAAGTGGGGTCAAGTTTTGTTCCTTTTAGTATTGGCCGGATAATGGCGCACTTAAGAGGAGGTGGAACAAAACCAGTCTGGAGGGAGGTTTGTATAATAGATAGGATGTAGGGGCTGAGGGAACCTCTAGTAGACTTGATCCAAGGGACAGGACAGGGGTCAAGGGCAGAAGTGGAGGTGTTCAGGTCTTTTATAACATTGGAGACATTTTCTAGTGTGATGGGATCAAATTCGTTCCAAGAGGTTAGGAGGGTAGGTTCAGGTGGTTGGGTGCTGTAGTCAGGAGTAAAATAGGAGTTATTGATTGAGGAGGGTGGGAGGAATTTAGAGGTAAGGTGGTTGGCAATAGTTTGTGCAGATATTTTTGGGGGTTGGTCCTTTGGCCTTTATCTGTCATCATTCACTAAGGGGGTTATTCTGTGTTATGAATAGCAGGGATGGACGGCCCGATGGGATGTCCATTTCCGCTATTCGTGCCAGCTCCTGCCCCCGACTAACTTTCCCGCCGGTTGTGGGGGGAAGTTAGATGGGGACGGGGAATGGGCGGCCCAGGGGCGGAGTCTGGACGGGCAGTTGGTGGTCACTGGCCCTGGACATACAGGGCTGATTCTAATGTTGACCATGTACGTCCAGGACCAGCGAAATAGCCGAGGAAGTTATTCCACCTCCAAGGTGGAATATCTTCCTTGGATGTGATTTTTTGAACAGCCAGGTGTGCGGATGGGGCAGGGGGGCCAGGGTTTAGGAGGCCAGATCGGGGGTCAGGCTGTGGGGAATAAACACTTTAATTTGGCGGCTGGCATCGCGGCTCTTCAATGGAGCTGTGGTGCCATGGCAACATGACACCATGGCACCGCTGCTCCATTGAGGAGGCTTGACTGAGTTAGCCAGGGACAGTCTTGCACATGCTGGCTGGACTGAATAGTAGTCCCGGCCTGCACGTGCAGGACTGTTCGCGATTCTGATCCCGCGGGGCTAGATGTGCCCTGCGGGATCATAATCGCGATGCCCTCTGTGTGTCCGGTTCAGACTGGACACACAGGGAGGATCTACGTGCGGGATGGAATCGGGCCCTTTGTTACTATGTTAAATTGTTTTAAAATTAATCCATGCCATGATACATAGAGAGAGAGAGAGAGAGAATGAGAGAATTTATTGAAGAGTGATGTCACCAATGATATACATTTTATGTCAACACCATATCAGCCTGTTGAGAAAGTCTCTCTTTACTTTTCACTTTTCCTCATGTTACTTCCATTTTCCATTATGAGGGTAAGTTTATAAAGGAGTCACAAAGTCATTTGCCATTTATGTGTGAGAGTCACAGTAGTTTAGTGAGTTATGTGTCACTCCCATGCATGGTCATCTGGGATGCTTTCAACGAGGTAACCAAGGAGGTTCTTGAAAGAATTTGAAAGGTCTACAACCGACATCCTCTTGACCCTTGCCCAGCAAAGACAGTACAGCTGGCTAGTAGAGGTCTCATTGAAAGGGCCACAAAAATTGCAAACTCCTCTTTTGTGGACTGGCATCTGCCGACAACACTCAAAAAGGCTGTAGTATGCTCCCTCCTGAAAAAGAACCCTCTTGACTAGGACTACCAACCAGGAAAACGTATAGAGCAGACAGTCTGCTTTCAATTGAATGATTGGCTAATTGAAAGAAATTGACTAGATCCATGTCAGTCTGGCTTCAGACCCAAGTATGGAACAGAGATGGTTCTTGCAGCCTTGCTTGGTGATCGCCATAGAAACTGTGGCAGGGGATCCGCCTCAATGCTAGTGCTGCTTGATTTCTCAGCAGCCTTTGATGCTGTGGAGCACAATATCATGCTTGCATGACTAGTGGAAATGGGCATCTGTGACACAATATTTACATGGTTCAATTTCTATCTGTCACACAGACAACATTCTGTTCTGTTCAACACTACTGTGTCATTTTCCTTGGGCTCCGAACTATGGGGTACTACAAGGATCCATACTGTCGCCTAACTTATTTAATATCTACCTCAAGTCTTTAGCTGAGCTGTTTTGGCTGATGGATACAACATTCTATATCTACACCAATGATGTACAGATATTTATACCCACTGAACCTGCACTACCCACTGCACTGAGAAAATTGACTGCTTGTCTAACAGCAACTCAAGAATGAGCAAAGGACAACAAACTTTGCCTGATTCCGAGTAAAACAGAGATTCTTTGGGTTTCTAACACAAGCAGAGAAGTATCAGACATCATAATCCCTGTTGGGAACTATGAACTCCCCCTGAAATCACAGGTCAGGCATCTTGGGATACTGCTGGACGCATCACTTACTTTGAGCCCACAAATTCAGGCAAACTAAAAAAATGCTTCTAACGCCTATGCCAATTACAATCTCCCCATATATTGAGCAGAAGGCTGATCACAGTGGCCCATGCTGTACTAACATAGAAACATGATGACAGAAAAAGACCACAAGACCCATCTAGTCTGTCCTTCCATAACTACAACAGTCCACTTTTTACCTTTAGAGATCCTCTGTGTTGGTCCCATGCTTTTTTGAATTCAGTTACTGTCCTCATCTCTACCTCCTCCACTGGGAGACTATTCCACGGATCCACTACTCTTTCCGTAAAGAAATATTTCCGCATATCACTCCTGAATCTATCTCCCTTCACCCTCATCCCATGTCCCCTCGTAGCAGAACTTGCTTTCAATTGAAAGAGGCTCTCTCCCTGAACATTTATGCCACGGAGATATTTAAACATCTCAATCATATCATATCACCTCTATCCCGCCTTTCCTCTAAGGTGTACATATTAAGATCCTTAAGTCTGTCCTCATATGCTTTATAATGAAGCCCATTAATCATTTTAGTAGCAACCCTCTGCACCGACTCCATCCTGTTCACATCCTTTTGAAGGTGCGGTCTCCAGAATTGCACACCATACTCCAAATGAGGTCGCACCAAAGACTTATACAGAGGCATTATCACCTCCTTTTTTCTGCTAGCCATTCCTCTCCGTATGCACCCAAGCATCCTTCTAGCTTTTGCCGTCGCCTTTTCTACCTGTTTAGCTACTTTAAGATCATCAGACACAACCACGCCTAGGTCCCGCTCTTCTTTAGTGGACAAAAGTACTTCACCTCCTATACTGTATTGCTCCCTTGGATTGCTGCAGCCCAAATGCATGACCTTACATTTTTTAACATTAAATCCCAGCTGCCAAATTATAGACCATTCTTCAAGCTTAGCTAGATCCCTCCTCATGTTATCTACACCTTCCTGGGTGTCTACTCTATTGCAGATTTTGGTATCATCCGCAAAGAGGCAAACCTTACCCGACAGCCCTTCCGCTATATCACTAACAAAGATGTTAAAAAGAATCGGACCAAGGACAGATCCCTGGGGCACACCACTGGTAACATCCTTCTCCTCAGAGTGAGCTCCATTTACTTGTACTCTTTGTCGCCTCCCACCCAACCTATTTCTAACCCAAGCAGTAACTTTAGGGTCCATCCCTAGGGTGCTCAGTTTGTTTATAAGTCGCCTGTGAGGAACAGTGTCAAAGGCTTTACTGAAATCTAAATACACCACATCTAGAGCTCTCCCTCGGTCCAACTCCCTGGTCACCCAGTCAAAGAAATCAATCAGATTTGTCTGACAAGACCTGCCTCTGGTGAATCCATGCTGCCTCGGATCCTGTAATCCGCCGGACTCCAGAAACCTCACTATTTTCTCTTTCAGCAGCGTTTCCAATAATTTACTCACCACCGAAGTTAAACTAACCGGCCTGTAGTTTTCAACCACATCCTTACTTCCGCTTTTGTGTAAAGGCACCACATGAGCCTCTCCTCCAGTCCTTTGGCACCACTCCCGACTCCAACGAGGCATTGAAAAGGTCAGTCAGTGGAGTTGCTAGAATGTCCCCAAGTTCCCTCAGTATTCTAGGGTGTATCCCATCTGGTCCCATCGCTTTGTCTACTTTAAGTTGAGCTAGTTTCTCACGAACACAGTCTTCTGAAAATTGTTCAAGATGTCCCTCGCTTCTGTTCTTATTTGTGGGTGTTTTCTGAGGTCCTTCTCCTGGTTCTTCATCTGTGAACAGAGAACAAAAATATTTGTTAAGCAATACCGCTTTATCCTTATCAGCTTCTACATATTCCCCCCCTGCACCCTTGAGTCTGACAATACCACTTTTGCCCTTCCTCTTCTCACTAATATATCTGAAAAATGTCTTATCCCCCCATTTTATTGCATTGGCTATTTCCTCCTCCTTTTGAATCTTTGCCTTCTTGACTACTTTGCTAGCTTCTCTAAGTTTTTCCAAATACAGATGCCTGTCTTCCTCTCTCTGTGATCTCTTGTATTTCGTGAAGGCCTCCCTCTTTTTTTTCACTTTTTCAGCTACTTCCTTCGAAAACCATAGCGGTCTCCTGTTCCTTTTGCCTTTATTTACCATTTTAACAAAAAGGTTGGTTGCCTTTAAAATACCCCCTTTCAGTTTTGCCCACTGTTTTTCTACATCCCAACATTGTCTATATTCCTTGGAGAATTCTGCACAGGCACCTGCAAGCCAGACAGTGAGGCAGGATTGAGTGCACAAGCCTTAAGAGCACCTGATTCTGCCTCACTGTTATCAGTAACAGCCGTGGGAGCATTTCTGTTTGCTCCCATAGCCGTGTTAGAGTCTGACAGGAAGCGTTTCTGTGACCCTTTGAAAATGCATTGGCATCGGACTCTAGTACAGCTACTGGGGCAATTGGAAATGCTCCTGTATTACTGCAATTGGGCAAACATGATCAGGCTGCTGTAGAGTTGTGGGGGGGGGGGCTGGCTGAGGGCAGGAGAAGGGCCTGCTGGTGAGTGAGGGGGGGGGGGTTGCCGGGGGCAGGAGAAGGGTGGCTGGGGGGAGGAAAAAGGGCTGCTGGGAGCAGGTGGATTGCTGGGGGCTGGAGAAGGGCTGATGGCGAGCTGGAAGGGGGTGCTGGGAGCGGGAGATGGGCAGCTTATGAGTCGGGGTGGCTGGGGGCAGGGAAAAGGCTGCTGATGAGTCAGAGGGTCACTGGGGGCTAGACGTTAGAGAGAGAAAGCAGGTGTCAAGGATGGGTTGGGGACAGAACTGTGAATGGAGCAAGAGAGCTAAGGAGGACAAAGGCAGGGGGAATTTCAGGTCTAGAGGAAGAGTTAAGCTTTATGATGGGGGAGTTCTGTGCAAAAATTAGTTAATAAAAAGTATGCATTTAAACTACTGCATGCAGAATTTTCAAACTTTTTGCTCAGAATTCCCCCAGGTGTAAGACTAGACTACTGTAATGCCTGTATATTCATCCAACCACAAAGTTTGCATAAGCTCCAATGGATTCAAAATGCTACAGCACGACTGCTAGAGGGTTGCAAGTGACATGACCACATCATACCTTTCCTGTCAAAACTGCGTTGGCTACCAGTAGCCTATAGGGCCAAATTGAAAACTCTCCGATTTTGAAGGCCCTCAGACAAAATGGACTAAAATACCTAAAGAATAAGTTAGTACTCTACACACCTTTGAAGCCTTTAAGGCCATCTCAAGGAGTATCCCTAACTTTACCCACACCAAAGGAAATCATACATTGTGAGACCCGCCAGCGAGCTTCCTCAGGCATAGTCCTTACACTCAGGAACTCATCCCAGAAGGACTACATCTCACTCAAGACTACCTCTATTCAGAAAGCACATAAAAGCCTGGCTGTTCTCCCAAGCCACTAATGGCGATGATGACTGCTTTCCATTCACCCATACCACGCCAGGACTAGCTTGTTGCATACCCTGAAATGGTGACCAGACCCACATACCTTATTCTTCCTTATACATCTGGTTATACATTTTTGTTTGTCCCTATGGCTTTATCTTTGCCCATCTTGTCTGTGTGTGTACATTATATCCCGACTGCACGTCTTCTCTTCTGCCTATTGGGATGTTTCATTGTTATGGTACTAGCATTGTGAGTATCCTATTTATGGGCATACAGTAGGAATGTGCTGTACTATCACGTTGCCTTTTATAGTACATCATTTTTACTAAGTCAAAAACAGGATCCTATTGTAGTGAGAGGATCCTATTGTATCTATGTTATCTGAGTGTTCTGCCGGACTGTCTACTAAAGTATATCATTTGTATTTGGCTGACATTGTATCATTTATTTTATTTAAATGTTCTACTATTCTGTTTTAGGGTATACATTATTGACATTGTATCATATTGGTATCTATCATTGCCTACCTCTAAGTTTCTCTCACTGTTCTAATTGTCTGTTATGCTGACGTAGTGGTCATTCTGCTATTGTAAGTTGCCTGTTGTACACATCTTGGGTAAATCTCTTCATAAAGGCAGATAATAAATCCTAATCAATCAATCAAATAAAGTGGGATGAGGATGCTCTTCTGAAAGCATGCAAACAAAACCACCTCTATCTTAATACCAGAAAGAAATGGATCATGGATCTATTGTTTAGTCAGTCTTTATTTATTTCAATTTTCATGATTCTGTAATTCCAGTACTTTCTATACAAAGCTGATAATGTAGTTTTTATGTTTTTTTATGTTTTTATACAATTTACCTATCTTGTTTAATGTAACTTCTGCTTTTGTTTTTTTCAGTTTATTGTAAACTGCTTTGATTCCTGAAAAGCAGTATAAAAGCACAATAAATAAATCTATGTACGACGACTCCTTCCCTTGGAGAAACGTCTTTAGGTGTGAGAGATCCAGGAAAATTTGGGACTAATTCTACTTCTGCTGTTTGCAAACCTGCCACAGGGAGGGTCTATACAACATAGTTAAAGAGATATTTACTTCAGAATCAAGTAAAAATAGAAAAAAACCTGTGTGGAAACTTTGAAAATGATTACTTTCTAAACACTATATTATAAATAGTTAACCCTATTGCATCACAATACAGCCGTAAGAACCTAGCTACTACCAGGTATGGTCATAAAGGATTTCAAACTGCAGTTAACAAAGATCCTCAAAATCCTGATGCAGGCCACGTTTTGACTTCATGGGGCCTGTTTCAAGGATAAAATCACTAACATGAAAAGCAAATCTGATACATATAGAACAGTCTCTGAGCGAATCTTTCCAATGGATTATTATGTAGCGCTGTTAAAACCAAAGTACTTACAGTGAGCAATAGTCTTACAATGTAATCAGAAATATTGCAAGCACCTTATAAAGCTCTGTAAAGGTCATTGCTTTTATTTCAACTTGGGCTAGAGATTAAGTCTCATTACTGGAAGAGTTGCAGGATGAGATGGGGGTCATTCCACCATGAGGGACACCCTTCAAAGACAAAGGATGTAGAATAAGCAAGCATGGAAGGGTTACAACATTTAGGCAGTGTGGTTTCTAATTATAAGTGAGTCTACCTCGATGGATTAAAAATGTACCTTTTAATTTCCAAGGAAAGTACCCCCTGTGTATTCTTTTTTCTGTTACTGATGCAGGCTAATTATTCATCTTTACCCTGTCTTTCTATCAGTACTGAAATGCTCATGTGTTACTTTCACAAGAAAGCAAAGTTTCCCGAGGTCAGGTGCAGCTTCTTATCCTATGTCACCTAGCTGATAGCTATTGCCGTCCTTGGTTTAAGGTCAGAAATGTGTAGAAACCCTATAAATACAAACCTGGAGAGACTTGGGTCTCAAAGATCTGCATACCGAACCTTACAATGCTCAGGTTACTTCTCGTTGCTGTGCTGGTGGGCTGTGGTAAGTTTATGTCTAACCTTTCCACATGATCGTATTGCTTTTGAGGGCTTTCAGAACAATATTGCTTTTGGACATGTCACTAGTGAACTGTGGATTTGGAGGACCCAATGTACTGGATAAACCCCATGGTCAGAGACCTGCCAAATGCCGAAATCAAGGGCTAAAATGGTGACTGTGGAAACTGTAATGTACAGGCAATTCATTTCTGTACAATTTACACATAAATTAAACTATATAGTCCATCTACAGCACCATGGAACAAACACAAAGGATCTCAAGGGACAAGAAGGGACTATAGAGCTTAGTAGCTGACTGGATAGGCCATACGGTTCTTATCTCATCATTTTTCCCTGTTTCTATCATTTCAAAATTAGAGCAAGATGGTAAGAGTAGAAAGGGAACAAACCCGTCTGCTCAAAATGAGGGTTAGATCCTTCATGATAAAAGGGATTCTCAAAGTCTAGTGGAATATTTTGCTGATGCACAAATGAAGGCTGAAATTGTAGAGTGGCGAGTGGACTAATACATCCAGGGCTTTCCCTAAGGTAGACTAGCCCCGTGGTGTCACATCAAAATTGGGTTGAAGGAAGACAAGCCGTCTCACAGGTAACTAGAATGGAAGAGGAGCGATGTCGTAGGCTTCTAGAATTTTCTTTAGCTATGTGCCTGTGTATCCGCTGGGGTACAGGGACAGGTTATTCTTGGAACAAACATTCTTTTAACCATGTTTGTGAACATCTGATGAAATTAAGGCCCATTCTCATTTTGTATCTATACCCAAATTATTTTTTAACATAAGATCTTGCTGACCTTCTAGTATAGGGTGTATAGTGTCAGTCTCCTCCACTTCTCTCCCCCTTCAAAAACAAACAAACTTACAAAAAAACCTCAAACAAACCCCCAAGTGGTAACTAATGTCGCTTATATTTCATACCGTTTCTCAGCCTACAGTTGTGGCGTACCAGCCTATGAGCCCATTGTAGCCAGGGTGGTAGGAGGAGAAGATGCGAGACCCCACAGTTGGCCTTGGCAGGTAAAAAGAAAAAACCTTATTGCTCATGTTTTACCCCTGGAGAAAGCAGCATACAGAATCAGCTTTCACATCATTTTGCTTAATTGCAGATCTCTCTTCAGTACGCCAAAGGTGATCAGTGGGGCCACACTTGCGGCGGAACTCTCATTGCCACCAACTGGGTCGTAACTGCTGCTCATTGCATCAGGTAACGAGGCTGCCACCCACCAGAAGGGTAGAATAAACTACACCGTATTGTTTATTTTCAGAATTCTGTATACCATTTCTTTGAACCTTCTCAATTACGCTTCTTTTTGGATGCTAAGAAGTTGTAGGGCTGATTGGGGTTTGACTGGAGCGGCGGGCCGTTGGTGGGGCAATATAATTAGGTGCTTTGCCGTTTGTTCTGTTATATCTTGTGTTTTTTCATTTTCTTTTTACTTATCCACCCCTCTGGATTTCTGATTCTTGGATCTCTCCCTTTTGTGGACTGTTTAGTATTTGGTCTTTGGGGTTCTTTTATTGCTGTGGGTTTATTATTATCCTCTGTATTGTTTTTTGCTAGACCAATACTTGTATTTCTTGTTTCCAAGTTTTGCTTGGTGTTTTGTAAAACTTGATAAATAATACAATTTAAAAAAAAAGAAGAAGAAACTACACCAGCTTCTGTGAAAGCATTTGCTGTTCTTTTTAAATTTGGGTCTTTGCCAAGATAAGATGAAATTGATCCTGACTTTCACAAATAGGCTAAAGGAAGAACTTGCCTTTCAGTCCTTCAATTTTCCACGCAAACAGTGCAAACCCCTCATATTTAGTGAGGCCACGGGCAGGGTCCCGGTGGACGACCGTAACTGGGCGCGCGGCCCGGTGCAGGGACCCTGCACGCGGCCGAGGCTGGGGGTGCGTGGGCGAAGAAATTTGAATCCATTGGCTCCCGGCGAATGCGGCCGCATGGGAGCCAATGGAGGAGCTGTCAGATGGGCACAGTGGGGGGAGGAGTCGGCCGGGGCCTCCGCCTGGTCAGTTGCAGGTGCGGAGGCCTGAGCGGTGGCTGCTTCCCTCCCTCCCGCCCATTGAGGTTTCGGGATGGGGGGGAGGGGGTACAATGGGGGTGTTGCAGCTTTGGGGGGGGGGGGCAGGATCCCGGAGGTTTCCGGGGTCCGGTGCCTCAGGGTACACTTGGGCGGGGGTGGGGTGCCCCTGACCCGGACAAACCCTGGCCGACTTTTGCTATGGGCATGGCGAAGTCGGGGAAAGGGATAGGAAGCTTGCTGGGGCAAGTCTATGGCTGTAGCGGTGGTAATGCACTTTGCTAAGGTATGGCTGGTGTGGCACTACTCCGTTGAGAGGCTGGTTAAGGTTTATGATGTTGGAATGTTTAAATGTTTAATGGTTAATAAAGCTGCGACCAGTTTGTTCCCATAAGAGTCTTGTGCAGTGTTTTCTTCTTGTGGTTGGAGGAGGGGAGGAAGGGGGGGGGGGGGAGTAGATGCTGGCAGGGCCCGAAGCACCGGCTCCGCTTGCCTTGGTTATATAGCTTTTATGCAATGAATCCTAAAAGATGTGGATAAAGCATGTTTACTGTACCTTTATCCTATGATTAGGTGAAAGTTGTTTTGAAATACCGAGATGAGGATTTACTCGCACAACCTGCACATTGTAACCCTGAAAGACCCTTTTTGGGTGGAACCTGGAGAATAAAGAGAGAAATTGAAGCAACGTTTCACTTCATTCCGATTTGTTCTTATATGGTTTTGTTTTGGATTTTTAATTTAGTAATTCACGAACGTACCGCGTTGCTCTGGGAAAACAGAATCTCCTGGAAGAAGAAGCTGGATCGATCACAATTGCTCCGGAGAAAATCATTGTCCATGAAAAGTGGAGTTCCCTCTTTATTGTGTAAGTCTACAGACTTCCTGCTCGAGTTACAATTAATGTTTCTTGGTTCACGCGATTTGATTTGCTTTTGTAAGACACTGTTTCTTATCCTCTGAGTCAAGGAAGTAGGATCGCCTTTTAACAATCAGGCGGACTAGACAGTTGCCTAAGGTGGCAGCTTGGTTGGGGGAGGGGGGCAGAGAGCAAAGAGAAGTTGCAGTCAAAGCAAAAGAATAGGTTCTGTTGAGCACACAAACTCAAGAATCAGTGAGTACTTTTAATGGCAGGAAGGGTGGGCGGTTTTCAAATAGCCCACCCAGGGAAATGAAATTTGGACATGACCATTACTGGAGTTAGTTTTATAACGTTTTTTCTGTGTGCAAAGCCTGTTTTACACAGAAAAGAACATTTATTAAAATTTCAAGACCACATATGTGCGTAAAAGGTAGGCGTGCACCTGCTTTAACATGATGTGTGTGTTTGGCATTCCTGGTCACGCTTAAAAACGGTGCAAGACGGTGCCAGCAGGCACGGTCGGGGGCAGTTTAGGTGGTGTATGTGCACAGAGGAACGTGGGGGTGCTCTCAAGCAGGTTTCTGTGCCTTCAATCTAGGTGCACTTCTGCAGCATTTCAGTATTAAAGGATTTATGCTAGGATTTTATTTTAAAAATAAATAAATAAATAAAAAGAGACACGGGGCTGTTTTACTAAAGGTTGCAATGCACATTAATGACGTTAACCCACGTTAAGTGCCCACAGTTCTTTTATTTCTGGGGTGCAGTAGCACCTAATGCACATTAACTTCATTTACGCATGGTAACCTTTAGTAAAAGGACTTCCGAGACACCTATGTAGCTTTATCAACTAGGCTTAAAATAGGCCTCTCTTTCCATCTGCAAATCTAGGTGCCTTGTTGTAAAATTCCCCCATTTTATATATATACACACACACACACACAATACAAAGTATAAGGGGATATGTAAAGGGATTTACACAAACCACATAAGTTTGAGTCAACAGGATATCCAGCAGCACTAATCTAGTTAATGATAACCAGTTAGGATGGAGCGTTCAAGGGACAAACTAGCTGGTTAGCAGCGATACTGAGCCACTAACTGGCTAGCCAAAACATCTAAAGTTAGAATAGGTGAAAGGTTGTCCTAACTTTGGGAACTTTTGCAATCCAGCTAACGGCTGAATATGGTCACAGACTGGATAGCAGGAGTATTATCCGGGCAAACCAGATATATCCTGCCAATTGCTGGATACAGTCCGCCACTGAATATCTGGTTTTAAATAAAAGTGGTGACGGTCAGCAGCTTTAACAATGAATGCCCCTCACCATAATATCCAGTGATCTAGTTTTACAGGATCATTATGGAAGTGGTGATGCTGGGGGGATCACAACTGCAAGAAGAGAGGGAAGGACTAGGGCCTGAAGTTAATTGAGGGGGGTATTAAGTGCCTAATAGCCTGGGCACAGGGGCGGCCCAAGGGGGGTGCGGGGCCATGTGCGGAGACTCGGTGCGGGGCCTCATTTGCATAAGTGGCCTTATTTGCATAAATATTTGCATAATGCTAACATACACTAACTTTTAGTAAACATGTCTCTTAATGAGTGTATGGATAAAGACAGACTATAATCCAGTGCCAACCGCCAGGCACATTAGGAACTACTACAAACACTGCCCAGGCACATTAGGAACTACTACAAACACTGCCCAGACTACAGTATAATGCAGTGCCAACCGCCAGGCACATTAGGAACTTCTACAAACACTGCCCATTTAGAACCCATAGCAAACCCGCCGTATCCTAACAGCACTACCAGGACTCACAAAGCACCATACCCTACCTATCAAAAAGCAACACTGCAAATATTAAACCAATACATTTCAGAGTACAACAATACATGACCTACTGGGGAAAGAGAACAAGTGGCAATGTCAAATAGGAATTACATAAACAGAATACCTCAGCTCAGTTACACATGCAGAACATAGACCATCACCAAACAAGGAATCACAATTTAGAAACAGGAAGGTAATAATTAAACTGGGAACCCCAAAAGCCAAACTTGGAATGTACAACAACACTGTAGAAATAAAACTATAAATTAATTTCCACTTGTACCAAACAAAGCGCAGACGTTAATGATGCACATTTCCCAGAGCTTTCATATTCCAGTTAATAAATTCAAAATAAAGAGATATCTTTTTACCTTTTGTGCATTTTTTTTCAGTTGCAATTGCTCCAGACACTTTCTTCTGGTTTCTTCATGTTTTCTGCTAACTCTCCATCATCTGCTGTCCATTTGTCCTTTCTTCTCTCTTCTAGTTTTTTTTCCATTCTCTCTCTCTACATCTGCTTTAACATACTAATCTTTCTCCTTTTGCTCTTTCCTCATTCCTATTTCATCCACTCAAATTTTACCCCTCCATCCTCAATCCCCACTTACTCTCCCAATACCCGGCTAATTGTAGATTTTTTTATCCCTCCCACACAAAATATTTTTCCCCTCTCCATTTTACTCTCCCAGCCCCATCCCATTCTAATCCTCCCCCAACATCAGCTCCCTTCTAGTTCCAGCCTCACCCAGCATCCATTCCCTTCTAGTCCCTGCATCAGCCCATTTCCAGTCCTAGCCCCCCATCAGCCCATTTCCAGTCCTAGCAACCCCCCAACCCAATACCAGTCCTAGCCCCCCCCATCAACCCACTTCCAGTCCTAACCCACCATCAGCCCACTTCCAGTCCTAACCCCATCAACCCATTTCCAGTCAGCCCCCCATAGCCCATTGCCAGTCCTAACCCCCCCATCAGCCCACAGCCCATTACCAGTCCTAACCCTATCAGCCCACCTCAAGTCCTAACCCCTCCCCATCAGCCCATTTCCTGTCCTAGCCCCCCCCCATAGCCCATTATCAGTCCTATCCCCCCATAGCCCATTACCAGACAGCCCCCATCAGCAACAGCCCATTACCAGTCTTAACCCCCCCATAGCCCATTACCAGTCCTAACCCCCCATCAGCCCACAGCCCATTACCAGTACTAACCCCATCAGCCCACCTCCAGTGTTAACCCCCCCCATCAGCCCATTCCCAGTCCTAGCCCCCCCATAGCCCATTACGTCCTAACCCCATCAGCCCACCTCCAGTCTTAATCCCCCCAGCCCATTTCCAGTCCTAGCAACCCCCCCAACCCATTACCAGTCCTAGCCCCCCATAGCCCACTGCCAGTCCTAATCCCACCAGCCCATTTCCAGTCTTAATCCCCATCACCCAATTTTCAGTTTAAGCCCCCCCATACCCCATTACCAGTCCTAACCTCCCCATCAGCCCACTCCCAGTCCTAATCCCACCAGCCCATTTCCAGTCCTAATCCCCCATCAGCCCATTTCCAGTCCTAATCCCCCATA
This sequence comes from Ichthyophis bannanicus, assembly GCA_033557465.1. Classification (NCBI taxonomy): domain Eukaryota; kingdom Metazoa; phylum Chordata; class Amphibia; order Gymnophiona; family Ichthyophiidae; genus Ichthyophis; species Ichthyophis bannanicus. The sequence continues at coordinate 58,657,389 of CM066042.1, read as the reverse complement.
GCCCATTACCAGTCCTAACCCCCCCCCCCCATCAACCCACTTTCAGTCTTAATCCCATCAGCCCATATACAGACTTAGCTCCCCCATAGCCCATCACCACTCCTAACCACCCCCCATAGCCCATCACCACTCCTAACCCCCCCATAGCCCCCCCATAGCCCATCACCACTCCTAACTCCCCATAGCCCCCCCATAGCCCATCACCACTCCTAACTCCCCATAGCCCCCCCATAGCCCATCACCACTTCTAACCCCCCCATAGCCCATCACCACTTCTAACCCCCCCAATGCCCATCACCACTTCTAACCCCCCCATAGCCCATCACTTCTAACCCCCCCATAGCCCATCACCACTTCTAACCCCCCCCATAGCCCATCATCACTTCTAACCCCCCCCCATAGCCCATCACCACTTCTAACCCCCCCATAGCCCATCACCACTTCTAACCCCCACCATAGCCCCCCCCCCCAGCCCCCCAGCCCGGGAAAATTTTTTTTTTTTTAAGCTGTCTTCTCCGGCTGCCGGGGCCGCCGCGGCAGCATCGAGTGTGCCGCGGGGCCCCCCCTGCCCAGCAGAACCTGCCCTCCCCTTTATCACCTCTGTCTCTGATTGTAGCTTCAGTCAAACGCGCCGGCTTTCAGAGCGCGAAAGGACCAGTTTTCCTTTCGCGGCTCTGATAAGCCCGCGGGGGCTGATGGGAACTTCCCATCAGCCCCCGCGGGCTTAACAGAGCAGCGAGGGAGAAACTCTCCTCTCGCGCTCTGAGAGCCGGCGCGTGTGACTGAAGCTACAACGAGAGACAGAGGTGATAAAGGGGAGGGCAGGTTCTGCTGGGCAGGGGGGGCCCCGCGGCACACTCGATGCTGCCGCGGCGGCCCCCGGCAGCGGAAGAAGACAGCTTTTTTTTTTTTTTTTTAAATTTAACTTTAGGATCAGAATGTTTTTTGCGCGGGGCCCCCTGAAACGCGGGGCCCTGTGCAAAAAACATTCTCGCTCAATGGACGGGCCGGCCCTGCCTGGGCACCGTTCCTGCTCCGAAGAACTAATTTCACTCAATGCTGCTTCATGTTGTCAGCTGGGGTTGTTTAAACATGAGCATAGTAACATAACAAAAGACAACAGATAAAGACCATTTAAAGCAAATGAGCAGCTCTGAAGATTTTATTAGCTTATTTATATACTATCCATAGCTTAGATCTGGAGTAATTTAGGGCTCGATATTCAGCGGCACTAACCAGCCAGCAGTTATTCTGCCAAAACTAAAGCACAAGGCATGAATATATTCCCACTTTCTCTTTCACAACACCTGTCTCAGTGGATCAGCAGAGCTATGCCTTGCTAGGCTTGGATACTGCAGAACCAACTTATCTGAGAGAAGTCAAACCTATCTAAGGATGTCACACCTACCCAAGAGAAATCAGTGTACGCTCTTTACACTTTGATTCAAATCCCGCTTCTGATGGACAGAAAGGATACCTTAGATGCCCAGTCATGTTGACTCTGTAGTATTTGAGACTGATCTAAAAACTTACGTAATTAATGTTAGCAAAGTTGACATAATATGTATAGGGGCAATCAACTCATGCTTTTTGCCAAAGGATTCTGACTTGAGATTTTGGGCTGACTTAATTTCACCACATGCCCTACATCAGGATTTTCCAAACCAGTTTCCTATTGCCTTTGTCTCACAGTACTTGGAATATTTTTAAGTTACGATATACATCAAAAATAATGACAAACACACACACAAACACACAACACCTCCTTTGACAATCTACTTGCCTGAGTTTGGATCAGGTTTTCCTTCCATTATTCTCAGCTCTATTTTTTCTGTTTCTGTGTGTTGGAATAAAAAGATTACACTTTTTTTAAAATTAAGGACCCTCCTATTATTTCTAAGGCTCTTTCCATTCCTGAGATCACAGCACGTGACCATTTGTTTATTAATTAAATTAAAGGAATTTATAGTCTGCCCTGTTTACAAGCTAGGCCGATTACAATCCAACGCATAAAATCCTCTAAAAATACAAGAAACGACTTATAAAAACAAATTATTAATATTATAAAGAGGTATGTTTACAAAAGCGCGCTATCAGGGTAGCACGGGAGATAGAGTGTATCATTGGTGCTGTACTAAAAATTAGCGTGGGGCCCCGCACTAAAAAGCTTGGAGGGTGCATCTGGGGAGACTGGGTGGGATGGGGACATTGCCACGGCAGCGCAGTTAACGCGGGCGTTTGTGTCCATGCTGCCTGCGCTTGGTGCAAGTACTGTAGGTGCATTGGGAAATGTTAGTTGCTCCTGCAGCCATTGGTAAATGCAGAGGGATGGCTGTAACCACCCCTCCCCGGGTAGCACGCAGCTCCATGCTAGCGCTGCTGCCCACACACGCATTACTGCTGCAGGGCTTAGTAAACATGCCCCAAAATGTCAAACATGCAACCTGTATATGTCTGAAATTCATAAGGAGGCATACAAGGTGTGCTTTGAACTTCTTTCAGAACACGGCCGTGTGTGTGTAATCTATAGAGAATAGGTGAAACGTGCTCCCAGAGATTTGTACCAGAAGTTACGCTAGCCGCTGGTAAACCGAAATATAGCCCATTACAATGGTGTAATTGCAATGACTAGAGTTTGAATGACTGTATGGGAATCGTCAATTGACATATTTGTACGAGGGGAATACCAACAAGGGTTTCCAAAAATGCTACAGTTTCACATCTTTCCTTGAGCCTTATCTGGAGAAGACTAAACGAGCAGGGGAGCGTCCAAAATCCCCAGAAACTTAGGTCCTGATTTACTGAGGCTTTTCTCCATTCTGGACTATGGTAAAACAAAACTTAGGAAAATCTGGCCATTAGTCTGCCTCTGGAGCAAAGTAAAATTCTGAAATATTGGTAAAAACAAATTATTCATTTAACAAGCTAAGATTCAGTGAATGACTGTGTTCAATCGATCATAGTACACCAGACAAACTCAGGTCACAGGTCAAAGCTGTGGGATGTCCACTTGGCTCCAGGTCAGGCAATTCTGATGTTCAGACTCGTGTTTTATAACAATCTGAAGTTTTGTCAATTAAAAAAACAAAAAACAAAAACGCCTTGGGAACTGAACCCCCCCCCCCCCCACAAAACAGGACTTGCTCACCTGTTCCTAATTTATTGGAGCCTAGACGACGACACTAAAAGCATGGAAGCTTTTCCCCAAGGATTTCCAACTCTATCCCCTTACCACCAGGTTACTCAACTAATGAGATAACCGAGTTTACATCTGAAAAGTAGACACAGATTCATCTGTTTGGTTCTTTTAAGGAATCCATAAATTATGCTTCTCTCATATCCATTGCACATGGTAACAATTGCCTGACTGCCAGACTCCACACGTTCTGTTCTCTTTCAGAAATGACATTGCCCTGATCAAGCTTTCTGAACACGTGGTGCTGTCCGACACGATCCAGCCAGCCTGCCTGCCCCCAGACGAAGCTCTGCTGGCCAACGACTACCCCTGCTATGTCACTGGCTGGGGGCGCCTCTACAGTAAATTAATTTTTCATCTCATTTGAATGAATGAAAAAGGCAGAGTATAAATATTTAAATTAAATGTTGTCAAGGTCCCCTCTTTTGGCCAATGTCCTACAAAGAGGGTAAACAAACACAGTCACTACTGCAACCAACCGAGATTCTTCTTTCAGTGTGTGGACAAAGTCACTGTACTGAGTGCTAGCCCAGCTTTATTCAATTCTAGTTTGGGAGGGGGGAGTGTAGTGTACTAGGGTGGTCACGTGCCCTGCTTTTTAAGATATTGCCCTGTGTGCAAGAAAAAGATGCATAATTGTCCTGCTTTTGAAGCTGGTCATATACAGATGTGGAAGAATTTTAGTTATTAGGAAAAATCTATTTTAAAATCAAATCAAAATGTTCCACATAAGTAGCAAGATATAGATAGATACTGTAGATAGACATCAAAAAGCTCTTGCACTAAACTAAAGAATTTCTAAGGCCCATCAAATAATCTCAGGAGAACCTTTCATGGATGAAATCCAAAATATAGCACCTCCATAGGGTCATCATGGGTTTCACCTTTGGATTCTCTTAAAGCCAATTGCAGAGATGGAGAGAGTTGAGCCTTTTAAACATGGCAGAGTTGGTACTCTTGAGGGGAATCGTGCTCAAGTAGTCACCCACTGTTCATAGTGCATGTCCCCAATAGAGCAGGAGACGTCTTCTGGTAAAATCACATAACAGAACGGGTAACATTTTTTGCGAACCTGTTTATTAGCAAACTCTTGCAAGACTCCTTTGGCCACGTAATTATTTCTGTAATCTTAAAGTAGAGCTGGGCTCCTTCCTTCATAGCCTTATTGGTGATGCATGCGCAAGGTCACTAGAAAAGGTCAGAAAGAGGTGGCTACATTTAGACCAGTTTCCTGTGGACTACCTCTGGTGTTTCTCTGTCAGGGCTCTCTGGTTTTTGAGGATAGATAGTCTGGAGCCTGTTCCAGTGGGATAAACTGTCCGATCAAAGCAAACAAGCAAATTCCAGAAAAGAAAGCAAAACACGTAGGAAATGTTAAGGGAGTGAGGCAATTGCGGTGTAACTTGCCCGTTGTAGAATTTGAGGGCTTACGGCACCTGCCTGCCCTGATCACCCTACTGATGCGCTACCAGCTTCAACTTTATTTACTGTCCTACCTTTAGATTTATATGGCAAAGCGATTTATCTTGCTGCAGCTTTGGAAGTAGCTAAGGTCGATTTTCATGCATTGGATTTTTCTCCATTTCAGCCAATGGCCCCATTGCTAATGACCTGCAACAGGCTCTGCTGCCAGTGGTCGATCATGCAACCTGCACCCAGAGGGACTGGTGGGGAAGCCAGGTGAAAGCCACCATGGTTTGTGCCGGAGGAGACGGCGTGGTTTCTGGATGCAACGTAAGCATGTTATCTACTCTGAAACGCAAAGTAACAGGGCCAACAGATTGCTCCCCTGCTTACCTCACATGCTTCCTTTCAAGACAGGAGACCCCTTGGGGGGTGGGGGAGATAGGAAGAAGCTGTGGGAACTGGGAATATTCCCTCACTGGGCTGCTGTGGTGCGGCTTTCCAACCAGTGTTAAGGCTGTAGAAAGGGGGAGGGGAGGGCGCGGTGGAAGAGAGGCCAGACAGTGGTGATTTTCTGCCAGCCAACCTGGAACCTTTGACCCCTTTTGCTGCTCTAATGGAAGGTGGTCCACAGATCGGAGCTGGTGCTTGTGTGTTTTTTCGAAAATGACCACTGGACTTAAATCTCTGCCACAGAGGAGGGGGGAGGGAAGAGCAGGATCACGGTGAGAGCGAGGGAAGGATGAGCAACGAGTCTGCTACTGCCCTTAGGAGTGTGGAAAAGGAGGGGGATGGGGGGAGATTGTCTAATTGACATTCCTACTCTCCATACAAAGATTAGACTTGTTCAAGCCATGGTATTTTCAATAACATCACTCGTATGGATGTGAAAGCTGGACAGTGAAAAAGACAGATAGGAAGAAAATTGATGCCTTTGAATTATGATGCTGGCGGCGAATACTGTGTATACCATGGATTGCCCGAAGAACAAACCAGTCGGTACTAGAGGAGATCAAACCTAAGCTTTCTTTAGAAGCTCAGATGACAAGACTTCGACTTTCATACTTTGGACACATCATGCGAAGAGAGAGATCATTAGAGAAAGACATCATGCTTGGCAAGATAGAAGGTCAACGCAAAAGAGGAAGGCCAGCAATGAGATGGATCGATACAATAACAGCAGCTACGGGTACCAGTCTGTCAACAATGAGCCGCCTGACTCAAGACCGAACACAATTTAGGACAACTATCCAGAGGGTCGCCATGTGTCGACTCCGACTCGACGGCACTTAACAACAACTCCTCTCTGGAGTATGATATACAATCACATTCCTTCCCCACCTAAGCCCTGTAACCGGAACCAGTAGTACTGAAGAATTCCTGCACTGATACAGTGGGAGTTCAGCTTTTCAGCGAAAATGGAAATATAAACCCAGAGATGCAACTGCATAAATGATCAGCTTGTCCCTACTGAAGCTCTTCTCTGCATAGGCTGAATGACAAAGAGGAAATTCACAATCAGCAGATTATTAATATTATGAGTCGGCAAAATCGCTAAACATACTGAAGATTGGTTACAAACGCTTCCTGCCAAGGAAAATCCTTCAGACGGGGCATTTAAGGGTCCGACAAGGCCACATTGGCTATTTAAAAGGCACCAGGGTCTTTATCATTTTCCTCACTGATCTTTTGCTACTTCTCTCTCTCTCATATTTTCCTTCTCTTCTGATTAAGTTTATAAAGATACTGACAGAGCGACAAATTTTATTAGCGCATTGTTTCGTTGCAAATAAACAAAAAAACCTCATTAATACTTTCCAGGCCTGCAGCTCCTCTCTATCTGTGCTTACCCTAAAGGCTTGGATTAGACTCTGATGGTTTAATATTTAAAATCCTGCAGTCAATTTGTTTATTTTTTATTTTTTAAGTTGGCGGCAGCATTTATATAATTTGCAGATTGTAGCCAGTGACCACTGGTGTTCTGTGGAGAGTGACGATATCGAGCCCTTTTCGTCACTGTCCTAAGATTATCCAGGTAGTGGGCTGAACATAGCTGCTCTCTGGATAATCACCACTCTGTCCTCCCTGCCCACACACTGCCTCAGCATCATTCGGATTCTGCCACGGAATATCCACGGATAGTTGCCGCTGCCATAATCCGGATAAATGCCTTTGAATATCGAGCCACACTTTTCTTCTGAACAGAAATCTAAAAGCTCTAGGGTTGGGACTTCTCAGTCCAGTCCTTGGGAAACATCTAGCCGGTCAGGTTTTCAGGATAAACCACCATGAATATGCATGAGAGAGATCTGCATAGAGTGGAGCCAATGCCTGCAAATCTCTCTCGTGCATATCCGTTATGGTTATCCTGAAAACCTGACTGGTTAGGTGTGTCCCGAGGACTGGGTGGAGAACCTCCGATCAAGGGTAAGATGACTGGATAGGGAGATACAGGCTAAGCCAGTCCTGGTTTTACCCGTGTTGTGTCTATGAATAGCAGGAACTGCAAACCAAGAAAAGCCAGGGGCTAAAGATGGAACTGGATCAAGCTGTTCTTTGGGTCATGGAGACAGTCATGTTAGGTTAGGAGCAACGAGTAGTATTAGTATCTTTTCTGCAGCACTTGGGTCCCCGATAGTCAGGACGCTCATCCCAGAATTCTAACCTTAGAGAGAACATGGTGCTGTGCCCCGATCTTCGCTTCACTTGTTTTCAACTGTACTGTGGTCCAGTACAATTGATTGGAAAGATCCTCTGATGTTTGGTAGCATCACGAGGCTTCATTTTCAATCACCTCTTATTTTTCAACCTCTCCCCAACTGAATCCAGCTAGAGCAGCGCCCATCCTTGAGCGTAAACACACAGTTATCCCCAGAACCCACTGACATGGGACCCTAAATCTGGCCAATAAATATCACCTTTGAGGGCTGGGAAAGACTCCCAGGAACCAAGCTAGAGACGAACTTTTGTTCGAAACAAAAAATAAAGGGAAATTTCAATGAAATCTCTTATTTCATTTCATGTCATTTTTTAAAGGAAATAAAAGAAAAACAAACAAAATTTCTTTCACTTTCATTTTATTTTCACTTCAGAAAGCGTGGCCCCCCTCCTGCCATGAAAGAAACGAGAAACCTCTCCCGGGCATTCTCCACATTTCTCCCAACTCCTGGACTTCCTCCCCAGAACCTCTTCCCATTAAAGGCCCCTTAAGCCACAGTCACCCCTGCCCCATTAACACAGTAATGGAATAGCTACTGGCTGACCTGGAGCGCGTAACATTTTAACTACCTGCCAGGCAAAACACCGGCCCCGACCAACATCCTAAAAAAAGTGAAAAAAAAAAGTAAGTTTAAAACTGAAGAGCCTCTTGGACAGCCTAAGTCCAATCTTTTCAACGTCTTTGTAAGCGTTTAAAAACATTACAATTCACAAATAAGGGCTGCGCAGGTCTGTACCAGTACTGGATCAGTGGGAGACGCTGTATATCCATGAAATACCTTTACACGTACAGTCAGCACATGTGAGTTATGTGAAATTCTTTTACAGTCTTTAGTGTTACCATCTTCTCATTACTGTGAGGACTACGGTCTTCCCTATAGTGAATCCAAAAGGTATAGTAGGAACATTGAGTTCAGATGCTTTCTCTGTGTCTTCTGATAGGGAGACTCTGGAGGTCCACTGAACTGCCTTGGAGAGAACGGTACTTGGGAAGTGCATGGTGTTGTGAGTTTTGGCTCTGGGTTGAGTTGCAACTATGCTAAGAAGCCAACAGTCTTCACCCGTGTGTCCGCCTACATCAACTGGATAAACGAGGTAAACAAACAAAACCAAGCTTCCTTCATATTTTCAACACTTTAAAAAGTTAAGGACAGCAATGCATCGACAAAGCCAATACATGCCAGCATTGTATACAGTTAGGAAGTTTCTCTGTACTGCTCATACGTTAAACATGGCCAAACCTATTGGAGGAGATGGTCAATCATCTGAGATGCAGAGGAAAATCTATTAAAAGACTGTGGTGGGTATATTCAGAAGGGGGCAACCAGTGCCATTAAAGCGGCTGGCCAGAAAAACAAGCAGACTTAATTTTAGCTGGTTTGGGTTAACTGGTTAGCGGCTCAATATTGCTGCTGACTGACTAACCCTTGGTGCTACCCTGACTCCAACCCTGAAATGAGCCGATCTAAGCCGCTAGTGTCGGGGTGTTCAGCTGGATAAGAGGGGATATTCAGCAGCACAAACCGTCAAGCCTTTTGAATATGATCCCCCCCCCCCCAAAAGTCCAATATGGCACGCAGTCTCCAAACACTGAAAAGCGGCAGGGATATTGTTGGAAAGTCAGAATTTCAGATATTTTTCAAGGTTTTGAACACACTGAATGCTACAACCAAAGGCACAATGCAAGGAAAAATGTCTGGGTATTCCAGAGCATCCCAGAACCTTGGAGGCAAAGCAGGAAATCATTGTTAGTAAAACCATATCCTCCCAATTAAGGGCACTGGCGGGGGCTATTAAAATATGGAGTCTTTTGGAGGGGCTTTTCTAGGTTCTCATAGAAACCTGGGCAAAAGGGTAGCTTTGAAATGCCTTACCCGTTTTATTAGAAAAAGGTCTATATCCAATTCTATTTTGGACTGTTAAATGGTGCATAAAGTCAGATGGTAGGTCTTGTTAGAGGGTATTTTGGACCCATTTTGGAGCGGAGTGACTATCAAGGGCATGGAACCTCTAGGGATGCTGATTCCGCTGGAAGAACATGAGAAACAGGTCTGGCTCAACCACCAGGCAAACCAGGCAATTGCCTAGGGTGGCAATTTCTGGAGGATGGCAAAGAGCGGGACATTCAAAGCTAAATGTTTAATATACATTACCAAGTTTAAATTTGAATGTAAACCGCTTTGATTGAAATGATAAAGTGGTATATAAAACCTGTTAAATAAATAAATAAACAAATGATTCTGACAGCTGGCGTGGGAAGGGCATAAGGATGTCAGCAGCTTTTAACCCACTTTGGGGCCGGCCCTGATGAGAAGATCATCATAATAGTATACATTTCTGTGTGAAAATTATTAATACCTTTTCTCCTTATATGACAGAAAATCGCTTCTAACTGAGGGGGTCAAATCAGAGCGACATCACTTGGTTTGTAAACAGAAGACCCTGCAGATGTTTCTAATAAAGATTTGTCATTGAAGGTCTTGGCTGGTTTTTTGACTTATTCAACTGCAGCAAATTAAGCAAATACGTTTTAGAAACCTTTTTCACTAAATGCTCGAGGACAGAAGGAAAAACAAAAATACAATAATGAAAAAAATCATAATACAATAGCGTCAATATTCAGATACTGCAGTGAGCATTTTTGTAAAGAACTTTAAATTTTGCTCAACCTTTATGCTGTTCTAAATTAAATTGTATAGCTATAGAGATAGTGGCTGAATGTTGCCAACTATCCATAGAGTTTAGTGGAACGCAAGAACATACAGTACAACATGCTATGCTGAGTCGGACCAAGGTCCATTGAGCACAACATCCTATCTCTGATAGGGGCCAGTCCAGATTGCAAATACCTGGTAGATTCCACCAAGTAGATCTATTTCCCATAGTTCATTTCAAGGGGTAAACAATGGCCCTCGCAAGTCTGTCTGGCTAATACATTCTTATGGACGTTTCTTCTAGGAACTTGAATCCCACTATATTTTTCACCATGACCACCTTTTCTGGCAATGGAAGCTTAAAGTATGAGCTGCATAAAAATACATTTCCTACGATTAGTTTTGAATCTGCTGGTCATTCGTTTCATGGAGGTCCCTCTTGTTTTTGTGCTGTTTGAAAGGTTAAATGAACGGCTCTGTCTTTTTTCCAAGCTGAAGAGCCCTAACCTGTTTAGCCTCTCTTCAGAAAGGAGGTTGTGTACCCCTTTATCATTTTGTTGCCTTTCACGGAACCTTTTCTCGTTGCACTATGTCCTTTTAGAGGTGGGGAGACCACAACTGCACATAATATTCAAGAAGCTAAAGCATAATAATATTCTCAGCTTTGTTCTCCATCTCTTTTTGGATAACACCTGTTCTATTTACCTTTTTAGCAGTCACAACACACTGGGCTGTAAATTTCAACGTATTATCTGCAATGACTCCTAAACGTTTTTCTTGGGTAGAGACTTCTAATTCAGAGCCGGCATTTTGTACCTGCAATTGGGATCATTTTTCCCTATGTGTATCACTTTGCTCTAGTCCACATTACATTTCATATGCCATTTAGATTGCCAGTCTCCTAGTTGCTCAAGATCTTTCTGCAAATCCTTGCAATCCACCGCCGTTATCATGACTTTGAATAATTTTGTGTCATCACCATGCTCATCACTCCTGTCTCCAGATCATTTAGGAGTATGTTAAATAGCACAGCTTCCATGCAGACCCTGAGTCACACCACTAGTGACCCTTTTGCATGTGGATAATTGACCATTCAGCTCTCTCTGTTTCATGTCTTTTAGCCAGTTTACAATCCATAAAAGGACATTGACTTCTGTCTCATAACTCTTTAATTTCCTGTGGAGTAAGAGGGACTTTTTCAAATGCCTTCTGCAAATCTAATAAACACTAGATCAACTGCCTCACTGTTATCCATTTGTTGTTTAAACCTTCAAAAAATCTTAATTTTTAAAAATTTGAAATTATAATAATATACTACCATATAAATCCAAGGAAACAAGTGAAAATAAAATATCAAACAATAATCCAATGAGGAAAAATATGTACTACACTTGAACAGCCCATATCTCAGGAGAGAAAAATACCATTGCTTCATAAGAAAATTACATAAAAAGAACAGAAACTGAGAGAAAACCAAGCTACATAAAGGACAGATGTATCTTTATTATCTCTATTAATGCCTCAAAACCTTCCGATCTCCAGTAGCAGAAAAAGAACACAGAAGATTATTTCCTAAGCATTTTTAGCAAGCAAGAAACTTTCTAGTTAAGAAGCTTCTGGGAAGGTTTATTTGATCCCAGGATAAGTTGCCAAACACTTGCATGGGAACTTCAAATAAAAGGAAGCCCCCAGTGCACAAACTCAAGAACTCAACTGAAGAAATTGTTTGTGGGAAAGCCGAGTATGGCCTGCCACATCAGGAAATATTTGTATCCTCTGGCCATAAAAGGAAATGTCTCTAAACTTAAAATATGTGCACAGCAATCTTGTCAGTTTCAGTAGTTAATAAAGTTGAACGAGTGGAAATTTCTTCATTAGATGATTCTAAGAAAGGAGGTAGATCTATAGACCTCCCCATGGGTGGTGGAAGGGCTTTTGCTTTGGTGGGAGGGCCCCCCCAAGCACTGCCCTAACTCCACCCATGTCCCGCCCTGCAGGCAGAGACCCTTCCTGTTCGCAGACAGGGAGGGGCTTTGCCGTGATCGTGGCTTTTCTTCTGCCTGCAGGGGATGGGATCCCTATAGACAGACTGCTGCCTGCAGGCCACAATCATTGCGAAGACCCTTCCTGACAGAGTGTTTGCAATGATAGTGGCCAGCAGGCTGACAACACAGATCCCATCCCCCGTGGACAGGAAAAGAGAAGATCTCACAGGCAGACATGAAGGGTCTTTGCTCGGTCTGCCCATGGGGGATGGGATCCCTATGGGCAGACTGCTATCAGCCATGCTTTGATTTTTGGTGGGGCCAGGACCTGTGTGGCCCACCCCTTTCCAATGCCTATGGACCTCTCAGATGACAAAATATCTACTCCAACATAACACAGTAACATAGCAAATGATGACAGAAAAAGGCCAATATGGTCCATCTAGTCTGCCCAGTAAGGTTGTACCCACTGCTCTGTGCAGGTCAACCCCCTCTATTAGTTGGCTACTGCATTTTGAGACATATAATACAGTTTGGAACCCCCTTTTCCTAATCAGTCAGTCAATTTCAAAACATCTCTTAAGTACATCTTAAAATGACTCAAGGGGAGATAATAAATGAAGCACAGGAAGAGTAATGAGTCAAATCCTTAATAGAGGCAGCAGCTTTTGCTTGTAAGTACCGGTTTGGGAGATGCAGGATCCCATCTCTGTTTCTACTTGTGAAATCTTCATTTTTTATTCCTCCAACTTAACCACACTTTGAACATAGAAATCACAAAGCCTGGCAGCTGTTCCTTTAATCGTGGATTCTGTTCTAGACACAAGCAGGTCATTTTAAAAGCTTAGTTGTGATTTGGACACCAAAAACGTGCACGTAGACATCCAAATCACGTTCCCAGAACCATTTTACAAATGGCTTTCAAAGATGTCTCCGGTGCGGAGATATTCAAGTAAGCAGGGGGCCTGGCAGAGGGGTGTCTAGGGCGGTGCAATGCACTTAGATGTCCCCACTTGATTTCAGAAATGTTGGGGACAACTGCGACCCCTTCCAAGTTTGGGCCTGCTACAGGCATCAGGGAAGTGCTCGTTTGGTAAAACATCCAGAGGGCGTAGAGAAGATAGCACTGCACTATCCCCAGTCACAATGATAGCAGCACTGGGACTGGAGCCCTGGTTTCTCTGGTCCTAGCCCACTACCCTAACCATTAGACTATTCCTACATATCCACAGTCTGGGATGCTATTCTGGGGAAGTCTATGTAGACACTATCACAGACATCCATATCGGTCATGTCTACGTTTGTGAACTTGGATGTGCTCTGGCTTGGACGTCGTTTGTCAAGCTTGCCTTAATCTTTCAAATTTCTAATAGGGACACTTCAGAATTTACCATTTCAGGACCAGTAGCCACTTCTTCCAGGCCAACAGGTAAGGAAGAGCTTAAGGAAGAGGAAGCCTAACAGGTTCCCCAACCTCAGTTCTATGCCACATAAGAAGGGAACTGGTAATAAGAGAGGAAGCTCCTTGCCACAGCATAGGCGGCCTTCTATGGTATCTGACGCTAGACACAAGCAGAGGTACTGGAGGAGGATGTATCCAGAGACCTTGAAGATGCCCCACGTCCTCTTCAGTGGGATTGCATATGGCAAACAGATGCTTGTCCATAGAAATAATCTTCAGTCGTTCCACGTGCTTGGTCTTGGCTGTCCTTTTCCCCATTTTAAAGTCTCCAGACCCTAGTGCCCTTCAGTGGCTCCAAAGGAGTGCGCCCCCTTTGGCCATGCCCTTCTGTTCGTGCACCATGGTCCCCATGGACTTTAGTAATGATGGACTTCTATAGATGATGTCACCAGGAGCAGCTCTCTAGATGTTGCCCCCTCTGTTCTTTTTGGGACACCTCAGCAACCCATGGTCAATGATGTCCCTCAGGAAGCGCTCCCTTCACGTAGCGCAGTATAATCTTCTCCCACCTTCAAACAGATTTATGGAATTGGTAAAGCAGACTTGCTTTTGCTGAATCCATGCTGACTCATTCCCATTAAGCCATATCTATCTATATGGTCAGAAATTTTGATTTTTGAAGTATATCTTCCACCATTTTGCCCAGCATTGATATTAGGATCACCAGTCTATAGTTTACTGGATCACCTGGGGAGACCTTATTAAAAATGGGAGGTTATAGTGTCCATCCTGCAATCCTCAGGTATTGGGTCATTTTGAATGATAGGCTACAGAGTACTAGTAACAGGTTATGAATTTCATGTTTGAGCTCTTTCAGGACTCTGGAGTGAATGGCATCTGATCCTGTTTTTAATGGAGTTCCTTTTCGCATCTGTTTGATTTGTAGTTTTAATAGGTTGTATACTGCTTTATTGCTCGCAATGAAAGGCAGTATGGCAAATACAGTAAACATAAAACACTTAATGATAAACATACTGACTTCAGGCAAAGATGGTGATATATCCACATCTACTGGTATTGAAAGAGGTGGTGGTTATTCGGAGCTTTTTCAGATATATTGAAGGAAAGATTGAGAAGAAAGTGGAAAAGGTTATTCAGTGGTTCAGGATTTTAGTCTTCTCTATCAGGACTTTAGCAGTATTTGCTAAACAAATGGGGGCACTATAATTTAGGCAGTCAGTCATTCTATGAAGGCTTTCATCTGCATGAAGGAGTAGCCTAATGGTTAGAGCACTGGCTTGGGAATCCAAAGACCAGGGTTCAGTTCCCACTAGCGCTCCTTGTGGCCTTGGGCAAGTCACTTAACCCTCCATTGCCTCAGAATAATCCAAGTTTTCAATGTCCCTGTTTAATGTACTTTACCAGGTTTCAATGTAAACCGCTTTAATTGAAATGATAAAGCAGTATATAAAACCTGTTAAATAAATAAAATATATGCCAATATATAAAGCTTCTTATAAAATTACCCCCATCTAAAAACTAGATATGACAAGAATGGGGAATTTCATACAACTCAGATGCAGGCATGTTTAGGGACAGAGTTTGGACCAAGTATAGGCTAAGTTGCATTTTGTGTGTGTATGCATGATCATTTATACCTACTCCAGAGCAAGCCTAAACATGTGCAGGTTCCTTTTACCCTTGATTTCTGCAGGCTATGTGCTGGTATTTATAAAGATGCATAGTTTATAAAAGAGCCCAAAACAGGCACGTCACAGATAGGCAACCTGTTATAAAATAATCCTCTTAATCCAAGATCATAAACAGATCAGCGATCTTTTCAGAAAAGTTTGATTCCACCGTGTGATAGAATTTTAAAACATTCATATCCATGTATGTTGCACTATAGTGTAACCTCTCAGCCTAGGAAGCGTCAACTTTACTTTTTCCCTTTTAGATGTTAATGTCACCGTGGCGATGATGTTTCTGTTGAGAGGGCGGCTCACAGTTTGACACCGAGTCCCTCCGAAGTGACACTCTATCAAAGTGCGCTACCCAGGTAGGGAAAGAAAAATCAAAATTAATGCGAAGGACCAAATCACTGGATATCATAATAAGGTGTTTATTAATGTCCCCATTTTAAAAATGTATAAGTAAGTTGTTTTTTTTTTGTGCCATCAAGTCAGTGTTGACTCATAGCAACCCCTGGGTTTTCTTGGCAATGTATCACCAGAAGTAGATTGCCAGCCTTTTCTTCTGAGGCAATGAAGGGTAAAGTGGCTTGCCCAAAGTCACAAGGAGTGCCAGTGGGAATTGAACCCTTAATCTTCTGGGTATGAGGCAGTTGCTCTAACCACTAGGCTACTCCTCCACTCCTAAGTAAGTATAGAGTTGACTAAAAGATGGGTCTAAAAATGTTTTTCAATTTGTCTTTAAATAAACAAATTTAAACAATTCCTTAAGCGTACACTTGCTTGTTCTTTTATTAGCCCTTAATTGAATGTAATTGAATTTATAATTGAGCTCAATTAAATGTCTGTTTGTGAAATGAAGGTAGTTAATTCACCCTCCAAAGTCTTTCTCTGTCAGGGCCCTGGATGAAACTGGCAGCGCTCAGGACAGCAAAATCTCTTCTCTTCTTGCTTCTCTTTTCTTGGTAAAAATGAAAAAAAAAAAAAAAAAAAAAAAAAAGAAAAGAAACCTGCACCCCTTAACTTATTTCTCTTCCCTCCCGTATTTTAGGAAGATCCTTCAACATACTATATATAAACTTGCAAGCCCTTCAAGGTCAGTAGACCTGAAGCAGTAAACTTGTATATTTGGGAAAATGCTCTCATGCAATGGTGGTAATTAGAATAAATAAATCAACCAAAAAAACAAAATCCCAAGCAACCCTCTGGAGAATTTCTGGAGCTCAGAGGTCATTTTTCTTTAAAAATAAATAAATATATAATGCTGCCATTTTTCACTTCCCCGTTGCTGCGGAAAGTATGAAAAACGCCCGGCCTCCTCCCAGCCCAGATAGCATCACAGCCCTCAGGTAAAATTTATTTTATTTTATTTTTTTACATCATATTACAATAAGATCACGGTGTGCAAAAGAAGAGGACAATGTGCAGAAGGTAGTCATCAAATCCCTTTTAAAATTTAGGATACATTCAAAGATGAAACTCCCTTAAATTTAGACGGAGATCTTTCATTTTAGGGTAAGTTTCTACTGGATGAAATCAGCTTTTTTATACATAAAAAGGTCGGAATTTACTTGGATAGCTTTTGATCATTTAAATTTTAAACTGTTAAGTGCTAATCTGTGAATATTTACATATGAACTGCATCAAAAAAGTTGGAATTGGGTGAAACTAGAAAGTCAAATTGAGCTATGAGCGATTTGGATTTATCAGAGCTCATCTGTTGCTGGTCCTAGCTCATTTCCAATTATTGACTTTTTGAAACCCAGTTTGGTTAATTGAACCATTCTGATAAGAAACGGTAAAAGTAGCAGTCGGCACTTAAGGATTTTGCGACAGGTGTTTCTTCTTCATCTCATAACAACTAGACCTTGTTATGTGAAACATAAGATAGAACCGTGTTGAACAACTGGCATAAAAATAATATTTTGCATAATATCAACAATTACAGCTATTAGCATTTATTGCAATTATAGTAAATGAACATTTTGAAAGCTGATTAATAGATTTTATAAAATTTAAAAAACAAATTCATCCTCCAACAAGGGCTCTTGGGAGATGGGTTGACTGGTGTCCACTTGGGCATGCCAAAATGCAAGATAGATACATTAGAGAGGAGACGGCAAGGAGATGTGTCATAGTCATAGTGAACATGAAAATTAGCCAAAGAGGACAACACTTATGAGCTTTCAACACCTTATAAGACTTGATGTCAACTACGACCAAATTAAGCATCTACAGAAGGGACCTGAATGATCATGAACCCATCAACATCACCATTATTTAATCATTCTCATGTTGATACAGTAGAAAGTATCAATATGTGGAAAGAGTTCCGTCAGTGGAAGGCTCTCTCTCAGCTTTCTAAGCGATGGCTCCTGCGCCAGTTTATCATAAACACATCTTGATGCAGTAAATAAATTACTCCAACATGAAATGATCACTTGTAGTTACCTTAAATCTATCAAACAGCGGAATATCTCTGAAAATAGCAACAACGCTGCATTGGCCAATAGAGGTTTCCCATCTCTGGATTTTATGGATATGAACAAATGGTCATATGTCAAAACCACAGCTGAATTGTTCCGTCAAAGATTAATTCACAAGAGAGAACAAGAAAACTAGTCCCAGTCTATCGGAAACCTCTTACGCCCTTTCCTGGTTTATAAACAGCTTTGTTTTTCCATAAACACAATGTGGCATCACTAAATTTTAGGAAAGTAGGAAAGAAATGGTGTTACACGGCTCCGAATCCAGCCACTCCCAGAGGTCCAGGGAAATGGGAGAAAGCATTTTATAGAATTAGTGAAGCAATATCTTTCTAGCACAATTTATAATTTTCTAAGAATTGAATTTTACTGTTAATTGTGTTCCTAATTAGTCTTAGTTCAGTACCACAGAGAGGCTTATGAAATTGTGTAATGTCAGTATGTATTTTTATGAGTGTGCCCCTTCCCCTTTTATAACTTTGAAACAGCCGGGTCTAGCTTCACAAAACTGTGTGCAAGTAGGTTGCTGGAAAATCATCAGACTTTTCCACTTTTGAAAGTTACGGAGTGACCGAGGGGCAGAAGAGAGAAGGCAAAGCTGGTAGTTTTCTTAGCAGAATTGTGAGCATCCCTCCCTCCCCCCCCCTTATCACTTGAAATAGATGGACATTTCTCTACCAGATTTTGGAACTTCAGTACTAAACATACATAGACAGAAAAGGGAAAACAACCCTCATTACATTTGATCGTTTGTGTTGAGTTAAATCTTTGGTGTGACATTATTTATTTATCTGATTTTATATACTGTTTTATTTTAAGATCAGAGCGATTTACATCAAACAGTAACAATAAATGTTTTACATTGAAAAGGGATGTCAACTTGGATAGCTAGTGGGGAAGTAGTACATTGTGTTCTGGTATTAGAATTTTTACTTTCTATAATTTGTGCGTGATGGGGAGCTGGGAAGGAGTTGGCACCTTTAAATAGTAATGTATGGAGAGCTGAACTGAGGCTATCGAGAATGTCACACTTCCTACCTGTTTTTTTTTTCCAGAATTGTGGGCCAGTGGTAACACAGTAGATATAAGACCATATCAGTTACCTAAATTACTATTCAAAATATTTGCAGCTTTGAAATTATCCAACGTAATCAGAAGGAATGGAAAAAGCTAATGTATCACTCAGCCAGGCTGACAAGATAAGAAAGCTGAATTAATGACCTTAATAGTTCTCTTTCGAAACAAGATTCAAAAGGGCTTTTTAACTAACAATTCCCTCGCTGTGGGAGTAGTGTCAATCTAACCTACCTAGAATGATGAAAGAGCGACAGACAAAGAAAGAGGGACAAATGCAAGTTAAGAAGTAGAGTGACAGGTACACAGCAAGTTAATGTGAAACATCAGAGAGTAAAGGAGACTCCAAAGAGTAGAAGTTGAGACAAGGAATGAGATTGATTTTTTTCTGCTGCATGTTACACAAACAAAATTAGAATGTGCACATTAGCACATGAAAATATGATTAACACACTTGAAACTTGTGAGCAGTGTTGTTGACATTGCCAAACCTTTCTAGGGGGTTACTGATCTTTCATCGAGTCCTCCACAGTCAAGCATCACAAGAGTTGAGGCAGGGAAAGAGGGTTCGAAAAGCACAGTAGGGTTGGTTCCAGTCGAGGTTCTTTGTTCCACTTTGGAGAATTTGTATTTCAACAGAGACTACTTGAGCAAAGTACTGTGGTCACCCTGTAAACCCCCTTGGATGCCTAGAAATAATGGTTGGCAAATAAGCTGTAGGCAACACCTTTTTACTGGACGGATTCCATAGAGGCTACTGAAACTCTGAAAGAGCCAGAGAAGCTATGGTAGCATTCTGGGTGTTGAAAGAAACTTGTGTGGGAGCAAAATGGTTGCAGGACAAGGAACAAATCTTGAGAACAGTAAAAACAGGACATGGCAAGAGAGTCCTCAAATGTCATTGATCCTGCCACAGTCTCCTGTATACATTTTGAAAAATTTGATGGAGTGTGTTTAGGTTTTCGAAGTATCCAAGTCCAGAGGGAAGACAAAGCCTTGCCTGTAACATTGTGAGATTGATGCAGATTCCCTGCTCTACAGCCTGGTGCTAAAACTCTAGTTCAGGGTTTCCAAGCACAGGTTTAGTTCAGTTTTGCATAGCATGCAAATGAGCTGTAGGCAAAAAGTCTGTGCTAAACCTTGAGAGTGAGCCAGGCACATGCGAGGAAGGGTCTGTGTTAGCAGCACCTGTTTCCTGTGCACAAAAAGGCACTTCTGCACACCTGCTGGAATACTATACGGCACATAAGAGCGCCATCATATTAGCATCTCTTTTGGGGTTTTTTTAGGACTTCACTTCAGCAAAGCCCAAAAAAAGCTGCAGGGGTTGTCCGTTGAAGAAACTGACATAAATTCCTCCTCAGCACTAATCGCAGACCCTTTACGTCTCCTCCGGTCCGACCTTAAAGTCCCGGCACCGAGCTCAGCCCTGTGCTCCTCTCTGCATCCGGGAAGCCTAGCTAACTGCTTAATTAATCATCTACTTTGCATGTATTTATAGGGTAATGCATTACCATCATCATTGGCATTGGTGCAGTGATTACGCTCATGATAAATCCCTTTCTACATTCGGCTACCACACTACCGCGGAAAATTGAGCGTAAATGCTGCGCAGAGGCCTGCTCCAACAGCAATGCACTTTTCTGCATTGGCCCCTTTGCTTTCTTTCCTGCAACACTTTTCTCTCTCTCTTGCTCTGCCACTTGTGAGATATACAAATGGTCTACAGGTGAAAATGGGGAGAAATGAGAGTTTATGAAAAGAGCACATGGACAGTAGCGAGGTAGAGATTTAACATTGCTACAGTTACAGTTTATTAAAACTTGATAAAAGTGCCCATCGTGCACATACCTGGACTGTGTACAATAAAAGAGTATAAACCACAATGTGGAACAGCACATGGAATATGAAAAGGGTCAGGAGGCCCGTCCACTAGGAGAGCTAGGTGGCCGCCTAGGGCAGCTGACCCAGGTGGATGGCTTTATGCAGCCCCGCCTTCTGTCTGGGGGCAGTGGATGGCTTTGTTCCCCGCAGCAGGTCATGTGCTTTGGCACACATGGCCTGCCACTTTTGATCCCTTCCAACGGCGTTGGGGGGCGGGGGGGGGGGGGTCAGAACTGTCAAGCAATATATGCCGAAGCACATGGCCTGCTGTGGGAACAAAGCGGCAGCTTTGCAAAATGCTGCAGCCGCCTACCTCTTCCCCTAAGATGGAATCAGCAGGGGGCCATGGCGGGGTTTCTGCCTAGGGTGGCAGAAACGCTTGGACCAGCCCTGGGCCTAGGTTTCAGTAAAGCAGCAAAGAGCACCAAGACCACAGGGGAAGATCCAAGTTATCAATGTCCCTCTTTAATTTGTTTTACAATGTGATAAACACACACATACATTCATACATACCAGACTAAGACTGGACAAGTGAAAAGAACAACTCTGAGGCACTGCCGGGAGCAAGCTGACTACTATCAGAGAGTGGCTGAGGAACAGGCCAGGATAAAGACACGACCCTTAACTTGGGCCTTAAAACGGGAAAAGGCGAGCTGCCTACGAAGGTGGGAAGGGCGGGCATTTCAAGCTTGTGCCATTTGCAGCATAAAAAATGATTATACTGTATAGGTTGTCCAGTTTTCTATTTTCTTTGTTTATCAAGAACGAAAATCCTTGAGTGCTGGAACATGACAGCTGATGAGAAAACGGCCATCGGTGCCTGCTGAGATACTGTAGGAGCTGTAAATATCCTGAGCATAGCAGCAGGGAATCAGTAAGACACTATTGCACCCCTCCCTCATTAGGGACCGTATATAAATGCATCAAGGTAGATACAGCACCAGCAAACTTTGTGCAGGTTCAGGGAACTCCAGGATCCAAAGCAGATACCACAATGATTCGCCTCCTGCTGGCTGCAGCACTGGTGGTCCAAGGTATGTACAGTGGTCACTGCTGCAGAATTACTACATGTAGAAATTAAGGGGGATAGTCAAAGTGATTAACGTGGTCAGCAGACTTGCTAACTATATTAATTGCATTGAGAGACACTGCCATACCTAGTCCCGTACAAGTGATGAGCTGCATAGGGCACAAAAAACATAGGGGCGCATTTGGGGTTGCCAGCCTTGGCGCCGCCCCCCCCCCCCCCCCACTGCCCATGTACCAACGCTGTCACTTTTCATGTCTCCTTGATGTTGGCAGTCGCAGCAGCAGAGAGTATCTCTAATGGAGGAAAGAACACACAGGTCTTCCAGACTCCATGTTTGCCCGATCAGACCAGCCATTCAAATGTGGGTCTTTGCAAATCCGCGTTTGAATGGCTGGTCTGGTCCCTCCCTCCTCTGAGGGATCGGACAAACATACAAACATGGAGTCTGGAAGACCCGCGTGTCTTTCCTCAATTAGAGACACTCTCCGCTGCAGCTGCCGTCACTGCCACCACCAAGGAGACATGGGAAATGGTGGCGGCAGGGCAAGGGTAGGCAGCGTGCACATGGAGGTGTGGGGTAAGATGGCGAGATGCTGGCATAGGATAATGACACAGCAGGGGGGAGGGGGGGCCTGCCCCATGTGCAAGGCGCATTTATGGCTTGGTTCGGCCCTGGAGAGAGATATTCAGTGGCATATAGCAAAATTCTGCCATTGTATATGTCCCTCTAATACCACTAGGTACCCCAGTGCTAACCGCATGCATTGGGTATTCCAGAGGCGGCACCAAAGATAATTGGTCAGCAGCAATGTTCAGCCACTGCCTGGTTATCTTAAAGTGACTAAAGTTAGGCAGACTAAAAGCTGTCCTACCTTTAGCTGCTTTAGCAAACCGGGCAGCAGCTGAATATCACTGTTGCCTAGTTAGCTGCAGTGCTGTCCGGCCAACCTGGATAATCAATGCCAGTAGCCAGACCCCAGCATCGAATATCCGAGTCTTAGTTAAAGCAGCAATTGCCAGCCTTTTTAACAGACTGGGTCCCACCACTGAATATCGCCCTCTATAGATTCTAGGAGAAATGTGCTCACATATAATCTGGGTCCAGATGAGACTAAGGACTGCAGCACCTCTGAAGTGCCTGTGGGCAGGGCCGTACCGACTGAAT
Organism: Ichthyophis bannanicus; assembly: GCA_033557465.1. NCBI lineage: Eukaryota > Metazoa > Chordata > Amphibia > Gymnophiona > Ichthyophiidae > Ichthyophis > Ichthyophis bannanicus. The sequence goes on along the minus strand of CM066042.1, from coordinate 58,634,700 downwards.
CGCGCCGTGTGACTTGCACATCAGGCGTATGCCCCCCCCTCCATCTAACCACTTTCTGGAGGGCGGTGGGAGAGAAGAGGCGTACCCGATGTGCACGTCGCCGACACACTAAGCAGATCTGTCCTGCCCTGCTCTGACGCCACGTCAGAGGAGGGAGGGACAGATCTACTTAGCGTGCCATGAGAAGGCTTAAGGGGCACATTTCAGCTGTCTGCCATTGCCTGCCGCTGCTGAGAGAAAAAAAGTGGTGGCGGCAGGCAACGGCAGACAGCTGAAATGCACTCACACAGGGCTAGGTACGGTCCTGCATGTGGGGTTCACATTTCCAGCCAGTTGGTTCCCCTCTACAGAGCAGTAGTTCTGAATCTGGTCCTTGACCACCCTCCTTCCCAGCCAGGGCCGGCTTAATAGATGAGCCAGTGAGGCACTGACTCAGGATGCACTAGTGTAAATGTGCAGGAAGCCTGCCTCACTGGCTCACTCCCAACCTGCCCCTGCCTCTGGATCTGCAGCTGTATTAATATTTATCACAACCGTGGGAGCATTTGCTTTTGCTCCCAAGGCTGTGATACATTCAAACTGCCCAAACTATGGTATTTTTATCATGTTTTTTTTCATGTTGAGTTGTAAAGTATAACACCCTACTTCTGCTCCGCAACTGTTGTTGGGAGAGTTTTATTGGCGAGTCTGGGAGTATTCCATATGAATAAATTATAGCCTATCAGACTGATATTCAAAGGCAGTTAGCGTTCGCTAGCAAAAGCACAATTAGACCAACCCTTTATTTTCAAATATAAAAAAATCATCAGGTTGTTTCAATTGCAGAATGGCCAGATATTTTCTGCCTACTTGCGGGGTATGTTAAGGGGAGAGCGAGGGTAGGCCAGAAAATTATCCAGATAGTGGATATATTCAGCCGCTCTTCAGGTAAGTTACACATTTGGTTTAGGTCTGCAGAATAATCAGGTCTAGACTAAACAGATTGCGATAGTGTGGTCACTGTACTATCTGTATATTCAGCATGCAATCTATATGGATAGTGACAGAGAATACACAGATTAAGCTAAATAGGAGGGTGGCATTGAACAAGCCAGTGATCTGAAAATTTACCCGTTTGCACAGCTGGCACTGCAAGATCGGACACGGAGGGGGGGGGGGAAGCAAGAGCTAAAGTTGGCTCAGAGTGCTACAGCCCCTTGAGCTGACCTTGTTCCCAGCCAATTGGATTTCAGGATATTTAATGGAGATGCATGACATGTTTTTACATATGATAGAAGGAGTATATGCAAATATCTCATGCACACTATCGGAAATATCCTGAAACCCTGACTGGCTGAAAGAGCAATGCACAAACACTATTTTTTTATCCCATTGACAAATGATTAGGAGTTAGTTATTTTGTTTTCCCAAATTCTCCATGGTCCCTTTTTTGTGATTCTTGTATTATTTAAATGTCCCCTTCTACGCATGTGACACGTCTCAATCCAGTCTATACTGTATATAGTTGTACAGAAGTCATTATTTCTGCAGCATTGTCATTTATAAGGTGTAACAGTGCACCAAAATGTCCCAGGAGGTGCCAGGCTGGGGCTGAGATCGTTTGCCGGCTTGTCTCATTTTAACTTGCATCCTCTGTAGCTCTAGGCTGTGGGGCTCCTGCCTATTCGCCCATCCTGTCCAGAGTAGTTGGTGGCACCGATGCAAGACCGCACAGTTGGCCCTGGCAGGTAAGCGGGAAAAGTCTCGTCCAGCGCTTTTCTTCCATGCATCAGGCTTTTCTAGTAGTAAGTACGGTGAAGAATTAATGGAACAGCAATGACATAGAAGAAAGGGAACCGCACAAATGAATTTGTAGGGTTAAATTCTCAACGATGTTCACAGTACTTTGATGTTTATAACTGGTTAAAAGGGGGCTGGTTAGACAAATCATTTTCAAAGATCCGTGTTTGGTAACTATTTAAAGGCAGAAAGCATGGGGGGGAGGAGAGAGGAGGGGAGGGAGGAGCTGCAATAATGAGGCCTGCAGCACAGGCTGGAAGTGGGGAACTGGGGATTGTTCACCCGGGGTCCAGCAGTAGACAAGGAAAAGAAGAGGAGGAGGGTGGTGGAGATGGAAGGGCAAGGAGGTAGGGAGAGGATGAGCTGGAGGGGTAATGAGAGAAAGAAGAGGGGGAGGGGAACTGGAAGAGGAAGAGGAGGAGGAGACAGACGTGTGAAAAGTGGAGGAAGCAAGGAAGTGCCTAGGAAGGGAGAATGGCAACCTGTTACCCCTGCGTCCGAGCTAGATAGGAGCTGAGCCTCAGAAACTTGCAGGGCAACATTTAAATTGCATGGTCAGCATTTTTTTTAAATCCCTGCTACTGCAATTAAATAAAATATGTATATTTAGCTATCTGGATATTGAAGTCAGAAGATCCTTTTGTCTAGTACTGTATCTCTTATTCTGTCCTATCTTATATATGGCGTTCTTTTCGTATCTTCTATAATTATATTGTATTGTAAACCGCTCTGATGCTTTGGCCTGAGCGGTATATCAAATGATTAAACATAAACATAAACATAAACAAACGTTAAACAGCCTCATATATATATGCCCGTATGCCGAGGACACCACACTACTCGCGGAAAGTGAGGAAGACTTAATGGCCCTCGCAATCCGAGCAGAACAGCGGGGACCCACCCCACCTGCAGTGGTAGTAGGTGCAAAAGGAAGGAGGTCACACCACGTCGTGGAAGGAAGTGGGGGCTTTATTAGTACCTGTGAGGTCACCCTACATGTGTTTCGGCAGGCGCCTTCCTCAGGGGAACATCGTTCTTTGCTCTCCTGTGACGTGTTTCCTTTTGTGCCTCCTAATCAGAATCAAAAAAGAATAGGAAAGAAGGGGGATTGCAACCTAAAGAAAAAAAAGCGCTGAGAAACACTCTAGCAACCAGGCAGGTGTTCTTAATACATGCACGTTATGGACATTCTCACAGAGCAACCCCCTGTGTAATTTCCCTTTGAAAATGAGCACATGAAAAGCGTTTCTGTACTTCGAACCTGTTGTTATTTTGCAATAGGTGTGTGTGTGTGGGGGTGGGGGGGGGGACGGAATATCATGTGGGCATTTGAAAATTGAACGTACCCGCACTATTTTCCTCCCCCACCGTAAACACGACCACTGGTATATCTCTTGTTCCTGTGGTTTAAGGTACGCATGCTATTTAATGTGAGGGTAATTTAATCATATTTAAGAAGGGCAATTTTCAGTTAGTCCATTAATATTTATTTATCCAGGTAAATAGCTTTGAAAATTGACCTCTAAGTATCAATGTAAGAAAAGTTGCCACTGTTATAGACACCCAGCCAATAGGATCTTATCAAGAGGACGACGAGTGTGGCATAGGCTGTATGCGTGTCACTACTCTCCTCCTCCTCCTGCTGCTCAATCGGCAAGGAAGGGAGTAGGGGTGAGGAAAGGGATCCAGTGGGAGTGTGAAAGAGAGGTCGAAGGGATGGAGGGGTGTATGTGAAAGAGGGACTGGAGGATCGGAGGGGGCAGGAAGAAGGGGTAGGGTGTTTGTTGGATATATGTTGGCATGAGATGAAAGCGAGGGCACCTGATACGGAGACAGGAAGAGGTCTGGGGGTATGGAGAGCAAGTAAAAGATTCCTGAGTGAGGAGGGGGATTAAAATGGGAGAATGATAGGGAGGTTGAGACGGGTTGGGAGAAACAGGACTGTAGCCAGAGGGCAGAACCCCTCCCCCCTCTCCTTACTCTGGATCCTTAAGTGGAGTGGAGGAGTGGCCTAGTGGTTGGGGCAAGGTACTTCAGGCCGGAAGGTCGGGGGTTCAAATCCCACTAGAGCAGCGTTTTTCAACCACTGTGCCGTGGGAAAAATTCCAATTTCATCCGTAACATGTGGCCTCGGCTCACAAATTAGGGTTGCCAACCGGCCGGTTTTCAGCTGGCCTGGCCGGTTTTTCCATGGCCAGGCCGGCTGCCAGCACAGTTGTAAAACCGGCCATTGAAAAGCCGGTTTTTTGCTCTGGCCGCAAGATCGGGAGCGGCCAGAGCAAAAAACCGACTTTTGTGCCGAAGTCCGCGGCGCGAACGCGATTCCCTATAGCAGTGCAGCCGCTGGTTCTGCTTTGTACAGAGCAGCGGCTGCACTACACTTACATTGAAAAGTAAAGAGAAACTGTGTCAGGAGCCCTCCGATCATGCAGAGCCCGAGGAAGTGATGTCATGGGGGCGGGCTCCTCACAGGCTGTCTTTCCTTTTCAAATTAACTTTAGCTGCAATAAAGTTAATTTGAAAAGGAAAGACAGCCTGTGAGGAGCCCGCCCCCATGACATCACTTCCTCGGGCTCTGCGATGACCGGAGGGCTCCTGACACAGTTTCTCTTTACTTTTCAATGTAAGTGTAGTGCAGCCGCTGCTGTGTACAAAGCAGAAGCAGCGGCTTGGGCAGAGGGGGGTGTGTGTGTGTGTGAGTGAACCAGCAAGGGGGGGGGGGGGTGGTGGGGAACCAGCAAGGGGGGGGGTGGGTGTGTGAAAAAGCATTGGAGGGGGGGGGTGTGAGTGAACCAGCAGTGGAGGGGGGGGGGGGTGTGAGTGAACCAGCAGGGGAGGCGGGGTAAGTGAGTGAGTTACCCAACAGGAGGGGTGAGTAAGTGACAGGGGGGTGGGTGATTGAACCAGCAGTGGAGGGGGGGGGGGTGTGAGTGAGTGAACCAGCAGGGGAGGGGGGTTGGTGTGAACCAGCAGGGGAGGGGGGTTGGTGTGAGTGTTTGATTCCTATTCAAGAGAATTACTTTATATATAGGCACAGAGGTAAATTTTTTTAACATTTTCTAATGGTGGTGTGCCTCGTGATTTTTTTCATGAAAAAAGTGTGCCTTTGCACAAAAAAGGTTGAAAAACACTGCACTAGAGGACAGCAACCTTGGGCCGGAAGGACTGGGGTTTCTAGCCCCACAGGTGCTCCTTGTGGTCTTGGGCAAGCCACTTAACCCTCCATAGCCCATGTTCCCTGTAAAATAGTTATCTCCAAGTTATAATGCCCTGTTCAATGTAATTTCAGTTTGTTCAATGTAAACCGCACTGATGCAGAATAGCGCGGTATATAAGAGAATATATATATATATATATATAAATAAATTAATCATTTCCCAGAATAAATGAAACTTCCTAATCTGTTTGTGCACTTTGAGTAGATTGTATTTGCTATGGAGCAGGAACTCTCGATGTGTATCTGCACAGTGCTGTCTAAGTCTAGTAGTGCTATAGAAATGATAAGTAATAGTATTGGTAGTAGCTCCCCCTCCCCTTGGGTCCCCAAACCTCATTTTCCCCTTTTCAGATCCCCCCAGCAAAGTTTCCAAACCTTTCTCCCCGAGCAGGAGAGAAAAGCAAAGTGGTCAGTATCAGAGGGGGGGGGGGGGGCTCCTCGTCCTCGTCCTCGTCCTCGTCCTCGCCCCATCCCCTCTTCTCAATCCCAGTCTCTGTCCTCTTTTCCTCATTCCCTCTCCTCTTCTTATCATCCCCCTCCCTCCCAGCTCCCATTTCCTGCCCTCCACCTTCTCCTCCTCTTCCCTCACTATCCCACATTTACACCTGAAATATCGACTCAGAAAACTCTTCCAAAAAAACCCCAAAATAAGTTATTCAGACAAAGAGCAAGGTCAGAAAACTGCTTGAATTACACAAAATACATTTACATTAGAATAATATGCAAAGCAGCTTAAATTCAGGCAAATGTGCCACATAATTACTACGCAGTTTTGGAAACTGCTGTGGAATCTTTTAAAACCGGCGACAGGAACGTGCTGGCTCGGACTAACTCTGAGTGGCGCACCTAATCCGTCTGGTTTTCAGGATATCCGTAATGAAGATGCATGAGAGAGATCTGTGTACACCGGAGACGTGAAGGCACAATTTAGATAAGTTGTGGAGATCAGAATTGAGATATCAAGATCAGGACCTACTCAGTTTTGATGGTATTTTAGGAACAGCTTTGCTAAACATGGAACTGTTGCTAAAATACACCCCCTTGCGCAGCGAGAAAGGGCTTTTCAGAAACGGACATGGGGGGACCCAGTAATGCTATGTAAATGTCGGCACTTACAGATGTATCAGGGCTATTTTGCCAATGTTGATGTGTAGCTCACCCCCATTTCAGTTTGGAAGGGGAACTAATCATTGGGGGATTAAGGGGTCTAACCCTCCTGCAAAGGAACGGCCAAAAGGAGCACTTTGTAACCCTATTCATGCCAGGGAATAGGTGTAAATCCGGACGTGGACAATTTTGGGCTGACAAGTATATACTCTAAATGAAATAGGGGATACAGGTTTGGATTTTGTCTTGCCCAAGGCACCTCCCTGACACACCTCCGTCTGCTTTAGATGTGGTGCAGTCGTGTTCACCCTTTTTAAAATGGCAATTTACACACGGATGCAATTTACATGTATATGTAGCTGCTTAAACATGTTTAAATCACGAATAACCCCCATGCTATTGGTAAATCTATCTCATCCATAATCATTGTGGCTGCCTACAAAACCAGACTGGTTAGGTTTGCTTCCAGGACTGGGTTGGGAAATACTAGATCAAGTATCAGAGGCCCGATATTCAAAGGCATTTACACGGTTTGAAGATCTGCAAACCATGTAAAATGCCGCTAGGTGGGCTATTCAGCACGGTATCACCAGTAGAGGCCCCACTGCTAACCAGTTAGCTTCGGAGCATTCTGGGGATAAGCGGTCAGCGGTGATATTCAGTTGCTGAGCGGTTATCCCTTGCCAGTGAAAGTTAGGAACAGAAAAGGGTGGCCTAGATGTCGCTGCAGAAGCTAACTGGTCAGCGGCTGAATATCATCACTACCCAGTTATCTTCCTGCTTTAGCAGCTGTCACAGATATTCAATCTCAGTGCCTGGACATGGCTCCGGCACTGACTATCCAGGTTTAGTGTACAGCAGTAGTGGTGGGCCCTGGTTTGTGAGTCGCACAGGGAACATTTCTAGCTTACTAAGGCCCTGCGGCTGATATTCCAAGCTCTTAACCGGCCGACTAAGCTGGAGACTGTGATATTCAATAGCAATATTTGGCTAGTGCCACCAAGTATCTCCACAGACTGCTCCGGCACTATCTGGTTAGTGTAGGGGACAGTTTGTGGTTGGAATGGGGGCAGTACCGATGTTAATTGGGTACATTACGGCACTTACACGGTGTGCGCGATTTTCAGAGGTCCTTGTCTGGACAACTTAGGCTACATGTAAAGCAGACCTTTGTAATCCTGGCAAGCATCAACTGAAAGTTGTGCTAAGCAGGTAAGTGCTGACGTACCCTGTTAGTGCTGCTCAGCCTGAATATTCAGTGGACAGCCCTCTTCTGGATACTACCACCAGGGCCATCCCCAGAACTGGTTCAAGGTGTTGGCACACTAGGCAATCTTTAAGCCTTATATCCCCCTGGCTGTCAGAATTTATTGTTTAGTTTCGACTATCCTCCTCTTAGCTGCCCCCCAGAATCTGCCACTCCAGGCAATGGCCAAGTTTGCCTAGTGGTTGGGCCGGCCCTGACTACTACTGAATATCCCACCGATATGTGAGCAGCATGGCCGACTGCTGTGGCGTTTAAATATCAGCAGTTCTGAAATATCGGGCCCTTAGTTTCATGTCTAGATGTTTAGAAGCCTCATGACTATTTTCAGCAGTGAATCGTATGTAATATTTGCACTTTTGTGTTTGTTCAGGCCTCCTTGCAGTACCAGTCAAGTGCGAGTTGGTATCATACCTGTGGGGGGACTCTGATTGCCTCCGGCTGGGTCCTGACGGCAGCTCACTGCATTGGGTAATGGTGCCAAAGAGACTATTATTCATAACCCTCCAAAGAGCAGGGACAGTAGCTATCCCGAGACAGAGAAACATTTGGGTCGATATTCAAAAGGACTTATCTATAGAGTGGTTCCTCTTAGTAGTTTTCCTTCTTCCTCATCTACACTTTCCATTTTTTTTCTTCCCTTTTTACTCTCAGGGGACCTTTTACTAATGGGCACTAAGGTGTTGCATGTAACATGTCAATAGCGCCAAGCCATGGTGCGTTAGGTGCAACAGCATCACGTTAACGGTCAGGTGTGTGGAAAGCATTTCTCCAGTAGTTAACACAGAGCATGTCCCCCTAACGCAGGTTGCATTGGCGTGGGTGCAGCGTTGGGAATCCTGCACTAATGCAGTTAGTACGCAGTGTGAACCCAGCACTAACTGCACTGAGCTAACCCTATCCACTCACAACCCTAACATGGGTCATACAGTTAGCATGGAAATCAGCCCTTGCTATCATGGCCCTGCACTAGCTAGCAACGTGCGTCCCAGCGCACCGTCAATGTGTGGCGCCACCTAATGCCCATTAGTAAAACACCTGCTTAGTTTTTATTTTATTTTCATTGTACTAATTGGTATCATCTGTAACTTTTTTTTTCTTTACCGTTTTCCTTCTCTTATTTTATTATTGTTTTTTAATTTTCGATCTGCGAACCACTTCGATAATTTTTTTTTGGAAAGTGGTATGTCAGAGGTGCAGACATAAAGGGCCGCTGAAAATTCTTACAGATCTGAAGTCTGTGGATAGACGGCGATCTTCAGTCTGCTGTCCTAAATTAAACTGCTTAGTTACACATAGTGCACTGAATGTTGCTGCTCCCTATAGAGCAGAGTCAGTCACTGCTTTCCAGATATATTCAGTGCCATTCGCAAGCCGGACCGAATATATGTGGATAATTTAAACACCATCACCAAAGTTTAAAAACAAAACACAACACAACACAGAGTTTGAAAACTGACCTTATTTTTCCCCCTAGTTTCTCCCTATTTATTGACGACATTCTGTTTTATAATAAATAAGAAGACTTTATGCGCTGAGGAGACACTAGACCAGGGGCAGAATCCTTTGTTCCAACCAGCCAAAAGACTGGATACCCCCAGCGTGTCTTCATTCTGTCTGAAGCTTTTAGGACTAGGAGATTGACTAGCCAGAAAGAAATTTTACAACTTGTTTCTACTCATTTTTCCTGGTCCATTTTTTCTCTCTCTAGTTCTCGAGTCTATCGAGTTCAGCTTGGAAAACATGACTTAAGTGTGTCTGAATCAGGACAAAAAACAATTAGTGCTGCGAAGATCATCGTGCATCCAAAATGGAATTCCAACCTACTTTCTCAAGGGTAATATGTAAAATATTTTTTTATTGCTATAGGACTGCTAGATATACGCAACGTTATATACAGGGTGGCCCAAAAAAAGGGAGAACATCTCGTAAATTAAAAGCTTAGTTTACTTATTTACCTTTTTTAGCTATATAATGTCTTTATTTATTTCGACAATTTCCGGTCGCCATCTTTTTTTTTTTAATTTGTCAATCGTTTACATCTGTCTTTTTAAATTTTTAAATAACTTATATGCTACGAGATAAGAACATAAGAACATAAGATATGCCATACTGGGTCAGACCAAGATCCATCAAGCCCAGTATCCTGTTTCCAACAGTGGCCAATCTAGGTCATACGTACCTAGCAGTTTCCCCAAAAGACACAGGTTCCGCAATGCTTGTACTGGGTCAAGCACTGATATCCTGGGTCCCTTCTTAATAATGGTTTATGGACCTTTCCTCCAGGAACTTGTCCAAACCTTTTTGAAACCCAGCTACACTAACAGCCTTTACTACATCCTCCGGTAACAAATTCCAGAGTTTGATTACACGTTGAGTGAAAATTTTTCTTTTATTAGTCTTAAATAGTTTACCCTGTAGCTTCATTGCATGTCCCCTAGTCTTTCTATATTCCGATAACGTAAACAATCGATCTACATTTACCCGTTCCACTCCGTTCATTAATTTATAGACTTCTATCATATCTCCCCTCAGCCGTCTCTTTTCCAGGTTAAAGAGCCCTAACCTTTTTAGCCTTTGTTCATAGGGGTATCCTTCCATCCCTTTTACCATTTTGATGGCTCTTCTCTGAACCTTTTCTAATAACGCTATATCCTTTTTAAGATACGGCGACCAGAATTGCACACAATATTCAAGGTGCGGTCTCACCATGGAACGATATAGAGGCATTATAATATCTTTTGTTTTATTTTCCATTCCTTTCCTTATGATACCTAGCATTGTATTTGCTCTCTTGGCCGCCGCTGCACACTGGGCCGAGGGTTTTAACATGTTATCCACAATGACGCCTAAATCTTTTTCCTGGGTGGTGGCTCCTAATGTGGAACCTTGCATCGTGTAACCCTAGTTTGCTGTCATAGATGTTCTCACTTTTTTTGGGCCACCCTGTAGATACACAAGACAAAAGGCACATGCCAGACAAATAGAATATTCAGTACCGCTAACCAGAAATTAACAAAACCACGATTGGGAAGAGCCAAGATTTAAGATTGTAAAGCAATCACAAAACAAGTGGGATTTTAGGCGAGATTTGAACAGGGCCAAGGAAGGGTCATCAATTCAGCATGTTGTTCCTAGCATCTGGTTCGGCAAGTCAAAAGTGTGAAGATGGGCATTGTCATGAAGGAGAAAAGGAGAGCTAGGAGCAGGTTGCTTGATGAATGGAGGCCACCAGGAGCGGTGTGACGGGAGATAACAGAGGAGAGACCATGAGGCGCTGCAGCCTGAACTAGGAGATGAGCACAAATAGATGGGAAGGCAATGTAGTGACTTATGAAGAGGGTTAAATGGTCTTGATAACCTCTTTTCACCGAACCAAAGAATCTCTTTTGTAGAAGTAGTAGCCTTTTTTCCAGCTGTGCACTGTGTACCCTGTGATGCAGATCCCCTCTGTACTCCGAAATCTTTCCCAGCTCTTGCGATTCGAGGCGCTTTCAGTGTAACCAGAGCAAACGGTCACAACATCTGGTGCGAGAGATGCTGAACAAGGTCAAAACTAAGAGAGGCAATTGGGGTGTTGCCCCAGGTGCCACATCTTTGAGGCAAGAACCTCAGGTCTTTTGGGTGAAGCAGGGAGTAGCGTAGTCTCCTTTTGTGCAGCTTGCCCTGGGTACAGCAGTTCCGGTGCTAAAATGTAGTTTTGTTTACATGATTGGAAGTCAAACGAATTAGCCTGTTCCTTTAACTTAGAGAGTGAGGCCTCTGGGTCCAGGGAACATACCCATACTAGCTGAATGCAACTCACCTTCAGCTACTACTGGAAACTAAATACAAATAAATAAAATAAACTGGAAAATAGAGAAGAAAAAGACTAAACAGGACTCTAGGCGACAAGAGCTTGCCAGAGGAGAAAGCTTTCAGTGGCCCCTTAACCTCAGGACTCAGCTAAACTGGATAAAGGAAAAAAAGCAGGACATTGATCCGCTACCTAATCAGCATCAATAAAATCCACTCGAGTAGACCTTGCTGTTCCTCTTCTCCTTGTCCCAATGGGGGTCCACCTTCATGGGGGTCTGGGACAAGCCCTTCACCTCCCTCTCATCCTGAGTGTGGTTGGGAGCCGGGCCCTGGGGCTTTTGGTTAGGGAGGGAATAGGAGTTCACATCCTTCCCCAGCCCCTGGGTTTCCTCGAACGCCATCCACCCTCCCAGAGCATGGACCACTTGGGGTCCCTGAGGACTCTGGTGCGATAGAAGGTAAATCCCATCACACTAAAAACGCAGATGCTTTGGTCTCCCATGCTATAAGCAAGCAGTATGCAAATAAGATGGGCACAAAAACGTCTTTGCTAAAGAAGAAGAGCAGCACCTATATCCTGAGCAAAACAAAAGCCTGTTTAGACTTGTGGGCATGTGCTTAAATGCTAAGCGGCTCATAAAAAGCCATATTCTTCCAGAACAAACACCAGTATTATTCCATACAGAAATTCTATGCAGAATATTGACATTTATGCGCTGAAGAGCATTCCAGCACCTCCCCTGCCTTTCACCACACCGTTCCACAAAGCCAGAAAAAAAATTGTGGGTGCTGTACACTCAAGACGGAAGAAACAGGCATAAATTCCTCACCAGAACTGACCACAGACCTATCAGCCAATCCTTTCTGCCTCCTCAGACCTTGTGTTAAAATCCCAGCATTGAGCTCAGCCCTTCTGGTCTTTTGCGCTGGATAGCTAATTGCTTAATTACCGTGGATTTACATGTTCTGTGCACTGCCATCTACTCAAGGCTTTGTGCACAGTTAGCTCACGTGCAAATCTTCTTTCTGCATTAAAAACCGAGCTAACTTGTACGCAAATCCTAAAGCACTTTACTGCATCAGCCCATTAGACCCCACAAATCACATTGGATGTGGAGTGAGGGCATCCGGGGGATGCAGGAGGGGGAGTTCAGAGAGTGAGCAGAGGGTGTAGCAGCAGCATTAAATAAAATAATTTATTTTCTTTCCTTTTATAAAAGAGAAAAAGATCATTGACATTTCCTGATTTGTTAAAAATGAACAAGCAAAAAATGGTCTTATCTTATAGAGTAATAGTACCGTTAAGTCAATAAATATAGAAATTACTCTAGTAGTAAGAGAATTGTTTGTAAATGGTTTCCAACTCTTAAAAAAGACTTTATAACACAGTCATTCAAATATTACTTTGTAATTGGGTCTCAGACTTCAGGGAGCTATGGTAATTGTATTTTCTACCAAACCGCTCCAAATCGCATCAATGACCCAGGATTTTTCAAATACTACACTTTTTTTTTGAAACTTTTGTTTTATAATAAAACGTTGTAAGATAGTCAGGCTTATCTTTCTTGAAGCAGGAAAATCCCAACGTCAGCCATAGCGCTACTACGTTTCACGAAAACGTTTCTTCAGGGGTAAGACACTGACTTTTTCTTTAACACATAGATTTACCCGCAATGAATGGTCAGGCTTTGTGAAAGAGCGCCGCGCATGCAAACAATTCTCTTACTACTAGAGTAATTTCTATATTTATTGTTAAAAATGAAAGCATAGCCGTACTAAGCCTGCCTCCTGTGGGCACAAAATGGAGAAAGCCATTAGTAAGCCTGCTCTAAGTGAGGGCGAAGCTCTTTGTAAGAAGGCTGTGGGAAAGTTCCCAGGAAATATAAAGAAAATGGGATTTTTTTGTGCCTAAACCAGTTTTTTAAGGAACCTGGAAAGGGAAACACAGGTTTAGGCACAACAAAATCCCATTTAATATATTAAGGGGCCCTTTTACCAAAGGGGAGCACGTACCACGCGATTAGTGGTAGCACCATCACACGGCAAGCCCTTTGTATGCTAAGTGTTGGGCATGTGCCAAAATGCGGGTGCACCTAATGCCCACTGCCACATTGCTGTGCATTCAGTGGCAACTGCCCTGGCACCAGCAGCCATGTGCTCTCCAGGCCACCCTCTGCTCACTCCCCACCCATCACACCTTAGGTGATTACTATATGCTTTAGTGCAGAGGTACTCAAATCCAGTCCTAGAGGGCCGCAAACCAGTCAGGTTTTTGGGATATCCCTAATGAATATGCATGAGATAGATTCAATGAGGCAGTGCATGCAAATATATCTCATGCATATTCATTAGGGACATCCCAAAAACCTGACTGGTTTGCAACCCTCCAGGACTAGATTTGAGTACCTCTGCTTTAATGTGGCTGCTGCTGCCTGCCCCCATGTTTGCATTCCTGGCTGCCCGCTGCTGCGCCTTAAAATACATGTTATCAGCAGCGGCACTACCATTAAGCGAGCCAGGCGACTGTCTACAGCGCCGGCCCTCCATTAGTGCCCATTGCTGCCCCTCTCCGGGGCCGACAGCAGTGGCAATAGCTGCAAACAGCCCAGCGGTGCTTACCTTCAAGCTTCGGCACTGTGAGGCCCCCTCTCCAACTCTTGATGCCAACTTCCTGTTTGCACAGGTGCGTGCCATGGGGCTGTTTGCAGCAGGGGGAGGCACAAGGGATGAAGATCGCCTAGGACACCTCTTCTCCTTGCACCGGCCCTGCCGGTTACTGGACTTTAGTAAAAGGGCCCCTATGAGAGGTGATATAATCTTCCTTTTGGTTCTGCCTTTTGCTTTCCATTATCACCACTTCCTTTGATCTCTCTCCCCTTCCAATGACCTTCCTCCTTCCCATCTTCTATCTTCCTCCACACCGTAAGCACCACTAGTAATAGTTCTGAATTTTATTGTTCAATTGCTCCAAATACATCATTAAAATATTTAAAACACGAGAGGAAATGACGTCACGAGACTAGACGGCAGCGGGTACACGGAGCTCCGTTGGTAAAAGTTAAAAACCTGCAGAAACATAACTCCCAGGAAGCAACGAGAACTGATTCCGCTGCCGGAGGAGACGGGGGTGGTGTAGAGATGACTGCAGCGGATTTGAAGGCATTTGCTTTCAAGAACGTGGGCGGGAGCGCCGCAGGGAAAAGTAAGATGGTGGCGGCATGTGCCTCGAGCACAGAGGAGGCAAGCGGGGCGGTGGATATTGTGGCCCCCCGAGAAAAGGAGTTTGAAAATTTGAAAGGAGAATTAAAGAGCTGGTTTCTGACCATTAGACAAGACCTGGCCCACTTCAAAGCTGAAGCCCAGAATTGGATTCAGGAATTGAAAGCAGATGTGAAGGAGGTGGGCCAGAGACTAGAGGAGATGGAGAGCAGAATGGAGGCGCAAGAAGGCACCATTAAAGAGCTGCAGGAGAAGCTGGATGGTATGTAGGGAGAGCAAGAAGACCTGTGGTCCAGTGGAAGATCTTGAAAATAGATCTAGAAGATCAAACATCAGGATCCAGGGAGTACCGGAAAGAAAGGAAAGAGGAGACTGTTTAAAATTGGTGGAACAGCTGAGCCGCCAGATTCTGGAGCAGGCCGGATTGGATGGTACTGCTTTGTGCTGGACGCTGGACCGGGCGCTAGGCCCGAAGAGGGATGGCAGAGCACGGGACATTATAGCATGTTTCCATGAGTATGCCACAAAAAATATGGTGGTAGCTGCGGCGAGGAAACTCACGGAAGTGAGGTGGGAGAACCAAAAAATAGAGATATATGCGGACTTATCGGCGATTACTATGAGAAAGAGAAGAGAGCTAGCTGGCTGGCTTGACGAAACGGTTAAGAGAGGAGAATATTAAATATAAGTGGACCTTCCCTTTTGGATTGCTATTTAGTTGGGAAGGGGTCTCTTCGCATATCCACACGGTGGAGGAGGCCACGGAAATGGTGAAGCAGGCCGGATGGTTGGAGGCGACAGCTGAGACTGTGCCTAAAGCAGGGAAACGGCGAGAGGAGGAAGGACGCTGGAAGAGAGCATCCCTGGGGGATAAACGACTACGGAGGCAGAAGAGGAACCCGGCCCCTGCAGGGGAGAGGGGCTGATTCATAGATCTGGTCCAGATCTATGTTCGGCGGTGCTGAAGCTCTGTGTGAAGGCTATACAGAGAGTGGACAATGATGTGGGAGGTTGAAATGTTGTTTAATTTGCAGGGATAATTGAGATATGTGTGTGTACTACTGTTGGGGGGCTGGTACGTCATGCCTTGGAGAATTGGGAGAGGTGGTGGTGAGCACTGGAATAGGGGAGGGGCGGGGGCTGGGAGGTGGGGGAGGGGGAGGGGAAGGGGAAGGGGGGGGGGAAAAAACCCCTACCAAGCGGTATGCTACTACTGGTATACAGGTAATCAGTGGGTATGGCTAAATTGAGGGTCTTAAACTCCCCGATTAAAAGGCAAAGAATGTACAGAGATTAATAGGCTGGGAGGAGACATTGTTTTTATACAGGAAACCCATTTGAAAAAAATCTGAAGAATGGAGGGTGCGGCACAAGAAGTTCCCAGGACAGTGGTATGCCTCTAACAGAATTGACCTGAAAAAAGGGGGAGTGGCAATCCTGATAAATGAGAAGGTCCAATATACCGTATGCGAGGAGCAAAGGGATAGAGGAGGGCATTTTCTCCTGTTAAAACTCAAAATACAGGAGCAGATGCTCACTCTAGTGAATATTTATGGCCCAAATGTATCGCAAGGGGAGTTTTTTGAGGGGTTAACATCAAAGGTGGAAAATTTTGTGGAAGGACAGGTGATTATGGGGGAGGGGGGGGGGATTTTAACTTAACAACTAACCCCCATTTGGACAACTCCAAAGGGTGTAGTGATGGAAGTGCCAAGAGCAGGCGAAAGTTGAAATTAATGGGTTTAAACCGGGGAATTCAAGATGCATGGAGGGAGATGAGGGGGCGGGAGAAAGATTTCACTTTTTACTCTCCGGTACACCAGTCGTTTTCCCGACTGCATATGATATGGGTGTCAAGAACCATGTTGGCAAATGTGGTGAATAGTGAAATTGGGGAGCGCACCTGGACGGACCATGCACCGGTCTGGATTGATTGTGTTGTGGGCGGTAGGGGGAAGCAGAGGAGGAGGTGGATATTAAATGAGTCCCTACTGGACAGCCCGGAAGTAAGGCAAAAAATAGTACAGGCGGTAAAAAGTTATCTGGAACTTAATGACAGAGATAACTGTAGAATTGATAACCTTTGGGAATGTCTAAAGGTGGTGGTAAGGGGTGAATTGATTTCAATTGGAACGTTTGTGAAAAAAGCTAAAGAGGGGCATAAAGATTTACTGCGAAGCAAGATCCGAGATTTGGAGAGGTGCCAACGGGGGGAATGTGGGGAGGCACAAATGCAGGCACTAAGGGACCTAAAGCGAGAGCTTGGGGAAATAGAATTGGGAGAAATTAAATTTGCCCAAGATCAGCTTAAACAACAATTCTTTGAATTAGGTAATAAGCCAACAAAGTGTCTGGCATATAGGTTGAAGCAACGTCACAAGCGGAATTTAATCACCAAAATTCGGGATACTGGGGGGAAGGAAGTGCGAACTGTGGAACAGGTTAAAGAACAATTTGTTAAATTTTATCAACAGTTGTATACGGTGGAGGAGCCCTGCGCAAGAGAGGAAATGGATAGATACCTGCAAATGCAGCTACCTAAGTTGACAGGGTAGGAAGCATATAAGTTATCTAGACCCATAAAAGAGGTAGAGGTAGGGGAGGTAATTAGGTCTCTCCCATCGCAAAAGGCCCCGGGGCTGGATGATTTTACTAATAAATTTTATAAAACCTTTCAAGAAGTATTGAGCAAAACGCTAGCTCGGCTGTATAACTCCTTTCAGATGTGTGTGTGTGTGGGGGTATCCCAGAGACAATGCGGACAGCAGGGATCACAGTGCTCCTGAAGGAGGGGAAAGACCCGAGTTTATGCGGATCCTATAGACCCATATCTTTGCTGGGGATGGACTTTAAAATCTTTACTAAAATCCTGGCTAATAGGTTGCTGTCATTTATGCCGTGCTTAGTGCATGAGAATCAAGGGGGGTTTGTGCCGGGCAGACATACTGCAGATAATATTAGGAAGGTGTTGAATGCGATATGGAAAGGGAAGCAGAGTAAGGCCCAAATGATCCTGTTGACCATAGATGCAGAAAAGGCGTTCGACCGCGTGGCCTGGCCCGACTTGTTGCATGTCTTAGAAGATATGGGGATGGGAGGGGGGTATTTAAAGTGGATTAAAGCAATTTATACGCAACCCATGGCACAAATTTGTATTAATGGAGAGTATACTAAGGCTTTTGAATTGGGAAGAGGAACAAGGCAGGGATGCCCGCTTTCGCCACTCCTCTTTGTGCTGTCTATGGAGCCTATGGCACAAAAGATACGGGAAAGCCCGCAGGTGAACGGGGTGCGGGGGGGGGGGGGGAAAGCTGGAGAGCAAAGTGTCTCTATTTGCAGATGTCCTACTGTTTATGTTGACGGAGCCTGAGAGATCCCTTGGGGGGGGGAGGGGGGGTATCAGATATTGAAGGAATTTGGGAGGTTTTCTTGCTTTAAAATAAATGCCACCAAGTCTGAAATCTTAAACATATCCACAGAGGTAGAGGTGCAGAAGCTCTTACAGAGTAA
The DNA here is from genome assembly GCA_033557465.1 of Ichthyophis bannanicus. Classification (NCBI taxonomy): domain Eukaryota; kingdom Metazoa; phylum Chordata; class Amphibia; order Gymnophiona; family Ichthyophiidae; genus Ichthyophis; species Ichthyophis bannanicus. The sequence goes on along the minus strand of CM066042.1, from coordinate 58,616,806 downwards.
ATACCCCTTTAAATGGGCGAATAAGTGTGTAAAATACTTGGGGATATATTTATTGGCTAATGTCATGGATATGGGAGAGGTAAATTTTAATATTATGGAAAAGAAAATGCGGAAAGAATTAGAAATGTGGGAGAGTAAGAAATTATCCTGGATGGGGAGGATCTCAGCGATCAAGATGATGATATTACCCCAGTGCTTGTATCTTTTTAGGGCACTGCCAGTGGGGGTGCCTAGGGCTGTAATGGTAAGGATTCAGGGGACAATTATGAAGTTTATAGGGTTGCCTGGTCGGTTCTCACTAAGAGTAGGAGGAATGGGGGGATGGCTATACCAGATCTGAATAGGTATATGGAGGCAGCGCATCTCAGTGTCATGGTGGAGTGGGGGGTGGATGAAGGGAAGGAGTGGGTACGTATGGAAGTGGAAGCTGTCACAGAGGGGAGGCTAGGGGAATGGATTTGGTTGCCCCAAGGGAAGCAAAAGGGAGGGCGTAATAGTAATCCCTTTGCTCAACGAACTTTGTATCTATGGAGTAAATGGAAACGAATCTGGTTAGGAACAGGAGGAGTGTCAAGGTTGATACCCATTAATGATAACCCTGATTTCCCGCCAGCGGTGGGGTATAGTGAATTTAGGAGATGAGCTAAGAAAGGGTTGACTTATATTGGTCAACTTATAGAGGGTAGGCAGTTAAAGGGTTCTCCGCACTAGTGGAACAATATGGCTTGGAGGCCACAGATGTGTATCAATATAACCAGATTTGTCACTACCTGAGACATCGAATTTTACCAGAATTACCTAGGGATCCAACGGAAACAGAAAAAGTATTTTTGATGGGACAACAGAAAAAGATTGTGACTAAATTCTACAACTTGATGGAGGAGGTGGGCCCTAAGAGGAGTTTCCAAGAAGCGTGGGAAAAGGATCTAGGCACATGCTGGGAGGGAGCTCAGTGGGAAAGGATATACCAGAATAGATATAAAGGTTTGCTAGCAGCAAATTTTATTGAAAATAATTATAAAATAATGTACAGGTGGCACTTGACCCCGGAGAAGTTACAACACATGTATAAGGATCAGATGTCTAAGTGTTGGAGGGAGTGTGGTGAGGAGGGGACATACTTCCATACATGGTGGGCTTGTAAGGTGGTGAGTGAAGGGTGAGAGGCGGTTTTTGAGCTCCTAAGTAGGATTCTGGAGAGAGATTGAGGCCCGCCCAGCAACAGGCCTGCTGGGGGTGAAACCGGAGAATGTGACACAGGCGGAGAGCCTCTTTGTACTTGGGGTGTATAACCTTCAAATTATCGATTGCCAGGAAGTGGCAGCAAAAATCAGCACAGACAATGGGTGAATATATCAACTCATTGGATCAGGCCTATTTATTAAGCAAATTAACGGCAGTGCAACATAATAGCCCACAAAAGCTTTTAAGAGTGTGGGGGAAATATATGCGTTGGAATGCCAGTAGATAAGGGGGGAATATATGTATCTATAGAGATAAGGTAGGAGGGCAGGGGATACGGGGGGGGGGGGGGGAATGGGCATATGAGACAGGAATATAAAGGGGGAATAGGTGATTGCGATGTGTAATGAAGCATTTGTGGGAAGAAAAGGGGGAGCCGAAGAGTGGCACTGGAAAAGTTGATTAAGTGGCTGTATGCAAATGCACTGTATTTGTTTATAAAAGTGTAAAAAAAAAAAAAAAACTCATAAAGATGAGGCTGTTCAGTTGCATTGGAATTTTCTCTCCTGTAACACTGTTTATTGGGATACATGTGCTGGTATGTATAATTTGTTATTTGCTTAATAAAGTCTTACAAAAAATATATATATATTTAAAACACAAGTATAAAAGACTTCCTCCCTTGAAATTAATATGCAAAACAGTTCCTCTTATCCTGTAGAAAAGTTAACTTCATTTATTTCAAACCCAGGAATGACATCGCTTTAATTAAGCTGGCCGAGTCTGTGAGCACAAGCAATACCATTCAACCCAGCTGTATCCCTCCTGCTGGAACCATCCTCTCCCACAACACCGCCTGCTATGTGACGGGCTGGGGAAGACTGCAGAGTAAGTACCCTGCTTAACTCTCCGCCCAAACCACCCCAGCACACACCCACTTGAATTACCCCTGTAAACCACTAAAATACCATGATTTATGCACACAGATGGTCGTAACTTCATGTGCTCCTTTTAAAATCACCCCTTAAATGTCTTGCTGTCATTTTTATTTGGGGAGAGTGGTGATAGTGGGGAACAACAATTCCTTCCTGGTTCTTTGTGCTTTCAACTAAGTCTTAACTGGCCTTTAGTGTGACTACAGTGCTATTAAACTTCATTTACAACCCTCCTGCCCTCACCATTGTGAACATGTGAATGAATGGGAAAAGAATAATACCAATTTCTTTTTTTTGCTTTGCAACTTTCTCAGCCGGAGGAGCTTCTCCAAAAGTCCTGCAACAGGGGCGTCTGCTGGTGGTGGATCATGCAACCTGTTCCCGCTCAGACTGGTGGGGTAGCAGTGTGAAAACCAACATGGTCTGCGCAGGTGGCGACGGCATTATCTCCAGTTGTAATGTTCGTAGTCACCCTCTGCCACTCTATTGCTAGCTGGGTAGAAATGGTGTAGACCTACTAGATCGTCTGATTGAAAATATGTGTTGATAAGAATGCACCTAGCAGGCAGGTCTTTATCATGACTGATGCTGGAATGCAGTTTCTGCTTTGGTGTTATAAGTTTTCACATGATAGCAATAGTGCACACCCAAGTGGCTCATGATCCATACTGCCCCTTGAGAATTCTTTGTCACATAGCCTCTAAATGTTTTACCCAAAACGGCCCTACACTGTAAATGAGCAGTAATTAACTCATCGTAACAGCAGAGTTCTCAGTCTCTCCTAGATGTTATACTTCTTCATAAAATCTTCAAATCAAACCTTGAGCATTACTACATTTCACAATGAGCAAAACAGCTGTGGGTACTACTAACACCACCCATTGAGGTGGTGTTAGCTGCACTCTTGCCGAGCACAGGTAGCATGAACTACAACCCCCCATGCTAGCTGCAGCACCATGGAAATGTCCCTCCCACCCAGTCACCACTTTAACACACACAACCAAAGTAGCATGGGTTTTTAGCATGGCACCTAAAGTTCATGCTAAGACCCATGTTATGAGGTCATACACTTTAGTAAACATACCCCTTAAATTAAAACACAGTCGGCTGTTATCTATCTTGCTATCACTGACCATCTGTAGAGTCAGGCAGAATGCCCGCACTCTGCCCCAGCACTAACTGGATAGTACTGGGGTGATTGGTAATAAGTTTGAGTGGCACGATACATAGTGCTACTGAAACTTCACAGATAGAGTCTTATTTGTATAGTGGCAGCTGTGATACTGATAAGCACGTTTGAATATTAGCTATGTTTTTAAATTTACCACTTCCCATGTGATCCATAGAAAGAGCTGCACCCACTCATGTTGTTTCACTGTTGCAGGGGGACTCTGGTGGACCACTGAATTGCAAAAATTCAAGTGGGAACTGGGAAGTTCATGGCGTTGTCAGCTTTGGCTCCTCTCTGGGCTGTAATTACTACAAGAAGCCCTCCGTCTTTAGCCGGGTCTCAGACTTCAACAGCTGGATCAGTCAGGTAAGTGCCCATTTGGGTTCTGCTTCAGGTTATTGAAGGGGTCATGGAAATCTCTGTCTGAACTTAGGAAGGCATCAAGGATAGTGTTCTACATCTGCAATAAGCTGCAAGTGCAGCATGTCCTGTCTGGCTTCAGGTCTAGGACATACTACTTTTCGCCCACGAGTGCACTAGAATATAAGGAATTTTAAGCTTGTTTTTAAGTCTTGTGCATGAGAAAACTCCCCTTTTTGTACTTCAGACTAGGGTTAAATGAAGCCACCCAAAAACTAGAAAGAGAAGAGAATGAACTCTAACACACCCAAACCAATACATTACATGATGGAAGCACGTCGCCCTCCATCTGGGATTTTAGGATTCTTTTACCATTTCTATGATTTTATTTTTATACTTCCCTGTTTTCTTTTATGTTCCCCCCAGAAAATGCATCAGCAACTGTCACTGATGGGCTCTCTATGTAACAAGCACTACCATATATGAATACTGTGATGCTACCAATGACCACGCATAGGAGGTGCTCCATCACCCCTCACTCTTGAGGTCTTTGAGCACCAGGCAGGTCTCCATCTGGAATTCCTGGTTTCGCTTGGACCTTATAGATAGGGTGTCAAGCTCCAATGTCCCAATTAGTGAAGTCAAACCTAGTATTCAACACTTATCCACAAAAGACACTCCAGCCATAGTGTCTTGCCAATTCCCAGGCTGTGCTTCAATGCTCAGCAAGGCAGCCTTCTCAAGCCTTAGTAAGCCAGGCTGGGTCCCACTATCCTGGTGCTTGGATATTCCTCAGCCAAATGCCAGCCTGGCCTAGCAGCCAACTAGTGCCCAGCTCAGTCCAAAAATGTTGCAAACTCTTTTTACACAGATAGCACAGTTACTTACCTGTAACAGGTGATCTCCGGAACAGCAGGAATTAGTCTTCACATGTGGGAGACGTCGCCGACAGAGCCCACACGGGAATGCTCCCCAGCATCCAATCAGAAGCCTTTGGGAGTATCCCCCGTGCCTGCACGGTGGCTTCCCACCCTTCCTACTGCCTCTCCCCAGTTGAATTTTATAGCTGAGCCAGAAGGAGAGGAGAGGAAGGAATAGAGAGATAGAGATACAACTCCCAGGGGAGGTGGGCGGGTTGTGAAGACTAATTCCTGCTGTTCCGGAGATCACCTGTTACAGGTAAGTAACTGTGCTATCTCCAGGAACAAGCAGGAATGAGTCTTCACATGTGGGGACTCCCTAGCTGAGGATGCCTGGGGAGATCCCATCAGCACAGCCCAGGCCAGGATGGCATTTCCCCAGCATCCCCTGAGGGATGGAGGGAAGGAGTTGAGAAGAGAGGAACAGCAAAAACCCAAAGGCTACAGGGAGAGTAGCCATTAGAATGCATGAGAAGTATCATTAAGCATTTAATGAAGTAATGACCTAGTACCATGTGGAGCTTACCTACTGGGTTGTAGGAAGTGGAGCTTACCTACTGGGTTGTAGGAAGTGGAGCTATGATGAAGGTACTGTAGACGCAGTAGCGAAGTCTTCAAGGGAACTTCACAGCAGCGAGGAGGAAGTTCCAAATCCGGAAGGACAGGAGATCCAGGTGTCAACTGGGTCAGGAGAAGGACGGCAGGTCTTCAAGGAAGCTTTATGCAAAAAGCTGAGCACTCCCTTAGGAGCAGAGTCCATAACTCAGAGGACTAACAGCAGAAGACTGGCCGATCTGGATAGCCTAGTCCGGAGAAGAGTAGGGGTGCACCCCGGAGCAGGAGTACACAGCCTTCCCTAGCGAGGAAGGAGGGCATAACTAAAAGTAGAAGCTGTTGACTTCACAGCAGTACGCAGAGTACAACCAGTCCGAGGGCCGATCCAAGGAAAATAGGCAGGCAGACTGGCCAGACCTCAGGGGGGGGGGGGGGGGGGGGCGTGAGTACCAGCCATAGGGGAAATAGGCGGTAGAACACAGGCACTGTGGACATCTCCCAATATGCGCCTACCGAACAGGTAATATCTGATACATCTAGGTGGTTGGGCATAGGGAACGTCCACCCAGGCACTAACGCAGGTATGCCGAGGAACCTACCTCCCTGAGCATGACACTGATAAGGCGGACCTGCCATTGATCCACAGAAACGGCCCCCTGGGGGCATCAAGATCCATCCGGGAGGAGGGATCTATTCCAGTGGAGCAGTGGCAGATCGGTGAACTAACAGCACGGCAGCGTGAAGGACAGAGGGTATAGTCCTTGGTAAGCATTGGGGGACTATAGCCGGGTGGGTTCTCCTGCCTGGACAGAGAAAATCAGACAAGGGGAACAGGGCTGATCCGGCCTTGGCGAGGAATTGTTCCAAACATGCTGCGAGGGACAGCAGACAAACCGGTATGGTATCAATCAGCAGGGGAACCCTGGCAGAGAAGGGTTCGGGGACATACCTAAGGGTAAGTAAGTTGAGGGGTAGGAAGTCCATGGGCCAGAGCTAACATGGAATAGAGGTAATCTCCCTCTTCCAACGGAAGGAGAATACCTGAACCCCTGGAAAAACATTCAAACCATTTGCCCCAGAGTAGAGCCTAATTTTTAGCTTCTGCTGAGAGAAGGTTAATTGCAGGCAGCCGCCTACAGGAGCCTAAAACGGCTTGGTATGAGTATCCTGGTGCGGGCCCGGGAACTTCAAACCAGAGTGAGAGGCCCCTTGCTTGGGCGCCCCTGGCGGGTGGGCGGAGGGATGACCTTTCCTCTTCCTAGGGAAGGAAGGTGTAGAGAGGCATTTCCCACCCCCGGGGGGAGGACGGGACCTAGAACGGCTTCTAACGCTGGGAGAGTTAGCGAAGCACTGAGCAACCTGATGTAAGGCTTCACTATTGAAGAGGTGGTCTCCAGCACAAGGAGAATTACCCAAGTTATGTTGTGCCCGTCTACACAAATCTGACGTCTGTAACCATGCTGTACGATGGCATGCTCTGATGGCAATAGCAGAGGATCTGCTGACCGCCAGGAAGGAGTCTAGAGAAGCACGAGAAAGGAACCCAGAGATATTCCTGCAGTGATAAAGAAGCAAGGAATATTCAGAGGCCTTGGTTGCAGACAAAAAGGGAGACAACCGAGATAATCTCTCGGTGATCTCCCGGAGGGTCAGGCTCATATAAAAAATATATGAAAGAATTCTGGAAGCCAACATGGACGTTTGGAAGGTTTGACGCCCCAGGGTATCCAGCGTTTTCGAAGCGTGACCTGGAGGGCGAGAAGAATGCTTCTTCTTACTTCCCACCTTCCTCAGCGCTGATTCCACCACGATGGAATGATGTGGAAGCTGGTGGGCACCCGATACCGAGGCATGCATCGCTGTCGACGGTGCAGGAACCCTCAAAGGCGACCGCCATGCCTCCAGTAGAAGACCCTGCAGGGAAGGATGTAGAGGAAGCATTACAGCCTCCTGTTCCGCAGGACCTGGACTTAGGGAAGGACCCTGGATGGGAATAGCAAGCAGGTCCGCCATGTCAAGAAGAAAATCCTGAAAAGACGGCTCTCCCAGAGGGGCTATGCTGTGGGAGGCGATGGCGGGAGGGGCTGCCAGGGCACCAAAAGGCCTATCGGACTGATGTCCGCTGGGCCGAGGAGGGTACCAACAGTTCCGGATCGGGGCAGTCAGCATGGCGTCGTCGGTACCCGGGATTGATTCCAAGCTAGGCATCGAAGGGGTCGATGGGACCGCAGGAAGCAGCCTCGGCCTCGGCACTGCCCCCGGCGATTGAAGCGGTTCCGCGGCATCCGGAGGGCAGTGGCTAGTAATCTCTGCTCTGCGTTGCGGGAAGGGACAGGGCCCGGTCCCGAAGCGTGTCGTAGCCAAGCCTTCGAGGCTGGATACCGATTCTAGGCTGAGCATCGAACTGAGCGAGGAGATCGACTCCCTCCTAGGGGGCTCCTGTGGCGGCGGCCGTGCCGGCGAGGCTGACCCCGGGGAGCGAATCGGAACCGCGTTGATCGGCGTCGCGGGCATAGAGGGCCCCCAAGAACGACGCTCGGTGAAGAGGGGGTCATCCGACAACTGCGCCGAAGTCTGGCGGCAGGCAATGCCAGACGCCGGGCCCCTTCCCAAACCCGGCTTGCCCGGAGGGAAAACCCTCCGGGGCAGACGACCCGTCCCCGAGGGTACCCAGGCAACCCGGCGACGAGCTCCCGCAGGGAGGGAAGCGCCAAACTCCGGCACCGGCGCCTCTTGACGCTGGAACTACCCCCCTGGTAGGCCGGGACGACGGGAACCCAGGCTGGATCGAAGCGATCGAAGACACCGGGGTCCCCCTTCGAGCAATGGGCAGGGCCCTTGCCGTCCGCGTCGATGCTGGGGGATCGCCCGTCTGAGATTGATCGACATACCCTGAGGACACCGGGGAAGGCCGACGGCGGTCCCTGGCCAGGGTAGCGGCGCCGCCCAAATCCGGCACCACCCCCGCGCAGGGCGAGGATACCAGCAAACCAGCACGGGTCAAAGCGATCGGCCCTGAAGGAAGCGAGGGCACCAGATGCCAATCCCCGGTGAAAAGTGGAATCCTCGACGCCGACGTGCTGCCCGAAGCGGGTACCAACTCCGCGCATGGCATGAATGTGGGACCACCAGACTGGGTCGAGTCGATCGGCCCTGGAGGTGCCGAGGACAGCCGCTGACGATCCCCGGTGAGGAGCGGGACGCTCGACCCCGACGCCGAGGGGTCGGTACCGCCTGAAGCGGATACCACCCTTGCGCATGGCCGGGACGTCGGAACGCCATACTGGATCGAGTCGATCGGCCCCAGAGGTGCCAAGGACCGCAGCCGACGATCCCCGGTGAGGAGCGGAAAGCCCGACACCGACGCCGATGCCGAGGGGTCGGTACCGCCCGAAGCGGATACCACCCCCACGCATGGCAGGGACGTAGGAACGCCAGACTGGGTTGAGGCGAACAGCCCCGGAGGTGCCGAGGACACCAGATGACGATCCCCGGAGGGTAGTGGGACACTCGACGCCGAGGAATCGGTACCGCCCGAAGCGGGTACCACCTCCGCGCATGGCAGGGAGGACGGAACGCCAGACGGTCGAGTCGATCAGCCCCGGAGGTGCCGAGGACAGCAGCTGACGATCCCCGGTGAGGAGCGGGACGCTCGATGCCGATGCCGGGGAGGTCGGTACCGCCCGAAGCGGATACCACCTCCGCGCAAGGCTGGGATGTAGGGAAGCCAGATTGGGTAGAGTCGATCGGCCCTGAAGGTGCCGAGGACACCAGCTGACGATCTCTGGTGAAGAGTGGGACACTCGACGCCGGCACCGATGCCGGGGAATCGGCACCGCTCGAAGCGGATACCGCCCTCGAGCATGGCTCGGGAATGTTCCTTGAGGAGCGAACCCCAGGAACAACCCGAAACCCCATGGATGCTTTGGAGCCCGAAGACTCCCGCCGGGGTATATTGGCCAAGGGGGGCTTGAGGGGTTGGCCGGAGCCGTCGCCATGCTGCGCATGAGACTTGCCCCTCAAGACTTGGCTAGTCTTAACAGACTGTTGTGTGGTTACCTGATCCTGTAGAGAAGAAAAACCCGATGACCGCGCCTTGGGCGGGAAGACGTCATCGAGGGATACCTGGAAAAGGGAAGGTCTTCTCCCTATACTGTAGCCCGGAGGACCCGGGAGGAAAGGGTCAGGACCCAAACAGGAGAGGCACCAGGCGTTGGAGTCTAAGTGGAAAACTAAGTCTCCGCAGTGAGGGCACTTCTGGGGAGAAGAAGGCTCCATGCTGTAAGCCCTGTAGGCCTCAACGATCCGAGGGAAGAAAGGGTTCCCTCTAGGTGCCAAAAATTAAGAAAGGAAAAAAAAAAAGAAAGGGGCACGGAAGGTGCCGTTGTCGGCGGGAAGAAAGGCCGCGACCACAGGAAACAAAAAGAAAAAGAAATTTCTGCGGTGGCAGGAGGGACGTCCTGCCTGCTCCGCGGAAAATGAAAAACTGGGGAGAGGCAGTAGGAAGGGCGGGAAGCCACCGCGCAGGCGTGGGGGATGCTCCCAAAGGCTTCTGATTGGATGCTGGGGAGCATTCCCGTGCGGGCTCCGTCGGCGACGTCTCCCACATGTGAAGACTCATTCCTGCTTGTTCCTGGAGATAATCCAGTCCAGGCCCTCTCTTAAGGGAAAACCATGCCAAGTACCTCATTCCCTTCTAGTCCAGTCCAGCATTTTCCTTAGTGTAAAGTACTGCCTTCGCTTCTTCAGGTTTTCCCTTCCAGACATTGGCTTATGGCATACTTTTGCCAAACTTTAGTGGCTTATAAAGCCCCTCTCCTTCCTGATGCTAAATGAAAGTTTTTTTTGTGCCCTTTGCCCCGGCAACACAATAAAGACGTGTGCTGCTATCCACCACCAGGCCTTAGAAGACAAAAACAAAACATCTCTTAGCTTCTATTTCCATACACGGGAAAAGGAGCATCACACACCTGAGCTTATCTTGCTCGATAACCTCTCGTTTCCCATGCTGACCTCCTCTGGACATAGCCAGGTCCTTTTCCTTCAGTGGGGAAAATTATTCATCTCTGGCAAGCAACCCAGAACTTTTTCTCCCCCTTAGTTCAGCACCATTTCCTTTTAATGAGCACCTGGCCTGCTTTCTGGACCACACCCATTACCCCAGGTCCTTAGCTTTGCCTTAGTGACTTCTGGGAGAAGTAGTGTAATCCCTGCTAGAGGCCATATTACATTACATTACAGCTTCCCCCTGAGTTTAAAGAGAGCAGCCTTTTCCTAGCCACATTCCTTTCATATACAAGGATTTCCCTCCAACTCCTGACATATCATATTTCTTTTCACTCCTAGTGGTTTGATTCCCACCAGCATGCCTTGTAGCCTTGGTCAAGTCACTTAACCCTCCATTGCTAACTTGGATTCTTCTGAGGCAATGTCCATATTTAATGTACATTACCAAGTTTAAGTTACAATGTAAACAATGTAAGGTGGGAGGAGTGGCCTAGTGGTTAGGACAAGGTACTTCGGGCCGGAGGTTCAAGTCCCACTTGGGGACAGCAATCTCAGGTCAGAGGGACTGGGATTTCTAGTCCTATAGGCACTCCTTGTGGTCTTGGGCAAGCCACTTAACCCTCCATTGCCCATGTTCCCTGTAAGTATTAGCGTATGTGTGTCCTATCCCCTCGTGTTAAATGTATCTCCCAATTGACCGCTTTGACCCGGTGAAAAGCAGGATATAAATACAGCTAAATAAATAAACCGCTTTGACTAAATTGATAAAGCGGTATAAAAAAACCTGTTAAATAAATTCATTCAGGTTACTGAGCAGACACCTGTCTTCTCTCCACAATATATAATGTACCAACTAACTTGTTATTGTAAAAATTGCTTCATAGAACAGGGGTTAGGAACGTTTGCTAGTTTCTGTTACAAATAGCCAATGAGACTTCCAGGGAACATCACAGTGTCATTATTTCCAAAACTCTAGATAAAATCTGTTTTAAGAAGATTCAAAGTCCTTGCAGAAATCATGCATAAAACAATGCATCTTAATTTTTGTTTATTAAAATTCAATATACCGCCAAACCACTACAGCAAGGTTTACAAGACAACCAAATAACATAGGAAAGCCAGTCACACAAGAGGGGAGGGGAGCAGAAAAAGAAAAAGGGTTAGAACATAGGATACTGGGATTGATGGACCTTGCTCCGTCCCAATATGGCATATCTTGTTTCCAACAGTGGCTAATCCAGGACACAGGTCCCTGGCGGGTTCCCAAAAGACACACAGGTCCCACAAAGCTTGTATTAGGGCAAGCAGTGGCTTTCCGGGGTCCTCTTTAATAATGAGAGAAGAAAGCAATCTGAATCACATAAGTCTTCAAAGCACATTTAAAGCAGATATAGAAGGATTACAGAAGGGGGGGAAATCATTCCAAAGTTTGGGGGCAGCAAAAAAAAAAAAAAAAGCAGTGTCTGGTAGACAAGAGGTGAGCCTGGGAATGGGGGGGGGGGGCAGGTGTAAATGGTTCTTGTGTAGAGATCAGGGGACACAATGGGGAGTGTGAGGTCATACAGCACAAGCAAGTAGGCAGGGGAACCCAAGTGGCATGCTTTACTGGCTAGAATCAAGATTTTAAACTGAACTCTGCAGTGTAGATCGGAAGCCAACGATGATTCATGAAGAAGGGTGTAGCGTGATCAAGTTTAGAAGCATGAGAAAAAATCCAGATGGCTGAAATCCGGATGATTTGTAACCTTTTAATGTCGTACTTGGGAAAAAAATGCAATGTGTGCCTTCGAGTCAGTCCTGACTCCTGGCGACCCAGAAGCTCCTGGGTTTTCTTGGCAGTGTCACCGGAGGTAGATTGCTAGGCCTTTCTTCCGAGGCAGTGGAGGGTTAAGTGACTTGCCCAAGGCCACAAGGAGTGCTAGTGGGAATTGAACCCTGGTTGCTTGGTTACTAAGCCAGTGTTCTAACCACTAGGCTACTCCTCCACTCCAGAACAGATTTGGCGAAGAAAGAAATACGAACATCTGATAACTGCACTAATGTGGTGATCATGGAAAGAAGGAAAAGAATCCAGTATGACCCCAAGACACGAGTAATGGTGGAGTCAGGGATGATGAGAGCAATAGCAGATAACCATATAGTTGCATTTTTTTTGAGATTCAAAAGTAAGTGATTATCATAGAGCCAGAAGGCTACTGCAGATAGAGACATTTCATTCATAGGAGAGAGATCAGGCAGGAGAGGGTGGGCATGCAACACAAGCAAGATGCCATCTGCATAATAATAGGCAGACACCAAAGTGCTGAACTAGGGAGTTAGTGGAGCAAGGAATATACTGAAGGGGAGAAAGGACAGAATCCTCTGGGACCCCAGACACTATGTAAGAGTTAAGTATGACCTGAGGGCTACGATCAGAAAGGAAAGAGTGAAACCGATAGAGTACAGTCCTCCTAATCCCAACCTCGCGAAGCAGTGACAGAAGAATCCTGTGATTAACTACGTTGAAAGCTGAAGACAAATCCAGTGAGAGAAGAAGCGAATCATCATGATTGAAAGCCCACTAAACTTCACTAAGAAAGGAAGTCATTAGTGCAGTCACTTAACCCTCCATTGCCTCAGAAGAATCCAAATTATCAATGTCCCTGGTTTAATGTACATTACCAAGTTTAAGTTTATTTATTTTATTTATTTAAAGATTTTTGTATACCGCACTTTTCAAATTCAGCTCGGTTTACAAGTAACATTAACTTTGTCCAGTCTTGGGGGACCGCGCTGGACTTAGAGAACAGGGTTGGTAAACTTGGGTTGAAATGGGTAATCTATATACAGGTTTTTGGCTAGCTATTTACATTCTAGGTTATTATAAGCATTATAAACATTTTTAGATACTATGTACATGGTTAAAACGTAAACTGCTTTGACTAAAAAGATTAAGTGGTACAAAAAAACCTGTTAAATAAGTGGCCCAAACGGAAACCTGACTGACGGGGATGAAGGGAACCAGTCTTTTCCAAATGAGCTGACAGCTGTGTAAAGACCACTTTCTCAAGGACCCAAAAGTTGGGAAACAAGCCAATAGTCAGAAAGAAGGATCAAGGGAAGATTTTTTTCAGAAGGGGCGGAACTTGACCAGACTTCCAGGGAATAAGAACAATTCCTATGAGAAAACTATTATGAAGAATCGAGAAAACACAAGAGAGAAGGGCAAGAGTTTCAGAAAGAAGCCGGGGGAAGGAATAGGATCAGAGGAGCAAGTAACATAGTAAATGACAGCAGATAAAGACCAGGATGGTCCATCTAGTCTGCCCAGTACGATGGCAGGAGTAGGTGCACCTGCCATTCTGTGCAGGCCACCCCTCTCCATGTCTTTGTTTAGGGGTGAACCCACTGCTCCATGTAGGACAACCCTATTTGTTGAGAAATTAGATGGTTCAGTTTATTTTGATTTTATCCTGTTGCTGTAAAGGGATCCACTGTGTCTGTCCCATGCCATTTTGAATTCCATCACTGTGTTTGCCCCCACCACTACCATCAGGAGGGAATTCCAAGCATCCACCACCCTTTCAATGAAAAAGTATTTCTTGACATTGCCTTTCAGTTTACCCCCTTGCAGCTTCATGTTATGTCCTCTAGTTTTACAGCTTCCCCGTCTTTGGAAGAGGTTTGTTTGTTCATTATTTCTCTTTACCTATTTAAAGATCTGAATCATATCTCCCCTATCCCTCCACATAGAGCTGTCTGAGAAAGAGAAGCAAGGACAAGAATATTGAAAGAGTACCACCTATGTGTAGGAACAAGTGAAGGGAGGGGGGGGGAGGACAGAAGTGAATCAAATGGAGAAGAAAAGGGCTGGGAAAAGGGAATGTAAGTTATCAGTTTTGCTAGTAAAGAAGTGAACAAAATGGTATTTAATGGTGCAGAAGAATTGAAGGAAATATCAATACATCGGGAAGATGTCTTACAACTATTAGATAAACTGAAGAGTAGCAAATCACCTGGGCTGGATGGTATACATCCAAGGGTGTTGAAAGAACTGAAATATGAGATTGCAGACCTGCTATTAGTAATCTGTGAACTATCATTAAAATCATCTCTAATACCTGAAGATTGGAGGATCACCAATGTAACACCAATTTTTAAAAAGGGTTCCAGGGGTGATCCGGGAAACTACAGACCGGTGAGCCTCACGTCAGTACCGGGAAAAATGGTAGAAACCATCATAAAGAATAAAATTACTCAGCATGTAGATAGTCATGGCCTAATGGGAGACAGCCAACATGGCTTTAGACAAGGAAGATCTTGTCTTACTAATCTGTTATGTTTTTTGAAAGTGTGAATAAACAGGTGGACAAAGGTGAGTCGGTTGATATAGTGTATCTGGACTTTCAGAAAGCCTTTGACAAGGTCCCTCATCAGAGACTTTTGGCAAAACTAAAGAGTCATGGGATAGGAGGCAGTGTACTACTGTGGATCAAGAACTGGTTAAAAGAAAGAAAGCAGAGGGTTGGGCTAAATGGCCAATTTTCCCAATGGAGAAAGGTGAATAGTGGTGTACTCCAGGGATCTGTGCTGGGTCCGCTGCTTTTTGACATATTCATAAATGACCTGGAAAGTGGAATAACGAGTGAGGTTATCAAATTTGCAGATGACACAAAACTATTTAAAGTTGTTAAAACCCAAGAGGCTTGTGGAAAATTGCAAGAGGATCTTGATAAATTAGAAGACTGGGCATCAAAATGGCAGATGAAATTTAATGTGGACAAGTGCAAAGTTATGCACCTAGGGAAGAACCCCCCAAACTATGGTTACATAATGCAAGGTTCCACATTAGGAACCACCACCCAAGAAAAATATTTAGGTGTAATCGTGGATAACTTCTTGAAACCTTCTGCCCAGTGTACAGCAGCAGCCAAGAAAGCAAACAGAATGCTAGGAATTCTAAGGAAAGGAATGGAGAATAAACCAAAGGATATTATAGTGCCTCTGTATCATTCCATGGTGCAACCACACCTTAAATATTATGTGCAATTCTGGTCACCGTTAGAAAGGTACAGAGTAGAGCCACCAAAATGGTAAAGGGGATGGAAGGATACCCCTATGAGGAAAGGCTTAAAAGATTAGGGCTCTTCAACTTGGAAGAGACGGCTGAAGGGAGATATGATAGAGGTCTATAATTGAATGAATGGAGTGGAACGGGTAAATATAGATCAGTTGTTTATGCCATCAAAAAGTAGAGAGACTAGAGGATATGCAATGAAACTACAATGTAACCCATTTAAGACTAATAAGAGAAAATATTTTTTTACTCAATGCAAACTCTGGAATTTGTTACCAGAGGGTGTAGCAAAAGCCATTACTGTAGATGGGTTTAAAAAAGGTTTGGATAAGTTTCTGGAGGAAAGGGCCATAAACCATTAAAGGGGACCCGGGAAATCCACTGCTTACCCCAGGACGAGCATTGTGGAACCTGTGTGCCTTTTTGGGAACCTGCTAGGTACTTGTGACCTGGATTGGCCAGTTGGAAACAGGATACTGGGCTTGATGGACCTTGGTCTGACCTAGTATGGCATTCTTATCCCTAAAACCTGACTAGCTATATAGGCTCCCCTAGGACAGGTTTTGGAAGCTTTGGCCTGGTGACCAGGGAGCGACTGGACTTAATGATGAAGTTCTTACTTCACTGTTCACCTATGCATGTGCCCATGATTTTCTTACGCATATCGGAGCTACAAGGTCAAGCGTGGAATGCTGCAAAATGAGGCCTGGTTCAGCCTATTCCTCAGGCTTTGGAGCTATCTGCTTTTCTTGCTTTGATTTCCATTCATTCACTTTTCTTTTTTTAATCTTCCACAGACCATTGCTGCTAACTAGTCGGAAGAAATCTGAGCTGAATAAAGTCGAGAGCTAGAAGTGTGTTGGAACCGTTCATGACTGGAATATGTGTGAAACCAAAGCATTGACAATAAAGTGGCAGGTTGAAACAAGCTCCTTCCGAGTATTTTAGACTCTGTCTCTTTTACTGGTCATCCTTATAGAAAGAAAAATGCTATTTCCTGGTTAAGGTGATGGATAAATGGATTTCTCTCTCACCCCTGGAAACCTAGTCTCATTATTTCTGAGCGTGACGCTGTTTAAGCAGCCATAGCCTCTACACTGAAAATTTCTTAGCCATGTAAATAGTCAAGTCCGTGGATGGACAGACAGACATACATGGTGATGGCAGTAGCCACTTTCCACAATGATACGTTAATCAACAGTACTTGGTAACTATGCCATGTTAATTGTCTCCAAACAGCGAATTCATTTTAAGACCTCTGCTCTGAAATTCTACGGCCTGGCACCTGGCTTTCCAGTATCTAAGCCACAGATGGAAGAATGAGAACATTTTATGTTGAAAAACTCACTTAATGCACATTGGGAACTATTCCCTAAACAGTGTCAGGTGCTTAATGTGGGATTTTAGTTGTTTTATCTGTTAACAGAGGTCAACAACATTGTCATTAGTGTGGGGTGCATGGCATGCCCTTTACTTAACGTGCTCGTCTGTTTCTTCAGCTCTTCCAGGTCATAATATTTCCTTCTGTGACCTACACAGTGTTTAAATAAGTGGGGAAAGCATGCAGAGCATGGCTCATGGACTTCTTTCCAAGTTGTACGTGTGTAAGAAAAAAAGAGGGGAGAGGCAGTTTGAAAGGATAAATTTCCTAACTGCTATGTTTCTATGCTCTGGAAGTTGAAACTGCTTCTCCCATGAAAATGCACTGGCCTAGTTTGTGTGTGTGTGTGTGTGTGTGTGTGGGGGGGGGGGGGGGGGGAATTAATTTTTCTGGAACCTCTGGTGCAGTCTTCCCATTTTCAAACTCAGTGTGTCTTTTCACCAGTCCCCCCCCTCCACTAAATTTGGTCCCATTCGGTTAACTTTTCAGAGTTATTTTATTTTGCCCGCATTCAGACAGGCATACATATTTGACCCCTTACGTAAATTTTTTTCCAATAATCCATTGGGTTGGAAAGATTAAAAAGGAAGTCAAAGAGCCATGAACATAGATCGTACTTGAAATGGTGGTTATGGCATACCCTATGTAACTTTTGCAAAATTCACTTCAGAATGGCTTGGAATTCTCTGAAAATCATTTACAAACATCCAAGGAGGAGGTATGTGCAGAGTAACCTTAGAACGGGA
The DNA here is from genome assembly GCA_033557465.1 of Ichthyophis bannanicus. Classification (NCBI taxonomy): domain Eukaryota; kingdom Metazoa; phylum Chordata; class Amphibia; order Gymnophiona; family Ichthyophiidae; genus Ichthyophis; species Ichthyophis bannanicus. The sequence goes on along the minus strand of CM066042.1, from coordinate 58,599,493 downwards.
CGCCATGGGTAGCCAGCTATGCAGGCATTAGTTTATAAAGACAAGCATATGCCTATATGTGGCACAGGAACACGCCTTGCATGTAGGTGCGATCACTTATATCTGCTTGTGCATACTTTACACACACACATGCACCTAGATTATAAAATACCTTAATCTGTACATATGTGCGATTCCTGCTCCTGCTCCACCTGGATCACAAGCCTCAGGCTACACCTATCGGCACAGTGTGCTTCTTCTTACCAACGCCTGTAATTTAATACCAGTCAGTATTTTACAAGAGGTCATTTATGTACATGTATGACCCCATACAATAATTTAAAAAAAACATTCCCACCTATACCATTTTTATACATTTTGGAGGTAAACGCTATGAGAAAGCAAGCTCATCTTCTGGGGGGTGATGTCTCCAATACACATCCAGAAGTCTCAGGTACTGTAAAGATTAATGATAGATTTATACTTCCATTTTTTTATTGTTAACATTAGGCTTGTTTTATTTACACAAGTGAAGACTTTTACCAGCATGTTATTCCCAGCAATTCTTTGTGAGCTGTGATACCTTTTGCCAGACCAACATAAGAATGCTCAGCGACACTGCTGTCACAGGGCAACTCATATCTAATTGTGGCCCCATATGAAGACGAGACCTCTGATCGAGGAAGCTCTGGTACATCAGTAGAAAAATCCAGTACAGCAAAATATAGTAATTCCTTCATCAAATATGAAGCTAAGCTGTTTTCTTTTTGAACTTTACATTTCATTCATAATTACTTATAAAAACAAAATAAAAATATAACAGTTTACGGCCCATTTGCTTTTTCATCCTCTACATAAAGAACGTAGCTAGCTACACATCTAACTTTGCTATTATGCAAATGGGCGAGCAAACCATTCGAAATTTAGGATGAGAATGAGTGATTCATATTTAAACTGCCCTGCAGGTAACAGGAATCTGTGGCTATCCGAGTAGAGCCTGTTCATATCTCAGCTGAATTATCAGTTGCAGACATAGGAAAGAGTCCCGTTTTAGAGGTGAAAATTCACATGCAAGACTTTTGGCCATATTATAGCCCAGCAGTCCATATGCCCTGTATCTTTCAATGCTCTGGGGAGAAAAACAGTCCTTGTTCGATTCTGTTCTTGCAGATCAAAAACTGCTTGGTTTCTCCTGTTGCCCGTCTGTGCCAGTGCTAAAGAAGCTTAGTAACTCCCCCACCCACCCCTTGACACCAATTCCAGGCATGGAGAATTTTTTCTTAGATCACAAATGGTGACGTCGTTCAGTTCAGCTGTACTGCTTGGTGAGACTGAGCCAACCTTTAGGATGCTTTAAAGAAAAACCGCTTCCGAAGATAATTGAAATATCCAGGAATTTGTTTGTACACTCCTTTTGCCGACACTTGATTAGCTACCTGCATAAAATTAAAAATTCAAGTTAAATGCAAATTATTCTAATGTGTAATGCTGGTGTTGTATTTACATGCAACTCTGAATCTGAACATTTTCTGGCTTAGATTCGAGTGGATATGTGAAAGTCTCTGTACACGCGAGTGAGTGAATGCTCATAAGACATACCTACTACATGGTGTACATACATACTACATGGTGTACATACATACTATATGGCGGAAGTCCCAGTCATGAGATGAGGAGGTTTTATGAGCAACGTAAAGAAATATTTCTTTCAAGAAAGGGTGACAGATGAAGAGCTTCCTAGTAGAAAAGTGGATGCACAAATGGGATGAGAAGTTTAGAACAAGGAGTGGAGGAGTAGCTTAATGGTTAGAGCAATGGGCTAAGAACCAGTGAAGCCCAGAGATACTCCTTGTGATCTTGGGCAAGTCATCTTTTTTTCAAATTATTTATGAATTTTATCAATTTCCAAGCATATACAACTTGTACAGAATTACAAAGAGCAGAAAAGAAAAAATAAAAGAAAACAAATGAAAATGTTTTACAATTCCCAACTGATCTTTAGAATGTAGCCCACAAAACTAAAAGGAGATCCTATATGCAAAATTTCAAAATAGAAATAGCAAGGAAATACATACAGGCAAGTCATTTAACCCTTCTTTGCCTAAGCACAGAAATACCTACTGCACGTGAATGTGACTCACCTTAATCTAATGACTGAAATCCATGAAACATCAAATATTCTTGCTTTTTGGAAGGCACTCTCAAAAAGCCAGAAGATTTTGATGCCAAGGACCATAAAAATATACGATTCTCTAATGCAGAAAGTGTTCTTTTAAAATGTCACATTACGTTGAGACTGGACTGATGAAATATGATTGATCTGCGGCACAGAGTGAACAGACAAGTGAAATGATTATGTACCATTCAAAAGTGAAGTTTTTCATGGATTTACTAAAAAGATTTTTGAATAGTCAAACTGAAAATAATTGAATAATTAAAAGAAGTCTTAGGACCGATGATTAACATTATGGTGCAGTCACCCTTTGCTTTATATGAGGTCAAGGTCGGCCCGTCCACTAGGCAGCCGCCCTAGTGGGTGGCTTTGTGTTGCCGCTTTGTTGCCTGTGGCAAGCCATGCACTTTAGCACACATGACTTGCGTCGGAAGGGGGTCAGAAGCAGCTGGTATATGTGTGCTAAAGCACATTGCCTGCCACTGCCACAGCCTGCCTCTCCCTCAAAGACTGAATCAGCTGCAGTGGGGAGCAGCGGTGGTGCGGCTTGGTGCAGGGGGCGGGGAGGGGAGAAGAGGGACGGCGGGCGGGGTTTCTGCCTGGGGCAGCAGAAACCTTCGTGTCGACCCTGTATGAGCTGTACTTCCATTTTGATAATCCAGTTTTATAGAAACTTTCCTATAGAACCATTTCAACTAGAGTTGACAGCCTTTATAAACTAGGCAAGTTCTGATATTATAAAATTACTCCTTATATGTTTCTGTCTTATAGCCGTTTTTGATTTTTAAGGTTAAGTGTAGTCAAACATTTACCAAGAACATAATTTCTCTGTTTGGGCATGTGGTCTTATTCATCAAAGTACTCGCCAAGGTCCTTTACAACAGCACATAGGACCACCGGTGAAATGGCAAATGAGTGATTACCATGGGGTATTTAGCAGATTAATCAACAGAAAGCAGTTACCATCACAAGGATTGTCTGCAGATCCTCGGATACTGCGTGCTGCCCAAGGACGCTATCCAGAGTCGCCACATACCAACTGCCTGTCTGCTTATCCCTCCATGAGACAAAACCTGTTAATGCAAGTGATAAGGTGAACTTCTGCCCACATCATCTGCCTATATACAGTGAATGTAACAACATGAATACTTCCAGTATCTCTTGAAGATGGAAATACATAGCATCTGTTACTTTGGCCTACCTGGAAAGGTTGAATAGGCCACCAAGATGTCACTGGGGGTGGGCAGACTGGCAATTGCATCAGGTTGATCAAAGTCTCTAGCAGATACACTAATTGGAGTTGCATCGGACTGGACAGAATCCCCCTGTCTGCTAGCAGATCTCTCTTCTGCCGAATCAAATTCAAATCCCTTGTCCTTTTGGTCTGTGAAAACCCAGAGTAAGCCATCAGATATAAAACATCTCAGACATCCTTTGATTCCCACAAAATGTGTTTAGGGGCATGCAGCAAAGAATCTCTACATTTGTTCCAAACTGAAGTCCGTCACGGCAGAGTTCTTTATAACAGATAGGACCAATCTTTAGGAACACTGTTTGCAACTTACACCTGACAGAACTGCTAATTCCTTTCTTGTGTGGCAAGCTAGCTACATTTCTAATGGGATGTAGCTTTGGCGTCTACCAAGACTTGGGACCCTGGAGGCAGGTACCAGGTTGGCAAAGCATGGACGTTTTGGGGTTTTGCATAATTTTGCCTTCCATCAGCTTGGAAACATTGCTAACAAGCAGTAATCCTGCACAGATTCGAGAAAAGCACCGAATCATAGCTTGTAGATTATATCTATTTTTATCTAAGGAGCTTTTTCAAGTTTAATATTTTTTTCTAAAATATGAATAAAGGGGGTTTTGGGGTATAGGAGAATACAAATGAAACAGCGTTTAATACAAATCACGTGCAAGTTTAGGGGATGTAGGATACTCTTAGAAGGACTAGGACAGTCAGAAGTCCCCGTGGTTACATTTATTTCTATTCCACTTTTTTGTAAAGTGACCTTCCCCACTGTCACAGTAAATGTTACTTCTGACCACTGTGGTCTCCTATTTCAAAGAAAAGAAGTACTTTAAACACACAAAAAAAAGGTGAATGTCAGTCCATGCAGATGCAAACTATGCAGATGTTTTTAATATGCATAGGTTACACAACCTTTCAAAAGTAACTGCCTACACTGCCTCTCTTTGAAAGTTAAAAAATACAATATGTAGGATCATGATATTACTTTAGACCAGGGGTTCTTAACCAATCCTCAGGACACACCTAGCCAGAAGGGTTTTCAGGATAACCATATTGCATATGCATGAGATAGAGACTTACATACAAAGGAGGCAGTGCATAAAAATCCATTATGGTTATCTTGAAAACCTGACTGCGTCCTGAGGACTGTATCGAGAACCACTGCTTTAGACATAGAAATACGTGCTCAGGATATAAATCTGGCCCACTTTTAAAATTTACTTTTTAAAATTCTCCAACAAGTATTCAGTGGCAAATGAATACTCAGTGCTCCTTTCAATTCAATCTATCTTGGATCTGTCCTGGGTCCCCTCCTTTGCTCTCTCTACACCCAGTCCCTTGGTGCACTTATCTCTTCCCATGGCTTTCAGTACCATCTGTATGCTGACTCCCCCCAGATCTACCTCTACGCCTGAAATCTCTCCGGCAATCCAGACCCGGATCTCTGCCTGCCTCTCTGACATTGCTGCCTGGATGTCTCACCACTGCTTGAAACTGAACATGGCCAAGATTGAACTTCTTATCTTTCCCCCTAAAACCTCCCCTCCTCTTCCTCCTTTCTCAGTCTCTGTGGATAACTCTGTACTCCTTCCTGTTTCCTCAGCCCACAATCTGGGGGTTGTCTGACTCCTCTCTCTCTCTCTCTCTTTCTCCACACATATCCATCTGATAGCTAAGACCTGCCATTTCTTTCTCTATAACATCAGCAAAATCCGCCCTTTCCTTTCTGAACATACTACTAAAATGCTTATCCACTCCTTAATCACCTCCCGTCTTGACTACTGTAACCTACTCCTTGCTGGGCTCCCTTTGAATCATCTCTCTCCCCTTCAATCTGTTCAACACTCTGCTGAGCGTCTAATCTTCCACCAGCCTCGTCATGCCCATATTACCCCTCTTCTCAAGTCACTTCATTGGCTCCCTATCCGTTTCCGCATCCAGTTCAAACTTCTCCTGCTGACCTATAAATGCATTCACTCTGCGGCTCCTCACTACCTTTCTTCTCTTATCTCTCCTTACAACCCCCCTCGGGAACTCCGCTCTTCTAGCAAACTGCTTCTATCTGTGCCCTTCTCTTCTACTGCTAACTCCAGACTTCGCTCCTTTCACCTTGCTGCGCCTTACGCTTGGAACAAATTACCCGTGTCTGTACGCCAGGCACCTTCTCTAACTCTCTTCAAATCCAGGCTGAAAACTCACCTCTTCGCTGCTGCTTTTAGATCTTGACCCACCTGATCTCCTTTTTCTTTCCCCTTGCTTTATCCCTGCCTACACCTTCTGTGTTTGTCTTGACTAGACTGTAAGCTCTGATGAGCAAGGACTGTCTCTTACATGTCTGTGCAGCGCTGCGTACGACTGGTAGCGCTATATAAATGCTCAGTAGTAGTAGTAGTTTTATTTAATATGGAAGCCAAACCAATATAACAAGAAATCAGTCCGATATAGCACTGTTTCATAACAAGTGCTTGCTAGACCAATGCAAATAAGTGGGAAGTACCACAGCCCACAGCTTGTCTCAAGGAAAACACAGCTGTTCTGAGAACCTGTCAACTGAATGCCACATCCAAATGGCCTGCAGATCAAAGTAATCATGATTGACAAAAGATACTCAGAGAAGACCAAGGAGTCACCCTACAGCTTTCAACTAGGGCTACCACCTTGACTCTACTCAAGATGACCCTGCACCCAAGAAGAGTGAGCGTGCAAGCCAATGGAACAGGCCTTCCCTTCAGAATGTAACAGAAGAAATTACTTCCCTAATCCAAAGCCCCATGTGGCCCTGGATGCCAACTCCCCTTTATGTGGTCCACCAACAAGATGAAAAGCCTGCAACATCCATCAAGTGAAGCTCCTTGTCGTCTGTTAAACTGATCAGATGATTACACTGGAAGAGAAATTACGTTGGTAAGAAGGAGTGGACGAAACATCACTGCCTCTGCTGAGAAGGTCAAATATGGGTCCTGATAGAACAAGACCTACAACTCTGAAATGCACCAAGCTGAACAAATTGCCACCAAGAAGATAGCATTTAGGGACAATGTTTTCAGTGTGGATCACTGAAATGGTTTAAAGGAAGAGCCCATTAAGGCCTGAAGCACTAGACTGAGATCCTAGGGTGGAACAATGGCCCACATGAGGAGACACAGATGTTTAACTCACCAGAGAAACCGAGACACATCAGGGTATAAAGCCAAGGGACATCCACAAATAGGCTCCCAGAAACAGACTAAAGCAGCAACCTGAACTCTAAGGGAATGAAATGCAGACCTTTCTCCAAAACCTCCTGAAAGAAGGCCAAGAACAACAGAGAAACCTCCTAGGTCCTGATGCCATGCCTCGAATAGACAACACAACTGAACATACATCAGAGAAGTAGATCTGTGCTGTGCCTATAGCGGAGTTAATATTACCAATGAAGAATACCTCTTCCACTTTAGGCAGTGCCTTTCAAGGGCCAAGCCGAAAGTGACAACAGCCCCAGATCCTCCCTGCCCCTGCTGGAAGGGAGAAGAATTCGTTACCAGCAACCAAACTAGGTTCACATACCAGGGCCTCAGAGACCAGTCCAGGACCACCAGGATAACTAGGCCCAGATGAACCTCTATCCTCCGCAGAACATGGCCTATCAGGGCCTACAGTGGAAGACCCAGATGTGGTTAAGGTTGCATGAGCACATCTGCACTGCCAGACCCAAACTCCTTTCTCCAGCTGAATAAGGACTCTTCCTTGGCATGTGCCCATGTTGCCATCAAATCCAACCTTCCCCAAAGATCTATGATCTGTTGAAAGACCTCCAAGCTCAGCTCCCACTCCCCAGGATCAAGGGTGTGAGGACTGAGGAAGTCTGCTTCACATTCTCGAATCCCGCAATATGTTGTATTGAGATAATTTCTGGATGGATGCTCTGTCCAGGGAACAGCAACTGCAGCTCACAGGCCACATCTCACTCTTGGTGCCCCCTTGCCGAATGATGGACCTATTACTGTTGCTTTGTCTGAAAACTCTTGGACCGGAGATGAAAGCGGAATGAGGCTAGCCAGACATCTTGTGCCTCCAACCTTTAAAATGACTAGCTTGCTTCATACAGAGACCACAACCCTGAACCATCTGGCCCAAGCAGTGGGCTCTCCATCATAATATAAGAAATGCTATACTGGGTCAGATCAAGGTCCATCAAGACCAGTATTCTGTTTCCAACAGTGGCCAATCCAGGTCACAAGTACCTGGCAAGTTCCCAAAAGGCACACAAGTTCCACAGTACTTGTCCCGGGGCAAGCAGTGGATTTCCCAGGTCCTTTCTAATAATGGCTTATGGACCTTTCTTCCAGGAACTTGTCCAAATCTTTTTTTAAACCCAGCTATACTAAACGTTTTTACTACATCCTCTGGTAACGAATCCCAGAGTTTGATTATGCATTGAGTGAAAAAATATTTTCTCTTATTAGTTTTAAAAGGGTTATGTTATAGCTTCACTGTGTCCCCCCTAGTCTTTCTACTTTTTGATGGCATAAAAAACCAATCTAGGTTTACCTGTTCCAGTCCATTCATTAATTTATAGACTTATATCATATCTCCCCTCAGTCATCTCTTTTCCAAGTTGAAAAGCCCTGACCTTGTAAGCCTTTCCTCATCCCCTTTACCATTTTGGTGGCTCTTCTCTGGACCTTTTCTAATTTTGCTATATCCTTTTTAAGATATGGCGATCATAATTGCACACAATATTCAAGGTGCAAATGACAGAGGCATTATAATATCCTTAGTTTTAATTTTCCATTCCTTTCCTTAGGATTCCTAGCATTCTATTTGCTTTCTTGGCTGCCGCTGCACACTGGGCAGAGGGTTCCAATACATCATCCACAATGAGATCTAAATCTTTTTCCTGGGTGGTGGTACCTAATGTGGAACCTTGTATCGTCTAACTATAGTTTGGGTTGTTTTTTCCTAGATGCATAACTCTGCATGAACACATTAAATTTCATCTGCCATTTGAATGTCCAGTCTTCCAATTTATCAAGGTCCTCTTGCAATTTTTCACAATCCTCTTGTATTTTAACAACTTTGAATAATTTTGTCTCATCTGCAAATTTGACCACCTCACTCATTATTCCCATTTCTAGGTCATTTATGAAGATGTTAAAAAGCAGCGGGCCCAGCACAGATCCCTGGGGTACTTCATTATTCACCTTTCTCCACTGAGAAAATTGGCCATTTAGCCCTTCTCTCTATCTTTGATCCTGGAGCCAAGCCTGGTGTTGGGCACCGATGCCAGACTCAAAGCAGTTGTAGGCTGCCTGAGACAAGTACTTTGCGCACTCCTTGACTGACTTTCTGAAGGTTTGAAATCGCTGGAGGTGAGACCTGCTGAGAAACCCCTGAGTTCCCTAGTCAGATCTCAGAGGTACATGCCGATATACAGCTGATATGCTTGTAATCGGCAGGCCAACATCAAACCCTGGTAGCATTTGTGCCCAAGGACATCAAAGTGTGTGGGACTCCCTGCCTGGGGGCACTGAAAAGTGAGTCTTCTGTCTCTTCTGTTGGCGAATGGTCGACTTGCCCACCATGGAGGTGTGAGGGAGTTGCACCTTCCTGAAGCCGGGGCCCTGGTGGACCCAATACATGGTGTCAAGGTGCCAGCTAACTATCGGCACTGATGCCTGTGTTTCCCATATCCGGAGAAGAGTTGCCTGAGAATGGTGGGGACGGGGATCATAAGGGCCTCCTTAGGTGGAACCTCATATTGGAGGATTTTGAGTTCCTCTGTGTGAGGGTCCTTCTCCAACTCCATGGTGAGGGACAATGCCTTTGCCATATCCTGGACGAACTCGAGGAACGAGGTGTCCTCGGGCAGGGACCATTGCCTTGATGCCAGAGGAGACTGATCTGAAGGGAGATCACAGTGCGCTCGTCTCTCAGGAAAAGCCTCGTCCTCAGACTCCCAGTCCAAGCAGTCCATTGAAGACTCGAAGCCTGACGGCTCTTGGGCCATTGTCAGATCTGGCCTTCGGTGACCTACGTCTGTTGCTTGGCCAGAGCCAGAAGCGCTTGCTGGGGAGGATCTCGCACCCGAAGACCGAAAGCAGGATCAAGACCCTCGCCGATGATCGGCTCGAGGCCCGGTGCTCTTGAGGATCGTATCGGTGGCCCAGGGGGGTTCTCGATATCAAGGTCCCTGTGGTTTCAGTGTGTGCGCCGGAGGGGCCAGGCAACACTTGCTGTGAGGCAAAGAAGGCAGAAATGCTGTGTTTCAACACCATTATCCTGGCTTCCCACTAAGGAGTTGCAGCCTTCAGTTTTCAGCCTTCAGACTTCAGCCACTTCAATTAGCCATGAATGCAGCAGCTCGGATCCTCCACGGAGCCTCAAGGAGTGACCACATCTCCCCCATTCTAGAAGAACTTCATTGGCTTCCAATAAGCTCTAGGATCCTATTTAAGGCCCTCCTCATCACCTTCAAGGCCTTCAACAAACTATCTCCTGCAGCCATCTCAGATCTCATCACACACACAGAGAACAACAGGCCTAAAAGAGCTTCTGCCATGGACATGCTAATCATACCAAGCAACTCCATCAAGTCCAACCAATCAACGATTAACAGAGCTTTTGTTAACTTCGCCCCTAGATGCTGGAATAAACTCCCTCCCGGCATTAGAGCGATCAGGGACCTTAGACAGTTTAGAAAGGCCCTCAAACACCACCTTTTTATCACTTACTTTAAGCTTCTGGACATACCCTCACAACCCCATACCTATCCTTTATGAATGTACAGAGCTGACATATGTCCCAACAGGTAGTTTCAAAGTTTGTATATAGTTCCCCTGGTTTACCTCCATTTTAATTCCCTGTTATCTGTAAACGAAAGCCAGTTATTTGGCCTATGTGTTTTACTGTTACAATGTAAACCGCACTGATGATAAATAGCACAGTATATAAGAAATGTTAAATAAATAAACAAACACGGATGCTGGGGTGACTAGGTCCAGTGTCAGTAAGGAGAGGGAGTTTGACGAGATGGACCTCAGAAGTCAAAGATCTGTCGCTGGAGGCCTCGGCATCTGCCCTGGGTATCTTCACTGGCCGCTTCCGCTCAGACTCCTCAGGTACCCTCCAGGGGCTGTGGGTCCTTGCAGGGATTTGCCGTTTATATCTGATTCCCAGGAAGAGGTCCAAGGATTTTTTCTCTCTTGCGCTCTTGCTCCGGAGAACCCTTCTCAAGAGTGACCACGTGCCCGCTCAGTAATCGCGGAGGCTTTACACAACTCTGAGGATCCGTGCGGGGCCTTACAGCGCGCAGCTACTGGGGATATTGGGGCTGAATCTGAACTGTGGAAGATGTCATCCTGCTTCTGCAAGCGACTCTGGATGGCCTTAATGGACCTCTTTTTGCACAGGGAACAAACCTCTGGGTCATGGTCTTCATTTAGACACTGGAGGCAACGACCTTGCATGTCGATAAGGGACGTGTTCTGCGAACACCGATCACACTTTTTGAACCCACTGGACACTGGGGCAAAAATGACCCCTATGAGGTCGAAGACCCTCGACACAGCCACGTCAGAAAAGGTGCAAAACCGTGCTGGAGAAAAAAAAAACCTAAACTAAAATGGTTCAGAGTCCCGAGGCCAAGGCAATGAGGCTCGGAGGCAGGAAAGGGACTGGTGCTAACCAGACAATGCACTTAATGCATGAGAATCATCAACTTTTTTCCGGGGGAATTAGACAAACGTCTGTAGGGCTCCGCAGAAAAAGGGAAACTGAGTAAGATGGCACCCTTGGGCAGGAAGAGGACCATGCATGCGTGGTGGCATCTCCCAAAGGCTTTCTTTGAAAGCTGGGGAGATGCTTCCGCAGGGCTCTGACAGCGTCACCCATATGTGAGGACTGACTTCTTGCTTGTTCCTGGAGAATAGATGGAATACTGACCCTGAGCCTGTTTGCAAGAAGATATGAACACAATGGCTTGAAGATTGAGCAGCCTTTCCAGAATGGCCTTGACGGACACTTTCAGCAATGAACTGCAAGGTGAGACCACAAAAATATTTGAAATAGGCTCTAGGATGTAACTATGTTGAACAATGTCTAAAACCCATCAATCCTTTGTAATCTGGGCCCAATCAGAATAAAAAAAGACAAAATGTTCACACACCAGAGACACCTTGGAATGGACCTGCTGCCCATCATTGGCTGGTGTGGGAGGCACCGGCTCCGGAGGACAGGGAGCTTTTACACTTCCAGACTCCCCACACGAATATAAGAAATGCCAGGGGCGTCAGGGCCCCATCAATATTTTGCCCGGAGAGCGCAGCTCTGATTGCAACAGACTCCTCTCCTGTCTGCCCATGGGAGATCAGATCCCTACGGGTAGGATGGAAGGCTTCTGCGATTGTGGCAAAGACTCCTATCTGCCTGTGGGAGATTCCCATGGGCAGGTAGGAGTCTTTGCCGCAATCGCAGTGGCCTTGCCCTCCCCGCAGGCAGACAGGAATCTGCCGTGATCAGTGCCACTCTCTTCTCTTTTGCCAGTGGGAGATGGGATCCCTGCAGGCAGAACAGGAGGGAGAAGGCTGCGAGGGCTAGAAGGCAGAGTGAGGGCAGAGCTTGGCCCCCCCAATCCAAGAGGCATTCCGTGGCCCCTGAAAAATGCCATACTAGGTCAGACCAAGGTCCACAAGCTCAGTATCCCGTTTCCAACAGTGGCCAATCCAGATCACAAATACCTGTCAGGTTCCCAAAAGGGTACACAGATTCCACAATGCTTATCCCGGGGTAAGCAGTTGATCTCCCTGGTCCTCTTTAATAATGGTTTATGGACTTTTCCTCTAGGAACTTGTCCAAATCTTTTTTAAACCCACCTACAGTAATAACTTTTACTACATCCTTTGCCCATGGGCGCCGGGTGGTTACCCAAATGGTATCTTCTGAGTCCCGAGGTTGGGATTGAGACGCTGAATGTCATGAGAAACCCTTTGACTTGTTCTTGGCCAGATGCTGAGGCTTAGGCTCCCCCAAGTGCTTGATGAACTTCTCCAGCCCCTCCCCACAGAGAAGCCAGCCTTTAAAAGGCATTTTGGTAAGGCCTTGGAGGCCGTATCCGCTGATCAGTGCCTCAGCCACAGCACATGGCTGCCGTAGCAATTGTGACCACCCACGCTGCCAGCTGAATAAGATCACACATCAAGTTGACAAGAAACACAGCCATGGAGTCCAGACAAACAGACTCAAGAGTCCTCTGGTAACTGCTGAACTCAAAGGAACATCATGATCACTAAGCCACCCAGATGGAGGCCTACATGCCAAGCAAGGAGATTGAGAAGAGTGTCTTCAACAACACCTCCACCTTCACACTCCACCAGGATAGTGGTACACCGAGTGACCACAGTAACAAAGGGCATCAACCTTCAGAAAACACAACCAGCTGTCCATGTACACTTGGGAAAGGATAAACAGCTTGCCCATAACTTTAGGAAGCCCCAATGGGCTTCTGCGAGGGAGTACTCTGCCAGAATGATGTACCGGATCATCTGAGGAAGAGGAAAGCCTCAGAAGGGCTCCATAACCCCTCCAAGATGGAATTCACATCCAACTTCTCTTCTACTGCTGTTTTCAAAATGCAAAGTGCTGAATTAACCTGGGTGATAAGGGAAGCCAACAGCTTGCGCAGGAACAGACAGATGACCCATGAGTAATCCTCCTCCACATGCAAAATCTCACCCTCTTCCATGCTTCTGCTACTGCCTCCTCCTTCCCACTATCCAGGGAATATAGAACTTGCAAACCCGATGCCCCATCAGGCGCTCTCATACGAGGCGAGAATGCTTCTGCAGCAAAGCATCCAGGAGGCCTGCCTCCGGACCAGCTCCAAAAGATCAAGGGGTGGAGGCCCCTGGGACCGAGCTGAACTGGACCCCCAACCAGCACTGGCGCCGAACCCTGCAGACAGAAAGAAGACTCAATGCAGAAAACACAGTCAGGGAAAAACCCCAAGATAGCATCATGAGAGACTGGAGGAGCCCCCTTCAGAGCCCTTTTACTCTGGTATCAATACTGGAGGACCCAATGCATCCCCTGGGGAGCCTGTGGGTTCAACTGAGGGTTGCTTGACATGCTGGGGACCTCAAGATGGTGGCATTTCCAATCACTACAGGTTCCTCCACCCACAAGTAGTTTGGCAAGAAAGCAAAGTTACTTACCTGTAACAGGTGATCTATGGGAACAGCAGGAATAAGTCTTCACATATGGGTACGTCGTTACCGACGGAGCCTGCGCGGGAACGCTCCCCAGCGTCCAATCAGAAAGCTTTTGGGAGCATCCCTCAGCGCCTGCGTGCTGCCTTCCCGCCTTTCCAACTGTCTCTCCTCAGTTGAGTTTTATAGCTGAGACAAAGAGAGAGAGAGAAAGAGGAAAGGAAGATAGAGAGATACAACTCCTAGGGGAGGTGGGTGGGTTGTGAAGACTTATTCCTGCTGTTCCCAGAGATCACCCGTTACAGGTAAGTAACTGTGCTATCTCCAGGAACAAGCAGGAATGAGTCTTCACATATGGGGACTCCCTAGCTTTAGATGCCAGGGAGAGATCCCATAAATTGCGTGTCCCTGAGACAGGACTGCACTTCCCACACATGGATCTCTGGCATCCCATGAGGGATGGTGGGTAGGAGTTGAAAAGAGAGGAGCTGTAGAAAAACAGCTAAGCTAAGGACTACAGGTAAGGAGTCCTTGGTATGTATGATAATTATCATGAAAAATATTGAATGAACAATCACAATATGGACCTCACCTACTGGATTGAAGGAAGTAGATAGGCTGATGGAGTCTACTGGAGATCCAGTGGAGGAATTTTCAAGGTGACTTCACGGAAGTGAAGGTGAAGGTCCAAGTCTGGAATTGGCAGGTGACCCAGGTGTCAACTGGGGTAGTATAAAAACGGCAGGTCTTTAGTGGAAAGCTTTATGGAAAAAGCTGAAAACTCTTTTGGCTACAGAGTGATTAACATTTAGGAGCAAAAGAGGAAGACTGACCGATTTGGACAAACTAACCCAGTCCTGGAGGGAAGAAGGGGTATGGGAAAAAGCCCGCATTCCCAAGGAGGACAGATGTCTGAAGGGCTGAAACCTCAGATCTACTGAAGATCCACCCTGTCTTTCCTAGCTGGTGAGAGATAGGAAAGATATAGAAGCATGGAGCTTCAGGGATAGCTAGACGTAGAGTTAAAGTAGAAGCTGTCAGTACCACCGTAGTGGTTGTGTGCATAATACCCCAGACATACTGAGGGACAGTATGAACATATGCAAGCCCACTGTCTGGAACCTCTAGGAGGGTAAAACCTTTATAAGCATAGACAGTTAGATAAGTATGTAAGTACATATCTACCTATAAGGAAGCATCTCGACAGATACACACACACACATTATATATATATATATATATATATATATATATATATATATATATATAGTGAGATCTGGAGGGGCATAACATATGCGCACACAGCTTACAGACATATGTATCTATAGAGAAGTATATAGAGATATATACATACATGAATATATATGTCTGAAGATAAATGTCTGCAAGTAGCAGATAGAGATATGCCCATAAGAACATTCACATGGGAGATGTGTAGGAGAAAGATTCATCTAATAACAAGAAGGTGGAACCTATTTGAGAAGATATATAGAGAATCTATTCCCCCTGGCTAAGATGGTGCAGGAATGCTATCCAGTGAAATAACCAGGATGGTTGCGTGAAAAAACAGAGGATAATATCAGTCTGTAAACAGCAAGTCCTGAGTCCTGTAGAACTCTGGCATGGTAAATGGACAGAAAACGCATAGGATGAGATACCAGGTTGACCCACTGGAGGGACACAGGGGGTATCATGCGTTATTAGTAGAATATGTGCTGTCCATGAAGGAGTAGGATACCATGAGGACAAGCTGCAAGGAAAAAAAGAGCATATTCCTTGTAGGAATTGGAAAACTCTTTGGACGTTCACGTAGAAAAGGCTTATGTCCTGTATTATAGCAGGAGAGAACAGGGTGTGGAGAACCCTCACAGTCATGGAAAATGACTGAGGAAGCCTTTCCCAACCATATAGGATAGTCAGAGACAAAACCCCATGCTCTCTAGCAAGGGCCCATAGTAGAAAGCTTCTCTGTAAGATTGCAGAGAGCACTATGCAGGAGAATTGGGAAATAAAACTGGCTGTAGGTCAACTATGCTGCCAAATCCAAAGGAATTGGAGATGGCAAGAAAAGAAGATAGTGTGATAAGCCTGAAGTGATTAGGATTATCCAAGATAGATGAAAGCACTATCTTGGAATCACTACTAAGGCCAGACAGAAAGTAGTGGAAGTCAGACAGGAAACTTGTGGAAAAGTACCAGTAGTCCAAGCACTAGAACTCCTGCATGGGCAGCTGCTGAATAAGACAGCAGAGAAAATCTTTCTGTGTAAAACAGAGAGAACAGACAAAAGAAGAGGAGAAAATCCTGTTCCTGTCTGATGAGCTGCCCAGAGAAAAGAAGGGAGTTTATTCGAGAGAAAAAACTCCAGACTGGAATGAAAGGCTAGAGAAGCCCTGCAGTGGTATGGTACCACTCATTCAGGGGAAACCCTGGATGAGAGGGTAGAGAAACAGGAGCTGAAGGGTGACTTACCATGTGGTAAGTCTGTGGAAGGAAAAAATTCATGTTGGAACAGAAAACTATCATGGGATAGTTCTTAACTTCTCTTCTTGGTAGGAAGAAGAGGAGAAACCTGTGACCCATAGACATGAATATCCTGACAGCTCAGCATATCTAGGAGCAAATGGATGTCCTGAGGAAAGGAATCCATGTGTAGAGTTTTGAAGGAAAAAACAGTGAAAAAACTTCTACTGAGAAGAAGTTAACTGTAGGTTGTAAGCTTCAGGACCCTATGGTTGCTGGGTTTGTTCAGCCTGGCTAGAGTT
This sequence comes from Ichthyophis bannanicus, assembly GCA_033557465.1. NCBI lineage: Eukaryota > Metazoa > Chordata > Amphibia > Gymnophiona > Ichthyophiidae > Ichthyophis > Ichthyophis bannanicus. The sequence goes on along the minus strand of CM066042.1, from coordinate 58,583,140 downwards.
TGGATTCTTCAGACCAGGGCGAGGTTTCCCCTGCTTGGGAACATCTGTATGATGGGCAGAAGAAGAGTGAAACCTTCTTTTCCTAGGGAAAGAAGGTTTGGTAGGGCATTTCCTACCTACTGGGGAAGGAGAAGGCTTAGGATTGCCTTCAGAAACAGGGAAGTCAGTGGAGCACTGAGCAACCTGATGTAAAGACTCCTTATTGAAGAGATTTTCTCCAGTGCAAGGAGTATTACCCAGTCTTTGTTGTGCCCATTTGTTCAAGTCTGAAGCTTGGAGCCAGGCTCTACGTTGCGCCCCTATGGCTATAGCAGAGGTTCTGCTAACAGACTCAAAAGAGTCTAGGGAAGCAAGAGAAAGAAACCAAGAGATATTTTGGCTATGACTAAGAAGTAAGGAATAGTCTGCAGCCTTGGGCTCTGATAGAAAAGGAGTCAAAAGAGATAATTTCTTTGTGACCTCCTGAAGGGATAGACTCATAAAAAATATATGAGAGAATCCTTGTTGCCAGCATAGATGTTTGGAAGGTTTGACATCCAAAGGCATCCAGTGTTCTAGATTCACGACCTGGCGGGTAAGAAGAATGCTTCTTCTTGCTTTTTACCTTCCTCATTGCTGATTCCACTACAATGGAATGTTGGGGAAGTTGAGTCTTTTGAAACCCTGGAGAGGGGGGCACCTGATATAGAAGATCAGTTGCTCTAGAAGGTGAGGAAACCCTTAAAGGTGCTTCCCACATTCGTAGAAGAAGATCCTGCAAGGAATGATGTAAAGGAAGCATTATATTTTCCTTTTCTCCAGAACAAAGAGAGCTTTGAGCAGGATCATAGCCAGGGGTAGGAATAGCAAGGGATGTTGCTATGTCCAGGAGAAAATTCTGAAAAGAAGGATCTCCAACGGGAACCGTCCCTGGACAGGCTAGATCTGAAGAACTAGCCTGGGCACCGGAGTAGGCACTTGAGAATGTAGGAATAGAAGATCTCGCCCGGTGCAGAAAAGGATCCCTAAAGGATGGATGCTCGTACTGGAGGTCATGACGTGAGAGTCAGTACTGCATCGTCCATGCCAGGTATCGACTCCAAACTAGGTATAGAAAGGAGCGATTCTGGTGAAAGAAGCATGGAAGGAGCTGACCCCGATGCTACTGCAGGTATCGGCACCGATACTGATACCTGTGCCGGAATCGAAGATGATACCGACATCGAAGCAGTCATCGGAGGCTGCTCAAGTGGTACCGAGGAAACCGAAGGCCTCTGGTAATTACCCTCGGTACTGTCGGGATTATTAGTAGCATAAAAATAAGTTAGACTCTCTGTTGTCCAGGGGAAAATGGCTACTAATACCCAGCCCAAAGTTTGGTGAGTTATTCTGGCAATGAGCCACGAAAGAAGTCTGGTCTGCAGATATATATTAGACTTTATTATGGACAGCCAGGTAGAAAAATATATAAACATACATATAGCTAATTAGAAACATGAGGTAGAAATTGGTTATAGTACAGATGCACAATGGGACAATGTAATAAATCACTAATTAGTAACCAGACGTCACTGATTCGCTCTGCACTGAGGAAAGGTATGAAATATATTGCTAACCCCTTGCCCATCCGGGAGAGGAGAGATAAGTCAGTACCTTAGCTTCGTCGGGCACTCAGGAACAGCACAGTCCAAGGAGGCAGCTGCTAGATAATGCAGGCTCCAGCCCCGTCAGAGGCGAGCCGCAGTAAGTCCGAACCGGAGGTATCTGTGAAAGTCTTATCTCAGACCTTCGGAGGACGGCCTAGCCCACACGTAGTGGCCGTCTTGCGAAAGGCTCAGGTCGCAGGAATCAGGTACGCAGTGCACAGCAGGAAGGAACCGGTGCAGAAGTCTGTATGAACAGGTGGAAAGAGCCCCCAACTAAAGTTCCAGCGCAGATTGCATTATTCTCTGTAAGAATACTCCGTCATAGGTCCAATGATTGGCTGGCACCAGGCAGTCTGAGGTGTTCTCAGCGAATCAGGAGGTAGATGATGGGCATCTTCTTGCAGACAAAGGATCCATAGTAAGAAGTCATGCAAAAGCAACAGTATGTAACTTCTGGGCATATGTACAAGTGTCCAAGGACACCAAAGCAGCAGATGTTCTTGCATGTGGGCAGTAAATTAGCCACGGACAATAGCTTCGGTATGCACACTTAGAAACGCTGCGCAAGCAGTTGCTTGGAGGTCAGGTTAGTAGCTGAACACAGCAAAAGTGTAGTGAAGAATCCATCTTGTCTGTTCAGTTTGGTTCAGGCCTGAGTTGCTGAGCAGGCCGGAGATTTGCATGTAGAATTGCAGGGGTACCAGCCCTACAGTACCGAGCATCCGGAATCGGTAAGCATCGGATCAGAGACGTGTCGGTACCCAGTCTTCCAGACTGGAAATCGATTCCAGACTCGGCATCGAAGGAAGCAAGTCTATCGATGCATGTCTGGAAGGTACCGACGTCGGTGGTAGTATCGGCGGTGATACCGATACTGGAAAGTCAATCTGGGATGTATCGATCGGTCCCGAAGGTACTGAGAAAACCAGATGACGACCCCTGGTGAAGAGTGGATCACTCAGCACCAGTGCCGATGCTGGGGTATCGGTACCACTCGAAGCGGATGCCACCACCGAGCATGGCTCAGGTATGATCTGTGAGGGGTGAGCCTCAGGAACAACCTGAAAGGCTTTGGAGACCGAAGACTCCCGCCGGGGTTTTGAAGCCAATGGATCCTTGAGGGCAAGGCCGGAGCCGTCATCATGCTGTGCATGAGACCTACCACTCAAGGAATGGCTAGTCTGAACAGACTGTTTGTGGGTTACCTGATCCTGTAGAGAAGGAGAAATGGTCGGTGCCCTGCCATTGGAAGGGAACTCGGTATCGAGGAAAACTCGAAAAGGGAAATCTCTTCTCATAATATGGTAGCCTAATGGCTCCGGATGGTCAGGACCCAAACAGTTTAGACACCAGGACTTGGAGTCTAAAAACAATACTGCACTGCCACAGTTAAGGCACTTCTTAGGAAAAGAATGAGGCGGCTCCATAATGGAGAGGCCTGAAGGCCCAAAAGTTTAAAACTGAAACTGAGGGAAAAAAATTCCCTGGATTAAATAAAAAGAAAAGAAAAAAACACCGGCGATACCGGTGGAGTCAGGGAGACAGCCGCGACCACAGGAAAACAAGAATTAAAGAAAAAATTTTCTGCGGTGACAGGAGGACGTCCTGCCGGCTCCGCGGAAAAACGAAAACTGAGGAGAGACAGTTGGAAAGGCGGGAAGGCAGCATGCAGGCGCTGAGGGATGCTCCCAAAAGCTTTCTGATTGGACGCTGGGGAACGTTCCCGCGCAGGCTCCGTCGGTACCGACGTACCCATATGTGAGGACTCATTCCTGCTTGTTCCTGGAGATCAGGTCATCACTGCTGCATCCCCTGCTGAAGATTTGCTTCGGCACACAAATCATCTAAAACCATGCCACTCACCTCGTGCCACAAAGCAATTTAGTGGAGGCTACAGCCCACCATATTCTCCACCGCTGCTGCATTTAAATTAAGAGAGTCTGTCACAGAAAGTTATCAAAGGTTGTTGGAGTACAGTTGTACCCACCGTGGAAGGAGGAACAAAGACAGCCAACCCTAGAAAATTCAAGCAGCCAGTCTGCTACCCAGGGCCAGGTCTTCTCGTATCCCCTCCTACCAGCACTGCAATCGGGCCTAGCACTTCAAGGCCTGTGGTAGTTACTGCTCATTCTCCTCCCCTGGGATCAACAACTGAGCAGAACCCCCTCCCCCCCTAAGAAAGATCCACTGCACCTCCAAATCAAAAATATTTTTTTCACAAGTTTTGGGGGAGGGAGGGAGACAGAAAGAAAGAAAGAGAAGCCAGAGTCCCTAGCCCCACCAGGATAGACCTCACCTGCCCTTCTCTAGGGCTCAGCTGGTCAGCCTGAACTGGACCCCACACTCATACCCAACCAGTGTGGCCACCACAGCCATGCCCTGGGAGCCAACACTGAAAGGGGTTCTACTGGAAAGCATGCCAGATACACCAAAACCACAGAAAGACTGCTCAACTGGGGGAACAGCCCTTAAACAGTGAGCCCAGGAACAAACAAACACACACATACACACCAGTCCAGCTACCACCATCTGCTGGAGACAGAAATAATGAAGGGTGCCCCTTGCTGCACCAATCATTATACCAGCAGCAATATCACTGAGAACTTCTATTTTTTTCTCCATCTCCATCATCTGCTGGCTGGGAGGCATAATCCACTTGTTTGGAAAGCACAGTTACTTACCTGTAACAGGTGATCTCTGGGAACAGCAGGAATTAGTCATCACATATGGGTACGTCGGTACCGACGGAGCCTGCGCGGGAAAGCTCCCCAGCTTTTCAGATGAAAAGCTTTTGGGGCCTCCCACTGCACATGCGCGCTGCCTTCCCGCCTTCCTGACCAGCTCTCCTCAGTTCGAGTTTAAAGCTGAGACAATAGAGAGAGAGGACAGGAAGATAGAGGAATAGAGAGACAACTCCTAGGGGAGGTGGGTGGGTTGTGATGACTAATTCCTGCTGTTCCCAGAGATCACCTGTTACAGGTAAGTAACTGTGCTATCTCCAGGAACAAGCAGGAATAAGTCATCACATATGGGGACTCCCTAGCTGAGATGCCTGGGAGATCCCCCTCCAAGGGTAACCATCTTCGTATGGATCTCAGGCATCCATTCTGGGAAGGTGGGCAGGAGTTGTTTAAGTATGGAACAGGTGTTTGAGGACAGCCTGACCAAACAAGGCATCCCGGCGGGAGTCCTTGTCCAAGCAGTAATGGGCTGTGAAGGTATGAACCGAGGCCCAAGTGGCTGCTCGACAGATCTGATCTATGGATACAGAGTGAAGATGAGCCATAGAAGTGGCCATGGCTCTCACATTGTGAGCTGTGACATGGCCTTCCAGAGAAATGTTTTTACTCTGGTAAGCAAAGGAAATACACTGAGCAATCCAGTTGGAAAGTGTGCGTTTGGTGACTGGAAGTCCCAAATGAGAAGGATCAAAAGCCACGAAAAGCTGAGAAGACTTTCGATGTGGCTGAGTTCTATTGAGGTAAAAGGCGAGAGCCCTTTTACAGTCAAGAGTATGAAGGTTCCTCTCTGCACTGGATGCATGAGGAGCCGGAAAAAAGACAGGTAGATATACCTCTTGATTAAGATGAAAAGGCGAGACCACTTTAGGCATAAAGTGGGGATTCGTCCTAAGGACCACCTTATCATGATGAAATCTGGTATAAGGTGGATTTGCCACCAAAGCCTGCAGTTCACTGATGCGGCGAGCCGAAGTGACTGCAATAAGGAAAAGGACCTTCCAGGAAAGAAATTTCAGGGAGGTAGATACCAACGGTTCAAAAGGTGGCTTCATAAGTTGACCCAGAACTAAATTCAAGTCCCATGCTACCGGAGGAGGCCGGATGGGAGGTTTAGTGAGGGTTAGGCCTCTCATGAATCTTGCAATAAGAGGATGAGAGGAAACAGATTGTCCATTTATAGGTTTTAAGGATGCTGTAATAGCACTTAAATGGACTCGTACTGAATTCGTCTTGAGGCCTGCATTGGAAAGATGCAGGAGATAGTCTAGTAGAGAATTCAAAGGAAGTGCCAGAGGGTCAAGACCCTGTTGAGCACACCAAATGGAAAAACGTTTCCATTTGAAAGCATAGGAACGCCTGGTAGAGGGTTTCCTAGAGGCATAAAGGATATCTTTCACTGGTTGAGAAAGATTAAACTCTTGAAGGCTTAAGCCTTCAGTAACCAAGCTCGGAGATGTAGGGACTTGGGGTTTGGATGCCACAAAGTCCCCTGCTCCTGAGACAGAAGGTCTGGTGCAGCTCCCAGGTCCAGGGAGGAGCCCTGGGAGAGCTGTAGAAGGAGAGGGAACCACACTTGGCGTGGCCAGCGTGGAGCAATGAGGATCATGGATCCGTGATCCCTCTGAAGTTTGAACAGAGTCTTGGGAATCAAAGGAATGGGTGGAAAAGCGTACAGGAATTCCTGACCCCAATGCAGGAGAAAGGCATCATTGGCCTGAGCTCCCTGACACGGAGTCCTGGAACAGAACCGGGGAAGTTTGGCATTCCACGGACTTGCAAAGAGGTCTATGTCCGGGGTCCCCCATTCCTGAAAGATTCTGCGTATCTGGTCCATATGTAGGGACCATTCGTGTGGGAGCAGAACTCGACTGAGTCTGTCTGCCCGAGAGTTTTGAACTCCTGGAAGATATACTGCCAGAAGATGAATTTGGTGCTCTCTGGCGAAGGCCCATAATCTGAGAGCTTCGTTGCAAAGCGACAGAGAGCCCGTCCCTCCTTGTTTGTTGACATAAAACATGGCCACCTGATTGTCTGTCTGAACTAGGACAGTCAGATTGGCAAGGAGGGTATGGAAGACTGTGAGGGCAAGGAAGATTGCTCGCAGTTCCAGAAGGTTGATATGAAGGGTGGTCTCTTGGGGAGACCAGATTCCCTGAGTGGAGAGATGTTGAAGATGAGCTCCCCACCCTGTTTGGGAGGCATCTGTTGTGAGGGTTGCTTGGGGCAACGAAGGTTGGAAGGGGGTCCCCAACAACAGATTTTTGGAGGATGTCCACCACTGGAGAGACCAAAACAGACGTTTTGAGGTGAGTACCTGGTCTGACAGCAGTCCCGATGCTTGAGACCACTGGGTGGCCAATGTCCATTGAGCTGCTCTCATATGGAGACGAGCATAGGGCACCACATGAACCGTGGAGGCCATGTGGCCCAGAAGTTGCAGCATTTCTCTGGCTGACAAGTGACTTCTGGACTGAGCCTGGGAGGCCAAGCTTATTAGCCTTTGGCCTCGGACCAGAGGGAGGTAGGCCCTTGCAGTGGTGGAGTCCAATTGGGCCCCTATGAATTCCAGGGACTGAGTAGGGATGAGTTGGGACTTGGGAATGTTTACCACAAGTCCCAGATATTGAAGAATACGCCTTGTGCGGTCCAGAGAAATCTGGGCTTCTGATTGAGATGGAGCTCGGATGAGCCAGTCGTCCAGATATGGGAAGACAAAGATTCCCATGCCTCTGAGAAATGCGGCTACGACTGCCATGCATTTTGTGAAGACTCTTGGAGCAGAGGCCAGACCGAAGGGTAGTACTCTGTACTGAAAATGTTTTCCCTGGAACAGAAATCTTAGATATTTTCTGTGGGATGGATGGATGAGTATATGAGTGTACGCATCCTTGAGATCTAGAGAACAAAGCCAATCCTGACTCTGAAGGTATGGAAGGAGAAGGCCCAGAGAGAGCATTTTGAATTTCTCCTTGAATAGAAACCTGTTCAATTCTCTCAGATCTAGGATAGGTCTGAAGCCCCCTGTCTTCTTTATTATGAGAAAGTAAGGGGAGTAGAAACCTAACCCCTGTTGTGGAGGAGGAACCTCCTCTATTGCCCCTTGGGCAAGAAGAGAAGAGACTTCCTGACCCAACAGGGTCAGAAGAGATGGGGGAGAACTGAATTGCCTCACCATGGTATGGGGAGGAAGGCTGGAGAAATGAAGTTTGTAGCCCTCTCGGATAATAGAGAGGGTCCATTGCTCTGCTGTGATTTGTTCCCATCTGGGAGCAAAATGAGCTAGCCTTCCAGGAATGGTGAGGGGCTCTGGTTGTTCTAGAGCCAGAAACGGCAAGTTCTCTAGAGGGAAGTCAAAACCCCTGAGGGGGTTGAGCCTGCTGGGGTGTAGCAGACACTGCAGGCTTTGACTTTACCTGCTTAGATTGTTGACGCTTAGCCGCAAGGCGAGGCTGAGCAGATTGCTGGCCAGTATTTGTGGGAAATCTGGTCTTTTTATAGTAAGGCCTTTTAAAAGGCTTCTTTTTGGTAGGGGTAGAAGTAGACTTGGAAAGTCTATCTAGAGTGGCATTTTCTGCATCCATTTGAGCAGCTTTAATCTGCCAGTCTTCCCCAAATAAGTTCTCACCGGTACAGGGCAGATTCCTGAGGCCATCTACAACCCAGGGTTCTAGGTTAGAAGCCTGGAGCCAAGCGAGACGTCGGGCTGCAATAGCAATTCCCGAAGCTCTGCCTGCAACTTCAAAGGAATCAAAGGCTGCCCTGTTGGAGAACTTGGAGACCTCTGAAAGTTGTGTCACCATGGAAAAGAAGTCCGCCCTTTGATCATCAGGGATAAAGGGGGCAAAATTCTGTATTTTTAGGGCAAGTTGCCCAAGATACATGCCCATATAAAGGCTATAAGAGTTGATCCTGGCTATAAGCATACTAGCCTGGAACATCTTTCTTCCAAAAGAGTCTAGGTTCTTACATTCTCGCCCTGGAGGGGTAGAAGAATGCCTTTTAGGACTCTTTATTTTCTTCATGGCAGACTTCACCACAATGGAGTGGTGAGGCAGTTGAGTTTTCTGGAACCCAGACGAAGGAGGGACCCGATACATGGTGTCCAACCTGCGGGAATGGGGAGACAGTGTTAAAGGAGTCTCCCACAAATCCATCAAGTGTTCTTGAAGGATTTCATGGACAGGCAGAGTGACTGCCTCTTTAGGAGCTTTTGAGTATCCTAAAATGTCCAATTTTTTTGATCTGGGTTCTCTTTCAGAAGATGTAGCAATAGAAAGTGCTTTAGCTACATCAACAATGAAATCCTGAAAGGATAAATCCTCTGGAGGAGACATCCTCCTCTTGGGAGAAGAGGGCTCCTCAGGAAGAGTAAGCTCAGCAGAGTCATCAGAGGAATTGAATTCATCAGAAGTATCTGAGTCTTCTCTCTGTACTGCCAATGTACGATACGCATACCGATCGGTATCGACATCGGGCGTATCGGGCATGGGATCGGTACCAGGCGAAAGCCGGAATCCGGCATGCGGAACCGATCGACGTTTAGAAGTCGATGGTCTCGGTTCCGGTGTAGATACCGGAACCGGGGTCGGTACCGATAAAATCGGTACCGAGGGCGTCGCAGCCTTAATGAATGCCAGAACGGCTTGCTGCATGGTCTGGACAGTACTGCCCATAGACGCCACTACTGCCTGGATGTCGGTACCGGTATGGGCCGGTACCCCAGAGCAGTCCAACAGGTGATCTGTCGAGGCCGTGCCATCGATGTCAACCTGTGACCCCATGATTGATTTGGAGGCCGGAACCTCCCGCCGGGGTTTTTTGGCCTGGGCAGAATCCTCGAACTCAGAATTGAGAGCCTCTCGATCTTTAGAAAGAGATTTGCTTTTAGAGGATTTGCCCACAGAAGTTTTGGTTACCTGAGATCCATCCGGAGAGGAAGACCTGGATGACTGTGATGCTTCTGAAGGAAACAGCACATGGAGCTTGTTAGCCCGGTTCTGCAAACCGCGTTTAGACATCTGGGTGCAGGATGGGCAGTCCGGTATGGAGTGTTCAGGTCCCAAACATTTGAGACACCATTCATGGGTGTCTGTGACAGAAATGACAGCACTGCATTTGGTACATTTTTTAAAACCAGGGACTGGCTTCTCCATGAGGAGAATTTGTGTAGGCCTTAAGGCCTAACAACGGGTACCAAGCTGTGCTGAAGAAAATAAGTCTTTTTTTTTTTTTTTTTTTATATAGAAAGAAAGAAAGACCGGCGATACCGGTTTCGGTATGGGGAAGGCAGGTACGCGGTCTAAAGAAACAAACAAAAGTAACAAATTCTTCAGCGGTGACAGGAACACGACCTGCTGGCTCCGCGGAAAAAGAAGAACTGAGGAGAGCTGGTCAGGAAGGCGGGAAGGCAGCGCGCATGTGCAGTGGGAGGCCCCAAAAGCTTTTCATCTGAAAAGCTGGGGAGCTTTCCCGCGCAGGCTCCGTCGGTACCGACGTACCCATATGTGATGACTTATTCCTGCTTGTTCCTGGAGATAGGTCTAATAGCATTCCAGAAAGGAAATTAGCAGTTAAGTAAAATTTCACCTTTGAGATGCAGTTGAAATTTGTTCTCTCTGTTATACAAATATTTACCTCCACCGCAGGCCTGAATGATAAAGAGTTTTGGTTTCCCACGCAAACTAGGACACTGGAACCCATCAAAATACTTCACAATTCTTTCCACAGGAATGGGAACTCCATCTGTCCCGTACACACCTCCAGGGAACTGGATATGCCGAGCCTGAAGAATGCAAAACAGTGTGTTAATGTTAGGGAAAGAACATAAGAAATAACATACTAGGTCAGACCAAAGGTCCACCAAGTCCAGTGTCTTGTTTCCAATAGTGGCCAATCCAGGTCACAAATATCTGGCATGATCCCAAGAAGTATCTAGATTTTATGCCACTTGTAGGACCCCCCTCTTATCTCAGGGCCTGCCCTCCTTCAATGAACCTGGATTCTTTTTAGATACTTATCTGTAACCTTCTAACACGAAGGAAAAGAACACGAGACAATTATTTATTTATTATTCCAGAGCTCTGTTGGAGGGAGCCAGCGGGCCAAAGCAGGCCTTCTGTCCTGAACTCCCTCAAAGATTTCTCAGCCAGAGTTCCAGCTTTTATTGAGGATTTATCTGACACAGTTAATTTTCAATTAACATCTGGTGATATTCATGTTACAAAAGTTCAAATCTAAAATAGAATCTGCTGATATCTTTGCCAAGAAATATGTGAAAGCAGAAGTTACAAGGTTATGACTATATTCACCAGACACAGCAGGTGTCGCTATATTTCTTCCATGAAGCACAAGCTGATTAGTTACACTTATAATAGTTGCTGAATTTCTGTTATTTATTCAAGCTTTGTTTAATTTCCAGTTATATGTTGACCTAAGGTCTGATTCTCTAAAGTTCATGCTGACCTAGTTACTAACTGTCAACCAATCATCTTGCAGAGATAAAGGGGAAGCAAGGTCTATACCCATTGATTTTTTTTTTTTTATTTTTTTTTTTAGAGAAGCTGGCCTGTGACCCAATAACTATGTACACAGGCCTGTTAGCTAATTCTCTGATGCAATTCTGCCAGTACAGAACAATCTAGCAGAGAAAAACTCTTTAATAGTGCAGTTTAGCTTGTGAATTCCAATAAGCATATATTTCACCTATAGCTAGCTAACTTTACAGTCCTGTTTCGTGATCACTGTCAGTACCTACGTCCAGTATTCCATAGGTAGACTCACTGTCACTGGTTACTTCCAGACCCAAATTGCCATAGACAGGGTGATCCATAGTTGTATAAGTTACTTTGTTACAGGATAATTCATCAGTTTCCCTTATAGTCTCCAATTTAGTTTTGAGGCCTGGGTTAAGTTGCCCTTTTCCACACCACTTACTTCCAAGAATAAGCAGGGGCTTTCCCCGGTATACCTAGGTGATATTTTACTTAGCAAATAATGTCCTTTCCTTGAATCCTGCTAGACCAGTCCAGACAAGTGGGTTGTGTTCCACTACCAGCAGATTGGTGGAGACAGAGAACCAACAAAATGACCAGGTTTCAATGACATCACTCCCATGCCTCTATCAGCCTGAGCCACTAGAGGGCAACTCAGTATTTGTCCCAAAATATATGGTAAAGCATGACAAACCTCACACAATCTCAACAAGGGCAACAATGCTTAATCAAACATTAGAAACACTATGTACAGCAGAGATTGAACAGAAGGCTGTCAAGTAGGATATGGACATAGAGAGCCAAGCCTCTAAATCAAGTGGACCAAGGTACCACTGCAACATAACAGACCAAACACAGTTCCAGGGCAAATTCTGGACTTGTCTAGCAGGACTCAAGGAAACAACATTATCTGGTAACTAAAATGTCACCTTCCTTATCGTTCTGCTAGACCAATCCAGGCAAGTGGGACTTACCAAAACTACACCCCCACTTAGTAAGATGACAGCAGCTCACAAAACCTTGGAGCCAAAAGCCATATCTGCCTGAATATGGACATCCAAGCGGTAAATGCTTGCTAAAAGTGGAAAGTGATGTCGGACAAATGTCTGAAAGGGCTACAGAGCTACTCTCTGCCCAAAGACGTTTGTGCTTAGCAAGAATGGGTGCACAAACCTTCCAGAACTGCCAGTTCCACAGCAGATATACCGAGGAAATAACCTCCTTTCATCCAGCGCTCCAATGTAGGCTTGGCTGCTGTGTCACCCTTGCGTGGAGCAACAAACAGCACAAAAAGATGATCTGATATATGAAACAAATTTGTAACCTCCAAGTACCAGAGAAGTATCCTCCGGACATCCCCAAAGTGAAGATCCTTATCTTCCTCCCAACACTGCTCCTTAGAGAAGGAGGGCAGGCAAGCTACTTGGTTCACATGAAAGTAAGAAATCACCTTGGGTAAAAAGGAAGGCGCAGGCCGAATGGAAGCGGCCTCCTTTGAAAAAGGCAGAAAGGGATCCCAGCAATAGAAAGCCTGCTGCTCAGAAATCCATTTTGCTGAACAAATCGCGACCAAGAAAACAGTCTTGGGCATCAAATCCTTTAGAGTAGCGTGCTTCAAAGGGCTCCACATCAGGGCTCTGAGCACTAGATATTGATCCCAGGAAGGGACAACTAACCAGAGGGGGGGAGGACGCAGATACTAAACACCTTATAGAAAACATAAAACATCTGGATGCATGGCTAGAGACTTAACAGCCACAGACCTCTGAAACAGGCCAAAGCTGTCACCTGAACTTTTAGGGAGTTAAGAGAGAGGCCCTTTTCCAGACCTTCCTGCAGAAAGGTCAACAGAGATGCCACCTGAGCTGCCTCAGGAACTGGCTATCATACGCCACACCATCGCTCAAAGAGGCACCAGACCCGGAGATACGCAAGGCTGGTAGACCCACTCCAGGCTCTAAACAAAGTGGAAACCACCACAAAAAAGTAGACCTTATATGCTAGCCGCTTCCTTTAAGAGCCAAGCTGTATGCAATAAGGGAGCTGGGTCATCCAGGGAAAATCGGTCCCCGATGCAACAGGCCCCAAAACGGGTGCACATAAAGAGGCTGTTCCTGCAGGAGTCGCATCAGGTCCCTGAACCACATTCTCCCTCAGCCAGTCTGGTACCACCAGAACAATCCATCTTGGATGGTGCACTATGCGCCAAATCACATGCCCAACAGCAGCCAAGGAGGAAACAAATACAGCAGGCACTGCCTTGGCCAGGACTGAACCAGGGCATAGATGCCCTCGGACCCTTCCTCCATGTGGCGACTGAAGAAGTGGCACACCTTGGTAGTGAAGTGAGTCACCATCAATCCATCCATCTGAAATGCCTTCTGACTCATCTCCCACTCTCTGGGATCCAGAAAGTGGCGACAAAGTTTGCCTCCACATTGTCTACCCCAGCAATATGCTGGGCCGACAGAGCTAGACGTTCTTCTTCACCCAGGCAAAACGAGAGACATCTCCAGTGCCACTCCTGCAATCCTTGTACTGCCTTGCTGATTGACATATGCCACTGCTGTGGCATTGTCAGAGAACACTTATACAACCTGATCCTTGACCAAAGGCCAGAAACACATAAGGAGCAACCTGATGGCTCTTGCCTTGAGAAGGTTGAAGGGCCACACTGCCTCCCTGTGGTTCCAACAGCCCTGAGCCATTCCATCTTGACAATAGGCTCTCCAACACAAAAGACTGACATCTATTCTCAGAAGGATTCAGAAGTGATTGTCCAGCTGCATGCCCCTCTGCAAATGACGTGACTGCTGCCACCACTGCAGACTGATGGTGAGGGCCAATTGGGGCGGAAGCCTGAGCTCAAACTCTTGAGTCAGCAAAGTCCACTGAACGGCCACCTTCGAGTATGTGTTCAAAGCACCATTTCAACTATCGCTGCCATCAATCCGAGGAGCTGTAGATAATCTCAAACTCTGGGAGCCTGCTGCAAAGAGAATGCCGCAAGGCGATCCAACAATCTTTCTATTTTCTCCTCTGGTAGTGTAGCAGCTGATAAGCATCAAAGATCCAAGCCAATTTATTGTGCACATGGCTCAGTTAGTCAAAAGCTTCAAAAAGGACTGAGCCAAGTTCTTACAGAAACATATTCATTTATACCTTTTTCTTCAGCTTGATACATGAAAATTTTCTATTGGTTCCAACGCCCCCTGCACCTGTCCAATCAGAGATCCCTCCTGGGCCTAGCACCCAGCTCCCTCCTCTTGGACTGTTCTAACAATGGTGCAGTTTCTAGGTTTGGATACTTCTCTACTGCAAGGTCGTCCCTGGCTCTAGGAATGCAAGTATTGAAACATTTCTATTTCACAGCACAAGAGAATAATGAAAGGTTTATGCATTCATGAAAACTTCTTATTAAGCAATTTAAAACAGTTTCAAACTTTTACAAACTTTGGTTCTTTACTGAGATGGGGGTTGGAATCAGGGCTTAACTTACAGGCCTTCCATATTTGCAGACTATTACAGGCCATAGCCTGCCACATTCCCCCCTTTGATTATTCTCACCCGCTAGTGAGAAAGGGTGAGAATTAAATCACATATTAAACTTGCGTAAAAGCCTCATCTTGGGGGATTGGGGAATATTGCCACATAGCTAATACTTTACATAGCTGCCTTCCTTTCTACAATGCTATCAATGGCTGCTGACTTTACTCGACTGTGATGAATCCAGGGTTCAAGTTCTGCAACTTTAACTGCTGTTGGGGTTAATAAGATGACAACATAAGGTCCCTTCCAATGCGGTGCCAACGGTGTCTTTCTCCACTCTTTGATCCACACCGAGACTCCAGGCTTGAGAGGATGCAGGGGTTCTGTTAGATGGATGGGCAGCTGATCTTGTACCCACGTATGAAGACTCTGCAAAACAGAACTTAAAACCAATAGTTCTTGTCTAGTAATTTCAGATCTAATCTGTTCCACATCTCCCTTTATTCCCTATACAATAGGCGGGGGTCGCTCATACAGAATCTCAAAAGGGGAAACTCCTAAAGACTTAGTAGGGGCTAAGTATATCCTAAGAAGGGCTATAGGAAGAACCTGGGGCCACTTCAGGTGAACTTCTTGGCAAAGTTTGGACAACTGAGATTTTAGGGTTCTATTCATACATTCTACTTTTCCTAAATTCTGAGATCTGTAGGCAGTATGCATCTGATAATGTCAGTATCTCGGGATCATACTTAATGGACTTGCTTCCTGAGGTTATCAACCCTCATTCTTTGTACAGGGCCCCATGTGCATGCAAGGTTGTAAGGGCATACTTGGAATCTGTGGACACATTTAGACAGAGCCCTTTTCCTATTGTCAGTGCTCTAGTAAGAGCTATCAGTTCAGCTTTCTGTGCTGAAGTTCCTGGGGCCAGAGCTGTGGACTCAACCACTAGATCAAGGGTCACCACTGCATACCCGGCACAACAATGTCCATTAATGACGACAAGACTGCTTCCATCCATAAAGAAAGTCTGTTCAGGATCCTCCAAAGGAACATCAGTTAAATCTGGGCGACTTAAAAATACAGTGTCCATAGTTTCTATACAGTCATGATCAGGGGGCCCAGGACCAATTGGAAACAATGTTGCAGGATTCAGAGCTTGACTAACTTAACTGTATCTGGGGATTTTCACACAACATGCTCTGATATTTCAACATTCGTGAATTCGTTAGCCAGAAACTTCCTTTGTTTTCCATAAGGGTGAGAATAGAGTGTGGTGCAGTAACTATTATAGGCCATAGCCTGCCACAGTAGGAAGATCCTATTCACTCGAGTACTGAACCATGCTCCCAGGAACTCCAGGGATTGGGAAGGTCAACAACTGACTCTTCCCCGGTTGATCACCCAGCCGAGGCTTTCCAGAAGGACATCACTCAGGTCAACACTCGAGACACACCTCTGACAGGGAACAAGCTCGGCTGACCCAGTTGTCCAGATATGGGTACACACAAATTCCTTGGTGCCACAGCGCTGCAGCCACTACCACTGTGACCTTGGAGAACATCCTCAGGGCAGTGGAGAGGCCAAAGGGAAGGGTGGCAAACAAAGTGAGAGCCAAGCATGGCAAAATGCAAATATCTTTACTGATCCTCCTGGATTGGCATATGAAAATATGATTTGACCAAATCCAGAGACCCAGGCCCACTTCTGAAAGAAAAGGTGAAGCCTACCTCCAACTGGAGGCAACTGTGAATGGGCCCACAAACCTTCATTGTGTAGAATGGGAGGAACCGCTCCTGGAGGAGACAGAGTCCCTGGGCCCATGAGCTCTTCAAAAGGACTGAGAATGAGTCTGAAATCTGGAAGCAGAGGGGAAGAAAGGCTTTCCAGGAAGATGGCAGGAGTCCAGAGACCTCCAGAAATCCAGCCAGCATGCTTGTGAGGGATGGGTGGTGGCCAAAGAAAGGGGGGGCCCCCTTTCCTTGGCCAGCATGCTTGTGAGGGATGGTGTTGGCCAAGGAAAGGGGGGCCCCCTTTCTGCTTCTCAGGTCCTTTTGGCCTGTCCTCTGGAAAGCGATAAAGTTTGGCCTTGCCCAAGTCTTTTACCAACTTCTCCAAATCAGCCCCAAAAAGGAGCTTCCCCTTAAAGGCCAGTTGCATCAACCAGGCTTTGGAAGATGTGCTCGCTGGCCAGTGGCAAAGCCAAATCCAATGCCGTGTCACATTCAACAGGGCACTATCTCTAGCCACTAAGCAGACGAGATCATACATGGTATTAGAAAGGAAGGCAGTAGCAGACTACAAAAGAGGGGTATCATCATCCAGCTAGGGATGGTCCTCGAGTTGGTCCAAAGTGTTGGAGCCCTAGGCGAACCTCAAGCTTTACACCTCCTTTGGCTGTCCAAATCTATTATTTAGCTTTGAATCTCCTGCTTTTGCTACCCGCCAGAAGTTGCTGTCCTAGGCGACAGTCTAGTTTACCTAGTGGTTGGTTTGGCCCTGCATCTGGTAGAAGAGACTGAATCCACTGGAGAAGGACTTGAGATGTGAGGCCTGCACAAACTGCCAACTGCAGAACAGCCACCGCTGCAAACTGGTTCTTCAGTAAAGAGTCCAGAATATCCTTCACGGGAATGGTGGTCCGCCTCGTAACTGCCGTAATCTGCACATCCACCTTAGGTGTACCAAACCATGTGACACACTCTTCCTCCAGGAGAGTGTACATCCTCTTATACATCCTCTGCCCCTTAGACAGAGAGTCTGGAAAATCCCATTCCAATTGGATCATGTCCTTGATAACCTCTGAAACGGGAAGACTGCAGTGGATTTCCATACTCCTTGCAGGAATGTATGGACCTTCAGCTCCTGCTCCACAACTGGAGCATCTGCTAAATTCAAGGTGGACGAGACTCAGGCAAATCAATGCCTCCAGGACCTCCATCAGGAACAGGCAGATAATACCAGCCTTTTCATAATCCTCTGAAGGCGAAAGTGCTTCTTCCACATCAGAGTCCTCAGCAGAGAGATTAGAACCATAATCCCAGTCCAAGTCTTGGTCAGATCCCAGCTGATCCACATCTCCAGGAAGCAACTTCCGCCAGGGACGTTTAAACAGGGGCACCCAAGCTGGGCTTCCACTCTCAGCATGTCTCTCACAAGACTGAGCATGGGGGAATCCAGAGGCCACAGGATCCGAGTTTCCATGTCAAAATGACCAGGCTCGTTGTCAAAAGGAAAAGAATTCTGGGAAGGACAACCCAGATTCCAAGAACGCCCCTCTCTGCAAAGGACCTCCAACCACAGGGGACATAGCTGCCGCTGAACCCTTAGAGAAGGGGGGCAGCCAGAAGCACGGTCATTAGAACCTATGGCCATCTTAACATCCTTACCCACAGAGCCATCCATTGCCACTTGTACAGGGGCGGGCAAGGCCAGACCAGCTGAATCCCCTCACTGGGAGAAGGGAAAACGGGCCATCCAGGTATGAGTCAGAAGCTGCCATGCAAGAAGCGCAGAGTGCAGAACCTGGAGACGAAACACCTTGCTTGCCACAGGCCAAACTATTTTTCCTGGAAGAACACAGAGTTAAGGCAAGGGCAACAGGTCAGGGAAAGAGTGCAACACTTGCGCACATTAATGCTGCGCCGACATAAAAAAGCGCGAGTTATCGTAGCACATACAGTATAGTGCGAAAGGACGCTTGGGCAGGGATGCATGTTGGAGCAATTTGGGAAGAACATGTGCTAGGAATGCATGACCGCAAGGCACACAAGAGAAAACGCTACTAGTAAGCGCTGGAGAAGGGTGGGAAACCCTTACACTGCACCAATGGTTGCCTGCAGTCTATCCCGAATTGTGCCCCGGACGGAAGAAATCAGGAGCCCCCACCAAAAACGATGACTAGGTCAAGCGTCCCCTGAGAGTTCCAGGCAGAAACTTCATGCTGGGCTCAGCACTACTCCCTGAAACTACTTCCCTTGCTGTTCTGAATCTTTGCTTTAAAGTGGCTCTGAGTCCTCTGAGAACCTTCTGCGATCTTCGGGGAACAGTGGGGCGGGGGGGGGGGGGCATTGAGGTTGTGTGAGGCTGCTGAATTCTTTCAAATCCTTCTGATTTTCTGGCTGCTCAACAGACCCTTAATAGGATAAGAGTGCACAGCTGAATCAATTTTCCCTCCTTTGGCTACCAAAGAGACCACAGTCTAGTGGAGCCTCCCACGTCGTGTTCAAGTGGGAATTCACCCTCACGGTCATTGTTCACGAGCGAAATCAATCTTTTTTTCCTCTCAAACACAGGTTTTCTTCAGAACTAAGAAAATGTAACCATCATCTGTTGGAGACAGAAAAATACAGAGTTTCCCTCTAGTGGCTCAGGGAATGATGTCATTGAAATTTGGGCATTTCATTGGTTCTCTGTCTCCACCAATCTGCTGGTAGGGGAACATAACCCACTTGTCTGGACTGGTCTAGCAGGATGATATAGATGGAGAAATTAGACCTTACCTGCTAATTGTCTTTCGAGTTCTCTCCGGGCCAGTTCAGGAACCTTAGGGTAGTCAACCTCCTCCAGCAGCTGAGGACTGAATTCTCAAAGTCTTGCTGACAGCCTATCCAGCTCCCCCTGGTGTCAGAGACTCAGTCTACCATTGCCAAAGCAGCCTGTCTAGATACTATTTGCTCCTAAGATAATTAAAGTTAAAGATTTTTATGTTACAGTGGATTAACTACTATACTCCACCGGCTTATTGCCCTTTGAAACTCTCCCCTCTCTCTCTTTTTTTTTTTTTTCTATGTTTCAGAATCAGCTCCTACGGCTCCTCCCCCCAAATCCTCAAGGGAGCCCCACAGTCAGCGCCGCTCCGAAACCGCTCGGATCAAGTCCGAGGCCAACGCATATTTATTCTTACATTAATCCGTACTCTATACGGACTTCACCTGACCACCACTTCCTGAATGAACTGTGGAACCACTAGCCTCCCCCACGAAACCCACAAATAACTTGGGTGGGCCCTGGACTGGCCCGGAGAGAACTCAAGGAAAGACAATTAGCAGGTAAGGTCTAATTTCTCCTTCCTCTTTGTCTCTCCGGGCCAGTCCAGGAACCGTAGGGAAGTACCAAAGCAGTATCGACTTTCAGGAGGGTCCCGCTAGCCCCGCCACTATGGCTGAAGCCCCTACATTTGCGTCCCCCTTTGCTTGAACATCCAATCGATAATGTTTCGCAAACGTGTGGAGAGACGACCAAGTAGCCGCTCGACAAATATCCACCGGCGGAACCAATGCGAACTCGGCCCATGAAGTCGCCTGGCCCCCACGTAGAATGAGCTCGTAGACCCTCGGGCGGCAACCTCCCGCTCGCCAGATACGCCGCTGCTACAGCCTGTTTCACCCACCGGGCAATTGAGGCTTTGAAAGCTGCCTCCCCTTTACATGTTCCTCCAAAAAGTACGAACAATCTGGAGGGAGGAGTGGCCTAGTGGTTGCAGCAAGGAACCACAGGTCAGAAAGTCGGTGGTTCAAATCCCACTAGAGGACAGCAACCTTGGGCTGGAAGGACTGGGGTTTCTAGTCCCACAGGTGCTCCTTGTGGTCTTGGGCAAGCCACTTAACCCTCCATTGCCCATGTTCCCTGTAAGTATTAGTGTATGTGTCTCATATCCCCTCGTGTTAAATGTATCCCCCAACCGCTTTGACCCGGTGAAAAGTGGGATAGAAATGCAGCTAAATAAAATAAACAACCTGTCCGACCTCCTAAATGACTCCGTCCTCCTGAGGTACCGACGGAGCACTCTACCGAGATCCAACTTCCAAAGCAAACTATCCATACCATCCCTTTCACGGCTCTGAAAGGTCAGCAGTGAAATTGGCCGATTCAAGTGAAAAGCAGACACTACCTTCGGCAGAAACGAGGGTACCGGCTGCAACACCACAACCTCCGCTGAAAACTGAATGTACGGTTCAGGATACAGGATAGCACCTGTAGATCTGATATTCTTCTTGCCGAGCACAACGCCACCAAGAAAGCGGTCTTCCAAGAAAGCTCTCTCAGAGCTACCGCCCCTGTGGGCTCAAAAGGAGACCGCGTTAATGCCTCTAGGACCAAATTCAAATCCCAAGCCGGCACTACCGGTCTCACTGGCAGCCTTACATTCTTAACTGTTCTCAGGAATCTCAGGAAATCCGGATGCAGTGACAAGATGCCCCCTTGTACCTTGCCCCTATAGCAAGCCAGTGCCGCCAGGTGAACCTTTAGAGTGCTGAGGGCTAGATCCTTATCCAGACCCCCTTGCAGAAATGACAAGATGTCCGGGACCATCGTAGAAAATGGTTTAACGCTACACTACTCACACCAACCTTCACAAATGCACCATATACGGACATAGGCGAGAGACAAACCTTTTTGCCTGCAACATCGTAGCTACTACCGCCGCGGAATATCCTCTACGCTTCAGGCATTCCCTTTCAAGAGTTAAGCCGTAAGCAAGAAGCGATCCACCTGTGGCATTAGTATTGGTCCCTGGTATAACAGATTGACCGCTTAGCTTTTCTGTGTTCCCCAACACCATCTCTTGGTGCCTTTTCGTGCGTCTGCAGCAAGATTCAGAGATTTTTGCTAAAGCTTTTAAAACCCCCGGAAGAAACTCGTTAGAGTGAAACACATGAAAAGGCGCCAAGAGATGGCGTTGGGGAACACAGAAAAGCTAAGCGGTGTTTAAACTTTCTCTATATGATATGAATATTCACTTATGGTGGTGCTTTCACACAGAAAAAAAGTGCTTGTGGGTCATTGATGCGATTTGGCACTCTACTAAGAATTACGATTAAAGTTCCAGTGCCTAGGAGTCTGAGACCTATACAGCATGCACTATGTAATGTATGAGATAAGCCATCGCCATAGGTTGAAAATTTAACGTTATGTTGCCTGAGGTTTTTCTGGAGTGATATTTCATTATTTTTGCTTACTACAATTTATAGTAAAGCCTGACAGCCTACCAAATTCTTCTAATTCCCACATTAATATTGGAATAGATAATTTAGGCCTAGCAACACCTAACACTATGTCATCTGCAAACAAAGATATTCTATATTCTGTCTTCCCTACTTTTATTCCCTTCAAATCGGTCCTTTCTCCCACCCTTTCCGCAAACGGCTCCACCGATAAAGCAAACAGTAGCGGCGACAGGAGGCATCCCTGTCTTGTTCCCCCCTCCCTTGCTCAAAAAATTCAGAATAGGTCCCATTGACCTGAACAAAGGCTTTTGGATTTTGATATAGCGCTTTTACCCATCCTACAAAATTCTTCCCCCAAGCCCACTCTCCATTACCTGGAAGAGAAAAGGCCAAGACACCTGGTCAAAAGCCTTTTCTGCGTCCAAGGACAACGGCAATGCCTCTTCCTTACTTTATTCAATCAACCATATCATATTTAAAATCTTTCTAACGTTATCTGCTACCTGCCTTCCTGGGATAAATCCCGCCTGATCCTGTTGGATGAGTTTCCCTATTATCTTATTTAGTCACGTAGCTAATATTTTAGCCAATAAGAGATATGGGCCGGTACGATGCACATTCTTGTGGGTCTTTTCCCTCTTCATTTATTAGGGTTATTCCCGCCCACCCTATAGTGGCTGCTAGTGCTCCGCCCTCTCTTGGCAGGTTAAACAACCGCACTAGTGGTGTGGTTAACATTGCTCCAAAGCTTCTATAAAATCACGCTGTGAGCCCATCTAACCCCGGCGCCTTATCCACTTTCAACTGTCGTATGGCTCTCTGAACCTCCTCTGCCATAATGGCCTTATTTAACTCTTTTTGGTCCCCCTCTTCTAATTTTGGCATCTTTAGGGAGTCCAGGTAGCTCTGCACTCGCGCTGTCGGGGGAGAAGCTCTTGCTTTATATAACTCCTGGTAAAATCCCCTAAATGCTTCCCTAATCTCCCCATCTTTATAGACCATCTCCCATCCCTGGTTCCGGACCCTCATTATATGCACTCGCAGTTTCCTCCTCTTCAATTTCTGTGCCATCTCTCTCCCAGCTTTGTTGCCTCCCTCAAGAAATTCCTGTTTCAATAACTGCATATGGTACCTTATATTTTCTGCCTGCATTTCATTGATCTGCGCTCTTACCGCCAGTACTTGATCTCTAGATAATCCTGGTTTTCCTTGCGCGTCTAGTTCTTCCAGTTTCAATAATCTGTCTCTCAAGTCCCTCTCTTTTCCCTCCCTTTCTTTCTTTTTACGCGCCCCCCATTTAATTTAAATTCCTCTCACTACTGCCTTGTAACCATCCCATACTCCTCCCCATTATCATTCCACTAAAAATATTCCCTAGTTCCTCTCTCAATATCCACTCTTAACCTCCCATCCTCTAATAAAGCTTCATTTACCCTCCAGAACTGTACTCCTTTCCCCTCCCCTTCTATTGTCAGACCTCCACTAATGCGTGGTCTGACCTTGTTATGTTATTGAGTCCATTTCCTCCCCCTTAATTCTACCCCCCCACCTCTTTTGATATCCAAATGGTGTCTATTCTGAAGTATGATCCATGTACTGGTGAAAAGTACGAGAACTGTTTTTTCCGTGGGTTTTGGAATCTCCATGCATCTATCAGGCAGTGTTGTGTTACAAAATTACGATATCTACTCCTATCCGCCTTCTTACCCTCTCTTTTCCCTGTAGAATCTCTTGCTGGATTCCACGTTAAGTTAAAGTCTCCCCCACAAATGATACTCTCCCCTAATTTCCCCACCTCCTCATTCAACTTTGTCCAAAATTCACCTTATACCCCGGTGGGCGCGTATACATTCATCGTACAATACATTTCATGCCCCATTTTTAAATGCAATAACACATCTCCCCTCTTTGTCCCTCACCACTTTTTGCATTTCCATCTTTAACTTTGTATCAATCAATATGGCGACCCCTCCTTTTTTCTTTTCCACTATGTTAGATGCATGCACACATGTTCCATAACCCTTCGGTTTAACCAGATGTTCTGTCGCCCTCGTCAAATGTGTTTCCTGTAATAACACTAACGCTGCCTTTTGGCATGCTATTTCTTTATACAACTTCTGTCGTTTAAATGGCGAGTTCAGCCCTTTAACATTTAGTGATACGATTTTCAACTCGCCGTTAATCTTGTTTCACCCCTGTCTCTCTTTACCCGAACCTCCCCCTCTCCTACCTCCCCCCTTCTCCCACTCTCTTCCCTCCCGTCTCCCGCCCACCCTACCTCCCTTCCCCTTCCCCCATCTCCTTGAAGGAGACTCTCCTTCCATTAATGGTGACTACTATCTGACCGATGCCTGCCCCTACCCCTCTATACCACTTCTCCCCGCCTTCCCTAATCCCCCACACAACCATCCCTTCCTACCCCTCCCATTATCTCCAATTCATGAACTCCTCCCCCCTTCCCCCTACACCTCAATATAAATTATTCTCCTCCTCTACCCTCACCTCACTCTTCTCCACCTCCCCCCGCCAATTTATATGCAATGTATTTACCCATTTCATATCCCATCTCCCCTTCCCTCCATCCCCCCTTACAAATCAATTATCAACAACTTTCAACACCCCCTCTATGTGATTTCTGTTTTGTTCAAACTTGTCACTGTCCTCATCTTCAGCCGGTTCCCTTCTCCGCCACTTGCGCTCCTTGGCTGCCTGTGTTTAGTCTCGCCAACCTTCTGCCATCTGCTAGAACTCTGTGCCACCTCGAGCTATCCATCCTTGAGGCAGATAGTGTTTTAGTCTTTGGTTTAACTTGACTTCCCCCTCCTTCCGGGATACTGGTTAGTCCCAGTTCTCGAAGCGCTTTCCATGCTTCCTCACTGGACTTCACTCGTCGTCTCGAACTCCCCTGTACAGTTATCAAAAAACCAAATGGAAACAGCCACTTATATCTCATGTCAGTTCTCTTCTGCGCTGCAGTGTACCCTGCGATAGATCTTGGAACAGTTCCAATTTGTTCTCCTCCCATGTGAACTGTCTCACTTTTCTAGCCACCAACATGAGTCTCACTTTAGTTTTAAAAGAATTCAGACATACCACAATATCTCGTGGTCTGTTGTCTCTTAGGGGCCCCAATCCTACTACTACTACTATTAAACACTTATATAGCGCCACACACACAGCGCTGTACAGATAAACATACAAGAGACAGTCCCTGCTCGTCAGAGTCATGCTCGTTGGAGCTTACAATCTAGTCGAGACAATACAGAGCAATAGTCAATACGGTGCAAAGCACAATATGGTCTCTGTGTGCCCTCTCAATCTGCAGAGGCTCCGCTTCTTCACCTTCTACTGGAGCTGCAGTTTGTAACAGGGATCTAAATATTTTAGCAATCACGTCTTCACAATTCTTATATTTAGGATCCTCTGGTACCCCTAGCACTCTTATGTTGCATCTTCTGGAGTGATCCTCAAAGTCCTCCGCTTTCGCCTGCTGCTCCTCTTGGGCCCACTTTAGTTCCTCCCACCCTTTTTGTAGGTCCTCTATTGCTTCCCCTTGTTGTTCCAACTGAGTCTCTGTTTCTTCAACCCTATTTTCAAGATCCACAAAATCTTGTCTTAAGAATTGTAATGTCTCTTTTAGTTCAGTCTTAACTCCACTGATTCCACCTTGATCTCCTCTTTCAATTCTGTCAGCCACTGCTTTAACATTGCTGCAATACCTGGACTCCAAGCCCCCTCCATTTCCTCCTCCTCCTGCTCGGCCTGATGCTCCGCCATTGCTCTTCCTTCTTTCTCCCCCTCCTTCCCTCTTCTTGTTGACACATATGAAGATCTAAACTCCGCTAGTTTCGTCTTTGCTGACTGGCCACCTTTTATTTTATCCATTATCTCGCTTGTGGTCCTCTGGTCTTGTTGTCCAGTCTTTTGGAATATTGTTTTAGCTTCTCCCCCCCCTGTTGATCACACTTTCCCTTCAGTCCTTCTGTGCTCTCTGGTAGCCTGGCTTCTCTTCACTATATTTAAGCAATATAGCTTCCCGATTCCAGCCGGGTGTTCTGCCTTAGTTGTTGAATTACACTGTTATTCAGTGCTATACTTGGCCTTACTATGCTTCCCTTCTCTTTTGCTGTGCTTCGTTTTCTACTGTTGTGCTCCATTCCGCTGCGGCAGGCCTCTCTCTCCTATTTCCCTTTTTATGCTCTTCTCCTCTCCTCCACAGCGTTTTACTTGCCTCCGTTTGTCGCTGCTGCCCCTCTCTAGATCTGCTGTTCTGCACCTCCTTCTCTCCCCGGAATGTTTGCCACTGTCTCCTCTGCTGTTGCACACTGCTCCCTCGCTCCAAGCTGCCACGTGGCCCACTCGATCAGGCACCCCTCTTCGCCACCGGCTGCAGCGACGGACTTGCTCAAGAGTCTTTCAGGCTTTGCTCTCTTCCCCCTGTGACCCCAATGCTCACGCCTTCATTCGCAGACCACTTACCAAGGCTCCTTCTCCCACCAGTCTTGCTGCCATGCTCTGCTCAGCACCGCACTTCGGATCCCCCGCTCTTCTGGTCACCGCTCTAGCCTGCCCCGTGATCTGACCCCTCACTCCTTTCCGTCAATTGCAACAGCATGCTCAGTTTTCACTTTCTCTTCGGGGTTCCCGCAACCATCGCCTCCCCATTCCGCCGCTCGTTTCCGTGTCTCTTCGGGGTATTTTTCTCCTTATTAGCAGGCTTTAGTGCCGGAACTCCTCCGCTACGCTGCCATTCGGTCGATGACGTCACCAGAAGTTCAGGGACAGCATCTTTAACAGTCTGTTGGGCTCCGTGGAAAAAGGAGACTGAGCAAGATGGCACTCTTGGGTGGGAAGGGGATCACGCATGTGTGGTAGCATTCCCAAAGGCTCTCTGTTAAAGTTGGGGAAATGCTCCACATGGGCTCTGTTGGTACCAACGTCACCCATATGTGAGGACTGACTTCCTGCTTGTTCCTGGAGAATGTGCTTAACTCAGTACTGGGCTCTCTGCGGAGCTGCATCACCACACTATCATTTATTTAACTAACTTTATTTTTTTCTGTCCTACAGTGGCTCAGTCTGCACAGGAGCTCATCACCATCTGCTGGAGACTGAGAAATACTGGCTTAGCAGGTCTGTGCAGATCCCTTATAGGATGATATTATCAAAGTCAGTGGTTCTCCATCTGCTGGTGATAGGGCCTAACCCACGCATCTAGAATGGACAGGAGAGACAATGAGGAATGAGTCATTTAGTGGTTGAAACAGCTCAATATTATCTTTACAACTTTTAAAAATATATTGATAGGGAAATTATGAATCTGCTGGCTGTTTTGAATATTGGCCTGTGCATTTCTACCACCACACTGCCTGAAGTCTGGTACTCATGAGCTCCAGCAGTCATATCAGTTTTTGTGATCACCACTGGGCATCTGATCACAGGAATTCTATCACACTGCTTGCATCATTTGCGTTGGTCTGCAAGTTCTCAGCAGCGGGGAGTGAGGAGTTTATGACGGCTTTGCATCCTCATAGCCCACAGAGAATTCTAAACATCCTAATACATCTCAGCCTCACAGCTTCAGATCAGTCCCTCTGCCACCCTTCAAACAGGCATGTTCCCAGTCTTGTGTTGTGTTTCGTTCATGTTTAATCTGACATTTTAAGACACAAAATAAAACTGGGCTTAGATTTCTAAACTACAGTTTCAGTATTTTATGTCCCTGGACCATAAAGTAAGCACAGAAAGATTTTGCTGCAGGACCATGAGGGGAGCCCAGCTCAAGATCACTGATGGAAGCTGAAGTGGCCTGTGTGCTCTCAAAAGCTTATGAAATACAACAAGGTCCATTTTTAAAGGGCATCTAGATGTTTGGCATTATGCTGAATGCTTAGGTGCCTGTAGCGCCCAATAGTCAATGGAATAATACACAGAGCGAGATTTAAATATCCTGCTCCATATATAATACTGTACATTTGATGTATTCTGGAGGTGCAGTCAGAAGAATGCATTGTTTAGAGGTATAGGTGCTGATTTTCAGGACCTACATGTTTAGATTATTTGTTTGGTTTAGGTGCTGCAAAACCAGGTATAACCTAGCACGCCTAGCCAAACACATATCTGAACACTACTACATTTAGGCTGTTTAAACTATGCATCCACTTTTGAGCACATTCAGGTGCCCATGTTCAGCAGTGCTAAGCAAACAGTGCTGCTGTAGCTTGTCATTAATGTTCGTTTTTCAAGAGGCACCACAATTCTGCTGTTCCAAACAAAGACAGCTACTAGAAGATATTAGACGGGGACACAGAGAGGGAGATTTGGCTATAACAACCAGTAGAAACACTAAGGGGACGTTTTACAATGGTTAACACACACTTTATTGCATGGTAAGTGGTTAGTGTGATGCCATGATAACTGTAACCACACTGGCCTGGTCGTTACTGCATGCTAATTCCTGCTTAATTGCTCATCGTGCAATGGGACAGTGAATGAACAGAGATTTGGCCTGGACTGCACACTGCAGTTAGCATATGGTACTTACCGCGTGCAGTCAAAGTTGCAGTAGGTGGTATCAAGTGCAACCGCGGTAACTGTGAATGAGCTTAACGTATGGTAAGAGACTTTTCGGTGCAGTAATTGCTCAGAATACACTGGCATACCTCCAACAATTAACACAGGGCAGTTGCAGTTACTGTGCATTAGAGTTTGCTCCTAACGCATGGTAAGTGCAAACGTTTGCTTCACTTTATTAAAAGGGCCCTTAAAAGACAAGGTAAGGTGAAATCATTTGCTGTCTCCAGCAGCGAACCACTATCAGGCCCCTATATGACCACCTCCTGCCCTCAACTCTCAGCTAGGAGAGGGGCTGGTATGGAAGCAGACACAGCTCCCTGCTCTTACCTCACAACCGTGAGACAAAATAACCACGAGACAGCAATCCAGGCGACTGTGATCCTTCCCAGCTAGCTTCTCCAGCTCCCCATGGATTTCCTGCAGCCACAAAGGAAAACAAGGAATCACCGAAAGGAGGATGGAAGGCTGCTATAGTGTCAGCAGGCTAAGATCAGGCACATCACACAGTTACCTGGCCTTTTAGGTTCCGGTGAACCAAAACCTCAAAATGAAACGATCGGAAGCGCCTCTCCAGTTTTTCACAGTCAATGTCAGATCCATCTCGGCGGGACAGGCTGGTATGCTCCAGGAAATCCACGTTGTTGATGATAAGACAGTGACCACAAGGGTCTGCGTTCAAAATATAATCCTAATACAAGGGAGCAAGTAAAAGAAAATAAGACGGAATCCATAAGGACTCAAATCCATACATAAAATACTAAGCCGGGAAGGATCAGACATGCTCTATTAGAACCCAAACCAAGAAGGGAAACCGTAACCCAAGGGATCAAGCATGAAATAGTCTGACGCATTATTGATTCTGTGAGAAAAGAACAGCAACTCTTCAGAAGGTCAGAATCCTTTAAGACAGCATCAAATTGGAAAGCAGTTATGAGAATTTGAGCATAGGAATCATAAAAAAACAAAAAAACACAACTTTAGAAGGTCACGTAATGAAACCCGCAAAGATGGGATTCAAATTTACAGTTCTGAGATCTCATTACCACAACTACACCCTGCCAGACCTACTACTTCCATAAACCATAGGTTTCCAGAAAAGTGCGACAGGTAATGAGCCTCAGACATGACAAAGACACAACATACAAAGAATCACAACCTTATCATGGTTCCTCTTGGGTTCTCTGATCATATTTCCACCAGCACTTGTGAAACCTGATGAGAGAGAGATGGAAGTAGCAGAGGGGAAGTGGACAGAGCAGGGAGAGAAAGCATCGGATCCGACACTTTTACATGTGCCACTGCAAAAGGAGGTTGGTGAAGTTCTCTCAGCAGATAGGCAGGTTTCACAGTATGACCCCAGTTAACTTTAATCACGCCAGAATCATCCCAGGATACTGAAAAGGTGACCTGTCAGAGGAGATCCAATGCAGGAGTTCTCAGCCTTTGTGCTGAGAATTTATTGATCACATCCAATTGCCTATGATCATCAATTTATCGACGCCAATTTACTGATCATGTCCAATTGCCTATTAGGTTAAGTCTTTCTGGGTTCCCAACCCCTTCATTCACTTCCCCTCGCTCCTGCGTGGAAAGAGTGCATCTACTTTCATGCAATTTGAGGGCAATTTTGTAAGGTGCGTTTAGGCTTATGCGTGTTCTAGCGCACGCCTATCGTACCTACTTTATAAACTTATGTACGTGTGTACCTGACTTCATAAAACGGGGGCACAAGTGGTGGAATCCAAGAGGCAAATCTAGGTCCTAGAGCCGGGTTAAATGCCCGCACCAAGATTTCTAAAGAAGGCACGCATGTTTTTGTATTTTATAATTCGCATGTAAATTTGCACTCCACAGAGCTCCGCCTTATGCAGGCACACACTGAAAGTATCTGCCATCAATCCAATGCGCATGCTTTCAGAATAGCGACTGACTAAACTACATATATAAGTGGTCATTTATGCATGTGAATCACTAGTACCATGATTTACGGTCAGAAATGTAGGTGCACCTTATAAAATGACCTCTGTTGTGTGTAGGCATTCCCAGGGTCATAGTTTGGGTGCAGCAGAGCAGAGTTGGATGGATGCATTCATTTTTATAAAATAGGCAAGTACACGCATAGAGGGTAATTTTATAAGGGGATACCTAGTTTAAGAGGGCAGGTAAACACCTATTTTGACGTTATTTTATAAAGCTACATATGTGCCTATGTACTACTACTACTGAGCACTTGTATAGTGCTACAAGATGCACAGACATGTTAAAAGACTGTCCCTGCTCATCAGAGCTTACAGCCTAGTCATGACAGACAACACAGTAGCTGTAGACAAGATACAGCTAGGGGGAATGGCAAAGAAACACAAAGGAGATCAGGTGAGTTAAGATCCGAAAGCGGCAGTGAGTATTTCTAAAAATACTAGTGTAAGTGGCAGAAATCATACCTGTACTGCAGATATGAGCATTTACACTTGCTCTCAAGCAGGTACGTAAGCATGAGCCTAGATTAACCTTTTCTATAATCTGCATGCTTACCTGTGAATGTCACCCACACCCTGCTTAAATACCACCCCTGTACAAACCTACTGCCATCGTGTCTGTGGGCCCACTTATATGATGAAAATACTAAGTTATGATGCCCCTGTAGTTTGGCGAATGGTATTATGCTAATTTAACCTTCTCTATGGAACTTTAGGTTAAGGAGCAGTTATACAAGCTGTTCAGCTTTCAGGCAGCATTGTTATGGAATGAGTTTCCTCTCGACATTAGACAGTGCTTTAGAACATGTTTTTTTATTTCAGATGTTTCTTAGTTGATGGGTGGCTAGATATGGGATGGATTTACGATAGGTTGAGAAACTGCTATTAGTTTTACTGTAATCCTGCTAAAACTCACGTTGGCAAAGGCGTGCTACCAATGTTTAAAGAATAAATTACTATCTGCACTTCTACGCTGGTCGGACCTTTCTAACAGGCCACATATGCACATACGCATATACCTTCATCCTTTTTCTCTTTCTCCATCCCCATCATCATACCCCATCTTAGGCTGGATTTACACCTCCATTTCTTATGGCTCCAGAGCACTTTTTCTTCTTTTTCTAACTCTCCTCTCCTACCATCAACCTAACCCCTCCCTTTACTCCCCCTTTCTTTACCTTCTCCATTTTGTCAGCTCTTGAGCTTAACCTTTTTCTTTCTCTCTGAATCCACCTCATCCTCATTTCCATCATGCCATTTCCTCTCTGCCTCAAACTCTTCTTCTCTTCTCCTATCATCCGGTGATATTAATCCCAACTCTGGCCCCCCTAGACTTTCCTCTCACTCCCACGATAGTTCCTC
This sequence comes from Ichthyophis bannanicus, assembly GCA_033557465.1. Classification (NCBI taxonomy): domain Eukaryota; kingdom Metazoa; phylum Chordata; class Amphibia; order Gymnophiona; family Ichthyophiidae; genus Ichthyophis; species Ichthyophis bannanicus. The sequence goes on along the minus strand of CM066042.1, from coordinate 58,551,930 downwards.
TCTCTACCACTCCAATCTCATTCATATTCCTCTCCTTTCCCCCCTCCCATTCTCATGTGCCTTATGGACTCCTCATTCCATTTCTAATAAACTCCCCTTTACTCACAATCTCTTTACCTCTCGTGCTTTCCATCTTCTTGCTCTTACTGAAACCTAGCTCCTCCCTGATGACACTGCTTCGGTTGCTGCTCTCTCAAGGCGGCTACCAATTCTCACACACTCCTTGTGGTGGTGGTGTTGGGTTTCTGCTTTCTCCTTCCTGCCAATTTCACCTCCTCCCTCTACCTCAATCTCCCTGTTTTTCCTCCTTTGAAGTTCACTCCATCCACCTTTTTCATCCCTTACCTCTTCGGATAGCTGCTATTTATAGACCACCTGACAAGTCCACCTCTACCTTTCTCACTGACTGACTCATGGCTTTCCTTATTTCTGGATTCTTCTTCCGCCTCCCTTATTCTTGGTGACTTTAATATCATGCTGATAACCCTACTGACCCCTATGCTTCTAAGCTCCTTTCCCTTACCTCCTCTTTTATCCTCCAGCTTTGCTCTTCTGTCCCCACTCATCAGCATGGTTATTGCCTTGCTCTTGTTTTCTTCTCTAATTATTTACTCTATTAATTTCCATACCTCAGTTCTTCCCTTATCTGACCATCACCTACTTAGCTTCACTCTTCATGCCCCACCTCAAATCTCACCCAATCTCCTCCTACCTTTTTAGGAATCTTCATACTATTGGTCCATTAGCTCTCTCCAGGGGTGGCTCAAGAAAATCTGCTGCTTAAGGCGAGGGATGAGATGGCGCCTCCCCCCCTCCCGAGCTGGGGAGGGAGGCTCTTTCAAAATTGCAGTCAGGGACTGAACCAAATCAAAAAGTCAATTAGATAATGTGGAGGAAATAAAAAGATGTTCGCACACACCATGGAACTAAAAGAGAGCAAGAACCACTGCACAGTTCATAACACCAAATTAAATAACTCATTTTTAATTTTTTGTTATAAACTGCATTATGGTTGTTGCTTTTTCTTTTTGAACATATATTTTGCATTCACAGAACACCCCCCCTTCAACAATGGGTGCAGAGCAGAACTAGGACATCACCCACAAAACTCAATCTAATTTAAAAAAAAAAAATCTGATTCTGGCCATTTCACTAACAAACTTTCTCCAGTACCAAGTATATTGTGAACTAATACAAAATCCTATAAAAGTCATAGATGATCTACAAGGACAAATCAACCATATCATACCAGCATAAACTTCCAAAACTCATACAACAAGGGGCCTACCCAGATAAAAACAGCACTATAAATACTGTGCCGGGCCCTAGAACATCCATACACCTATTGAAAAGGTGAACAAGTCAAATTACTACAGTACAGGTCCCTTCGTACAAACTCCATGTTAACAGAACTCCTGGCCACAGTCACACACTCAGAACACAGACCCTCGTCAAGTACAGAATAAGTGAGGATAACCTAAAAGTGAAAATAAAAAATATGTAGATAAAAATTAAACTGAAAGCCCAAGAAGACAGACTCTGCAATCACTCATTTGAAAATAAAATTATTTTTTCTATCTTTGTTGTCTGACCATTTTATACTCTGATCATGCTGGTCTGAGGCTTCTGCTTTCTTCTGTCTTCTCTTAGCTCTCGTTCTACGGTCTCAACTCTATCTGCCATTTCTTCTCTCTCATTTTGTTTTCTTCACTTCCATCTTGGATATTTATTTTTTTCTTTCCATCTTTCTTCTATTTATTTCTCTCTCTCTGGCCACCCAGATTTCACTACTCCTTACTATCCAGTTCTCAATTTCCCTCTTTTTTACGCCATCTACCTACCACTTTTGAACTTTCATCCCCAGTACTTCCATTCCCCAGCTCTTCATCCCCTCTGTGTTGTCCAGCATTTGTCCTCCTGTCTCCCCCACACTGTCCAGCATGTCTCCCTACTTCCCTCATCCAACATTTGTCTCCCTGCTTCCCCCCTCCAGCATTTGTCTTCTTGTCCCCCTCCCCTGTTGTCCAGCATTTGTCCACCCTATTGTCCAGCATTTGTCCTCTTGTCTCACCCCCCTGCTTTTTCCAGTGCTTGTCCTCCCTGTCTCATCCCCTTCCCCCTGCATTGTCCAGCACTTGTCCTCCTGTCTCAACCCCTTCCCCCTGCATTATCCAGCATTTGTCCTCCTGCCTCCCCCCTCCACTGTCTAGCACTTGTCCCCCCCGTCTTCTCCCTTTGTCCAGCATTTGTCCCCTGTCTCTCCCCTTTGTCCAGCATTTGTCCCCCGTCTCTCCCCTTTGTCCAGTTCTAGTCCTCCTGTCCCCCCTCCCTCCACCTCTCTTCCTGCAAACAATCATCCGGCAACGGTGGCAACACTCTGGCTGTTTTTATTTTAAAGATTTTGCCACCTCTGGCCTGCCTCTGCCTTCCCGCAGCCTTCTTTTTCCCTCAAGAATGCTTGCAGTGAGAAAAAAAAAAAAAAGCAGCGGGGAGGCTGATTTGTCTGGCGATGGCATTCAGACTGTTTTAATTTTAGATTTTGCAGCCTCTGGTCCGTTTCTGCCTTTCCACGCAGAAAAGCAGAGGCAGGCCAGAGGCTGCAAAATCTAAAATTAAAACAGCGCCGGAGTGCTGCTGGCATCTGAATGCCGCCCCCGTCTGAGTTCTGCCTGAGGCTATTGCCTCAAGTGGCCTCATGGTAGAACCGCCCCTGGCTCTCTCCACTATTGTCTCATCACTTCTCTCCTCCATTTTGTCTAACTGTTGATGAAGCTATAGCTTCCTATAATACTGCTCTCTCCTCTGGATACTCTTGCTTCGCCTATCCTACATCTTGTGAGGCGCACTATACCTCAGCCCTGTCTTTCTTCAACTACCTGCTACCTACACTCCTGTGTCCACTCTGCTGAGTGCACTGGCTCAAATTCCACTCCCTTTCTGACCTTCTTCACTTCAAATTCATGCCTGCTTCTTTTCAATTTGCCACAGTAATTTTGCTTGGAAAGTGCTATGTCCACTACCCCTCTGATCCCTGTTTCTTCTCAACTCTCAAATCTTTCCTCAAGGCAACTTTGGGGTCATCTTTGACTCCTCCCTCTCCTTCTCTACACATATCCAACAGTCAGAAATGACAGGTTTTAGCTTTCTCTATAACATTAACAAAATGTGTCCCTTTCTTTCTGAACATATTACTAAAAAACGTATCCACATATAAGTGATTAATAGTAGGAGTCACCTCCTGCATAGACTATTGTAACCTCCTCCTTGCTAGTCTCCCTCTTCGTCATCTCTATCCCCTTCAGTCTGTTCAGAACTCTGCTGCAGGCTAATCTTTACCCCTCTTCCCAAATCACTTCATTGGATTCCCTTCTGTTTCCAATGCAAACTTCTCCTTGTGACCTATAAATGCATTAATTCCTCTGCCCCTCATTACCTTTCCTCTCTCCTCTCTTCCTACACCCCTCCTCAATCCTGTTCTTCCTCTCGTCTGCTTCTCTCTATGCCTTTGTCTTCCACTTCCAACTCCAGACCTCGATCCTTTCACCTTGCTGCTCCTTATGCCTGGAACCAAATACTTGAATCTTTGTCAAGTCTCATCTCTCCCCCTTTTCAAATCCATTCTAAAGGCTCACCTCCTTCAGGCCACTTTTGGATCTTAATCCCTTGTTCTCCTTACCCTTCCATCTTGTACCCTTGTTCTCATCTATTGTACTGTGTCTTGATTAGATTGTAAGCTCTGATGAGCAGGGATCATCTTTTAGATGTGTCTGAACAGTGCTGCACATGTCATGTAGCACTATATAAATGATTAATAACTGTAGTAGAAATGATTTTTAAAATTACACCCACAGCACACATCCATGCCTTCTTGCAGCAAGTGTAGATTGAAGTATAGGTATTTGCTATTGGGGCTTGTTCTAGGCGCTTATTTTATAAGGGCACATACACACCTATGTTGCCTTCATAGAACATGCTTAAACAGGTGCCTTTTTGGACTTTTTGCATAGGCAAACTGCTAAAAATGTAACCCTTTAATGCCGAGGCATTAGTGAGCCATTATCCTTCAACATTTATTTAGCTGCATTTATATCCCGCTTTTCACCGGGTCAAAGTGGTTAGACAAAACATCAAGTTTTAATTGCTTATCACAGAGAGGTATTAATTCCAACTCTTCTGAAGTACCGAACCTTGCTGTAATCTTAAAATTCTCATTTGACATGGAGATTTCATATTAAGGAACTAATTAAATCATTTTTTTTATAAGTTGACAACTCTGTGGAGAGTTAAAGGATTTCAGTCTGCTGATTTTCGAAGGGTGTATTTTTGTGTGTATCGATCATGCCCATTTTATGAAGTCAAGTACGCACAGGCTTAAGGCCTCATGGAAGCCACTTCTGCTAAACTTCAGAGATGGCCTGATGGAGGGCAGTAGCAGCTTTTATTTAGGACTGCTGAAGACCGTCATGCTGGTGATGATGCCACCCCTAGCAGCAGCTAGGGCATAGTTACACATCTGAAAGGGGGAGTGGGGTAGGAAAGATGAGTAGATGGACACCTGAAAGTGGGGGTGGTAGGGAAGGAGAGATGCTGGCAGCTTTGGGGGGGGGATAGGAAAGGGATGATGCTGAACCCCTGCAAAGGGTGGGGGTTAGGGAAGGAGAGTTACTGGACAGGGGGATGCTGGAGTACAGGGGAAGGAAGGGGCGCAGGGCCTTGAGCTGCTCGGGTGGGGCACAAGGCTAAAGGTTTGCCTAGAGCATTAGATACCCTTGGGCGGCCTTGAGTGTAAGGATTAGGAACTCTGGGGGCTGGTGAGGGAAAATGAATGATTGCAGAATTATGCTTTGGACCTTTTCTGGGATAAAGTGGAATACAAGAACTGGAATTAAAATTAAATAAATTAAATCTACTAATTTGCACTATACACAGGGAGTGATCCTGCTCCTTTTTCCTCCAGCTTCGAATATGACCACAATTTATTATTTTTCTGTCTAATACAGCATCTTGCGGGGCAGGGGGAGAAATAAGCACTACAAAACTTCAAAATAATATTTAAAAAAAACTGTTTACCCGTAGTTTGAGGTCTATGTGGTTCATCCTGGTCTCCCTTTGCAGCGACTTGAAGAGAAATTCCCAGACTTTTCTCATCTACAAAAGAAACGTATTTGGACACTGCACCATTTTCCTGAATATTAAGTGGCATTTCCACTGTGTTCAGCATTACCTGCCCCATAATTAAATGGTTTGCCTATGTACTACTGGTTTTGAGGAACATATATCCTCGAGGCCATTAGAAGCCACAGGTGGACTGAAACGTACTGGCGCTAGCTTGCTCAATGGGAGCTGAAGCGCTTGAATTCCCTGCAGTTGCTGTAATGTCAGTAGCGCTCCTTGGCTCCTATACAACTGCTGGAGAGTGGAGCCATCACTTGCTAGGTACATGGTCCAGCTAGCTGAATCATTCAGGAGAGACTCTCCTCGCCCATGCTGCGCCCACTCCTGGACTGCCCAGGGTACAGAATAGAATAGCAAAGTCCTTGGTGTACGAATTTTGTGCATTTTCATGCTTGGGATAACTTTATCTTTATCTTTATTTACATTTAATATACCGCCCTTGTCAAAACGTGAGAGCGGTTTACAATAAAATAATATAAATAAAAGCATCGACAAGAAAAGAAATTCATTAAAATAGAGAAAAGATGGACCAAAGAGGTCACAAAACAAACAATCGACAAACCAAACCAACCATAAGTAAGCAAAATCAAACAAAACAATTAGACAGGACTACTGGGAGGGGAGATCATATGCCTGCTGAAACAAATGAGTTTTTAGTAGGCTTTTGAAGTGTTGGTAGGAAGATTCTAAACGGAGAGAGGAAGGTAGAGAATTCCAAAGTGAGGGACCCAAGAAAAAGAAAGCGGCATGGCGTGTCTGTTCAAGGTGAGCTCGTGAAGGCGGGGGAAGAAACAAACGGTTAGCATGCAATGCCCGGAGCTGACGGTACGGAGTGTGAAGAGAGGCTAAATTTGCTAGGTACTGCGGGTTGGAAGTGTGGATGACTATGTAATAATATAAGAACCTTGTATTTAAACCGAAAGTGCAGCGGAAGCCAGTGGAGGCGAAACAGAAGAGAAGTTACATGATCTGATTTCCGGGCAAAAGTGACAAGACGGGCGGCTGTATTCTGCAGAAGTTGAAGGTGTTTAAGTTGGTAGGCGGGGAGATTAGCATAGACCACGTTACAGTAATCCAGTCTGGACATCACTAACGCTAGTACCAAAGTGGTAAGGGAATCAGGGGACAGAATTGAGCGGACTGAGCGTATTTGGCGTAATGTAAAAAAGGAACGACGGGATAAGTTAGACACGTGTTCGCGAAAAGACAGTGACCAATCTAGAATTACCCCTAAGTACCGGAGAGAAGAAGTGAGAGGAATAGGAACGGAATTTATTTGAGGCGCAATGACCGGACAAGGAGAGCTCAGAGACACCCACATGGCTGAGGATTTGGAAGGATTCAAATGTAGGAAATTAGATGAGAGCCAAGTGGCAATATGAGAAAGGCAGTCATTGAGGGGAGTGATATCAATCATGGCTGGAGAAGTGTGAAAGAGAAAGACAATATCGTCGGCGTAAATGTAGGTGGAAACGGGAAATTGTTGGGCCAAAAGGGGAAGAGGGCAAGAAAAATATTGAAGAGCAGAGGGGATAAAACTGATCCCTGGGGGACTCCGCATAACAGCGGAATAGACGGCGAGGATTGATGATTGGCATGGACAACATAAGAACGAGCAGTGAGAAAGGAACGGAACCAACATAACACCACACCCTGTAAACCAATGTCAGAAAGATGTGACAGGAGGGTCCGGTGATTTGAGCCTATTCTTGCTTATTTAGGTCTTCTCAAATCAATTCATCGGCTCCCTATGCATTTCTGTATACAGTTCAAACTTTAGTGGCCTACAAGCACATTCATTCTGCAGCTCCTCATTACCTCTCCCTACACCCTCGTTGGGAACTGTGCTCATCAAGTAACTCACCCTTTGTCTGTGCCCTTCTCCTCCACTGCCTGCTCCCAGCTCTGTTCCTTCCACCTTACTGCGCTGTGTACAGGAACAGACCTCCCGAGTCCGTACATCCTGCTCCCAGCTCTGTTCCTTCCACCTTACTGCGCTGTGTACAGGAACAGACCTCCCGAGTCCGTACATCCTGCTCCCAGCTCTGTTCCTTCCACCTTACTGCGCTGTGTACAGGAACAGACCTCCCGAGTCCGTACATCCTGCTCCCAGCTCTGTTCCTTCCACCTTACTGCGCTGTGTACAGGAACAGACCTCCCGAGTCCGTACATCCTGCTCCCAGCTCTGTTCCTTCCACCTTACTACGCTGTGTACAGGAACAGACCTCCCGAGTCCGTACATCCTGCTCCCAGCTCTGTTCCTTCCACCTTACTGCGCTGTGTGCAGGAACAGACCTCCCGAGTCCGTACATCCTGCTCCCAGCTCTGTTCCTTCCACCTTACTGCGCTGTGTGCAGGAACAGACCTCCCGAGTCTATACATCCTGCTCCCTCTCTGACCCTATTCAAATACAGGCTACAAGTTCACCTTTCTGAGTCTGCTGTTAAATCCTAAGTCCTTATTTTCTCGTTATACTCAGGTTGTTTTTAATAATTTCTGATAATAAGTGAAACACCCTAATCTTTTTTTCATTTATTTATCTACATTTATTACTCACTCAAAGTTTAAGTTCCCAAAATATATACATAATCAATGCACAATAAAACACTAAACATTTTAATCAAAATGCAAAATCCATTATTTGTCCTGTTTGTCAGCTCTGTTGAGTAGGGACTGTCTCTTACATGTATGTACGAATGATAAGTAGCAGTTGTAGTAAGCTGCGCCTTCACCCAGTTGTAAGGTTGCATTCTTACAAACAGATATTTTATTGGAATCCACTATGAATTTTACGATTAGCGATTTAAGAGACCTTTAAATAAATGTGTACAATAGAGGGTAAAAAGCTGCCATTCTCCTGGCCAACTGCCTGTCTTACATCCTGGTTACTTACAATCACCCCAAAGATCTTTGGCCCTTACAATCAATCATATTACAGTTAGCCTTGTTCATTATGGAGATAAGCAACCAGTACCCTGGATTCATACTTACTTTCTTTCTTAGCAGGTATGAGGACTTTAACTGGACTTATGTGACGTGGCTCCATCGTCTGGTTCTTGCAACCTTTCCTAAGTACAGCTGCAAGCTTGGTTTGTCCGCTCTCCTCAAGACATGCCACAAAGATAGGGAAGGCCATTCTACCTCGTGTCTGCAGATCTGTGATCAGCTGTCTGGCCTGGTCTCGACGGGTGCCTGCTCTCTGTATGGGAAATAGTGCCAGAGTCAGAAATTCACTGATCTCACAGACTGTTTCATGTCATTCCCAAAACTCACAGGGGATCGTCTCGCCATTCTGATCACACAGACCATCTCTCTCATTACTGTTTAGTGCAGTTCCAATAGTCTTAATGCTTTTGGAGAAAACAGTGTCTTTATGAGCTATGAAGGCCCGATATTCAAAGCAATATCTTAACTGCCAACTGGTGAACTTGCCTATTTGTAGATTCTTAGCTGCTATATTCAGTGTCGTCAACTATATGTATAGCGGTGGTAAATACGAGTGCATTCATTTAAATATAGATATTTAAATAAACACAATTGCTGCCATTGCTGAAAATTGACCCCAAAAGGTTATTATAATATAAAAGCTCTGAGATCTCACATCTGAAAAAAAATGTTAACACATGAGTTAAGAGCCAACAAAAAATGTTTTAACATAAACGCTTTTAATAAGCTATTATTATTAGACTTGATATACTGCTCTGTGAGCATCCAGAGGGGTTTACAAAATTTAAGACATTTCAAAGGTAAGAATAGGAAAATAACTCCAGCATAAATAGGAAAGCTATCTAGACACAAATAAAAATGTTAGCAGAAAGGTCAGGGATAGAACAGTAATAATTATCCAAGCTCTTCATGGCTGAGGGGGCTACAGAGTTAGGGCCTGGGGCCAACTTGCTCCACAAAACTGATGAAGGCAGACTACAAGGCCTCCTCTATGGGATTTTCACCTGGAGCTTCCATTCTCATGGACAACTTTAACCGCACCGTCCTTCAGGTTCCAACTGAGAGATGACTTTATTTTTCTTATAGGTAAATCATTTTCTTTTACTTCTTTGTACTGTATGTTTCTCTCAAGCTGTTCTATTTCCCTATACTTGCTATGCATCAAATATATTTTTTAAAGAAATAGAAAAACTGGCTTTTTGATCAGTTGTTGAGCAGACTATAATTTGGATTTATAAGATGATTACTGTGGAGGATAGCAGTTCAGTTTTATTTACTTAATTCTGGATTTTGTTAAATGTTTTACTTTTTTTAACTTTCTGAAATTTGTAAATATTGGATTCCTTTGTCTATATTAGTAGATCAGTCTAGTCATATGTAAGGAATTTGGATTCTGTTATTTTTATTGTTTTTAAATTTTTGATTTTTTTATATCTTACAAATTTTAATTTTGTATTTTTTATGATTTAGATTGATTTATTTTGTTATATTTATTGTTGTTCTTAGCATATTGTTTATTATTTGTAATGTTTATTATTTCTTTGCCAATGTTGTATTACCACCCAGGTCCCTATGGTAGGCTATGGCATAGGATATAAGTTTTAAAATTAAATATGTATTGGAGTCAGGTATATTTATTTATTTATTTTATTTACATTCTCTTATATACCGCGCTATTCTGCATCAGTGCGGTTTACATTGAACAAACTGAAATTACATTGAACAGGGTATTATAACTTGGAGATAACTATTTTACAGGGAACATGGGCTATGGAGGGTTAAGTGGCTTGCCCAAGACCACAAGGAGCACCTGTGGGACTAGAAACCCCAGTCCTTCCGGCCCAAGGTTGCTGTCCTCTAGTGGGATTTGAACCCCCGACCTTCCGGCCTGAAGTACCTTGCCCCAACCACTAGGCTACTCCTCCACTCCTATATGACTATATGTCATCCTATGGCTGCTGTCCTTTTTGACAGATATGTTATGATATTAATTTTAAGAAGAGATGACTGAGGGGGAGATACGATGTTGTTGTTAAGTGCCAGTGAGTTGATGGCGACTCATGGCAACCCTGTGGATGGTTGTCCTAAATTGTAATCAGTCTTCAGTCAAGTGGTTAATTGTTGATAGAGTAGTATCCATAGTTGTTATTGTAGTGATCCACTGTATTGCTGACCTCTCTTTTGCACTGATGTTCAAACTTACCAAGCATGATGTCTTTATCTAATGGTCAATTTTTTTTGCAGGATATATCCAAAGTATGAAAATCAAAGTCTTGTCAATTGAGCTTCTAAAGAAAGCTTAAGTTTGATCTCCTAGATGTGTCTGTTACAAGGTGGGTTGCTTCACTCTCCAAATGTTTGCACTCTACTCTCACTCCAACCCCTCTCTTGCTGTCCCTCCCCATCCCCGTTTCCTTCCCAGACTCTCTCCCCTTCTCCCACTCCCCTTGCACTCGCCCCCTGCCCTCCATTCCCGACCACCATTCTTCCTTAAATCAAATCTGCTAGCTCTTTAAAAGTTCTTCAGCCTCTGCACTCTAACTTTTTTTTTGCAAGCTCCAGGGGTGGATGCAATACTTGAGCTATAAAAGGCTGCAATTGCAGCCGTGATTGAGGCTTTTTGCAGCACTTCTGCCCAGATGTGCTCTGAGCCCTAGGTGCTAGGCCTGATTTTTCTGTTGCCATGGCAACCTGGAGCTTGTTGAGCCCTGATTTAGGACTATTGGAAAAAAATATTTTTTTCACTCAACGTGTAATTAAGCTGCAGAATTTGTTGCTAGAGAATGTAGTAAAAGCTGTTACTGTAGGTGGGTTTAAGAGAGGTTTGGACAAGTTTCTGGAGGAAAAGTCCATAAATCAGGGCTCGACAAAGCCCAGGTGCCAGATTGCCATGGCAACCAGTAATTTTTACCTGGCACCTAGGATTTGCTCCTCCCCCTATTGTGGGTAGAAAACCCCTTTTGTTCTGCCCGCTGAAGATCGGATCCCTGTGGGCAAAACAGGAGCCATATTTGCCGTGATAGAGGCTTAGATGCAGCAGACAGCCTGCGGGGATCGATCCCATGGGTTGTCTGCTTCATCTAAGCTCTGATCGCAGCAAAGATCCCTCCTGTAGGGGACTGAAGCCTTCAGAATTAAAAACAAAGAGACAGACAGGAGAGAGAGACAGAACAAATTTAAAGGGGCAGTACCTTAAAAAGGATAAGGAGGAAAGGGGAATGGCGGGCAAGGGTGGGAGTAGGGAACAGAGAATGGAGAGGTGAAGTGGTGAGGGAAGAGTGCAAGTTGGAGGTTAAAGGGATGAATACATGGGAACAAAAATTACAATCTCTATATTCCAATGGGTGCATTACCCCCCCCCCCCCGAACATACACGCAGGCACCTTACACACACACACACCCCTCACCTTTGCATGACAGACAGAGGCACCACACACATACCTCACCTCCACACAACACATGATATATAGACACACATGCAACCCACCTCTGCACCACACACACAGAGGCTCTGAAGCACACACATAGGCACCACAACCCTGCACTACACCTACACAAAAGCACCCACCGCCACATCCCACACAGGCACCCACGCCACTGCTGCACCACACACCCACAGAAACTCTTGCTATCTGAAGCTATAATTATCAACATCTAAAGATGACACATGGTGTAGGAACTCTGGAACTGGACTCACCAGAACATGAGACTGTCTAAATAATTAACTGTCTAAATAATTAACTGTCTAAATAATCAAAGGTTCTTGTTATGAGCTATATATGTTTGCTTTTGTTCATAATGTTCCTTGTACATAGTTGCAATGTTGCATAATGTTCCATGTATTTGTTCACCAATGTTCTATGTAAACCGCCACTGATCTTGGGAAGGGGCGGTATATAAAAGTTTTCAAATAAATAAATAAATAAAAATAAATGAGACCAGCACAAGAGAACAGGAGGGAGGGTGGACAAGGAGGTCACAAGCACTGGCTTCTAATATTCTGGCCTGGCTCAAATCTCTACAAAGTTTGTCAAGGCCTGCCATAAATCATTATTAAAGCAGACTTGGGAAATCCACGACTTACCCCTGGGATAAGCAGCATGGAATCAGTCTACCTTTTGGGAACCTGTCAGATACTTGTGACCTGGACTAGCCACTGTTGGAAAGAGGGTACTGGGCTTGCTGGACCTGCGGTCTGATCTGGTATGGAAAATCTTATGTTCTCAGGGGCAGTAGGCATCTTTTTAGTTGGATGGGCTCAACAAACCAAGCTCTAGCCGCATTCCCAAACTCTAGTTGCTATTGTGTTACTTTCCTGCTGTTGCTCCTCCAACCCAGACTCCCTCCCTGCTGATCAAAGAGGTGAGACCCAGACTTTCAGCTTTTAACCCAGGGGACAGCCTGAGGCAGGTCCTGCTCCTTCTGTGTTCCTTGGGCCACCTCCAGGAGCTGATCTGTGCTCTCTTTTTAGATTTCTTTTGCTCTTTGGGCTTATCCTTGGTACCTCCTCTCCTGTGGAACTCTGTCTTCTTCCATGCATGAGCCCTGCCTAATCCCAGCCTTTTGAGGCCCTTGCCCGTTGCTGCTCCCCCCCATCATTTCAGGTAAGCAAACCCTCTCATTGCCTCATCTTCCCCTCACATGGTCCTCCTATCTAACCTTTCCTTTTGCCCCATGACAATATTCCCTCCCATTGGCTTTGCTTTGTTGAACTCTCACTCCCTTTGCCACAGATCTGTCCTTCTTGCTGACCTCTTCTCCTCTCATTGCTGGTCATTTCCTGCTGTCACCAAGACTTGGCTTCACCCTGGTTGTCTGTCTCATGTGACCGATGTTTGTCCTTCTAGCTTCTCATTTATTCATAGGGACTGACCCTCACCTTCTTCCCCATCTGTAACCATCTATTTCCTAGATTATTCCTCCTGTGAGGCCCTCTTGGCCCACATCCCCTTTATCTACAGACCTCCCTTCTCCTCAGCTGATGGTCTGACTGTGTTTATCTCCTTTCTGGCCGATCTCTCTCTGTTTCTCCCCGCTATTTACCTTTGATGATTTCAACTGTCCCCTGTCAGTTGATCCACATTCAGATATGATTCACACTATGAATTCTCTCGGCTTTACACAAATAATCTCTTCGCCCACTCACTCGGCTGGTCATATGCTGGATTTCATCTTTGTCCCCCCTCCTCCCTTTCCACAGGCTTCCCCCCCTTCTACCACCACTACCCCCCCTAGGTCAGATCACTCTTTACTAACCTTTTCCCTCTCCCTCCCACCTGCTTTTCCAGTTCATCCTCCCAAATGTTTCTGCCCACTGACATCTGCTACTAATCATCTTATTTCTCTGACAGTGCCTCTTTTTGCCCCACCCTTGGCCCCTCTCAATGCCCAGCTCTCATCTTGGTGCTCTGTTCTTTCCTCTTCCTTGGATGCCACTGCCCCCTTATGCCTTTCTAGACCCCGCCAGTTGGTATCAAAGCCCTGGTTTCAATCTGGGTTTTCCTCCCTTCATCACTAAATCCACCAACTCGAAAGATGCTGGTGCAAATCACACCCGCTGAAGAGAAGCTTCTTCCTTTTACAGACGTTCTCCGAGTTGTGCTTGAAGAAAGGTGGTGTAAGCAGATCTCTCTGCCTCTAACAAGCCTTGCCAACTTTTTCATTTTCAATTCTTTGTCTCCCTCCTCTGTCCCTTCTGCTTCCCCCCCCCCTCTCCCTCTCCCAACACTTTTGTCTCTTTTCACTTCGATAAGACTGCTTCCCTTTGTGCTTCTTTTCAAAAGCCTTCCTCTCGTCCCCCCCCCTCTCTCATTTCCACCTGGTCCTCTTTTCCCACCCTCTGTCTTTCCTTGACTGTGCTTTTAAAGCCGTCCACTCATCCTCTTCTCCTTTGGGCTTGGCCAGCATGCTGTTTACAGACTTGCTCCCACCTTTTCCCATAGCATCCTTCCTTTACTTCACGCTAGCCTTTCTACAGGATATGCCCCTCCCCCTTGAAACATACCATTATTTGTCTCCACTTCAAAAAGCCCTCTGTTGACCCTTCCTCCCTCTTCAGTTTCCACTCTCTCAAATCTGGCATTTCTCTCAACAAATTGTTCTCTCTCCTGTTCCTTCCATTTCTGGAAAAATCTCTCACCCTTCATCTTCCACAGGCTGGCTTTGGTTCTGAACAAATCAACTGAATCTCTGCTCTGCGGCCTTATGAATGAAATCTGGTCCTCTTTAGATCACAGTAACTCAGTTATTCTCTTCTAGATCTCTCTTCTGCATACGACCTTGTAGATCACTCCCTCCTGCTTCAACAGCACGATTCTGTGCTTAGTTGGTTCTCATCTTACCTGTTGGACTGTTATTTTCAGGTTTCTTGTAACTCTAGACTGTCCACTTCTTTTCCTCTCCTTTCCAGAGTCCCTTAGGGCTCTCTTCTTGCTCCCACTCTGACATTTTTATGGCCCCTCTCCTCCTCCTGATTCAGTCCCTTGGCTGCACACCCTCTCTCTATGCAGACGCTATTCAGATTCTCATCACTGTTCCTTCTTCTTCTTCTTCTTCAGACATCTCTCCTCTCCAAATTGTCTCCAATGGCAGTTCACCAATGGCTCCGCAACCACCACCTTAGCTTCACATTTGCTAGTATTGAGGACATCTCATTTTCCTCTCCATCTGCTTCCTTACTCCCTTCTCTGGTCACAGCTTCCTCTCTGCTCCAGTTCTGTGATTTTGTTAAAACTTCAGGTGTCATCCTTGCCTCTGCCCTTTCTTTCACATCCCATCTGGATGCCTTATCCAAATTCTGCTTTTTTGTCCTTCATCACTTTTGTTCTGCCCGATCCGCTTTCACTCAGTCAGTTCACTCAGAAGTTCAGGCTCTTGTTATTCCACCTCTAGATTACTGCAATTCTCTGTTCCTTGCTCTTCCCCAGAATTCTCTTCTTCGCTTACCATCGATACAATTCACTGTTGTCAGACTTGTCCATAAGGCCCATTGGTTCGATCATGTTTCTCCTCTTCTTATTTCTTTGCACTGGCTTCCTATCTCTTTTCGCATCCGCTATAATATCCTTGTTCTGACCCACTGAGCTCTATTCACTTCACATCCTCCTTACCTGGCCATTCTTATTTCCCCTTACCTCCCAGATCGTTCCCTTCATTTATCCAATGCTGCTCTCCTCTCCCTTCCCACTCCTTCTGCTCTGCACCTTGTTATTACTCAGAACTCTTCCTTTGCCTATGCTGGCCCATCCCTGTAGAAATCTCTCCCTTTCTCTCTTCAGCCCGAGTCCTCTTTCCCCATTTTCAAGAAGATTCGCAAGACCTGGCTGCTTCAACAAGCTTCCCTCAGGTCAATGCCCTCCGACTTCCTTTTCTCAGCCAGTAACCTGCTTACTTTACCCCTGTCCATCCCTGCATTGTAACATCCTACTCTGCCTATCCTTTTCTTCTCTCTTTCTGTATATGTTTTCCCCCTTTTATTTTTATATTTCATTTGTAAACCACTGAAATAGTTTTTGTTGGTGGTGTAACAAGCGCCTAAAATAAAATAAATAAAAAACAAATATTGGTGGGGGTCATAGCTCCTGTGGACCATCCCATTCCTCTGCCTATGCATATTCTTTGTTTCTACAACAAGGAGCTCTCCCCTCAGGAAGGAAGAGTCCACGTTCTAGGAAGTGCACGTAAGTGGTCTGCATAAATACTTGGATTTAAAATGCCTACTGTAACTTGCCTTGAACAACTACTGGAAAGGCATGAGCTAAATATTAAATAAACAAACACACACACACACACACACACTCCCTTGGGGTCCTTACGTCTTAAATTTGGTGTGAATGGAGGGAGGAAATCCAAGATGGCGATTTGATGAGGTGTGTCGTCAGTGCGGAGTTTTCCTATGGGTAAAAAATGGAAGTCCAAAGGGGCTAAACAGCCTTCTATAGCCCTCCAGGTCTCTTCCCTGTTACCTCCAGTAAATGTTGGTCCTTTGGACTCTTATTTTCTACCCGCACCGAGACAGCTATCTGAAGCAGGGGAGTGTTGCCTGGCTTTGCAGCAGCCGGAGGTGGAGTCCTTGGCTTGTGCTTCGGGCGGTGATCTGTCTTCCCCTGGCTCTATACAGGCCTCGAAAGTACCTCGTCAGGACATCGGCACAGTGGGGAAGTTGGTGGAGGAGGTTGAGTTGGCGGACTCCCCCTGGTGTGCAGCGCCTGTCCGTGGAGTGTGGGGTGGACGCTGTTCCTTCCCCAGTGCAGCATCAGAGGGTGGAGGTCGCAGAAGTGATGGCAGATGGAGGTGTGGGCCCGGTGTTAGGACCAACTACATCGACCTCGCTGTCGGGCGGATTATCAACTGTTGGAGTAGGAGAGATTCCCCTAGCGGCGTCTATGGAGGCTCCGGAGGTGGTAATGCTGGAAACAATATGGGCCACTATCATGCAACTCCGTGAAGAGATGTTGCCACTGATGTCGGGTTTGGCGTCTCAGGTTACAACAATGATTTGGCTATTCAAGAAAACGCAGTAAAAATAACTAATCTACAGAAGGTTGTAGCAGAAGTTCAGGAAAGTTCTGTGTTCCTTGAGAAGGAGGTGGAAACCTTGAAGAAGAACATATTGCCTATGAGTATTAAACTAGAGGTGTTGAAAAATATGTCCAGGGCTGTTAATTTACGTCTGATTAATTTTCCGAGGTCATCTATGGTATCTGCAAGGGATATGTTTAGGATGTATTTGGTAGAGATTTTGGGTATCCTTCCCAAATCTCATCCCCTACAGCTAAGATGTATTATTTGCCCTCTTGGAAAAAAGTTGAGGGTTTGGGGTTGGTTAAGGGTTTATCTAATGTAGATGTTTTGAATGTAACTTCAATGTTGGAATCATCGCAGGAGGAGCAGGTAGTGCCCTCTACTTTGTTGATTACATTAGCTCTGCTTTCTGATAAAGAATGGCTTATGAAGTTATTTTTTAAAAAGTGTAATGTTGCTTTTAAGGGGTTGCTGGTCCGTATGCTTCCGGACCTCTCCAGGGAAACTCAGCGGCAGCGGCAGGACTTTCTCCTTCTCCGCCCTGGGGTTCAGCAATTGGGAGGGCTCTTTTTCCTAAAATTCCCGTGTAAATGTCTGATCTAGTGTCAGTCTGAGTCCTTTATTTTTTATGAGCCTTCACAATTGCTGGACTTCATTAATGCCCATCATCATGGGGCGATAGATGTTCCCCCATCTGCCTTTGTTTGAGCATATGGATACTAGCTGTTTTTCACACCTCTAATTTCCTATCGAAATGTTGGTTGTATAATTTTTCCTTTTTGGTATTCCCTATATTTGAGGGCAAGAGTGGGTTGGGTATGTTGATATAGTTTCCCCTTGTTTTTTTTGCTGGGACTGATTTGGTCTGTTATATTGTTCTATACCCTTCTCAGTTTCCGTTTCAAGATGTATTCTTGATATGGATATAGAAATTCATAAATAAATTAAAAAAAAAATTAGGTGTGAATAAGACAAAGACAGACCTTATTAGGGGGGAATAAACCAGCACAGCAATCTCAAAAACCTTCTGGGTTTTTGGAAAATAGGCCGAGAAATAGATAATCGGAACCAGAATGCAACATCAAATTAAAGCAAAAATAAAAAACAAAATCACCAACACCACATCTTTTCACAGAATCCAGGTCAAGAATAAACCAGCACAAGTCTTCTCTAAAAGTGAAAAAGAAAATTAATCTTTTGTACAACCTGATCAAGGAGAGCAGGATTCGCCCATTTCATAGACAAATAGCTGCGTACAACTTGTAGGGCTATACAAATAAGTAGTAGCAGCAATAAATTAATTCTGGATCAGAGCACATTAATACTGTTCTAATTAGGTATTACTCCTAGGTCCTCTGATCCGAGTGGGAAGCTTGCGCGAGAATGCAGACTGCTGTGTTCTGTACAAGTTGGAGTCTATGCAGCTGATACTGAGGGAGGCCAGTTAGGGAGATGTTATAGTAGTCCAGGCGAGACATGACAAGGGAGAGAAGCGATGTGGTCAGGGAAGAAATGGGGAGAAAAGGGACAAACAGCATATATTTACCTTAGTGAATAAAAGGAGTGTTTGACTACGGATGATGTGTGGTCATGAAAAGACAGGGTGGAATCCAGGGTGACACCGAGATAACACAGGGTAGGAACAAGAGGGATAGGAGAGGAGGAGAACAATGAGGCTAGGGATGGGGTGGGACCGTCAAACATGAACCAGATTAGCCATAGTTTTGGAGGTGTTAACGTGAAGACAGAGGACATCCAAGAGTCAATACAGGATAGGGGGATGATGTCGGGAGAGGAGGAGTCAGTGTGGTGAAGAAGATATCATCCGCGTAGTAATATGCAGAGATACCATGCTGCTGAACCAGAAGGGTTAGGGGGGGCCAAGAAAACACTGAATAGAAGTGGGGCTAGAATGGACCCTTGTAAGACACCACAGGACAGCGGGGGTGACAGGTGAGGGGGTGGACCCAGAAAGAACCGAAAAGGACCTATTGGTAAGGAAGGAGAGGAACCAATGAAGGACAGTGCCAAAAATCCCAACATCATGAAGACAAGTAAGGAAGGTAAGGTGGTCTACTAGGTCAAAGGCGGCAGACAGGTCAAGTGAAACTGCAAGAGAAATAGAACCACGATCGTGTGAGGTGTGAAGTCCATTCATAAAGGAGAGAAGAATGGATTCTGTACTGTGGCCGGGATGAAAACTTGACTGATGAGGATGAAGCACTAGGGTGGCGATGAGGTGAGAGGACAGCTGGGTGAAGACTAGTTTTTCCAAGAGTTTGGAGAGGAAGGGAAGGTTGGAAATGGGGCACCAATTGGCAGTGACAGAATGATCCAAGGAAGCATTTTTAAGAATGGGCTGAATCAGAGCATGTTTCCTGGTGGATGGAAAGGAGCCGGAGGAGAGACTGGAATTTAAAATATTCAGTATAAAAGAGGAACAAGAGCTAGGGAGGGTTCGGACAGCCAGGACGATGGAATGGGGTCAGATTGACAGGTGGTTTTATGGGAGGCAGCAAGGGCCTTAGTCAGTTCAGGAAGGGTTATGGGCCGAAAAGAGGACCAGACATGAGAAAAGGATGGACCTTCCATGTCAGATGGAGGGGTAGGGGAAGATGGGTTGGAAGAGGCAAGAGAAAGGGGAGGGGCAAGCAGGAAACATTAGGCGTAACGCTTGAACCTTATTGTTGAAATGCTTAGCTAGTAAGGCAGGGTCAGGCATGGCAGAGGGAGGGGCTGAGGAGACAGAGGAGTGAGAGGTAGAGAGCTTGTGAAGGATACAGTAGAGTTGGCGAGAGGAGTTGGAGGATGAGGAGATGAGATTAGAAAACTAGGCTTGTCTGGCAGAATTTATGAGAAGATGGTAACTGTGGTTCCAGTAGTGGTAGTGAGCCAAGGAGTCTGGGGAGGGATGCTTACACCAGAGGTGCTCTGCACATTGAAGGTAAGAACGGTGAAGGAAGAGACCGGGGTGGTACCAGGGGTGGTGGTGGGATCGACAGGCTTGCGAGACAAGTTGGAGAGGAGCCAACTTGTCCAATGCAGCTGATAGAGTGGAATTCCAGGTCTGGGCCTGGAGATCTGCAGAGAGTGTGAAGAAATTGGCTGGAAAAAGGCTGTCAGAGGGAGGAAATTGCAGAACAGTTTCAGGTTTGACACGGCGTGCTAATGGGAATGGAGCGGTGGAGCATCTTATGGGAGGGGTGGGGGGATAGGGAGAGGGGCGGAAAAGAGGAGACAGAAATGGTTGGACCAGGGAACTGGGAGAGTTTTCTCCCCCCATAAAATGTTTCTCAACTGATATGAGCAGAAGTTGGCATTTAGTTCAACATTTTTTCTGAAATAATCACTTGGATGCAACAAAACCTTTCTGTATAGTTTGCTGTTCGAACATTTCATGAGTGGATGCAAACATCTGAAACAACTTCTGACACACAAATATAGCACACCCTTCACTATAAGCTTTAGAAGACCCTTGGCCACTGAGAGGTCCCTATTCAAAGGGCTTGTCTGGCAGTTTTTGAAGTTAGCAGGTTAATTTTGTGTGGATAAGTTGTGCGCACAAAATTTACCTACATATAAAAAAAAGAGGCAGGGTTCAAGGCATTCCCTGGGTGAAGTTAGAGATTATCTGGCCAGGTCATCTCTCTGCAGCAGTCCAGAGCGATTTTTAATAAACTACGTTTGGTTTATACCTTGGTCTGGAATGGTGCTGTTGTGTATGAGAGTGTGAGTTCCTTGGTGGATGAACTCCAGGGCATCTCTGGCCAGTTGTCTGGGTAATTTTATCTCCATATATGTAGTTGCAGAATTAGGTGCCGCCGAATACCTAAAGAAAATTATGGGCCTGATATTCTGTGGCAGCGGCCAGTGCTGCTAAAGTGGCTAGCCATCGCTGCTGAACTTTAGACTTGGCTATTCAATGCCGGGGCCATATCCGGGCCCTGGCATTGAATATCCAGATTGCCCGGATTGTGAAGAAGCTAACCGTGCAGCAACAATATTCAGCCGCTGCCTGGTTAGCTTCTGTGATGAAAGTTAGGCCAGACTTTACTGCGCCTTACATTCACACTTTCACCATGTTCTGATATTGCTAGCTGGGCATGCATCGATGGCACCCGTGGATATTCAGCAGTGTTAGTGCCGCTGAATATCCCAGCCATGCGGTTTAGCTGGATAAGCTACCCACTCACTGGTTTTTAATATAAGCCTTTGAAAGTACCATCCAATCACAATGAATTTTCACCGACAGATCAGGGAATCCAGGTGCTGAGAAGAGGAAGAGAGGGGAAAGGATACGCTTCATGCTCCCTTTGCGATACTAGAGAGGTCTGTTAGGGTACAAAGTCACATGCCCAATACTGCTCCACACTCAAACCCTACCTGGATTTCCTCAATCATATCCTGTGAAAAGATTTCCTTTTCCAGCAGCAGGTCCCAGAGAGGATCGACCTCCAGTTCCACCACAATCTGATGACGGTTCTGCTGCAGGAGGCGCCTCTGGTCCTCCTCCATATTAAGTCTGTAAACAACAAACAATCTTGAATATTAAAGAAAGAAAAATGTCCAAGCATCAGATAACTAGGGTCCTGGACCAGGCATCATGCGCTAACATTACATGACACTGCATTAGCATTATATAGATAAACCAGAGACTCAAGTTCTTCAGAGTTCTGCCAGTGCTGCATTGATATTCTTGATATTTACAGGTGGATTTACTTTGAGGTCATGAACATGGAAAAACCCCATTTGAGCAGTGTGGTCCTGATAGGAAAAGGCTTTCACTAAGAATTATGAGCTCATCTAACACTAACTTCCTGAAACTCCACTAATGATCTCTTTTTAATCTCTGCTGGTTCTCCGGGAATAAGCAGAAGTCCGTCCTCGCATATGGGCGATGTTGGCGCTGACAGAGCCCGCACGGTAGCTTCTCCCTAGCTTTCAAAGAAAGCCTTTGGGAGAAGTACCATGCATGCATGGTCCCCTTCCCACCCAAGGGTGTCATCTTGCCTCAGTCTCCTTTTTTTCTGTGGAGACCATTGGATACATGTCTGTTTTTCCCAGAAAAAGTATTTGTTTTGTCTCTTGACTTTTTCTTTTTCTCCAGGTCGCTTACCGGTTCCCTTTCCCATCCCTAAGCTCGCTTACCTCAACATTGCATCTCAGGTCAGTTTTGTTCCTTTTAGAGTTTTTTCCTTGACCGGCTTCACGCCTTCTTCCCTGGCTAGGCCTGAAGCTTTCAACCTTACGGGGGCCATCTTCCCCACTATGGCCTTTACCAGTGATTTTAAACATTGTGACTGATGTGCCCATACCATGTTGTGCACCGATCCACATGACTGCTGCGTCAACTGCCCCGGGCTGGACCATGACCCCTTGGATTGTGGTCTCTGCAAGAAGATGACCATCAAGGCCATCAAGAGCCGTCAGCAGCAGCAGGAGTCCTCCTTTCATAAGAGACAGACTCTGCCCCAGAATCTCTGGTGACACCATGCTCCAGGGCCCTCCTCTGGAATCCTGGGGAGACCGTGCTGCCTTGGAGACCCTAGTCCGCCAGCCAAAAACACCCTAGAGGAAAAGCAAGAGCCCAAGAAAAGACGGAAACCTTTGAAGACCATGTTGGCTGATGAGTCTGGGAAATGGGCAAATCCCATGGGCTCCGGACCTGCAGCCTCCATCATGAATCTGAAGGGAAGGACTGGGAACGGCCAACCAAAATACCCCAACAGGAACGGTCGGCCTCTGGTGACCAGTCTCAGACCCCCGAGGCCATCCTGGTCGAGGACTCCCCCTCAACGAAGCCAGCGCCGGGCCAGAGTCCGAGACCAGAATGGCAGCTTTGTAGTGCAGTTTGTCTGCCTTCATGGCCCAGCAGCGGGCTGATGCCTGGTTCATCTGGGTCATCACCACTCCCAACTACCGGGCCTCAACCTCGAGGACTTCCCCAGACATCAAGCTGATCCGAACGCCACCAACCTTGAAATGTGCCTCGACATTGGCCCCAGTCCTTGGGACAGAGGTCCTTCCTGATGAGTGCCCAAGGCTCCGACTGCAGGGCCTCCGGGGGGGGAGGGGGGCAGAGACCATTGGACTCAGGGCCTGACCCTGGATCACCCTCAACACCTCCACTGAATACGAGTCAGACTGGGAGGCAGAGGACGAGGAATCCCTGAACACCTGTCATCACCGGGATGTGCCTTCCGACCCGTCTCCTCCTGAGACCTGGAGCTGGCCCCACCCAAGGATACAGCTTTCATCGACTTTGTGCGGGACACAGCCAAGGCACTAGCCTTTGACACCAAGTCAGAGGAGGACCCTTGAATGGAGGAACCTGAGATCCTCCAGAATGAGGCCCTTCTGAAGGAGACACTCACAGTGCCCATTCCCCCAATCCTGGAAAGGCTGCTCCTCCACATATGGGAGATCCCCGTATTAGTGCTCATAGTGAGCAGAAGGCTGGACTTAATATACCAGGTCCGCTGGAGCCCTGCCTTCCAAAAACCACAGCTGCCACACAACTCCATAGTGGAGTCAGCCATGCATTGGCTAGAGAGCCAAAAGACGCACTCCTTAGTGCCCCTGGGTAGGAAGGCCTGCACCTTGGATGATTTGGGCAGAAGTACTAAAAGGGTTCTATGTTCATTGGCCGAATCCAGGCATACCAGCTGTACATGGGCATGTACCCAAGGGACCTGGCAAGGGAACTCACCGGGTTCTCGGCTGGTCTCTCTGAGGAACCCCTCCAGTGGTTCCAGACCCTGGCCTCGGGTGTCAGAGGGTGCAAGTTTATGATTCAGGCAGCTTATGATGGCTTCAGGTCGGCAGCTAGAGTAGCTGCGGCTGGCACTAGTCCTGACGCCAGACCTAGCTACAATCCTCCGACTTGGAGCACTGGGTTCAGGACAAGCTGGTTGATATCCCTTGCTAGGAAGAGAATCTCTTCAGCAAGCCCATTTCTGATAAGGCTACAGAGATGGAGTGAGTTCCTGACAAGGACCAGGCTCTCCAAGAAGACTGCTGACCCTTCCTGACAGAAGCCTTTGGGTAAAAAGTCCTTCTACTCAAAGAAGAGGAAGGCTTATGGAAACTACCCTCAGTACCAGGCCTTCCCAGCTCCCCAACAGGGGCAGCAGACCAAGGAACAAGGGCATGGCCCTCGTAAGCCCAAGGCTCCCAACCCCAGGCACCCGCTCAGCCTGGTGGGTGCTTCTGACTCCTGGGGGGGGGGGGGGGAAGAGAGACTGTGCTCAAGGAGGCCCAGCCCAGCAGCCCACAGGGTGGCATCTGGTTTTCTATGCCCACCGGTGGCCATCCATAACCACTGACTCCTAGGTACTGCAGGTGGTGAGGGAGGGTTACCTCCCTCACCTGGCACAGATGCCCCCTCCATTCTTTCTGGGAGAGCCCTCCAAAACTCCCCTCCTTGCTATTGCAGGAGCTCACAGGCATTCAAGGACATGGCAGTGAAACTGGTGCCCACACTCCTCAGGGGCAAAGGGCTATACTCCCGGTACTTCCTCGTGCCCAAGAGGACCGGAGGCTTCCAGCCCATTCTGGACCTGCAGGATCTAAACGGGTTCCTGGTGAAAGAAAAGTGCATAAATGCTCTCACTTGGAACACTGCTGCCATACCTCCAGCAGGGAGACTGGCTATGTTCCTTGGACCTAAAGGATGTGTAAAACACACACACACACACACACACACACGGTGGGAGGTGGCCACTACCAGTACAGGGTGCTACCCTTTGGACTGGCCTCCACACTGAGGGTATTCACCAAGTGCTTGGCAATAGTTGCAGCCTACCTTCGTCTCCAGGGGACCTTTGTTTTCCCCTATACCTGGACGACTAGCTCATAAGTGGATGCATAGTCACCAAGCTACAACATGTAACGGCGTGCACTATCCTCATCCTGCAGCACTTGGGGTTTGTGATAAAACCAGCCAAAGTCCCATCTCCTCCTGACACAGTGTCTGGAGTTTATAGGGGTAAGGCTGGACACCGTTCAGGCCAGAGTCTTCCTTCCTTGGGCTAGGGCTGATTGCCTTAAGGCGCTGGCCACTGCTGTGCAGCGCCGACACATGGTGTCTGCCCACCTTCTGCTCCACCTGTTGGATCACATGGTATCCACAGTTCACATTACCCCGGACACCCGACTTCACATGAGAGTGGCCCAATGGGGCCTCTGCTCCCAGTGGACCCAGGCCTCAGGCCGGCTGCAAGACAGAGTGGTGGTGATCCACCAACTGACCAACTTCCTCGACTGGTGGCAATCCCCCCCCCCCCCAGCACCTTCAGGTAGGGATACCCTTCCAGGCCCTCGCCGCTGAGAGGGTCCTCACCATGGATGCCTCCCTGTTAGGCTAGGGAGCCCATTACGATGACCTCTGCACTCAGGGCAGTTGGCCACAGATGGAGAGTCTGCAGCAGATCAATCTCTTGGAGCTTTGGGCAATATTCCTGGCCCTTCAAGCCTTCCGTGACCAAATGCAACACCAATCAGTGCTGGTCCAGACGGACAATCAAGTGGCAGTGTTCTACATCAAGAAGCGGGGTGGACATAGGGTTGTACACCCTCCGTCAGGAGGCAGTAGCTCTCTGCTTGTATGCAAACCGCCATGGGATGCGCCTGTAGGCGGTGTATTTGCTGGGCCAGGACAACGCCCTGGCGGACAGGCTAAGCAGGGTTCTCCAACTGCATAAGTGACAGCTAGACCGCAGAGTGGCCTATCGGCTCTTCCGGCACTGGGGACTCCACAGGTGGACCTCTTTGCCAGCCCAGCCAACACCAAGCTGCCCCACGTCTGTTCCAGGCAACCACACCTATCCCCCATAGTAGCAGATGCATTCCTCATCCCGTGGACGGAGGGCCTCTATGCCTTCCCGCCCACGCTGCTGATTGCCAAGACCTTGTTAAACGTTCAACATGACAGGGCAACTGCTCCTTTGCTTATCCACAGCACACCTAACACCCCTGGGGTGTGCCCTGGGGCTGCTGTTGCAGGAGGAGGGCTCCTGTCTACACCCCAACTTGGGGTCTCTCACGCTAACAGCGTGGCTGCTGAAAGGGTAGCCTTGGTCCCTTTCAACCTCTTGGGGGAAGTGGAGGTCGTCCTCCTGGCCTCCAGTAGGATCTCCACAAGACGCTTACGCCTTCAAATGGCACAGATTCTCAGTGTGGTACTCAGATCGACGATTGACCTGTTCTCATGCTCTGTGCAGCTCGTGCTGCAATATTTGCTTCATCTGTCCCAGGCAGCACTGAAGTCCAACTCTGTCAGGGTCTACCTGAATGCACTTGTGCACGCACCACCTTATCAAGGGCAAGTTCCTCTCCATCCAACACTTCGTGACCCGCTTCCTGCGGGGTCTCTTGTTGTCCAAGCCTCTTGTCTGCCTGCCAGCAGTGGAGTGGGACCTCAACGTAGTAATGTTTCAGCTCATTGGCCCACCGTTTGAGCCCCTGGCTACCTGCCAACTACAGTACCTTTCCTGAAGGTCATACTCTTGGTGGCATTCACGTCAGCTCACAGGGTCAGTGAGCTCCAGATGTCGGTGGCAAATCCATCTTACACAAGGTTCTATAAGAACAGGGCTGTGCTCTGCACGCACCCCATGTTTCTTCCCAAGGTGGTATCCCCTTTCTACCTCAAGCAGGAGGTGGTGTTCCCCACCTTCCTTTTGCAGCCTCACGCCAGCAGGGTGGAGACCATCCTTCATACTCTGGACTGTAAGAGGGCCCTATCCTCCTACCTCTAACATACCCAGGCCACTGCACAGTAGTGACCAAGCGTACTCTGGGTGGTGGACTGCATTGTCCTTGCTTACGAGCAGGCTGGGCTCTCACTGGAGTGCCAGGTGACAGTGCGCATGCATATATATATGGCCAATGTTGGGCCACCAAGATCTATGTTGGCCGTACTTCTTGCCTTATGCGGAGGAGATTGTTAGAACATAGATCCCGTATTAATAATGAAGTGATATTGGCCCCGGTGGCCCAACATTGTCAGGAATATAATCATGGATTTCAAGATCTTAGATGGCACATCATTGACCATCTACCACCTTTCCCTCGGGGGGGGGGGGGGGGACGACGACTGTATACAACGTTTGCAATATAGAGAGCAATTCTGGATTTACCGCTTGCAGTCAGTGACGCCAGCTGATCTAAACCTTTCTTTGGATTGGTGAAGTTTGATTGAATGAGGTTCTTCTTTAGCCAATGATAGCCCGTTTTTCTTTAGATCTGGGAACGAGGCTGGATTCAAAAATTAGGGAGGTAAGGTTGATTTGCATAGACGTGAGTGCAGGAAGAAGGATCAGGATTCCCACGGTTCGAAACACGATGTTGTGTACACAGAATATGGGCCAAATGCGTCTTCTTGAAAAGTACCTCAACATGGTGGATGAGTACTGAAGTATATTCAGCAGTATTTGGAGGCTCTTGATGCCGGAGGAGTTTGTGGGACTCTAATTTTACAATTGGATAGATTGAAAGTGGAGAGAATCTGCATGCGACAATGAAGCTGTGATCACCGATTGAAAGTGGTGCTTGACTCGGCGTCTTTGGAATTTGAGCTAAGTGAATTTTTAACTGCTGACTATATCATCCACGGTAATGGAGTTATTGACAAGCTGAGGAGTATTTTGTATTCTGCCTTGGTAATCAAGTTCATAAAGGGCTTTTGCTCTTTATAAAAGAGAAAAAGGAGGGTTTGCTACGAGAGAGAGGGAAGGTTCCCTTCTCACACGCAAACGATCCGACAAAAATAAGATAGTTAGAATAAGTAGGGCTGAACAAGTGGACTTGGGTTATCTCTTGTTTATATATAGTAAGGTGTGGGATAACACATACAGTTTTTTTTTATATATTAGAGGTCAGTGCATAGCATCAGGGCCATGGCAGTATCCTTGGCAAACCTGTGTTCCATTCCTCTCTCGGAAATCTGACATTCCGCCACCTGGTCGTCAGTCCATACCTTCGCAGCTCATTTCTGCCTGGAGAGAGAGTCCCGTAGGGACAGTGTCTTTGGCCAGGAGGTACTCCATCATCTAGTCGGGATTTAGGCAACTCCTGTCCTCCGACCCTTTGTGTGTTCAGGCTACTGGAGTGCTGGTTTCTCGCTGGACACTTGGGCTGCTCGAGAGTCTGTCTTCTCAGGACTCATTGCTGCTGGTCATGGCTCACCCTTTTCGGGTCACCCATGGCTTTTACAGGTCTTCAGTGGCCTGTAGCCAGGAGTCCCATATGTGAGGGCTGACTTCTTGCTTGTTCCCAGAGAAAGCATAGTTACTCACCCATAACAGGTATTCTCCAGGGACAGCAGGACTCAATCCTCACAACCCTTCCTCCTTCCCATGGAGTTATTTTTTTGTGTCATTTTTGCCTTTGAGCTATATCATCCTACTGAGGCAAGATGGCACCCTTGAGTGGGAAGGGGACCACGCATGAGTGGTGCATCTCCCAAAGGCTTTCTTTGAAAGCTGGGGAGAAGCTACCATGTGGGCTCTGTCGGTACTGATGTCACACATATTTAAGGACTGATTCCTGTTGTCCCTGGAGAACATCTGTTACAGGTGAGTAATGGGATTGCTGCAGTTTAGCCAGTTAGCAGCCATTCATACTGTAGATATGTTCTCCAGTCTCTTATTCTTCAGGGCTGCAAGGGTGCAGGCGTCCCGCAGAAGTGAAGCACTCAGGGTCATTTTAAAAGGAGGCACCTACTTAAGAGCTATTTTAAAAGAAGAAGTAGGCATCTACTTTTCTTTATAAAATGCTAGCATAAGTGGTTAAAATGTGCATAAATTTAAGGTGTGATTACTCAACGTCAGCCGTAAAGCTGGTGAACATGCCTACACCTAGATTTCTTAAAAGAAACGTGCAAATATTATAGGGTCCGATATGCAGCGGAGGCGGTCTGTGCTTCAAGCAGATGGGCATTGCTGCTTCAATTAAAGCTGGATATTCGGCCCCAGAGCTTACCTGGTGTCCAGCGAAAGCAGTTGCTGTATATGGCAACGCTGGATAGTCATCCGGTTAGCAGTGATATATTCAGCCACTAGCTGGATAGCAAAAACCACATAAAAGTTAGAACAGACATTGACCTGGCCGACCTTTATGTGGCTTAGCCATCCAGTTAGTGGCTGAATATCACCGCTAAGCAGATCTCTGCTGGGGATTACCCCACTCCGCTTGCAGACTGCCTCAGACAGTGCTGCTGAATATCAGAATCGCCATGCTTTAGCTGGTTCGAAGATCCTGCTAACTAGCTAACCCTTTTCAATATCCCCCCTCCCCTAGTATTTCATAATTTACATGCAGAACTTTGTGCCCTGTCCATGTTCTGCCAAACTCCATCATATGTACTTACAGAAGGGGGCGCTGTGCTCATTTACATGCATTAAGTGACCACTTAAGCACATAAACGATTACGATACCCCCATCTACCTGCGTTCTTGATGTTAAATCTTGGTAGCTCCTTATAAAAGGACCCCTGAAAGTGGATAGTTTTATATGGCATTTTGTGCAGGCAACCATGTTTTACACATGAATACGAGGTGCGATCAGAAAGTATCGAGACTTGTAAAACAACACAAGAAGTATAATGCCGACAGTTATTGCACTCCGTCTCCTTCAAAGTAGTCTCCTTTCAATAAAACACACTTCCTCTAGCGTTCCTGCCACTGCTGGAAACAATTTTGAAACTGCTGTGTCTAATTTTGTTTAATGATCTCCAAGTCGTCGAATTTCCTTCCTTTCAGTGGTAATTTCAGTTTTGGAAATGAGAAAAAGTCACAGGGTGCAAGGTCAGGTGAGTACGGAGGCTCATGGAGTTGCTCAATTTGGCGTATGGCCAAAAACCTCTGGACAAGATATGATGCGCGAGCTGGGGCGTTATCATGATGAAGCAACCATTCACCATGCCTGTGAAACTCTGGCCTCTTACGACGAACTGCACACAAACGAGTCAGAACTTGGATGTAATATTGATGGTTTGGCCTTTTGGAGCATACTTATGATGAACAATACCCTGGTAATCAAAGAAAACTGTGAGCATGACCTTGACATAGCCCATCAGGTGAGGAGCATTCTTCGGTCTGGGAGAGTCTGGAGTCTTCCATTGTGAGGACTGAGTCTTAGTTTCCGGTGATAATCATAAACCCCATGATTCATCATAAGTAATAATCTTTCTGATAAAATCTGAGTCATTTTCAACGCATTCCAACAACTCCTTGGCTGCAGACAGTTGATCTCCTTTTTGGTCAGGGGACAGGAGTTTCGGCATGAATTTTGCAGACACACATCTCATCCCCAAATCGACAGTAAGAATGGACTGTATCGACCCGAGACTGATGTCCATGTCCTCAGCAAGCTCCTTGATAGTCAAATCAATGATCTGAACGTATTGCAGCACGCACTGCTTCAACTTTGTCTTCATTTCTGCTCATGGATGGCCTTCCAGAATATTAGTCACTGTCAACGCTTTGTCAGCCCTCTTGGAAACGTCTGCATCAGTCAAACTCAAGTATGACTCATGCATTCATCACCATACACTGCTGTAACTTGTCATAAGTCTCTTTGCAGAAATCTCCAGGTTTCTGGCAGAATTTAATGAAAAATTTGCTGTTCAATTTTTTCACTCATGGTACATCTGATGAACTGCTTTTGCATGATACCAAATATCATGTGATTAAAAAAAGGCCAGATGTGCTGCAGCCACGCTACTCTGCACATAACTAGGTCACTGCATGCTTAATAGCATCGTGGTGCAATGTATTATTATATAGCTATACAGAAAGTCTCGATACTTTTTGATCACACCTCGTAATGACTGTTATGACACTGAATGGAAGTGAACACAAGTATAGATATGCATGTCAACACCATGTACAGATATATTTTATAAAATCCCCGAGTACATGCAGACATATACACCTTCAGAGCAGATGTAAATTTGTGCAAGAATGTGTGTTTGCTACTGAGGCTGGTTCCTTAGAACTCTGCAATAGGCACCTTTGCATAAAATCACCCTCCATGAGAGTGATTTTATACCAGTGAGCCAGGCAGGGAAAGCACACAGGTGCACAGATGTTGTATCCATTTTATACATGCCACACATGCTCCTATGTGGCTTTATACAACAGCCTCCCAGAAAGTTCCCACACAAAGTTACACTCTGAGAAGAGTGCAAGTCTGTGTGTGTATGTGCGTTGGGAGAAACTGGTGCATATGTGTATATTTTATAAAATACATGCATAAATGCTGATTCTGCCCATTTCCCACTCACTTGGAATACCTACATGTATAAATCGCATAAAAGCGGGCGGTATGTTCTCCAAGTGCCTACTTTTATGCATTTAAATGCCAAGGAAATTTTTATAAAACATCTACTTGAGTGTATAAAATGCTGCTCTATATGCTCAAGTCAGTTAGAAAGTTATCTCCTAAAAGGACGGTTTTCAAACTGTGTACAAATGGGCAGAGACTGCAGCTACTTTATACCTGTGAACTTTGCATCAGGTCTCAAAGCAAAAGTATGTGTTCACTTTCCCTCCGACGCTTGCCACAGATACCAAAGACCCGTGGATGTCCGTTTTTTGTGTGCGTACCTCTTCAGTGGAAAATAACAGGCATAGCCTTGTAGCCGAGACTGTGCACTTTGCATCACTGCCCCGCCTCTTGTAGGCTCAAGATTGCTCATGTCTTTCTTGTGTAGTTTTGGGGCTTTTTTGAGGGGGTATGTGATGGTATGGAGTAGTGGCACATTTTTCACTGTCTGCTAAAGTTGACCCTGGTCCTAGTAGTCAAAGATGAAGTTAAGTACCTGGGCATCACAATAGACAGAGCTCTGAACCTGAAATCCCACATCACCAAAACCGCAAACAAGGCCTATCAACGTTTGAGGACCATCAGAAAAATCAAGCCAATACTCTGCCAGGACCACTTCTGCACAGTATGCCAAGCACTCATCACACCTCTGCTTGATTACGGAAACTCGTTATATCAAGGCCTCTCTCAGCAGACCTTACACCCACTCCAAATGGTGCAAAACACTGCAGCACGCATCATTACAGACACTCCAAGAACTGAGCACATCATCCCCGTCTTACAGCAGCTGCACTGGCTCCCAATGATGGCCAGAGCAAAATATAAAACAGTCCTGATCATCTTTAAAATCATTCACCATCTCTTGGCAGATGCTGATATCCCTTGTTATGATATCTTGGAGTGCAATAGACCAAGGAGGACCAATAATGACAACATGATCGGCACACCTGCAGGATATCACAAGACTAAACAAACAACTTCAAAAAGAGCTCCTTCACTACTGGCGTCCACACTTTGTAACTCCCTCCCAATGAGCCTGAGGGCATTAAATTACATCAAAGACTTCCCTGCAAGGTCCTTAAAACCCTGCTCTTTACAGAAGCCTATGAGCAAACAGACAACAGTCTCCACCCGAACAGTAATGCAACTACCTCCGCCAACTTGATACCCACTCATCTCAACTAGACATACGAGTTCATTGTATAATGTTGTTAAGTACCCTCATGTTAAACGTAACCCTCCAATTGTGATGTGACCACTTTGATTGTAGGATAAGGTGGTATATAAATCTGTCTAAATAAATAAAAAAATAAAATTAATGAAAGACCCTGTATATGAGTACTGGCACTTTTTTTTTTTAATGCACTATGTAGTTTTGCAGTATCTTGGGGTCAATTTATCCAAATCAGTTAGTTTTGCGCATACCATGTCAGTCATGGACCTCATTCCTAAGCCAGCTATATGGAATATGATCTGTCCTTCAAATTTACTGCTATGTAGAGTCACTTCTGTGGGGCCTCAATGTTTCATAATCACTTGTAGGCAATTTAAACTTTTGTATATTGTACTGATGTCTGCATCGAAGGTGGTCAATCAATCAAATGAATAAAACCTTAACAGGCAATCAACATGTATTATTTTCTTCCAGAACCTAAACATGCTCCTGGAACACTTCCTTTAAATGCACGTAAAAGAATATGTTGTGGAACAAAACACATCTTCTTTCAACCAGATAGAGGGACAACAATTTTCAAAGGCCCATTTAAGGGCATGAAAAGTTTTGAAAATTGTTTTCTGTAAGCTTCAGTTGGCGCGTCTGCTTCTCTTTCCGGGAACGTATTCAGTTTTCACTTAAGAACTCATCTCTGAGATTGCTCTTATATTCAAAATCCCTCATCCCAATTCCAACACCCCCCCCCCCCCCCATGCTGCATACACCTAATACAGAGCTGCCAAATGTTACAGGAACAAGACGTTTTGGCCAGTCCTGGTTTTGACCTGACATCACAAAAGCAGTGTGGGATATGTATTCCTTAATTCTGCTCACTGAAATCAATGCTACAGGTCCCACAGTGCATCAGGATAGAGTTGCCTGGCATTCAGGACTGAATTAAAATATCACTACCTTCTATGTTTCCCACATACGTATCGCTCTAAACAAGAGAACACATATACTATCTATTTTTTTGTTGGAACCTACACCTTGAAGGAAATTCTTCTCGTGGTGCAATGTTCCGTTTTATTCTTTTATTTGAATTAGGGACGCAACCCTAACTAGGATTAAAGGGGACTACACCCCTCAATGCCCACCGGTAATCAATCGTTCAAACAGGTAGAAAGCCAAAGAAGTCACTTATCTAAAATATAGTCCTCCATCGCATTCATTCAAATATCCAGGAAAAGAACCACCTGGACCAGGTGATCAGCTTGTCGAGGAGAACTATCAATAGTGACTTCAAACCATCTCATTTGAGCAACAATACGAGATCCTCCTCTCGATGCGGTGACTCAACGTTGCATTCGTTTCAAGCCATTGGACTTCTAGGCTCTTTTTCAAACCGTGTCGCTCCAAATTACACCCAAACCCACCCCAATTTTAACTTCCTGAACTAATCAGGTGACCGGCTAGCAGCCAATAGGCTCTGAACCATTCAACTGACTTACGATTCACACAATGTTCCACCATTCCACGGCGGAGTTCAAACCTTGAGGTATCACAGTATTCAATTTGTATATCCAGAACTGTTCCCAGTAGCTCAGATGAGAATGTCTATCTCCCCCTCTACTGTTGAATGGAATGTGATCTAAAATCCTCCACCGTAAATCAATAAACAAGTGATGATATTCTTGGCAGTGCAATACCATCGGGGCTGTCAAAACCGCACCGTTTATACGAGATCGATGTTCCTGTAGCCTTTTCTTCATACTTCGAGAGGTCTTGCTAATGTAAAGTAATTTACATGGGCAAATCAAAATGTATATCACAAAGGATGTTAAACATGTTGTATGAAATTTACTGTAAATTATTTGATGACTCAAAGGATGTTCCCAGCTCTCCCCTTCCAAGGTTGCTTCACAGAAATCACAATCGGAACAATTAAAATGTCCAACAGGGCCTTCCCCCTCTTCTTTCATCTTGCCTTGTATTGTGCACTACCCAATCCGCTATATTTCTGCCCCTCTGACAGGCAATCATCAATGGTTTTGCCAAACTAGAATGTAAAGATAAAATTGGCCAATGAGCTTTTACGATCTGCATCACCTTTGTTGCACCTGGCATGTATGGTAAAACTCCCACAAAAGGAGAGTTATCCTCCTCAACCGAAACAGAGCTAGATCCATCCCACAATTCCCCATAATTAAAACGAGCTCTCCGATATGTCCGATTTATTATGGCATGAGGGTAACCCCGTTCCAAGAGGCGTGCCTTTAACTGTAAGGCTTGGACCTTAAAATCCTCCAAGGTAAAGCATAAACGACGTAACCTTATAAACTGACCCACCGGTAACCCACGACACAAGGGCCCCGGATGATAGCTTTGGTAATGTAACAATGTATTACGCTGAACATCCTTACGAAATAATGTGGATCTAACCTCTGACCCATCCTTGAACAACCGAATATCCAAAAAAATCAATCCTCTCTTTGTGGAAAGTAGGTGTAAATTGAAGATCTGGAGATAATGTGTTAATCCAGACAAACAATTCTTGTAATTTCTCTACCGTATCAATCCAGAAGAAGAAAATGTCATCAAGAAATCTAGTCCATGCACGAAGGTACTGAAACCATGGAAAGGAATATATGAACCGAGACTCGAAATCTGCCATATAAAATGTGGTTATCGATGGCGCTACTGTCGCTCCCATTGCAATGCCATGGATTTGTTGGAAAAATTGATCCTCAAAAAGGTGTATCGGTGTTGAAGGGCCTACCGGGAGACAAGACAAATTGGAATATGGTGACTATGGATGTAAAAGCTCTATACACTAATACTGACCAGGAAGCAGCTTTGCATATGGCGGAACAGGTCCCCTTAAAATTTACCACCTCGATTGCCAAAGGATTTTGTGTTGAGATTATTGAGACTAGCGCTAACAAAAAATGTTTTCCTTTTTGAAGATCAATTTTTCCAACAAATCCATGGCATTGCAATGGGAGCGACAGTAGCGCCAGCGATAGCCACATTTTATAAGGCGGATTTCGAGTCTCGGTTCATATATTCCTCTCCATGGTTTCAGTACATTCGTGCATGGACTAGATTTCTTGATGACATTTTCTTCTTTTGGATAGATACGATAGAGAAATTACAAGAATTTTTTGTCTGGCTTGTCAGTCTGCCTCTTGAAAGAGTTGGCAGAACTCTCCTTCCTAGAGAGAAAAGCAGAGAAGGAAAAAATAGCAACATCTGTTGGGCTTCCCTACATTTGTGACTTGGGCATTTCCCTCTAGGGCTGATTCAGGTAGCTGTGGAAACACAGCATGTGCAATTCAGGCTCTCTCTAGACCAGATCAAGATGCCATAGTCTGAGAGCGCCAACATTATCTTATTTATTTATTTGTCTGACCGTCCAGGTGCAAGTCATACCAGCAACACTCAGAGTACCAGCCCGTCCTGCAGGAAACACGCCTCCATGCCAACCCAACCACACTACCCGGGGTTCTCCATGACAGAGCAACATTGAGAAAATCAGGGGAAGGGTCAAGAACCACTGGGACTGTGTACAATGCAGAGTGATTCTGGGTTTCCTGAATCAGTTCTACAAGAGGGCAGCTCATCAAACATAAGACAAAGGGATAGGCCCAGCATCGAGGGATGCCAAGGTGATCTTTCCTGGAGGTTGGGTAGGTAGACAGGCCCCTCCTTCCCAGATGCTCTACCCAAGTGATTCTTTTGGAACGCTACATTGTTTGAGGTAGCACCAGCATCACAGTACACACACAAAAAAAGAGAAAGATATAGCTACACACACACATATAAAAGAAAACTGCTGCCGCCATCTCTGGTCTGGCCCTGATGCAGAGGCTAAGCATGGGCTTAACCTTTTGCCTACGTTCATTACATTGAATTGAATACGTTAAAACTGGGTGGCAACAATAAAAAAAATAAGGAATAAAAGAGAATGTATATATCAATCACACCTAGCCTAGACCTTGCGTAAGAACTGGTGTTTCTAAGAATTAACATTTCTCTGCCCATTCTTGAATTGGTTAAATGTCCATGCAAAGGAATTTAGTATTGTAAGCATACCTACAAAAAGTGTGGACAGACATTTCTTACCCTTCTCCCTGTAACAAACCCTGGATTCGTTGGATATGGCATGTCTTTCAAGCAGTCAGACTGCCATCAGTACGGACCTCATCCGAGTGGAGGAGGGGCAAG
The DNA here is from genome assembly GCA_033557465.1 of Ichthyophis bannanicus. Classification (NCBI taxonomy): domain Eukaryota; kingdom Metazoa; phylum Chordata; class Amphibia; order Gymnophiona; family Ichthyophiidae; genus Ichthyophis; species Ichthyophis bannanicus. Next base: position 58,515,578 of record CM066042.1, on the reverse strand, counting down.
ACCCATATTCCAAGAAAGATCCTCATACAGGATCATAGGCATACAATGGCAGAAGAGGATTTTGCGCTTTATTGTATCATGTCCTGCATGCCTACTGCCTAATATTGACGATGCCCATTTCACAATAAGTAAGGGGGTAGACGCATCATATATGGCCTCTACGATTCTCCTGGACAACGGTTCTAAGCATATTCTCCATCTAGGGAGTCAGAGTTCTCTTCAAGATAGTTTCCCCGGTTATCCCATGTATTTATCCTTCCCTGTTCTATGTAAACTCAATGTTGCTTGTATGCATTGCAGTATGTTTTGTTCATTGTACACCGCACTGATTTTAATAGCGCGGTATAGAAGAAATGTTAAATAAATAAATAAATAAATAAATAAAATCTCCAGTCTAGCACATCACCCTCAATTTGCAGAAATGGAGTGCATGACAAGGCCAGATTAAAGGTGGCAGAGATTTCAATCTCCTATTAGTTTCATGAGATGTTAGTCGGGAGGCATGCACCCTTCTTTCCCGACCCACCTATTGGAGAGAAGCAGCAAATCGCACACAAACCTCCAATCCCTGGCTCAGCTAGCAAGAATATGAAGAGCAAAGAATTACCTTCTTGCCACTGTCCTAAGAATTACCATATATCCTTCTAGCCTCTCGGAAGAATACAGCCAGGCATGCATACTGACACAAATGGGAACCTCCTCACTTGTTTGACAATGCAAGATCAGCAAACCTAATCAGTTAACCATACTGAATAAGCTGATCTACCATTCTCATTCTTCATCATCAGGTCAATACTTTGGCAGCTGACTATCTTTCAGGGGCCAGCAGCCTATAAGGCATAACTAGACAAGCTACCCTCACTAGGCCCCTGAGTTTCTGGACTTCTAAGCTCCAAACCACCACTACGGAACAGCACCAGCAGAAGGCAATTAGGTGAGACAGAGACAGTTTGGCATCCCCCCACCAGTCTCTGGAAAAAAACAAACACTCTTCAAGCACCTGTCAGGGAAGTCATTAAACCTTGTTACCACCACCACGTACTCCGAAAGACCAGTGAGCTTAGGCCCTGGATCACTTTCGTGCAAAGCAGGATAATACCTTGGGCCCGCCTGAACGTCCCAAACTGGGGAAGAGGGGTCTGGGGTTTGCCCTTCTCGCATGTTTAATCTCTATCCACTTGTTTGTTCTTGGAATCTGAAGAGCCAGAGTCTATTCTGAATCCCTAGACTATAGCTGAACTCTACTACTGTATATTACCCTACAAGGTGCCAATTTTCCAGGAGTTTCCCCGCTAGGCATTAGGTCCATCCTAAACAGACCTGTTCTCCCAGCAGCTAACATAGTAATATAGTGTATGGCAGCAGATAAAGACCAGTATGGTCCATCTAGTCTACCCAGCAAGTTAACTCACTGACCTAACTTCATCAGCTTCTACTATTCTGGAGTCATAGAAACATGACGGCAGAAAAAGACCACATGGCCTATCTAGTCTGCCCTTTCATATCAACTACAATAGTCCCCTTTTTCCTTTAGAGATCCTCTGCGTTTGTCCCATGCTTTTTTAAATTCAGATATTATCTTCGTCTCTACCACCTCCACTGAGAGTCTATTCCATGCATCTACCACTCTTTCTGTAAAGAAATAGTCATGCTGCTCATCATGGTTTAGCAAATGGCCTCACAGTTACAGCCCTCTCCAAAATGAGCCCATAAGCAGCCTCCCTTATGCATCTGTGAGCAAGCAACTTGATTCTCAGTTTGCACATTCACCAAACACTACTGCATTGCATCTTTCCTGCAGCAGCATCAGTTGAACTGCTTGCCATGAAATTAAATCTACCACCCAAACTGTTCTCTGGGTCACTAATATCTTGCACCTCACCAAATCGATCCAAAGCTCTGGACTCATCCAAGAGTGTGCCTGCATATCCCCTACTTGTCAGCAGAGAAAGCAAACTTACTTACATGCAACAGGAGTTCCCTATAGATAGCAGGGGACTGCAGCCACACTTTCCACTCCACCATCCCTCAAGCAAAGAATACCATTACCAGCTATTAGAAAAGACTGAAGTGGGAAGGAGAAGGGGCCACACATGCTCAGGATGCAAACGAGGAAAAGATTCCTCAGCTAGGGAGAGGACGTCATGCATGCTCCACCCAAAGACAGTCACTCACAAGAGCAGTTGCATTCTCCTGTTGTCTACGGAGAACTCCCATTATAGGCAAGAACATAAGAAATAAACTGCACTGATCTGTAATAGCGCGGTATATAAAAACAAATAAATAAATAAATGCCATACTGGATCAGACCAAGGTCTATCAAGCCCAGTATCCTATTTCCAACATTGGCCAATAAAGGTCACAAGTACCTGACAGGTTCCCAAAAGGCACACAGGTCCCACAATGCTTGTCCTGGGGTAAGCAGTGGATTTCCCAGGTCCTCTTTAATAATGGTTTATAGACCTTTCCACCAGGAACTTGTCCAAACCTTTTTTAAACCCAGCTACACTAACAGCTTTTACTACATCCTCCGGTAACGAATTACAGAGTTTGATTTTGCTTTGAGTGAAAAACTATTTTCTCTTATTAGTCTTAAATGGGTTACATTGTAGCTTCATTGCATGTCCTCTAGTCTTTCTACTTTTTGATGGCATAAACAACCGATCTACATAAATTAATGTATGGAGTGGAACGGGTTAATAGACCTCCATCATATCTCCCCTCAGCCGTCTCTTTTCCAAATTGAAGAGCCCTATCCTTTTAAGCCTTTTCTCATAGGGGTATCCTTCCATCCCCTTTACCATTTTGGTGGCTCTTCGCTGTACCTTTTCTAATTCCACTATATCCTTTTTAAGATATGGCTACCAGAATTGCACACAATATTCAAGGTGCATTCACACCATTGAACGATACAAAGGCATTATAATATCCTTTGTTTTATTCTCATTCCTTTCCTTATGATTCCTAATATTCTATTTGCTTTTTTGGCCACCACTGCACACTTGGTGGAGAGTTTCAACGTATTATCCACAATGCTGTCTAAATCTCTCTCCTGGGTGGTGGGTTTCTAAGGTGGTAATTTGCATCATCTTTACAGCTTCTGACTCTCATTTCATGCGCAGCTACATCAGCAGTCAGACGTCCCGAGGGTTTTGATCCAACCACATCATAAATGCTAGCTTTACTCTGAAAAGTCTTCAGCTCTTCCCCAGTAGCTAGTTGAGTGCCTTCCGACCTGGGGGTCGCATCTTCCAGCACTATAACACAACTTGTTTTGTTGTAACTATCCATTGGGTTTTCATGGCAAGATACAGAAGTAGATTGCCGGGCCTTTTTTCCACACAGTTTAAGTTTGGTGTTGTTGCCGTTATCACAGAAATGTGATATTCCGCCGTCAACACTATCCCATTCTGCTGCTGCCCAGATGGGTGGTTTGTCTTGGTCTGGCACCTCAGCTGAGACCTTTCCATCTTGGGAGACCCTGCCAGTAGTTAAACTACCGATAGTTTAGCTCTCAGCATCACTGATGCACACAAGCCCTCACAGCATGACAAGCTGCAAAAGCATGAACCAAGGGAAGTTGGAGGTGGTCAAGAATGAAATGGAACGCATACAACTTGATCTGTTGGGTGTCAGTGAACTGAAATGGACTGGCATCGGGCACTTTGCATCAGATGATCACATGGTCTACTATGCTGGAACTGAAAGACAAAGAAGAAATGGTGTTGCATTTATAATAAAGAAGAAACTTGCAAAAACTAATGAAATACAAAGCAGTCAGCGAACGCTTAATCTCTATTCATCTACGAGGAATGCCTATCAACACAACTATAATTCAAGTATATGCCCCAACAACAGCTGCAGAAGAGAATGAAATTGAAGAGTTCTATGAACAAGTACAAGCTGAAATTGACAGAACATGCAAACAGGATATCCTGATAGTCATGGGTGACTGGAACGCAAAGGTTGGCAACAAAGAAGAAGACAAAGTAGTTGGAAAATATGGACTTGGCAACAGAAATGAAGCTGGAGAAAGACTGATAGAATTCTGCAAGACCAACGATCTATTCATCTCAAACACCTTCTTCCATCAACACAAGCGGCGACTGCACACATGGACTTCACCCAATGGATTGTATAAAAATCAAATTGACTACATCTGTGGAGGTCAACGATGGAAAAGTTCTATAACATCAACAAAGACAAAACCTGGAGCTGACTGCGGTACAGATCATCAACTACTAGTATGCAAACTCAAGCTAAAGTTGAAAAAGAGCAAACCACTCATGAATGCAGCAAAATATGACCTTGAGAATATACCACTGGAATTTAAAGACTGCCTGCAAAATCAATTTGCTGCTTTAGATACAAATGACAGAGCTCCAGAAGAGTTATGGAATGACATCAAGAAGGTTGTGTTGGAAGAAAGCGAGAAGTCTCTACAAAAGGTGAAAAAGCAAAAACAACCAAAATGGATGACGGAAGAAACTCTGAAAATTGCCCAGAAATGCAGAGAAGCTAAAGCCAGAGGAGAAAGAAAGACAATAACAGAACTCAGAGATTTCCAACGTGCAGCAAGACAGGACAAGGAAAAGTACTACAACACTACATGCAAGGAAATAGAAGCAGAAACTATTAGATGAAGAACAAGATCGGCTTTCCTAAAGCTACGAGAGTTAAAGAAAAAGTTCCAGCCTCTAATTGAAATGTTACAAGATGCTCAAGGTTCTATGTTGAATGATGCTGAGAAGATCAAGAAAAGGTGGAAGGAATATACAGAGTTTTTATATGATAAAGATCAAGTGGACCAACAGCCGTTTCAACCTGTACCTTATGATCGGGAACCACTGGTGATGAAAGAAGTTGAAGCAGCATTGAAAGTCTTATCAAAGAACAAAGCACCAGGCATTGATAGCATTCCCATAGAAGTATTACAGCAATCTGATGCAGGTGTTACCGTACTTACAAGACTCTGCCAAGAAATATGGAAGACAACATCATGGCCAACTGACTGGAAAAGATCTGTGTTTATACCAATACTAAAGAAAGGTGATCCAACTGACTGTGGAAATTATCGCACAATCGCTCTGATCCCACATGCCAACAAGATTCTACTGAAGATTATTCAAAAGAGACTACAACCATACCTGGAACAAGAATTACCTGAAGTGCAAGCAGGGTTCAGGAAAGGGCGAGGAACGAGAGACATCATTGCGGATGTGAGACGGATCCTTGAAAAGACTAAAGAATACCAAAAGAATATCTATTTGTACTTTATCGACTATAGCAAGGCTTTTGACTGTGTAAACCATGAGAAACTCTGGGCCACATTAAGAAGCATGGGTATACCAGAACAGCTGATCGTACTCTTGCACAATCTGTACATTGATCAAGAAGCAACAGATTGAACGGAACAAGGAGAAACAGAATGGTTTAAAATAAGCAAAGGTGTAAGACAATGTTGCATACTTTCCCCCTACCTGCTTAATTTATATGCAGAACAAATCATCAGAGAAGCAGGATTGTATAAAGACAACAGAGGTGTGAAGATTGGTGGAAGACTCATCAACAACCTTTGCTATGCTGATGATACCACATTAATGGCTGAAAGTGAAGATGATCTGAAACATTTGCTTCTCACAATCAAAGAACATAGTCTCAAAATGGGCCTGCACCTTAATGTAAAGACGACAAAGATCATGACAACTGGCATAATCAACAGGTTCATCATTGAAGGAGAAGAAATTGAAATCGTGAACAACTTTAACCTACTTGGATCAATAAAGAAGCAACAAGCAGTAAAGAAATCAGATGATGCATTGCTCTTGGCAGAATGGCTATGAAAGACCTAGATAAGATTCTCAAGAGCAGAGATGTCTCTCTCCATACAAAGATTCGACTTGTTCAAGCCATGGTATTTTCAGTAACATCATATGGATGTGAAAGCTGGACAGTGAAAAAGATAGACAGGAAGAAAATTGATGCCTTTGAATTATGGTGCTTGCGGCGAATACTGTGTATACCTTGGACTGCCCGAAGAACAAGCCAGTCGGTACTAGAGGAGATCCGAGCTTCTAAAGAAAGCTTAGGTTTGATGACAAGACTTCGACTTTCATACTTTGGACACATCATGCGAAGAGAGAGATCATTAGAGAAAGACATCATGCTTGGCAAGATAGACGGTCAGCGCAAAAGAGGAAGGCCAGCAATGAGATGGATCAATACAATAACAGCAGCTATGGGTACCAGTCTGTCAATAATGAACCGCCTGACTCAAGACCGAACACAATTTAGGATAGCTATCCAGAGGGTCGCCATGAGTCGACTCCGACTCGACGGCACTTAACAACAACAATTTGCATCAAATAACCAGAGTTTGGGTTGTTCTTTCCTAGATGCATAACTTTGCACTTGTCCACATTAAATTTAATCTGCCATTTGACACCCAGTCTTCCAATTTCTCAAGGTCCTCTTGCAATTTTTCCACAATCCTCTTGTGTTTTATCTGCACATTTTATCACTTCACTTATTATTCTCATTTCTAGGTCATTTATGAATATGTTAAAAAAGCAGTGGACCCAGCATAGATTCCCACAGTACTCCACTATTTACTTTTCTCCAAAGAGAAAATTGGCCATTTAGCCCTACTCTCTATTTTCTATCTTTTAAACAGTTCCTAATTCACAGTATAACACTGCTTTCAATCCCATGACTTTTTAATTTCACAAGAGTCTCTCATGAGGGACCTTGTCAAAGGCTTTCTGAAAATCCAGATACACTATATCACTTAATTATTCCACTACTTAAGTTCTGGCAAGTTTATCATCATTTTCAAGATGAAAATATCTATTAATTTCACATGGTTCACCAAATAACAATCACTTGGTCACTCTCATCCTAAGATAAATATGAATCAAGCACCTAGAAGTGAAAAAAAGCCTTACCTCCATTCTAGCCTTTGCCCCTTCAGGTCCTCCTGCTGTGGTACTTAGCATTACCAGATAGTAAAGGATTCTCCCTTTTACAAAGTAAAAGCCCACAACACGGTGAATAGCTGAAGCAAGAACTTTATCTCAGAGTAGGGTTGCCGACTCTGAGATAAGTCACTCCCTCACCTTTCGCCATGCACTACAGGTGGGTAAAAGCCAATGTGCCAGCAAGCTGATGACACCAGCTTGGCTTTAGGAGCCAAACTCTAGCCAGGCAGATTTTATTTATTTAGTTAAATTAGTGTGCCCTTTATACCGCTTTATCCAAAAAAATCAAAGCTGTTTACATGGAACAGTATAAAAGTTACAATTAACAGAGATTTACAGTTAACAGGTGCCAAAACAAGCAAAAACAACATTTTAACTTATAACACTGGATAAATATCAGTTTACCCAGAAAATAAACAGCAAGCAATTATCGCCAATAATAAACTCTTTTCCTCTCTGGTCTTATTTCATCTCTATTTTGTTAGTTCATGTTTCCGTCGTTGCCTTATTCCTTACTGAGCTATTATTGCACCTGCCCTCCTCTCATTTCTTCAGCCCCTCTTATGTCTTCTCTCTCCGTTGTCCCCCCTCCCCCGTTTTGTTTTGTTGCACCTTTCGTCATCTCTTCCAGGTCTGCACCTCCCCCACTCCCCCTTTCTTTCACCCCCCTACGGCACCTGTTCCTCCATCTCCCCCGCTCCATCGGCCCAGCTCAAGGAAGGAAGGAAGCGAGGGGGGGGGGGGAGAAGAGAAAGGTGAGGATGCCAGAGCGGCGGGAGCGCGTGGAAAAGAAAACTCCAACCGTTTCCCGCACTCTTCCCTCCTCCTTCACCACTCACCTCCCCCAGTGCCGGTGTCACTCTCGCACTAGCGCCCCCGTTTGTCACCGGCCTGCGGTCCCGGCACTGACACTCTCTGTGCTCTTCTCGCGGGACTTCCTAACTTCCGGGAGCTCAGCGGCAAGAACGGGAGCCCGCGAGGCTCAAACCTGCGCACCCAGAGCGCGTGCGCGGCCTCCAGTAGGACCTGGAGCAGAGAGAACGGATAGAGAGAGGGTGGCCTCCGTGCCCAATCAATAGGGCAGCAGCGATCAAAGCAAAACAATGATTGTGTGGTGTGGAGGGGAATGAAAAGAGAAAGAACGGCCCTTATAAATTTATTTAGTTAACAGGCTTTTTATACCACTTTTATGCCAAGGTGGTTTATACGGAGCAACAAACAAATATTTTGTGAATAACTAAGGGAAGCAAACTTGCAACTAACAAAATGGGTATTTATAGAGGTTCACAGAGCGTGATTGGAGTTATGGTGTGTGTAGTTAAGTAATATCATTTGATATCATATGACTTTGAAGAACCACAGTACACATGGTGCCTAATTTTATAAGAGAAAACTTATGTCAAATGTCCAAAGAAACTGTCTAGTTTATGTTTTAGAAGGACAACATAGGCACTTAAATGCCTTTATGAATATAGGCCCTACTAGGGCCAGCCCTAGGGTTTCTACCGCCCCAGGCAAGAGCCCCAGCTATGCCACCGCCTCCACCTGTGCTTGACCACCCTTCCATGACGGACTGCACTGCCGCCCCCTGCTACCACTGCCGATTCTGTCTTCTGGGGAGCAGGTGGTGGCAGTTTAAAAGCGAGGCCTGCAGCAGGCCATCTGCTTCAGCACACATGACTTGCCACTTCTGATCCCCTCTGACAGGTGTCACCAAGCTGCTACCTGGCAAAGTCTAAGCCTAACCCTGATTCCTAATTCTAGTCCTAACTCCAGTCCCTCCCTTCCCTCTACTCTGACCTTGTTTTTCTTGCCTTTCTTTCTTCTCTCCTATCAGCAAAGTTGGCATTCCTTTCAGTGTTTCTAATTTTAGTTTTATTTTTGTTGTAAACTGCATAACTTAAATTGCAGTACATTAAATAAAAGTAACCATAACAAAAATATCCTTTACACATGGAAAATGCTTTGCAAAATTACCTTTATTAACGTTTGCCTTGTGTTGATAAGTGTGTCCCAGAAAATGCTCACAGGGCCCTATGCTGAGTACAATTTCCATGTCACTCCTGCTCCTTCTAAGTTAAACCAATCTGGCTGAACCATTGTTTGCTTTTTCTTCTTCCTTTTGCATGGAGTTGTCAGTGATTTCCCAAAAATCTTTCTGTTGCTATGTGTTCAACAGGTGAGTAATTTTATAAAGCACTTTTTGCATGTAAAGCATGTTTTTACATGTACAAAATAGCTGTTACAACATTGCCCAGTGTGCAGCGGTGGCCAAGAAGGCAAATAGAATGCTAGGAATCATAAGGACAGAAATGGAAAATAAAACAAAGCATATTATAATACCTCTGTAACATTCCATGTTGCAACCGCAACTTGAATATTGTGTGCAATTCTGGTTGCCGTATCTTAAAAAGGATTTAGCAGAATCAGAAAAGGTACAGGGAAGAGCCACCAAAATAGTAAAGGGGATGGGAAAATGCCTCTATGAGGAGAGGCTCTTCAACCTGGAAAAGAGACGGCCGAGGAGAGATATGATAGAGGTCTATAAAGTAATGAATGGAGTGGAAAGGGTAAACGTGGATTGATTTCCAAAAAGTAGAAAGACTAGGGTACATGCAATGAAGCTACATTGAAACCCGTTTAAGACTAATAAGAGAAAATATTTTTTCACTCAATGAGTAATCAAACTCTGGGATTCGTTACCGGAGGATGTAGTAAAAGCTAGGTACTTGTGACCTGGATTGGCCACTGTTGGAAACAGGATACTGGGCTTGATGGACCTTGGTCTGACCCAAAAGGGCATTTATTATGTTCTTATTGTGTGTGGTTATAAATATATAAAAAATAGCCACATCACAAAATAGTGTTTTCTTGTACTTGATATGCCTGTAGGTGTTTCCAGGGGTGGGGGTATTTGGGTGGGGCTGGAGCAGAGTTTTAATGTGTATGCAGGAGCAGCAGAACACCTTTTTGGTTGGAGGGGCCAAACAAACGATCTTCAGTCTGGCAAATCGCTTCTGTCTGTGCCCTTCTCTTCAATTGCTAACTCCAGACTTTGCTCTTTTCACCTTGCTGCACTTTACGCCTGAAACAAATTACCTAAGTCTGTACGTCAGGCGCCTTCTCGGACCCTCTTCAAATTCAAGCTAAAAACTAATCTCTTCGCTGCCGCTTTCGGATCTTGACTCACCTGATCTCCTTGTGTTTCCCTTGTGTTGTCTGTCTTGACTAGATTGTAAGCTCTGACGAGCAGGGACTCTCTTACATGTCTGTGCAACGCTGCGTACGTCTTGTGGCGCTATACAAATGCTCAGTAGTAGTAGTAGTAGGAATCCTGCTCCCAAGCTCTCTGTTTCTGATGCTGGGTTGTGCAAAATATTGGTGGGGCTATGGTCCTTGTGGCCTACCCCTTTTTGCTGCTTATGTGTGCATGCACACAGTATTTTATGATATATACATGGTTAGACTACATATACGCATTTACACCTTCTTCAAAGCAGGTGTCAGTCTTTGCAAGAACATTTGTGCATTAGAAGGGACACTGTAAGGAGCCAATTTGTTGGAAAAATTGATCCTCAAAAAGGAAAAATTTTTTTGTTAGCACTAGTCTCAATAATCTCAACACAAAATCCTTTGGCAATCGAGGTGGTAAATTTAAGGGGACCTGTTCCGCCATATGCAAAGCTGCTTCCTGGTCAATATTAGTGTATAGAGCTTTTACATCCATAGTCACCATATTCCAATTTGTCTTGTCTCCCGGTATGCTCTTCAACACCGATACACCTTTTTGAGGATCAATTTTTCCAATAAATCCATGGCATTGCAATGGGAGCGACAGTAGCGCCATCGATAGCCACATTTTATATGGCGGATTTCGAGTCTCGGTTCATATATTCCTCTCCATGGTTTCAGTACATTCGTGCATGGACTAGATTTCTTGATGACATTTTCTTCTTCTGGATTGATACGGTAGAGAAATTACAATAATTGTTTGTCAGGATTAACACGTTATCTCCAGATCTTCAATTTACACCTACTTTCCACAAAGAGAGGATTGATTTTTTTGGATATTCGGTTATTCAAGGATGGGTCAGAGGTTAGATCCACATTATTTCGTAAGGATGTTCAGCGTAATACATTGTTACATTACCGAAGCTATCATCCGGGGCCCTTGTGTCGTGGGTTACCGGTGGGTCAGTTTATAAGGTTATGTCGTTTATGCTTTACCTTGGAGGATTTTAAGGTCCAAGCCCTACAGTTAAAGGCACGCATCTTGGAACGGGGTTACCCTCATTCCATAATAAATCGGGCATATCGGAGAGCTCATTTTAATTATGGGGAATGGTGAGATGGATCTAGCTTTGTTTCGGTTGAGGAGGATAACTCTCCTTTTGTGGGAGTTTTACCATACATGCCAGGTGCGACGAAGGTGATGCAGATCGTAAAAGCTCATTGGCCAATTTTATCTTTACACTCTAGTTTGGCAAAACCATTGATAATTGCCTTTCAGAGGGGCAGAAATATAGTGGATTGGGTAGTGCACAATACAAGGCAAGATGAAAGTAGAGGGGAAAGCCCTGTTGGACATTTTAATTGTTCCGATTGTGATTTCTGTGAAGCAACCTTGGAAGGGGAGAGCTGGGAACATCCTTTGAGTCATCAAAAAATTTACAGTAAATTTCATACAGCATGTTTAACATCCTTTGTGATATACGTTTTGATTTGCCCATGTAAATTACTTTACATTGGCAAGACCTCTCGAAGTATGAAGAAAAGGCTACAGGAACATCGATCTCGTATAAACGGTGCGGTTTTGACAGCCCCGATGGTATTGCACTGCCAAGAATATCATCACTTGTTTACTGATTTACGGTGGAGGATTTTAGATCACATTCCATTCAACAGTAGAGGGGGAGATAGACATTCTCATCTGAGCTACCGGGAACAGTTCTGGATATACAAATTGAATACTGTGATACCTCAGGGTTTGAACTCCACCGTGGAATGGTGGAACATTGTGTGAATTGTAAGTCAGTTGAATGGTTCAGAGCGTATTGGCCGCTAGCCGGTCCTGATTAGTTCAGGAAGTTAAAATTGGGGTGGGTTTGGGTGTAATTTGGAGCGACACGGTTTGAAAAAGAGCCTAGAAGTCCAATGGCTTGAAACGAATGCAACGTTGAGTCACCGCATCGAGAGGAGGATCTCGTATTGTTGCTCAAATGAGATGGTTTGAAGTCACTATTGATAGTTCTCCTCGACAAGCTGATCACCTGGTCCAGGTGGTTCTTTTCCTGGATATTTGAATGAATGCGATGGAGGACTATTTGTTAGATAAGTGACTTCTTTGGCTTGCTACCTGTTTGAACGATTGATTACCGGTGGGCATTGAGGGGTGTAGTCCCCTTTAATCCTAGTTAGGGTTGCGTCCCTAATTCAAATAAAAGAATAAAACGGAACATTGCACCACGAGAAGGATTTCCTTCAAGGTGTAGGTTCCAACAAAAAAATAGATAGTATATGTGTTCTCTGGGCATCCAGGACTAGCTTAAAGATCTCTTTCTTGGAACTGGGTAGCTTGTCAGCTCTGCTAGTAACACTACAGAAATACGAAACACTAGTTACAGATCTCACATTCAAGCTTTTAGCCAGTGAGGGAGAGGAACACCAAATGCTGGATTAACGATGCTGAAAGGAAAGCAAACAGAAACTTCCAGGCAGAATTACAAACATGCTGGATTATAGTTCCATTGTTCTAATTAATTCTTAATTTTCCTGACAGACCATCATCTTGTGACCTGCCGGGGATGAACTGCGATTTACACAGCACTGCAAAACCTGCCTTCGGACATATACGTTCTTGTCTTCTGCTTCCTAGTTTGCGTGCGCTCGTTCAATACTCCCAGCTGCAGGCTAAGAAGTTTCGAAACTAATGGTCTAGCTTTCCTCACCTGGCCTTAATGTGTATTATCCGATGTGCCCCCCTTCCTTCTGCGCATTTACATCACCATATAACCTTGGACTTTGTGTATATGGCTCACCAGTAACTTCATGGAATAAGCCCCACAGAAAACTCTGGGTTTCGTTATTACAGAATCATTTTTCCTGTTACCGCTTCTTTAGAGAAGTTAGTCCTACCGTCGGCTTCTGTTTTCATCAGCTTCCTTCTTTGCTAATCTTTCGATTCTCTTCCATGCCCGGAAACAGCTTTACAGTCCAACATTAAAGAAGTGAAGCCAGCAGGCCTCGCTCGCTCTTCCATTGGTGCTACTAATCCTGGTCTTGCTAGGATTGGTCTTTGTGGTTGCCGAGGTGATAGTCCCACCTCCATCCTTGTTTTTGTTTGTTTGTTTTTTTTAAGTTGGTAGCATACTGTTACTATTTTAATTGTGTATATTTCCCCCTTTTACTTTAATTATTTTATATATTACTTTAGCAATAAATATAAAAGTTGTTAGATCAATAATGTTATTTGAATCTCTTCCTGCATCAGCTTGCTAACTCACTCCAGATCACTGGACTACTGATCCAGTCCAGATTTTGCCCATTGCAAGCACAATGTTGCAGATCTCATTTTCCCCAGAAAAGTACATGCACACTTGGGGGCTAATTTTATAACACGATACCTATTTTATAAAGGCAACAAAGGCTCCTTACAGTGTCCCTTCTAATGCACAAATGTTCTTGCAAAGACTGACACCTGCTTTGAAGAAGGTGTAAATGCGTATATTTAGTCTAACCCTGTATATATCATAAAATACTGTGTGCATGCACACATAAGCAGCAAAAAGGGGTAGACCACAAGGACCATAGCCCCACCAATATTTTGCACAACCCAGCATCAGAAACAGAGAGCTTGGGAGCAGGATTGCTACTATTACTACTACTGAGCATTTGTATAGTGCCACAAGACGTACGCAGCGCTGCACAGACATGTAACAGACTCCCTGCTTGTCAGAGCTTACAATCTAGTCAAGACAGACAACACAAGGGAAACACAAGGAGATCAGGTGAGTCAAGATCGAAAGCGGCAGTGAAGAGATTAGTTTTTAACTTGAATTTGAAGAGGGTCAGAGAAGGCGCCTGACATACAGACTTAGGTAATTTGTTCCAGGCGTAAAGTGCAAAGTCTGGAGTTAGCAATAGAAGAGAAGGGCACAGATAGAAGCAATTTGCCAGACTGAAGATCGTTTGTTTGGCCCCTCCAACCAAAAAGGTGTTCTCCTTCTCCTGCATACATATTAAAACTCTGCTCCAGCCCCACCCAAATACCCCCACCTCTGGAAACACCTACAGGCATATCAAGTACAAGAAAACACTATTTTGTGATGTGGCTATTTTTTATGTATTTATAACCACACACAATAAGAACATAATAAATGCCCTTCTGGGTCAGACCAAGGTACATCAAGCCCAGTATCCTGTTTCCAACAGTGGCCAATCCAGGTCACAAGTACCTAGCTTTTACTACATCCTCCGGTAACGAATCCCAGAGTTTGATTACTCATTGAGTGAAAAAATATTTTCTCTTATTAGTCTTAAACGGGTTTCAATGTAGCTTCATTGCATGTACCCTAGTCTTTCTACTTTTTGGAAATCGATCCACGTTTACCCATTCCACTCCATTCATTACTTTATAGACCTCTATCATATCTCTCCTCGGCCGTCTCTTTTCCAGGTTGAAGATCCTCTCCTCATAGAGGCATTTTCCCATCCCCTTTACCATTTTGGTGGCTCTTCCCTGTACCTTTTCTGATTCTGCTATATCCTTTTTAAGATACGGCAACCAGAATTGCACACAATATTCAAGTTGCGGTTGCAACATGGAATGTTACAGAGGTATTATAATATGCTTTGTTTTATTTTCCATTTCTGTCCTTATGATTCCTAGCATTCTATTTGCCTTCTTGGCCACCGCTGCACACTGGGCAATGTTGTAACAGCTATTTTGTACATGTAAAAACATGCTTTACATGCAAAAAAATGCTTTATAAAATTTCTCACCTGTTGAACACATAGCAACAGAAAGTTTTTTTGGGAAATCACTGACAACTCCATGCAAGGGGAAGAAGTGAAAGCCAACACTGGTTCAGCCAGATTGGTTTAACTTAGAAGGAGCCGGAGTGACATGGAAACTGTACTCAGCATAGGGCCCTGTGAGTATTTTCTGGGACACACTTATCAACACAAGGCAAACGTTAATAAAGGTAATTTTGCAAAGCATTTTCCATGTGTAAAAGATATTTTTGTTATGGTTACTTTTATTTAATGTACTGCAATTTAAGTTATGCAGTTTACAACAAAAATAAAACTAAAATTAGAAACACTGAAAGGAATGCCAACTTTGCTGATAGAAGAGAAGAAAGAAAGACAAGAAAAACAAGGTCAGAGTAGGGGGAGAGGGAAGGGAGGGACTGGAGTTAGGACTAGAATCAGGAATCAGGGTTAGGCTTAGACTTTGCCAGGTAGCAGCTTGGTGACACCTGTCAGAGGGGATCAGAAGTGGCAAGTCATGTGTGCTGAAGCACATGGCCTGCTGCAGGCATCAAAGCAACGGCACAAAGCCCTTGCTTTTAAACTGCCAGCACCTGCTCCCCAGAAGACAGAATCGGCAGTGGTAGCAGGGGGCGGCAGTGCAGTCTGTCATGGAGGGGTGGTCAAGCACAGGTGGATGCGGTGGCATGGCTGGGGCTCTTGCCTGGGGCAGCAGAAACCCTTGGGCTGGCCCTGCCTTCTCACATGTATATGTACAGCACTGCAGATGCTTTATAGCGCTATACAAATGATAAGTAACAGTAGTAGGGCCTATATTCATAAAGGCATTTAAGTGCCTATGTTGTTCTTCTAAAACATAAACTAGGCAGTTTCTTTGGACATTTAACATCTATTGTTTTGCTTTGATCGCTGCTGCCCTATTGGTTGGGCACGGAAGCCACCCTCTCTCTATCCGTTCTCTCTGCTCCAGGTCCTACTGGAGGCCGCGCACGCGCTCTGGGTGCGCAGGTTTGAGCCTCGCGGGCTCCCGTTCTTGCCGCTCAGCTCCCGGAAGTTAGCAAGTCCCGCGAGAAGAGCACAGAGAGTGTCAGTGCCGGGACCGCAGGCCGGTGACAAACGGGGGCGCGAGTGCGAGAGTGACACCTGCACTGGGGGAGGTGAGTGGTGAAGGAGGAGGGAAGAGTGCGGGAAACGGTTGGAGTTTTCTTTTCCACGCGCTCCCGCCGCTCTGGCATCCTCACCTTTCTCTTCTCCCTCCCCCCCCCCCCCCGCCTTCCTTCCTTGAGCTGGGCCGATGGAGCGGGGGAGATGGAGGAACAGGTGCCGTAGGGGGGTGAAAGAAAGGGGGAGTGGGGGAGGTGCAGACCTGGAAGAGATGACGAAAGGTGCAACAAAACAAAACGGGGGAAGAGGGTTGAGGGGGCTGAAGAAATGAGAGGAGGGCAGGTGCAATAATAGCTCAGTAAGGAATAAGGCAACGATGGAAACATGAAGTAACAAAATAGAGGTGCAATAAGACCAGAGAGGAAAAGAGTTTATTATTGGCGATAATTGCTTGCTGTTTATTTTCTGTGTAAACTGATATTTATCCAGTGTTATAAGTTAAAACGTTGTTTTGCTTGTTTTGGCACCTGTGAACTGTAAATCTGTTAATTGTAACTTTTATACTGTTCCATGTAAACAGCTTTGATTTTTTTGGATAAAGTGGTATAAAGGACACACTAATTTAACTAATTAAATAAAATCTACCTGGCTAGAGTTTGGCTCCTAAAGCCAAGCTAGTGTCATCAGCTTGCTGGCACATTGGCTTTTACCCACCTGTAGTGCATGGGGAAAGGTGAGGGAGCGACTTTTCTCAGAGTCCGCAACCCCACTCTGAGATAAAGTTCTTGCTTCAGCTATTCACCGTGTTGTGGGCTTTTACTTAGTAAAGGATTCTTCCTTTTACAATCTGGTAATCCCAAGTACCACAGCAAGTGGACCTGAAGGGGCAAAAACTGGAAGGGAGGTAAGGCATTGAAAAGATTTTTTCACTTGTAGGTGCTTGATTCATATTTATCTTAGGATGAGAGTGACCAAGTGATTGTTATTTGGTGAACTATGTGAAATTAATAAATATTTTCATCTTGAAAATGATGATAAACTTGCCAGAAATTAAGTAAATTAAGTGATATAGTGTATCTGGATTTTCAGAAAGCCTTTGACAAGGTCCCTTATGAGAGACTCTTGTGAAATTAAAAAGTCATGGGATTGAAAGCAGTGTTGTACTGTGAATTAGGAACTGGTTAAAAGATAGAAAATAGAGAGTAGGGCTAAATGGCCAATTTTCTCATTGGAGAAAAGTAAATAGTGGTGTACTGCAGGGGTCTATGCTGGGTCCACTGCTTTTTAACATATTCATAAATGATCTAGAAATGAGAATAATGAGTGAGGTGATCAAATTTGCAGATAAAACACAAGAGGATTGTGAAAAAATTGCAAGAGGACCTTGATAAATTGGAAGACTGGGTGTCAAATGGCAGATTAAATTT
Organism: Ichthyophis bannanicus; assembly: GCA_033557465.1. NCBI lineage: Eukaryota > Metazoa > Chordata > Amphibia > Gymnophiona > Ichthyophiidae > Ichthyophis > Ichthyophis bannanicus. The sequence continues at coordinate 58,498,078 of CM066042.1, read as the reverse complement.
AATGTGGATAAGTGCAAAGTTATGCATCTAGGAAAGAACAACCCAAACTCTGGTTATTTGATGCAAATTACCACCTTAGAAACCCACCACCTAGGAAAGAGATTTAGACAGCATTGTGGATAATACGTTGAAACTCTCCACCAAGTGTGCAGTGGTGGTCAAAAAAGCAAATAGAATATTATGAATCATAAGGAAAGGAATGAGAATAAAACAAAGGATATTATAATGCCTTTGTATCGTTCAGTGGTGTGACTGCACCTTGAATATTGTGTGCAATTCTGGTAGCCATATCTTAAAAAGGATATAGTGGAATTAGAAAAGGTACAGCGAAGAGCCACTAAAATGGTAAAGGGAATGGAAGGATACCTCTATGAGAAAAGACTCAAAAGGATAAGGCTCTTCAATTTGGAAAAGAGACGGCTGAGGGGCGATATGATGGAAGTCTATTAACCTGTTCCACTCCATACATTAATTTATGTAGATAGGTTGTTTATGCCATCAAAAAGTAGAAAGACTAGAGGACATGCAATGAAGCTACAATGTAACCCATTTAAGACTAATAAGAGAAAATAGTTTTTCACTCAACGCAAAATCAAACTCTGGAATTCGTTACCGGAGGATGTAGTAAAAGCTGTTAGTGTAGCTGGGATTAAAAAAGGTTCGGACAAGTTCCTGGTAGAAAGGTCTATAAACCATTATTAAAGAGGACCTGGGAAATCCACTGCTTACCCCAGGACAAGCATTGTGGGACCTGTGTGCCTTTTGGGAACCTGCCAGGTACTTGTGACCTTCATTGGCCAATGTTGGAAATAGGATACTGGGCTTGATAGATCTTGGTCTGATCCAGTATGGCATTTATTTATTTATTTGTTTTTATATACAGCGCTATTACAGATCAGTGCGGTTTATTTCTTATGTTCTTGCCTATAATGGGAGTTCTCCGTAGACAACAGGAGAATGCAGCTGCTCTTGTGAGTGTCTGTCTTTGGGTGGAGCTTGCATGAGGTCCTCTCCCTAGCTGAGGAATCTTTTCCTCGTTTGCATCCTGAGCAGGTGTGGCCCCTTCTCCTTCCCACTTCAGTCTTTTAAGAACATAAGATATGCCATACTGGGTCAGACCAAGGTCCATCAAGCCCAGTATCTTGTTTCCAACAGTGGCCAATCTGGGTCATACGTACCTAGCAGTATCCCCAAAAGACACAGGTTCCACAATGCTTGTATTGGGTCAAGCATTGATATCCTGGGTCCCTTTTTAATAATGGCTTATGGACCTTTCCTCCAGGAACTTGTCCAAACCTTTTTTCAACCCAGCTACACTAACAGCTTTTACTACATCCTCTGGTAACAAATTCCAGAGTTTTGATTACACGTTAGGAGAAAATATTTTTTCACTCATTTGTCTTAAATAGTTTACCCTGTAGCTTCGTTACATGTCCCCTAGTCTTTCTATATTCTGATTAGGTAAACGTAGATCAATTGTTTACACTTTCCACTCCATTCGTTAATTTATAGACCTCTATCATATCTCCCCTCAGCCGTCTCTTTTCCAGGTTGAAGAGCCCTAACCTTTGTAGCCTCTCTTCATTGGAGTAGCCTTCCATCCCCTTTACCAGTTTGGTGGCTCTTCTCTGTACCTTTTCTAATAACGCTATATACTTTTTAAGATACGGCGACCAGAATTGCACACAGTATTCAAGGTGCGGTCGTACCATGGAACGATACAGCGGCATTATAATATCCTTTGTTTTATTTTCCATTCCTTTCCTTATGATACCTAGCATTCTATTTGCTTTCTTGTCCGCCGCTGCACACTGGGCCGAGGGTCTTAACATGTTATCCACGATGACTCCTAAATCTTTTTCCTGGGTGGTGGTTCCCAATGTGGAACCTTGCATCGTGTAACCATAGTGTGGGTTGTTCTTTCCTAGGTGCATAACTTTGCACTTGTCCACATTAAATTTCATCTGCTATTTGGATGCCCAGTCTTCCAATTTATCCAGATCCTCCTGCAGGATTTTTTAGTAGCTGGTAATGGTATTCTTTGCTTGAGGGATGGTGGAGTTTAAAGTGTGGCTGCAGTCCCCTGCTGTCTATAGGAAACTTCCGTTGCATGTAAGTAAGTTTGCTTTCTCTGCTGACAAGTAGGGGATATGCAGGCACACTCTTGGATGAGTCCAGAGCTTTGGATCGATTTGGTGAGGTGCAAGATATTAGTGACCCAGAGAACAGTTTGGGTGGTAGATTTAATTTCATGGCAAGCAGATCATCTGATGCTGCTGCAGGAAAGATGCAATGCAGTAGTGTTTGGTGAATGTGCAAACTGAGAATCAAGTTGCTTGCTCACAGATGCATAAGGGAGGCTGCTTATGGGCTCATTTTGGAGAGGGCTGTAACTGTGAGGCCATATGCTAAAGCATGATGAGCAACATGACTATTTCTTTACAGAAAGAGTGGTAGATGCATGGAATAGACTCTCAGTGGAGGTGGTAGAGACGAGGATAATATCTGAATTATAAAAGCATGGGACAAACGCAGAGGATCTCTAAAGGAAAAAAGGGGACTATTGTAGTTGATATGAAAGGGCAGACTAGATAGGCCATGTGGTCTTTTTCTGCCGTCATGTTTCTATGACTCCAGAATAGTAGAAGCTGATGAAGTTAGGTCAGTGAGTTAAGCTACTCTTGCCACCTTGCTGGGTAGACTAGATGGACCATACTGGTCTTTATCTGCTGTCATATACTATACTACTATGTTAGCTGCTGGGAGAACAGGTCTGTTTAGGATGGACCTAATGCCTAGCGGGGAAACTCCTGGAAACTATTGGCACCTTGTAGGGTAATATACAGTAGTAGAGTTCAGCTATAGTCTAGGGATTCAGAATAGACTCTGGCTGTTCTGATTCCAAGAACAAACAGGTGGATAGAGATTAAACATGCTAGAAGGGCAAACCCCAGACCCCACTTCCCCAGTTTGGGACATTCAGGCGGGCCCAAGGGCCCCTTTGCAAGAAAGGGGCATATGGAGAAAGTGAACCAGGGCCTAAGCTCACTGGCCTTTCGGAGTAAGTGGTGGCAACAAGGTTTAATGACTTCCCTGACAGGTGCTTTAAGAGTGTTTTTTCCAGAGACTGGCGGGGGGATGCCAAACTGCCTCTGTCTCACCTAATTGCCTTCTGCTGGTGCTGTTCCGTAGTGGTGGTTTGGAGCTTAGAAGTCCAGAAACTCAGGGGCATAGTGAGGGTAGCTTGTCTAGTTATGCCTTATAGGCTGCTGGCCCCTGAAAGATAGTCAGCTGCCAAAGTATTGACCTGATGATGAAGAATGAGAATGGTAGATCAGCTTATTCAGTATGGTTACCTGGTTAGGTTTGCTGATCTTGCATTGTCAAACAAGTGAGGAGGTTCTCATTTGTGTCAGTATGCATGCCTGGCTGTATTCTTCCGAGAGGCTAGAAGGATATATGGTAATTCTTAGGACAGTGGCAAGAAGGTAATTCTTTGCCCTTTATATTCTTGCTGGTTGAGCCAGGGATTGGAGGTTAGTGTGCGATTTTCTGCTTCTCTCCAATAGGTGGGTTGGGAAAGAAGGGTGCATGCCTCCCGACTAACATCTCATGAAACTAATAGGAGATTGAAACCACTGCCACCTTTAATCTGGCCTTGTCATGCACTCCATTTCTGCAAATTGTGGGTGATGTGCTAGATTGGAGATGAATCTTGAAGAGAACTCTGACTCCCTAGATGGAGAATATGCTTAGAACCATTGTCCAGGAGAATCGTAGAGGCCAAATATGATGCGTCTACCCCCTTACTTATTGTGAAATGGGCATTGTCAATATTAGGCAGTAGGCATGCAGGACATGATGCAATAAAGCGTAAAATCCTCTTCTGCCAGCATATGCCTGTTTGAGGATCGTTTTTGGAATATGGGTCTTGCCCCTCCACTGAGGAGGCTTTGCAAAAGACCTCGGATGAGGTCCGTACTGATGGCTGTCTGACTGCTTGAAAGACATGCCATATCCAACTAATCCAGGGTTTGTTACAGGGAGAAGAAGTGTAAGAAATGTCTGTCCACACTTTTTGTAGGTATGCTTACAATTCTAATTCCCTTTGCATGGACATTTAACCAATTCAAGAATGGGCAGTTCTTACGCAAGGTCTAGGCTAGGTGTGATTGATATATACATTCTCTTTTATTCCTTTATTTTTTTTTATTGTTGCCACCCAGTTTTAACATATGCAATTCAATGTAATGAACGTAGGCAAAAGGTTAAGCCCATGCTTAGCCTCTGCATCAGGGCCAGAGATGGTGGCAGCAGTTTCCTTTTATATGTGTGTGTGTCTGTAGCTATATCTTTCTCTTTTTTTTGTGTGTGTACTGTGATGCTGGTGCTACCTCAAACAATGTAGCGTTCCAAAAGAATCACTTGGGTAGAGCATCTGGGAAGGAGGGGCCTGTCTACCTACCCAAGCTCCAGGAAAGATCACCTTGGCATCCCTCGATGCTGGGCCTATCCCTCTCTCTTATGTTTGATGAGCTGCCCTCTTGTAGAACTGATTCAGAAAACCCAGAATCACTCTGCATTGTTCACAGTCCCAGTGGTTCTTGACCCTTCCCCTGATTTTCTCAATGTTGCTCTGTCATGGAGAACCCCGGGTAGTGTGGTTGGGTTGGCATGGAGGCGTGGTCCCTGCAGGACGGGCTGGTACTCTGTCTGAGTGCTGCTGGTATGACTTGCACCTGGACGGTCAGACAAATAAATAAATAAATAAGATAATGTTGGCGCTCTCAGACTATGGCACCTTGATCTGGTCCAGAGAGAGCCTGAATTGCACATGCTGTGTTTCCACAGCTACCTGAATCAGCCCTAGAGGGAAATGCCCAAGTCACAAATGTAGGGAAGCCCAACAGATGTTGCCATTTTTTCCTTCTCTGCTTTTCTCTCTAGGAAGGAGAGTTCTGCCAACTCTTTCAAGAGGCAGACTGACGTGCTAGAAGGCGGGACCATTTTAAGGGGCAAGGCCCATATGTGCTCAGGATGCAAAAGAGGAAAAGATTCCTGAGCTAGGGAGAGGACCATGTGCAGGCTCTGCCCAAAGGACGTCACCCTCGAGTGTGCCTGCATATCCCCTGCTTGTCTGCGGAGAATCTACCCCATCCACCATAGCATTAAAAACTATCACATCATAGTTTTCAAGTAAAAACAGTATAGAAGTTCATCAGCTATATGGTAAGTCTCTTTCTGGGATTGGGATTTGGTGCAATATAGTGTTTTAAAAAAATAGAATGTGATTTCAAAACTCTTTGCAAATGAACAGATAGGGAAGCTCTAATTGTAGAATAAAATAACTTCATTATGGTTTCTTTCCAAAAAGCCTCACGTTATTTGGGGGTAATTTTGTAATAAGGCAGCTATATAGGAAATACAAGACGATGCCGCCTATGTGCCTTTATAAAATAGGTTCCCTGAACCAGCCCCAAGAATGCATAAATGCCCACACACAACATTTATATCTGTTCTGAAGGTGTAAATGTTAGTGTACTCTACACACATACCCGCACATTTTGTAAGAGATGTGCATATATCACAACTCTGCTTCTGTGTGCCTTCTTTAGATGTGCATATGTAGTCACACAGCTTTATAAAAGCCCTTTTCTGCATGGAAAAAGCTTTATAAAATTACCTCCAAAATGCATACTGCTGCATTGATTAATTTCAGTGACCAACCCAGTCATTAGTACAAATGGGATTTAGTTTGCGCCTTTCGCAGAAGTTCAGGGTAAGTTATGTTCAGGTATAATAGATGCTGCTGAATTGGCGAATTCAACTAGAAGATGAAAACCCTGTCCTCTTATTTGTGAAAGGTTGTATCTAATCTGAAAATGTTTCTTTATGCCCCTGTGATGGTAGATGTTCAAGTTGGTAACACTTAAAAGGCAAATGTCTAACTCTAGACTCCACCAAGGTCACTCTACCAAATCATTTCTTACTAAGTTAATACCTCCTCTCTCTTAACTGCAAGTTACATGTACCCATCCTAAGTTCTATGTAACACCCTAATTCAGTTATGTTTTATCAGTTCAATGTAAATCGCTTTGATTTAAGATAAAGCGGTATATAAAACATGTTAAATAAATAAAATGTTTCATGTGTATTCCCAGACCAGATGGAACTGTGGAAAATGTGCTTAAATTTCTCATAAACTGCATTAGGTGCTACTTTGATGGACCAGAAAACTGATATATAAACCCAAGATTTAAATTAAAATGTGATCACTGTATTTAAGGTGTAGATCGTCTGTTTTTGTGTGGTACTGCAGAAAAGGCTTTGTTGGAAAGAGCGAGGTTTTCTCTCAGGGAGAGCATTTCTCCAAAGCGATTTACCTGGGGAAAGGGCTGTTTGAAAATTGTCTCCACCCTTCCTTGCTTAGGGTATGCGTAGGGTTCTATGGTTAACATACATTTTAGCTACGTTAGAAGGTGGTGTACCTAAGTTTTGGGGAGGGGAGTGAGGAGCAGAATGTTCATAGCTTGCATTTTCAAGTCTCTACACATAATTCTCCATTGTAATAAAAAAAAAAAAAAGTACCCACAGTAAAAGAAGATGCAGATGTCTGTGTGGACTTTCTATGCACTGCATTTTTCAAAATGAAAGTCCTTGTGCATATTCTCTTTGAAAATTAGTGCAGAGTGCAGGTGGACTTTGCTTTCAAACTTTCTAAATTGGTGTAGCTTCTGCTCTGGAACCGCGTATTTATTACTGAAGCAAAATTCTGTACTCAAAGGGGCAGATTTACTAAGCTGGACTAATGGTTAGCACGTGTAATTTGTAACTAGGCTCCATAGTTACAAATAGCATGTGTTAACCATTAGCCTAGCTTAGTAAACATGCCACAAAGTAACAGGTTTTCGATTGTTGCTGTTTGACCTTGCATACCGTGGACAAGTGTGTTTTGATTCTGAGTCCATGCAGGCATAAGTTTTGTTCAGTTTTGCAGAGAGACTAACTGTACAATAGCAGCATAATAGGAGCATTCAGAATACACACAAGATGTGAACTCCCCCTCCTCACTTTGAAATTTATTTAGCCAGTTTGGCCTAGTAGATCATTTTAAAATACTCCTATCCAGATATCATAAACAGTATGCAATTACCAATATTAGAAAAATGTTAGAACATTATAAAATATTGTAAATATTAAGAAAAACATCTGTAGTGAATTTGAGAGACTAAGGCCTTGTCTAACATAGTGTGGCTTAGGCATGATATTTATTACTGTCATGGTAAGCACAAGACAAACACATTCTCTATCACTAAACAATCCCTTAAGTCCACCCTAACATTTCCCTAAAGATATAAGATTTCACAAGATTAACCTGCCAACACACTTCTATAACAACTCTATAAAGGGAGAAAATGACCTTGGGACTGCTCTTTGGTCCCACCATGTGGCGAAATTCATCACCATAGGGGATTTCTAAGATCTTACATCACAGGTCCAACAACTCCCTCTATCCAATAAACCAAACGATCAACCAATACTAAAAAAGTACTTTTTCAATATTTTTTTCTTTTTTTAAAATATATTATTAATTGATAACCAGCACCATTTTGTGCTATAACTCGTGTACAGATATATAAACCTCCAAAAGGGTTCTGCAAAGTTTCACCTGCAGTCCTTTTTTTTTTTTTTTTTTTTTTTTTTAAACTTTTATTTTCATTTTATATCACCTGCAGTTCTAAACATCATCGCCTGCCCAAGTTCTTTTCACCCATCTTACATCTTTAGGGGAAACGTTAGGGTGGACTTAAGGGATTGTTTGGTGATAGAGTATATGTTTTCCTTGGCTGCAGTGGTGCGTGTTAAGCACAAGACAAACCCATCTGGAGACCATTTCCCTGCAAACAGGGCCGGCCCAACCATTAGGCAAAAGACAGGCAGTCAGTCGCCTAGGATGGCAACGTCTGGGTGGTGCCAAAGAGCAGGGCATTCGATAGCCAAGGGGGTTGTAAAGCTTAAGGTCTGCCTAGGCCTCCAGTACCTTGAATCAACTCTGGGGTCGGCCCTGCCTAAAAGAGGCTAAAAACCATAGAGATACAAGAGGAGGCTGATACTCTGGCCTTGTAACGAAACAGAAAGCTAAGGGCACACTTCTGTTCTGCAGATCCAAATGATCTCTCTGCAGTTTCATTTTATTTGGTACCTCTGGATCTGAAATGTGCCCTTAGCTTTCTGTTTTGTTACAAGACCAGAGACTTGCCAGCCCCATCTCTTAGGGGAGGTGAATCCTTTGGCAGTAAGGAAGACGACTGTTGTCTTTCTCTTTTGTGAAGTCTCATGATAGCTTATAAGAACAAGGTCTCTTTAAGCAGCACGTGTACCAGGCTTCATTCCAGCTGAAATTCTTGGGGGTTTTTTGCCTGCTTAACTAGGGAAGGCAAAATTTGTATGCAATTGAATGTGTGTCACTGGCAGTTGTTTTGATAGCTTGCTGAAGCACAGCTAGCCATGAAAATAGAAATGACCAGGGTGAGATGATGCTGTAAAATGGCCTAGCTAGTGGTGAGAAGGAAAATAGTAAAACAAGAAAAAAAACAAATGTTGGCTAGACAGACGTAAGGGATGTATGAAAGTTCTAGAAAAGCACAGATTTTATTTTTTATTTTTAAAAATACATCTACCGCTTTTTCAGAAATCATCCAAAGCATTAGAAAAGATAGGATTAAGGATTGAAACACCTGTCCAAAACTCACTTGCAAAGAAAGCAATACATTTGCGAAAGCCCTTCCTCCACGCCCAAAAATATAATAAATGTTATCATGCCACAGATATGGACAGTTTCCTGACTATTTCTGCTTTTCTGTTTTTCATTGATTATCTCAGTCTGTGGACAAATAAGGGCACATATGTCAGTGAATCCAAATTGTTATACAATAATAATTGCCAATGTACAGTACATGTACTCCAGAAAACATTATTTTATATGTAAGACCAATACTCTGTATTAGAGATTACAAGTCACAGTAACCCTTATGATCCAATTAACAGACACGTTTAACATTAATTCATTTTTGTTTAATATTTTTTAGGAAACATTTTTTCAAAAAAGACTTTTAAAATACTCAGCTCCAACTCAGCGCTGGGTTTTGAACTTGGCTATAAACCTGGTTTTGCTTCAGGGAGCCAATATATTAACCCCATCCAGAAATTCCAAGCTTTTTTTTTCATAATCTTGAATTCCAAAATTTTTTCACTAAAGTCATCAAGGTTGTCAGTATTATGAAAGTTTGGAATTCAGTACTTTGGAGAAAGGTTTGCTGTTGAAATATTTTACAACAAGAGTATTAAAAATCGTTTTTGAAAAAATGTTCTGTAAAAAATATTAAACAAAAATTAATTATTCATGTATTTTGTTAAGCAAATATGCCTCAGTTAATTGGACCATAAGGGTTGCAGTGACTTGTAATCTTTGGTGCTGAGAATTGGTCCTATATATAAAATAACTGCCAATAAACATGTGTTCTAGAAAAAATTATTAATCGTGTGGGCTCAATATTGTTAGTGTGCATATAGTCGACCCTACGGTGGACTTCTGTTTGTAGTACCTAATGAATGGCCAAAACAGTGCTCCTAAAGAATCTGCATTATATATATATATATATAAGTGTACAGAGCTGCAGTTTGAGATTTGGGTGCAATGGTTCATAAAAAAATGGTGGGATTTCATGTTTACTCTTTTCTTGTTTACTCTTTCCACCTTTAGAAAGGAGAGATGGGACTACAGAAGCTACGACTCTCCTGGCAACTTTTAGTAGTTTTGGTTTTGGTTCTGGTTCTGAAAATTTTGTCTGCAGCAGACTTTGATCCATACAGAGTCCTTGGTGTCAGCAGAACAGCCAGCCAGGCGGACATAAAAAAGGCTTATAAGAAACTGGCCAGGGAATGGTAAGTGTACCCTGCTGGGTAAAAGCCATTTGGGTTTAAAAGGTGGTACTATCTCTGTCACCCCTCTCCTCTTGTAGGAAGAATAAGGGGAGAATAATAGTGGATAACATTTTGGACAATTTTGGTCACTGCTGTATAAATGGTCAGATTGAACGACTTCGGATAAGAGCGACCAAGGTTAGGTTATACTTGTTTTTTAGTATTTGCCTCATCCAGAGTGACCAGAAAGGCTTTAAATATTCCCCGTGTAAAGAGGTGTCATAATGGGAGATACAGGGACATCTTAAAAGTGGAAGGACTTTTCAGAGATTCAAATCAAAGCTAGTATATGGTGCATGTGGCCAATGGAACCAATGCCTTTAACTGGAAGCTAATTAATATGGTTGTTGCTAAAATGGATTTTCTGTGTTTTTAAATAGAAAAGAAATGGAGGTATCTGGTCTTGGGAGAATATGGAACTCCTTCCCCCTAGGAATGGTCTCCCTCTCTCAGCATCTGCATGGTCTGGCAGTCCTTATGCATCTCCTGATGCATTCTGGGCGTCTCTCTTAGAGGCTGCCATCCCTGTATTACTTTCTCATCCTCCCGTCCTGGCTTACTAATATGTCTGCTAGTAGTTGATGTATGCTAGCGGCCTCTAGGAGTATATTGGCTTCAGGCACCCTAATGGCTGTGTTGCTTTCTGGAATTGGTAGCTCTGTAGTCCAAATTTGTTTCAAATACTTGAAACTCATTTGAGATATCTGGTGCATTTTCTTCCTTCTCATACACAGCAGAAACATCTCAATAGGAGCGAAGAAGCTGCAAAGCATCAGGTTTCTCTTGAGAGAGAGGCCTCTGGCTGCATGGATCAATATCTTTCTTTCAGCTGCTAACAAGTGTAGCAACAACTTCAAACACCATTCCTTGTTGCCCACCAGACCAGACCAGTCAAGTCCAGAACACATCAAGACGGAGACTATAGAGGGCTGGCCTATTTTAGGCACCGTGCAGCTGCATGTTTTCCAGTATTCTCTGTCTCCAGCAAATGGTGATGAATCCTATGCAGCAGGACTGATCTGGTCTGGGAGCTCCTGGGCCCATTTGGAGTACTGGGACTTCAGATTAGTGGAACGGTCAGAGGGCATACAGGCTCAGGGTCCAGGAGATCACCTTAGCCAGTGGGTGCAAAGAACGTTTTCTGAGTTTTCTCCTCACTGTATGTTTTTTTTTCTATTTTATTTTTATTTTTGCACCTTTTTCTATATGGCAATTCTTCCCGCCTCCTCTTGCTCTTTCTCAGCTTCTTTCAGGTTTACAACAGGGGATTTGGGGGGGAAAAAAAAAAAGTAAACAAAAAAAGAATTTTAAGAAATTGAGAGGCTGTTGTGAGATGGCTTGGGCTGCCTTCTGTTTCCTTATTGTCCCTCTAGTCCAGTCCCGACCTATACGTTGTCTCGCCTCACCAGCAGCTTGGTGCATGCCAACTCTTGATGACATCACCATACATAGGAAGCTGGCACCACCCATCAGCCTCAGTATTCTGAGTCTCCAAGCAGCTGGAGAGGCGTGTTTCCATAGGTCTGGACTCGCTGAAGGAACAACTAAGAAGGACATTTTTTTTTTCTTCTGATTTTCCAGCTGAGGATGACTTAGCTTGGTAGGGGGTACAGTCTCTCTTTGCAGGGCTCTGCCCCTTTAAATTTACATAGTCTCAGTAAGCAAAAAAAAAAAAAAAAAAAAGAATTATGCAGGCAGTGTAGCCCTGCTCAAGAACTGAAAGCAGCCTTAGTGATCCGGTCCTTACCTGGGACAGTTGCACTTCTTTAATCGGCAGCAGCTCCTTATCCCTTAAGTGGATGAGGAGCTGCTCACAGTGACAAGGCCTGACACCCTCAAAACCCTCACAGGTCTCCTGCCGCTGCCAAAGCCGGTAAGGCAAGGCCAAGCGGGAGAGCTTAGCGGTTTTGCTGCCGACATGAGCAGAGTTCGGAGTGGCAGTTTTTACTTTCTGGTGTGGGGGTCTGACGACACCTGTGGAGACCGTCTGGTCTTCTGAGAGGCTGTAACGTTGAGTGTGGGAATTGCCGCTATTTTTGCTGTACACAGATCCTGGTAACGGTGAGGGGAACTCTGAGCAGGCACGGATGCTGTAGGAGCTCTTCCTATACAATTTTTTTTGTTTTATGCTGGTGGCAGCATCTCTCCTTTTTCTGTGAAATGGTAAAAAAGAAAAAAAAAAGGAATACCAAGGGGAAACAGTTTAACAGACTGCAGAATGCCCAGTGCAGGGCCAGTTGCAGGACTTTCGGCGGTTCTGTGCTGTTCGGTTTGCACCATACCAGAGAGAACATTTTCCCTCCCGGGGACAAATGTTTCAAGGGTTTTAAAGGAAACAGCATGATTTTCTACGTCTCTTCCTCTTCCACGACTAAGAAGCCACAATGAAGCGAGGGGGGGGGGGGGTCCTGGGAAGGGGTAGTTTCCATAGGGGGTTAGCTGTGGAACTTCTATTCCATCTGGGCCCAGATCACATCTGATCAGTGGGTGCTGGAAATATTCTGGGAGGGGTATACACTCTTAATTTGCCCGACCTCTCACAGATGCCTTCGTCAGGTCTCCCTATAAGGCTCCCCACAAGGCAAAGACCATGCAGGATACTATGCCATATCTTCAGGAATTACAGACTGGGTTGCATTGATGATTGATGCCAGTCTCACAGGCGGGGGAGCGCATTGCAAGGCCCAGATAGTGCAGGGACGCTGGTCAATATAGGAGCGCGCATGGCTCATGAACCGGTTGGAGATAAGAGCAGTGTTCTGGTGCTGCAGGAGTTTTGAATTTTTCTGCAAGGAAAGGCAGTGAGTGTGTTCTTATACAATGCCACCACAGTAGCCTACGTCAGTTGGCAGGGGGGCACAGGCAGCATTTAGCTAGTGGAAGAGAGAGGCCTGTTGTTGGACTGCACGGGAGGACAGCTTGCAGGCACTCTTGGTGTCTCACGTGACTGGCAGCAAGAACGTGGCAGCCGATTTTCCTCGGTTGGTTTCACCTTGTCCCCGGCGAATAGACCCTCAATGCAGCAGTCTTTGCGCAGCTGGTGCAACCTTTGAGTCTGCAAAGGCAGCTCATTTCTACAGCAAAAGAAGAGTGAATGTTGGAAGGGCTGGATGCATTGGTGCAGAGGTGTCCCATGAGAGGGCTGCACTATGTGTTTCCTCCATGGGTACTCATAAGGTGCATGGTGCAATGGATCGAGGCACATTTGGTGGCTGGCCACCCTGTTGGGTCCTGATTGGCCTCAGAGGCTGTGGTTTGCCGATCTGGTGCGACTGATGTTGGATCATCCTTGGCGACTGTCAGCTTGGGCCGACCTACTTTTGCAGGGGCCCGTACCGATGCCTCAGGTGCACTGTTCCCTCTAATCTGTGCGCGTGTTCGTGCACACACCTCGCCGAGCGAGCGCACATACTTTATAACAGAGCGCACAGTTGCAGAAAAGGGAGAGCAAGCGGCAGTGGCAGCACGTTCAGAGAGCTGCCGGAGAGAGAGCCGTGCGATCCGCGCGCTGCGGTGAAGGTGAAGAAACAGAGGACAAGCAGACGGGCAGCATTGGAGGAGGCGGAGGGCAAGCAGAAGGTCAGCGGAACATGGAGGGGGAGAGCATGCATAGACTTGCAGCGGCGGGAAAAAAGCATGGGTGCACGGCCAAACAAAAAATGTATTGAAGTGAGGGAGAGTGAACGGCGAGCGGAGCACCGGAGCCAGGCGAACTGCTGGAGTGAATCGGTAAAATTAACTGAAACAATACCGCATTTGTGATTGTAATTACTAGAAATTTTCTGCTTCATTTAGTAATCGTCTATTTTCATTTAATTTGATTAAAATCAATGTGGTGTACATAACTGTATTCTGACGTGTAGTCAAATTTTAAAGTATATAACTCCGAGTGCCATTATGTGTCGCACAAAAATTTAACCTTCCTTCAAAAGCTGCACAGCTGATATTTTATGCGCACACAGCCTACAGAAAATTAGAGGGAACATTGCTCAGGTGGATCAGTTCTCGCTTACGCCTGGCTCTTGAGAGGGCTAGGTTGAGGAAACAAGGTTATTTGACCTCGGTGATCACAACCTTGTTGAAGGCACGTAAGCGCTTCATTTTCCTGTCATATGTGCAGGTGTGGAGAATCTTTGAAGACTGCTACGAACAACGAAGCTGTTGGCCCCTGTCAACATCAGTTCCGGTTATTCTGGCCTTTCTGCTGGCGGGCTTGGAGAAAGGCCTGGCTTGCAGTTCGCTTCGAGTGCAGGTGGTGACCTTTAACCTGTTACCCTGTGAGGGTCCAGGAGTTATCCTTGGCAGCTCATCTGGATGTCATGTGGTTTCTCCGGGGGTGAAGCAAGTTCAGCCCCCGGTGAGGTCTCTAGTCCTCCTTGGGATCTCAGTCTGGTGATGTCAGTGTTGACAGAAGTGCCCTTCGAACCACTGAGCACTTGCATGTTGAAGGATTTGATGTTGAAAACCGTCTTTTTGTGGCAATCTGTTCGGCCAGAAGGATCTTGGAGTTTCAGGTGCTGTTGTGTTGCAAGCCTTTTCTCTTCATCTCTAATGAGAAGGAGGTGTTGAGGCTGGTATCCTCCTTTCTGCCCAGAGTGGTCGCGGCATTTCACTTGAATCAACCGGTGATTCATCTGGTTTTCTCAGAGGTCAGGGGGCAATGGTGGAGTTCTAGTTCTGCCTCCTGGATGTGCGCCAGATGCTAAAGTGCTACTTGAAGAAGACTGAGCCTTTTCAGAAGTCAGACCATCTGTTTATCCTGTTTGAAGATCTGCGTCAAGGAGAGGTGGCTTCCAAGGCTTCAATCTCCAGGTGGGTGAGGGAAGCCAGCTCCTCGGTGTACCTGTTGAGATGGAGAGATTTGCCCAAATGGTTGCGGGATCATTCGACCCGGGCACAAGCGGCAGCGTGGGTGGAGGTTAGCCTGGTTCCACCAGTGGACATCTGCAGGGCGGCGACTTTGTCGTGCTTACATATCTTTGAGCATTTTCTCCTGGATGTGCAGGCAGCAGGGGATGCATGGTTTGGATCTGCAGAGCTTCAGGCCAGGCTTGAGGGTCCTTCCCGAGGTTAGTTCTGCTATGGTACATCCCACAGGTTGGGACTGGAGAGACTCAAGGAAACCCAATTAGCAGGTAAGGACTAATTTCACCTTACTTATCGTCCCTCCAGTTCAATCCTGGACCCTTCCTGGTTTATGCAGCATAGTGCGCGATGGCGATCCCGGGTCTGAAGAAATACATCTAATTGTTTGTGGCCCGGGTTTGTTTGGTGGAGGAGCCATCTGCGGAATGGGAGTGCTGTGCCCTTCTCCTTTTGTTCAGTGCAAAACTACAAACAAAACAAGAACAAGTGAGGGAACTCCTGGAGAAGAGACAGACAGTGACCTTGATCACACAGTCATGCTTGCAGTCTTAAGGTGTGATCAGTAAGTTGTTTTTCTATTTCTTGTGGGGAGGGAGGTGGTTCTGCCTGTTTGGGGAAAGCAGATTAACTGTTTGTGAAGTTGTGTTCTTAATTATTGCTCCTGTGAGTCTGCTTTGTCAGTCGTATACTAAGACTGGTGCCAGCTGTCTATGTATGGTGATGTCATCAAGAGTTGGTATGCTCAGTCTCCAAACTGCTCGTGAGGTGAGACAATCCACAGGTCGGGACTGGACTGGAGGGGGTCGAAGAAAGCCAATTAGCAGGTAAGGACTAATTTCACTTTTCCTTGCTACTATCACCTGCTGAAAACTTCCTGGTACTGCTAGGAAAGCTGCAGGAGGAAGCTCCCAGAAGAGCTGCCAGGGAGTTCAATTAATCAAACCCAGGACTGTGGCTTGAGCAGGAGGTATTTGCTGCGATCATCGCCAGAGGCGTGGCCGATTTTAGCGGGGAGCTGCTTCATGTCTTGATCCTTTTCCTAATGTCAGAATGCATGAAAAGTGTCCTCGGAACAGGCTAGGCACTACTCCCGAAACGGAGGCTGTCAGGGTAGCACAGGACCATGTGGACTCTTCTGTGGGGATTAAGCAGCTCTGTTTCTTCACTGGCTTCATTGTTGTGAAGCAGGCTATTGCTGAAAAGAAAAAAAAATTGGTAATGTGGCCAGTTTGAATTCTCCTTGGTTTGGTGATTTAAAAAACAAAACAAAAACACAGGCGAAGCAGCCATATTGGCCACACAGAGCATGGAATCCATGTAGTTGCCCTGTCCCCCCACCCCTCCCTAGTACCCGATGTAAGGTTTTCTAATCTGCTTCAACCTATGGAGATAACTCCTGGGGAAGGAGCAGAGGGTTTTTCTCTGGAGTTTGTTTTGTTCTTTCACAAAGCCATTCTGCTGAAGTGAGCTCAAGGAGCACTCACTTTGCACCTCCTCTCACTACGAAAATTTTACCTAGATTCATGTAGCTCTACATATAGCTGCATTTAGTTGCTTTGTACATAGTTCTCACGTTCTCTGTTTCACTGTTCATGAAACCTGTTTAATGTATACCAAGTTTATTGTCCTTTTCATTGTAAGCACAGATCAATTATTTGAGACGTGTAGTTTTTATGTTCATTGTAAACCGCACTGATGACGAATAGCGCGGTATAAAAGAAACTGTAAATAAAAAAAATAAATAAAATAAAAAAGGAGCAATGTCGGCACACTCATCCACAGGGCAGGTTAGTGGCCTGGCTACCTAATCGTCCACGTTTTGACCAGTGTAGAGGACTAGGATATTTTAGCCTGAGGCTTCAAGTCTGAATTCAGTCTAAAGGACCTCTGCTGTCTTTTGGACAAAATGTCCATGTTTGCAGACCCCTTAGAGGGGTAGCTCCCAGTAGAAGAAAGGGATGAGCCTACTGTAATTTGCCTATACCGAAAGGAGGAACTTGCTTTAATGATTACTCAAACAAAAGCAATGTCGTCACCTTTCAGAGCTTGAAATACTGAATAGTAATAGTATAACAATTTACGGCTCCACTCTTTACCTACGAGAATGCACTCTTCACTCAAAAAACATATTATCACTATGGCAACTAGGTCTCAGACTTATCTCAAGCATATATACTGTCACCAGCTCTCCTTAAACCCCCGTGTATAAGTGAGTAGAGGTTAAGTGAGTGGATTTTCCCCACTGAAGCAGCTACTTTACAAATCCTGAAGCTGGGCTTTTTGGGAAATGTAGTCCCTTCACCGAATCAATGAGGAGCAGTTGTGGAAAAGTGGTTTAAGCAACCAAAGGATTTTATTTCCCCTCCCGGGGTGGATTTCACCATGAACAAAGTAACACAAACCAGGTATTTACTGGCATAAGGACAAATCAAAGGTTCTTTAACAGAAAATGCTTACTTCAGCAATAAACAGGTTGATATCTAGCATTCCAACGTAACAATGCTGTTTCTTCACAGCTCTCTGCTTCTCAATGCTAGTAGTGCTGTACTTCCTCTTTCAAAACATGCCTTCAGCGAGATTATTTCATTAGCAAGCGATATCGTACAGTCCATATCTTCATCAATATTCACACACTCAGGTTCAAAGTCCATTAACTCTTCCTGGCTAGAAGGAAATGTTTGTAATGGCAATCCTGATGCCACGCCCTTTCTAACTGCTTCAGGTTTCACCTGATATTCCTGAGTTAACGTTTGTGAAAGCCAGTATTTATCAGCACAGGTATTCTCTTCCCAGCTCCAACCCTCTGGGTAAATACAGTCACTGTAACTATTTTTATACCAGCCTTTTGGCTTACCTTTTAGCCTAGCTGGTGGAGGTTTTCTTTGTGGCTTTGGACTGGCTGTAAGTTCCCAACCTAAGCCTTGCACAGAAGATTTCACTTGCCTTCCTGGCTTCCTTTCACTTCTGTGTTCCAATGGATACTGCAGGTAATCCACTCTGCCCTTATTATATCCTTCCCTTGGGGTTTCTTTTCTTTTCCTGAAGAAAGACTCTGTCTCACCCTTCTGCAGAGACTCTGGCTTTTTCCTGGCACTGCTGTCTTCACCGTAGCTCTCATTAGCTTCCTTATCCAGCACACATGCCTCAGCTCCTTCTTCTTCTAACCCCACTTCTTCTTCTAACCCCATAAGCTCAACTGAACTCTCTTTATCAGGGTGAATTCTAGGGCAGTGCTCAACTCCACCCCCTAGCAGGTGTCCTGCATTAGCTCGTGACTCCTTCCCTGAATGGTAGCACGGGCGTTTCTCTTGCCTCTGTGCTTGGTTTCTAAGGTAACCAGGAGCCATGTGCTTTTGTTTACAACTCAACCCTACTCCTGTTCCTGACTTTTTAGCCTCATCTAACGGGCTGGAAGGACCCACTATGTCACAATACAAACTCATAAAATTAGAGTTTAATGCTTATAAATCGCATCAATGACCTAACAATGTTGCCATTCTTCATGAACCCTTTTCTTTTTTTCGTTTTTTTTCTTTTCTTTTCAACATTTTTCTATCTCCATAGGCTTTATCTAAAACCCGGTAGTGAATTCATGATAATTTTTCAAAATAAATTAGCACTTATCTGTTGCCAAAATGATAGCATTATTTTGGGACTATTTCTTGAATGGAGAAGATTCAGAAGGATCATTTTGGTCAACAGAAAGAAAAGAAAAAAAGAAAGACAAAACGAAAAAAAAGAAAAGGGTTCATGAAGAATGTCAACATTGTTAGGTCATTGATGCGATTTATAAGCATTAAACTCTAATTTTATGAGTTTGTATATATGCTTGAGATAAGTCTGAGACCTAGTTGCCATAGTGATAATATGTTTTTTGAGTGAAGAGTGCGTTCTCGTAGGTAAAGAGTAGAGCCGTAAATTGTTATACTATTACTATTAATGATTACTCAGACACTGGAGCCTTTTGAGTATTGCTGATTCCCCTGAGCAGGAAGCTTCAGCCTTTGGAGATCCTATCCTGAAAGCTATCAAAAAGCCTACTAAGGCTTTCCATATTCATTGCAAATTGCAGAATATCATCTCAGCAGTATGAAGTTCTCCTGAATTAAGTCTCTGAATAGTGAGGACCATGCGGAATCTTTATCCCTTGGTTCCTAACCTGCAGGAAACACTGAAGCTTTCTAAGGTGGATGCTTTATTCACGGCAGAAACTAATGAAAACACCAGTTCTGTAGAAGGGGGAGCAACTGAAAGATCAGCAGGATTTGGGATTGGAGTCTGCACTTAGGCAGATACTTGAGGTGTCCTCCTTGGGTCTACAGATTGCTACCTGTGGTGCTTGCCTGTCAAGGGCATTTTTACGCTGGCTGCAAAGATGTTTTGAGGAAGACTCTGATGCTGCTGAGGTTTCTCATAGAGCTACAGCTCACATGGAGGCCAGTTAGGCCTATATGTCAGATGAATTATGTGATCTGCTTCAGACTTTGGCCGGGACTATGGTGGTGTCGGTGAAGGCTAGACATCTCTTGTAGCTTAGGAACTGGTTGGCAGGCACAGCCTCTTAAGACTCTACTTAGTAGACTTCCCTTCAGAGGTAAACGTCTGAGGAAGATTTGGAGAAAATCATGAAGGATTTCGGGGAGACCAAGCCCTTGAAATTGTCTGAAAACAAGCCAAAGGGATCATCGCGTGCATTTTCAGGGCGTTCCCATTTTTGTGAGGCAAGGCAAGGTGCTACTATCTCAGGATGGTAAGTTCTTCCCGTCATTTGTATTTTCCCTGCCAGTCCTCATCCTTTCACTAGGAACATAAAGGGGGCTCTCAAGCAGGCGCCTCCAAGGGAACACAGCGAAAATCTGGGGCTCCCTTCCTCATTGGCCACCTTTCCAAGTTTTATGAGGAATGGACCTGAATTGCTTCAGACCAGTGGGTATTGGATGTGGTTTGAAGGATTACAGATTGGAGTTTTCCTACTGGCTCGCCAATGTGACTGATTCATGACAGGGTGAAACAAAATATACAAGAGTGGCAGTGCTCTCTCTTTGAAGGCTGAAGGGGTGGTAACCTCTTTGACAGCTCAGAAGTGGGAAACAGGTGGGTAATCAATTCATTTTGTAATTCTGAAGAAGGGTTCCCTTTGTGCCATTCTAGATTTGAAGGAGTTGAATTTGGCTTTCTGAGTGTTTATTTTTTGCATGGATAATTTCAGCAGCTTGCAGGAGAGAGGCCCATGAGAAACTATCTTCATATTTCAGTCTGGGAACCCCATTAGAGATATTTGAGATTCGAGCTCTTCGGTAACCATTTTCAGTTCCACGCGCTTCCTCTATGATTTTGCCACAGCCCCTTGGACCTTTTTGAAGCTTATGGTGAATGATGTCTGCAGAGCTGAGCTAGGAAGGGATTTTGGTACACCCATATCTGGATGATTGGCTGTTTAGGGGCAAATCTGAAGCCATAAGCCGGGGGCCTTGTGTAAGTGCTTGTGCCTAGATTTGATGTATACCCCCAACTACTTCTGCCCCTATTTTATAAAGTACACAGATACTTGATGAAATAGGCATGATTGGCGTGCATTAAAACGTGCGTTAACTAGATGTGACATAAAATTACTCTCTCTGTGCCTGTGCTAAATCGGGGCCTTGATTTATTTGTGTTCAGATGTAGATTGTACAGTCCTTGAAGTTACCTTAACCCTGGCTCCTAGTCTCTAAAAATTTTTGAACTGGGAGATAACTGATTCATGACTTTTTTTTTTTTTGCCGATATTGTGAAACGGGTATTTCAGCCAGCTTTCTGCTCTGGAGATCAATTTATGACACTATATTCTACAGAGAGGTGTGTTAAAATAATATTGTTCGGTGCTGGGGTGTTTAATATAAGTCATTCTGTGTATGTACGTGTTATTGTGAGCTGTAATTCTGCCTAACTGAACAAGATTTCAAAGGCAGACTTCCAATGGGGGCTGTGGCTTCTCTTGTTAGAGTGTAAAGAGTCTTTAAGAACTGGAGTTAGGCTTTGCTGAGAGGATTATAAAAACTGCCACAGAACTATTATTTAAACAAAAATATAAAAAAAAAACAAGTAGCTTCCAACGAACAGGTAAGAGTGGATTCTTTAGAAATACGGTGCCCTTCTGGCCATGATTTATACATCTGTGATTGCTACTCATATACTTCTAAAACAATCTCTTTCCTGCTGTGTGTTTCAGGCATCCAGATAAAAATAAGAATCCTGGAGCTGAAGATAAGTTTATACAAGTCAGCAAAGCATATGAGGTATTGATCAGCCACTGTTTGTAAATGTTCCACCCAGTTTCTCTGTCTGCCACACTTCACAAGACTCTCTTGCTCTGTCTGGTTTCTTTAGGCCTAGTGGATCTGAATCTTTATAAGTGGTTCCTCCTGTAGGGCGCAAATGCCGATCTCGCAAGTTGATGTAAATGTGTTTGTATAATGGGCTGAGAACCAGGGATGCCAGGGCTCAAATACCACTGCTGTTGCTCATGATCTTGGGCAAATTACTTAAGCCTCCATTGCCTCAGATACAAACTTACGGGCTGATGCAGAAAAGCTTAACGCGGCATTTTTCTGGTGCTTTTCCTGCGCTAGGCTTGCTCTCCGATGCAGAAAGCAAGCTAGCGCTGGGAAAATGCAATAAAAACATTTGTGGTAAATTGCAGCATGCTTGGCATGCAAATTGGGCACAATTTCTTATGCAGCAATGTAAAAAAAAAAACTGCTGAAACTTAGCGCAATTTGTTACACTGTTTCTTAACCCTGGGTCTTTACACTAATGAAATCCTCAGTGGCACAATGGCCCCGATATATATATAATATATAATTTTTTTTTCTTTTCCCCCTCTCCCCCCCCTTAAAAAAAATCTTCAGTGGCGTAGTGGCCTCATCCCTAGTGGCCCCCGAATCCCCTCCCTCCCAGTACCTTTACTCTGGGGCAGGCGCATTGCCCACACACTCCTGCCATCTTGAAAAATGGTGTCATCTTGCCCTGTGTGGTGTAGTCAGACTGCTATATAAGGCAAAAAAAATGGGATGTAACATGGGAAGGTCACTCTGCCATATAAGGGATTTTTTGCCTTATATGGCAGTCAGACCCCACTCTGTGCATACCAGAATGCAGCGCCATCTTTTATGATGGTAGTGCAGGGGCTGGAGCTTGTAGGCAACGTTCCTGAACCAGAGTAAGGGTACTGGGGAGGGGGTTTGGGTGCTGGGTGCCATTGGGTCACTAGAGATATTTTTTTATCAAATGGGTGGTGGGGGATTTGGGCTGCTGGGAATTTTTTTATTGGGTGTGTGAGGGGATTGGCAGCCACTGGGCCATCCAGGATTTTTTTTTTCTGTTGTGGGGTTGGAGTCCGTGGGGGGGAGGTGGGGGGCGGGCACCAGCCTGCTGACAGTGTGTCTATGGCATCGAGAGCTTTCCCGATGCCTTTATCATATGAGGTGAAGTGTCAAACTCTATGTCAGATGACCCTTTTTCTCTGGGACAGCATGTCAAACTTGCACGAGCTTCTGTGTGTTTGGTTTGCTCTCCCAGTTTTAACACTGACTTTTTGCAGATGGGGTAATTTGCATATTGCATTCTAGCACAGAGAGTTAGCGTTAAAATCGCACAATGAAACCTTGAGTTAGAGCTTTAAGCACTGGAGCTCGGGGTTTCTGCATCAGTCTGTTAGATCGAAAGCCCTCTGGGGACCGGAAAATGTCTACTCTACTTAAATGTAACTCTTTTTGAGCTGCTTCAGAAAAAGGTGTGAGCTAAATTCAAAATCCCTTCCCTTCCTTATTTGACCCAAACTATAACTCTGGCAATGCTTATTATAGCACATTTATAATACATGCCCTCTTGTTGGCATGTTTACACACATGGATATACAGCCGCATAGTTTCATACAAGGCCTACATACAAATGAGATTTACACATAGATACATCTTTATAAAATTACCCAACTATGAATTTCCCTGATGGTTTATATAAAATTGGCGCTTACATTACCACTACTGTGTCATGATTTTCCGAGTAAGATCTGTTGACTCTGCAGCGTGATTTGTCGGTATGGACCATGATTAGCTGAACTCAGTTTGATCATAGTTCTATGGTGCACTTGTCTTTATTTCTGTGTGATTCCTGTCACTGACTGTCACATAATCTTCTACTTTCAGATTCTTTCCAATGAAGAGAAAAGATCCAACTTTGACCGATATGGAGATGTGGGCGAAAACCAGGGGTACCCTCAGCAGCAACATCACCCCTTCCGTCACTTCCATGAAAACTTTTACTTTGATGAATCTTTCTTTCATTTCCCCTTTAACTCTGAAAGAAGAGACTCTACGGATGAGAAATACCTCCTGCATTTCTCTCATTACATTAACGAAGTGGTGCCCGACAGCTTCCACAAACCTTATCTCATTAAGATTACTTCAGACTGGTGTTTCAGCTGCATCCATATTGAGCCTGTCTGGAAGGAAGTTGTGCAGGAGCTTGAGGTTCTTGGTAAGAACAATTCCATATCGTCCTGCTAGACCAGTTCAGACAAGTGGGTTATGGTCCCCTATAAGCAGATTGGTGGAGACAACCAATGAAAAGCCCAGGTTTCCATATCTTTCCTCCAGTCCTCCCGGCACTATATTTTTGGCGACCACATCTCGGACCTTCACAAAGGGTCATGGTGGTAGTAGCAGCGGTGCTTCAACAAGAAGGCATTCTGGTCCGCCCCTACCTTGACGATTGGCTCATCCAAGAAAAGTCCCAAAAGGAGAATGAGCAAGTGATGGCACGAGTCATAGAGCTTTTCCAGGACCTTGGATGGGTGGTCAACTTTGCTAAGAGTCACATCAAGCTGTTGCAGGACTTGGAGTACTTCGGCGCTTGATTTCAGTCAGACATAGGACGAGTTTCACTACTCATAGCGAGAGTGCACAAACTGCAGGGGCAGATCAAAAAGCTCAGTGGCGGTGGTGATCGACATGGTCCCTCAGGCACATGCACAAATGCAACCATTGCAACAGGCACTGATGCGCAAGTGGTCGGCGAAGGACTATCCCCTGTCACATCACCTACCTTGCACAGAGCAGGCACAGCAGGCTCTCCATTGGTGGCTACAACCCGATATGCTCCTGAGAGGCATGCCTCTGGAAGCACCTCCTTGGGTAGAGCTCACAATGGATTTATTTATTTATTTATTTATTTATTACAATCTTTTATATACCGCGCTATTTGGTATCAGCGTGGTTCACATACAACAACATCAACAGAATAACAGGCTATTCCGTGTTTACAGCAAACAGGTATATAAACTTGGGTAACATAAGGTTAACTTATTACAAACATGATTATATAAAAGGTATCATGACAACACAAAAGTCCTAGTAATCTTACTGAGAAAGTGGGAGAGGCTATTTGAAGATAAGGTGTGTCTCTTATTTGGGGGGGCTTTTGCTGGGGGTAATGTTTGGTGGGTAGTATATGAGGAAAAGTATGGATGCCAGTCTGGAGTGATGGGGGGCACATAGCAGACTCAGATTGTCTCCTGCTCCGACCACAGTCCCTGCACAAAGTGACCCATCAATTGCCTGGCATTGAGGGCAGTGTTTTTGGCCCTGTGAGGCTTTCAAGACTTTCTGCAGGGGAAAGCCGTGAGAGTGTTCTCGGGCAATGCCACGACAGTGGCTTATATCAACCTGGCAGGGAGGTACGAGCGGTGCACTGCTGGAGAACGAGGCCGGGCTTTTGCTGGAATGGGTATAGAGCAACTTGGTGGCTCTACGGCAGTGCACATGGCCGGTCTGGAGAATGTAGTGGTGGACTATCTCAGCAGAGTGCAGATTGAGCTGGCGGAGTGGACGCAGTTGGTGAACCGGTGAGCTCAGCCAGTCATGGATCTGATGGCGTCCTATGACTCGACCAAAGTGGTGTGGTTTTACAGCCGAAGGAGAGAGCGCATGTCGGAGGGGCTTGATGCATCCAGGACTGGTTCTCTTGATTCCCTCCCAATTGGCTGAGACGGTCATGGTATGCCGATTTGGTACGAGTGATGGCCAACAGGCATTGGCATCTCCCTTCACGGCCGGATCTGCTCACCCAGGGCCCCATTCGAATGCCGCATGTGGATCGGCTCTTGCCTATGGCATGGCTCTTGAAAGGGTGTGTTTGAGAAAGAGAGAGGCTATACACCCTCGGTGATAGCTACCTTGCTAAACGCTCGCAGACTGTCAACTTCACTGGCGTATATCTGGGTGTGGAGAGTGTTCGAACATTGGTGTGAGGAACAAGGCCTTGGTGCCAGAGGTTCTGGCAAATATGCAGGTCGGTATGGAATAAGGGTTGCCCTGCAGCTTCTTATGGGTGCAGGTGGCAGCACTTTCCTGCTGTTGGGGCAGAATTAGAGGAGTGTCCTTTGCTTCATACCCAGATGTGGTTCATTTTCTCAGAGCAGTGAAGCAGGTACAACTGCTGGTGCAGTCAGTCATTCTGCTATGGGACCTAAATTTGGTGTTGTCTGTTTTTGATGAAGGAGCCCTTTGAGCCATTGGCGAATTGTACACTGAAAGATTTGACGTTGGAGACAATGTTCTTGGTGGCCATCTGTTCAGCCAGGAGAATTTTGGAGCTCCAGGCTTTGTCGTGCTGAGAGCCTTACCTGGTGATGTCATGAGACAAGGTGGTCCTACGACCCGTCCCTTCCTTCTTACCAAAGGTGCTGTCAGTTTTCACCTTAATCAGACTGTGTCCTTTCTGATCTTCTCAGAGACTATGGGGACAACATCAGATCCGCTCTTATGAAAGTTGGATGTGTGTTGCGTGTTGGATGTGTGTCGCATAAGACGGAACACCTGTTTGTGCTGTTTGGAGAGCCATGTAAGGGAGAGGCAATGGCCAAGGCATCAATATCTAGATGGATCTTGGAAGCCATCTCTTTGGCTTACATGTTGAGGCATAGGCTGGTTCCGCTAGATCTACAGGCACATTCAGCTCATGCCCAGGTAGTGTTATGGGCGGAGTTTAGTTTGGTGCCACCAGTCGATAACTGTAGAGCGGCAACCTGGTCCTCCTTGAATTCCTTTGTGAAGCATTATGAGCTGAATGTGCAGGCTTCTAAGGATGCACGTTTTGGCTCTACGGTACTGCAAGCTGGATTAGCTGGTCCCTCCTGAGGATAGTATTACTATGGTACCTCCCACAAATACCGGGACTGGACTAGAGGAACAATATGGAAAAGGAAATTAGACTTTACCTGCTAATTAATGTTTCTTGACTTACTCCAGTCCAGTCCCAAATCCCCCCCCCCCTGGTAATTGTTACTGACTGTTAGCGCATGGCTCCCTGGCTTCAAGAAGTCTACCTAGTTTGCAATAGTCCGGGAGATGGAGGCACACAGGTGCGAAAGGAGTCGGGAGGGGAGTAAAAAAAAACCCAAAAAGAAAATGTAAAAGGAGAATGCAGACAGGAGAAAGAAGGAGCAACATTCTCCTTTTTTTTTTTTTTTCTTCATTCACGAAGATGGGAAAGGTGTCTGGGGCAGTATTGACTGGTCTCCAGAGGCTCTCTTTCCATCCGTGACAGTTGAGCGTGGTTGCTTCTCCTTCCCAGGCAGCTAGAGGTGTTAATTTGGTTTATGGCAATAGTTGTGGTTATGATTGTTTCCGTGAGTCTGCTTTGTCAGTAGGATACTGGAGGCTGGTGGGAGGAGGGATGTCATGAAGTTCATGACATACTCAATCTCCAAGCTGCTGGTGGGATGTGAATACCCACAAGTGCCGGGACTGGACTGGAGTAACTCAAGGAACATCAATTAGTGGGTAAAGTCTAATTTCCTTTTCAATGACATCACTCCCATGCCTCTATTCAC
Source organism: Ichthyophis bannanicus (assembly GCA_033557465.1). NCBI lineage: Eukaryota > Metazoa > Chordata > Amphibia > Gymnophiona > Ichthyophiidae > Ichthyophis > Ichthyophis bannanicus. The sequence continues at coordinate 58,471,356 of CM066042.1, read as the reverse complement.
TTCAGCCACCAGAGAAATCCCTTCAGTATTTCTTGGTCTCTAGCAGATGGTGTATGAATTTTCTCCTCTCTGAAAAAAATCTGAAGAATTGAGGGGAAAAGATTGATAAAACGTTCATGACATACTACTTTGAGGGCGAGACTCTCACTTGAGCATGATGTGGGAGGCTCTACTAGACTGCAGTCTATTCGGTAGCCATAGGAGGAGGGAAAATTTGGTTCAGCTCCACACTCTTACCCTGGGTAAGAGCCCGTCGAGCAGCCAAAAAATTGAAAGGATCCAGAAGGATGGAAGAAGACAGCAGCCTCGCACAACCTCGATGCCCTCTCCCTACTCCTCTGTACCCCCTGCTTTCTCCCTAAGATTGCTGAAAGCTCTCAGAGGAGTCTGCCTGCCAGCCACCTTAAACACAGTGCTGCAAAGCCAGAGAAACCGTTTCAGGGGAAGAGAGCTGAGCCCGGCATGGATCCTCTGCCTGCGGCTCTCAGGGGGTGAGTATCAAGGCTTGACCTAGTCATTGTCCTTGTTGGGGGCTCCCGATTCCATCTGTGTGGGATGCAATTCAGGGTAGACTGCTGGTGACTGTTGGCGCTGTGGGGGTTTCCTGACGTTTTCTACACACGCTAATAGCATTTTTAATATTTTTGCCTAACCGTCATGCGGTCCTTGCACGTGGTCTGTTTGAATGGCTCCAACGTGCTTTGCAATAAAAGTGCAGTTGACGTGCACCTTTTGGGCCGCCACAGCCTTAGCACCTGCAGCTGTGGTGCTTGCCTTAACACTGTCGTCTTCCAGGAAACATTGGTATGTGGCAAGCAAGGCACATCGTCTCCAGCTTCTGGACTTTGCCCTTCTTGCATGGCTGCTTCTGAGTCGTCTCTGGATGGCCTACTCTGGAATGCTGTTAGTATGACCTTGGCTGCCTCAGGGCAGGAGGTGGTGCATGGTGCTATGGGCAAGGATATTCAGCTGGCTGGAGGCTCCAGCGACTGTGCTCTGAGCCGCTTTTCATTGTCTATGGAGTTCGTGGTAGCTTTGCCCTCTGCTGTTGGGGAGCCTTATCTGAGAGGAGAGCTTCAGGACTCGAGATTGTCCTCCCTGAAATTCTTTTCCTTTTTTGCAATAGGCCTGGCCTTTTTAACATGGTAATTCAGACCCTGTGGCCTCTGGGTGCCTCCAGATGTAGTCTCACTCCGGGCAGGCTGAAAGTAGGGGCCTATTGATTACTTTGGCTAAGCGTCCCCAGTGAGGGGTGCTCCCTGGAGATGAGGAATACCTGGGACCTATCCAAGATGTTGACTAAGGGGTCTATTCTGTCTCGCGAATAGCGGGGATGGATGTTCCATTGGGACATCCATTCCCACTGTTTGCTCCCCTGCCGTCCCTGTCAAAAGCCTCTCTGTACGAACAACATATTTGTATGGAGGCTTAGATGAGGGCGGGGGGGGGGGGGGTCTTTCCAGAGGCAGAGCAAGAGTGGGGCATGGGCGGTCCACGACCCCAGACATGGCCGATTCTGAGATCGGCCCTGTATGTGCAGGGCCTGAAATTAGGCGGGGGATTATGTCGCTGGCAGCAAACAAAAGATAGAGGGGTGCAGGAAATTCCCGCAGCCGGACCCTGGCATGGGAGGTCGAATCGAGGGTCTGGCTGCAGAGAATGAATTGAGTTAGTGGTGGCCAGCATTTGTGGCTCCTGCTATGGCACTGCGGCTCCATTCAGGAGTCTGAGGTAGCCGGGCAAGTGGCTGTGTGTGAAGGCCGATCGGAATCTGTGCCCGGCCTGTATATATACAGGCCCTAGACCCAATGAAGGATCCTGGTGAAGGACTTAGGCAAGACAAAATCTTACCATCTTCTGGAAGACAGGTCCAAGGGGCCTGTGAATTGGGCTAGTGCCCCTTTCTCGTCAACCTCCGCCCGACCACCTAGGGGGCACTGACTGGCTTCCTGGGGTCTCTGCTCTCATTACCAACCTGACAAACCTTTCTTCCCTTCTGCTTCAGGGCCTCGGGCTTGTTCTCAGTCCTTTCGTGAAGCATGTGGGCTCAGGGACTCAGTCCCTTCCAGAGGAGGACCCTCTCGGGTTGTGCAATAAAGGTTTTGGGGCCCATGCCCTGGTTGCTCCGATTGGAGGCAGGCTTCACCTTTTCTTTTAGCAATGGGCCTGGGTTACCAAGGATTACTGGGTGCTAGACACCATTCAGTTTGGCTATGTCTTGGAATGCAAAGAACTGATTCACGATGCCTTCGTCATTTGCCCTTGTGAGTTTGCGATCAAAGGTGTTGCTATGCGTATCACCTTGGACAAGTTCTATGCCTGAAGGTGGTGGTGTCCGTTCCCCCGGACAAGAGGGGCAAGGGCAGATATTCCATCTATTTTGTGGTGCCAAAAGACTGCTCCTTCCAGCCCATTCTGGACCTCATGGGGGTCAATGAATACTTGCGTATCCTGTGCTTCCAGATAGAATTTTTGTGCTTCGTGATTCAAGCAGTGCGCCGAGGGGTATTCTTGGCTTTTCTGGATCTGGCTGTGACATATTTTTCATATCCCGATCCAAGCAGATCTGCAGTAATATCTGTGTTTTGCTGTGCTTCGCTATAAGTTTGCCACTCTCCTTTTCAGGCTATTCACTGCCCCAAGGTCGTTCCCCAAGGTCATGGTGGTGGTTGTGGTGCTGCAGTGCCAAGGGATCTGTGACCATCCCTATCTAGATGATTGGCTCATCCGAGCCTGTTCTCTGTCAGAAGCAGATCGGGTGGGGGGGCGGAGCCTGCACAAATGCAAGATGGCAGCTTGAGAGCTTAACTCCCCGGACCCCAGCACGGATCCTGTGAGAAACTCTGCGATTAGGGAGCCAAGTAGGTACTACAACTGCTTCAGCAAATACAAATTGGTATGGCGAACATTAAACCCGCGAAGTTGGATTTTGGGGCAGGCGGGAACTCGGGATCCAAGAGGGCAAAGTCTGATCCCCTATCCCCTCACAAGATGGCCGCCGCACGGGAGTCGGAGGAGATGATTCGGGAGCTGCTGGGGGAGATGCGATCGGTGAAGGAGTTGGTGCTGGCGAATGGAGAGGCGATAGGAAAGGTGCAAGTTGAAATGCAGGACATAAGGGAGCAAATGGAGAGGTTCACCAATAGATTGGACTCTATCGGGACGACAGTGGCTGCTCACGAGGAAAAACTCGCACGTGTGGACAAGATGGCAAAAAGGCTGGAGAGGCTGGAATTAAGCTTGGAGGATGTAGCCAACAGAAATCGAAGAAACAATATTAGAGTGCTAGGTGTTCTGGAGGGCGCTGAGGGGGCAAACATGATATCTTTTTTGGCAAGAGCCCTACCCTCGATGCTGCATTTGAAAACAACAGGCCCGATAGACATTGAAAGAGCGCATGGGATCCCTGCGCAGCCTAACCTGCATGCCCGGGGCCCGCGACCCGCGACCGATCATTTTTTGTATGCTGAGATACCAACAAGCGGTGCAGATTTTGGAAGCGGCAAGGACTTTGAGGTCAGTTACCTTCGAGGGTCACAAGATTCTATTTTTCCCCGACTTCTGCAGGGCAACGGTAGAAAAGCGGAAGCAGTTTCTTGCATTACGACCCCGCCTTCAGCAATTGCAGGCCCGGTACAGGCTGTTTTATCCTGCCCGATTTAAGATTACTCTAAATAACCAAACAGTCCTTTGATGTCCCGGCGGCAGCGGCAAAGTATGTTGAAGAGCAAGAAGTCCTGCAGATGCAGTAGCTGTTTAAGCTGGGATGTAAGACTTAACTGATTTGGGAGCAGAAGTTGCTGCGTACCATTGTTTCTCCCTCTTTGGTTCTCCAGAAACTGTGGATGCATTTGCTGTGTCAGCAAGATGGGGTATCCCTTGTTCTGGGCCGCAGCAATTTGGTATCTAGGACAATCATTGGCAGTCTATATACATAGGGATATTTGGATTGTTCTGCTCTGTGTGGGAGGGGGGGGATAATATTGGCTCCTTTGCACTGGGAGGAGGTGGTTGTGCAAGGCAAAGGCCATACTGAAGGGGAGGTGTTTTTGCTTTCCTTATCCCTTTATCTGTACAGTCCCTTGCCCCCAATACATTATGGCAGGGGTTAAGTATGCGAGTTGGATATGGGTTATAAAGGGCGATGTTAATAGTAGGCAATCAAGTATGGTAGCGGATGACATGTCTGTAAATAGATAGATAGAAAATGATGTTTAGGAAGGCAGGGTTTCTCTCGTGAAATATGTTTATTTTGTTTTCTAGTATGGCCGGGGGGTGGCTGGGGTCTTGAGGGCTATTTTGTTAGTTGTGCAAGTTCACCCATTATGTTTTTCTCTTTGGAGACACAGTTGACACCTTGCAGGCCTGGCTATGGTTTTCACTGCCTGGTTACCCTAGAAATTTCTGGAGAGGGGGTGCAGGCCAGGGTAGGGTACGGGATAAGGCTCTGTGCTGATAAGGATGGGCTTAGTTAAATGTTTATCCCTAAATGTTAAGGGAATAAATCACCCTATCAAGCGTAAAAAAATATTATACTGTCAAAAACAATATGCTGATGTAATTATTTTACAAGAAACTCATTTGTCTTCCAAAGAGACACTAAAGATGGCACTAGGCAAATTTTGTCTAGTGGCTCTTGCTCCTGCGTGTATGAAGAAGAATGGAGTGGCGGTCCTGATTAGGAGGTCACTTAAGTATCAAATTTTGTCATCCCGGGCAGACGTGGAAGGCAGATGGGCTGGGGTGCACCTCCTCTTGGAGGGTCAACAGTTGAGTATTTTTAATGTGTATGTGCCTAATAATGATAATCCTTCCTTCTTCCAGTCGTTAGCTGATGTTGTTCAAGAGTATGCCAGTCATTCAGTAATCATCGGGGGAGACTTCAATTTGGCTTTAGACCCCTAATTGATCGCAAACCAAGTAGACCGCGCAGGAGGGAGAGAGCCCTGGAAGTGCTGCACTCGATCATGGAGACCTTTGGAATGGTGGATATATGGAGACTGCATCATCCAACAGAAGCTGATTTCACGTTCTTCTCACACCCGCACGGTTCTCATTCGAGAATTGATTTCTTCCTAGTATCCAAAGCATTAGTTCAAAGTATAAGTGTATCTGAAATACTCAGTACCAATATTTCTGATCATGCTGCTATAGTGCTTACCCTGGACCTCAAGGCTGAATCCTGCAAAAAAGAATCATGGCTCTTCCCGAGGTACTTGTTAGCTGATGAGTCATTTAAGGAATATCTCCGGAAAGCTATACAAGAGTACTTTGGGAGTAATTTGGCAAGGGATACTCCTGTATGGACCTGGTGGGAGGCGTTTAAGGCCTCAGTGCGAGCACAGATAACTAGCTATGTGATTGCCAAAAACAAGGCCTGTCGAAATGAGCTGAAAGCTCTCGACCAACAGATTCGGGCTGGAGAGAGAATCTTACAGCGGCAATTCAGCAACAGGGTCTTGACCCAGCTACAAAAGTTAAGATATGTGTATAATTCAGCTCTCAGTACAGAGGTCGAACGGGCTGCATTCCCTGTGCAAGTGAGATACCATGTGGAGGCAAACAAAGCCGGGAAAGTTCTGGCATCACAGCTCAAGCCTCGTGCTGATAGAGCTCGCATTGTGGTAATAGAAGATGAGCAAGCAGGCCCCTTGTATAAGGATCAAGACATTTTGGATGCTTTCTCTGAGTTTTATCATCAGCTATATGCGTTTGAGGGAGTCAGTGAGCAGGCTGAGATACAAAGCTTTCTGGAACAGATCGATCACCCTTGTTTAGAACCGGACCAGCAAGCCGCACTAAGTGAACCGATTCTGCTGGAAGAGCTCAAGCTGGCGCTAAACAAGATGCAGAGCGGGAAAGCAGCGGGCCCCGACGGAATCCCAGTAGAGTTTTATCAGATGTTTATCCAGGACCTGAGCCCACAGCTGTTGTTTTTCTATCAGCGGCTTCAGGACCAGGCATGTCTCCCTGGAGCCTTTGCAGAGGCCACCATAGTGGTTTTACCGAAGCCTGGGAGAGATCCAAGCCGGGTAGGCAACTACAGACCCATCTCGCTCCTGAATGCCGATTTATAAGCTGTATTCTTCCATTCTTGCTACACGACTCGAGGGTCATGAACCTACTGATTCATCCGGATCAATGTGGCTTTGTTGCTGGAAGGTCCACTGTGGACAACGCTCGGCTATTATGTAACATCCTGGAGATCACTAACGGGTTGGATTCCCCTTACATCGGACTCTCATTAGATGCTGAGAAGGCCTTTGACAGGGTGGAGTGGCCTTTCTTATTCCAAGTGCTGGAATGGTTTGAATTCCCCCCCCTCATTTATTTGAATGGTGAAGTTGTTATACACCAAGCCTGGGGCTAGGATCCTGGCTAATGGCGTGCTGTCTCAACCTCTCTCCTTACACAGAGGCACGCGACAAGGTTGTCCTATGTTTCCCCTGCTATTTAATCTGGCATTGGAACCACTGCTGCTACTGCTGCGACAGTCGGATGAGATAAGAGGAGTTGCAATCGAGGATCTTCAGGTGAAGGCCTCTGCGTACAAAGACGACCTGTTGCTGTTCCTCGCCCCGGACTCTGTCTCCCTGGCGTTACATCATATAGGGCGATATTCCGACTTCTCTGGTTATAAAGTTAACTGGACAAAATCAGTAGCATTCCCTCTCAGTAAGTATGGGACCCGGTCGATGGTACAACAGTTTGATTTCCAGTGGGAGCCAGCCACAATCAAGTATCTCTGGGTACAATTTGGCAGTCCAATGGAAGAAACTCTCAGAATAAACGGGGAGCGACTGAAGGAAACAGCGCGTCTTTTTATAGTAAAATGGTCTCCTTCTCACGTGGTGGGGTCGATTGGACTCTCTGAAGATGGTGCTAGTGCCGAAGCTCAATTATATCTTGGGGATGTTTTCAGTATTCTTTGAGGAATCTTTATACAAAGAGCTTGAGAGGATTCTCTGTCGCTTCCTTTGGAGGGGGAAGACACCTAGGATTGCGTTGAAGAAGTTGAAAGCCTCCAAAGAAGTCGGTGGGGGGGGGGTGCAATTCCCGGATTTTTACTTGTATCACCAGACAGCAATATTGAGCCAAGGTGTCTTGTGGGTGGCTGAGGGTGAAGGTGTCCAGAGACCTATGTGGTTGGAGGTAGAAAAGCGTTTGATCTCTCCGCGTCCAATTAATCTGGCTATGTGGATAAATCTGCCGGAGACCTCTAAGGTGGGGCGTGTCATTCTATCTACACAAAGGGCTTTTTACGGTCTCTCTCTCTGCCTGGGTGCTAATAACCCCATATCTAGAAGAATGCCCATCTGGAATAATCCTGACTTTAAAATAAATAATCGGACAGTTGCTTGGAAAGTCTGGCAACAATGTGTTATTTGGCGACTGGGACAGATGTTACGAAATGCTCAGTGGACGTCCTTCCAAATGTTGCACGAGGAGTTTAACCTGCCAACTTCTTGCTTTTATAAATGGCTTCAGCTAAAGCACTGTGTGGGGCAGAAAATAAAAAATCCTGGACTAGTGATGGATAAATGGGGTTTGGAGGAGTTTGTCGGAGAGCTCGCTTTGCAGAAAGGCCGAGCATCAAATATATATGGATTCTTCAGAAGCAAGATGCCAGCCCAAACGTTGGGATTACGGAAAGTATGGGAAGAAGAGTTGGATATATGTCTACCTCAGGATCAATGTTTCTACAATTGGGGGCCGCTGGTGCGGACATCTAGATCGGCCTCCCTTACACAATCAATGTTTTTCTTGGCGCATAGGGCGTTCCTCATGCCGGTCAGATTGGCTAAGTGGAGCAAAGGAGCGTCCCAGTATTGCTGGACATGTCACAAGGAGCTTTGAACGTTACGACATATGATATTGGATTACTCAAGCCTTCAGACGTACTGGGGGGCCGTTTGGAAGAAGATTCAGCAGGTGTTAAACTTTACGCAACCACTGTCCTGGAAGATGATAGTGTTGAGAGCTACAGCAGGAGTACCCAATGTTGATAAGGAGAATTTCTTTGGGCTAAACTTTATGTTGGCGCTTGCTATAAAAGTAATTCTCATGAGGTGGAAAGATCCTGCGAAGTTAAGCTGGCTGCACTGGTGGAATTTAGTCTGTCTATATAGCCGATATGAAAAGGCATATGACAATATTTATACTTCCAGGGGCATTGTGGGAGAAGGCAAAAAGTGGTCTGCACTAGATAGGTATTCAAATGTGAATGGGTGCTAGGCGGTGGGGGTAGTATGTGCCTGCAAGGTGTCGGGGGGGGGGGGAGGGGGAGTGGGAGGGTACTTAATGCCTGAATAAGAGTAAGAGTATGTGTACTAGGAGTTTGGTATTGTTGTGTTATGTTTTCAGTGTAAAATGTAAATATACTGAATAAAAAAAAAAAAAAAAAGCAGATTGGGTGGCATCCCAACTGGTGTTCCTTTTGGAAAGCCTCGGCTGGGGGGATCAGTTGGGGAAAGAGCTAGCTTTTGCTGTTCCAATCCTTGGAGTTGTTGGGAGCATGTTTTGTCACATGAGTGAGCAGAATCTTTCTGCCAGAGGTGAAGGTCAGAAGACTGGATTGCTTGGTGCTGTTCTGTGTGCAGCAGGCCATCAGAGCCTGAGATTATCTTCATCTCCTTTGGTTGATGGTGGCGACGATAGAGATGGTTCTGTGGGCGCATGCTCGCATGCAACTGCTCCAGTGGTTCTTGTTGACTCAATGGTCCTTGAGTTCTCACGGAGTTCGAGTGCAGGTTTTCCTCCTGTTGATAATGAAGGCCAGCCTGTGGTGTTGGTGGCAGCCCTGTCATCTGAGGAAGAACGTACCGCTGGACAATTTCTCCTGGATCCTTCTGATGTTGGATGCTAGTCTCTCGGGCCAGGGAGCTCATTGCTAAGACTGTATGGCCCAAGGTTGTTGGAACCGCAGGTAAGTGGTGTGGTCCATCAACTATGAGGGCCATCAGGAGGGTGGCTCTTATGTGTTTCTGGTCCCTGGTTGAGGGCAGGTGGTTCGAGTGTATTCAGACAAGGCCATGGCGGTGGCCTATCAGTCAGCAAGGTGACATAAGGAGCACCGGGGTGGCTCTGGAGCTGGATCTCCTGTTTGCCTGGGCAGAGAAGAACCTCCTATCCTTGTTGGCCCAGCACACTGGTGGGCTGGACAGTGTGGAAGCGGACTTCCTCAGCTGGCATTCTTTGAATCCTGGAGAGTGGGAGTTGTCAGGAGGCAGTTCGATTGATAATGCACTGCTGGGATCTCCCTGAAATGGATCTGATGGCGACCCACTCCAATGCCAAAGTTTGCTGCTTCTTCAGTCACCATATGGAGATGGGGTCCGAGGGCATTGATGCCCTGACCCAGCCTTGGCCAAGTCAGTGACTGCTGTACGTGTTTCCTCTGTGGCCCCTGGGGCATGTGATTCGGCGTATAGAGTGTCACTCAGGCACGATTGTCCTGGTAGCATTGTACTGGCTGCGGAGAGCTTGGTTCAGAGACCTGATGTGCTTGCTGCAGGTGCCTCCTCTTTGGCTGTTTCAATTTTGGGGCTAGTGTGACAGGGACCAATCGCCCTAGAGGACCCAGCTCTCGTTGCAATTATGGCATAGCACTTGAAAGAAGACTGCTAGCATGTAAGAGCTTCTCTCCAGCAGTGATCTCTACTCTGCTTGGTGCCCAGAGGAGGTCTACCAAGCTAGCATATGTACGGATATGAAGCTTCTTTAAGCACTGGTGTGGCACGTGGCAGTTGGCTCCTGAGGCGGCCGAGGTGTCCTCCCTGTTGGCCTTTCTGCAGGATGGTCTAGAGCAGGGGTCTCCAAATCCAGTCTTGGAGGACTGCAAACTAATCAGGTTTTCAGGATATCCCTAATGAATATGCATGAGAGATATTTGCATGCACTGCCCCCATTGTATTTGAATTTCTCTCATGCATATTCATTAGGGATATCCTGAAAACCTGGCAGGATTGCGGCCCTCCAGGACTAGTTTGGAGACCCCTGGTCTAGAGGAGGGCTTTTCACTTTTCTCCCTGAAGGTTCAGGTGGCAGCTCTAGCCTGTTTCCGTGGTCTGGTGGCAGGCAAATCTTTGGCCTTAAATCCACATATCTCATGTTTTTTCTAGGGGTCAGCATTTGCATCCTCCCCTTCGGTCTGTGATCCCTTCCTGAGATCTGTGTCTGGTGCTTAGGGCCCTAATGGTGGCCCCCTTTGAGCCATTGGAGCATGCTGCCTTAAAGGATTTGGCGCTCAAAACTGTCTTCTTGGTTGTGGTTTATTCTGCATGACAGATTTTTGAGCTGCAGGCTTTGTCTTGCCACAATCCTAATCTGTCGTTTTTTGGAGGAGGCTGTTTCCATTTGGCCTGTGCCTTCTTTCTTGCCTAAGGTGCTTTCTCCTTTCATGTGAACCAGGTGGCTTGCCTGCCCTCTTTCTCAAAGAAGCAGTGTTGGGGAAAGGATACAGATCTTCACCTGGCGAATGTCCAGAAGGTGCTCCTCTGGTACCTGGAGGTAATATATCCATTCATAAGTCCAACCATCTTTTTGTACTATTTTCTAGCTCGCGCAAATGTGAAGTGGTGACCAAGTTGACTTTGGGGCGCTGGATTAAGGAGGCCGTTACCTCTGTGTATCTGTTGCAGAACTGTCCAGTTCCGGAGGGTTTGCGCACCCATCCTACTTGAGCACAAGCATCCTCATGGGCAGACTGTAGCTCTGTAGCCCCTGCAGACATTGTCAGTCAGCAATGTGGGCATCACTTTACACTTTTGTCTAGAATTACTGCTTGGATGTCCATGCGCAGGTGGACACGGCCTTTGACTCTAGGCTTTTGTGAATTGGTGTAGCAGGACGATATAGAAGTGATTTTTTTACTTGCTAGTTAACATCCTTTCCTGATATCACCTTCCATATCATCCTGCTAGACCAGTCTAGGGTCCGCCCCTGAAACTGTATTTTCCTGTTCTTCTGCTGCGGTACTCTTAGGTCTGCTTTGATTTTTTTGCTTGGCTCTGCAGGTTCATCTTCTGCTGACGACCTTCTGTTTATACTTTCCTGTACATTTTTATTTATTTACATTCTCTTATATACCGCGCTATTCTGCATCAGTGCGGTTTACATTGAACAAACTGAAATTACATTGAACAGGGCATTATAACTTGGAGCTAACTATTTTACAGGGAACATGGGCTATGGAGGGTTAAGTGGCTTGCCCAAGACATAGTCTTCTACTGTTGATCATTGTTGCCCTCAATTGAGATTGTGTGAGGCTTGTTATGTGTCTCCCATGTGCTTTGGGACGAATACTGAAGGGACCTCTGGTGGTGAAGACGAATAGAGGCATGAGAGTGATGTCATTGAAACCTGGGCTTTTCGTTGATTCTATTTCTCCACCAATCAGTTTATAGGTAAACACAGCCCACTTGTCTGGACTGGTCTAGCAGGACTTGAGGAAAGGACATTAACTGGTAGTAAAATGTCACCTTTCCTCCATTTTTAAAATCAGCTTTTTGAAAGTGTACTTAGTTTAGGCTTTCTTAAAATCCAGATAATCAATAGCAGTTGTTTTCCCACATCATCTTTGCTGCTAACATTCCCAAACCCATCAAAGTTAGTCTAACCGTGCGGATTCTGGCTAATCAATAACTTGACCTCCAAGAATGCAACCATTTCCCCTTTTGTGACTGCTTCTGGTATATTCCTTGACATTGATGATAGGAACCTAGTTCTGACACTGTTTGTCCATGTTTTTTAGGCGTTGGAATTGGCGTTGTTCATGCTGGGTATGAGCGCCGCCTGGCACATCACTTGGGAGCTCATAGCACACCCTCTATCCTTGGAGTCATAAATGGCAAAATCTCCTTCTTTCATAATGCTGTTATTCGGGAGAATCTGCGCCACTTTGTGGAGGGTCTTATCCCTGGAAATCTGATAGAAAAGGTATGTGAGAGCTGATTGTAATATAGATTGAAGAGCTGCGACTACATTTATTATGTAGTAGTTTGTCTTATGAAACAAAAGCTGAGGGTTTTACAATTGTAATTTTTGTTTTATTTTAAAGATCACGGATAAAAATTATATCCGTTTCCTATCTGGCTGGCAGAAGGAGAACAAACCTCATGTGCTGCTCTTTGATCAGATGCCGTTGGTGCCGCTGCTGTACAAGGTAGCTTAGTGATTATGTGCTTATGGTTGGGCTCTACCCTGAACTTCTGAATGAGGATGTCCCTCAGTTGGTCCTAAGTTTTCTTTTCAGACATCCAGTACATTTCCTAACCATTTTCAGAGCTGGCAATGCAGAGGACTGAAGCAAGCAGAAAAGGGATTAGAGAAACCTGCTGCTTAGAGGGATCTTTGGGGGGGGGGGACATTTTAAATTGGAATAAGCCCTCAATTATTTTCCACCCTGTGTCCAAGAATTATGTTATAACCCTCGAATACACCTCCTGGTGGAAGACCTAAAGTGAACATTTCATACAGATGTCCATGTTTAATTTTTCCATTGACTTATTTTACCAGATAACATGTTGATCCAACAATATAACATAGTAAATGATGGTGGATAAAAAACAAAATGGCAAATCTAGTCTTCCTGGTTGAGATTTGTCCACTTTGGATAGATGCACACCTAAATTCCGGTATGCCAGTTGGCACCAGCTGTTTCTTTTACCGCTCTCCTCCGTATCTGTTCCAAGCATGTCCTAAATCTGCCAGAATGACAGCCTCAACCACTTCCACTAATAGGCCATTTTTGGCCTTGTTATCTTTAGCAAAGTTTAAATACAAATCTTGTAAGAAACAAACACCCAGGCTCCCTTCTGTGGCTTGTTTCCAAGTTTTTGTAATCATTCCCACAGCCAAGTTTCAAGATCAAGAAGTAAGAATTGCCAATAGCAGAATTATTGTATCACTCAAGTAGAAGAAATAGGAATCCAGTAGCAAGGATTAAGTGCCTCTAATCTCTGGATGTAACTTTTGCCAACGACTAAAATACGTGCATAGGTTAAAAAAAAACAAACCACTTTTAACTCGGTGATTGTTATATGTGAATTTAATTCTACTGTGTGTTTTCTTTTTCGTTAGTTGACTGCATTTGCCTATAAAGATTATCTGTCGTTTGGATATGTGAATCTAGGGCTAAGAGAGACAGAACAGATGACCAGTCAGTATAATATAAATATGTATGCTCCCACGATACTCGTCTTCAAGGAGCACATCAAGAAGCCTGCTGATGTTGTACAGGTAGGTGATGACCTTGTACATGTCTGAGGCTCAAAATCTCTTGCATTCTCATGTTATCTGATATTTTCCTAACATTACTTTGTCATGGTGTTAATGTTCCAACTGATGCATTATGGGCCATATATACTGAAGTGCTTCTCCCATAAGGCTCAATATGGGAGAAACCACTTAGTATATCTGTCCCTGGTATTGAACAGTTGTATGCAAATTAGATGAAAAAAACAATTCCGTTGACCATATTGATGATATACTATCGTTAGGGAACTCTGTGAGCACTTTCTACATGCAAACTTTACTCCAGATTTCAAAGGGAAAGTACCTGTGTACTTTCCCTTTTGAAAATTTATTCCTGGGGGCTTTTGCATCTTTTTATGTAGATAAGTTTTCCATGGAATATTTGTGTGTGGATTTGAAGATACACCCTGTGTGTGTTGTTTTTCCAATCTCACTGAAAACACACTTTAATACAATATTGTGAAAAGCAGTATATAAAGTGTTTTACAAATCAACCATAATATTATATAATAATAATGAATACAATATCATATAACTCATTATATTATATGAAAGGGTTTATTTTAGAAGTCTCGTTCACGGTTTACACATATAATCGGGCATATACATATGTAAATGGCCATTTTAGAAAGGGTCCAATTTATACGTGAATGTCCTTAGTACATGGATGTTTCAAGGGGGTGTCAGGGGTGTGGCCCGGGTGGGACAAAAACTAGCTGTGTATGGCAAATGAAATTTAATGTGGACAAGTGCAAAGTTATGCACCTAGAAAAGAACAACCCAAACTATGGTTACACGATGCAAGGTTCCACATTAGGAACTACCACCCAGGAAAAAGATTTAGGCATCATTGTGGATAACATGTTGAAACCCTCAGCCCAGTGTGCAGCGGCGGCAAAGAAAGCGAATAGAATGCTAGGTATCATAAGGAAAGGAATGGAGAATAAAATAAAGGATATTATAATGCCTCTGCATCGGTCCATGGTGTGATCGCACCTTAAATATTGTGTGCAATTCTGGTTGCCATATCTTAAAAAGAATATAGCGGAATTAGAAAAGGTACAGAGAAGAGCCTCCAAAATGGTAAGGGGATGGAAGGATACCCCTATGAGGAAAGGCTTAAAAGGTTAGGGCTCTTCAACCTGGAAAAGAGACGGCTGAGGGGAGATTTGATAGAGGTCTATAAATTAATGAATTGAGTAGAACGGGTAAATGTAGATTTATTGTTTATGCCATTAAAAAGTAAAAAGACCAGGGGACACGCAGTGAAGTTACCATGTAATCCATTTAAGACTAATAAGAGAAAATATTTTTTCATTCAGTGTGTGTAATCAAACACTGGAATTCGTTACCAGAGAATGTAGTAAAAGCTGATAGTGTTGTTGTTAAGTGCAGTTGAGTCGGAGTCGACTCATGGCGACCCTCTGGATAGCTATCCTAAATTGTGTTCGGTCTTCAGTCAGGCGGCTCATTGTTGACAGACTGGTACCCGTAGCTGCTGTTATTGTATCGATCCATCTCATTGCTGGCCTTCCTCTTTTGCGTTGACCTTCTATCTTGTCAAGCATGATGTCTTTCTCTAATGATCTCTCTCTTCTCATGATGTGTCCAAAGTATGAAAGGCGAAGTCTTGTCATCTGAGCTTCTAAAGAAAGCTTAGGTTTGATCTCCTCTAGTACCGACTGGTTTGTTCTTCGGGCAGTCCATGGTATACACATTATTCGCCGCCAGCACCATAATTCAAAGGCATCAATTTTCTTCCTGTCTGTCTTTTTCACTGTCCAGCTTTCACATCCATATGATATTGAAAATACCATGGCTTGAACAAGTCGAATTTTGTATGGAGAGAGACATCTCTGCTCTTGCGAATCTTATCTAGGTCTTTCATAGCCATTCTGCTAAGAGCAATGCGTCGTTTGATTTCTTGACTGCTTGTTGCTTCTTTATTGATAGTTGATCCAAGTAGGTTAAAGTTGTTCACAATTTCAATTTCTTCTCCTTCAACGATGAACCTGTTGATTATGCCAGTTGTCATGATCTTTGTCTTCTTTACATTAAGGTGCAGGCCCATTTTGAGACTATGTTCTTTGATTGTGAGAAGCAAATGTTTCAAATCATCTTCACTTTCAGCCAGTAATGTGGTATTGAAGCAGGAACCCTGTCTCCCACACCCTCGGAAGGAACACACAGACAGACAGACAGACTTAGAATGCAAACAGGATCTTTTATGGTGTACACAGGAATCAGACAGAGCCGACACCCTGGACAAAAGATCTGAGCCCCCTAAATGACGTCCCACACTGTCTTATATACAGTACGTTCTCAAACCCCCTTGCTACCTTCCCATTCGCCTCAGGTATCTCTTCTTCACCAATCAGTAGCCCCTGAAGGGGGGGGGACAGTGGGCTCTCCTAAAGCATTCCCGAGTGACCTGTCTAAACTAGTATGCTCTGGTCTACTGGTTTTCTGGGAGAAAGGGTATGTGTAAGTGTTTCGCTGCAGCCCAAGGGGGGGGAGGCGTTTCTCTCACAGCTGCCTTTCCGGCTGCCTCACTCCCCCCCTTTTTTGAGTATGACCTCAACCGCTAGGAGCGGTAGAGGGCAGTATTACTAGGGGCAGGGCGCAGAGGGGTTTATGGGGTTAGGGCCATGCCAGAGGCAGCCGCCTTGCGTTCTACCAAGGCGTCGAGGGTGGAGGTGAGAAAGCGGTGGAGGATAGGGATACAGCATGGTAAGACAGCACATAGCAGGAAGAGAAGGAAGACCCCTATAACTAGGGTTTTAGGCCCCCCAGCCAACCAAACAGCTTCCCGAACCATCCCGTTCCCAGTCCCATGGAGGGGTCTGTGATATATTTTTGCTAAATTACGTAGGTCTTGGATAGAGCATTCGATGGACACGCTTTCGTCAGTGAGGTTAAAACAACACATACCCTCGAACTCTTCACAGCCATGGTTAAGGCGTAAGAGTAGGAAATCAATGGTCATCCTATTCTGCAGTATCGCCGTGCATAAGCCGGACATTTCATGATTCATGGTGGCCAGTATGGTTAAGGTCAGATTAAGGGATTTAGCTAGAGAACAAGCAAGTCGGCTTATCTCCATTGAGTTGGGTAGGGCTAACCCAGGTGTTGCAACGATTGATAGCGACAGCCCAAGGGCCGTCTCATCACTGTAGGGTTCTACATTTGAGTTACAGGTCGAGGGCATGGGGATAGAGCGGGGAGGTCTGGGGCGGACTTTAGTTACTTTGGGTGTGTGGAGGAAAGCAGCGGTCGTTAGCCTGCCGAGGGTGCATGGGCCACCGGTGGCATTTATGGGAACATAGGTATAAGTCATCTTCCCACATATCAAAAACCAGCCTAAGGGTAGATACATTTCTGAGTACACATAAGATACCCTTGTAACAGAGTTGCATGATAATTCAGTATTAGACACATTAAACCCTCCTGTCTTGGTATTTACAAAAATAAAACAATCGGTAGCATTAAGGATGGAGACTACCTGCAGGGAGAAAGGAACTTGGTTAAAAGCTGAGGTAGGCTGGGTGGCTCCAATACTACAGAGGAGGGTAGAAAACGACGTCAGGTTGTTTACAGTCCAGACTATTAAATATGGTAAAACTCAGCAGTTCACATATACTGGAGGGTACAGCAATGAGACAGGTTGATAGAAAACCCCCAGTTTGTAGAGTTACGTATGCAAATGTCTGTCATGTTTAAGGCAGTTTGGGCAAGTAATATTGCTGTGTTAGTAGTCCCCGTGGGCTGGAAACAGGCCCACATCAAGAATAGCAGTAAAAATATGGCACTTCTATGCATTCTGGGGTGGGTTCGTCTCTTACGCAGTCAGATACGTTAGCGTCTCTAGGCAGAAGTATCTCTTTTTAGTGTCAAACGCAGAGGCCGGTTTGGAACCGTGACAGAAGTCCAGGCTGGAACGGGTTCTGGCGCTGCGGCCTTGACACGGGTGTGATGAATCCACGGAGCAATCTCAGCCACCCTGATAGCCGTCGGGGTAGCCAGCAGAACAGTATACGGGCCTCGCCACTGGGGGGTCCAGCAGATCCCTCTTCCACTCCTTGACCCACACTCGCGAACCAGGTTGATGTGTATGGAGTGGTTCCGTCAGGTTGATGGGGAGCCGCTCCTGAGCCCACTGGTGCAATTCCTGCAAAACAGAACTGAGAGCCAACAGTTCATGTCGGGTTATTTCTGAACCTATCTGAATCAAGTCTCCATGGATGCCCTGTATGAGGGGTGCAGGGCAGCCATACACAGCTTCAAAGGGGGAAACACCAATACCCTTTCGTGGGGCAGAGCGTATACGAAGCAGGGTTATGGGGAGCAATTGGGGCCACTTCAAGGAGGTTTCCTGACACAGTTTTGCTAAATGCATTTTAATGGTACGGTTCATACGTCCATCTTCCCTGAACTCTGTGGACGGTAAGCTGTATGTAGCTTCCAATCAATCTGCAAAGCTTTGGCTACCTGTTGTACTATCTGGGCCACAAATGCAGGTCCGTTATCTGATCCCATTACTACTGGAAGCCCAAAACGGGGGATGATTTCATGTAGTAGCACCTTTTGTCACTTCTCTGGCTTTTTCTGTACGGACTGGGAAGGCCTCCACCCATCCTGTGAATGTACAAACCAGAACTAACAGATATCGGTATCCATTTGCTCAGGGCATTTCTGTAAAATCAACTTGGATATTTCCCATGGGGGTGACCCCATAGGACTGCACTCCTGGGGGTTGGCAAGGACCCTGACGAGCATTGTTCTTAGCACACATGGTACATTGCCTAACAGTTGCGGCTGCCAGGGAAGATAAGCAGGAAATAAAGAAATATGGGCGGAGAGTAGTTTCCATGGCTGTCTTGCCAAAGTGAGTAGTCTGATGGAAGGATGACAGGAAAGCTGGGGCAAGGCTGTCTGGGATGACTATCACTGGGGCTGTTCCCTTTAAAGGTAATCTTATCCAACCATCGGAGTGTAATACCCCACCCTCCTCCTGACAGAAGAAATCCATTTCCCGTGTAGTGTATCTTTTGGCCCATTGGCTTAACGGGACCGGGAACAGGGGGACTTGCAAATCTTCGGAGCTCTCAGAGTAGGGCTGGGACAAAGAGGCAATCGCGACCCGCTGGGCTTCTGCATCAGCCCGTCTATTGCCCTTGGCTATCCCATCGTTCCCCTTCTGATGGCCTTTACAGTGCATGATTGCTACAGCTTTGGGATACCAGACTGCTTCTAATAGGGCCACTACTTGGGGACCATTCTTAATCTCGGATCCAGCTGCAGTGATCAACCCCCTTTCCTTGTATAGAGCACCATGGGCATGGAGAGTGGCAAAGGCATATCGGGAATCTGTGTATATGTTTACATGAAGGTTTGTCCCAAGGGTTAGAGCACGGGTGAGGGCAATGAGTTCCGCCTTCTGTGCGGAAGTGCCCGAGGGCAGTGGCTGAGCTTCGATTATTACTTCCATCGTCACCACCGCGTACCCCACACACCTGCGGCCTTCCACTACCAGATTGCTTCCATCCACAAAGTAGATCTCATCTGGGTTGTTTAGTGGTATGTCTGTCAGATCAGGGCGACTGGAAAAGATCTGGTCCTGGGCCGACAGGCAGGAACGTGGCAGGATTTAAGGCTTGACTGGTGGTTATCCGCACTCTGGGGTTTCCCCATAACATACTCTGGTATTCTGGTATTTTAACATTCGGGAGCTGGTAAACCAGTGGCTTCCTTTATGTTCCAGTAAAGTCTGGACAGAATGTGGGACGGTGACTAAGAGGTCTTGGCCCATGGATAGTTTATCCAACTCTTCCACCAATAGGGCTGTTGCTGCTATTGCTCTTAAACAGGGTGGCCATCCCTTGGCCACTGGATCCAGCTGTTTAGACAGGTAGGCGACCGGGCGTGGCCAGGATCCCAGCTGTTGAGTCAAGACCCCTAGAGCTGTGCCCGCTGCTTCATGCACATAAAGAGTGAAGGGCTTAGTGACATCCGGAAGGCCCAAGGCTGGTGACGATAGCAACGCCCTCTTTAACTGTTCGAAGGCCCCCCGTTGGTCTGGTCCCCATTCAAGGGGACTCGTCTCTGGGCCTTTCGTAGATTCATAGAGGGGCTTTGCAATCCTGGCGAAGTTGGGAATCTAGATGCGACAATATCCTGCAGCCCCGAGGAAAGCGCGTACCTGCTTGCGAGTGGTTGGCTCAGGGATCCGGCATACCGCCTCCTTCTGTTCTTTCCCCAACCGCCGACTTCCTTTAGATAGGTGGAATCCCAGGTACTTCACTTCCAACTGGCATAATTGAGCCTTCTTCTTCGAGGCGCGGTAGCCTGCGTTATACAACAACTGTAGCAGCTCTGTGGTTGCCAGAATACATTCAGTCTCGGAGTCAGCAGCAACCAACAGATCGTCAACATACTGCAGGAGGGCTCGTCTCCCAGGCACTCCTGGGGGGTAACCAGCAAGATCCTGGGTCAGAGCAGTACTGAAGATAGTGGGGGAGTTCTTGAACCCCTGTGGTAAGCGAGTCCAGGTTACTTGGGTCTTACTGCCAGTGGCAGGGTCCTCTCTCTCAAAGGCGAAGAGGTGTTGGCTTTCTGCAGACAGACGTATGCAAAAGAAGGCATCCTTCAGATCTAGCATGGAGAAATGAGAGGCCGCCGCTGGGATGAGACCCAGCAGGGTCTAGGGGTTGGGTACCACTGGATGCAGAGTCGCAGCAGCCTCATTGACACGACGGAGATCCTGCACAGGTCGGTAGTCGGTAGTACCTGGCTTTCGGACTGGTAGTAAAGGGGTGTTCCATGCTGATTGACAGGGCCGCAGGATACCGTACTGCAGGAGCCGCTCCAGATGATGATGAATTCCTTCCACAGCCGCTCGCAGCAGCGGATACTGCCGCACGTGTACTGGGGAGGCTCCAGGCTTCAACGCGATACAGACAGGAGGGATGTTGATGGCCATTTCGGGGGGGTTGCCTTCTGCCCATACTCCTGGGGGTACTGCATCCCACTTATCCAGGGCAATCACATCAGGCTTGAGTTTGTCCTAGAACAACCGCCATTCTTCTTCCTGGGGGACGGACAATACCAAAACTGCTGGGCCCAGGCTGGGTATGTCAAGCTCGAATGATATCTGGGCCTGTAGTTTCGCCAGGACATCCCTCCCCAACCCTCGGAAGGAACACACAGACAGACTAGAATGCAAACAGGATCTTATCTCCAGGAACAAGCAGGAATGAGTCTTCACATATGGGTACATCGGTACCGACGGAGCCTGCGCGGGAACGCTCCCCAGCGTCCAATCAGAAAGCTTTTGGGAGCATCCCTCAGCGCCTGCGTGCTGCCTTCCTGCCTTTCCAACTATCTCTCCTCAGTTTTCGTTTTTCTGCGGAGCCGGCAGGACGTCCTCCTGTCACCGCAGAAAATTTTTTTCTTTAATTCTTTTTTTTTTCTTGTGGTTGCGGCTGTTTCCCTGCCTCCACCGGTACCGCCGGTGGGCTTTTTTCTTTTCTTTTTCTCAAACTCAGGGAGAGTTTTTCCCTCAGTTTCTGTCTTAAATTTTTGGGCCTGTAAGGCCTCTCCGGCACCCTGGACAAAAGATCTGAGCCCCTAAATGACGTCCCACACTGTCTTATATACAGTACGTTCTCGAACCCCCTTGCTACCTTTCCATTCGCCCCAGGTATCTCTTCTTCACCAATCAGTAGCCCCTGAAGGGGGGGGGGGACAGTGGGCTCTCCTAAAGCATTCCCGAGTGACCTGTCTAAACTAGTATGCTCTGGTCTACTGGTTTTCTGGGAGAAAGGGTATGTGTAAGTGTTGTTTCGCTGCAGCACAAGGGGGGAGGGGGGGTTCTCTCACAGCTGCCTTTCCGGCTGCCTCAGTATCATCAGCAGAGCAAAGGTTGTTGAGTCTTCCACCAATCTTCACACCTCTGTTGTCTTCGTACAATCATGCTTCTCTGATGATTTGTTCTTGTAGCTTCTGGTTCCCACAACGGTTGCCCAAAATATCACCAATCAGAGAATTACTTAGACGGCAGTTGCTTTAGCTCAAAAGACTTTTATTTAGAATAACAAAAGTGATTATAAAATAGCAAACAGCAAATGCCTATCTAGAGATGGCAGACAGTACTTTCTTTCTCTGTGAAGAGGAAGAAAATACTGCCCACTCTTACATGAAAAATAATTGCCTTATATACATTTCTCTCCGTCTCAAATGTCTGTTCAGTAATCCATCATTCATTCTTAAGTGTCAGCAGGGCCTCAGGGTTCTGCAACACTTTTCCCAGGGGAGAATCTCCTTACATGTGTACATCTGGACTTTGCTCTTAGACCTGCTTATCTATTCATGGCCTATGACCTCTATGCTTTTAGGTCTCTTTATCTATGCATGGCCTGTGACCTCTGCCCCTTCCTGTGTATTTTCTTCTTCTGGCACTAATTGAAACCAGGCAGAGAGTATTTTGTGCTCATTTGTTTGAATTCTTTGCTTGACCTGTAATTTCATGTTAAGCCCATTATTCTGCATACTTCTATCCAGAATATGGTTTCCCAGAATCATCCATAACAGGCCGCATCCATTTTCTTATGGCAAGCATATACTCTCATATAGCTATTGTCGTCTTGTCTGTCTTCTTGTCTTCTATGCCATCCATCCTCCTGTGTAGTTTCACCAGGCAAGAGTTCAGTCATATAAAGCCAATACATAAGCAGACCTAACTCAAATTTCCCAACATTCTGCATATAAATTAAACAGGTAGGGGGAAAGTATGCAGCCTTGTCTTACACCTTTGCTTATTTTAAACCATTCTGTTTCTCCTTGTTCCGTTCTAACTGTTGCTTCTTGATCAATGTACAGATTGCGCAAGAGAACGATCAGGGGTTCTGGTATACCCATGCTTCTTAATGTGGCCCAGAGTTTCTCATGGTTTACACAGTCAGAAGCCTTGCTATAGTCGATAAAGCATAAATAGATATCCTTTTGGTATTCTTTAGTCTTTTCAAGGATCCATCTCACATCCGCAATGATGTCTCATTCCTTGCCCTTTCCTGAACACTGCTTGCACTTCAGGTAGTTCTTGTTCCAGGTATGGTTGTAGTCTCTTTTGAATAATCTTCAGTAGAATCTTGCTGGCATGTGGGATCAGAGCGATTGTTCGATAATTTTCACAGTCAGTTGGATCACCTTTCTTTAGTATTGGTATAAAGACAGATCTTTTCCAGTCAGTTGGCCATGATGTTCTCTTCCATATATCTCCAGGAACAAGCAGGAATGAGTCTTCACATATAGGTACGTCGGTACCGATGGAGTCTGCGCGGGAATGCTTCCTAGCGTCCAATCAGAAAGCCTTTGGAAGCATCCCAACACGCCTGCGTGCTGCCTTCCCGCCTTCCCAACTGCCTCTCCTCAGTTTTCGTTTTTCCGTAGAGCCGGCAGGACGTCCTCCTGTCACCGCAGAAAATTCTTCTTTTATTTTTTAGTTTTCTTGTGTTCGCGGCTGCCTTCCCCAACGCCACCGGTACCGCCGATGTTTCTTTTTTTCTTTTCTTGTAAAATTTTTCTTTTTAAGGAATATATTTTTTTCTTCCTTAGTGTCTCACGGTTCTCAGGCCTTCTAGGCCTCTCCATTTTCCTTCATGGAACCGCCAGCCACTTTCCCCAAGAAATGTACAAACTGTGGCGGTACTACTTTATTTTTAGACACTCACAATTGGTGTCTAACCTGCTTGGGTCCTGACCGTTTTCCTCCAGGCAATAGTTTTGTGAGAAGAAGTTTTCAACATCGAGTTCCCCTCGACACGCGGTCCCCCTCCAACTTCAGGGCACCGACCATATCTTCTTCTACACAGGATCAGGTAACCCAAAAACAGTCTGTTAAGACTAGCCAATCCTCGAGCGGCAGTTCTCATGCACAGCATAGAGATGCCTATGGCCTTGTCCTCGAGAATCCACTGGTTTCAAAACTCCGGTGGGAGTCTTCGGCCTCCAAAACCTCTGTGGGGTTTCAGGTTGTTCCTGAGGTTCACCCCTCACAGAACATACCTGAGCCGTGCCCGGTCCGGTGGTGGCATCCGCTTCGAGCGGTACCGGTACCTCGGCATCGGCACTGGTGTTGGATGAAACATTCTTCACCAAGGATTGTCGTCTGGCGTCCTCGGTACCTGCGGGGCCGTTGGATATGTTCTAGATCGACCTTCCAGTATCGGTACCGGCACCGATACTAGTACCGACGTGGGTACCCTCCAGACGTGCATTGATAGACTTGCTTCCTTCGATGCCGAGTCTGGAATCGATCTCCAGTCTGGAGGACTGGGTACCGACTCGCCTTGGTACCGACTCCTGTCGGTACCGAAGGCTCGGTTCCGATAATTCAGATTCGCAACTCTCTGTTCCTCCGATACCATTAGAGTTGCCACCGGCTGGCCTTCTTCCACCAGTATCACATACGGTACCGAAGTCGGTACCGATATCCACAGTACCATTGCTGTCGGTACTTTCCATGCTTCTCTCCTCAGGTTCGCTTCCCTTGATGCCGAGTTTGGAATCGATCCCTAGCATGGACGATCTGTTACCGACTGTCTCTGGTTCTGACTTGCAGTACCAGAGATCACCATCTAAGGATCCCATACTGCACCATTCAGGATCTTCTATTCCTATATACTTGAATAGATCCCTCGGTGCCAATGCTAGTTCTTCATCAGATCTAGCCTATCCAAGGGAGGTTCCCTCTGGGGATCCTTCTTTCCAGACTTTCCTCCTGGATATGGCAAAATCACTTGCCATTCCTATTCCTGGACAAGATCCTACACAGGGAGATACAGAATACCTCTCTGTTCCTAGCAAAGCAAAGGAGAACATAATGCTTCCTTTGCATCATTCTTTGCAGGATCTCCTTCTCCGAATGTGGGAAGCTCCTTTAAAGGTACCCCCACCTTCCAGAGCAACTGATCTCCTATATCAGGTGCCCCCCTCTCCAGGGTTTCAAAAGACTCAACTTCCTCATCATTCCATTGTGATAGAATCAGCAATGAGGCGAGTGAGGAGTAATAAAAAGCACTCTTCTTGTCCGCCAGGTCGTGAGTCTAAGACACTAGATGCCTTTGGATGTCAAACCTTCCAGACATCCATGCTTTCAGCAAGAATTCTCTCATATATTTTTTATATGGGTCTATCTCTTGAGGAGGTCACAAAGCAATTACATCTTTTGACTCCTTTTCTTCAAGAGCCCAAGAGTAAAGACTATTCCACACTGGCTAGTCATACTCAAAATATCTCTAGGTTTCTTACTCGTGCTACCCTAGACTCTTTTGAGTCTGTTAGCAGGACTTCTGCTGCGGCTATAGGGGCACGACGTAGAGCCTGGCTTCAAGCTTCAGACTTGGACAAATGGGCACAAGAAAGACTGGGAAATACTCCGTGCACTGGAGAAAATCTCTTCAACAAGGAGTCTTTACTCCAGGTTACTCAGTTAGCCACTGACTTTCCCTTTTTCAGAGGCTGTTCTACGCCACCTTCTTTCCCAGTAGGTAGGAAATGTCCTACCAAACTTTCTTCCCCTAGGGGGAGAAGGTTTTACCCATCATCTGCCCATCATACAGATGTTCCCAAACAGGGGAAACATCGCCCTGGTCTGAAGAATCCTCAACATCAACAGGGTCAACAAACCCAGCAGTCGCAGGGTTTCAAATAGTTCATTGTCCCTCTTGGTTAGTGGTTAGGGTGTCAGTCTGCCTCTTTCACTGGCAGTATCTGCACTAAATTTATCCTAACCTACCTAGATCTCTCTTCATGAGACATCTTTTTTCTAACAGTCTTATGATGATCATGCCCATACTTCAGTTTCCTCTTCCTCTTGAAGGAAAGAGAGGTAACAACTATCAGGGGACAGTTGTTTCCCTATAGTGGCATGTATCATCTCACCTGTCAGACTTCCTCCATAGTCGATCTTTTGCAACTCTGTCTTACCTCCCTCTTCTACAACATCTGGTTGTAAGAGTGGTTCTTTTACACCGGTAAGCTCCTATAATCCTGTACCTGTTCTACTGGGGGATTCTCCCTTCTGGAGTTCTTTTTCCCCCTTGTTACCTTAGGGCAGC
Source organism: Ichthyophis bannanicus (assembly GCA_033557465.1). Lineage (NCBI taxonomy): Eukaryota > Metazoa > Chordata > Amphibia > Gymnophiona > Ichthyophiidae > Ichthyophis > Ichthyophis bannanicus. The sequence goes on along the minus strand of CM066042.1, from coordinate 58,445,986 downwards.
TCATCAGACAATAGGAAGTCCTATCAGGACGGTTGTTACTTTTTCCCATTCTAAAGAAGGGAAAAGAAAATTCTTCTATGCTGCCCTGGTAGTTGCTGCAAATACAGCAATTTCTAGTGGTTAGGCCGCTGGTTGTGTTCCCTACGCAATCAGGGCTTCCCCTCCACTAGCAATCCTCCTAGCCTCAGTGCTAAGTCCCAAACAGGTTATTAACCTTGTTTGGAAAACCCCATTATCACAGTCTGGTTGGTTAACTTCTATTCTTTGCCTTGGCAGAATAGCTGGTCACCTACTGGCTTTCCACTGCCAGTTTTTCTTCTACCAACCTGCAGCATGCTCTGCATCTCTACAGAGTAGCTTTGCACTATGGGCCCTTGCTAGAGAACATTAGTATCTTGCCTAGCAGATAACTCCAGATGGTTAGGGGGAGGGGGTTCCCCCAGTCATGTCTGGCGGATATTCCCTGCCTTTTCCATCTTATCCTAAATCTCTCTTGAGGCATAAGCCTCAAGCCTTTCATTACGTGAAAGCCTAAAGGAGGGCCAATTCCCTGGCTTGGCCCATATCTCCTTGAGTCTTCTCGTCAGAGATACCTTTCTCCAATGGCAGCTAGAGGACGCCTAATACCCATCTTGCCCTCATAGGCAGATCACTAGGGTATCTTCCTCTAGAGGCCTCCTCTATTCAATCTCCATACTGCAATTCTGGAGATATCTGGACTTCCTGTCTACAGACTGATGTTATCCTCTGCCATTTTCACGTATGCCATCCTGGTTATTCAAGAGCTCAAATTCTGCAAAGAATTCAGTCTTCCACTTGTCAGGGGTTTTTTTCCTCTAACTCTGCCAGTTATAACCAGGAAAAGAGGATTCTCTATTTACCTATTCAAGCAGGTATCCACCTTCTTGCTGTCAGATGACTCTTCCTCTCTCCCTCGATACCTAGAGGGGATGAGGTTCTATGGACATCTCTCCATCCATATGCCTGGAGACATGTGTCTATATGCCTACCTATTTTGTCTAGGTATATTTAGATAAGTATATATATACATCTATATATATCTATATCTATCTGAGTGTCTTCTGCCCATACATATCTCTTTATAGATATATGCAGATATACCCTATATGTGTATATATTTCTTGTGTATATATATATATATATTTGTAAATATGAGAGATATTTTCAGATAGATCTGTATCCATCTACTTATCTATCTGTCTGTTACGTTCAGATATCCTTACATTCCTATCTGATCCTGACAGATGGGCACTACCCCTATCAATGCTGTGCCAGCATACTTAGGGGGCTACACCTATAACCACTCCCTGTGGTAATTAACAATTTTTTTTCCTTACCATAACCTTTTCAGCTTCGGTACTCCTGAAGCTCTCAATGTACCCTCTTTTCTTTCCTAATTGACCCCATTTAGGAAAGACATTGCGCAGCTTCAGTTGCTCTAAATCTTACTGCTCCTGAGTCTGTCCTTACTTTCTTATCAAATACAAGGGTCTCCATACCCTTTCTTCCCTACATGGACTAATTCCAACCCCAGTCCAGTTGGGTCAGACTCATTTTTTCTCTTGGTCCTACATTTGTACTATTTTTGACCACAACAGCTTAAGCTTTCTTTGATAGTACCTTCTGCATCTCCGCTGAAGCTCTACCTCTCATACTACCCCAGTTTTTCCCCTGGGGCTATTTCTCACCCTGAAGGGTTCTGACCTCCACTTGCTTTTTCTACTTTATCACCTCTACTTCTCAGTGAGGTACCCCTTGAGCACATTCACTGGCTCTTCCATCAGATCCATATGTAGCTCAGTGCATTTGTGCAATACCAACAAGGGAGGCCCAGATTACAATATTTCATTACTAAATGCCCTTGCTACAGGGTCTTCCCCTCTTGAAGCCCTGTTTTAGCCAGCTGTTCCACAGCTCCTTTTCTGTATTCAACTCCTACCCTCCATCCCCAGGCTGCCTGAGGTCCTCAGGAATAGCATGGCTCGTTCTAGACTTGCAACATGCTAGGACTCCCTCAGGGCATCTGAGCTTGGGAGTCCCCATATGTGAAGACTCATTCCTGCTTGTTCCTGGAGATAGCACAGTTACTTACCTGTAACAGGTGATCTCTGGGAACAGTAGGAATAAGTCTTCACAACCCATCCACCTCCCCTAGGAGTTGCATTTCTCTATCTCTATCTTTCCCTTCCTTGCTCTCTCTCTTTGTCTCAGCTTTAAAACTTAACTGAGGAGAGGCAGGTGGGAAGGCAGCACGCAGGCGTGTTGGGATGCTTCCAAAGGCTTTCTGATTGGATGCTGGGAAGCGTTCCCGCGCAGACTCCATCGGTACCGACGTACCCATATGTGAAGACTTATTCCTGCTGTTCCCAGAGATCACCTGTTACAGGTAAGTAACTGTGCTTTCTTGGCAGAGCCTTGTAAGTATGGTAACAGCTGCATCAGATTGCTGCAATACTTCTATAGGAATGCCATCAATGCCTGGTGCTTTGTTCTTTTATAAGGCTTTCAATGCTGCTTCAACTTCTTCTTTCATCACCAATGGTTCCCGATCATAAGGTACAGGTTGAAACGGCTGTTGGTCCACTTCATCTTTATCATATAAAAACTCTGTATATTCCTTCCACATTTTCTTGATCTTCTCAGCATCTTTATCTTTATCTTTATTTGTCGCTTGATATACCGCCCAGGCAGGTGCGTCAGGGCGGTGTACAATATAATTAAACAGTAAAATCAGGAAAAGGGAAAAAAACGCCATTACTCAGATAGGACAGCGAGAGACAGAAAAGCAAAAGTGGGAGAGAGGTTAGGGGAGGTACGTGTGGGAAGGCCAGTCACTCCTAAGGGTCTGGTAGATCAAAAGCCTGTTGAAAGAGGTGGGTCTTGAGTAGGGACTTAAATCGAGGGAAGGAAAGCTCGGTACAGAGGGCAGATGGGAGTGAATTCCAGAGTGCTGGAGCCAGAAAGTAAAATGCGGAGTATCGTGTCGTTTCCAAATGGGCTGAGGATGGGGAAGGGAGATAGAGACGGTAGCCATGTGCTGAACGGAGGCGGCGAGGGGAAGGTTGTAAACGGATAGAGTCGGCTAGGTACTGCGGAGAACCAGTGTGCAATGCTTTGTGAGTGAATATGAGTATTTTGTAGTGGAAGCGAAAGTTAAGTGGGAGCCAGTGTAAGCGGAGGAGGAGGGGAGTAATGTGATCGCGGGGGGAAGAGTAAGAGAGTAAACGAGCGGTTGTATTCTGAACTAGTTGAAGACGGTGAAGTTGATACTTTGGGAGACCTGCTAGAACAGTATTACAGTAATCTAATCTTGACAGAACCAGGGAAATAACTAAAGAAGTGAGAGAGGAGGAAGGGAGAAAAGGGCGAACAGCTCGAATTTGGCGGAGGAAGAAGAAAGAACGACAAATAAGTGAAGAAATATGATGATGGAATGAAAGAGAGGAATCAAGAGTGACACCGAGATAGCGGAGGGAAGAAACTAAAGAGATAGGAGTAGAAAGAAAAAGTGGAGCGCAGGTAGGTGGGGATGCGTGAAAGGAAAACCAAAGAGCCGCCGACTTGGCGGGGTTAACATGAAGGAAGTTAGTGGTTATCCATGTAGCGACCCGGGAGAGACAGAAGTTGAGCGCGGAAAGATCTGGTGAGAGGGAGCTAGTGTGGTGAACAAGAAGGATATCATCAGCGTAGAAATAACTGGAAATTCCTGACTGTTGGACGATAAGTGCTAAGGGGGCCAGAAAAATGTTGAAAAGGAGAGGTGCTAAAACAGAACCTTGGGGAACACCACAAAGGAGAGGTAGGGAAGGGGAAGTAGATGAGTCAGTCCTTACTGAGAATGTGCGAGAGGAGAGAAAAGAACGAAACCAGGCGAGGACAGACCCGCAGATCCCAAGGTCCAGCCAGCCGAGATAGAAGGGTGCGATGGTCTACAATATCAAAAGCAGAGGAAAGATCTAAAGTCACCACAAGGGAAAGATCACCCCGATCGTGAACCTGATGAACTTCGCTGAGAAGAGAAGTGAGAATGGTCTCTGTGCTGTGGCCTGTGCGAAACCCGGATTGATGTGGGTGAAGAGAGAGGGTAGAATCTAAATGGGCAGAGAGCTGAGTGAATACAAGTTTCTCCAAGGTTTTTGACAAAAAAGGAAGGTTGGATACGGGGTGCCAGTTAGCCGGTGTGGAGGGATCGAGGGAAGGATTCTTTAGAAGTGGCCGTATGAGGGCATGTTTCCAGGCTGAGGGGAAAATACCGGAGGAAAGGCTATTGTTGAAGATATGAAGAATATATGGGAGCAACATGAGGGAAGAGTTGGACAGCCAAGATGAGGGGATGGGATCAAGGGGACAGGTGGTTTTATGGGAGGTAACAATGGCTTTGGAGAGTTCTGTTGAGGTAATGGGCCGAAATGTACTCCAGGTGTGGGAAAAAATCCTATCCGGAGATGAGGAAGGAAGGTCTGATGAGGAGGAAGGAGGTTGGGGGGGGATGGGACAGTGGAGGAGGACACGAAGGAAAAGTAGTGCGTAGAGAGGAGATTTTGCCAGAGAAGAAAGAAGCAAGTGAACTGGAATCGGGTGCATTGGGGTGGGGGGGGGGGATGGGGAGGATCGAGAGGAAGTGGAGAGTGAGGAGAGAGACCGAAGAACTCTGAATAATTGTTGCGAGGAATTGGAAGCTGCAGAAATACAATTGAAATAATAGGAATATTTAGCCTTGGCGATCATCTTACGATATAATACTTGAGCAGCCTGGAAAGTGGTGAAGGAACAAGGGGACGGGTGTTTACGCCAGGCCCGTTCGGCACGGCGAAGATGTGTCCTTTGGAGATAGAGACCGGGGTGGTACCAAGAATGGTGGAACTGAGGACGAGAAGAAGGACGAACACCAAGGGGTGCAAGGTGATCGAGTGCAGCGAGAAGGGTAGAGGACCAGAGATCCACTTGAGCGTTCACTGGAAGAGAAAAGAAGGAGGAGGAAAAAAGGGAGTCAGCAGGGGGAAAGTTCTGACGGGTCAAAGGGGTGATGTGGCGTTTAGGTTGCAGAGAGAGCAGAGGGGAATGTGATGGTGTACTGTGGGAAGGAGGAAGGGCGATGGAGAAGAAAATACACAGATGGTCGGACCAAGGTAAAATGAGTGACGAGATGTCAACTGGCAAGATGGGAGAGGCTGCTGGAGTGAAGATTAAATCCAGGGTGTGCCCAGCAGAGTGCGTGGGACACAAAACATGCTGGACAAATGAGAGATCATCCAATAAGGATAGGAACGAACGATCCCTCAACTGGGAGGTGGAATCAGAGTGGACATTAAAGTCCCCAAGAATCACAAGGTGAGGAGACAGGAAAGAGGCCTCAGAGAGTGAGCAGAGGAAAGTATCCCAAAGATCTGGGCACAAGGATGGAGGGGCGTAGACAAGAAGAAAGGGGATAGAGGGTGGGGGGCCATAATGGACAAGAAGAGCCTCAGGGTAGGGTAGGGTGGAGGCGGCAACACCAAAAGAGAGAGTGGACCAATGGATAACTGCCACACCGCATCATTCAACATAGAACCTTGAGCATCTTGTAACATTCCAATTCGAGGCTGGAACTTTTTCTTTAACTCTCATAGCTTTAGGAAAGCCGATCCTGTTCTTCCTCTGATAGTTTCTGCTTCTATTTCCTTGCAAGTGTCATTGTAGTACTTTTCCTTGTCCTGTCTTGCTGCACGTTGGAAATCTCTGAGTTCTGCGATTGTCTTTCTTTCTCCTCTGGCTTTAGCTTCTCTGCGTTTCTGGGCAATTTTCAGAGTTTCTTCCGTCATCCATTTTGGCCGCTTTTTCTTTTTCACCTTTTGTAGAGACTTCTCGCTTTCTTCCAACACAACCTTCTTGATGTCATTCCATAACTCTTCCAGAGCTCTGTCATTTGTATCTAAAGCAGCAAATCGATTTTGCAGGCAGTCTTTAAATTCCAGTGATATATTCTCAAGGTCATATTTTGCTGCATTCATGAGTGGTTTGCTCTTTTTCAACTTTAGCTTGAGTTTGCATACTAGTAGTTGATGATCTATACCACAGTTAGCTCCAGGTTTTGTCTTTGTTGATGTTCTAGAACTTTTCCATCGTTGACTTCCACAGATGTAGTCAATTTGATTTTTATACAATCCATTGGGTGAAGTCCATGTCGCCGCTTGTGTTGCTGGAAGAAGGTGTTTGAGATGAATAGATCATTGGTCTTGCAGAATTCTATCAGTCTTTCTCCAGCTTCATTTCTGTTGCCAAGTCCATATTTTCCAACTACTTTGCCTTCTTCTTTGTTGCCAACTTTTGCGTTCCAGTCACCCATGACTATCAGGATATCCTGTTTGCATGTTCTGTCAATTTCAGCTTGTACTTGTTCATAGAACTCTTCAATTGCATTCTCTTCTGCAGCTGTTGTTGGGGCTTATACTTGAATTATAGTTGTATTGATAGGCATTCCTCGTAGACGAATAGAGATTAAGCGTTCGCTGACTGCATTGTATTTCATTACAGTTCTTGCATGTTTCTTCTTTATTATAAATGCAACACCATTTCTTCTTTGTCTTTCATTTCCAGCATAGTAGACCATGTGATCATCTGATGCAAAGTGCCCGATGCCAGTCCATGTCAGTTCGCTGACAACCAACAGATCAAGTTGTACACATTCCATTTCATTCTTGACCACCTCCAACTTCCCTTGGTTCATGCTTCGTACGTTCCATGTTCCAATGCGTAAGACATCTTTACAGCTTCTGACTCTCATTTCATGCGTAGCTACATCAGCAGTCAGACTTCCCGAGGGCTTTGATCCAACCACATCATAAATGCTGGCTTTACTCTGAAAAATCTTCAGCTCTTCCCCAGTAGCTAGTTGAGTGCCTTCCGATCTGGGGGTCTCATCTTCCAGCACCATAGCACAATTTGTTTTGTTGTAACTATCCATTGGGTTTTCATGGCAAGATACAGAAGTAGATTGCCGGGCCTTTCTTCCGCGCAGTTTAAGTTTGGTGGTGTTGCCGTTGTCACAAAAATGTGATCCTCCGCCGTCAACACTATCCCATTCTGCTGCTGCCCAGATGGGTGGTTTGTCTTGGTCTGGCACCTCAGCTGAGACCTGTCCATCTTGGGAGACCCTGCCAGTAGTTAAACTACGATAGTTTAGTTCTCAGCATCACTGATGCACGCAAGCCCTCACAGCACGACAAGCTGCAAACCAAGTGAGAGGCTTGCTTGCTGATAGTGTAGCTGGGTTTAAAAAAGGTTTGGACAAGTTCCTGGAGGAAAAGTCCATAAACCATTATTAAAGAGGACCCAGAAAATCCACTGCTTGCCCCAGGAAAAGCATTCTGGAACCTGTGTGTTTTTTGGGAAACTGCTAGTTACTTGATCTGGAATGGCCACTGTTGGAAACGGGATACTAGGCTTGATGGATCTTGGTCTGACCCAGTATGGCATTTCTTATGTATTCCCCATTTCATTTAGAAAATGCAAGTGTAAGTCCAGAATTTTCCACATCGGGATTTACACCCGCTCCTTGGCACGTTTTAAGCTTTTTTTAAACCGTTAAAAATTAGTCTTACCTGCTAATTTCCTTTCCTTACCAGACCAATCTAGAACGAGTGGGTTACACAGCAGATGGAAACACAGAACAGAAGCTTGTGAGCTTGTTTTGTTTAGGACACTATGCAGCCACATGCTTCTCTGTAATTCCTGTTACAAAGCAGAAGAAGACAAAAACCTTCAAAAATTATCCTACCCTCAGAGGGAGGCGGGAAAACATTTTGGAGCTTGCCCCCTCCAAAACTGTGTAAAGTGGTAGAAAAGAAAAGGTGATAAAATTCACAAACAGCCACTAGGGCATATCTGTAGACTCAAGTAAAGATAGGTATTGGATGCTAGCCAGCCTTGAACATACTTGATAGGCAGACCTTCACATCCCTGATAGGCAAGGCAGGAGGGATGGCATGAAGGAAACAAACCTTTGGAGGCAAACGCTTGGTGGGATCTTCGTGAGACCCAGGAAGAACTATGCTGTGTTAAGAATCAAATGGCTGTCAGAGTCCAAACAGAGAATGAATGGAGAAGACTTTTGTAAGAGGCAGGAGAAGACTTGGCTACAAGACTACCTATGCAAATAACTCACTGACCCTTCTGGATTAAAACTATAGATACTAGGTTGAGTGTGTTCTTGGTGCAATTTTTTTTTCAAACTTCACAGTATACAACACAAAACTCTTACACAGAGGCCTGAAGAAACAGAAGGGTTCTGCCATATATGTATTCCCTATGAAGAGGATGCCTTATAAATAAGTACTAGCCTACTGAGCTAGGTCTCTGGATAGGAATTTACAGAAGCCAGATGTGCCAGTAGAGCACAGTGTAATCCAAAGAAAGATGTCCAAAGTCTATATGGGAGACCTGGTCAGAGAAATCAAAGTGAAAGGAGCCATTCCAAATACATCCTGCTAGTGGGTTGCGTCCCTGCCAGCAGATGGTGAGACAGAGAAAAATTCCCAAAGCTTTGTGACATCACCTTTTGGATAAAAAAAAAAAATCCCCCAGGGGGAGCTTCAGTATTTTCTTTGTCTCAGCAGATGGTGGACTTCTCCTAGCCCTTGGCGTTCTCTGAGAAGAGATTTGGTGTCGGTGTAGCTATCTTTGGCAGTTGTGCACACTGTGGTGCCCCTTCTTTGCCGGCAGTTTTCCTTTCTTCACTTTCCAGAGCTGCTCCTGTTTAAGAGGACCAGTAGAGCACCTCTGAAGGGAAGTGCTGCCTCTCATGAGGAGCAGTTGCAGCCTTCCATTCTGACTGTTCTGCAAGCAAGAATTCTATCAGCTAAGTTGGTAGTCACCTTTTGTTTTTCTAGCTCCTTAAAGTTTGTTTAAAAAAACAAAACAAAACACCTTATTCAAGGACCGGTTGCTGAGGAAGTTGTCCGGCAGTTTTTCTTCTCCGGACCCTTCCTCCTTCATCTGTTTTTTCCTCTTTCGAGAACAGTGAGTGTTTGTTTTCTTTCGCTGTTCTCTTTTAAAACTGCGTCCCAATCTGTTTTTTGGCAGTATATTCTTCTGACTGTGTACATCTCCCTTCTTTTTTCGGTGTGCTTCATTTTTTGCAGTTGCCTTTTTCCTGCTTCTCTTCACACGGTCAGTAGGCGGCTGCTTCCCGGCTCTGTTTTGCTGTGTCCTACCATAATTTTTGTGCTGTGGCTGCCATTCATTCTTCAGAGTCTGTTGATTTTTGACTCCCTGGCTCTTCCTGTGACTTTTTTGTTTATCCTGTTATGAAAATGCCTTCTTCCCTACAGTGCTGCTTTGGACTGTGGGAAGAAATGCAAGGCTTTGACAGGTGTTCCTGTGGTTCTGATCAAGGGGGTCCTTCTGCGTCTGCGGGTCCTTGTTTCTGTAACCCTTCCAGGTCTCTTTCTTTAGCTCCCTCTGGGTTACCTCAGGGTGATGCTAGATCTCTAGATACCCTTTCTCTGGTTTTGTTGCCTGAGCAGCCTGCTCACCCTCTGCAACTCTCTATCCAGCCTATACAGACTTCAGCTGACGGCGCTGATGTTCAGTTTATGCAGCTATTCCGTCAGGCCTGGGATGTGTGGCGCTTGGGGACTTCAGCTACACCAACCGCCGCTGATCCATCGTCTAGAAAGTGTGCCCACCGAACTTTGGCTGGAGCTTCTTTAGATAAGGCTAAGGATACCTCCTCTCCTCCAGGGGTTGACACCCTGCAGGCAAGAATGCGATGGTTCTTCAGATGAACATTCTGAGTCCAGCTGGGAAGAAGGAAAGCTCTTGCCATTGGAAGACAACCTGGAGCTTTGAGAAAATGGTCAGGAAATCGGTTATTCCATAAGGAAGAGCATCTTGCTCTTATTGCTCAAATTACGGAGGCTCTGTACCTCGCGGATTCTCAAGTGCAACAGCCTTCGGATTTCTGTAAACCTCAGGCAGACCTCATCATGGGCATCAGGAAACGTTCTAAGGCTTTTCCCTTTCCCCTGGAACTACAACAGATGATCTCCTTAGAGTGGGATTCTCCTGATGTGTCTCTATGCTCTGTTGTTGCTTGGGGCATTTTATGTTTGGTCTTCAGATGATCTCGAGAAGTGGTTTCGTTTCCCTAAAGTAGACGCCCTGGTCACTGCTGTCACTAAACAAACCATTCCTGTGGAGGGCGGCACTGCCCTCCTTGATCAGACAAATCACAAAGTGGAGAGCCTCTTAAAAACCATTTTCTCATCGACCTTGGCATTGCAGGCCTCTGTTTGTTTGCAGAGGTCTCACTGCATGCGCTCTGCTCTGATGGCTTCAGTCACTTCCAGATGATTCGGTTTTACCTCATTTAGAGTCTGTCACTGCCTTTCTTGCAGATATCTTTTTATGATCTGCTGCGCTTATCTGCTTAGTCTGTGGCTGCTGCTACAGTGACTCGCCATTAGTTGTGATTCTGTCATTGAAATGCGGATGCTGCTTCCAAGTCCCATCTCGCCAAGCTTTCTTTCAAGGGCTGCTGCTTTTTTGGTGAGGATTTGGAAAAACTTGTGAATGATTTGGGGGAAGTCGAGCCTCAACATTTGTTGGAGGATAAGCTCAGATCCAATTTTCGTCGTCCTGCCACATCATCTGCGTCCTCATCCTATAGAGTCCACTTCAGAGACGTTTGTTGCTACCGGCCTGGCAAATCCAGTTGTTCTTTGATTAGGGTTGATTCTAAGCCTCAGTCCTTTAGCGGTATCCATTGCAACCAGGGAAATTTTTCCTCATTCAACAAGTTTTTTCCAGTTCTGCTAAATCTTCCCATTGACGATTTCTGGGTCCATTTCGGGATACCTCCTGTGGGTAGATACTTACAATATATTTCCTGTGAATGGACCCAGATAATATCAGACTGGTGGGTACTCGAGGTAGTAACATAGGGATATGCTCTCAGCTTCACCAAGCCCGTGCTGAATCTCTTCCTCATCTCTCCATGCGGTTCCGCAGCCAAGGCAGTGGCTGAATACCTGACTCTCCACTGACTCCACTGCCATCTTCAGCTTAATGCAGTATGCCCAGTTCCTCCCTCACTATTCCATTTGTCATTCCCAAAAAGGATAGCTCTTTCCATCCTATCGTGGACCTCAAGAGAATCTATTGATGTCTTCAGGTGCCGCGGTTCCGGATGGAAACCCTTAGGACAGTCATTCAAGCTGTTCAGCTAGGTGAATTCCTTGCATTCCTGGACCTGGCGGAAGCATATTTTCACATTCCAATCTGCCAAGATCATCATCAGTATTTACGTTTCATGGTCCTTGGTCAACATTATCAGTTTCGTGCCCTGCCTTTTGGTCTTGCCACAGCTCCTCACACTTTATTCAAGGTGATGGTAGTAGTGGCAGCTTCCCTGTGGCATCAAGGTATTCGGGTTCATCCTTACTTAGACGATTGGCTGATCAGAGCAACGAGTTTCGAGGAGGCTACTTCTGCAGTCTCTCAGGTCCTTTCCTTTCTGGACTGTCTCGGCTGGGTGGTCAATTAGGCCAAAAGCAATGCCCATTTTAGTCTCTGGAATTCCTTGGTGCCCACTTCAACATGAGAGTGGGTCGTGTCTTCCTCTCTTGTGACAGATGCAAAAGCTCTGCGTTCAGGTCCATACCTTCCGGCACCTGGCAGCTCCCATTGCCTGACATTACCTACAACTCCTCGGCACCGTGGCTTCCAGGCCCGTGCTCACATATGTCCCCTTCAGTACTCTCTCCAGTCATGCTGGCCTCATTCACTCAGGACTATCAGATTAGTCTACCCCTTTCTTCAGTGGTTTGACGCAGTCTTCGCTGGTGGCTTTGTCCTCATCACTTGTTGAAGGGCATTCCCTTGGAAATTCCACGTTGGGTGGTGGTCACCACAGATGCCAGCCTTGCAGGTTGGGGAACACATTGCCAGGGAAAGGCAGTGCAGGGATCTTGGTCCATTCAAGAAACCTCTTGGACCATCAGTTGCCTCGAAGCCTAGGCTGTTCATCTGGCACTACTCTTCTTTCAATCCCACCTCCAAGGTCGAGCAGTCAGAGTACTTTCTGATACTTCCACCACTGTGATTTATCTCAACAGATAGGGTAGGACCAAATGTCCCAGAGTGGCCCTGGAAATGAGTCTTCTATCTATTTCCCTGGGCAGAATACAAACTCCTGGCTCTGTCTGTGCAGCACATTGTAGGAATAAAGAACATTAAAGCTGATTTCCTGAGTCGTCATATCCAGGACCCCAGCAAGTGGGAGCTAGCGCTGTGGGCGTTTGCGAACATTGTGTGTTGGTGGGGTCATCCAGCTCTAGACCTAATGGCCACTTCTTCCAGTGCCAAGACATCAATCTTTTTCATTTGTTGAAAGGAACCAAACTCTCATGGCCTAGATGCTCTGGTTCAGACCTGGCCCTCGAACCAGCTTCTCTACATTTTTCCTCCATGGCCGTTAATCGGCTGTGTACTCTGTCGGATAGAGTCACACTCTGGATGAGTAATGCTGGTGGCCTTGGATTGGCCTGGGCATCCATGGTATGCTGATCTCCTCCACCTCCTGCAGGAGGCACCCCTACCCCTCGATGTCTGGAGAGGTCTCCTGTTTCAGGTGCCGGTTCTCATGGACGACTCCTTACTTGCTTATGGCTTGGCTATTGAACGGCATCGCTTGCATTGCAAAGGTTACTCATTGCAAGAAGTTGCAACTCTACTACAGGCTCGGCGGTCTTCTACCTCATGTGCCTATGCTCAGATCTGGCATCTTTTTTTCTTCTTGGTGTTCTAAGAGATCTCTCTCCCCTTGGCGAGTTGATATTCCAGACATTCTTTCCTTCCTTCAGGACAGATTTGATAAGGGTCTCAACCTTAATTCTTTAAAGGTGCATATTACGGCCTTAACATGCTTTCGGGGGCCTCTCCATGGGCAGTCTCTTGCTTCTCATGTAGATGTTTCCCATTTTCTGCAGGGCATTTACTCCCTGAGGCCCCCCCATTTGTCCAATTGTCCCTTTTTGGGATCTGTCCTTAGTGCTTCGCAAGCTCATCAGTGCCCCCTTTGAGCCTCTCCATAGGGCATCTCTCAAAGATTTGACTCTCAAAACTGTTTTTCTTATAGCAGTTACTTCGGCTCGGCGTCTTTTGGCGCTCCAGACATTTTCTTGCCGAGATCCTGTTTTGTCTTTTTCCCCGGAGGGGGTTACCATTCGAACAGTGCCCTCTTTTCTGCCTAAGGTCCTTTTAAGATTTTTATGACAACCAATCAGTTGTGCTTCCTTTCTTTTTTTTTTAAGGAGCAGTCTAAGGGTGACAACAGAGTCCTTCACCTGTTGGATGTTTGTAGGGCGTTACGCTGTTGCCTCAAACTCACTAATACATTTTGTCTCTCCGATCACCTTTTTATCCTGGCTTCTGGTCCATGAAAAGAGGCCGCTTCCAAAGCATCCTTTGTGCGCTGCATCAAGCAGACCATTGAGTCAGCTTATATTTTATTGAACAAACCTGTGCCCATAGGTTTTCCAGCACTTTCTATGCGGGTCTAGGCTACCTCCTGGGCAGAATGCTCACGGGTAGTCCCACTAGATATTTACAGGGCGGCCACCTTGTCCTTCCTCTCTCCTTTTTGCATGTCACTGTTGCTTGGATGTCCAAGCTTGAGAAGCAGCTTGTTTCAGAGCCTCTGTCTTGGCTGCAGCTGTTTCTTCCCGCTCTGGAGTGGTTTAGCTATGGTACTCCCTAGTCTGGACTAATCTAGCAGGATGTATTTGGAAGGCGAAATTTTACTTACTGATGATTTCCTTTCCTAGAATCCTGCTAGACCAGTTCAGGACCTGTCTTTATGTATCGGTGAGATTGCTGTACCTTACCATTTACCTTCTTCCTTGGCCTGCGGGTCCTGTTTCACATTGTTCAATTTAGCCTGTTATAAGAGGTATTTGTTTTATGAACTCATTTTTGATCTGGCTTTGTGCTTCCTTGACTTTTTGAACTCCTGCTGCTTGTTATGGTTATACTGCAGCTCCCATTGGGAGATGGGTTTTTGTACCAAGGGTGATGTCACAAAGCTTTGGGAATTTTTCTCTGTCTCACCATCTGCTGGCAGGGGGATACAACCTATTAGTTTGGCCTGGTCTAGCAGGATTCCAGGAAAGAAAATTATTGGTAAATAAAATTTCTCCTTTAGAAACTAAGCCAACCAGTGGGCAGTCAGAAGCTGTGTCAGGGAGTCGGACACTGCCCAATATCGCCAAGACAAGAGCAAACATAACGATGACCACTGCCAGCCCCAAAGAATTGCAGTACCCAAAGCGCCTGTGCCTGAAATGCCTGAACCACAAGCACGCAGGAGGTCCAACACCCCCTGGTACTCAAGTGATATCAGAGGTGCAAAGCGCACTCTCAGAAGACTGGAGAGAAAATGGAGGTGGAACAAGTCGCATATCTCCCTGATTCAATACAGAACCAAGCAACTGGAATATAACGATAAATGAGCGTAAACAGCAACACCATACCAACCTAATCATGGAATCTTTCAACAGTCCGAGAGAACTCCTTAGCATTGTCCAAAAGCTCACTAAGGACACCACGCAGCACTTTACCCATCATCTTGACACACATGAATTTGTGGACTACATGAAATCAAAAAACACCATCCAGACATTCTCCATCACACCACAGACATGACCCTGAGATAAAAGAGCAGCATCAAACCTGGGAGTACTTCAGCATACCATCAACACATCAAGTAGAGGACATAATAAATTGACTCAACACAACAACCTCACCGTCAGACCCATGCCCAGTGTCTTGGCTGAAAGCCACAAGAAGCCAGCTCTCGTCACATTCACAAAATCGTCAAAGATTCACTCCAACAAGGATACATGACAGTCCCTGAAGCACACCATGATACGACCGATACTTAAAAGCAACAACCTAAACCCCTCCGAACCAAAATCATACTGTCCCATCTCAAGCCTACCATTCCTTGCGAAAATCATTGAAAAGATAGTGCAAAGACAACTTCAGGACCATATTGACATGGATGCCCCACTGGACATCCATCAGCATGGCTTTAAACTCCAACACAGTGTGGAAACACTACTCACTTCCTCTTTGACAATCTCCTAAGAGGCATGGATAACATAAAGAACAGTTTCCTACTAGTGTTCATGGACATCTCGGCAGCCTTTGACACTGTATCCCACACCAGGTTACTACAACGCCTGCAGCAGATAGGAGTATGTAAGAACACTCTGAAGTGGTTTACTTCCTACTTGGAAGATCAAACGCAACAAGTCAAATGCGCCCAAAAGAAATCACTGCAGTTCTCCGTCACGCAAGGAATACCACAAGTTTCAGCCTTGTCATCAATGCTCTTTAATATTTACATCCAACCCATATGCAACATCATCAAACGCCACAGACTCCACTATCACATCTATGCTGACGACGACGACATGGTGTATGCTCCAGTCAACCTACTAGCACTTAACACCACTGCAATAACCAGATGCCTTGAAGACATGAATACCTGGCTCACAGCCAATAACCTGACGGTCAACTACGATAAAACTGAGGCAATGTTCGTCACCAGGAACCCCACTTTCATTCCACCACAAACTATCAGCATTCTAGACAAACTCATAGTAGTCAAAGATGAAGTTAAGTACCTGGGCATCACAATGAACAGAGCTCTGAACATGAAATCCCACATCATCAAAACCGCAAACGAGGCCTATCAACGTTTGAGAACCATCACAAAATCAAGCCAATGCTCCGACAGGACCACTTCCGCACAGTGTGCCAAGCACTCATCACACCTCTGCTTGATTATGGAAACTCGTTATATCAAGGCCTCCCTCAGCAGACTTGCACCCACTCCAAATGGTGCAAAACACTGCAGCACACATCATTACGGACATTCCAAGAACTGAGCACATCACCCCCGTCTTATAGCGACTGCACTGGCTCCCAGTTGGCCAGAGCAAAATTTAAAACAGTCCTAATCATCTTTAAAAGCATTCACCATCTCTCAGCAGACGCACTCCAAGACATCATAACAAGGGATATCAGCCATAGACCAAGAAGGACCAATAATGACAACATGATCGGCACACCTGCAGGATATCACAAGACTAAACAAACAACTTTAAGAAGAGCTCCTTCACTACTGGCATCCACACTTTGGAACTCTCTCCCAATGAGCCTGAGGGCATTAAATGACATCATAGACTTCCGCAAGGCCCTTAAAAACCCTCTCTTTATAGAAGCCGTTGAACAGACAGACAACGGTCTCCACCCGAACAGTAATGCAACTACCTTCGCCAACTCAATACCTACTCATACCAGCTAGACATACGAGTACATTGTACAATGTTGTTAAGAACCCTCATGTTAAGTGTAACCTTCCAATTGTGATGTGACCACTTTGATTGAAGGATAAGGTGGTATACAAATCTGTCTAAATAAATAAATATTCTTGTCTTAGTGATATTGGGCAGTGTCCGACTCCGTGCCTGAAATGGCACTTTGGGTACTGCGATTCTTTAGGGCTGGTAATGGTGGTTGTTCCATTTGTTCTTGTCTTTATGTATTTAACAGTTTAGGGGGGGGGGGGTTGACGATATTGGGCAGTGTCCGACTCCCTAACGCAGCTTCGGCAAAATGCCTGGCATTGGAGCCAGGGCGGTGGTTAAGCCCATGTTGCAGCTAAGTATTTTGCCCTTGTATTTACACGCCTATAAGGAATTTGTGCAATTCTTTGAACTTGAACCCGAACCATATGTGGAGTTTTTTTTGACCAGTAATGGTGTGTGCATATTGCCTTTTGTGAGCCAGTTTCTGTTCTGTTTGGCTATTTTTCCATAGAGCCGTTGTGTTGGCTTGGTGAAACTTTTCACTGAGGTCTTCTTTTTATCATGGTATATGTGTTCAATATATCAATAGTTTGTGCTGTCTGTTTAGTTTTGCGTTAGCATTGGTTTTGCATATTTTTATTGGTTCTTGACACCAGTTGCTTTGAGGTTTGTTTTTGTATTTGCACTTCACTGTAGACCAAAGGCTATCACCACAAAGCAAGCTGCTTTTCCAGGGCTCTACTAGTGAGAACCCAAGAAGGAGTAGCTGAAAAGAAAAACTGGAGGGGGTGGAAGCTGCAGCACTGACTTCAACACCAACACAATTGAGCCAACTGTCCTATCGAGCTGCCACTCTCTAATGAGCAACTTCTGCCAGTGCCAGAAGCCGCAGACTTAAAAAGCAGAATGAAGACATGCTCATAATTTTTGGAGTACAGAGTGGCCACTATGCCCAGCCAAAGCCCCTGTTCCTCCTGACTCTTGGATTTTACTATGCGGGTTCCGATTATATACTTGAGCTTGTCTTCCAGGCAGTATGAAGTCGGGATGAAGTGTTGTCATGGCCTGGCTTGGTCTCAGAACAGTGACCCTTGGGTTGGAGGAGCTATTATGCTTCCTGGAACACGCTGTAATGCTGGACCTTTATCCCCTCTTCTCCCAAGAGAAGTTTGTCATTTCTTAATGGGATGAAAGAAGCATCTGCCCCACAGGCCCAACCAAGCAACAAACATGGCACCTACTGAAAGACTAGACCAGCTGGAGGATCCGCAGGACACAGCTGACACACATTCAGATATGCGCTTACTCAGCATCAGCTGCCAACCACAGTCCCAGACCCATGGCAGTCATTTGGAAAACCAGTGATGGGACCAGATGGGATTCATCAGAAGGTATTGAAAGATCTTAGGGAAGTACTGGTAGCTCTGCTATCTGACCTTTTTTAATATTTTAGAGTCTGGAGTGATACCAGAGAATTGGAGATGGGTGAATATGGCTCCTGTCAACAAAGGCGAAAATAAGTAAGAGGTTGGTTACTATCGACTGGTTATTTGGATCTCTGTGGGGAATAAATTAATGGATACGCTGCTGAAACAGGGTGGTGCAGTTTCTGGAATCCAAGGAATTACAGGATCTGAGACAGCATGACTTTATTAGAGTAGATCTTGCTAGATGAAGCTGATTTTCTTTGACTGGGAGAATTGGATCGGTGGAAAGCGCAAGATGGGGTATACTCAGATTTTAGCAAGGCTTTGATACCGTTCTGCATCATCAACTTATGAGATGAACCTAAAGTGACCGACTGTATAAGAAACTGGTTGAGTGGGAGACAACAGAGGTTATAGTAGTAAATGGCGTTCATTCTGAAGATGGGGTGTTAACAATGGCATGCCTCAGAGATCGGTCCTTAGGTCCTGTTCTTAATGTTTTTGTAATGATATTGCAGAAGGGCTGACTGAAAAGATTTGCTTCTTTGCAGATGATACCAAAATCTGCAATAGGATAGACACTCTGGAAGGTGTAGATAACATGAGGAGGGATCTAACGAAGCTGCCAAATTCTCAACTATTTTTCAAGCTAAGATTTAATACTAAATAATGCAAGGTCATATGATTGGGCTGCAAAAAGCTAAGGTGAGAGGTACAGTATAGGGGGTGAAGTACTTTAATGCACGAATGAAGAGTGGGACCTGGGGGATCATATCGGATGATCTTAAAGTGGCCAAACGGGTAGAAAAGGCGATGTCAAAGGGAAGAAGGATGCTGGGGTGCAGAGGGAGAGGAATGGCCTGCAGGAAAAAGGAGGTGATAATGTCTTTGTACAAGTCTTTAGTGAGACCTCTTTTGGAGTACTGGTAGTGTATATATTTTGGAGGGAAGGTGGGAGGGGTATGGTACGACAGACATTTAAATACTTCTATTGAATAAATGCACAGGAGGTGGCCCTCTTCCAGTTGAAATGAAGCTCTGGAATTGAGGGGTCATAAGATGAAGATGAAAGGAGAGAGATTTCAGGAGTAATCTGAGTAAATAATTTTTATGGAATGGGTAAAGGATGCGAGAAACAACCTCCTGGTGGAGATGAATCAGAATTTTAAAAAGCATGGGACAAATACATAGGATCTGTGAGAGAAAGGAAGGTATTGTAGAACTTAGTAGTTCTTATGGATGGGCAGACTGGACAAACCTCATAGGGTCCTATTTCACTGGTCAACAAACTTTTACAAAAGTCACGTTACTGAAATAAAAATAGTCATTTCTTATCAATTTTTATATGCTGAACACGAATATGACAGTGAAATTGCAAAGTTGGCTCTAGTTTTTTTTGTAATCTACAAGAATTAATGTTTACATCACGAAATGCATGTCAATAGTAAATATAATAGGTCTTCGGTTAATACTTGTAAAAAACCAAGTCATAGACTACTTCTTAGATTTTTTCACCTGTCTCTTGTACAGCTGTTCGGGAGCTTCTCTGGGGAGTGTCCAGAAGTAGTCAGCCAGCATTGTAGTGGACCATTTTCCCTGGTATCTTTGCTCCATCGTTGCGATATCCTGGTGGAAATGTTCACCCTGTTCATCACTAACCATACCCCCCCCCCCACTTGGGCATCCTTTTCTTCCAATTCCACTAGCTGCCTCCTTAATTGTAATTCCAACGCCTCACGTTCCCGTTTTATTCGTGCTCCCCACTTCATAAGAAAACCCCTGACCACTGCTTTAAACGCATCCCAAACCACCCCGTCTCGCACCTCTCCCTTCCCGTTCATTTCAAAATACTCCGGTATTAATTGTTCCACCTCTCTTACCACCCTTATATCCTCCAACAAGCTTTCATTCAGCTTCCAATACTGCCTCCCCTTGCTTTCCCCCTTCACCCTCACCCGCACCATCACTGAAGCGTGGTCTGACCACGTAATAGACTTAATTTCCCCTCCCTTAATTCTACCCGCCAATTCCTTCCCTACCCAGATAGCAACTAGCCTGGAATATGTCCCATACACCGCTGAGAAAAAAGAAAACTGCCGCCTCCCCGGATTCATCAATCTCCATGCATCTATCAAATCATTCTCTTTCACAAACCTATGATATCTCTGTCTATCTGCTCTCCTCCCTTCCCCCTTCCCTGTTGTGTCCCTTCCCACCTCCCAGGGCATGTTGAAGTCCCTTCCACAGATCAACGCTCCATCCCCTAGACCTGCCACCTCCTTCTCCAACTACTCCCAAAATTCTTTCTGCGAGTCCGTGGGTGCATAGACATTCACCACACAGAACCATTCCTCCCCCACTCTCACCCGCACCAACATGTACCTCCCCCCCTTGTCCCGCCTCACCGTCTGCACTTCAGTTTTACACTCCCCAGTGATAAAAACTGCCACCCCTCCCTTCTTCTTTTCCCGCATATTTGAAGCAATAATACATTCTCTATAGCCCTTCGGCTGCACTAACAACTCATGCTTTTTTTGTAAGTGTGTCTCCTGCAGCAACACTATTGCCTCCTTTTGTCTGGCCAACTCTTTATACAGTTTCTGCCTCTTCCATGGCGAATTCAACCCTTTCACATTCAATGTTACAATTTTCAACATGTCTTCTACCCTTGCTCCACATCTCCCTCCAGCTCTCAACCCCACCCCTCTGCCCCTCCCTCCCCCCACCCCTCTGTCCCCCTTCACCACTAACCTCCCCTGCCCCCCTCCCCCCTCCAACCTTCTCCTACCCGGAGATCTGACTTCCATCACTGTGACCTCGAACCCGACCCTCACCTACCCCCCATTCACCCTCCCAACTCTGTCTACCCCATTACACCAACCCTCCCCAACCTCCCCGAACCTTCAGCCCCCCCTCACCCCTTCCTTACTCGTGAGCTTCCCCCAACATCTTTTCCACAATAGCAAACTACTCATTCAAGTCCATGTATTAATTACTGCCTCAGCCAGTATCTTCTTCGATCCCCTGCTCTCTCCGCCGCTCCTTGGCCAATCTCGCCAATCTTCGACCACCCTCTGCTGCTCTGTGCCACCTGGAACTCTCCTCCGCGCTATTATTAGGGGCGACTTCCGATTGCTTTACCAGACTTCGAGCCTCCTCTGGTAGGTTCTCAGCTCCTAATTTTCTCAGTGCTTTTCAAGCTTCTGCGCAGGTCGTCACTTTCCGCGATCTCCCTTGCACCGTAGTCAAGAGTCCAAACGGGTACAGCCACTTATATCGTAGGTCCGCCCTTCTCAAATAGGCCGTAACCTCCTTGATCTCTTGTCTGCGCTGCAGTGTCCCCGGAGACAAGTCCTGGAACAGTTCTAGCTTGTTTCCATCCCACTGGACACATCTTCGTTTTCTCGCCTCTCCCAGAATACATTCTTTCAATTTATAGGAAGCCAGGCAAACTACAATGTCTCTTGGACGATTGTCTCTTATGGGCCCCAGCCCTCTATGTGCTCTCTCTATTTTAATCTGTGCTGTAGCTCCCTCCTCTGCGCAGCCCACGTCCTTCAAGATTTCTTCAAATATTTTGTGAGCCACCACTTCGCTGTTCCTATATTTGGGGGCCTCCGGGACTCCCCGCACTCTAATATTACACCTTCTCGACCGGTCCTCTAAATCTTCTGTCTTTGCCTTCAGCTCTTCTTGTGCCGCCCTCAGCTCTTCCCATCCTTTTTGAAACCGCTCCATTCTTGCCCCATGCCGTTCCACTTGGGTCTCAGTCTCCTCCACATGCTCTCCCATGTCCGTGATATCTTACTTGATCGATTGCAAAGTCTCTCTCAACTAATTTTTAACCCTTCCAATTTCTTCCTTTAGTTCCTCCTCCAGCTCCATGAGCCACATCTTAATTTTCTCTGCCATTCCCACGCACTCCTCTCCTTCTGGCTCCTCCTCCTGCCCCGGAGAGCAGTCCCCCCCCTAATCTGGGCCGTCTTCTCGCTCTCTTTTCCACCTCTTGCAGGTACATACAATGAACGAAACTCCGCTAATTTCTTCTTCACTGCCACCTCTCTCTTAGTTTTCTCCATATGTTGATCTGATACTGCCCCTCAGCAACTCTCCGTCTCAGGTTCACTGCCACTCCTCGTGGGGTTCTAAATTAACAGTATTCAGCACCTGCTCCGCTGCTCTCCAAGCTGGACTATGCTGCTCACACACCAGGGGCTTCTTCCTCTGTGAGACACCCACCCAGCTCACCAGGGACCTTGCTCGTGCTTTTCAGGCCCTGCTGCCCTCACCAGCTGTAGCTGCCTGTCTTCCCGGGCTTCACCGCCGTCTGCCTCTGGCTCACCTTTTCCTCTCTCTGGGTTCCTTCTGGCTCTCCTCCTTCATCCAATGCTCACGATCCTGCTCCACTCTCTCCCACTGGTTCACGTCGCTCTTTGACCGCCAAGGAAGCCAACCGCGGTTTTCTACTGCAGCTCACGATCACTATCCTCAGCAGCAATGATCTGCCCGCACTTGCTTCCTCTCCCCTCACTGCCTTCACTCCGCCGCTCTCCAGCATTCTCCTCTCACCTCCAGGCCGCACTCCTGCACCGCGTGCTACAACTCGGAGTCTCCTCTCTCCGCCGCGGCTGCTCGTGCCGGTCTTAAGCGCCGATCTCTCTCGCTGCCACCGGGGTTGGAGATATTACTGCCGTGCACTGCTTCAAATAGCACTGTTTACACTGCTCCCCAACTCGCCTCTGGCTGTGGTTCCAGCTCTCTCCGGCCCTCCCGCTGTGGTACTAGCGCCTCTCTTCATGCCGGCCGGGCTCTTCGTTCCCCTCTTGCTACACTCGGGAAGATCTCCCCATCACCTCCGCCTTCAAGTAGCTCATGGGGGTTGCCTTTGCCTGTTCACCTCCCAATCAGCTCCGCTCTTTGCTTTTAGGGGTATATTTCCCCCGTTTAGGCAGGTTTTGGTGGCGGAGCTCCCCCACTACGCCGCCATTCGGATCGATGACGTCACCAGAAGTCAGCTGTTTTTTTTTCCAATAAAACTTTTTTTAATGTTATATTCGTGTTCAGCTCACCAAGATACTACAAGCTAGGGCCTTTTAAAGTCAGTAACGATTTCAATGTTGATCAGTGTCAGTCATCCGGATTTTGGAAGGGCTATGTGCCTCGTTGGCACATAGCCCTCTCCACCATCCTCTAAACTGGATAACTGAATATCTGGCGATCGCTGCAGAGACAGGAAGCTGCTGAGGCTAACCAGTCAGCAGCGATACTGGATTCCAAAATGTGTAAATATGTATTGTATAAATGTAAATATGTTTAACTCCATTCCCCAAAACATTAACCATGTGTGCTGTGACCCCCCCTCAGAACTATGTATGTACTCTCCCCACCCAGTTCTGATTGACAACTCCCAAAAGAAGAATCAAACCGCTGCTGATCGCTGGAAGCAGCGGTATATAAATGTGTTCTAAATAAATAAATAAATAAATGTTGCCCAGTTAGCTGCTGCGCCTTAAAGATAGGCAAGGGTTTTCCTTGCCTATCTTTAATGTGTAGGTCGCTAACCAGGCAGCATTCAATATAACTGCTGCTCGGTTAGTGACACTCTTCACCTCTGCTCTGCCTCAGAACGCCCTCAACGTGCCCCAATGCTAATCAGATAGCATTGGGCACGTAGGGGACATAGATGGGGATATTCAGCGGCACTAACCATGTAGGTGCCATTGAATATCCCCCGTTTAAGGCATTTACATGGTTTACTGTGCTGTACACTGTGTAAATGCCTTTCGAATATCAGGCCCGTAGTCTTTATCTGCGTTGTTTTTTTCTCTTTTTGTTTCAACTGACACTTGGAGCCCATGCAACTTTCCCAAATGCCCAGGGCTAAAAACAGCTGCCAGTCCATGTATTACTTAGATCAGCTTCTGGCATACTCCATTCTGCCTTGATTGGAGTCTTAGTGCTGCCAAGCGAACCGGACTTGGCTCGTAACCCAGCAACACCTTTACTACCAGAAGAAAGGAAAAAAAGCCAGGTCTGCAAGGAATATACCATCCTGCAGGAGGGAATACACTCCTAATGCCACAGCATCAACCAGAATAACATTCCCCCTTCCCCTCCAGCTTCAACTCGCCAGTTGCCAACTGAGACATCAACCAGTGTCCTTCCTGATGGATGAGTCTACTGTGCACTATCCACAAAAACAGAGGGGGAGGGGGAGAAAACCAGAGTCTCAGCCCTGAGAAAAGAGAGGGGTTTTTTTTTCCTTATTTTTCCCTGACCAAAACCCCTCAGAAAACACACTTGGAAAACATAATGGCCGTCTCCAGATCCAGGAAGCCCACTGACCTGATTTGAACCCAGAACCTGTTGTGCAACAAGTTCAAGCCCTCCTCAGCTCCCTCTGGAGCCATCATGGAGGATAGGAGGGAACAGTGGCAGAAATGGAGCTAAAAGCACTAATTCTAAGTTCCTGAGCGGTCCTCCAGTTTAGTCCTCCACATCCGGGTAGTGCACCTCCTCCTGCAGCACGGAGACTGGACCAATCAGAATCTTGCTCTCCTGATGTATCCTGCTGGAGCTCCCATCAGCCCTCCAGTGTGTCCAGTCTCCGTGCAGCAGGAGGACTTGTGAGCCTGGTGCTGGGCTCACTTAGTGACTTTGAGGCAACACTAGTTAGCTTTCCTTGGGGTTTTGTTGTTTATTTCCATTCTGTCTCTTTTTCTTTTATTTGGTGGCTATCCCTTTAAATTTTTTTACTACAAGTGCTTAAAGGGGGGGCCGTTTGAGGAGCCGAGTCTGCACGCTCCTTCTCCCAGCCCTCTTTGAGTGTGCTGCAGGCAGCGAGTTATCCTAGATCTCCCTCCTAGACAGTACGGGGGTGAGATCTGGTGGTGGCAGCCCCGTTGCTGTCTTGTCACGCCGGCTGTATGATTTTCACGGCCCTGGCTGACTTCTATTTCGGGTGAGTTTTCTGTTGATGATCGGGGCTGTCCTGCAGTGCTGCATCCGCTCAGCGGTTCTTCTTCGTTCAGCTTTCTGGCAGCCAGCGGTGAGTTGCAGAGCACCGGCAGTGCTTTTAAGCGTTCTAGTTCTTTTTGCTTATTTTTGTCGGGCTGCTGATCACGCGGTCTTCTTTATTGTTTTTCCCGCCGTTTTTTTCCTTCTCCCGTCGGTGCCGGTGGCCATTTTACCGCGCCGGCGTCTTTTTCTTTTTCCCGCGTTTTTCTCCTTGTTGGGGGCTGCTGCGGGTTGAAGGTACCGGTTTCGTTGGTTTTTTTTCTGGCCTGAGCCCTTCTCTCCATCGGATTGGTTTCTACTGCCTACAAAAAAAAAAAAAAAGGGGGTGAAAACAATTTTTAAATACTTTGTGGAGCCTTTTGTTCAACCTTCTTCGTTTTTGGCTCTGGGGTCCTGTTTGGCCTGCTGGCTCCTTGCTTCTATGTCGGCAAGGCCACAGTGCTTAGTCTGCGGTTCTCGCAGGGGGGCTATATCGGAGTCCGGGGTTTGTAAGGGCTGCGCGTCAGTCTCCTCTGACCTTGAACACCAGATGGAAGGCAAGGCTCTGTTGGACCCTGTTAGTCCGGCCCGGCAGCCTGACAGGGAGCCGTCTCCAGGTTCTCAACCTCCAGTTTCTCCTGTGACGTCCAAGGAGCAGGGGGTTCCCTTGCCCGAGGCTGCGTCGGGTCCTTCCTCATTGGATTTCTCGCCTGATTTTGTTCTTTTGATGCATCAGGCTTTCCGCTTGGGCCGTCTGGGTAAGTTGCCAGAGGCCGGGGCCTCTCCGTTGTCCCTCCCCTCCCGTTTAGGTGAGGAGGGTCAGCGGACGGTCCAGAAGCCAGCTAAACGCTCTCGCTTCTCTTTTGAGAGTGAGGACGTCGACTGGCATGAGCCTGAGCTGGCGGAGGAGACCGATGACATCGGTGAGGAATTGGAGGAAGGGGAAATTCCGGATCCCGAGGATCAGGCACGGATAATTCGGGTGTTTCAGCGAGAGGAGTTAGTTCCATTGATCACTGAGTCTCTTCAAACGCTCAATCTTGCCTCAGTTCCTTCGGCGGAGGAGGAAGCCCTGGAAGATCCCCTCATTCAAGCCGTGCGAGACTCTCAAGTCGTGTTTCCAGTGCATCGCGTGGTGGCTCAAATGATTCAGACTGAATGGGATCAGCCCGAATCCGGTCTAAAGGGCATTCGTACGATGAACCGGTTGTATCCTCTAGCTGACAAGGACAGGTTTAAATCACCGCGCGTTGACGCCCTGGTTTCGGCGGTCACCAAGAAGACTACGATTCCGGTCGAAGGCAGTGCGGCTTTGAAGGATACGCAGGACAGGAAAGTAGATGGTTTGTTAAAACAGGCCTTTGAGACTAATGCCTTGTCTCTGCAAGCCTCTATTTGTGGGGCCTGGGTGGCTAGAGCATGTTTACGATGGGCTCAGCGTTTAGGGCAGGAGTCCAACTTCGACCAGCAGAAGTTGTTGGAAGTGACCCGCTTGGAGTCTGGGTCGGCTTACTTGGCGGATGTTCATTATCATTTGATTAGAACATTGGCTAATAGTATGGCTTCCTTGGTTGCGGCGCGCAGGTCTATTTGGTTGAGAAATTGGGCTGCTGACAGTTCCTCTAAGTCGCGCCTCAGTAAATTACCTTTTAAGGGGAAATTGTTGTTTGGTGAGGATTTGGATAAGTTGGTGAAAGATTTAGGGGACTCGAAGGGTGGAAGACTGCCGGAAGATAAGCCTAAGCTCGGCAGAACTTCGTCGATCCCGCGAGGTCCGTCTCGGGACTTTCGAAGATTTCGGTCGTCCCGTTTGTGGAGTTCCCAGCGTGGTCGCTTTGGGTACCACTCTCAAGGGTTTCGCGACTTCCTGGGAGCGGGCAGAGGATTTGCCCCTGCCGCCTCTTCGTCTTCCTCCTCCTTTTCTCACAAGCCGCAATGATGCCAGGCGGATTCCGGAGGGATGTCCAGTCATCGGTGGTCGCCTTCGGGAATTCCTGCCTGCATGGGCCCGGATAACTTCCGATCAGTGGGTGTTGGAGGTTATCCGGGAAGGCTATGCCCTCGAGTTTGCCTGTCCCCTTCGAGATTCCTTCGTTCTTTCTCCCAGCAAAGGCCAGCACAAGGAGCAAGCGCTTCGCTTGACGTTAGATCGGCTTCTCGCCTTGGGGGCGGTGGTTCCCGTTCCGGCGGCTGAGCGCGGTCTGGGGCGTTACTTCATTTATTTCGTGGTGCCAAAGAAAGACGGATCCCTCCGCCCTATTCTAGATCTCAACGGCGTCAATCGTTGTCTCCGGGTACCTCATTTCTGCATGGAAACCCTTCGGTCCGTCATTGTGGCGGTCCGTCAGGGGGAGTTCCTGACCTCTCTGGATCTCTCCGAAGCTTATTTGCACATTCCTATCCGATCGGTCCACCAGCGTTTCCTCCGGTTCGCGTTCCCTTGGGGGCACTTTCAGTTTCAAGCTCTGCCCTTCGGATTAGCGACGGCCCCGCGTACTTTCACCAAGATCATGGTGCTAGTGGTCCCAGCTTTGCGACGGGACGGCGTCCTGGTCCACCCTTATCTAGACGATTGGTTGATTCGGGCAAAGTCCAAAGAGGAGAGCTTGCAGGCTACGGAGAAGGTGGTGACTCTCCTGCAATCTCTCGGCTGGGTGGTCAATGCGCAGAAAAGTCGGTTGGTGCCGACGCAGTGCCTCGAGTATCTCGGAGTTCAGTTCGACACGGCGAGAGGGTTGGTGTGCTTACTGCCTCGGCGTGTTCAGGCCTTGCAAAGTCTAGTGCGCACTTTCCTCGGGATGTCCGCTCCTTCTGCTTGGTGGTACCTGCGCGTCTTGGGGACGATGGCGGCTACTCTGGAGGTGGTGCCCTGGGCCAGGTTTCATATGCGTCCTCTTCAGAGAGCCCTCTTGCGTCGTTGGTCGAACCAGACGGACTCGCTCAGCAAGCGCTTGCCTTGTCCGATCCGTGTTCGTCAAGCTCTACGGTGGTGGAGCTGCTCCCGGACGTTGCGAGCGGGACAGCCCCTGGAACAGCCTCGGTGGATTCCGGTGATAACAGATGCCAGTCTGCTCGGCTGGGGTGCCCACTGCGAGGGTTGTTTCGCGCAGGGGACATGGTCGGCCCAGGAAACCTCCTGGTCGATCAATCGGCTCGAGCTTCGTGCGGTGCGGAGAGCGCTGGAGGCCTTTGAATCGACTCTGCAGGGCCGAGCGGTCCGGGTGCTCTCGGACAATTCAGCGACGGTAGCGTACATCAACTGGCAGGGCGGCACAGGAAGCGTAGCCTTGGAGGACGAGGCGGAGGCGTTGTTCCAGTGGGTCGAGCTCCGTCTGTCGGCGTTGTCAGCGGCGCATATCGCGGGAAAAGGCAATGTCATGGCGGATTTTCTCAGCAGGGTGCATGTGGATCCCGGAGAGTGGGAACTGCACCCACAGGTCTACGCGCAGATAGTTCGCCGGTGGGGTCCTCCACTAATGGACCTCATGGCGACGTTTCAGTCGGCCAAGACGGGACGCTTCTTCAGCAGGCGGAGAGAACCCATGTCCGAGGGGATCGACGCTCTCATTCAGCCGTGGCCGAGAGGCGGTCTCCTCTATATATTTCCGCCGTGGGCGTTGATCGGCAGGGTGATCCAGCGCATCGAAGCGCATTGCGGTCAGGTATTACTCGTGGCTCCGGATTGGCCCAGACGTCCCTGGTACGCTTGATCGACGGGTTTCCCTGGCGGCTTCCAGATCGACCGGATCTGCTGCTTCAGGGGCCGCTACGGATGCCTCAGGTGGCTCGGTTCTCGCTTACGGTTTGGCCCTTGAAAGGGCTCGCTTGAGGAAGAAGGGCTGTTCTTCAGCAGTTATTTCTACCCTGTTGAGGGCTCGCAAATCCTCCACCTCCCTCGCTTATGTGCGCTTTTGGCGCATTTTTAAGGACTGGTGTTCGCGTCGTAGGATTCGTGCGGCGACCGCTTCTGTTTCCATGATTCTCAGTTTTTTGCAGGACGGCTTTGATAAAGGACTGGCCGCCAGTTCCTTGAAGGTTCAGCTGGCGGCTCTCGCGTGCTACAGAGGCAAGGTGCTAAGGGTTTCTCTGGGGATGCACGCGGACGTCCGACGTTTTCTGAAGGCAGTTTTCCGGCTGCGACCTTCGCGTAGGGTGATTATTCCTCCTTGGGATTTGAATCTGGTCCTGCAAGCTTTGGCTCGTCCGCCCTTTGAACCGTTGCGGCGAGCGTCGATTAAAGATCTGACCCTGAAAACTGTTTTTATCGTAGCTATTTGTTCGGCACGGCGCATTTCGGAGCTGCAGGCACTTTCGTGCAGGGAGCCGTTTTTATCTTTTTCTAGAGATCGAGTGGTGTTGCGGCCGGTGCCATCCTTTCTTCCGAAGGTGGTCTCTCCTTTTCATCTGAATCAGTCTGTCTTTCTTCTGGTGTTTCCCTCTGACGCAGCAGGTGATTCAGTGGCCGGTTTGCATCTTTTGGATGTCCGATGAGTACTGCGTCATTTAAAGGTTTCGGAAACCTTCTGCAAGTCAGATCGCTTGTTTGTGCTCTTTGGCGGGGTGCGCAAAGGCGAAGCAGCGGCAAAGTCTTCTCTTTCTAGGTGGATTAAGGAAGCGATTTCCTCTGCTTATCTTGTGCAGGGGCGTGAGGTTCCGGTGGGTTTGCGTGCTCACTCTACTAGAGCGCAAGCGACGTCGTGGGCAGAGCATGCTCTGGTTCCGCCGGTGGAGATTTGCAAGGCGGCTACTTGGTCGTCCCTCCATGCTCGGGATTCTTGTTTTGGGTCGGCGGTTTTGCGCGCCGGGTTACAAGTTCCCGCCCGTTCCTAACTGCTCTGTTACATCCCGGATGTGGAGGACTAAACTGGAGGACCGCTCAGGAAATTGAAATTACACTTACCTGGTAATTGTAGTTCCTGAAGGGTCCAGTTTAGTCCTCCTTCCCTCCCTCTCTCTCTCTCTGTGTTTTTGGTTTTTGCCGGCGCGATTGTTACTGGGCAACGGTGAGTCCGGTAAGAAATTTCTAGGGAACCCTTCTGTTGGGGGCTCCTCGGGTTTTTCCGTTTTGCCGTGGAACGTCAGTTCCTTCCTTTTTCTAGATGGCTACCTGTGGTGTCAGGTGGACGGATGAAGCGCTGTGCAGCGTCTTGGCTTCCTCGTTTGGGGAGGGGGTCGATGTAACTGTTAAGGGGTTTCATAGGGATAAAGTTGCTATTTTTACTTCTTTCATGTGTTGCTTCTTTAAGTCTGCTTTGTTAATAGTTCACTGGGGGGCTGATGGGAGCTCCAGCAGGATACATCAGGAGAGCAAGATTCTGATTGGTCCAGTCTCCGTGCTACAGGAGGAGGTGCACTACCCGGATGTGGAGGACTAAACTGGACCCTTCAGGAACTACAATTACCAGGTAAGTGTAATTTCAATATGGCAGCTTCCCAGCTTTGCCCTTGCTGCAAAAATTCCCTGCTGCAAAATACTGGTGACTAATCTGGCTGATTCTGACCTTCAAGATGTTGCCATTGCTCTGCAGCTATACTGGCTGTCCAGCACCAGCTTTCCCTTCTCTGCAACCACTGCTGCTGAAGTAGTGCTGGGCTTCTCCCTCAAGCAGCTGCCTTCAGTGAGGTGAAGTCTGGCCTTGCTTGCAGCACAATCACTGGTGCGGGAACCATGCCTCAAGAACACCCTCTGTCACATTGCGTACACCGCTGTGGGAGCCGCGTTGGGTGGGCTCTGCCGATGTCTTTACCTGTACAGTTTTTGCTGCCTCAGGAGCAGCTTTGGGCACTGCCACTGGCCCCTTCAGAATGGCCATCTTCTGCGCAGCTAATGCCGGCTCGAGGATTATGCTCAACGTGCTCTGCTGGCACTTCCAGAACAGCCTCTTTCCTGATTGACAAACACAGTTGGGCATGCTCTGCTGTGTTTTCAGCCAGCCCCAAATCGCTTGCTCTGCTCATGGTGCAGATCTGGGTTTAAGATCACCACTGCTACTTGCAGTTCTCAACATGACTTAACACTAGAAGCCCCAAAGTGAGTCAATTGACGCAAATGCATCTTCGAAGTTGGATACCAGCGCCACTACTAGAACCATGTTAGTCATGTTCCATGACTTTGTTAGCAAGGTCAAGATGTTCAAATATGTGCATCGAAAATTAATGACAGATGCACCACCTAGCGGGAAAATGAATTTATACCTAGAAGCCCCAAAGTATGTCAATTGACGCACTCAGTTGTCTTGGATGCGTCAATTGACGTACTTTGGGGCTTCTAGGTATAAATTCATGTTCCCACTAGGTGGCGCATCTCAATCACTGTTTACAGTTTTACTCCGACATTACAAACAATAAACACACAATGACGTCATGTAATGATGTCACATACTGCACGTATTTAACAAATAAGTAACTTCACATTAATTCACATCTGCATTTCATGCTAAACGCAGTCATCGTGATAATGCGTCAATTGATGCATTTTGGGGTTTCTAGGTAAAATTTCTTTTGGGGCTTCTAGTGGTAACCTCCCCTCCCCTCCCCTCTGAAACCCGCACGGGGCCATCTCCTGCCTGGGGACATCTCGCAGCCAAGCACTTTTCTCTCCCTAACTGGCATACCTTTGCAGGTTCAAATTCTTTCATCACCTCAGCTGAAAGCCCATGCTCTGGACTATTATTTCTTCCTCCTCCTCCCCCCAACATCATATGTAACTGCATGGTGCCGTACATAGGGCGATATCAAAAGCATGTGCCCCTTGTCTCCCTCTGCTGGCAGACGGGCATAATCCACTGGTGTGGTATGATAAGTGTACGTTTTATACCAGCCGTTTTATAGGAGGAATTAAGAGGGTCATTTTCCTTAATCCTCTTATTCGCCCCCTCCATTTATTTCTCCCTCAAAATAGAAAAGAGTCAAAGACAGCATCCTCCATTGTTAACTACACATATTTACATGTAAAGACACATGTATGAGTAAAATTTCACTTGGGAAGTTTGGTGAATGTGTGTAGTCATACACATAAAACAAGGCTTAATATTTAAAAACATGATGAGGAACTATGCATTTTTACAGGATTATTTTGAAGGCTGATGCTTGGATGATCGTGTTTATTTGTTTGATTTGATTATGAAAATCGAGGGGGAGATGGGAGAAGGAGGCATAAGGGCCTGAAAGGTAATTGGGAGGGAGAGGCACACACTGTATCTAATACCCTCTCACTTGCTCTGTGTTGGTGACTCGGAGTGCGACTTTCTCGTCTCTGAGCCCTTTTTGCATTAAAACATCAGTGGGCTTGTAGGATGCGGAGAATGTCTTTCAGATGAGAGACTAAACTGAGGTCCTTTGTACTGGAGAAGTCACGACATTCTTTACTTGATCAGTGTTGACAAAACAAGTTCTACAATCTGCCAACATTTTGACATGGAAGAAAATTAAATTGACGTAGAAAAATCTTTTGTTTTAATGTATATAGCTAGGGCTCAGTTGACTTGCCTGGGACAAGTGGATTTTTTTTCTCTGGGTGAGGCAGCAGAATCTTTGCTCCTGATTAAAGCCCAACAGGAGAAAGATAGAGAGGGTTGCAGCAGTGGATTTTTGGAGAGCAGAAGAGAGCTGAAGAGTGAGAAAAGAGCGGGACGGAGTTTGGAGGAAGTGACACAGAGGAAGTGGGGAGTTAAAGAGTAAGTGATGGTGAAGAGGAGAATGAGGTTATGGGGACTGGAGGAGGATAGAAAGAGAGGACTGCACAGAAATAAAGTTGATGGTATGCATTTTCCAAGGAAGAAATCCACTTACGCTTCATTCTTGTTTCCCCATTTTCTACCCTAAAACACATTTTGTGTATGTGTTGGGGGCGAGTGGGTGTATTTCACCTCTGAAGAGTAAGTCCTGGAGGAAGTTTTCAAACCCTAGCTATAGCATTTTGATAAATGTTTTGAAATATAAAAATAATGCTCCCTTTAGAGATCTAACTGGGAATGTGATATGGGTACAGAAGGAGAAATTTTACTTACCTGATAATTTACTTTCCTGGAATCCTTTTAGACCAATGCAGACAAATGGATTATGTTCCCCTACCAGCAGATGTTAGAGACAGAAAAACCAAGAACATTCCAGCGACGACATCACTGGTATAAGGGGAGGTGCAGCTACGGGCACTCCTTAGTATCTGTAACAAAGCAAAACAAAACCCTGACAACCAAGAACCACTCGGAAGTTGAAACTGACCCTGGTTGGAAATGAACCGAGGAACTCTCGACTGGCTCCTCCAAAGTAATATTGTAAGCCCTGATGATTTGGCAGCCTGCGCCCGCAGAAAGTAAAGCAAGACTAAAACAGCCATGTTCTTATAGGGAAGATCCTGGACTGGTCTAACAGGATTCTAAGAAAAGGAAATTATCAGGTAAGTGACATTTCTCATTCCTCATCATCCTGCTAGACCTGTCCAGACAAACAGGAAGTATCTGAGTTTGCCCTAAAAAAAGCAGGAGGAAGAAACTGCGGCCTTAATCGCTGCAACCCCAAAGGCTGAATTCTTCCTTGCCAGCAAATTGAAGTGGTAGTGCTTAACGAAAGAGCTCAAGGAGGACCCAAGTGACCACCGTGCAGAAATGGCCTATGCTCTGGTTGAATGCATTGTGCAAACCAGCCGGTACCAGCTTGCCTCTCAGCAAATAGGCTGAAACAGTCGCCTCTGTAATCCACCTCGCTAAGCAGGGCCGTACCGAATCAGAATCGCACCATGTGTGACTTGCACATCAGGCGGGACCCCCCCCTGCTTCTCCATCCAGCACTTTCTGCTCTTACCTTGCTGCTGCTGCTGCTGCCCTCTGTTTTCTTCACAGTGGTGCCGGCAGCAGGGCAAGAGCAGAAAGTGGCTGGACGGAGGTAGGAGGGGGGAGGCGTGCCCGATGTGCAAGTCGCTGGTATTTTAAGCAGATCTGTCCCTCCCTGCTCTGACGTTGCATCAGCTCCCTGCTGTTGCCCTGCTGCTGCTGAGAGAAGAAAAAGTGGTGGCGGCAGGGCAACAGCAAGCAACCGAAATGCGCCCCTTAAGCCTTTGCATCCAGTGCGGCTGCACCGCTCGCACAGGGTTAGATATGATACTGTCGCTAAGGTTAACTTTGAGGACCCCCAGATAGAACAAATAACCTGTCCAAGAACTGAAAACCATTGGTCACCTTCGGGTAATGAAGGAGAACCCAGCGGACATCGAGGAGACAAAGACTTCTCTTGAGTCCTTTTTTTGGCATTCATCAGACAAAAAGACCAGCAGTGAAACCCCTTATTTCACATGAAATGCCAAAACCACTTTCAGCAAAAAGGAAGGAACCCTACATATCGTTACTGACTCGGACAAGGATGACAGATAAGGGCCCCAACAGGCTCTTTGGCTTGCAGTTCCAAAACTTGACACTCCAAGAAAATTGTGATGAGAAGAATTGTCTTCAAGGACAGATCTTTCAAAGTAGCCATTTCAATGTCTTAAAAGGCAAACCTGCTAAGGCCTGCAGGACCAGACTAAGATCCCATGATGGAACCACTGGACGGACGGACGGGGAGGGGGGTGGGATGCAAGCCCTTAACTCCTCTGAGAAAGCATGAAACATCCGGGTGAGAGGTCAAGAGAGCCCACTGCACCTAAGCTCAAAAAGAAGACAAGGCCATCACCTGAACCCACAAAGAGTTTAGGGTGAAACCCTTCTCCAGGGCACTCTGGAGAAAGGCCAGAACCAACAGAATATTTGTTTTCTACAGGGACAGGCCTCAGCCACTACATCACTGCTCGAAAAACCACCAGACGCGTATGTCAGAGGAGTGAACATGCAATAAGACTTGAGCAAGATGGAGATCACTGATGGATACCCTTTCTGGTGAAGCTGCCACCTTTCAGTAGCCAGGATGTAAGCCAGAAAAGGTCTGGATCATCCATGAATATGGTCCCTTGATGCAGAAAACCTCTCCCCTGCAGGAACAAGCAAGGCTTGTCCATCAGCAGATGACAGTGGTTTGCCTACCAAGGCCTCCGTGCCACTAGAATGAATAGGAGCAGATGGTCCTCTGTCTGTCAGATTATTGTCCTGATGAGAGACCACGGCTGCATGATTGGGACATCCCCAGTGATCAGCTATCCACTGAAATGTCCTGCCGCTCAACTCCTCAGTCCTCACTCTTCTGGATCCAGGCCATGATGATGTAGGAAGTCTGCCTCCATATTGTCAATGCCAGCTATGTCAGCTGTCGATTATCATTTGAAGATGCCTTTCTGTTCAGGGAAGCAGCAGACACATCTTTGTGGCCACCATGATGTATACGATCACCGTTGCATTGTCTAAGACTATCTGTACAGCCTTCTCCAGCACCACGGGTCAATGGTGTAGCAATGCCAATCAAAGGGCATTGGCCTGCAGATGGTTGATGGACCATGTCATCTCCTTGGACAACCATGCACTCTGCAACACCTGTCCCTGATAATGAGTATGCCATCCACCTTATTGCCCACAATTATCCCTGCCGGAAGCCCACTTGCTGATTGGATCTAGGTTCCCCTCTACCTGGCACACAAGCCCTTGGGGCTGACCACTCAGATACTCTATCTCCTGGGTCTTGCACCTTTGTCTTCCCTTCCTTGAAGCTCCTTTTTTAATTATCTCCTCTTGCTCCAGTATCTTAATTTATTGTTTTTTGAGCAAGTCTGCAAGGGAAAGGGGAGGGATCCTCCCTGGGGGGCCCCCAAGCCTGCACCTATTGGGGTAGCTCTCACTTCTGAGGTGGATGAATGAAAAGGGGGAGGGGGAGAAGCCTCAGCCAAGTGGAAACCACAGTGGGAGCAACAGAGGGTGGCTGGAGCTATGCCCCTGGCACTGTCATGGTTCTCACTCGACCAGGTGCAGCGGACCTCAATCTGGCACCCTGGAAACCCTGAATCCATCTCTACCAGGGAGGACAGTCCACAGACTGTGGTCCAGAAGCCTCATTTGGCATCACTGCTGCACCAGTCCAGTCACCACCATCTGATGGAGACAGAAAAATACAGAGGAATGCCCTAACTGCACCTTTTTTTATGACAGTAATGTCCGTGGAAAGTTCTGGGTTTTTCTGTCTCCAGCATCTGCTGTTAGGGAAACATAGAGCAGTCCAGTGGAGGAGTATCCTAGTGGTTAGAGCAGCAGTCTGGTGACAAGAGACCAGGGTTCAGATCCCACTGGCACTCCTTGTGGCCTTGGGCAAGTCACTTAACCCTCCATTGCCTCAGGTACAAATTTATGGGCCGATGTGGAAAGACTAGTGCACAGATAGCACAGCTTATGCGCACGAGTTCCTCCACACCAAATGCAGAAAAGAGATTGGCGTGCATGTAACAGCAAGAGAAAAGTATGAGCACACAGCAACAGCAAGTGTATTTAAATAATTTGCAAATTATCTGCACATATTCAAATAGTATGCTAATAAGGCATGCACCCATTGCAGAGAAACGTGTAGAGGATTACATAAGCGGCAAGAATGCCAATATGTCTATGCCTGGTCTGAGGTGGCTTAAACATTTTGTGCGTGTACGGAAAGACTGTTTCAGAGTATGTTCTGTTGAATAGTTACCTTAGGCATAAAAATTTTCTGCTTGCATCTTTCAGTATATAAGTGAAAGTTTGGTATTCAAGAAGAAATGTTTTTTGCTTCTTATCCTTGTGCATTTTTTGGACTCATTTATATTATTTATCTTTTATTTTTAGGTCTCTTTGTTATGATTTTATAAAAATGTTTTTGGGTGGAATAGTGTTGATTATTATGGGGTGAGCGCCTAAAGAACCTGCACATCCTGTGTGCATAACGTGAGCATTTGATAGTTACGTGCATGCGTACACAGCCATTTGTAGCGCATGCGTTTGCTACCCTCCTTTCAACTTTACACTGAAGTTTTGTGTGCAGCTCATTTGCATACACACCCTTTGCTGCATACCGGCGCTGAAGTCGTGCACTGTTGGTGCTGTAGAAAAATGCATATTCAGCTAATAGCGCACAACTTCAGTGCCGGCTTTCTGCATCGACCTGCTAGATTGTAAGCTGTCTGAGGACAGAGAAATACCTACATACCTGAATGTAACTCACCTTGAACTGCCACTGGAAAGACGTGTGCTAAATACTAATAATAAAAAAAATGGTTAGCAGGATGATAAGACCATTGGGCAATGTTCTATTGTTCAATACAAGAAGAAATTTCAAACAATACAGCTGTTTTGTGTAATGTGTGCAGGTGACACTGCAGCCAGAGTTCAGCAGATTTTATTATATTTAAGACAAAGCAGTGCCATCAAGCCCTTAAAATTAGTTCTTTTTTTGTTCAGACTTTCTGTCACTGTTATTCTCGGACCTTGCTCAGTTTATTTATTTGTGTATGCAGGCAAGAGGTATGAAAAAGCAGATCATCGACGATTTCATTTCCAACAATAAGTTCTTGCTAGTGGCAAGACTCACCAATCAGAAACTGTTCCAAGAGCTGTGTCCTGTCAGGAAGTCCCATCGGCAGAGGAAGTAAGACTCTTTATTTTATTGTGCTACTTAATAGTCTGCTTACAGTTCCACTAAGGAATTTTGGGATTACAAAACTAAATATGTCTCAAAAAATATTAATAAGCTATCAGATTAATGCTTTCTCTACATTACACACATTAAAAACAAAAAACCCCAAAAACCTAATTCATCCCTCCCTTCCCCTCCCTTCAGCTACATTATATTTCAATCCATGGCTTGTTTTCTTCTCTGTTCTGTATGCTATCTGCTACCAGGTTTAAACAGTAACTGTCAGCAGAAGAAATGTTGGTTAGGTTTACGTTCTTCTTACGAACAGTATTTTTGCGTGTATAATGGTCACTTCTTGCACCAGTCTTGGGTTAATATTATGCTATGAGGCCCTTCCATGTACAGTGCCTTGTAAGTGCCTTCGTGCCTTTGTACATTTTTCACATTCATCTGTCTAAAAAGTACATTTAAAATTCCATAAAGCAAGAATTTGTTTCACTGATATTTGATTTCTGCACTTTCAAAGTGTGAGAATTTAT
Source organism: Ichthyophis bannanicus (assembly GCA_033557465.1). Taxonomy (NCBI): domain Eukaryota; kingdom Metazoa; phylum Chordata; class Amphibia; order Gymnophiona; family Ichthyophiidae; genus Ichthyophis; species Ichthyophis bannanicus. The sequence goes on along the minus strand of CM066042.1, from coordinate 58,408,135 downwards.
TATAGAAATACTCAAACGGTGACTAAGAAAAAAACACAAATTCAAGTTCATGTAACAGAGTGATGGCTGTACATGCTCTGGAATTTTTTTTTAGCGTTAATTGTTACAATACCCGCAGTCTAGTCCCCATACTAAACACTGACCTGCATGTTTTCAGTCTCAAGAGTGCAAAAGGGGGATTAAAATCTTCCCCTCTATCCCTTTGTTCTTTCTCTAGATGTGGTTGAAGGTTGGAAAAAAGGCTATTGTCTTTCTGTCTTGCAGATATTGTGTGGTCTTACTGACTGGGGAGGGAGAAAAGTTTGCAAAAACCTATGAGAACTTCTTGTCCTTTGCTCTGGCCAATACTAAAGACACTGTAAGGTTTGTGCACGTCTTTCAGGACCGACAGAGGGAATTCTCTGCTGCAATGCTGGCTGACCTGGAGAAATACCAAGGAAAGTCTGCTGTAAGTGTTGTAGATATACAGACTGTTAGAGACTCTTGCTTATGATTCATTGTCTTGTGCTCCGTAGCTCTACTGGTCATCATTCTGCCCAGCAGAGTTGCAGTATTCTGGTACAATTCACCAGACAGTCTCAAAACTTGTGACGATGATTTTTGGGACTTTTTTTTTGGTTGTAGTCTTTTTTTTTTGCTGTGATGTAATTGATATTTATTTAATAGTTTGCTCCTTTTGAATAACATTTAAACCAGACCTGTGGCTTGTGAAATGTAGAGAGGCAAATGCCAACTGCACTCAATTAGTAAAGAAAGGAAAAGAATAGGTGGTGTACAATAAATAGAGGTAATACAAATAAAAATGATTAAATAAATATAGATAATGAACTGGCTAACAATAAAAACATGTTTATTAACAATAAGTGTGTTATGCCTGGGCATATGAATGTATTAACATCAACTGGACATATATTTGTAATAGTTGTCTGATAGAGCAAGTCAAATCCCACTAGAGGACAGCAACCTTGGGCCGGAAGGACTGGGGTTTCTAGTCCCACAGGTGCTCCTTGTGGTCTTGGGCAAGCCACTTAACCCTCCATAGCCCATGTTCCCTGTAAAATAGTTATCTCCAAGTTATAATGCCCTGTTCAATGTAATTTCAGTTTGTTCAATGTAAACCGCACTGATGCAGAATAGCGCGGTATATAAGAGAATGTAAATAATAAATAAATAATAAATAAATAATAAATGCCCAACATGTTTCGGCACAATGGCTGTTTCAGGAGACTTCTTTATAATCGGTGGATGTATATGAGAGCCAATCCAGACAACCAGGCAAGGGATCTAAGATAAAAGAGGAAAAATGAAGAAAGAAGAGTTTATTTAAAATATTTTTTAAAAACATTGCTAAAAATAGTTGTTTTAAAATATTAACATGGCGCTTAACCCCAATAGGGACTTCTCAAGGTAAGAAATTCAAACAGTCAGTGATCAGAGGATCCCTTTTGACTTGCTTATCTTGAGGAATCCCAGTTGGGGGTAAATACCATCTTTAATATTTTAAAACAGATATTTCGTTTAGCAATATATGTCCAGTTGATGTTAATGTACTTATATGCATAATACTGTTCTTATTTTTAATAAATGTGTTTTCTTTTTTCTCCAGGACCAAGCAGGAAGTCAGTCCTCACATATGGGTGACGTTGGCGCCGACGGAGCCCTCGTGCGGAATATTTCCCCAGCTTTCAAAGAAAGCCTTTGGGAATGCAGCGCGCATGCTCAGTCTTTCTTTTTCCGCGGAGCTCAATGGACGTAGTTCGTGTCACCCGGGAAAAGTAGATGATTTTTTTTCTGCGATTTTTCGCGTTTCTTTATCCGGTTTGATGCCGGATCCCCTCCCGCCTCGGCTCGGTACACCGGTATCGAGACCAGAACTTCTTTTTCTGTTTTTGTCCTTTGTGACTAGCATTCGAGCTTTTTCTGTTATTTTCACTGGCAGCCCGGTCTTTTGACCTTGCAGGGGGCTCTTTTTCCCCCGATGGCTGACAGCAGGTTCAAAAAATGTGATCGGTGTAAGAAACTTATGTCTCTCACCGACACACACGACTGCTGCCTCCGATGCTTCAGGTCCGACCGTGACCCGCTGGTCTGTGGCCCGTGCGGCAAGATGTCATCGAAGGCACTTCGGAGCCGTCAGCATTAACATGCGAGAATTTTTTTGGAGTCTGCGTCCGGCCGGGCCAGGACTTCGTCAGAGGCCTTGACATCTCGGGAGTCTGACCCCGAGCGCCGTCGTGGGTCCTCTGAGAGGGGGTCTCCCGCCCGGGAGCACAAAAGGAAGAAGAAGCTCGTGAGGGTGGCGTCAGTGGAGGCACCTGGATCCTCGAGGGCCAGGTCGCGAAGCCCTGACCGCCGTCCTGGGCTCTCGGAGTCGGAGCGGCCGACCAAACTACCTCGCCTAGAGCCAGAGTCGCCGAGTCAGGTAACTTTGGTTGTCCTCGTTGACTCTCCTCCGGGAGAACCAACGTCGGGCCCGATGCTGTCGGGGGCTGCGGAGTCTCCTGAGCTCGGTCTCAGGTTGATGGCCCTGGTGAGCAGCCTGGCTGCCTTCATGGAGTAGCAGCGGTTACTGATCACCGGTTTGACCGGTGCATCTTCCCCGACCACTGGGACCTCTAAGTCGACCGCGGAGGCCGAGCCGATCCTCGAGTCAATCAAGTCTCGAGTCGATCCTCGGCCAAGGTCTCCCTCGATCTCCAATGCAGGGCCGAGGTTGTCGACGCCGGTGCCCTTGGCGTTGGGGAAGGTGGCATCGATGCCCACACGGCCGGAGCCGCTCGATGACTCCTCGGAGGAGTCTGCATGGGAGACGGAGGACGAGGAGTCTCCCGACACCTTCCAGACCTGGTGCGTCCCGTCGGACTCCCTGGAGTCCGAGCCTCGGAGAAAGTCCCCCCAGGAGGATACCCGGTTCTCGGATTTCGTCAGGGACATGGCCAAGGCTTTGGCATTCCCGGCAGATGCTGAGGAGGAGCCTCGAGCCAAAGAGCTCGATGCCCTCCAGTATGATTTTCCTCTGAAGGAAGCCTTTACTGTACCGGTTCCTCCGGTGCTGGAACGGCTGCTTTTCTGAATGTGGGAAGCACCGGCCTCGGCACCGGTTCTTAGCAAGCGGGTCGATTCTATCTGTCGAGTCCGTAAGAGCCCTGGGTTCCAAAAGGTGCAGCTGCCACACAACTCCATGGTTGTGGAATCGGCCATGCATAGGCTGAAAAGCCAAAAGATGCACTCCTTGGTGCCTCCCAGCCAGGAGGCCCAGAACCTGGATGGCATCGGTAGAAAGTGCTTCCAGGGCTCGATGCTGTCTTGCCGTGTCCAGACTTACCAGCTGAAGTCCAACACCAAAGGCAAGAGATCACGCCAAACACAAAACACAGTCCAAAACGTGATCTAAGTGGAAAAACACTTTATTAAGCAAAGGCTCTTGTCAACCCGACACAGGCCGTGTTTTGCAACCTTCGTCAGGGGTTGATCTGGTAGAATCCTACAAATGTAGAAAACACAAACATTTGACACTCAAATATACTTAAAATAATGTGAAAGGAACAGAACACTAGATATGATCCATAAAACTTATAAACATACTTATACAATAATCATAAATAATTTAAAAACATAATAAATAAATATAATATAAAACCAATAAAAAGAAGGGAAACATGGATACACTCCTATAAATAGTGAAATAAAAACAATGAGATAAGAACATACTATATAAATATAGCTGTTAAAAATCAAAGTCAATGTAAACTGATAAAAACAAACCAGAAATGTGGCAAACAGAGTACCTCAGCAGGAGGACCCAACAAGGGTAGCTTCTAGAGGAAACCGTACTTGTCAAACTAAATGTAGAAAAAAATAGCTATAAATGTCACTTAACAATAAAATGCATTGTGAGGTGCAAACCTATGAACAAATAGGATAAATAAGCTAAAAACGGACAACTAAAAGAAACCATCGGGAGCAAACTATATAAAATAATAAATAAATACAGCATCACCTTATAAAATAACATCATTAAAAACTCAAAAGGTAAAAGATTAAATATTTAAAAAAGATAAATATTTAATATTTACCAGCTGTACATGGACACGTACTTACGAGACCTGGCAAAGGAGATTGCCGGGTTCTCAGCTGGCCTCTCCAAGGAACCCTTGCAGAGATTCAAAGCCTTGTCTACAGGGATCCGAGAGTGCTCGAAGTTTATTTCTCGAGCAGCCTATGATGGCTTCGAGGCTTCGGACCTGGTAGCCGCGGCCGGCATCGGTGCACGTCGTCAGCCCTAGCTACAGTCGTCGGATCTGGAGTCATGGGTGCAGGATAAGTTGGTCGATGTCCCGTGCCGAGGTGACAACCTGTTCGGCAAGCCCATGACTGAGAAGGCTGCAGAAATCGAGACCGAGACTCTCACCAGGACAAGGCTGTCCAGAAAGATTTCTGCCCCTTCTCACAAAAAGAAGGGCTCCGAGGAAGGGTACTGCCTACAAAACCTACCCTCAATATCAGGCCTCCCCAGCTCCCCAACAGGGCCAGCAGGCCAAAGGGCAGGGGCATGGGCCTCGTAGGCAGAAAACCCCCAAGCCTCCAGCTCCAGCTCCTGCACAGCAGGGGGAGGGGGTTTTTGACTCCCAGGGCATAGCCTCTCCTCCGCCGGTGGCCCCATTCGGCACAGGAGGTCGGCTGACCCTGTACTCCTACAGGTGGCCAGCCATCACAGGGGATACCTGGGTGCTGAGCATAGTCCAGAAGGGCTAAATGCTCCATTTTCACCAGCTACCCCCTCCTACTATCCAGGGGAGCCTCCAAGACTCCCTCTACACAGGAACCTCCTCCTTCAGGAGTTGGCAAGTCTTCTAAAGGAACAGGCGGTGGAACTGGTGCCACACCACTTGAAAGAGCAAGGCTTCTACTCCAGGTACTTCCTGGTACCAAAGAGAACAGGAGGCCTAAGACCTGTCCTAGACTTGTGAAATCTGAAAAAGTTTCTGGAGAGGGAAAAGTTCAAGATGCTTACCCTTGAGATACTGCTGCCCTACCTCCAGCAGGGAGACTGGCTATGCTCCTTGGACCTAAAGGATGCTTATACTCACATCCTCATCCATCCAGACCACAGACAATATCTCAGATTTGTGGTGGGAGGAAACCACTTTCAGTACAGGGTGCTTCCTTTTGGCCTGACCTCTGCCCCCAGGGTTTTCACCAAATGCCTGGCGGTGGTGGCGGCTTTTCTCAGAAATCAGAGTATTTTTGTCTTCCTGTACCTGGACGACTGGCTAATCAGGGGCCAGTCTCTCCAGGAGGCCCGACAAGCCACTCTTCACACTGTCTCTCTCCTTCAGCATTTGGGCTTTGTCATAAACTACGCAAAGTCTACTTTGCTCCCCTCTCAGAACCTAGAGTTTATAGGGGCCAGGTTGGACACCCTTCAGGCAAGAGCTTACTTGCCCAAGGACAGGGCCCACAGACTTATGGATTTGGTCAACCAGGTCCAACGCCATACTCATGTTTCCGCCAGGCATTTCCTGCGTCTCCTGGGCCACATGGCATCCACTGTACATGTGACCCTGAATGCCTGTCTGCACATGCCTCAGAGATCAGTGGACATAAGCCGCTGGTGACATCCGAGACAGAGTAAAGGTGTCCAGACGACTTCTGAACTCCTTGCAGTGGTGGCTACATCCACCAAACCTTCTCAGGGGTGTACCTTTTCAGGCTCCAGCACACGCAAGAGTGCTGACGACGGATGCTTCCTTAAGAGGCTGGGGTGCACGTTGCCAGGGCTCATACACTCAAGGCCTGTGGTCCCCTCAGGAGGCCATACAGCAAATTAACATTTTTAGAGCTGCGAGCAATCTGCTTAGCTCTGCAAACTTTCTGTCATGCCCTCTCTCAACAGTCTGTCCTAGTTCAGACGGACAATCAGGTGGCAATGTTCTATGTGAACAAACAAGGGGGCACAGGGTCCAGGCTCCTATGTCAGGAGGCACTGGTCCTTTGCAGTCAGGCAGGGTATGTTTCTCAAAGCAGTCTACCTACCTGGTCAAGAAAACTTCCTAGCAGACAAGCTGAGCAGGATTCTTCAGCCTTACGAATGGCAGTTGAATCCATTGGTGGTCCAGCAGATCTGCCTCCACTGGGGACTTCCATCCATCGATCTCTTTGCAAGTCCGCTAAACCGTCAGCTACCCAGGTTTTGCTCCAGACAGCTGCATCCCCTGAGAATGGCAGCGGATGCTTTTCTGATCTCTTGGTCTATGGGCCTCCTGTATGTGTTTTCTCCCATGCCCCTGGTGGCCCGAACTCTGTTCAAGATCCTTCGGGACAAGGCCTCGGTGATTCTGGTAGCCCCCAGATGGCCGAGGCAGCCTTGGTTTCCACTTCCTCTGCAGTTGGCGGTGGAAGCGCCGTTCCCTCTAGGGCTGCAACACGATCTCCAGTCTCAAGAGCAGGGTTCCCTTCAGCACCCCAACCTCAGGGCCCTCAATCTGATGGTCTGGCTGCTGAAAGGGTAGTGCTAGCTCCCTTACTTCTATCTAAGGAGGTTGAGGAGGTGGTATTGGCCTCTAGCAGGCAGTCCACCAGAAAGTCCTATGCCCTCAAGTGGCGTAGGTTTACGGTGTGGTGTGCTCAGCGCAATGAAGATCCTTTTCTCTTGCCTTGTGCCAGTAGTACTGCAGTATCTACTTCACCTTTCAGACCTAGGCCTTAAGTCTAACTCTGTTCGGGTCCACCTCAGTGCCTTGTCAGTGCACCACTCACCGGTGGAAGGACAGTCTGTCGGTTCACCCCTTGGTTTCCAGATTTCTCAGAGGTCTGCTTCTACTCAAGCCTCCGGTTCGTCCACCAGCAACCTGAGTGGGATTTGAACGTGGTCTTGCAGCAACTTACTCGCCCACTGTTTGAGCCAATGGCTGCTTGCCATTTACGTTTCCTCTCTTGGAAAGCACTCTTCCTGGTGGCTCTTACATTGACCAGGTGTGTGAGTGAGCTACAAGCTCTGGTTTCTGATAGACCATACACGCGGTTCTATAGGAACAGGGTGGTCCTACGGACCCATCCCAAGTTCCTCTCAAAAGTGGTGGTCTCTTTCCACCTCAATCAGGAGGTGGTTCTTCCGACTTTCTTTCCCAGGCCGCATGCCAGCCGGGCTGAAACAGTCTTGCATACCCTGCACGGTAAGAGAGCACTGTCCTTTTACATAGAACATACGTGGGAGCATTGAAGGGCTGCTCAGCTCTTCGTCTCGTTTGACCCGAATAGAATGGGGTTACCTGTCTCCAAGTGCACGTTGTCCACTTGGGTAGCAGATTGCATCGCCTGGGCGTACAGGGCAGCCGATCTCCCCTTGCAGGGTCGGGTCACGGCCCACCGTGTCAGGGCAAAAGCCGCGTCAGTAGCTCATCTCTGCTCTGTTCCGTTGGCAGACATCTGCCGGGCCGCAACTTGGTCTTCAAGCCAGACCTTTGCAGCCCATTACTGCCTGGAGAGAGAGTCCCGGCGGGACAGTGTTTTCGGCCAGGCACTACTCCGTAATCTCTTTGAGGTTTAGGCAACTCCTACCCTCCAGCCCTGCATGTTGGGCTACCATGCGGGGTGCGTTCTCAGAGAAAATTCTTGTCACGGATGCTGTGGCTCTCGAGAGGGAGCCATTTTTTCAGCTTTAGGTTCACGGTAGCCGAGACCTGAGGAGTCCCATATGTGAGGACTGACTTCCTGCTTGGTCCTGGTACACCTGTAACAGGTGTTCTCCAGGAGCAGCAGGAATCAGTCCTTACAACCCTCCCTCCTCCCCTGGAGTTGCAGTCATATTCTTCATTTTTATTTTTTGCTGTCTTTTAGCTATGTCATCAGACTGCGCAAAATGGCACCCTTGGGCGGGAAGGAGACCACGCATGCGCGCTGCATTCCCAAAGGCTTTGTTTGAAAGCTGGGGAAATGCTCCGCACGAGGGCTCCATCGGCACCAACGTCACCCATATGTGAGGACTGATTCCTGCTGCTCCTGGAGAAGACCTGTTACAGGTGAGTAACTACGCTAAATTGTTGAGCCAGTTCAATATCTATATTTATGAAATCATTTTTTTTTTTTATTTATTGTGCTTACTGTATGCCTTCTCTTATTTTCCCTTTGTGACCTGTGGCTTGTGACAGAGCTTTGTGGTTAGATATGGGAAGATGGGAGGGTGCAGTGTGAACTAAACAGGGAATCTTGCATGCTCAGCTACTCCAGAGTACAAAGGAGGAAAAGGGTAAGGTAAGTCATTGTGTGCCAGCTAGAATTTCTCTTTGGCAGGGTGAGCAAGGATAACTGGTCAGACTGGGTGGATCAATTGGTCTTTTTCTGGCATCCTCTACTGTGTTTTCTTCTGACTTCTTGTTTTTTGGGCAGGTGGTAATTTTGGAGCGGCGCAACTCTGCAGGAAGAGTGGTCTATAAAACCCTGGTTGACATTTGGAGCGGAAGTGAACAAAACAAATTTGTTCTCTTGGATTACCTGGATCAGTTAAGGAAGGAGCCGAGTCTGCTGTCATCCGAAACTGTGCTGCAGGACCTGAATGATGAGCTTGCACCTGTACGTTGCCAAGGGGAGGAGTCTGTACTGTATCTGTGGAGAGACGGGGTGAAGCTTAGCTCTGCTCTGCTGCTTCTGCTCCTTGAATCTTTGCGTGCTGTGCTATTTTTATGTTCTGTTCTGTTCTGTTTTTCATGCATGTGCCTCCAGTGTTTATCCTTCTCTCCATATCCACCCTTTCTCTATCACAAAGTACTGCATACTGACCCTCTAGAGCTGGGAGAGAAGAATGCAGCTCCTTATGAACTACTTTCAGTATTATGTTAAATAAAGTAACGTAGTTGCTGTTTTATTCTTATAGTCATGGGTGACTGGAATTCAAAAGTTGGTAACGAAGAAGGCAAAGTGGTTGAAAAATATGGACTCGGAAACAGAAATGAAGCTGGAGAAAAACTGATAGAATTCTGCAAGACCAACGATCTATTCATCTCAAACACCTTCCAGCAACACAAGCAGCCACTGTACACATGGACTTCACACAGTGGATTGTACAAAAATCAGATTGACTACATTTGTGGAAGTCAACGTTGGAAAAGCTCTATAACATCAACAAAGACACAACCTGGAACTGATTGTGGTACAGATCACCAACTACTAGTATGCAAACTCAACTAAAGCTGAAAAAGAGCAAGCCACTCATGAATGTAGCAAAATATGACCTTGAGAATATACCACTGGAATTTAAAGACTGCTTGTAAAATCAGTTTGAAGCTTTGGATACAAATGACAGAGCATCAGAAGAGTTATGGGATGACATCAAGAAAATTGTACTAGAAGAAAGTGTGAAGTCTCTACAAAAAGTGAAAAAGCAAAACGGCCAAAATGGATGACAGAAGAAACTCTGAAAATTGCCAAGAAATGAGGAGAAGCTAAAGCCAGAGGAGAAAGGGAGGCAATCACAGAACTCAACAGAGGTTTCCAACGTGTGTAGCAAGACAAGACAAGGAGAAGTACTACAATGACTCATGCAAGGAAATAGAATCAGAAACTATTAGAGGAAGAACAAGATTGGCTTTCCTAAAGTTATGAGAATTAAAGAGAAAATTCCAGCCTCGAATTGGAATGCTACAAGATGTTCAAGGATCCATGTTGAATGATGATGAGAAGATCAAGAAAAGGTGGAAAGAACATAGAGTCATTATACCATAAAGATCAAGTGGACCAACAGCCGTTTCAGCCTGTACCTTATGATCCGGAACCATTGGTGATGAAAGAAGAAGATGAAGCAGCATTGAAAACCTTATCAAAGAACAAAGCACCATGCATTGATGGCATTCTCATAGAAGTATTACAGCAATCTGATGCAGCTGTTGCCATACTTACAAGGCTCTGCCAGGAAATTTGGAAGACAACATCATGGCCAACTGACTGGAAAAGATCTGTGTTTATACCAATACTGAAGAAAGGTGATCCAACTGACTGTGGAAATTTATTCCACAGTTGCTCTGATCCCACATGCTAGCAAGATTCTACTCAAGATCATCCAGCAGACTACAACCATACCTGGAACAAGAACTGCCTGACGTGCAAGCAAGGTTCAGGAAAGTGCAAGGAACGAGAGACAGCATCGTGAATGTGAGATTGATCCTTGAGAAGACAAAAGAATACCAAAAGGACATCTATGTATGTGTGTTGATTACAACAAAGCTTTAGACTGTGTAAACCATGAGAAACTCTAGGCCACATTAAGAAGTATGGGTATACCATAACACCTGATAGTTCTCTTGCACAACCTTTACATTGATCAAGAAACAACAGTTCGAATTGATCAAGGAGAAACAGAATGAATTAAAATCTGTAAAGATGTACTACAAGGCTGAATACTTTCTCCCTACTTGTTTAATTTTATATGCAGAACATATCCGAGAAGCAGGACTGTATGAAAACAACCGAGGTGTGAAGATTGGTGGAAGACTCTTTAGCAACCTTAGCTATGCTGTTGACACCACAGTACTGGCCGAAAATGAAGGCGATCTGAAATATTTGCTTCTCAAGATCAAGGAGCATAGTCTTAAAATGGGCCTGCACCTTAATGTAAAGAAGACAAAGATCCTGACAACTGGCAAAATCATAAGTTCAGTGGAGAAGAAATTGAAATAGTGGACACCTTTAACCTGCTTGGATCAATATTCAATAAAGAAACGACAATCAGTCAAGAACTCGGACGACTCATTGCTCTTGGCAGAATGGCTATGAAGGACCTAGACAAGATTCTCAAGAGCAGGGATATCTCTATCCATACAAAGATTTGACTTGTCCATGGCCTGGTATTTTCAATAACATCTTATGGATGCGAAAGTTGGACAGAGAAAAAAATAGAAAGAAAATTGATGCTTTCGAATTATGGTGCTGTTGAGGAATACTGTATATTGTACTATGGACTGCCCAGTGAACAAACCAATCAGTACTAGAGGAGATCAAACCGAAGCTTTCTTTAGAAGCTCAGATAACAAGACTTCGACTTTCATACTATGGGCGACACATGCGAAGAGAGAGATCATTAGAGAAAGATATCATGCTTGTCAAGGTTGAAGGTCAACGCAAAAGAGTAAGGTCAGCAATGAGATAGAGTGGCATCCATAGCTGCTGTTATTGTATCCATCAACAGTGAGCCACCTGACTGAAGACCGAACACAGTTTAGAACAGCTATCTAGAGGTTCATCATGAGTCGATACAGACTCAGCAGCAACAGTTGCTCTTTTGGTCCATTTGAATGCACAGACAAAGATTAATGAATAAAGATAAAAAAATTATATAAGGTGATACCTTTTATTGGACTGGCTAAATATATTTCTTAGCTAATTTTTTGGAGCTAACAATCCCTTTACCAGGTCAGAATATAATGTGCAAAATTAAATCCATAAATTAAACAAATAAACAAAAAAACTAAAGTGCATGAATCATTGATAGTCAATGGCACAAGGTAGACAAAGACAACAACTTTGAGGGAGCAGTTTTTGGATTCAGGCCATTGCATCAGTGATCTTATGATCAGTATACTTCAAGGAAAACTTTAAACGATCCAAGAATATAAAACGCTTGAAGTTAAAAAGATCAGATACTTCAGAACTGACAGGAAGCGACTGAACAAAGATCTGAGCCTGTTTACTCATTATGAGCCATAAAATTCTATTGCCTATCACATTCTGGTTAATTATTCCACTTCTTCCTAGCCCCTCCCACCCACCTTTCCCCTTTAGACTATCATTGGAATGTTTATGATTCACTTATACTTTCGGGTAATGTCATCTTTTGCTCATTTTGTTCAGACGTGACAAAGGGATTCTTGCCTTTTATTGGACTAACTTATTTCTTGATTAGCTTTTGATAGCTATCACCTCTCTGTAATTTTTAAATGATTTTATATATTAACCTTTATTTCTTAGTTTGTTCTATAGTCCTCACCCTTAGAACAATATTGTCGGTTGTCTCCTCATCATCTTTTCCCTACAAGGAATATAACCCAGTCAGCAGAATTCTGAGTGGGGAACTTAATACAGCTCAATCCTGATACAGCATTTTAACACCGACTAGGACATTTGATCAATTTTTACAGTATCTGCTGTGCACTTGCTTGTTGAGCATAGTAAATTATATTAATTTGGTACCCAGTATATTTGGGAAAAGGAACAACAAGTGAGGTGATCAATTTTGCAGATGAGACAGAATTAATTAGTTGTTAAATCAAAAGTGGATTTTGTGAAATTGCAGCAGGATCTTGCAAGACTGGGAGATTGGTCATGCGAAGGATAGATAAAATTTCATGTGCATAAGTTCAAAGTGATGCACTTAGGGAAGAATAACGCAGCCTATAGCTACACAGTGTTCAATTCCACATCCCTCCCTTCTTCAAAGCAGCAATAGACCTTAAAGCACCTCCACTTGTACCTGCAGTCACGGCCTGCTGTTTCTGCCCTCTCCGACAGGAAGTTGTGTTGGAGGGGGCAGGAGTGGCACGCAAAACAAAGCAATAGATCCTTAGAGCCATATAACTAACTCAGAAGCATCAGTAAATACTTTGATCTGCTGGAAAAGTGGGTAATTTTCAAATAGACATTTTACCTGGATAAATGACTTTTGGAAATTGCCCTCATTACATATGTACACGTGAAACAAATGGGCCCTTTTAACTAATGTGCAGTAAACAGTTACCTCATGAAATAGCACATGGTAACTATTAATACACGATTGTAGTATCTGTTACTGCATTGGCAAGATGGTTAGAGTGCACTAATTCATGTGTTCTCTGGGAACAAGCAGGAAGTCAGCCCTTACATATGGGTGATGTCAGTGCAGACAGAACCTGCGTGGTGACCTTTCCCCAACTTTCAAAGAAAGCCTTAGGGAGATGTACTACTCCTGCATGGTCCCCTTCCCGCCTAAAGGTGCCATCTTGCCTCAGTCTCCTTTTTTCTGTGAAGCCCATCGGACTTATGTCTGTTCCCCCTCCCTGAAAAAATTGCTTTTTTTCTTGCCTTTTACTTTGGTTTTCGTCTAGATGCCTTTCTCTGGTTGTGTACTGGTGCTGTTCTCGCCTCCCTAGTCCACTTGCCTTTGTTGTCGCATTTTTCCTCAAATTCCATTTTTTCTCCTCAGGGGTTTCTTAGTGCATGGGTTTTCACACCATTTCTGGCTGTACCAAAGGAATTTGACCTCATGGGGGGCATATTCCCTGCTATGGTCTCTGTCAGTGGCTTCAAGCCTTGCGACCACTGTGCACATATGTTGCGCATGGATCCACATGATTGTTTCCTTTGATACCTCGGGTCGGATCATGATGCCTTGATGTGTGGTCTCTGCCAGCAGATGACCTCCAATGCCCTCCGAGCCGTAATAAGCAGCATGAGTTGATTTTTCACAAGACCGACTCAGCCCCGGAGTGGTCTGTGGGACCAGCACCCTCGGCCTCGCATGGCGACCGTGCTGCTGCACGCCCCTTGAAGAGCCAGATGTCGTCAGTGGCCTCATCGAGTGACAAGTCTGGGACCATGGGAATGTCCATGGCCCAAGCCTCAGAGCCCTCGACGCAAGGCTGAGGGCGATAGTGCAGGGAGTGGCCTTTGAAGCTGCCCGGCAGGAGGAAACCCCATCGGTGTCCGGGGATCGGTCTCTGACCTTTGACATCCTCATCGAGGTCACCACCTCACCCGTGCCAGGTCCGAGGTCCTCAGTGCATGCACCGGTGACTGTGGAACCTGGTCTCAAGGCCAGGATGGTGGCCTTGGAATGCACTTGTCTGCCTTCATGGCCCAACAGCATGCTCTGATGCCCAGTTCCTCCAGGTCATCATCCCGACCACCAACCCCTCCATAGCGAGGGAGTACTCAGAGGTGGAGCTGATCCTCGCGTGCCACCAGCCTCGAGAGACACACCTCGGTCTCAGTCATGGTCCCGGTCCTGCTCAGGGCCGAGAACTTCCCTGCACAGCGCTCCTGACTCAGAGCACGGGTGTCAGGGTCCCCAGGCCATCCAGGCTGGTGTGTGAGCCCGAGGCCTGGAGGACCCTTGAGATCTCAGACTCCAGGTCGGACTGGGAGACTGAGGAAGATGAGTTCATGGACACTCGACTCCACAAGGATGTGCCCCCGGACATTTCACCTCCTGGTGCTGGTCCCCACCCGAGGATCTGGTCTTTCTGGACTTTGTTCAGGATATGGCGAAGGCTCTTGCCTTCACCACTGAGTCCGTGGAGGACCTCAAGATCCTCCAGTACAAGGCTTCCCCTAAGGAGGCCCTTATGATGCCCATTCCCCCCATCCTGGAATGACTGTTCTTCCGTATGTGGGAGACCCCAGCCTCATTTCCCATTGTGAACAAGTGGCTGGACTCGATGTACCGGGTCCGCTGGAGTCTTGGCTTCCAAAAAGCTCAATTGCTTTACAACTCCATAGTGGTGGAGTGGGCCATGAGTAGGCTGAAGAGCCAGAAAACACACTTCTTGGTGCCCCCAGGTAGGGAGGCCCGAGCCATGGAAGCCCTGGGCAGGAAGTGCTTTCAGGGCTTGAGGCTCATCAACCGGATCCAGGCCTATCAGCTATATATGGGCATCTACTTGCAGGACATGGCAAGGGAACTCGTCGGGTTTTTGTCTGATCTCTCTGAGGAACCTTTTCAGCAGTTCTGAACCCTCGCCTCGAAGGTTAGAGTGCTCCAAATTTATGACTCGGGTGGCCTATGATGGCTTTGAATCTGCAGCTAGAGTAGCAGCGGAAGGCATTAATGCCCACCACCAGGCCTGGCTACAGTCCTCCAACTTGGAGCAATGGGTGCAGGTCAAGTTGGTCAATGTCCCTTGTGGGGGAGAGAACCTCTTCGGCAAGCCTTTGATGGACAAGGTCACGTAGCTGGAGTCTGAGTTCATGACTAGGACCAGGACCAACCTCTCCAAAAAGACCACTGACCCTTGCTGAAGGAAGGCCTCGAGTAAAAAGCCCCTATACTTGTAGAAGAGAAAGGTTTATGGAAACTACCCTCAGTACTCTGCCTTCCCAGCTCCTGAACAGAGCCTGCAGGCCAAGGGACCAGGGCACTGCCCTTGTAAGCCTAACTCCAAGCCCCAGACCGTTCCTCCGATGCAACCTGGAGAGAGATTTTGACTCCTTGGACGTAGTCTCTCTTCTCCCAGGAGGTCCTGCCCTGCAGTATACGAGGGGCATCTGGTATTTTATGCAGACCAGTGGCCCACAATCACCACTGACTAATAGGCTGTATGGTGGTGAAGGAGGGTTACCCCCTCTACCTCAAACAGACGCCCTGCCATTCTTTTCAGGAGAGCTCCCTATGACTTCCCTTTACCAGGACCTACTTCAGCAGGAACTCGCAAGTCTTCTGGCAGATAGGGCGGTGGAACCATCCCCCTCCACCTCAGGGGCAAGGGGTTCTACTCCTGCTACCTTCTGGTACCCAAAAGGACAGAGGGTTTCGGCCCATTCTAGACCTGTGGGATCTCAACCAGTTTCTGGTGAGTTAAAAGTTCAAGATGCTCTCCCTTGGATCATTGCTGACAATACCTCCTTGGATTTAAAGGACATCCTCATCCATCCCCTTCACAGGCAGTACCTCTGCTTCATGGTAGGAGGCTGCCACTAACAGTACAGGGTTCTACCCTTTGTTCTGGCCTCTGCCGAGAGTATTCACTAAGTGCCTGGTGGTGGTCGCTGCCTTCCTGCATCTCTGGGGTATGTTCATCTTCTGTCTGCACGACTGGCTCTTAAAGGGAAGCACCCCCGCCGAAGCTTTATCAGATGAAGGTCTGCGCCATCCTCATTCTAGAGCACTTGGGGTTCGTCATAAACTACCCAAAGTCCCATCTCCATCCGACACAATGCCTGGAGTTCATAGGGGTGCTGCTGGACATCGTCCAGGCCAAGGCCTTCCTCCCTCTGGCACTTGCAGAGAATGTCCTGGGTCGCCTGTCTGCATCTGCTTGCCTCCTGCTTCACCTGCTGGGTCACATGGTGTCCACAGTGCATCTCACTCCAGACCCCCGCCTACATATGTGGCCGGCTCAGTGGGCCCTCCATTCAGTGGTCTCAAGCAACAAGGTGTCTGGGACAGCGTGGTTGTGACTAGCTCTCTGGCCAACTCCCTCGGCTGGTGACAACAGCTCCAGCACCTACAGGCTGGGAAGTCCTTTCAGGCCCCTACCCTCCAGAGGATCCTTACCCACAGATGCCTCCAAACTGGGATGGGGAGCCCATTGCGACGACCGCCGCACTCAGGGCAGTTGGTTGCAGATGGAGAGCCTCCAGCAGATCAACCTCATGGAGCTTCGAGCCATAGCGTTAGCCCTCTGGACCTTTCAACACCATCTACAGCACCAAGCAGTACTAATCCAGACCATTAACCAGGTGGCGATGTTCTGTATCAACAAGCAGGGAGGTACGGGATTGTCCCCTCCTGTGCAAGGAGGTGGTGAGCCTCTGCTTTTTTGCCAGCAAAAGCGAGATGCTCGTGCAGGCAGTCTATCTCACAGGCCAGAACAACGCTCTGGCGGGGTGGCCAGCCAGCTATTCTGAATCTGGGGGCTCCTGCAGGTGGACCTCTTCACCAGTCCAGCCAATGCTCAGCTGACCCGCTTCTTCTCCAAGTAGCCACATCCCTTGCGGGCGGCAGCAGATGCGTTCCTCATTTCATGGATGGGGGACGTCCTCTATGCCTTCCCGCCCATGCCACTGATCGCCATGAGCCTATTCAAGGTCCAGCTCGACAGAACCACCTTGATACTAGTGGCTTCTCAGTGGGCCCGGCAGCCATGTTTCCCCTGCTCCTCTGCCTGTCCCAGGCACTCCTGGTTCCTCTGGGGTGTACCCTGGGTTTGCTCTCACAGGAGGACAGCTCTCTACTGCATCCCAATTTGGGGTCCCTGACTCTGACGGCCTGGCTGCTGAAAGGGTAGCCTTGGTCCACTTCAATCTTTTAAGCGAGGTGGAGGAGGTCCTCCCGGCCTCCCACAAAACTTCCACCTGCCAGGCATACGCCTTTAAGTGGCGGAGATTCTCTGTGCAGTGCGCAGAGAAGTGGATCATCCCTTTCTTCTGTTCTGTCCAGCTGGTGCTGTAGTACCTACTTCACCTGTCCCAGGCAGGGCTAAAGTCCACTCCATTAAGAGTACACCTTAGCGCACTTTCGGCACACCACCATTTTGTCGAGGGCAAGCCCCTCTTCGTTCAGCCCCTTGTGATTTGCTTCCTGAGGAGCCTACTACTCTCAAGGCCACCCATCCACCCCCCGACAGCGGAATGGGATCTCAATGTGGTTCTCTCAAAACTTGCTGCATCAACTTTCAAGCATCTCGGCTCTTGCCACCTCAAGTATCTCTCCTGGAAGGTGGTCTTCCTCGTGGTGCTCACTTCCGCTTGCAGGGTTAGCAAGTTTCAAGCTTTGGTGGCTCATTCACCTTATACAAGGTTTCACAGGAACAGGGATGTGCTCCGCACGCACTCCAAGTTTCTGCCTAAGGTGATTTCTTCATTCCACCTCAACCAGGAGGTGGTGTTCCCCACCTTCTTCCCATGGCCTCATGCTAATAGGGCGGAGGCTGCTATCTACACTCTGGACTGCTAGCGGGCCCAGGCCTAGTATCTGGAGCATACCCAGGCATCAAAGATAATGGGGAGCGAGCAAGTTTGAAAATTTTGCCTAGGGTGTCTTAATACCTTTGAACTGATTTTTGACTGGCATAAATGTGTATTTTTATGTTCCAAGGAGATATTGGGGGGAGGTGGGGCAGTTGGGGGCCGGTTCTGAGGTGTGTCTTAACATTGTGCCGACACTCACCACTCTGTGGTGACAATGTGACCTGTTGTAATGAGTTGTGTGCCGGAAACAGTTTTTAACATGGTTTTGTATTTATTGACAGGTCTTTTTTCTCCGCTGGATCTACACTGCCTTAGAATATTGGTCAGATTGCTGGGACAGTTTGCTTCATAATAACTGGTGCGCCTCAACTTCCTTGCTTTACTTTTAGTTAGTAAAAAAACCTTCTTAGAGTGAGCTTTTGTTTTTCATTTAAAAATGAACTTTTTCCAGGTGAGAGAATGGCTTGTTTTTCTGTTAATGTGTGCCAGAAACCTTGGAGAAAATCTAGATTCTTGCTCAGTGAGACAAACCTTAAATATCCTTAACTTTCCTGTACAAATAAGTAGTAGTAGTTCATGTGAAATTATGAATCCTGTTCCTTGTGCTTGTAACAATGAGCTTTGAGAAGAAAAATCGTAATCTACTCTCTCTGAAATAACCATCCAGCACAATGTTTTTGCCCTAGTCCTCCACCTTTGAACCTTTTGTTCTAAACAAAATTTAATTAGCTGTTGAATATTGAGAGAGTCAGTCTATCTCCAGGAACAAGCAGGAATGAGTCTTCACATATGGGTACGTCTGTACCGACGGAGCCTGCATGGGAACGCTTCCCAGCGTCCAATCAAAAAGCTTTTGGAAGCATCCCACCACGCCTGCGTGCTGCCTTCCCGCCTTTCCCAACTGCCTCTCCTCAGTTTTCGTTTTTCCGCGGAGCCGGCAGGATGTCGTCCTGTCACCGCAGAAAATTCTTCTTTTAATTCTTTAGTTTTCTTGTGGTCGCGGCTGTCTCCCCGACGCCACCGGTACCGCCGGTGTTTCTTTTTCTTTTCTTGTAAATTTTTCCTTTTAAGGGAATATTTTTTCTTCTGAGTGTCTTACAGTTTTTCAGGCCTTCTAGGCCTCTCCATGTCCTTCATGGAACCGCCAGCCACTTTCTCCAAGAAATTTTCAAACTGTGGCAGTACAACTTTATTTTTAGACTCCCAAAATTGGTGTCTAACCTGTTTGGGTCCTGACCTTTTTTCTCCGGAGCCCTCGGGCAACAGTATTGTGAGAAGAGGTTTTCAACATCGAGTTTTCCCTCGATATGAGGTTCCCTTCCAACTTCAGGGCACCGACTATTTTTTCTTCTACACAGGATCAGGTAACCCACAAACAGTCTGTTAAGACTAGCCAACCCTCGAGTGGTAGATCTCATGCACAGCATGTAGACGGCTCCGGCCTTGCCCTCGAGGGCCCATTGGCTTCAAAACCCCGGCAGGAGTCTTCAGCCTCCAAAGCCTTTGTGGGGTTTCAGGTTGTTCCTGGGGCTCACCCCTCACAGAACATACCTGAGCCATGCCCGGTGGTGGTATCTGCTTCGAGCGGTACCGATACCCCGGCATCGGCACTGGTGTTGGACGAAACACTCCTCACCAGGGATCGTCGTCTGGCATCCTCGGTACCTACGGGACCGGTGGATACGTTCCAGACTGACTTTCCAGTATTGGTACCGGCACCGATACTACCACCAACGTCGGTACCCTCCAGACATGCATCGATAGACTCGCTTCTTTCGATACCGAGTCTGGAATCGATTTCTAGTCTGGAAGACTGTGTACCGACACGTCTTGGTACCGACACCTATCGGTACCGGACGCTCGGTACCGAGGGTGACTGCCGAAGGCTTTCGGTTACCTCGGTACCGATTGGGCTGTCACCGATTGCTGCTCCGATGTCGGGTTTGGTTCCGACAGCGGTACCGGTATCGGTACCGGTATCCACAGTAGCATCGTGGCCAGCTCCTTCCATGCTTCTTTCAACAGGATTGCTCCCTTCTATACCAAGTTTGGAGTCGATACCTGGCATGGACGATGTGCTACTGACTGTCGCTGGTCCTGACCTCCAGTACCAGCGTCCATCCGTTAAGGATCCCATACTGCACCGTGCAGGATCCTATATTCCTATATACTCAGATAGATCCTTCGGTGCCCAGGCTAGTTCTTCAGATCTAACCTGTCCAAGGGAGGTTCTCTTTGGAGATCCTTCTTTTCAGAGTTTCCTCTGGGATATGGCAAGATCACTTGCCATTTCTATCCCTGGACATGCTCCTACACAAGGCTCTGTTTCTATCGAAGCAAAGGAAAACATAATGCTTCCTTTGCATCATTCCTTGCAGGATCTTCTTCTAGGAATGTGGGAAGCAGCTTTAAGGGTACCCCCACCTTCCAGAGCAACTGATCTCCTATATCAGGTGCCCCCCTCTCCAGGGTTTCAAAAGACTCAACTTCCTCATCATTCCATTGTAGTGGAATCAGCAATGAGGCGAGTGAAGAGTAAGAAAAAGCACTCTTCTTATCCGCTAGGTCGTGAGTCTAAGACACTATTTATTTATTATTTATTTATTGCAAATTCTTATATACCGCGCTATTTGGCATCAGCGCGGTTTACATTATAACACAACGACCATAACAACATGCTGTTTGGTTTTACATAGAACAGGGGTCCAAACTTGGATAACAGGGGTAACTATATACATGAGATTTTTACATAGTAAAGAGTAGCTTGGATAACAGGGTTGATTATATACATGAGATATATACACTAGATGCCTTTGGACGTCAAACCTTCCAGACATCCATGCTTTCAGCAAGAATTCTCTCATATATTTTTTATGAGTCTATCTCTTGAGGAGGTCACAAAGAAATTACATCTTTTGACTCCTTTTCTTTCAGAACCCAAGAGTGCAGACTATTCCTCACTGCTTAGTCATATTCAAAATATCTCTTGGTTTCTTACTCGTGCTTCCCTAGACTCATTTGAGTCTGTTAGCAGGACTTCTGCTATAGCTATAGGGGCACGACGTAGAGCCTGGCTCCAAGCTTCAGACTTAGACAAATGGGCACAACAAAGCCTGGGTAATACTCCTTGCACTGTAGAAAATCTCTTCAATAAGGAGTCTTTTTGTCAGGTTACTCAGTGGTCCACTGACTTACCTGTTTCTAAGGGCTGTTCTACGCCTTCTTCTTTCCCAGTAGGTAGGAAATGTCCTACCAAACTTTCTTCCCCTAGGGGGAGAAGGTTTTATTCATCTTCTGCCCATCATACAGATGTTCCCAAACAGGGGAAACATCGCCCTGTTCTGAAGAATCCAAACTCTCACCAGGCTCAGCAAACCCAGCATCCGCAGGGTTTCTGATTAATCTCATATTTTTTGTGCCTCTTGGGATTTAGAACCTGCAGTTGGCTTCTTCTCAGTAGAAGCCTTCCACTGCTTTCATTCTAAACTCTAGGCATGGATCTCTTTTCACAAGACATCCATTTTTTCTCTATTATACGAGCTCTTAGGATGTTCATGCCTATAGGTCACAGCTTTCTCCTCTTCTTCCTGCTAGGGAAAGAGGTTTAACAACTATCAAACGATAGTTTTCTGTACCAGCATGAATTTTTTCCTTTCTACAGACTTACCACATTGTAAGTCTCCATTCAGCTCCATCTTCTCTACCCTCTTATCAAGCATTTCCTCTGTAAGAGTGGTACTATTACACTGGAGGGCTTCTCTTCAGCCCTTCTAGTTTTGTCACTATTCCAGTGTGGAGTTTTCTCTCTGAGAACTCCTTCTTCTTTTTTGCTTTGGGGCAGCTTATCAGACAGGTCCAGAGTTTTCTTACTCCTGTTCTGTCTGTTCTTTCTATTTTTAAACAGAGAGATTCTTTCTGCTGTCTTACTAGCAGCTGCCCATGCAGGAGACCATTGGTTCTTCTCCACAAGCATCCAGAGTTGTCCTCCACTACATTCTTTCTGGCCTTAGTAGTGACTCCAAGAAAGTGGATTCATCTTTCTTGGCAAATCTTATCACTACAGGCTTCTCGGATTGTTTTCTATTCTTGCCATCTCCAATTCCCTTGGGTTTGGCAGCATAGTCGATTGTAGGTACTGGCTTTTCCAGCAGCCAGTTCTATCTCCTAATTCTCCTGCATTATGCTCTCCTACAATCCTACAGAGAAGCTTTCCACTATGGGCCCTTGATAGAGAGCATTAGGATTTTCTCAAACAGCTGTCCTAGATGGTTGGAAAAGGCTCCCTCAGTCATGCCCCTCATGACTGGAAGGGTTCTTCCTACCCTACTATCTCCTTTTTAAAAACAAGGACATGGGCCTTCTCTTACGTGAAAGCGTTGTTCAATTCCCTCGTTTGGTCCTCAGGATTCCCACCGGGAATATGCTCTTTTTTTCTTTGCAGCTCGTCCTCATGGTATCCTAATCCTTCATGGACAGCGCATATTTAGCTAAAGAACGCATGATGCCCTTTTTGCCCCTCAAGTAGGTCAACATGGTATCTCATTCCTATGCGGCTTCTGTCCATTAGCCATGCCAGAGTTCTGGAGGACTCGGGACTTGCTGCCTGCAGACTGATATTATCCTCTGCTTTTCACGTAACCATCCTGGTTATTTCACTGGCTAGCATTCTTGCAGCAATCTAGTCTGTTCCTTGTCAGGGAGATTTTTCCCCTGACTCCTTTCATCATAACCAGGGGGAATAGATTCTCTATATATCTTCTCAAGTAGGTTCCACCTTCTTGTTGTTAGATGAATCTTTCCTCTTCACATCTCCTATGTGAATATACTTTCTATAGGCATATCTGTCTGCTTAATTGCAGACACCTATATATAGGCCTATATATTCATATATATATATATATATATATATATATCTATCTCTGTCATTTGTGTGTGTATATCTTTTGCCCTTGTATATCTCACTATAGATGTATATTCTATATATATATATGTATGTATATGTATGTATGTATGTGTATATGTATGTGTATGTATATGTGTGTATATATATATGTGCATCTGTCGAGATATTTATTATAGGTAGATATGTATTTACATACTTATCTGTCTGACTGTCTATGCTCATATAGATATATATGTCTCTATATGATTCTGACAGTTGGGCTCTACCCATGCCCATGCTGTTCCTGCATGTTTGGGGTGCTACACACACAACCACTCCCGTGGTAGTTAACAACTTTTCTACCATAACCTTAAAGGTTAGGTACCCCTGAAGCTCTCCATGTTCCAGTATCTTTCCTAGCTACCACCAGTTAGGAAAGACATTGCGGATCTTCAGTTACTCTGAGGCTCTAACGCCTCAGACACCTGTCCTTTCTTTTTGGGATACAAGGTTTTTCCATACCCCTTCTTCCCACAAGGACTAGGCCGGTTTGTCCAAATCGGTCAGCCTTTCCTCTTTTTGCTCCTAAGAGTGAGCCACTCTGCAGCCAAAAGAGTTTGGGCTTTCTTCATAAAGCCTTCCGCTGAAAGCCTACCGTCTTTGTACTACCCCACTTATCCCTGGGGTTACCTCTCACCTTTCAGGATTCTGACCTCCACTGCTTTTTTCCAACAGGTTTATTACCTCCACTTCACAGTGAGGTCCTCCTTGAGGTTCCTCTACTGGATCCCCAGTAGATCTCATGAACCTCCTTACTTTTCTGCAATCCTGTTAGGGGAGGTCCATACTACAATATTTCATTTTCAATATATTTGATGATAATTGTCATCCACATAAGGACTTCTTGTGTGCAGTCCTATGCTAGGTTAGCTGTCTTTTACAGCACCTTTCTGTTTCAACTCCTACTCTCCATCCTGAGGATGCCTGGCGATATGAGGTGTAGCATGTTCCAATCCATAACATGCTGGGACTCCAGGCATCTTAGCTTGGGAGTCCCCATATGTGAAGACTCATTTCTGCTTGTTCCTGGAGATAGCACAGTTACTTACCTGTAACAGGTGATCTCTGGGAACAGCAGGAATAAGTCTTCACAACCCACCCACCTCCCCTAGGAGTTGTATCTCTATCTCTTTCTTTCCCTTCTCTCTCTCTCTCTCCTTGTCTCAGCTTTAAAACTTAACTGAGGAGAAGCAGTTGGGAAAGGCGGGAAGGCAGCACGCAGGCGTGGTGGGATGCTTCCAAAAGCTTTTGATTGGACGCTGGGAAGCGTTCCCGCACAGGCTCCGTCTGTACCGACGTACCCATATGTGAAGACTTATTCCTGCTGTTCCCAGAGATCACCTGTTACAGGTAAGTAACTGTGCTGTAGTGTTAAACATCACTTGCACCGTGATTTCTTTTGTATGGAGGATTAGTCTAATGGTTAGAGCACTGGCTTGGGAACCATGAGACCAGGGTTCGATTCCCACTAGTGCTCCTTGTGGCCTTGGGCAAGTCACTTAACCCTCCATTGCCTCAGAAAAATCCAAGTTATCAATGTCCCTTTTAAAAAGTTAAAATGTAAACTGCTTTGACTGAAATGATAAAGTGGTATAAAAGCCTGTTAAATACACAAATAAATCCTGATTTCATTGACTTTAAATTGAGACTGCAGGGTATGTAATGCAGACGAGAAAAAAATCCAAGCCAGTAAAGTGGAAGCCTGCTGAGGATCAGGGTATTGGGGGCTGAGGTGGCTTCTGATGTGCACCATCTGATCATATATTGTATTTTCTCTTTCTTAGGCGAGAAATGATGCCCCTTTTGTCCCTGATTTTTTCTGCACTCTTCATCCTGTTTGGAACAGTCATTGTTCAGGCATTCAGGTAAGGAGAGCCTAAATGCCGAAAGCTTAACTTTTTGTCATAGGTCTCTAGCAGCTCAGGTTCAAAGTTCTCAGTATGTTTTGTGTGTTTGCTTTCAGCGATTCCAGTGATGAGAGAGAGACAAATTCTCAAGATAAAGAAGAGCCTACTGAAAAGGATGAAAAGGCTAACGAAACGTCCTACACCCGAGAGACACCCAGGTCTGGTATCCTACCCTGTGTTCTGCGTTTAACCTACCCAAGAGACATCCAGGTCCAGTATCCCCACTGCTTCTTCCTGTCTGTGACCTACACAGACAGACAGGAACACAGGAGCAGCTTAGTGGGTAGAGCAGCAGGAATGAAGACCATGGAAGACAAGGTTCAGATGCCATTGACATGCATCGTGACCTCTGGGCAAATCACCCAGCTTCCATTGCCTTTAGTGTAAACTTAGGGCTCTATTTACTAAGATGCACACTAATTGGCAAGAACATGGGTTATTTGTTGGTAACACATGTTGAATATTAATGAGCGGCAAAGCATGCAGATACAAACAAAGAAGCTTCTTATTATGAAATAAATAACCCAGCTTGTGTTGAACTTTGCAAGCTGTTTTATTCATTGGAAGTTTCCACCCCCTCAGGAAAATCCGCCTAGAATCAAGTTAAAGGCCTTGATCATTCAAAAATATGTAAGAAAATGGAAAGACAGGGTGAGGTTGTCATTGTGATACTGTGAATTTAATTGTGTGATTATTTATGTACAATCATCTGCACTCCGCTAAACCAGTGTTCTCAGCTGGTAACAATAATTAGCTGCATTAAAAAATAGATATTTATGCATTTCTGACTTGCCCATAATCACCAGATCGCAGATATAGTCCATGAAGATATATAATTGCATCCCAAAAAGAGAGGCGCTTACTCTCTCCTTAAAGATGAACGTGTCCGTCAAACTCCAAAGGTCCATTGGCAGTGAGTTCTAGGACAAGTTGCAGATGGCAGTGACAGATCACAGGCAAGTTGTTGGTAAAATGTCAGATCCATAGTCAAAACTAAACATAACTGCAGATGAACAGTTTAAAAACCATACAAATGGCTTTAAATTTAGCCCAAGATTCAATTGGCAATCGGTGCAATGATTCGGTATAGGAGAAATATGCTGGCACAATCTGGAGCCATTCAAAAGGAAGGCAGCAACATTTTGCACAGACTGCAGGGCCTTTAAAGAAGAAGAAGGTAGACCCAGATATAGGATGTTGCATTACAGTATGAAAATTGTTAAACTCCTAACAAAGGCTTCTCTCTTCTTAGCATCTTAAATTTATAAAATACATGTTTAAATATCCGCTTAATCTGAGGTTTAAATGTTAGAGGTGTCAAAAAGAACTCCAAAATACTAAGATGTCTAGTCCACTGCTCTGGATCAGGAACATTCATATTAGTATTTCTTTTTATCACTAACAGCTCAGTTTTCTCCAAGCTTGGACTTGGTTCTTAGACAACCATGTTGAAATCTCTGTAAGCTCTTATCAGTCAGGTCAAAGGTAGTGTTATGTTTCTACTGCTTCAGAAGTATCTTATCATTGGCATAAATTTTCTATCAGGAACATGAAAACTATCATGCTGGGTCAGATGAACAGTTCATCAAGTTCCGTGTCCTGTTTCCAAGAGTAGCTAATCCAAGTCAGTAGTACTTGACATATTCTAAAAGTAGCCAGTTCCCTGCTATTTATTCCCAGGGATAAGAAGTGTGTTTTTTTTCTCCAGAAGCAAGCAGGAAGTCAGTCCTCACATATGGGTGATGGCGCCGGCGCAGCCCATGCGGATCCACTTCCCAGCTTTCAAAGAAAGCCTTTGGGAGTTACACCGTGCATGCGCGGTCACCTTCCTGCCCAAAGGTGTCATCTTGCCTCGGTCTTTTTCCGCAGAGCCCTGCAGATGTGTCGTCTGTGCACCCCGGACAATGCAGATTTTTTGACCCGTTCTTCAGTTTTTCTCCAGGACCAAGCAGGAAGTCAGCCCTCACATATGGGTGACGTCGGTGCCAACGGAGCCCCCGTGTGGAGCATTTCCCCAGCTTCCAAAGAAAGCCTTTGGCAATGCAGCATGCCTGCGCGATCCCCTTCCCGCCCAAGGGTACCATCTTGCTCAGTCTTTCTTTTTACGTGGAGCCCAACGGACATAGTTCATGTCACCCTTGAAAAATAGATTTTTTTCTGCGATATATATATATTTTTTTTCTTTATCTGGTTCGACGCTGGTTCCCAGACCCTCCTGGGCTCGGTACACCGGTATCGAGTCCAGAACTTCTTTTTCGTTTTTTGTCCTTTGTGTCTAGCGTTCGCGCTTTTTCTGTTATTTTCACTGGCAGCCTGGTCTTTTGACCTTGTAGGGGCCCTTTTTCCCTCAATGGCTGCCAGCGGGTTAAAAAAATGTGATTGGTGCAAGAAACTTATGTCTCTCACTGACACACATGACTGCTGCCTCCGATGCCTCGGGCCCGACCATTACCCGCTGGTCTGTGGCCCATGTGGCAAAATGTCGTCGAAGGCACTTCGGAGCCGTCAGCATCAACGTGAGAGAATTTTTTCAGAGTCCACATCCGGCCGGGCCCGGACTTTGTCAGAGGCCTTGACATCTCAGGAGTCTGACCCTGAGCGCCGTCGTGGTTCCTCTGAGAGGGGGGTCTCCCTCCCGGGAGCACAAAAGGAAGAAGAAGCTCATGAGGGCGGCGTCTGTGGAGGCCCCTGGGTCCTAGAGGGCCAGGTCACGTATCCCTGACCGCCGCCCTGGGCTCTCGGAGTCGGAGAGGCCGTCCAAACTACCTCGCATGGAGCCGGAATCCCCGAGTCATGTAAGTTCTGTTGTCCTCATGGATTCTCCTCCGTGAGAACCAACGTTGGGCCCGATGCTGTTGGGGCCTGAGTGTGGGGCTGCTGAGTCTTCTGAGCTCGGACTCAGGCTGACGGCCTTGGAGAGCAGCTTGGCTGCCTTCATGGAACAGCAGCGGGTACTGATCTCCGGTCTGACCGGTGCATCTGCCCTGACCACCGGGACCTCGACGTCTAAGTCGACCCCGGAGGCCGATCCGATCCTCGAGTCCATCAAGTCTCGAGTCGATCCTCGGCCAAGGTCCCCCTAGACCTCCCGTGTGGGGCCGAGGTCATCGACGCCGGTGCCCTTGGCGTCGGGCAGGGTGGCACCGAGGCCCACATGGCCGGAGCCGCTGACGACTCCTCGGAGGAGTCGGCGTGGGAGACTGAGGACGAGGAGTCTCCTGACACCTTCCGGACCTGGTACGTCCCTTCGGACTCCCCAGAGTCCGAGTCTCGGAGAAGGTTCCCCCCCCCCCCCCCGGAGGATACCCGGTTCTCGGACTTCGTGAGGGACATGGCCAAGGCTTTGGCATTCCCTGCAGACGCCGAGGAGCTCGATGCCCTCCAGTATGATTTTCCTCCGAAGGAAGCCTTTACTGTACCGGTTCCTCCGATGCTGGAACGGCTGCTCTTCCATATGTGGGAGGCACCTGCCTCGGCGCCAGTTCTTAGCAAACGGGTCGATTCCATTTATCGAGTCCGTAAGAGCCCTGGGTTCCAAAAGGCACAGGTACAACACAATTCCATGGTTGTGGAATCGGCCATGCACCACCTGAAGAGTCAGAAGATGCACTCCTTGGTGCCTCCCGGCCGGGAGGCTTGGAACCTGGACGGCCTCGGTAGAAAGTGCTTCTAGGGCTCTATGCTATCTTGCCGTGTCCAGACCTACCAGCTGTACCTGGGCATGTACTTACGGGACCTGGCAAAGGAGATTGCCGGGTTCTCAGTTGGCCTCTCCGAGGAACCTTTGCAGAAGTTCAAAGCCTTGTCTACAGGGATCCAAGAGTGCTCGAAGTTTATCTCTCGAGCAGCCTATGATGGTTTCGAGGCTTCGGCCTGGGTAGTTGCGTCCCGCATCGGTGCATGCCGTCAGGCCTGGCTACAGTCATCGGACCTGGAGTCATGGGTGCAGGACAAGTTGGTCGATGTCCCGTGCCGAGGTGACAACCAATTCGGTAAGCCCATGACTGAAAAGGCAGCAGAAATCGAGACCGAGACTCTCACCAGGACAAGGCTGTCCAGAAAGTCTTCTGCCCCTTCTCAAAAAAAGAAGGGCTCGGGAAAAAAGCCCTTTTTCCCGAGGAAGGGTGCTGCCTACAAAACCTACCCTCAGTATCAGGCCTCTCCAGCTCCCCAACAGGGCCAGCAGGCCAAGGGGCAGGGGCATTGGCCCCGTAGGCAGAAGACCCCCGAGCCGCCAGCTCCGGCTCCTGCACAGCAGGGAGCGGGGTTTTGACTTCCACAGCATAGCCTCTCCTCCGCTGGTAGCTCCACTCAGCACAGGAGGTCGGCTGACCCTGTACGCCTACAGGTGGCCAGCCATCACGGGATACCTGGGTACTGAGCATAGTCCAAAAGGGCTACATGATCCACTTCCACCAGCTACCCCCCTCCTACTATCCAGGGGAGCCTCCAAGACTCCCTGTACACAGGAACCTCCTCCTTCAGGAGTTGGCAAGTCTTCTAAAGGAACAGGGGGTGGAACCGGTGCCTCACCACCTGAAAGAGCAAGGCTTCTACTCCAGGTACTTCTTGGTACCAAAAAGGACAGGAGACCTCCGGCCTATCCTAGACTTGTGAAACCTAAACAAGTTTCTGGAGAGGGAAAAGTTCAAGATGCTTACCCTTGGGATACTGCTGCCCTACCTCCAGCAGGGAGACTGGCTATGCTCCTTAGACCTAAAGGATGCTTATACTCACATCCTCATTCATCCAGACCACAGACAATACCTCAGATTTGTGGTGGGAGGAAACCATTTTCAGTACAGGGTACTTTCCTTTGGCCTAACCTCTGCCCCCAGGGTTTTCACCAAATGCCTGGAGGTGGTGGCGGCTTATCTCAGGAATCCCACGCCCCTGGTGGCCCGAACTCTGTTCAAGATTCTCCGGGACAAGGCCTCGGTGATTCTGGTAGCCCCCAGATGGCCGAGGCTGCCGTGGTTTCCACTTCTGCTGCAGTTGGCGGTGGAAACTCTGTTCCCTCTGGGGTTGCAACACGATCTCCTGTCTCAAGAGCAGGGTTCCCTTCTGCACCGCAATCTCAGGTCCCTCAATTTGATGGCCTGGCTGCTGAAAGGGTAGTTCTCGCTTCCTTACTCCTACCTAAGGAGGTTGAGGAGGTGGTATTGGCCTCTAGGAGACAGTCCACCAGAAAATCCTATGCCCTCAAGTGGCGTAGGTTTACGGTATGGTGTGCTCATCGCAATTAAGACCCTTTCTCTTGCCTTGTGCCAGTAGTACTTCACCTTTCAGACCTAGGCCTTAAGTCTAACTCTGTACAGGTCCACCTCAGTGCTTTGTCAACGCACCACTCACCGGTGGAAGGACAGTCTCTGTTGGTTCACCCCTTGGTATCCCGATTTCTCAGAGGTCTGCTTTTTCTCAAGCCTCCGGTTCGTCCACTGGCGACTGAGTGGGATTTGAACGTGGTCTTGCAGCAGCTTAC
This sequence comes from Ichthyophis bannanicus, assembly GCA_033557465.1. Lineage (NCBI taxonomy): Eukaryota > Metazoa > Chordata > Amphibia > Gymnophiona > Ichthyophiidae > Ichthyophis > Ichthyophis bannanicus. The sequence continues at coordinate 58,378,152 of CM066042.1, read as the reverse complement.
TCGCCCACCATTTCAGCCGATGGCTACTTGCCATTTGCGCTTCCTCTCTTGGAAGCGCTCTTCCTGGTAGCTCTTACCGCGGCCAGACATGTGAGTGAACTGCAAGCTCTGGTTTCTGATAGACCATACACGCGGTTCTGTAGGAACAGGGTGGTCCTACTGACCCATCCCAAGTTCCTTCCAAAAGTGGTCTCCTCTTTCCACCTCAATCAGGAGGTGGTCCTTCCGACCTTTTTTCCCAGGCCGCATGCCAGCCGGGCTGAAACAGTCTTGCATACCCTGGACTGTAAGAGGGTGTTGTCTTTGTACATAGAATGTACGCGGGGGCATCGAAGGGCTACTCAGCTCTTCGTCTCCTTTGACCCTAATAAGATGTGGTTACCTGTCTCCCAAGCGTATATTGTCCACTTGGGTAGCAGATTGTATCGCCTGGGCGTATAAGGCAGCCAACCTCCCCTTGCAGGGTTGAGTCACAGCCCACTGTGTCAGGGCGAAAGCCGCGTCAGTAGCTCATCTCTGCTCTGTTCGGTTGGCAGACATCTGCCGGGCCGCAACTTGGTCTTCAAGCCAGACCTTTGCAACCCATTACTGCCTAGAGAGAGAGTCCCGGAGGGACAGTGCTTTCGGCCAGGCGGTACTCCGTAATCTTTTTGAGGTTTAGGCAACTCCTACCCTCCGGCCTTTGTGTTGGGCTACCATACGGGGGCGTTCTCAGGGGATATTCTTATCACGAATGCTGAGGCTCTTGAGAGGGAGCCTTTTTTTCAGCTTTGGGTTCCCGGTAGCCTAGAGCTGGGGAGTCCCATATGTGAGGACTGAATTCCTGCTTGGTCCTGGAGAAAGAGTAGTTACTCACCTGTAACAGGTGTTCTCCAGGAGCAGCAGGAATCAGTCCTCACGACCCTCCCTCCTCCCCTGGAGTTGCAGTCATCACTCATTTTGATTTTTTGCTGTCTTTTAGCTGTCATCTGACTGAGCAAGATGGCACCCTTGGGCGGGAAGGGGACCACGCAGCGCGCTGCATTCCCAAAGGCTTTCTTTGAAAGCTGGGGAAATGCTCTGCACGGGGGCTCCGGCGCCAACGTCACCCATATGTGAGGACTTATTTCTGCTGCTCCTGGAGAGCACCTGTTTACAGGTGAGTAACTACTCTTTTTTTTCTCTTTTTCTAGAGTGCTCGATTTTGTCATTGGCCCACGGGGTTTTTTACTTGCAGCCTAGCTGGTCAAGACATCGGAGTTTGATCTCATGGATCTCGTTCCTTCCACTGTGTCCTCGACCAGCGGTTTTTAGCAGTATGGAAAGTGCAACTGCACTATGTCCCGTATGGACCGCCACATTACCTGCGTCAAGTGCCTCAGGGCAGAGCACGATGGGTCTTCCTGCCTGCTTTGCCTTCTCATGTCAGCTAAAACCCAGAAGGAACGCAAAAGGCGGCAGGGGGAGCTGTTTGGTAGGTCTGGCTCGAGTTCGGCATCGAGGTGGAATCCCTGCCTCTGATGCCAGTGCCAGGCAACGCCCAGAGGTCATTGGGCGATGGAATTGTCCTCTGAAGATCTCCCCCAGGCGTTGGAGGCAGACGTCGAGGACCGACCCGGAATTGGGTGGTAAGTCTGCTTCGGTCTGGCCTCGGAGCTCTCGTTTCAATGCAGGAGACGATGGACAGGAGCATCTGTCGAAGCAGCCCTGGAGAGATGCCTGTGGCATTGAGGGTTCGACGTGGTTCCACCACTTCCATCACTATCTGAGACTCCCTGACCAGGATCCTGACACTGGTTACTATGTCTCGGAGCCAGTGCGGGCTGCGGAGTCATCTGGTATCGAGGCCAGGATGACGGTCCTCGAACGCAGTTTCTCTGAGTTTCTGGAAGTGCAGCGGTACCCGACTCCAGGTCACTCCAGGTCATTGATGCCCCACACAGGGACTTCCTCGATGAGGACCTCCCATGAGGATGCTCCATCCACCCTCGACAGGTTGGCTCAGTCAGTGTTGAAGCCGTTGGCGACCGACTTGATGCCACCGGACCACAGACATCGGGAGTTGTCAGCACTGGGTTGGTCTGAGAACCTTGGGGTGCTCGCCGACTCCTCTGGTTCTGAGTCGGTGTGGGAGACTGATGAAGAGTCCCCCCGACACCATACTCCATCAGGGTTCCCTCCAGAGGATCTTTCCTTCTTGGAGTTTGTGAGGGAGATGTCCCAGGAATTCGCCTTCATGGTGGTGCCCGAAGACAATACGGTAAGGCTCACTTTCTTGGATGATAGAACAATCGGTTTGTGATTCTATCGGTTTTTATCAGACAAATTTGTTGTATTTTAATTATTTATTTTTTTAGTAATTTTCATGGGTATTGTGCCGCGATTTGTGCAGCCCTGTGAGGCTTGGAAAAAGTAAGTAGGTTGAAGAACGGCTTGAATTTGGTTTTGGGCTAGCTTGCTGCATTGCTAAATATTCACTCTTGGCTCTTAATACAGTTGTGGTAAAGAGGAGACATCTACAGTTTTGACCAATGAGGTATTGCTTAGTGAGTATTTGAAATTATCTTGGCTGTTATCACAATGGGCATGGTTGTTCTCTGTTTTTAAGCACCATTTTTGTACACATTGTTAAAAGGTTTTGATTTGATTTTTTACTCATGATTTTAGTAGTTTTTTTTAAGTGTCAAGGATACAATTGGTGCACGGATGGTCTTCTTTCTCTTCTTCGTTTGGTTCACGGTTAATGTATCTGTTTTATTCTTTCCTCAGTCTCTCTTATTTTATTTACATAGCGTTCCAACCCCCTGTTTTTAGGTATGATTATATAAGTGTTTATTTATAGAGTGATTTATTTATTATGATTTTAGCTATTTATATATTTTCATTTATATATTTTCTTTTAATTCATGGTTTATTGTTATGTATATTTGAGTGTATTTATTAAATGTTTTTGTTTTTAGTTGCCCTGTACCCCTGATGAAGTTTTATTAAACGAAACACGGCCTGTGTCGGGTGGGCACCATCTATTGGTTTGTGAATAAAAGCCTCTTTTTTATTACATGATTACGTTGTTCTTTCCTTGGACACATCACGTTCCTCTACTGTGGACTGTTTCTGACGTGACTGTTTGCTCTTAGTTGGACCGGTGCCCGAAGACAAGCCACATGCTGAGGATCTTGAGATCCTCCAGTACGGCTCACTTCTTGGGAGGCGCTGATGATGCATGTGCCCCCCCATCCTGGAGTGATTGCTGTTAAGGATGTGGGAGACTCCGGTGATGGTGCCGATTGTGAACCATCGACTCAATTTGCAGAATCAAGTCGGTAAGAGCCCCAGGTTACAGAAAAGCACAACTGCCACACAATTCCATGGTGGTAGAGTCGGCTATGCGTCACATCAAGAGCCAAAAGATGCACTCCTCGGTGCCCCCTGGCTGGGAGGCCCGTACCATGGATGCATTTGGAAGGAAGTGTTTTCAGGGCTCTATGCTCACAGCCTGGATCCAAGCTTACCAGCTGTACATGGACGTGCACCTGAGAGATCTGGTGAAGGAGCTCACCGGGTTTCGGCTGATCTATCAGGTGAGCCCCTTGAGCGCTTTCGGACCCTGGTATCTTCGGTCAAAGAGTGGTTCAAGTTTCAGATTCGGACAGCCTTCGACAGCTTTGAGTTGGTGGCTCGTGTAGCTGCAGTGGGTATTAGTGCCCGCCGCCTTGCCTGGCTACAGTCCTCCAACTTAGAGTAATGGGTTCAGGACGAGTTAGCTGACAGCCCATGCCAGGGAGACAACTTCTTTGGATCCCGTTCACAAGGGTTTCGTGGTTTCCGAGGGGCGGGACGAGGCTTCTCTGGAACCTCCTCCTCGCCCTCTTCCTTTAGTCGCAAGCCGCAATGAAGCGAGGCGGGCCCCAGGGGGAAGTCTGGTCATCGGGGGTCGCTTACGCGATTTTCTTCCATCTTGGGCACAAATTACTTCAGATCAGTGAGTGCTAGAGATTATCGAAAAGGGTTATGCGCTGGAGTTTGCTTGTCCGCTCCAAGATTCTTTTGTTCTGTCTCCCAGCAAGGGCGACCAGAAGACTCGGGCCATCCGCTTGACGTTGCACCGGCTCTTATCTCTGGGTGCGGTAATTCCCGTTTCTCCTTCTGAGCGCGGCGCCGGTCGCTACTCCATCTATTTTGTCGTTCCAAAGAAAGACGGATCTCTCCGCCCAATCCTGGATCTCAAGGGCGTAAACCGTGCCCTCAAGGTTCCGCACTTCCGGATGGAAACCTTAAGGTCGGTCATCGTGGCGGTGCGTCAAGGGGAGTTTCTCTCCTCTCTCGACCTCTCTGAGGCTTATTTGCACATTCCCATCCGGGCGTCTCACCAAAAGTTCCTCCGGTTCGCGTTTCCATGGGGCCACTTTCAATTTCGGGCCATGCCGTTTGGCCTCGCCACGGCGCCTCGTACTTTCACGAAAGTCATGGTGGTGGTCGCGGCGGCCTTGCAGAAGGAGGGTATTCTCGTTCACCCTTATCACGACGATTGGTTGATTCGGGCAAAGTCCGACGACGAGTGTGTGCAAGTCACGAGCTGAGTGGTTTCTCTGTTGCGGTCCCTAGGCTGGGTGGTCAACGAACGGAAGAGCCGTCTGTTGCCCACTCAAACCCTCGAATACCTGGGGGTACAATTTGATACGGCGAGGGGATTGGTATGTTTGCCGGAGCGCCGTGTTCTAGCCTTGAGGGGCCTCGTCCGTCTTTTCCTGGGGATGCCAGCGCCGTCCGCGTGGTGGTACCTCCGGCTCCTTGGCACGATGGCGGCGACTCTGGAGGTGTGGTGCCTTGGGCGAGGTTCCATATGCGTCCGCTCCAGAGTGCCCTATTACGTCGTTGGTCGAACCAGTTCGACTCGAACAAGCACTTGCCTTGCCCGAAACCGGTTCGTCGGTCGCTCCGCTGGTGGCTGTGTTCGGAGAACCTGAGGACGGGCCTTCCCTTGGAACCACCCCTTTGGGTTCCGCTCACGACGGATGCCAGCCTTTCGGGCTGGGGGGCTCACTGCGAAGACCGTTTCACACAGGGAACGTGGTCTCCCCTGGAGGCCTCTTGGTCGATCAACCGACTCGAACTGCGAGCGGTGCGGTTAGCCCTGTTGGCCCTCGAAGTGTTGGTGCGAGGGCGGCCGGTTCGCGTTCTTTCGGACAATGCGACGACGGTAGCATACATCAATCGACAGGGGGGCACCGGAAGTGTGGCCTTGGAATCGGAGGCGACGGCTTTGTTCACTTGGGTGCAGACCCGTCTGCCGGCAATCTCGGCAGCGCATATCGCGGGCACGGACAATGTAACGGCGGACTTTCTCAGCAGAGTGCGGGTAGACCCCGGGGAGTGGGAGCTGAACCCGCAGATTTACGCGCAAATAGTTCGTCGGTGGGGCCCGCCCGTCATGGATCTCATGGCGACCTTTCAGTCAGCAAAAACGGGGCGCTTCTTCAGCAGGCGGAGGGAGCGCATGTCCGAGGGACTCGACGCCCTCATTCAGCCGTGGCCGGAGTCCGAGCTTCTTTATATCTTTCCTCCGTGGGCACTAATCGGTCGGGTCGTTCAGCGCATCGAGGGCCACCGGGGACGGGTGTTGCTGGTTGCTCCGGATTGGCCCAGGCGACCGTGGTATGCCGACCTGGTACGGTTGCGCGACGGCGTTCCTTGGCCTCTGCCCTCGTTTCCGGATCTGCTACTTCAGGGTCCGCTGCGGATGCCCCAAGTGGGTCTATTCTCGGTATGGCCATTGAAAGGGCTCGGTTGAGGAAGAGGGGTTACTCCCCTGCGGTGATTGCCACCCTCCTTAGAGCGCGAAAGACCTCCACCTCCCTCACGTATGTGCGGGTATGGAGAATCTTTGAGGACTGGTGTTTACGGCATGGTGTTCGAGCGGCGACGGTGTCCGTGCCAGTAGTTTTGTTTTTTCTACAGAATGGCTTTGACAAGGGTCTGGCGGCTAGCTCTCTGAAGGTTCAGCTGGCGGCTCTCTTCTGTTACAGAGGCAGAGTGCTGGGTCTTCCCCTGGGGTCTCATCTGGACGTACAGCCTTTTCTCAAGGCGGTTTTCCGTTTGCAGCCTTCGCGTAGGATGGCCGTTCCTTCGTGGGACTTGAACCTCGTGTTGCGTGCCTTGGTTCGCAAACCCTTTGAGCCCCTCCGGCGTGCGTCTCTTAAGGATCTGACCCTGAAGACGGTTTTTCTCGTTGCCATCTGCTCTGCACAGCGCATTTCCGAACTCCAGGCGCTCTCGTGCAGGGAACCGTTTTTGTCCTTTACTCCGGATCGCGTGGTCCTTCGGACAGTTCCTTCCTTTTTGCCCAAAGTGGTCTCGCCCTTTCATTTAAATCAAGCGGTTTTCCTTCCGGTTCTACATGACGTTCCCGAGAACCCGGCGGACGAGGGGCTTCACTGCCTGGATGTGCGTTGCGTTCTTCGGCGTTACTTGAAGGTGTCCGCGGCATTCCGTAAGACCGACCGCTTGTTCGTGCTTTTTGGCGGTGTTCGGAAAGGTGAGGCGGCGGCTAAGGCCTCTATTGCTCGGTGGATCAAGGAAGCGATAGCGTCGGCGTATCTGTTGCAGCATTGGCCCGTTCCGGAGGGTCTGCGAGCCCACTCCACTAGGGCACAGGCGACGTCCTGGGCGGAGCATTGTCTGGTTCCGCCAGTAGAGATTTGTAAGGTGGCTACTTGGTCGACATTGCATGCCTTCAGTAAGCACTACCGCTTGGATGTGTTGGCTGCTCGGGATTCTTGTTTTGGTTCGGCTGTACTGCGCGCCGGCTGGCAAGGTCCCGCCCGGTGTTGACTGCTCTGTTACATCCCGAATGTGGAGGACTAAACTGGAGGACCGCTCAGGAAATGGAAATTACACATACCTGGTAATTGTAGTTCCTGGAGGGTCCAGTTTAGTCCTCCTTCCCTCCCGAGTATCAGGTTTTCTATTACGGCGCACTTTTCCGGACGGATCGGACTGGGTGCGGTCTACTCTTCTCTTTTATTCTTCTTTTGGCCGCGTTTCCTGTCGGTTGCCCGTTTTGTCTACTCTCCAGCCTATATCCGTGAGCGTCTGGTTTTTTCTGGCTGTTCTTTCTCTGCCGGTGCGTCGGTAGCGGTGCTGTGAAGCGTTCTGGCTTCCTCGTTTGGGGAGGGGGTCGATATTTTCATAAGGGGCATAGTTTTTACCTTTTGTTCTGAAAATGTTTTTCTAACAGTCTCATGTGTTGCTTCTTTAAGTCTGCTTTGTTACTAGTTCACTGGGGGCTTATGGGAGCTCCGTCTGCATTCATCATACAGAAAGTTTTTGATTGGTCCAGTCTCCAGGCTGCAGGAGGAGGTGCACTACCCGAATGTGGAGGACTAAACTGGACCCTCCAGGAACTACAATTACCAGGTATGTGTAATTTCCATGTACTGCCCAATCTGGAGGAAGAAATGTGTGGGAAATGTAATCATCTCATAAGGCCTGCTTAAGAATAATCCTCCACGGTAGGTGAACGAAGAATGACATCAACATGCAAATTGAAGTAACCAAATTACGGTGTAATTGGAGATCTCTATGGTGCAACTGCACCATGACTATTGTGTGCAGTTCTGGTGGCCGCATCTCAAAAAAAATAATGCGGAATTAGAAAGGTCACAGAGAAGGGCAAACAAAAAGATAAAGGGGTTGGAACGACTCAGATGAGGAAAGGCTAAAGACATTAGGGTTCTACAGCTTGAAGAAGAGACTGCTGGGGAGGTGGTATGATAGAGATCTGTAAAATCCTGAGTGGAGTAAATCAATTGTTTATTCTTTGAAAACGTACAAAAACTAGGGGACATGCCATGAAACTAACAAGCAATACATTTAAAACAAATCAGATTTTTTTTTCACACAGCACATAGTTAAACTCTGGAACTCCATTGCCAAGTGATGTGGTAAAGGAAGTTAGCTTAGGTAGTTAAAAAAAAGATTCTGACAAATTCCTGGAGGAAAAGTCCATAAAACACAAAGAAGAGCACTTGGCCCTCACAGCAAAGAGAACCAAACAATAAAGATTCCTGTGACCTCCACACGCCTCTCACCTCTTGTGTTTGGAAAAGTCCATAAACCATTATTAAGGTAGACTTGGGGAAAGACACTGCTTATCCCTGGAAGTAAGTAAGCATGGAATCTATGTACTTTGTGGGATCCTACCAAGTATTTTGACCTATGCCACTGTTTGAAACAAGATATTTGGGCTTGTGGAACTTTTGGTCTGACCCAGTATGGCAGATCTACAGGAACAAGCAGGAATGAGTCTTCACATATGGGTACGTCGGTACCGATGTAGTCTGCGCGGGAACGCTTCCCAGTGTCCAATCAAAAAGCTTTTGGAAGCATCCCACCACGCCTGCGTGCTGCCTTCCCGCCTTTCCCAACTGCCTCTCAGTTTTCGTTTTCCGCGGAGCCGGCAGGACGTCCTCCTGTCACCGTAGAAAATTCTTGTTTTATTTCTTTAGTTTTCTTGTGGTCGCCGGCTGTCTTTCCCGACGCCACCGGTACCGTCGGTGTTTTCTTTTCTTTTCTTGTAAAATCTTCCTTTTTCAAGGGATATTTTTTCTTCATAGTGTCCCACGGTTTCTTAGGCCTTTTAGGCCTCTTCTTTTTCCTTCATGGAACCGCCAGCCACTTTCTCCAAGAAATGTTCAAACTGTGGCGGTACAACTTTATTTTTAGACCCTCGAAGTCGATGTCTAACCTGCTTGGGTCCTGACAACAGTTTGGTGAGAAGAGGTCTTCAACATCGAGGTTCCCTCGATACACGGTTTCGCTCCAACTTCGGGGCACCGTCCCCTTCTTCTACACAGGATCAGGTAACCCACAAACAGTCTGTTAAGACTAGCCAGCCCTCGAGTGGTAGGTCTCATGCACAGCATGTAGACCTCTCCGGCCTTGCCCTCGAGGGCCCACTGGCTTCAAAACCCCGGCGGGAGTCTTCGGTCTCCAAAGCCTTTCAGGGGTTTCAGGTGGTTCCTGGGGTTCACCCCTCACAGAACAAACCTGAGCCGTGTCTGGTGGTGGCATCCGCTTCGAGCGGTACCGATACCCCGGCATCGGCACTGGTGTTGGATGAAACACTCCTCACCAGGGATGGTCATCTGGCGTCCTCAGTGCCTTCGGAACTGGTGGATACTCTCCAGACTGACTTTCCATTATCGGTACCAGCACCAATACTACCACTGACGTCGGTACCCTCCAGATGTGCATCGATAGCCTCGCTTCCTTCGATGCCGAGTCTGGTATCGATCTCCAGTCTGGAGGACTGGGTACAGACTCGCCTTGGTACCGGCTCTCGGCGGTACCGAAGGCTCGGTTCCGATGATTCGGATCCGCAACTCTCGGTTCCCCCGAGGCCGATTGAGTTGCCACTGGTTGACCTTCATCCACCGGTATCAGACACGGTACCGAAGTTGGTACCGATGTCCTCTTTAACCTTATGGTCGCTGCCTTCCATGCTTCGCTTATCAGGCTCTCTGCCCTCGATGCCGAGTTTGGAATCGATCTCTAGTCTGGAAGACTGGGTACCAATACGCTTTGGTACCGACACCGATCGATACCGGTGGCTCGGTACCGAGGATAGCGGCCGGAGGCTTTCGGTTACCTCGGTACCGATTGAACTGTCACCGATGACTGACTGCTCCGATGTCTCTGTCGGGCTCGACTCCGACATCGGTACCGGTATCCACAGTAGCATCGTGGCCAACTCCTGCCATGCTTTTTTCAACAGGATCGCTTCCTTCTATACCAAGCTTGGAGTCGATACCTGGCATGGACAATGTGGTAATGACGGTCGCTGCTCCTGACAGCCAGTACCGGCGACCATCCCTTAAGCATTCCACACTGCACCGTGCAGGATCTTCTATTCCTATATATTTGGATAGCTCTGTCGGTGCTCAGGCTAGTTCTTCAGATCTAACCTGTCCAAGGGAGATTCCTGTTGGGGATCCCTCTTTTCAGAGTTTCCTCCTGGATATAGCAAGATCTCTTGCCATTCCTATCCCAGGACATGATCCTGCACAAGGCTCTGTTTCTACCAAAGCAAAGGAGAACATAATGCTTCCTTTGCATCATTCCTTGCAGGATCTCCTTCTAGGAATGTGGGAAACACCTTTGAGGGTACCCCCACCTTCCAGAGCAACTGATCTCTTATATCAGGTGCCCCCCTCTCCAGGGTTTCAAAAGACTCAACTTCCTCATCATTCCATAGTAGTGGAATCAGCAGTGAGGCGGGTAAAGAGTAAGAAAAAGCACTCTTCTTATCCGCCAGGTCGTGAGTCTAAGACACTAGATGCCTTTGGACGTCAAACCTTCCAGACATCTATGCTTTCTGCAAGAATTCTCTCATATATTTTTTATATGAGTCTATCTCTTGAGGAGGTCACAAAGCAATTACATCTTTTGACTCCTTCCCTTCCAGAGTCCAAGACTGCAGGCTATTCTTCACTGCTCAAGCATCTTCAGAATATCTCTTGGTTTCTTACTCGTGCTTCCCTAGACTCTCTTGAGTCTGTTAGCAGGACTTCTGCTATAACTATAGGGGCACGACGTAGAGCCTGGCTCCAAGCTTCAGACTTGGACAAATGGGCACAGCAAAGACTGGGACACATACTCCTTGCACTGGAGACAATCTTTTCAACAAGGAGTCTTTACGCCAGGTTACTCAGTTGTCCACTGACTTACCTGTTCCTAGGGGCTGTTCTGCACCTTCTTCTGTCCCAGTAGGTAGGAAATGTCCTGCCAAACTTTCTTCCCGTAGGAGAAGAAGGTTTTATGCATCATCTGCCCATCATACAGATGTTCCCAAACAAGGGAAGCATCGTCCTGGTCTGCAGAATTCAACCTCTCACCAGGCTCAGCAAACCCAGCAACCACAGGGTTTCTGATCAATCTCCTTCAGATGCTTGTGACTCTTGGGGTTAGAATCTGCAGTTGCTGCTTCTCAATAGAGGCAATCCACTGCTGTCATTCTAAATCCTAGACATGGATCTCTTCCCAAAAGACATCCATTTTTTCTATGTTCTATGAGCTGTCAGGATGTTCATGCTTATAAGTCACAGGGTTCTCCTCTTCTTCCTGCTAGGGAAAGAGGTCTAACCACTATAAAACGATAGTTTCCTGTGCCAGCATGTCTTTTTTCCTTTCTATAGACTTACTACTTGTAAGTCTTCTTCAGCTCCATTCTCTTTACCCTCTTACCAAGCTTTTCCTCTGTAAGAGCGGTATTGCTTCACTGGAGGGCTTTTCTTCAGCCTCTCTAGTTTTGTTACTTTTTCCAGTGTGGAGTTCTCCTCTCTGAGTTGACTCCTCTTTTTCAATCTTGCTTTGAGGCAGTTCATCAGACATGTCCAGAGTTTCTACTCCTGTTCTGTCTGTTCTTTCTGTTTTTAAACAGTAAGATTCTTTCTGCTATCTGGCAAGCAGCTGCCAATGCAGGAGCCTTAATGTTTGGACCACTGGTTCTTGTCCACCAGCAACCAGATTTGTCCTCCACTAACATTCTGTCTGGTCTTAGTAGTGGCTCCAAGTCAGTGCTGTCATCTGTCTTGGAAATCTTTTCACTACAAGCTTGTTGGTTTGTCTTCTCTTTCTGCCATCTCCATTCCCCTGGATTTGGCAGCATAGTTGACATATAGAACTGGCTGCAGGAGAGCCAGTACCTCTCCTCATTCTCCTGCATCATGTTCTCTGCAATTCTACAGAGAAGCTCTCCACTATGGGCCCTTGCTAGAGAGCATGGGTTTTTTTTCTCCAACAGCTATCCTAGATGATTGGAAAAGGCTTTTTCAGTCATGTCTCCCATGACTAGAAGAGTTCTCCCTTTTTTCACTATCTCCTTTTTAATATAAAGGACATAGGCCTTCTCTTACGTGAAAGCTTAAGGAGTTGCCAATTCCCTGCTTTGGTCCATACTATTTCCAATCGGGAATATGTTTTTCTCCTTGCAGCTCGTCCCCATGGTAAGAATGCATGATACCTCTTTGCCCTTAAGCAGGTCAGCATGGTGTAAGATGTGGTCAAGTTACTCTCCTGTAGGTCCTGGGTTCATTTCACTTCACAGAGGCAATAGGGTTTGTAATAAAACAACCAAACAGGTGTGGCTTGGAGAAAGGTTTTTTATGTAGAAATAGGCTTATTACATAGGTATTGAACAGAGGTATATAGTGATTGTTACAGAGCTGTTTCAGTGTGCATCAATGAATCTGTGTGTGCATGTGCATGTGTGAAGTGTGTGAGAGAGAGAGAGAGGCCAGAACATGTGGGTCAGAGCCTCATGGCGAGAGAGAGAGAGAGGGGGAGGGGTGGAGAGAATTGATTATCAGAGCCTCCTGTCCTTCATTTCTGATGAATAGTGGAAGAGAGAGAGAGGAAGTGTTTCTGTCCTTTATAGTGAATTGAATCCTCTCCAGCACTTCCCCTTGAGGTCTGCTATTGTTTCTAGCCACTCCCTTTGAGGTCTGCCATTCTTGATTTAGCAAGGAGGGGCTTCAGACAGGCCTTGGAGACTGAAATCACCAGGGGGTCAGAGTTAATCTCATCTTGTAAACTGTCCTATTACCTTTGGAGACTGAAATCACCAGAGTCCACAGCTGCATGGAATCCAGGGTCTGGGGAAAAAGCCATGACTCCTATGTCATGTATGCTGACATCTCCCACACCTTTTTTATTTTTATTTATTATTTGTGCCTGGAAATGGTGGAAGCAAGCCTGAGGTACCTGTCCCAGATGCCATTACATGATAGTAGGCAGCTTGTCTAATACCTCCTGTATTAAATACCTTGCTATGTCCAGCAAGTCCCCTGTCCTGCACAGTACTGTCTCTAGTACTCTCTCTAGTGTTCTAGAGATAAACAAGTCTCCTTATGAGTCCAAACCTCGTGTCTTAGGTAGAGCAGCCACTACTGGGGGGGGGGGGGGGGAACCCAATATGCTACCTCTGTGCCCGTCTTAGAGAGAGTGAACAGTGCATAAGGTCTGCAGGAATTTTTGAGGAGGCTAAAGCCAAAAGGTACCAGGATGCTATGAGTGAGGATAGGAAGCAATACTAGACTGCAGCTGACTCTGGTATTCAGTGTAATAGGAAATGCCAAATTAGCAGGCCAAATTAGCCTGGATATAGGGGTGGATGCTGGAGAAGTTCAGTGTAACTACCTTAAAATGTTGTTGATGTTCTATATGACATGTGCTGCAAGGATATGTACATTTGTTTCATTTTACAACACAGGAAAATTATGATAATTCATAGAAATATTTGTACAGCAGTTAAAATAATAGGGTGAATAAAAACATTAAAGACATGATCAGCAGTAGGTGAGTAACCAAATAACAATTCCCACACAGACACATGAGCATCTTGTAGCAAGTGTCCAACAATTTGTTGAATGTGTCCATTCTCATAAGCGATGGTGTGATTCACTTCAGTGGATGTTGTTTTAAGGTGATCAATATAGGCATGGAGTTCTGTAAAGTTGAGCAGTTTATGTAGTGTCTCCTCCCATGCCAAGTGGTAAGGGATGCACAGCATATGAGATAAAGTCTGGAATGTCCATAGAGTCATTGGTATAACTGCACCAGGTATTGTTTGGTAAATAGTTTGAACTGTACAACAAAGTGTTCTTGGGAAGGCGAATGTCATGCATTCTGGGAGCAATCGAAAAAGAAACATTCTGGGGAAAGAACAGATGAAAACAAAAGTGTCCAGCTCCAAGGTAATACAAACTGTGTGAGGTAGTCAGGGAGGAGGAATTGTTCCAGCAGGAGGTGTCAGCCTCTTTAAACTGGTGAGGTTGACACTTGAACTGAAATGTAGTCTGCTCACACAAACTGGGGTCCATCGGCTTGAATGAAGTCCAGGTGTCGTCCAGTGGCTGCACCCATGTGAGATGGTCCACAGGATACATCATATTATCAAACTGCACCCCAATATTCGAAATTGCTTGGCTCGGGGTGTTACTGACTGCATATCAAACCAAGTATTGAGCATTTGTATGTGGTTGGCAACAAACTGAGAGCAATTTGGATATTTGTGAGTAACTAGAAACAATTTGGGAAATAGATGCCAAGTAAGAAAATGGTATTCCACATCATATAAAACATCGTGTGGTGCATCATATTTAATCTGAAAGGGATGTCCTTCCTGAAATGGGTGGATATCAGAAAGGTAGAGTACAGGAGGAGCAGAAGTGGTGGGAGGGGTGGGATGAGGGGTGGTAGGTAAACAAGATACATCCAAAAGGAATGAAGTCTCAGTGATGTGCTGTTGATCACTCACAACCCATGTATAAGTTATTTTCCAGGTACCTCTGTCCTGACAGGAAATATTGTACAAAATCAAAGCAGGAGGACCTAGAAAGTAACGTTCTGGGCGTGCCCTCAATTCTTGTGTCCTTTCTAGAGAAGTGGAAACTGGTGGCTCCCACTGTACTTGAGTGATGTTTAATGAATAGAACACTGGCTTGTCCTGTACCGAACAGAAACTCAGGATGACCAGATCCTTTCCTTCCGGGAAAGGTGGGGATATTTCTTGGTAGCGATACACTCCACCTGTGGAGTTAGCCCAGCCAATTGTGCATATTCGGATGATAGTTCCTGTAATGAGACTTGAGTAGAAGAGAGCAGATACAAGAACAACAGGAAACCGAGACATAATAAAAGCAAACTTGTTTCACTCTACTAGGGAGTAAACTAATGCTCCCCACTTATACTATGTAACAACAACAACAACAAAAAAATAATAATAATTTTTACTACTTATTTACATAACTATTAAACACATGTCAACTATACAGCAGGAGTAAATAGTTACCGTCCTCAAGCGACTTTTGTTCAGAAAGCAGCTGTCCGTGCTGTCTTCAGAAAGCAGCTGTCCGTGCTGTCTTCAGGTGGTATCTGAAAACAAAGACTGATGAAACACGTATTACCCATATGGTTTTAACTGGGTGATGTGTTTCCAGTACTGCTGGTTATCAGGCATTAGGATCTGGTATAGGCTTGGGCCTAAGGTATCAGTAACTAAGTACGGTCCCTCCCACTGTGCAGTTCCAAAGGGGAGGTTTGGTCTAGGTCTCATCTCTGCAAGACACTAGTGACAGGGCTTCCTTCATGTATTCATGAAATATTAATGGGGAATCCTTATATCCCTGTGGAAGCACAGTCCATGCATATTGTTTATTCAGCCACTGAAAGGCTGTTTTGTACTGGCACTCAAGGGCCAGGGGCAGACTCCAAAACCCATTGGATATGTCTAAAACAGAGAAAAATTTACATTTGGGATTCAGTTTAGAGATCATTTCAGGGTATGAGGCTACCACGGGCACTACAGATTTTGAAACTTGATTCAGGGCACGGAAGTCCATAGTGAGCCTGAAGGAACCCCCCGGTTTAACTATCGGCCAGGCTGGTGAATTGCATGTGGAAGAAATAGGTCTAATCAGACCCCTCTCCTCCAGTTTCTTCACAATTTTAGTCACTGGTTCTATAGCCTGATGAGGTACTGGGTATTGTTTCTGTGGTGGAGGGTCCTCTCCTTCCAACAGTATTTCTGTGTGCATTTTCCCCACAATCTAACTTGTCTTGAGCCCAGACTGGAATATCAGCCACTTCTGAGGGAATTACACACAGATCATACTGCTGAGCTGCCTTGGTGCACTGAGTTGCTAACTGCATGGGAATGACTTCATGCACTAAAGTTTTAGAAGCACTTGAAGTTCCTGAATACTGCCACAATTTAAGATTAGCCATATCCACCACCAAATTTAACTGGTTGAGAACATCAATTCCAATTATTTCTTTTGGTGTGTTCACTATAGTGGAGGCAGTGGTTTCCAACATTTCCTTATTTTGTTCACTGTGCACAGGGATACCCCATTTAACTGGGATAGCCACACATTTGGAAGCTGTGTCATTAATTCCTTGAATTTCATAAATTTCCATATTTTTCTGATCTGCAGTGGGAGAAGCTCTGTTAGTAAAACTAATTCCAGCCCCTGTGTCAATCAAAGCTAGTTTATCCTGACCCCCTATTCTGCTGATAACATTGGGGCGTGCACAAAAGTCCAGTATCAAGGGGTGTTACAAGCCTTAAATTGTGTCCTGGGCCTGTATCCATTTCATCATCCAGAGGCTCTGGAATTGAGTCCTCTGTTGAGATAAAGGAGGAAGGCTGGGCTATGAAGGCTTGAGACATTTTGATATCTGAACCCAGAAGGTCCAGGACACCCCTATGCACTAGCCTTGTGTTTGTCCTGAGCTGCTTGTAAATCCTGTTTTAATTTATCTATTTCTATCTGCAGTATATGTTTGTCTTGTTCCCATTTAGTTTTCTCCTTTTCTAGCCCATCTCTCTGTGCTTTGAGCTCCTGAAAAGGAATGTAACCTGAGGAGTTTCTAAAAGTACCTCTGCCATGTGCTCTCCAAGGTGTGTGTACAGAGCCTTTTTGACAATAAAAATCTCACCTTGTCTAACCCACAAAACAAATTTTTCACTGGAACTGTTCACTAAATAGTGTCTAAGTGTCATCCAGTCTGTCAATTGTAAATGGTCACAAGGACTTTTGATTCTGTCTGAAATCTACTTAATGTATTATACAAAATTATTACTTACCCAACTGGAGGTCTGCTGTGAAATCCGAGAGACGAGCCCCCATAAAGTGTAAGATGTAGTCAAGTTACTCTCCTGTAGGTCCTGGGTTCATTTCACTTCACAGAGGCAGTAGGGTTTGTAATAAAACAACCAAACAGGTGTGACTTGGAGAAAGGGTTTTTTATGTAGAAATAGGCTTATTACATAGGTATTGAACAGAGGTATATAGTGATTGTTACAGAGCTGTTTCAGTGTGCATCAATGAATCTGTATGTGCATGTGTGAAGTGTGAGAGAGAGAGAGGCCAGAACATGTGGGTCAGAGCCTCATGGCAAGAGAGAGAGAGAGGGGGAGGGGTGGAGAGAATTGATTATCAGAGCCTCCTGTCCTTCATTTCCGATGAATAGTGGAAGAGAGAGAGAGGAAGTGTTTCTGTCCTTTATAGTGAATTGAATCCTCTCCAGCACTTCCCCTTGAGGTCTGCTATTGTTTCTAGCCACTCCCTTTGACGTCTGTCATTCTTGATTTAGCAAGGAGGGGCTTCAGACAGGCCTTGGAGACTGAAATCACCAGGGGGTCAGAGTTAATCTCATCTTGTAAACTGACCTATTACCTTTGGAGACTGAAATCACCAGAGTCCACAGCTGCATGGAATCCAGGGTCTGGGGAAAAAGCCATGACTCCTATGTCATGTATGCTGACACATGGTATCTCATTTTTATGCGTCTTCTGTTCACTTACCATGCTAGAGTTCTGGAATACTCGGGACTAGCTGGCTGCAGACTGATTTCATCCTCTGCTTTTCATGTAACCGTCCTGGTTATTTCACTAGCTAGCATCCCTGTAGCTCATAACCAGTGGGAATAGATTCTCAAGTAGGTTCCACCTTCTTGTTATTAGATGAATCTTTCCTCTCCACATTTCCTATGTGAATACCGTTCTGTAGGCATATCTCTGTCTGCTTCTTGCAGACACCCATATAGAGGCCTATATATATTCATATCTATAGTATACATCTTACAGATGTCTATGTCTATCATTTGTGTGTATTTTATGCCCTTTCATATCTCACTATAGATATATTATACGTATATCTATCTATCTATATATGTGTATCTGTCGAGATATTTTATTATCGGTAGATATGTATTCTGCATTTATCTACCTGACTGTCGAGGCTCATATAGCTATATGATTCTGACAGATGGGCTTTACCCATACCTATGCTATCCAGCATGTTGGGGTTCTACACTCACAACCACTTCTGCGGTAGTTAACAACTTCCACCATAACCTTAAGGTTTAGGTACCTCTGAAGCTCTCCATGTTCCAGTATCTCTCCTAGCTGACTCCAGTTAGGAGAGACATTGCGGATCTTCAGCTAATCACAGGCTCTAACGCCTCAGGCATTTGTCCTTTCTTTTGGGATACAAGGGGTTTCCATACCTTTTCCTCCCACAAGGACTGTGCCTGTTTGTCCAATTCGGTCGGCCTTCTCTTTTTGCTCCCAAGGGTAAGCCACTCTGTCGCCAAAAGAGTTCGGCTTTTATCATAAAGCCTTCCGCTGAAGGCCCACCGTTTTTGGTACTACCCCAGTTATTACCGGGGTCCCCTCTTACCTTTCAGGAATCTGACCTCCACTGTTTTTTCCTACAGGTTTATTACCTCCACTTCACAGTGAGGTCCTCCTTGAGGTTCCTCTACTGGGTTCCCCAGTAGATCCCATGAACCTCTTTACTGCTGTGTAATCCTGTTAGGGGAGGTCCATATTGCAATATTTCTTTCAATATCATTGATGATAATTATCATCCGCACATGGACTCCTTGTCTGCAGTCCTATGCTAGGTTAGCTGTTCCGCAGCACCTTTCTTCCTTCAACTCCTACCCTCCATCCTCAGGATGCCTGGTGTTGTGGGGGATAGCATGTTCCAACCTATGACATGCTGGGACTCCAGGCATCTTAGCTTGGGAGTCCCCATATGTGAAGACTCATTCCTGCTTGTTCCTGGAGATAGCACAGTTACTTACCTGTAACAGGTGATCTCTGGGAACAGCAGGAATAAGTCTTCACAACCCACCCACCTCCCCAGGAGTTGTATCTCTATCTTTCCTTTCCTCTCGCTCTCTCTTTGTCTCAGCTTTAAAACTTAACTGAGGAGAGGCAGTTGGGAAAGGCGGGAAGGCAGCACGCAGGCATGGTGGGATGCTTCCAAAAGCTCTTTGATTGGACGCTGGGAAGCGTTCCCGCGCAGACTCCGTCGGTACCGACGTACCCATATGTGAAGACTTATTCCTGCTGTTCCCAGAGATCACCTGTTACAGGTAAGTAACTGTGCTTTCTTATAAATGGATATGTCTCATTTTCAACTAAATGCATGCTGTGTGTGTTTGTTAGCTAGTAAGAGAGAGAGAGGTTTGCAACCCTCAAGGACCAGATTTGGGGACTCTGATGTTAATACACACTTATTTTTTTTTATAAGTTGCAACCATCCTCACCTTCGCCATTTCTTTCCAAACAGAGTTCCCAAGAAGGGCTTTGTGGAAGTAACCGAACTCACAGATGTTAACTACACCAGTAATCTGGTTCGTCTCCGGCCTGGGCACATCAATGTGGTTCTCATTCTGTCCAGCTCTACAAAGGCTAGCCTACTGCATAAGTTTGCTCAGGAGGTTTATATGTTCACGGGGTATGTATACACTTAATTCATTTTTTCTGAGACATCCGATTATCTGATTTATTTATTTATTTTATTTATTGAATACTTTTTGTATGGTGCTTTTCTGGGTAGTCAAAGCAGATTACATGGAACGACAAGGTGAACTCAGTTAAGTAAGAATTATAATGAACTGTTTAGGTACAATCAACTTGGAATATAACAGAGTATAACAATAAGGTGAATTCTGTTGGGTTCAAAGTATAAATAGCTAGATAGGTACAATGCTTATGAGGGTATGGTGGAGTGGGATGTTTGGAGTGGGTAAGGAATGGAGGGGGATTGACTTGGTATTGCCTTTAGGCTAGCGATGCATTTTGTATGTTTAGTCATTGGTGTTGTACCCATAGTGGTTGGTGAATAAGTATGTTAAGTTTTTTTTCTAAAATCTTAGTGTTTCAGCACATTGCAGAGGTTCAGACAGCGAGTTCCAAATCAAGGGGCAAAGAGGGTAAAGGCCCTGTTGCATGTCTGTTGGTTGGATTCCGTTCTAAGTGCCGGGATCATGAGTAGGTTTTGGTTGCAGGATCTTTGTGGTCTGGATTCGGAAGCTCTATTTATTAATGATTTGAGACTGTTGGCTGACAGGTCTTGCAGTATTTTGAAGACTGTTATGACGACTTTATATTTCACGAGGCTATGGGTAGCCAGTGTAGATTCATGAGTATTGGGGTGATGTGATCATGTCTTGATGCACCAGAAATCATTCTAGCAGCTGTATTTTGGGCCATTTGTAGGGAATATAGAGCATGTTTTTTGAGGCCTTGGTAGATATTGCATAAATCTAGGTGGGGCATTATAATGGTTTGGGATACAGATCTGATGTGGAGTAGTGATTGGTTAAAATAATATGAGACATAATTAAAACATGCACTGCAGTGGAGAAGGATCTTGATTCAATCCCTTAGTCGGGTCTTCCACTCCCTGGGTCAGGTGGAGATGCTGCAAAGGCAGCTCTCACAGTCCCGGGGGGAGGTCGTAGTCCTTGCTTAAGGGCGATACCTAGTGGCCAGATTCAGAACCCATGATTACAGGGTTCGGGGAGGGAGCCTTAATCCATGGCCGCTGGCTTAGGACTGTTGCTGCGATAACCAGAATAGGTGTCTTGAGGGAGGGAAGATCAAATAGGGTTAAAAATCCCTGGGCAATTATGAAAGAAGGCTCATGGCTTTGAATCTCAGACTTGGGTTTGATTGAGCTGGAAGTAGAAAGGGACAAGAGGAAAGTGCTGGTCCAGAAGATAAAACAATGCGCCCTCCTTAAAAAAACCCAAAAAAAAACAAAAACCATGGAACATCATGACAGTCTCAGGCACTTCATCCAGGGGTATAGTAGTGTTGGATTCTCAGCATAATTTTGCTAAGCATACTCTCCGAGTGGTATAGAAAAGGAAGTTTCAGCTGCAGCCCTGGTCTCATTCTGTGTGTAAAGGTTGGTGTAGAGTTTCCAGAGATCAAAGTCTGATTTTCAGGGCAGTGGCAGACAATTTGCTGCCTGTGGCTGCTGGGAACAACTTTATCATTTGTATAATGCTACAAGGCGTACACAGCCCTGCTCATCAGAGCTTACAATCTAATCAAGACAAAGGACCACAAAGCTGGGGACTAGAGTATGGTAAGATACACATAAGTTGTGAACAAGAGAGTGAGGAGCATCAGGATCCAAAAGCAGCCTTGGAAGAGGTAGGTTTTTAGCCTGGATATGAATATGCCTAGAGAAGGAGCCCAACATACTGACTAAGGTAGTTCGTTCCAGGCATATGGAGCAGCAGCAAGGTGGAATGAACAAAGTCTGGATTTGGCAGTGGCAGAGAGGGCACAGATAAAAGGGATCTGCTAGAGGAGCGGAGTTCCTGAGGAGGGGTATAGAGTGAGATAAGAGAGGAAAGGTAGTGTGGAGCAAAGATGAGACCATTTTTTAAATACTATTTGCGTTTTCTGCTATTCTTAAATTTTGCATCGTCTTTTGCAAACTTGGGGTTTCTGCAGTTTTATTCACTTTATTTATGGGTTTCTGGGTAACAAAAACCATTATTTTCCTTGACTATGTTCAGTTTCAGGGATACTATTATGCAGAAATTAGGAGATGTGAAATAATCCATGAACCCTGATCGGTAGCAGCTTTTCATTGAAAATGGGGTACGATTTCTCCAGGGACAAGCAGAAAGTCAGTCCTCACATATGGGAGACGTCGACACCGACGGAGCCCTCGCGGAAGCATCACCCCAGCTTTCAAAGAAAGCCTTTGGGAAATGCTACCACACATGCGTGGTCCACACATGCGTGGCCCAAGGGTGCCATCTTGCTCAGTCTCTTTTTTTTTTTTTTTTCTGTGGAGCTTTTCAGACGTCTGTCTGCTCTTTCCCTGGAAAAAGTTGATTTTCTCGTCCTGAGTTTCGTACTCTCCTCCAGTAGTGCACCAGTAGTCCTCTCGCCACCTGAGCTTTGCTGCCCTGGCATTGAATCTCGGGTTTTTAGTTTTTTTTCCCTTCTTGGCGCCTTCACGCTTTTTTTCCAACTGGCAGCACAGTTCGACATCGCTGGGGTACTTTTTTCCCCCATGGCTACCAGTGGCTTTAAGAAGTGTGATCAATGTGCCAAAATAATGTCCCTGACCGACACACACGACTGCTGCCTTCACTGCCTGGGGCTGGACCATGACCCCACGGCATGCAACCTCTGTAAATAGATTTCCACCAAGGCCCTCAAGAGCCACCAGCAGCAGCACAATAAGTTTTTCCCAAAAGTCCCCGGTACCTCTGAAGGCCAGGGCCTCCTCTGAAGCCACGGAATCTCAGGGTAGCCTTACGGAACCCGATCGACACCGTGGTTCCTCGGAAAGGGAGTCTCCCTCGAGGGAACTCAAGAAGAAGAAGAAGAAGACCTCAAAGGCGGTGTCCCTGGACAGCTCCGACAGGCCGGGTAAGCCCCGAGTCAGGTCCCGCAGTCCTAGATGCTCGTCCGAGGGATCGGAGAAGGAGCGGCCTGCGAAGGTTCCCTAAAAGGACTCAAACGCGAACCGGCCTCGGTCACCTGACACCATCCTCATCTAGGACTTCCCCCTTGGAGGGAACCCATGGTGGGCCCAATTCCCTCAGTGCCTGCATTGATGGCTGCGGAGCCTTCTGGCCTGGAGACCCTGGAGCACAGCTGCTGCCTTCATGGACCAGCAGCAGGCACTGTTGTCCGGTTTGTGACGTGGTAGCATTGCCAGAAGCCATGGAAACAGATAGTAACCCGGTGGAAGGTTCGGGTACTGCAGGTAAATGCAGGATTTTCCCTTCTCAGCACAAGATGCACATGGCTAATCAGCTAACACAGCTCACCTCGGGGGAGGGGAGAAGCAGAGTTGCTGATTGGGCACGCCCTAGCAGGAGGCGGGTTCTCCAGAGCAGAGGCACCTTGTTAAAACAGAGAGAAGGAAGACAGAAGACAGAACGGAAAAGGAAAAGAGAAAGAGAACGGGAAAGGGAGAGAGAAAGCAGAGCACTGGACAAAGCCAGCAGAAGTGTGCTTTAGAGACAGAGCAAAGCAAGGACAAAGGAAGCAACCTGGAAGGCAGGAACTAGCCTTGGATGCCAGAACCTTTGACTTTGAAGGAGAAACGCTCCCCAGCTGCAATCCTAGGAGAACGCTTTCAAAGCCAAGAAGCAGGTACCAGGGAGACTCAGTGCCTGGAAGAGCCTTCTGGGAGCAAGAGAGGGGCAAGGCATTGAGAGACCCAGGCATAAAGCCTATGCTTTTGGAGCAGAGAGCTGATCCGTGGAAAGAAAGGCAGATTGCTAAAGAACTTTCAGACATTCCTCAATATAAGGTACAGCGTGTCTTTAAATCTGATAACAGCTTTTATGAGAAGCCAGACTGTGTGAATGTTAATTTTAAAACCCAGGGCAAGCCCAGGTTTTATGAAGACAGTTGGCTGCAACCTGAAACTCATTTATCTAAACCCAGCTTTTCTCACCAAACTGCTGACAGAGTTAGCAAGCAGGCTAGCTACAAGGACACAGCTGATTTAAATGGTAGAGATATAGGCCGGGAGGATTTAAGAGGCCCTAAGTTTGAAGTACTGTTTAGAAACACTCCACATGCAAATGAACTGAATAACCCAACACTGGCTTACAGAGACAAGTGGGGGAGGGGTAACTCCAGTGCAGTGAATGAGCGTTGTAACAGAGACGACATTGTTTGTTTGCCTGAAGCAAAACCTACAAACAATTACTCACCTCAGGAAGGAGCTAATTCTCAGCCCAGCCCATATAGAAAGCAGGCTGAAGCCCTCCTAAAAGAGTTCAAAGAATTCTTAAACAAACGAACCATTCCTGAGCAGAAAGTAGTGCAGTCAGTGCAGAGCCCAGAAGCAGATGTGCCATTGGTTCTTCCCTTGCCAATGATTGAGTTAAATCAACCAATGGACTGCTCAACCTGTCTGATTGACAAGGAATAGAAAAGCAAAGCTTGAATGGTCCTTTTTCTGTGATAACCTGAAATGTTTGCTATTTAAGTGCCCGGCTGAAGAGCTTACCTGAAGTTAAGAATAAACTGAAGCATTGTTTGGTTATAGCACATGGACATTATTGTTTTCCTTGTTTTTGATTGCCAAGTAGAGTTCACATGAGGGAATGTGAACTCCAACATGAATGGACACTTTTGAGCACAGCCTTTAAAGAGCCTTATTTTCATTGTTCCTGTGTTTTTGGCTACAATACATTATCCTTTATGCTTGTCCTATCCTTTTGAAGCGGGAGAAATAAATCCTTATAAAAAGAAATATTCTTTTGCCTGCCTTACCATTCGACCTACACAACTACAACCTTAACCTCAAGGCCCACCCCTCCTTAAAACCCTCAAGGTTAGGGAGCGGGTGGCGGCAGGTTCCACCACCCAGACCACTGGACCCTCAACATCGAAGACATCCCCGGAGGCTGAGCCGATCCTTGGCTGAGGTCTTGATCCAGTTTCTGTTCTATGGGGCCGCAATCTTCCCCAACCAGTACACTCGGTGCCAGCCGTGGGGCCTTTGATGTCCATGGGCGGGGGTCAGCCCTGGATCCCACAAGCCATCTTTCCCTAGAGTCCTCGACAGACTATTCCAAGTGGGAGATGGAGAACGAGGAGTTTCCGTACACCCATCACCACCATGATGTCCCTTCGGACTCCCCTCCTTCGGAGCTCCGGCGTTGGTCCCTGCCTGAAGACATAGCATTCCTGGACTTTGTCGGGGACATATCCAAGGCTCTAGCGTTCCCGACAGAATCGGAGGAGGACCTTCAGACAGAGGAGCTAGAAATCCGCCAATACAAGGCCCCACTGAGAAAATCGCTTACGGTGCCCATCCCACCCATCCTGGAAGGCTAATGCTCCGTATGTGGGAGACACCAACATCTGTGCCGGTGGTGAGCAAGTGGCTTGACTTGATATATCACGTCCACTGGAGCCCAGGCTTCCTGAAGTCACAGCTGCTGCACAACTCCAAGATGGTGGACTCGACCATGCTTTGGCTGAAGAGTCAGAAGATACACTCATTGGTGCCCCCCCGGCAGGGAGGCATGCACCCTGGACGCCCTCAACAGAAAGTGCTACCAGGGCTCGATGCTTATCAGCCGGATCCAGGCTTACACAGCTGTACATGGGCATATACCTGAGAGACCTGGCGAAGGAACTCGCTGGGTTTTCAGCTGGTCTTTCTGAGGAACTCCTGCAGCAGTTCAAGAACCTGGGCAAAGCCATCCATGAGTGCTCCAAGTTTGTCTTGAGCAGCCTATGACTGCTTCAAGTCAGCGGCACGAGTAGCGGTGGTGGGCATCTGTGGCCAATGCCAGGCTTGGCTACAGTCATCCGATCTCGAGCAATGGATTCAAGACAAATCGGTCTATGTCCCATGTCAAGGAAAGAACCTCTTTTAGCAAACCCATGACCGACAAGGCTACCGAGCTGGAGACAGAGTTCATGATGAGGACCAGGCTCTCTAAGAAGAACGCTGCCCCTCCCTGATGGAAGGGCTCAGGTAAAAAATCTCTTCTACCCAAGGAAAGGGGCTGCTTACACCTTATCAGGCCTCCCTGTTGCCCCAGCAGGGTCAACAGGCCAAGGGACATTGGCAATGCCCTCATAAGCAGAAAGCTCCCAAGCCTCAGGTATCTGCCCTGGCACAGCCGGGGGGGGGGGGGCTTTTGACTCCTTGGATATAACCTCTCCACCCCAAGAAGGTCATCAGCCCACAGGGGGACTTCTCATTCACTATGCCCAAAGGTGGCCAGGCATTACCACTGATTTTTTGGGCACTCTAGGTGGTCAAGGAGGACTTCCTCTTCCATCTGGCCTAGACACTTCCCTCTTTCTTTCCAGGAGGCCCCCCCCCAGGTCTCCCCTTTACTGGGACCCAACTTGCAGGTCTCCTTGAGGACAGAGCGATGGAACTAGTTCCCACACCATCTCAGGGCAAGGGGTTCTTCTCCAGGTATTTCCTCATACCCAAAAGGACGGGGGGCCTAAGGCCCATCCTCGACTTGCGCAATCTGAACAGATTCCTGGTGAGGGAGAAGTTCAAGATGCTCTCCCTTGGAACATTGCTGCCTTACCTCCAGCAGGGAGATTGGCTATGCTCCTTGGATCTGAAGGATGCTTACACACAGATCCTAATTCACCCCAGCCATAGTCAGTATCTGAGGTTCATGGTGGAGGACGACCACTACCAATACATGGTGCTGCCCTTTGGCTTGGTTTCTGCCCCATGGGTCTTCATCAAGTGCCTGGCAGTCGTGACCACCTTCCTCCACCTCCAGGGGGTCTTTGTCTTCCCCTACCTGGATGATTGGCTCATAAAAGGAGGCACGGCCTCAGAAGTGCAGCAGGCAACTGCACGTACTATCCAGGTCATGCAGCATCTGGGGTTTGTAAAATACTCCAAGTTCCACCACCTCCTGACACAGAGTCTGGAGTTCATAGGGGCAAAACTAAACACGCTCCAGGCAAAGGCCTTCCTTCAAGGGGACAGAGCCAATTGCCTCAGGGCACTGGCCCTGGACATACAACACTGTCCCTCACTGTCCACTCGGCTCCTGCTGTGCCTACTCAGTCACATGGCCTCCAGGGTCCATATCACTCCAGATGCTCGCCTTCACATGAGGGCCGACCAGTGGACACAGGCCACAAGCCATCTCAGTGACAGAGTCTCAGTGACTCACCAGTTGGCGGAATGCCTAACCTGGTGGTAAAACCCCCAGTACCTCAAGGCAGGGATGCCCTTCCAGGCTCTGTGCCCCTTAAGGATTCTCATGACAGATGCCTCCCTGCTGGGATGGAGAGCCCACTGTGAGGAACTCTGCACCCAGGGCAGCTGGTTGCAGGACAAGAGCAACCAGCAGATTAACCTTCTGGAGCTGCGAGTGATACATCTAGCCCTCCGAGCCTTTTGCCACCAACTGTGGTGCCAGCCAGTGTTGGTCCAAACTGGGATAACCAGCTGGCAATGTTCTGTGTGAACAAGCAGGGGGACATGGGGTCCCATGCCCTCTGCTGCGAGGTGATGGCCCTCTGCTCCTACGCAGTTCAGCAGGGCATACTCTTATGGGCAGTGTACCTGCCAGGCCAGAACATCTCACTGGCTGACAGACTGAACAGGGTCCTCCAGCTGCACAAGTGGCAGCTGGATCCCAGAGTGGCCAACTGGCTCTTTCATCTCTGGAGGGAACCATGGATAGACCTGTTTGCCAGCCCAAACATCTACCAGTTGCCCCGTTTCTGCTCCTGGCAAGCCTACCCCTCCCAGGTGGCGGCAGATGCATTTCTCATCTCATGGTCGGAAGGTCTCAAGTATGCCTTCCCACCCACGCCACTAATTGCCAAAACGTTATTCAGGACCCTCCGCGACAAGGCCACCCTTATCCTGATATCCCCTCGATGGCCCAGGCAGCCGTGGTTCCTGCTACTCCTCCAGCTGTCGGTGGAGACTCCCATCCCATTGGGGAGCTCTCCAGGGCTCCTGTCTCACAAAGGGGACTCTCTTGCACCCCAACCTGGGGTCCCTGTCACTGACAGCATGGCTGCTGAAAAGGTGACCCTAGCCCCTTTCAACCTCTGAGGTGAAGCGGAGGAGATCCTGCTGGCTTCTCATAAGACCTTCACCAGGAAAGCATGCACCTTCAAATGGCACAGATTTCAGTTTGGTGCATGGAGCACGGGGTTAACCCCATTCTAATGCTACAGCACCTTCTCCATCTCTCACAATTGAACTCCATCAAAGTGCACCTCAGTACCCTGGCGGCACATCACCACCCAGTGAATGGTAAACTCCTCTCGGCCCAGCCGCTGTTGATCCACTTCTTGAGGGGACCTCTCTTGTCAAAACCCCCAGTTCTCCCTCCGGCAGCCGAGTGGGACCTCAGTGTTGTATTGGCTCAGCTTACTCGCCCGCCTTTTGAGCATCTGGCTTCCTGCCACTTGTGATATTTTTCGTGGAAGGTGGTGTTCCTGGTTGCGCTCACCTCCGCTGGCAGAGGTGGCGCATACCAGGTTCTACAAGAAGAGGGTGGTGCTCCGCATACTCCCCAAATTCCTTCTGAAGGTGTTATTGCCCTTTGACCTCAGCCAGGAGGTGGTTCTGCCTACCTTCTTTCCAAGGTCTCACACCAGTAGGGCGGAGACTGTCCTCCACATCTTAGACTGAAAGAGGGTCCTGTCCTCCTACATTCAACATACCCAGGGCCACCGTAAAGCTTCTCAGCTTTTCGATTCATATGACCACAGTAGGCCGGGGGAGGCGGTGACCAAACGTACACTGTCTACCTGGGTGGTGGACAGTATCGCCCTCACCTATGAACAGGTGGGGCTCCCGCTGGAAGGCCAGGTCACGGCGCACTATGTCAGGGCCATGGCGGTGTCTGTGGCAAACCTGTACTCTATCCCGATGGTGGACATCTGCAGGGCCACCACCTGGTCTTCAGTCCATACCTTCACAACTCATTACTGCCTGGAGAGGGAGTCCCAATAGGGCAGTGCCTTCAGCCAGGCCGTGTTCCGTAATCTTTTCGGGGTCTAGGCAGCTCCTACCCTCCGACCCATCTGTGTTCAGGCTACCGGAGCGTCGCTTCCATTGGATACACAGGTCCTACTGCAATTGCTGCTGCTTACTGGTTCCCTTGAGGGTAACCATGTTTTTTTTTCTCTACGGGCTCTCAGTAGCCTGTAGCTAGGGAGTCCCATATGTGAGGACTGACTTCTGCTTGTTCCTGGAGAAAGCGTAGTTACTCACTTGTAACAAAGTGGGGATATCAGGAATCGGTCCTCACATCCCTCCCTCCTCCCCTTGGAGTTGCTTCCTTTATTTTTGCTGTTTTTAGCTATGTCATCTGACTGAGCAAGATGGCACTCTTGGGCGGGAAGGGGACCACGCATCTCCCAAAGGCTTTCTTTGAAAGCTGGGGAGATGTTTCCGTGAGGGCTCTGTCGACACTGACATCGCCCATATGTGAGGACTGATTCCTGTTATCCCCAGAGAACACCTGTTACAGGTGAGTAACTACGCTTACTTTCCCTCTCTACCTAGGATTTGTTCACATCCTTCCAGCCTAGTCAAAACTCTCTTCTATTTCTGTGGGGGGCAGAGGGGTGGAAATTTGTAAAGATTAATCTTCAGTCTCTTTCTTTAGCATGCAGCCCTGGCAGGTCTAGTCCTCAGGTGGGATAATAAGACCCCCAGCATCCCTTAGGAATCATCTTTGCATGCTCCTTGAATTGCACTGGTAAATGCTTCGGTTGTGTAGATGTTGAGAGGTCATATGCCCCCTAGGATAAAATAAATTCTAAGAAATTTTATTTTGAAATTTAAAAAAAAAAAAAAAAGTATGGATTCCATATGACAAATGAGTAGCATAGTAGTTGATGGTCCTCTTAGTCTGCCCAGTTGCCATACCACTGTTTACTTTAACTTGCTCTTACTTTAACCCTCTGCACTAAGGATATCACCAGTTGTTATCAATAATAGCTTTACTACATGCATCCTCTTTGCGATTAGCTGGTGAGTGTAGTCGAGTCATTCTGCTGCCCATGCTTGGTGACTGGTCACCACCTCCAGTTGTACATGAGAACCTACCAAAGTTGTACTACCACTCGATGCTGTGTGAACTTGCCACACCTTCCTGAGGTCTTGATGCATTTGTACTGCCATTCAGTGAAGTAGGTTTTATCAGTCATGGGCTTATGTTATTTATTTTTATTTAACAAACATTTCTATACCGCGCTTTCCCATGGATCAAGTGCGGTTTACAAGGTATGATAAAATGCATACCTAGTCATATTACATGGAACATTTGTGAACTTTTTACAGATAACTTGGCAACTATATACATTTACAAATTATATTCCAGGAGGTATACTTATGTATGTCTGTATCAAAACCTTATGTATTTCACCCAAGCATGTTTGCATTGTGTCCTTGTTTTACTTCTACTCACTTTGCTAGCTTGTCACCTCCAGGCATCCAGAATATTTCCTCAGTTCCCGGATGTATCATGAAGCCACATGTGAATCCTGTAATATTTGCAAGATGTTCTGAGTGGTTTCAGATGGAAGTTTCTGGCTATAAATTGTGACTTTTTCTCTTTTGGCAGAAGCAGCTCTCTCCACTTCTCATTCTTGAACATTGACAAGCACAGGGAATGGCTGGAATACCTCCTAGAATTCGCTCAGGACATCGCCCCCATTGCCTACCAGTACGACGCGCACTTCCTGGAGCATGACTACACAGGCTACGTGCTGGCGCTAAATGGCCATAAAAAATACTTCTGCCTCTTCAAGGCTCAGCCTGTGGTGGACGACGAGAAAATACTAGCGGGTGAGGAGCTGAACTCTCCGCCCTCTGGAGAGACACTGAGAAAAGTCTCCTTTAGCCCAGGCTTTGGACAGATCAAAAGGAAACTGAACAAGTTGTCTTTGTGGATGGAGCGTCTTTTAGAGGGCTCCTTACAGAGGTTCTATATCCCCTCATGGCCAGCGCTAGACTGAGAGATGGTAAAGAAATGGCAGCACTGTAAACTTTGAACGAGCAGAACTATGGACAGTGCTTTCCAGGATTTCACTTCCAAAGGAATGAGCCGTAGACCGTAGCTTAATGCTCCTAGGTCATATGGCTGAGATATTTATATTTCTTTCACTAGAAGAGCATAAACTCTGCCCTAGGAGCAAACACTGAGAGCTGGGACTTGCTCAGTGTGCAAAAGAAAAGTGCATCACTTTGGAAAGCTTTTCTGAACATTTCATCTCCATCTCTCACTACACTGCCCTCCACGAAGCCTCTTTTACTGCTGCTGACCTCCAAGTGCTCCACATCCCCCTCCGCCCTGACAGCAATCACTTCTTGTGTGTGTCCTGTTACTGCCATCCTCCTGTGTTATGTCGAGATGCAGTAGCAGTGTTTCTGTATGTGGGTTTTTTATGTTTGCCCCTCAGAAAGCTGAGCACTGCTTATTTACATGTATCATGTTTGTCTGGGGTAAGTTTGTGAGAGAGGCGCTCCATGCAATGTACTAACACCAGTTACTGTATTTTGCTGGGGAGGATATGCGTGTGCATGTGCATACGTGTGAGGATTTGTGTGTGTGTGTGTATCTATACAAACATATGTATGTGTTATTTGGCGTTCCCTAAGCTATTACTCGTGTGTATGGAAGGATCTTGTATTTTATGATTTGGGGAAGAGTACAGATCATGCAGTAAAAATGTCGCAACATCTCATTGTATGTTTACAGATACCTTTACATCTATGTAAGTGTCAGTTTTAGCGTGTGTATTGTAGGAGCCATAAACACTAGCTTCTCCTCTGGCTTTGCTGTAGGGCAAAGTTGTTCTAAGCCAGTAGAAGTGTACTACGCAATGCTTCCTAGTGGGTCAGAACCCAACCAGCACTCGATGGTCCATCCTTAGTATAAACCATACATTTTCTTTGTATCAAGGAACTTTATCCATAATGGTTCTATTTTGTGAAGTCTGTTATCCGCAAAAGTGCTCTCAATTGCTTCATGAACAGGGCTGGGGTTGGTAACATTTTCCAAGGTGCTTTGCTTCAGTTTTAGGTATAATTTCTTTGGCGAAAGCATCTTTGCTGTAGAGAGATTCTGTCCATTGACAAGCCCCAATCGTGGCCTTCATATTTATTTAGTTATTCATTCATTGTTTGATATAACGTATCTCTCAGGTTACCTTTTGGGAGCTTGCTTTAAGGTGGTAACATGACAGAGCCTGAGTGTATTTAGGAAATAATTTTAATTAAAACATACATTATCCAGGCTGAAAAACATCAAAGAAAATGGTAGAGGAACTTGCCTTCTGTGGTAGAAAGTAATCATTTGGGGGAAGGGTTTACTGAAAATCCACCACAATCTGCTGAATTATGGGCACTGTTGCAACATAGGGGTAATATGATCAGGTGAGTGAATCTCAGAAGCTATTTCAAAATCTAATACCAAAGTTAGAAGGTTTGGGATAATAAAGCACTTCTGATGATGACTGGGCCAATAGAATAGCATGCTTCATTTTAACTGTTCAGTTTCATAAAACAAAAATACATCCCCATGAGAGACAGTGCTGGTGATTTTCAGTTTCCCCTTATACAATTTAGATCCTCTTAAGGGGCTGGAGAAAAAGCAACATGATTTTACATCATTCTTTAATGGAAAAGTGGCACATATTTGTGTCTTTCAAGTCTTCGCTTATTTTTGGAGCTCTTTTGTCTCCTTGGAGCTAACCCTGCTTGATATTTAACCCAGAAGTGAGTCCCGCTGGTTCAGCAGATAGAACTGCTTTTACGAAAGGGTTCATGCAGTATATTCGCCTAAAGAGGGAGTGAATAATGAAATTTAGCTGCATACTTGGCACAGAGAATTTTATGAAAGGCATAATGCAATCAAAATCAAGAGTTTATATATTTGTCTTTATGTGGCTATAAAGTGAAAAACAATTTCCTCTTTTTACTTTTTATTATAGTTCTTCACAGTCTATTTATTTTACCTTTTTATGTGTTTTTTCTGCATCTTGAAGATGTTTTTTTTTAATTGTTTGTTGGTCATTTTTACAACATCTGTACATTTGTGTAGACTTCTGTGAAAAAACAAACCTCATAGAACAAACTGTAGGACAGTGCAGTTGGACAAAACATTAAAGCGAGAGGGCAAAACATGTGCAAGATGCACTCTGAACTGCAGGAGAGATAGGCACAGTTGAGGTGAAAAGTTTCTAATTGTGTTGAACATTTTAACTGTTGTTTGGTTATTTCGGATGGAATGAATAAAGATTTAAAATTTGAAAGGAGAAAGGTTGAAGTGGTTTGGAAAACTGGGTCGGAATGGAATGCTGTGATGTCTCAGATCAAAACATGAGCTTAATTCTTCAGAACCGAAGCAAAGCACCTTTTCAAAAAAATCGAGGGAAATCTGGCAAACAAATCCTACCTGTCTTTTCTGCTGAGTCTGGAATGGGCCATGACACATGCCAGCTGACTTTCGATTAGTGTAGTGAGGGCTGAGAGTGTTTTCTGACCACTGGAGCTTTGCTGATCTCCTGAGCCCGACTGTAGCATATACTTAGCTGCTGAATTCACCATTATTTCTTCTGCTTTGTGAGCTGCCCCAGACCAGAGGTGGCTCTGAAACTAAATGAATATTTTGCACTTTTGATACTCTTAGGAGAATAATTTATTTGGCAAGTTGTGCTTTTAATATTTTTTTTAAACTGTTATGAAAAAGAAGCACTGATGTTAATTTCTTTTTAATTATTATTTTTATTTGTAAGGCAATTACAAATTGCATTGGAAACTTAAATAAACTATTTTAAGGCAGTGATGCTGGTGGTCATGATAATTTTTCATATCGCTGTGGATCTGTTTGATATGATACCTTGGAGATGACTGAAGAGGCAACGACCGGAGGTCTTCTGCACTTATCTGAAGTCTGCTGGTTTGAATGGAACTATGGCCTAGGTCTATCCATGAAGGGCAGGCTGGTGACTTACACCCATACCTCAGTCACTCTATGGTAAGAATCTGCTCCTAGATCAGTGGTTCTCAACCTGTCCTTGGGACATGTCTAGTCAATCAGGTTTTCAGTATAACCACAATGAATATGCATATGAGAGATTTGTATTTACTGCCTCCATCTGTGTGGTTTGCTTTCTTACTTTGGGGGAGCAAAGGGTAAGAAAGTCTTATGGTGGGGGGAGGGGTACCAGATTATATTAATGCCTGCAACATTTGGGAGGGCTACTGCCCCCCCCCTCCCCCCTCCCCGTCCCCAAACTATACCTATGCCTCCATTGTATGCAAGCCTCTCATGCATATTCACTGTGGTTATTCTGAAGACCTGACCAACTAGGTGTGTCCTAAGGACAGGGTCAAAACCCTCTGTCCTAGAATATCAGAATTTAATAAAAAGCATTTCCTAAAGCCTATATGCTTGTATATTCTCTGGGAACAAGCAGCAACTCAGTCCTCGCATATGGGTGATGTTGGTGCTGACGGAGCCCGTGCGGAAGCATCTCACCAGCTTTCAAAGAAAGCCTTTGGGAGATGCACCAAGCATGTGTGGTCCACTTCCCGTCCAAGGGTGCCATCTTGCCTCGTCTCTTTTTTTTTTTTTTTTTTTTCTGTGGAGCCCTTCGGACATTGTCCTTTACTCCCTGAAAAAAGTCTGATTTTTATTTTATAGTTAAATTTTGTCCGGTTTACGTACCAGTTCCTTCCTGCTCCCGAGCCAGCTCGCCTTGGCGTTGCTTCTCAGGTCTGTTTATCCAGTTTTCACTATTTTCATCGAGGTCCGCCTTGGCCGGTGTTTTCACCCTTTTTCAGCCAAAGGCCTCGGACCCCTGCCAGGAGGCAGGGACCCCCTTTTTCCGTTGGCTTCAGGTGGCTTCAAAAAGTGTGACTGGTGTGGCAAAGTTATGTCACTGACCGATCCATACGACTTCCGCCTCGGATGCATTTGCCTGGAGCATGATGACTCCCAAACGCAAACTCTGCAGAACAATGACCCCAAAGGCCTTAAAGAGTTGCCATCAGTAGCAGGAAAAATTCTTTCATAAGTCTGACTCCGCCCCGGAGTCTCCGGTAACACCATGCTCCTGGACCCCATCTGATACCTCAATGCCCCATGTAGCCAGAGCCTCCTCGGAATTCCACGGCCGTGGCTCCTCTGAGCGGATGTCCCTGGAGGTGGACCATAAGAATAAATCCTCAAAGACCTCTTCGGAGGACGGATCAGGGAAGAAGGTGAAATCCCACCCCAGGTTCCACAGCCTGAAGCGTGAGCCCATGAGTTGGGGCAGGAACGGCTCTCCAAGCTGCCCTGCAAGGAGTCGTCTGCTCCCGCCAACTGGCTTTGGGCCTCTGAGGCCCTCCTCATTGAGGACTCCCCCTTGACAGTAGCGACGCTGCGCTCGAGGTCCTCTGTGCCCGCGTTGAAGGCTGCAGAGCTAACAGGCATGGAGACCAGAATAGTAATAGCAAAACCCTTTACAGCTCTATCCCTCAACCACGAGTTCAGATTTATGTTGATCTAATTATACAAACACTGTAGCAACAAGGTCTCAGACTGTTACACCCCGCTGCCCCAGGTGAAGCGCCAGACCATCGGCCTGACTCCGGCCCAATCCGGGCTGTGGGAGGGAGCAGCAGCTCCATTTAAACTTGTGCCGCCGACGGCGGGAAACGGACAGGACTCCACCGCTGCCCCAGGTGAAGCGCCAGACCATCGGCCTGACTCCGGCCCAATCCGGGCTGTGGGAGGGAGCAGCAGCTCCATTTAAACTTGTGCCGCCGACGGCGGGAAACGGACAGGACTCCACCGCTGCCCCAGGTGAAGCGCCAGACCATCGGCCTGACTCCGGCCCAATCCGGGCTGTGGGAGGGAGCAGCAGCTCCATTTAAACTTGTGCCGCCGACGGCGGGAAACGGACAGGACTCCACCGCTGCCCCAGGTGAAGCGCCAGACCATCGGCCTGACTCCGGCCCAATCCGGGCTGTGGGAGGGAGCAGCAGCTCCATTTAAACTTGTGCCGCCGACGGCGGGAAACGGACAGGACTCCACCGCTGCCCCAGGTGAAGCGCCAGACCATCGGCCTGACTCCGGCCCAATCCGGGCTGTGGGAGGGAGCAGCAGCTCCATTTAAACTTGTGCCGCCGACGGCGGGAAACGGACAGGACTCCACCGCTGCCCCAGGTGAAGCGCCAGACCATCGGCCTGACTCCGGCCCAATCCGGGCTGTGGGAGGGAGCAGCAGCTCCATTTAAACTTGTGCCGCCGACGGCGGGAAACGGACAGGACTCCACCGCTGCCCCAGGTGAAGCGCCAGACCATCGGCCTGACTCCGGCCCAATCCGGGCTGTGGGAGGGAGCAGCAGCTCCATTTAAACTTGTGCCGCCGACGGCGGGAAACGGACAGGACTCCACCGCTGCCCCAGGTGAAGCGCCAGACCATCGGCCTGACTCCGGCCCAATCCGGGCTGTGGGAGGGAGCAGCAGCTCCATTTAAACTTGTGCCGCCGACAGGCGGGCCCGCGCCTGAGGGCCTCGCCAGAGGGCCCTTTGGCGGGGCACTATATTCAATTTGAACGGAGCTCACCTATTACGCCTGACCAGGTCTGTTGTATGCCATACCTTATATCAATGCAGGCCTCTCACTAGAGTACATTGCTAGATTCAGTCAGCCCCTTGCAACATTGTATTCTATTGCTAGTTACTCTGTCTCCTATGTAATACACCTTGCTTAATAGTATATTCTAAATAGACAGCACACTAGTACTGTCCTAGCTATTACAATTAAATGAGCATTTATTCTGCCTTGTGGTTTAGATATATTTCAAACACCTCCTGGTACACGCAGATTATCTAACACTATTACGCTAGCTCAGGCTTTACCTCTACCATGCTACCATATTGCTCAAAACCATACCCCTTCACCCTCTCCCTGTGTTATATGTTAATAGCTTTAACTTATGATACCTTAGTCTTCACCTTACCCCACAACACTATCCCAATCCTTCACAGACCAGTGAATAGACCTTTTGGCCCTCCTAACCACCAAACCGAACCACCACGGCGCCCACCTGGTCCACACGTGATCTATGTTGCCCTACAGCAGCACAACCTCCATCAGAGCACACAGCCTCTCCATCCCTCTAACCTCAAATGCGCTCTAATAAATGCTTGATCAATGCGGAAGAAATGGCCAGCACTAATAGATATCCTCTCAGCTCATAACCTCGACATCTTATGTGTCACTGAGACCTGGCTGTCTGCCTCTGACTCTGTGCTCCTCCACCAGATTGTTCCCCCTAACTTCATAGCTCACTCATGTCACAGAACTGACCGCCGTGGCGGTGGGGTACTCATCTTATCCAGATCAGACCTTAGGTTCCAGCTTGCAGCCTCAAACAGCACATCGACCCTTGATTCTGTGACCATCACAAATAAACAGGTCACTATCAACTTACTGTATAGAGCACCATCCTCCTCACCTGACGACTTAGCCACAATCATTGATATGGCCTGTAACTCTTCAAACCCATACACCCCAAACTGGGTTCTAGGCGACCTTAACCTCCCAACCATTCAAGACAGCCATACTAATGCCTTCACTGATGCACTCATCGAACTAGGCTTTGTTCAGTTGGTCAACACACCCACTCATATAAAAGGTAACACACTGGACCTTATCTTCGCACCACAATCAGCTCTTACCCATTGGCAGCAGTCCTACCTAAATTCAATTACAGTACCATGGTCCGATCATCTCCTAATCCTGTTTCAGATGCCTATTTGCCCTAGATCTTCCAAGACACTCCCAGCAGATGCACTCTCCTCAGAGCACTTCAGACGCTTTCACCCTTTTAACCAAGAAGACATCCTAAAGAAGACCCAGAACCTAATTTGCTCTCCTGAAAAAAGCCTTGATGACATGGTCGACTCTTGGAACTCCTGCCTAGATGCTGTGATCCACTCTCCTACCTCAATCAAAACACCCCATAAGAAAAAGAATGCACCATGGTACTCTCCAGAGTTAAGAAAATCACTCCTCCTCCTCAGACAACTAGAAAGACGATGGCGACGTTCAAGAACAACCGAGAACCACGATGCATTCAAAACACAATTATCAAGGCATCGCTCATCCGTATCCTCCAGTATGAAAAAATATTACGCAGGCAGACTACAGCGCTCCCTCAACAAACCTCACGAGCTCTTCCACATTGTGAAAACCTTATCAAAGGAACCCTCTCAGGGTGCTCCACCACACCTAGACCCCCAGGAATACGCCAACTACTTACGAAGCAAAAGTAATCAGCTTGATTCAACCTCTATACCCCCCACTTCAGCCAATACCCCCTACACTGTCCCTACACCCCCACCTAGCCAGTTCTCTGGCGAGACCCAACACACTATCTCATCCTTTTCCACCCCAAATGACAGAGTCATTCAAGATACCATTTTAAAAATAAACCCTACAACATCTCCCTCCGACCCCTGTCCAGCTTCCTGGATAAAGGCACTACGGGCTGATCTTAGCCCATTTCTAGCTAAAATAATGGATGTATCGTTCGCTACAGGGACTTTCCCCCACGCTCTGAAACAGACCTCCATCAGACCTCTCTTAAAAAACAGCAGGTTGGACCCCTCCTTGATGGAATCGTATAGACCCATCTCCAGCATTCCTCTCCTTTCGAAAGTCATCGAAAAGATTACCCAACGTCAACTACAAGATCATCTTGACTCCAATTCACCCTTGCACCCATGTCAGCACGGATTTCGTGAGTCACACGGTGTTGAAACCCTACTGACTTCCCTGTTCAATACTCTAACTATAGGCCTAAACAATATCAGACAAGGTTTTGCTTTAATCTTCATGGACATTGCCGCGGCATTCGACACTGTTGATCATGAAGTTCTCCTGTCACGTCTTAGAGAGAAGGGAGTTCATGGATCCGCCCTCTCCTGGTGTTCCTCATATCTCAGAGACCGTTGGCAACATGTTCGTTCTGGATCTTCAACCTCTGACCCCTTCCAGCAAACCAAAGGTGTGCCACAAGGCTCCTCCCTTTCCGCCTTACTTTTCAACGTTTATATGCAGCCTATCTGTGACCTCATCCACTCTTTTAACATCAACTGCCTGGTCTACGCCGATGATGTCCTTATGTATATGCCATTCTCAACAGATCTCCTTGACCTCTCCCCACTAATCGAGTGCTTCGATGCGGTTACAGACTGGTTAAAATCACAAATGCTTAAGATAAATTTTAAAAAGACTGAAGTCCTCTTTGTGAACAGAAACCCTGCATTCACTCCACCAAAGTCCATCAAGGTGCGTGACGCTGAGCTCATCTGCAAGACCACAGTTAGATACCTAGGGGTTACTCTCGATCAACAGCTCAACATGAAGGCTCACATCAGCAACGTAACGAAATCTATCTATCATAAAATCCGGACCCTCCGTCATTTGCGTCAGTTGCTTGAACCTGATGACTTTCGTTCAGTCTTTCAAGCCTTAATAATGCCCCACTTGGACTACGCCAATGCTATCCTCCATGGCCTACCAAAGAGCACGATTAACCCCTTACAATTGGCCATGAACTCGGCTGCAAGAATCCTTTATGGAGCCTCCAAGAGAACCCACATCACTCCAATACTGAAACAGCTACATTGGCTTCCGATGCAATCCAGGATCTCTTTCAAGATACTAACCTTGACTCACAAAGCGATTAATAACAACTCCGCATCTTCCATCACCGACCTGATATCAATTACACCCCCTAATCGTGCAAGGAGATCAACTGCCTCTAACTCACTTGTATTACCTAAGGCAATCACGAAGTGCTCTCAAGCCACTAGATCCAGAGCCTTCTCTTACTTCGCACCATTATGTTGGAATGCCCTACCAACAGACATCAGAACCATCAGTGACCTTTCTCAGTTCAGGAAGGCACTGAAGCACCACCTGTTCTTGCTTCACTACAATGTTTCCGACACCGTCTCACACCAACCCACCTCTACATCCCAGGTCAACACGTTAAACCCATGCGCTCTATAGTCTTAACACGAAGAGCGGCAATCTCACCTTGCTTCCGCTCTCATCAGGAATCATATAGCTGCACTTAGCGGCCTTGTATATAGTTGCCTTTTGTACATAGTTTATTATGTTCGCTGTTTAAGAAACCTGTTTAATGTAAACCTGTTTAATGTATTGCCCTGTTCATTGTAAGCACTGATCAATGTTGTGAAGTGTAATTTCTGTTCACTGTAAACCGCGCTGCTGTCGAATAGCGCGGTATAAAAGAAACTTTAAATAAATAAATAAATAAACTATTCAGTCCAGACAAGCTGGGGTGAAGTGCCTTTTGCTCGCATCAACGACCTTACAACGTTGCTAACTCAGTGATGTTGTTTTTATAATATATCTTTTTAACGTTTATTTCAATTTCAATGTCTTGACTTATTTCAATGATTTTAACAGTCCCGTGAATACAGCTCAGTGAGCCAGATAATAACGCTGGCCGCTATAAAATGATTTCAATCTTCATATCATTTCCATATCATTCTAGAATTATTTACTAAAAAACAGTGCTTATCTGGTAGCAGATGATAATTCTTCAGTGCTGTAGTAGCGCTGTAATATGATCCAAAGAGGAGGATGTTCCCAACGCCAAACCAAAGCGTCTTTACGTTTCACTGATCGTTTCTTCAGGGGTATGGATCTCTCGGCATTTAATCGCACTATTCATACTGCATAGTCTGTTAATAAATGATATAACAATATAAACTGGCTTCTTTAAATCAAACCCTCCATGTGTATATTCTCAACTTTACCACAAATTCAAGAATTGTCACTAAAAACTGTGCTAAAATATTCTCACCTCTCTTCCAAACTATGGGGAGAATTCACATTCACTGAAAAACCGCTGCGCATGTGGAGTGCACCTACCTACAGCTTTATCAACGTACGGAAATCAGCTATGGGAAACCTAAAAGGTAAAACATCTGTTTACCCTTGACACATATGCCAATCTATCTGGAGATTAAGACCGGTGGGGTGTACCGCTTGCAAATTAAATATCCATTTTTGTTCCTGAAAAATAAGCTGCTGTTCCCTTTGAACGTCCTCCCACTCCTATTAAGATGTGTTGAATGCAAAAGCAACGGAGATCCTCAAAAGTATGATTCAATTGAAGGCAATGTTCCACCATGGGAGCTTCCCTCTTCTGACATTTTAATCTACTACGATGTTCCTGCATCTGAATATAGAGAGGACGAATTGTTTTTCCAACGTATATTAGCTTACATGGACAAAAAACTCCATATACCACATGTGTGGATTGACAAGTTGTGTAACCCCTTAAAAAATATTTCTTATCTCGATATATAAATGAAGAAATGGCGCCGTTACATTGACGACGTTTTCATGTTTTGGGAGGGTTCAGAGTTAGAGTTACTTGATTTTCTAACTTGGTTGAATGGAAGGGATGCAAATATAAAATTCACACATGAATGTGATGTCATCAGCATCACATATTTGGATGTCTGAATAACAAAAGGAATGGAGACATGGATTACTTCTGTGTTTTGTAAACCTACTGATCGTAATTCACTTTTGCACTATTCTAGTGCTCACCCTCAAAATCTTAAGAACAGTCTTCCATTCTCACAATTCCTTCGTTATCGTAGAAATTGTTCGGAGACATCAGAATATAAGAAACAAGCTAGCTCTTTAAAAGAAAAATTTTTGGCAAGAGGATATCCTCCTTCTGTTGTGTCTAATGCATATAAACGAGCACTATACAACCATCGAGATTCCTTACTCACAAGATCATCTAAATGTCCTGTGGAGGAGAGTCATGTAAATCGAATAACTCTTTATTCCCCTTACAGTTATAAAATTCAGATGATTCTGCAGAGACATAGCAATGTCTTGAAATGTACACGGGGATTGGACCACAAATCCATCCGATGTGTCTGGAGAAGACACCGTAACCTGAAAGAGATCCTTAGCCCGACAGAGTTAAGATCCCCGCTTCAAGTGCTGGATCATGAAACTATGGGTCATTTCAAATGCGGAAGATGCACTATTTGCCAAATCACTTTGGAAATGTCTTCGTTTATATATCGAGATAAGAAATATTTTTTAAGGGGTTATACAACTTGTCAATCCACACATGTGGTATATGGTGTTTTTTGTCCATGTAAGCTAATATACATTGGAAAAACAATTCGTCCTCTCTGTATTCGGATGCAGGAACATCGTAGTAGATTAAAATGTCAGAAGAGGGAAGCTCCCATGGTGGAACATTGCCTTCAATTGAATCATACTTTTGAGGATCTCCGTTGCTTTTGCATTGAACACATCTTAATAGGAGTGGGAGGAAGTTCAAGGGAACAACAGCTTATTTTTCAGGAACAAAAATGGATATTTAATTAGCAAGCGGTACACCCCACCGGTCTTAATCTCCAGATAGATTGGCATATGTGTTAAGGGTAAACAGATGTTATACCTTTTAGGTTTCCCATAGCTGATTTCCGTACGTTGATAAAGCTGTAGGTGGGTGCACTCCACATGCGCAGCGGTTTTTCAGTGAATGTGAATTCTCCCCATAGTTTGGAAGAGAGGTGAGAATATTTTGGCACAGTTTTTAGTGACAATTCTTGAATTTGTGGTAAAGTTGAGAATATACACATGGAGGGTTTGATTTAAAGAAGCCA
Source organism: Ichthyophis bannanicus (assembly GCA_033557465.1). Taxonomy (NCBI): domain Eukaryota; kingdom Metazoa; phylum Chordata; class Amphibia; order Gymnophiona; family Ichthyophiidae; genus Ichthyophis; species Ichthyophis bannanicus. Next base: position 58,336,107 of record CM066042.1, on the reverse strand, counting down.
GTTTATATTGTTATATCATTTATTAACAGACTATGCAGTATGAATAGTGCGATTAAACGCCGAGAGATCCATACCCCTGAAGAAACGATCAGTGAAACTTAAAGGCGCTTTGGTTTGGTGTTGGGAACATCATCCTCTTTGGATCATATTACAGCACTACTACAGCATTGAAGAATTATCATCTGCTACCAGATAAGCGCTGTTTAGTAAATAATTCTAGAATGATATGGAAATATGAAGATTGAAATCATTTTATAGCGACCAGCGTTGTTATTTGGCTCACTGAGCTGTATTCACGGGACTGTTAAAATCATTGAAATAAGTAAGACATTGAAAATGAAATAAACGTTAAGATATATTATAAAAACAACATCACTGAGTTAGCAACGTTGTAAGGTCATTGATGCGAGCAAAAGGCACTTCACCCCAGCTTGTCTGGTCTGAATAGTTGCTTTGTATAACAGTCTGAGACCTTGTTGCTACAGTGTTTGTATAATTAGATCAACATAAATCTGAACTCGTGGTTGAGGGATAGAGCTGTAAAGGGTTTTGCTATTCCTATTCAGTAAATTAAGCTCTACAAAGTGACTATATACGTTATGGAGACCAGAATGGCAGCCCTAGAGAGCAGTATATCTGCCCTAGTGGCCATGCAGTGGGCACTTATGTCCGGCTTGTCCGGTTCATCCATCCTGACAATGGGACCCTCAACATTGAGAGCTTCCCTGGATATCATACTGGTCCTCAAGTGCCATCGGCCTCGAGAAAGCCCCTGGCCCCAGTTGAGATTCTTGTCTCATTCTTTGGGACACCAGTCCTCCCTGGCAAGTGCCTGCGGTTCAGTCAAATGATCCTCTGGAGGTCCTGCACCATGGAGAGTGGTCCTCAACCGAGGTGATCATGTGGCGTCAGACTCATAGTCTGACTTCAAGACCAAATGGGAGACTGAGGACGAAGAGTCCCCAGACACAAGGTGACACCGTGACATGCCCTCAGACCCATCTCCCCCGACGACTTGACACTGCTCCCCACTTGAGGGCATTGTGGGAGGAGTGGCCTAGTGGTTAGGACAAGGTACTTCAGGCCGGAGGGCCGGGGGTTCAAGTCCTACCTGGGGACAGCAATCTCAGGCCGGAGGGACTGGGATTTCTAGTCCTATAGGCACTCCTTGTGGTCTTGGGCAAGCCACTTAACCCTCCATTGCCCATGTTCCCTGTAAGTATTAGCGTATGTGTGTCATCCCCTCGTGTTAAATGTATTTCCCAATTGACCGCTTTGACCCAGTGAAAAGCGGGATATAAATACAGCTAAATAAATAAATAAATAAATTGCGTTTCTTAATTTTCTGAGGGATATGGCCAAGGCTGTCATGATCAAGACTGAGGCCAAGGAGGACGCGTGAATTGAGGAATTGGAGATACTCCAATACAAGGCACCCTCGAAGGAAACCCATACTGATCCGGTGCCCCCAAACCTCGACCACCTCCTCCTCCGGATGTGGGAAACACCAGCATCAGTATCTATTATCAGTAGGTGCCTCGACACCATGTACCGGGTATACTTGAGCCCTGGGTTTCAAAAGGCCAAGCTCCCCCACAACTCGGTGGTTGTGGAGGCAGCCATGCCCAGGCTTAAGAGCCAAAAAACACATTTGTCAGTACTATCTGGCAGGGAGGCCCAAACCCTCAGCTGAAAGGCTTTCAGGGCTCGATGCTAACATGCCGAATCCACTCATACCAGCTGTACGTTGCCATGTACCTGAAGGAACTATCGAGGGAGTTTGGGTGATTCTCTGCAGGCCTTGAAGGGAGAGCCCTTATAGAGGTTCAAGACCCTAATCTGGGCAATAAAGTAATGTTCCAAGTTCCTGTCCTGAGCAGCCTGTGATGGCTTTGAGTCATCGGCTAGGGTGGCCGCCGCAGGCATTGGGGCATGATGCCAAGCATGGCTGCAGTTGTCTGACCTGGAACAATGGATACAGGACAAATTGACGATGTCCCTTGCACAGGTGAAAACCTGTTTGGGAAATCCATGGCAGACAAAGCAGTGGAGATAGAGACAGAGTATGTGATGAGAACCAGGCTCTCGAAAAAGACCTCGGTGCAGTCCCGAAAGAAAATCCCAGGGAGAAAGCCCTTCCCAAGGAAGAAAGGGGGCTTCAGTTCTACTCCGCACTTCTAAGCCTTCTTGGGCCTCAGCATGCCCAGCAACAAAAAGGCCAGGGACATGGTCCCAGAAAGCATAACGCACCGGCTCAGGCCCAGCCTGGGGGAGGCGTTTGACAGCCTGGGCGTGACCCCCACGTCCCCAGGGGGGTGCCTAGCCCTGTTTGCCCAAAGGTGGACAGCTGCCATCACTGATGCTTGGGTGTTTCAGGTGGTCAAGGATTGTTACCTCCTCCACCTACATCAGATGTTCTTCTTGGGAGAGCCCACCAGGCCTCTCCTTCACCAGACCCTGTTCCTCACTGAGCTAGCAAGATTACTCTGGGGCAAAGCTGTGGAGCCAGTCCTAAAACACCTCTGGGGTACTGGCTTCTACTCCAGGTACTTCCTTGTCCCCAAGAGGACTGGAGGCCTGAGGCCTATCCTGGGCATGCGAGAGCTCAACAGGTTTCTGGTCAGGGAGAAGTTCAAGATGCTCTCCCTTGGAACACTGCTGCCATTCCTCCAGCAGGGAGACTGGCTTTGCTCCTTAGACCTAAAGGATGCCTAAACTTGCATCCTAATCCACCCAGGCCAAAGAAAATACCTCCGATTCATGGTGGGGAGGGACAGCACTACCAATACAGGGTACTGTTCTTCGTGCTGGTCTTGTCTCCAAAGGTCTTCATAAAATGCCTTGTGGTGGTCACAGCCCACTTTAAGCTTCAAGGGGCCTTTGTCTTCCTCTACCTGGATGACTGGCTCATAAAGAGGGACATAGCTGTAGAGGCCAATGCGCTACTGGATGCACCATAAATGTCCTGCACCACCTGGGTCATAAACTATCCCAAGTCCCAACTCATTCCTGCTCAGAGCCTAGAGTTCATAGGGGCACAGCTGGACACTTCAGACACAAGCCTTTGTCCCTCAGGAGAGATCAGTATGCCTCAGGGAACTAGCTGCAGAGGTGCAATGGCACAGGACAATGCCCACCCGGCTTCTCCTCTGCCTACTGTGACACATGGCCTCCATGGTCCACGTGACCCCAAATGCCTGCCTGCACATCACAGCAGCCCTGTTATGCCTCTGCTCTCAGTGGACCCAGGCTACAAGCAGGCTCTGGAACAGAGTGCATGTGACCCACCAGCTGGCAGACTCCCTCGGATGGTGGCAGAATCCAGGTCACCTTTAGGCTGGGATGCCCTTCAGGCAAAAGTCCTCACCACGGACACCTCTCTAATGGGCTGAAGAGCGCATTGTGAGAGCTTCCAGACGCAAGGTTTCTGGTCCCAGAGGGAATCAAAAATGCAGATCAATCTGCTGGAAATCAGGGCCATATTCATGGCCCTCAAAACCTTCAGCCACCAGCTGTAGTACCACACAGTGCTGATTCAGACTGACAATCAGATCGCAATGTTCTACGTGAACAAACAGGGGGAATGGGGTTATATTCCCTCTGCCAGGAGGTGGTCGCCTTCTGCTCTTATGCTACATGCAGAGTGATGCTCCTGAGGGTGTCTACCTTTCAGGCCAGGACAGTATCTTGGTGGATAAGCTGAACAGGATACTCTAGCCATATGAGTGGCGCCTGGACCCACCAGTAGCATTATGGCTCTACCGGCTCTGGGGCACCCCAGTGATGGACCTGTTTGCAAGCCTGGACAGCACGTAGTTGCCCCGTTTCTGCTTCCGCTGACCACACTTGTCTCAGGTAGCGGTGGATGCATTCCTCATCCCGTGGTCGGAAGGCTGCCTGTATGCCTTCCCCCCCCCCCCCCAGCCACTGATTGCCAAGGCCCCGTTAAAGACTCAACATGACAGAGCGTCACTAGTGCTGATAGCCCCTCTGTGGCCTTAGACAGCCCGGGTTCCCACTGCTCCTCTCCTTATCAATGGCACTGCCGATTCCCCTGGGCCAAGTCCCGGGACTACTCTCTCAGGAGCAGGGCTCTCTCCTATACCCTAACCAGGGGTCCCTCTCACTCATGGCTTAGCTGCTGAAAGATAAGTGCTAGCTGCCTTCAACCTTCCATGGGATGTGGAAGACATTTGCCTGGCCTCTCAGAAGGCCTCCACAAGAATAGCATACGCCTTCAAAGGGTGATGTTTCTCACTGTGGGGCACAGAAAAGCGGATGAACCTGTTCTCCTGCTCAGTTCACGTGGTACTTTAATACCAGTCCAGCTTCAGGCGGGACTGAAATCCAACTCAGAGTACACCTGAGCGCCATTGCGGTGCATCATCACTCCATCAAGGGGAAGCCCCTCTCTGCTCAACCCCTTGTGTCTCGGTTCCTATGGGGCCTCATGTTGTCCAAATCCCCCTGTCCGCCCTTCGGTGGTGGAATGGGACCTTAATATGGTGTTCTCACAACTCACTCGGTTTGAGCCTTTAGCTATCCTACCACCTTTAGCTATCTACTATTGCACCTCTCCTGGAAGGTTGCCTTCCTGGTAGCACTCACATCAGCTCACAGAGTCAGCGAGCTCCAGTCCAGTCGTCTGGCAGAGCCTCCCTACACCAGATTCTACAAGAACAGGGTGGGGCTCCACACACACCCTACATTTCTGCTGAAGGTGGTGTCCCCATCCACCTCAATCAGGAGGTGGTACTCCCCACCTTCTTTCCCAGGCCTTATTCTGGCAAGGCAGAGACCATTCTCCATACTCTGGATTTCAAGAGAGCTCTGTCCTTCTACCTGCTCTTCGTATCTATGACACCAGCTGTCTGGGGCTCCCAGTGACTAAGTGAACTCCGTCCACCTGGATGGTGGACTGCATTACCCTGGCCTATGACAAGGGTGGATCTCACTGAACCAGAGTTGCAGCGCACCACGTCAGGGCCATGGCTACTTTTGTGGCCAATCTGCGTTCTGTCTCCATGATGGAAATTTGCCGGGCTGCCACCTAGTCTTTGGTCCATACCTTTGCAGCTCACTACTGCCTGGAGAGGGAGTCCCAATAGGATAGGGTCTTCAGCCAGGCTGTACTTTGTAATCTCTGCAAGGTGTAAGCAGCTCCTGCCCTCTGACCCTTCTGTGTTCAGGCTGAGAGTCTCTTTTAGAGATTCAACTGCTGCTGATCACAGCTTACCTCTGCGGGTCGCTCTGACATTTTTTTGTTTTGCAGGTTCTTGGTAGCCTGTAGCTGGGGAGTCCCATATGTGAAGACTTACTTCCTGCTTGTTTCTGTAGAAAGTGTAGTAACTCACCTGTAACAGGTATTCTCTGGGGACAGCAGGAATCAGTCCTCACAACCCTCCCTCCTCCCCTTGGAGTTGCTTCTCTATTGTATTTTATTCTTTCCTTGGCCATCTTAGCTATATGATTAGACTGAGGCAAGATGGCACCCTTGGGCAGGAAGTAGACAATGCATGTGTAGTGTATCTCCCAGAGGCTTTCTTTGAAAGCTGGGGAGATACTTCTGTGTGGGCTCTGTCAGTGCCAACATCACCCATATGTGAGAACTGATTCCTGCTGTCTCTGGAGAACACCTGTTACAGGTGAATAACTAATCTTTTTTTTACCATCTGGGAGATGTACTGTGACTTTGGGCCATATGTTATTTCTGATTGGTATTTGCTGTATTGCATGAAAGGTTTGGCCAGAATCCTGCTATACCAAAATTTTTAGGGTAAATGACCTCTTCCCCCACTTTTAAACAGAATCTGATGATGGGTGAGGACCATAAGGCCTATTCTATCAATTCATTATCAGTCTTCTTGCAATGCCAGATGATATCTGGTTTTCCCCTCACAGCTAGCTCAGCTCAGCTCAGCTCAGCTTGGGCATTAACCTTCTCATTTATATATACAATGCTGTAACAATCTACTGATAATTCCATAAATATGAAGAAACTGTCACAAAAGAGGAAACTGCTACTATTTGGAGATTACATCATCACATGCACCAACTTGGGATCCCATATCAAAGGAGAGAAGATGGTCAAATACCTCCCATGCTTTTCAGCCAGCAGGAATGCAAAGCAAATTGCTGGCATAGTTAGTGCAGAAAGTGAGCACTCCAAAATTGATGATATCATCTACTTGGGTACAAATGACCTGGCTAGAAACAATGCCTCTATCTGTCAGAGGGACTTTCAGATTCTTAGAGAGAAATTCAAACCCACTGCTAACATTATATGTTTATGTTTATTGTTTATTAAAACTTTATATACCGCCCAATACAATTAGCATCTGGGCGGTTCACAATACATAAAAACAATTAAAATTGCTAAAAGAGAGAGAGAGAGAGCTGCGAAAAAGAGCCAGAAAAAGAACGCCATAAAATCAAAGAAAAGGGATAGAAACAGAGATACAGAATGGGGGTAAAGACGGTTAACAAAGGGTAGACAACAACATAGAGAAAAATGTAAGACAGGGGCAGGGGTTTGCTGTCAAAGGCCTAGAGAGGTGAGGAGGATGGGGTTGGGAAAGGAAGGTTAAAGGCAGAACAGAAAAGATGGGTTTTGAGGTTAGCTTTGAAGGATGGGTAGGAGGTTTCGAGATGTAGAAAGGGGGGAAGGGAGTTCCAGAGCCTTGGACCAAGAAAAAAGAAAGCGGAAGACCGGGTGGATTCTAGGTGTGCTTGGGAGGGGGAGGGTAGGAACATACGGTTGGCATGAATAGAGCGGAGAGAACGGTGAGGGGTGTGAAGGTGAACCTAGCTGGCAAGATACAGGGGGGTACCTGAGTGGATCATCCTGTGGACAAAGATAAGAATTTTAAACAACACGAAAGACAACGGGGAGCCAGTGAAAGTGTATAAACAGAGGGGTAACATGATCGAACCGTGAAGCATGAGAAAGGACACGAACAGCAGCATTTTGAACCCGTTGAAGACGATAGATTTGGGATTGGGGGAGACCAGCAAGACAAACATTACAATAGTCAAGACGAGACATAACAAGAGAAATAATGAGAGTAGTCATAGAAGAGACAGTAAGAAAAGGACGTACGGCACGGAGTTGTTTTAGGGAGAAGAAGGAACGTTGGACAATTGAGGAGATATGTTCTTTAAAGGAAAGGGAAGAATCAAGAATCACACCCAAATACCGCAAGGAAGGGACGGTGGGGATGGGTGAAGAAGAAAATAAAGGAGTGAGGATAGGAGTGGGATTGCCGAAGGTGAACCATATAGCTGAGGTTTTCGAAAGATTAATGTGAAGATAATTAGATGAGAGCCAGGAGGCTACAGAAGAGAGACAAGAGTTAAAGGCAGTGATATCGGGTGCAATAGAATCAGTGTGATAAAGCAGAAAGATGTCATCCGCGTAGTAATAGGCAGAAACACCGTGCTGTTGGACAAGGAGGGCAAGAGGGGCCAGGAATACATTAAAGAGAAGAGGGGCGAGAACAGAACCCTGAGGAACACCACAGGGAAGAGGTGTGGAGGGAGAGGACTCTGAACCAGTGTGAACCGAGAAAGTGCGACTGGAGAGAAAAGAGTGAAACCAACGAAGAACCAAGCCAGAAAGACCCGCATCCTGAAGGCGAGATAGTAAAGTGTGGTGATCAACCAGGTCGAAAGCAGCCGAGAGATCCAGAGAAACAGCAAGGGATAGTAGACCACGATCGTGAGCAGAGTGTAAGTCATTAAGGAGGGAGAGGAGAACAGATTCAGTGCTATGGCCTGGACGGAAACCCGATTGACGTGGATGAAGAGTGAGGGAAGCCTCAAGATGGGAGGAGAGCTGAGAAAAAACCAATTTCTCCAAGAGTTTAGAAAGAAAAGGGAGGTTAGAAATAGGATGCCAATTAGAGGGAGAGGAGGGGTCTAGAGAACTCTTTTTGAGGATAGGACGGACAGTGGCATGTTTCCACGGGGAGGGAAAAGTGCCAGAAGAGAGACTAGAGTTGAAAAGCATTCTCAGAAGTTCTACCTGTTCTTGGTAAGGGGGCAGACAGGCTACATTGCATAATTAACTTTAACGCATGGCTCCAAACCTGGTGCAAACAAGAAGGATTTAGGTATATAGGCGACTGGGGAAATAGATGGAACAGCAAGAGGCTATACTGTGTTGATGGACTACATCTCCCTGTAAAAAGGATCCTAAGTGAAAAATCCAGGCACTATGTGGATAGGCATTTAAACTAGGGAAAGGGGGGGGGGGGGGGTTGATGGATGGAAAAGAACAAGTTCAGGATGTCACTCCCAGCAAAAACATAATAACATTGAAAACAACCGCAGTATTAACCCACACATCGATGCCAAGTGGGAAGAGGTGTGTAAAACAAAATCCATGCAAAATACAGGCAAGCCAGTCAACAAATGCTCGAAGCCTAGCCAACAAAGTTCCTGACCTGGAAGCCCTAATGGTGGAAATGGACTTGGACATTGTGGCCATTAGAGAAACATGGTTTAACGAGTTGCATGAATGGGACATAGCCATAGCTGACTATAATCTATTTAGAAGAGAGAGAGAGAAGGTAGAGAAGGAGCCCTATGTCAAAAGCAATATTAAAGCTGCTGAAATGCAGGGGACGTGGGGAAAGAAGAAGCGCTGTGGTGTGGTCTACAGGCCTCCAACTCAAACTGAAGAAATGGATAGTGAATTGACTATTGATATTGCAAAGGTAGCCATGAAGGGGGAAGTGATTATATTGGGTGATTTTAATCTATCTGATGTGGATTGGAGTATTCCTTCTGCAAATCTAGAAAGATGTAAAAAAATAAATTTGTGGGTGCCTTCCAAGATTCACTACTTAGACAAATAGTGATGGAACAGACCAGGGAAAGCTCAATGCTGGATTTAGTGCTTTCCCAACAGAGAAAGTGTGTCAAATATCTGGGTGAGTGCCCATGTGAACAGCAGCAATCATCACACAATGTGGTTTGAGATAAAAACCAAGGTGGAGTCCAATCACAGCAAGCTCAAAGTCCTAGACTTCAAAACCACTGACTTCAGTAAAATGGCCAAGTACCTGAAGGAGGAGTTGGCAGGGTGGGAGGGGATAAGGGAAGTGGAATTGCAGTGGACTAAACTAAAGGAGGCAAGAAAAAGGGCAACAGATATGTGAGGAAAGTAAATAAAAAGAGGAAAAGGAAGCCAATTTAGTTCTTCAAAGAAGTGTCTGCACAAATAAAGGCAAAAAACATAGCTTTCACAAAATTCAGAAGTTTGCAAACAGAGAAACAGAAAAGAATACAGGATCAAACTAAAAGAGAAATACAAATAGCAAAATCAAAGGCAGAAGAGAAGATGGTTAAAGATGTGAAGTGTGGCAACAAAACCTTTTTTTCAGGAATATTCGGAAGAGGAGGAAAATCAGAGGTGGAATTGCAGGACTCAAAAGTGCTGGGAACAGATGTGTGGAAAGTGACATTGGAAAAAACCCATAAATGCTAAACAAATACTTCTGTTCTGTTTTTATTAAAGAAAATCCTGGAGAAGGACCACCTGTGATTTGACAAATATACAAATGGGAATGGAGTAGAATACCACACCATTCACAGAAGATGATGTGTTAGAACAGCTGGCAAAACTGAAAGTGGACAAGGCCATGGGACCTGAAGGGATACATCCCAGGATACTGAAAGAGCTCAGAGAGGTTCTTGCAGGGCTGTTAAACGATGTTTTTAATAGATCCTTGGAGACAGAAGTTGTTCCACAGGACTGGAGAGGGGCAGAATGGTACCTCTTCACAAAAGTGGTAATAGAGAAGAAGTGACAAACTACAGGATGGTAAGTCTTATCCTGGTGGTGGGAAAGGTAATAGAGGCGCTCCTGAAAGAGCAAATAATGGACTTTCTAGAAACCAACAGGTTGCATGATCTGAGGCAACATGGTTTTACCAAAGGACGATCTTGCCAAACAAATCTGATTGAGTTCTTTAACTGGGTGACCAGAGAACTAGATCCAAGGGCATGTAATAGATGGTGATCTACCTAGATTTCAGCAAAGCCTTTGATACTTTTTCCTAATAGGAGGCTTATCAATAAACTAAACAGCCTGAGGATGAGTCCCAAGGTGGTGAACTGGATCAGAAAATGATCGACTGACAGACAACAGAAGATGATGGTAAACAGAACTCACTCGAATGAAAGGAAGGCGATTAGTGGTGTGCCCCAGGGTTCAGTCCTGGGACCAGTATTTGTGAGTGATATTACTGAAGGACTGAATGGAAAAGTCTGTCTTTTTGCAGATGACATGAAAATTTGCAACAGAGTGTACTCCTCTGAGGGAGTGGATAACGTGAGAAAAGATCTTCAAAAGCTGGAAGAATGGTCTAATGCTTGGCAGTTAGGATTTAATATGAAGAAATGCAGTGTCATGCACTTGGGAAGTAGAAATCCAAGGGAATTGTATGTGAGGGGGTGAAAGGTTGGTGTGCATGGACCAGGAGAAGGACCTAAGAGTGACTGTTTCTGAGGGTTTCAAGGTGGTGGAACAGGGTGACAAAGCGGTGGCAAAAGCTAGAAGAATGCTGGGTTGCATACAGAGAAAATTACCAGCAGAAAGGAAGAGGTACTAATGCCACTGTACAAGTTGCTGGTGAGGCCTCACTTGTAATATGTGTTCAGTTTTGGAGACCATATCTCGCAAAGGATATAAAAAGACTGGAAACAGTTCAGAGGAAATGATTTGGAGCCTGCGTCAGAAGACGTATAAGAAGAGAATTGCAGACCTAAATATGTACACTATGGAGGAGAGGAGGGACAGGGGAGATATGATTCAGACCTTTAAGTACTTAAAGAGTATTAATGAACAAAGAAACCTCTTCCAAAGATGGGGAAGCTGTAAAACTAGAAGGCATAATATGAAGCTCCAAGGGGGTAAGCTGAAAGGCAATGTCAGGAAATACTTTTTCACTGAAAGAGTGGTGGATGCTTGGAATGCCCTCCCGATGGATAGAGCGGTCAAATACAGTGACCGAATTCAAAATGGCATGGGACAGACACAGTGGATCCCTTTATAGCAACAGGATAAAATCAAAATAAACATAACTCTTATATCTCAACTAATAGGAGTGACCTATATGGAGCGGTGGGTACACCCCTAAACAAAGGCATGGAGAGGGGTGACCTGCATGGAGTGGCAGGTGAACCTACTCTTGCCACCTTGCTGGGCAGACTAGATGGACCATACTGGTCTTTATCTGCTGTCATATATTCTGTTACTATACCACTCTTCTGTATCGGAGTTATTTCCAAGCTTTATAATGATCTTCCATATGTATCTTTAGTGTGCTCCATTGCCACCTTTTCCATGTGTATCTGCTAATCATCTTTGGGCTTTAGCATGTGCATGAACTGTAGCCATGAGTCCATTGAAAGGCCTCCTACATTGGCCGTTGGAAAGGAAATTGTGTAAACTCCTGCGTGATGTCAGTTGACATGTTTCTATTTCATGTATAGGTTGAGCTTACGCCCTGGCTGGGACAAATTTCATTAGAAGCATTTCACCCTGGGAAGAACACACAGCATCTCAAACAGCAAATTGGCAGCAATCAGAGCTGTATTGCCTGAAACGAAGACAAGAAGAAAATTTTTAAAAGTCATGTGACATGGATTAGCTTTTGGCTAAAAGTATAATATTAGTGTGTTTCATGCATCCTCTGTCCTTGTTTGGAAGAGATTTTGCTCATGCTGTCTGTTAAAAAAACCTCCACTGATTATAGCCAAGGATGCCACCCATCTACCCTGCCACAGCCAACTACTGCGCCTGTAATAGCTGTTCCTTCCCCATCATCATATTTTCTGTACTGTCCTGTCCCCATCACTTCCGTTGCAACCTTCAAATATGTTGATAGCATTGCCACTCCTAACAACTGAATATCAATCCTGCCTGCAAATTGGCCAGGGATCAGAGAACTTCAACTGTGCCTTTGTTTGGCTAGCAAGAACCCCAATGACAATGGCTCATCCATAATCTTCAACAGGCTAGAGGACCCCATTGGCCATGAGTGCCTCTTTCTGGAATGGGATGGGACAGAGAAAGCATTAATAGCCAATATAGTATGTAATTTAGAAAGCCACATTTACAGTAGTATGAAGGATCACTGGAATATGATGATCCTTACATAATGTAACATGTTCAGATATGTGCTAGTGCCATCTTTAATCATTTTTTTAAATTAAAATTTGGATCACAATGGTCATAAAAGATGATATATTCTCCTACACAGTATTACATTCTTGGACTTGCACATCTACAGGGATCATTTCAGCTAGGTCCACATTTTGGTTGATGACTTTAAAATGCAGTGTTTGTGTTTGGATCTTCTCTTATTCAGATTGTGAGATTTGTCATGCAGGGAAACAGTTTACAAAGCTAAATTTGTAAACTGCTTTAATGTCTTGGCGAAAGCGGTCTATCAAGTGTGGAAATAAAGATAAAGATGGGTAAAATAATTCTTCATCTGCAGAAATGGGCTTATTAAGAATTGCTCACCCTGTGTCAAATTACCACAGTGAAATATTTACTCTGCAAACTACATTCGATAAAATAATGTTTTAAATCCTTCAGCATGTTGTACGTACTTCTTATTCTCACACTGATTATGTCATGAATAGACTACTGCAATATTATCTATGATGCTATTAGTAACACTAATTTCACCAGACTCCAATGATTACAAAACCCAGTCATTAAATTACTAGTAAAGCAACAAAATTTGAGTTGCTTGCTTGGAATCTCCCTGAATGTTGGCTGTTTTCTGTCTAGCCTCTCGCCTTTGGAACTCTCTATCCCTTTATCTCACAAAAGAAATATCCCTAAAGAAATTCAAAAAAGCCCTTACAACTTAACTATTTTCAATTGCCATTTAATCTAAGGTTGACTGGAGTCTGGGTCACAATGGGAGCAGCATCCCTCTGTCCTTTATCAGATGTCCTATCTGGCAACCTATGAGGTGTGATCAAGAAGTATCGAGACTTGTGTAGCTATATAGCGGAACGTTACACCACGATGCTATTAAGCATGCTGTGACCTAGTTACGTGTTCTGCATATTCAGAGTGTAGTGCGGCTGCAGCACACCTGTACTTTTTAAAATCACGTGATGTTTGGTATTGTGTAAAAGCAATGTGTCGAATTTACAATAAGTAAAAATATTGAACCGCGAATTTGCATTAAATTCTGCCAGAAATCTGGAAATTTATGCAGAGAGACTTATGACAAGTTAAAGCAAATGTATGGCGATGAATGCATGAGTTATGCTGGGATTTGACTGGTACAAACGTTTCCAAGAGCGCTGCCAAAGTACTGACAGTGACGAACGTTCTGGAAGGCCATCCAGAAGCAGGAATGAAGACAAAGTTGAAGCAGTGCGTACCGCAATATGCTTGAATCATCGATTGACTATCAGGAAGCTTGCTAAGGACATGGACATCAGTTTTGGGTTGGTACAGTCCATGTTTACTGTCGATTTGGGGATGAGATGTGTGTCTGCAAAATTCATGCCGAAACTCCTGTCCCCTGACCAAAAAGATAGACTGCAGCCAGGGAGTTGTTGGAATGCATTGAAAATCACTCAGATTTCATCAGAAAGATTATTACTGGTGATGAATCATGGATTTATGGTTATGACTCGGAAACTAAGGCTCAATCCTCACAATGGAAGACTCCAAATTCTCCCAGATCCAAAAAAGCTCATCAGGTGAGGAGCAATGTCAAGGTCATGCTCACAGTTTTCTTTGATTACCAGGGTATTGTTCATCATGAGTATGTGCCAAAAAATCAATAAGGAGTACTACATCCAATTTCTGACTCGCTTGAGAGGTGCAGTTCATCATAAGAAGCCAAAGTTGCACAGGAATGGTGAATGGTTACTTCATCACGATAATGCCAAAGCTCACACATTGCATCTTGTCCAGCGGTTCTTGGCCAAATTGAGCAAGTCCATCAGCCTCTGTACTCACCTGACCTCGCACCCTGTGACCTTTTCTTGTTTCCAAAAACTGAAATTACCACTGAAAGGAAGGAGATTTGACGACTTGGAGACCATTAAACAAAATTTGACACAGCAGCTTCACAGCATAATGAAGGAGGTATTTCAAATTATTTCCAGCAGTGGTAAGAACGCTGGAAGAAGTGTGTTATCTCCAGGAACAAGCAGGAATGTAGTCTTCACATATGGGTATCGTCGGTACCGACGGAGCCTGCATGGGAATGCTCCCCAGCGTCCAATAAGAATGCTTTTGGTAGCATCCCTCAGCACATGTGCGCTGCCTTCCCGCCTTTCCAACTGTCCCTCTTCAGTTCTTTGTTTTCTGCGGAGCCGACAGAACACAAACCCTGTCACCGCAGAAAATTTCTTCTTTAATTTTGTTTTCTTGTGGTCGCGTTTGCCTCCACATGACTCCTACCGGTACCGCTGGTTCTTTTCTTTTCTTTTCTTCTTAAAAAAAAAAAATTCTGAATTGTTTCTCTTCAGAAACTTTCTTTCTCGGTACTAGGTGTCATTTTGTGCACTAGGCCCCATTTTTCCTTAAAGATGGAAAAAACAGCTAGTGGTTTTAAAAAATGCACTAAGTGTGGTGGTACCATTTCTGTCACCGACACCCATGACTGGTGTCTTAAATGTTTAGGCCCTGACCATTCTCCATGTGAGTGTCTCTCTTGTATGGGAATGACTAAAAGAGGAAGACAGAACCGGGCTGCAAAGCTCGGTACCCTCTTTTCTTCGGATGCCAGGTCTATTGCATCGACGTCTTCAAGAGCCTCTTCTTCCTCCCATGGATCTCAGCTAACTAAACATAAAAGCCGGTCCTCAAAGGGTAGCTCTCCTGCTAAGCATTGAGAGGCCATTGGCATTGCCCTTGAGGGAACCACACCGGCAAAACAGCCCCGGCGGGAGGCTTCGGCCTCCAAAGCATCAACGGGATTCCAGGATGTTCTCGAGGCCTCGGCCCCGACAGAACTACTGGTGCCATGCTCAGGGGTCCCGGCCGCCTTCACCGGTACCGACACCCAGGCATCGGCAGTGTCGATAGACCAGAGATTCCTCGCTATTGAGCGCAGTATTGCAGCTCTCCTTACAGCTGCGGTACCGTTGATACTGATGGTTCAACGGGTACCAACACCGATGCTGGTACCGGCACAGATACTGGTACCAGCACCGACAGTACTGGCCCCGGTGGGAATTCTTCCGATGCTGTCTTTGCCGGGCATCGAAAGATCAGTACCGACTTCGATCGATACCGGGACCGTGCCTTACATGAACATCCTCCGATTCCGATGACTCTGATAATTCTGCCTGTACCAGAGTTTTCGCCCGGAATACTCTTCTTCTCCCCAACGCAGAATGTCGCCTCCGGAGGACATGTCTTTTCAGGATTTTATTCGTGATGTTGCCAAAGGCCTTTCAATCACAGTAGCTCCTGAAAAGGAACCTAGAGCAAAGGAATTGGAAATTCTCCAATATCCTAAGGCTCCAAAGGAGGCAGCCACTCTGCCCATTCATGAAATTCTTCATGATCTGATACTCAGAATGTGGGAGACACCTTTGACCACATCTCCTCATTCTAGGAGGCTTGATACCATGTATCGAGTTCCACCATGTCCTGGATTTTGAAAGACTCAGCTGCCACACCATTCAATGGTAGTGGAGTCAGCCATGCGCAGGATGAAAAGTGCAAAGAGACATGCATCCAATCCTCCAGGTCGTGAATGCAGGACTCTTGATGCTTTTGGACGTCAAACCTTTCAGGCTTCCATGCTCTCAGCTAGGATCAGCTCATATATTTTATATATGGGAATGTTCCTCAAAGAGGTCACAGGAGATTTGGAGTTTATGAGCCCACTTCTCCCAGATGACAGATGACAAGACTTCCTTACGCTTGTCAGGCATGCTCAAGATGTCTCCAAGTTTGTGAATCGTGCAGCCTTTGACTGCTTTGAATGCATCAGCAGAACCTCTGCTATTGCCATTGGTGCACGACAGATTGCCTGGCTTCAGGCATCAGACTTAGAAACATAGAAACATAGAAATATAATGACAGAAAAAGACCACATGGCCTATCTAGTCTGTCCTTCCATATCAACAACTACAACAGTCCCCTTTTTACCTTTAGAGATCCTCTGTGTTTCTCCCATGCTTTTTTGAATTCAGTTACTGTCCTCATCTCTACCACGTCCACTGGGAGACTATTCCATGGATCCACTACTCTTTCCGTAAAGAAATATTTCCGCATATCACTCCTGAATCTATCACCCTTCACCCTCATCCCATGTCCCCTCATAGCAGAACTTGCTTTCAATTGAAAGAGGCTCTCTCCCTGAACATTTATACCATGGAGGTATTTAAACATCTCAATCATATCACCTCTATCCCGCCTTTCCTCTAAGGTGTACATATTAAGATCCTTAAGTCTGTCCTCATATGCTTTATAATGAAGACCACTAATCATTTTAGTAGCCACCCTCTGCACCGACTCCATCCTGTTCACATCCTTTTGAAGGTGCGGTCTCCAGAATTGCACACTATACTCCAAATGAGGTCGCACGAAAGACTTATACAGAGGCACTATCACCTCCTTTTTTCTGCTAGCCATTCCTCTCCGTATGCACCCAAGCATCCTTTTAGCTTTTGCCATCGCCTTTTTTACCTGTTTAGCTACTTTAAGATCATCAGACACAACCACGCCTAGGTCCCGCTCTTCTTTAGTGGATAAAAGTACTTCACCCCCTATACTATATTGCTCCCTTGGATTGCTGCAGCCTAAATGCATGACCTTGCATTTTTTTAACATTAAATCCCAGCTGCCAAATTTTAGACCATTCTTCAAGCTTAGCTAGATCCCTCCTCATGTTATCTACACCTTCCTGGGTATCTACTCTATTGCAGATTTTGGTATCATCCGCAAAGAGGCAAACCTTACCCGACAGTCCTTCCGCTATATCACTAACAAAGATGTTAAAAAGAATCGGACCAAGGACAGATCCCTGGGGCACACCACTGGTAACATCCTTCTCCTCAGAATGAGCTCCATTTACTTGTACTCTTTGTCGCCTCCCACCCAACCAATTTCTAACCCAAGCAGTAACTTTAGGGTCCATCCCTAGGGTGCTCAGTTTGTTTTCTAAGTCGCCTGTGAGGAACAGTGTCAAAGGCTTTATTGAAATCTAAATACACCACATCTAGGGCTCTCCCTCGGTCCAACTCCCTGGTCACCCAGTCAAAGAAATCAATCAGATTTGTCTGACAAGATCTGCCTCTGGTGAATCCATGCTGCCTCAGATCCTGTAATCCGCTGGACTCCAGAAACCTCACTATTTTCTCTTTCAGCAGCGTTTCCAATAATTTACTCACCACCAAAGTTAAACTAACCAGCCTGTAGTTTTCAACCACATCTTTACTTCCGCTTTTGTGTAAAGGCATCACATGAGCCTCTCTCCAGTCCTTTGGCACTACTCCCAACTCCAACGAGGCATTGAAAAGGTCAGTCAGTGGAGCTGCTAGAACGTCCCCAAGTTCCCTCAGTATTCTAGGGTGTATCCCATCCGGTCCCATTGCTTTATCTACTTTAAGTTGAGCTAGTTTCTCACGAACACAGTCTTCTGAAAATTGTTCAAGATGTCCCTCGCTTCTTTTCCTGTTTGTGGGTGTTTTCTGAGGTCTTTCTCCTGTTTTTTCATCTGTGAACACAGAACAGAAATATTTGTTAAGCAATTCCGCTTTATCCTTATCAGCTTCTACATATTCCTCTCCTGCACCCTTGAGTCTGACAATACCACTTTTGCCCTTCCTCTTCTCACTAATATATCTGAAAAATGTCTTATCCCCCCATTTTATTGCATTGGCTATTTCCTCCTCCTTTTGAATCTTTGCCTTCCTGACTACTTTGCTAGCTTCTCTAAGTTTTTCCAAATACAGATGCCTGTCTTCCTCTCTCTGTGATCTCTTGTATTTCATGAAGGCCTCCCTCTTTTTCTTCACTTTTTCAGCTACTTCTTTCGAAAACCATAGCGGTCTCCTTTTCCTTTTACCTTTATCTACCATTTTAACAAAAAGGTTGGTTGCCCTTAAAATATCCCTTTTCAGTTTTGCCCACTGTTTTTCTACATCCCCCAGCTGTTCCGATCCCACTAACGACTCCCTGAGGTATTGGCCCATCTTGGCAAAGTTAGTCTTCCTAAAGTCTAAGATCCTCACCTTTGAATGGATTCTAACAGCCCTAGTCCTAATACTGAACCACACCATCTGGTGATCACTGGATGCAAAATGATCTCCCACTACAACATCAGAAACACTTTCACCATTGGTAAGCACCAAGTCCAGTATGGCCCCTTCATGTGTGGGGTCTGTTACCAATTGCTTGAATAGTTCTCCCTGTAGAGAATCCAGAATCTCCTTACTTCTAGATGATACTGCAGCAGGAATGTGCCAATCAACATCTGGCATATTGAAATCTCCTATCAGTAGCACTTCCCCTTTCCTAGCAATGCTGCGTATGTCTTCAATTAACTCTCTGTCCACCTCTTCCTCTTGTGAGGGAGGTCTGTACATCACACCAATGCAAATAGATTTCTCTTTCCCTCTTTTTAGTTTAACCCACAATGCCTCCTCGCTCCCTTTTAAGCTCTGTAATTCCAAAGCTTTAATAGTAGTTTTTACATATAGTGCCACTCCTCCTCCCCTTCTTCCTACCCTGTCCTTTCTGAATAAAGTATAGCCAGGTATAGTTACATCCCAATCATGGTTTTCTGTGAAGCATGTTTCTGTAACTGCCACTAAATCCAAGTCAGCCACTCCCACCAAAGCTTCAACATCAGGGATCTTATTTCCCATGCTACGGGCATTTATACACACTGCTTTCCATATGTTACCCCTGTTACCCATTTCCATAAAGGTATTTAATGTATCACCTACCTGGGGGCTTTCCTCACCCATCCCCAACGAATCTAGTTTAAAGCCCTCTTCAGTAGATTAGCCAGTCTACTGCTGAAGACGCGTTGACCTTTCTTGGACAGATGGATGCACTTGGAGATTTGGGTACAGGATAAATTAGGCAACATCCCTTGCACAGGAGAAAACCTCTTTGGCAAGAATTGGCAGGAAAAGGCTAATGACATAGATGCTGACAATATCACCTTAGATAGATTGTCAAAATCTACAGTCACTCCAGCCAAAAAGAAATCCTATAAAAAACCCTCTTTCAGCAAAAAGAGGAAGTTTTATCCATCCTATACCCAGCAAAGCCAAGCCCAAAGGGGACAACAACAGCAATTCAAACAGCAGAAGAAGCCAAAAGTCCCAAGAGCTCAACCAGTTCCGCAGGTTCAGCCCCCTCAAGGGCTTTGACTCCTTCCTAGGGCGCTTGGCCTTCCTGCTTCTGAGGGGTCCAGAACCCCTAAATATTCCAGGCAGGCTGTGTCATTTTGCCAACAGATGGCACCAAATAACAGCAGAAAATTGGACTCTGTCCATTGTAGGAGAGGGGTACATGCTTCATTTTCACAGCATGCCCCCTCCTACAATCCTAAGGCAGTTCAATTCCCTGATCTCTGCAGACAATCTGCTGAATCATGAGGTCTCAGCATTTCTTGCCCAAGGGGCAATAGAGGAAGTACCCATCCTCCAGCAGGGTACAGGGTTCTACTCCCCCTATTTTCTTATTCCAAAGAAAACAGGGGGACACAGACCCATTCTAGACCTCAGAGAATTGAACAAATACCTGTTCCGAGAGAAGTTCAAAATGATTTCTCTAGGAACTCTTCTGCCATACCTTCAAAGTCAGGATTGGCTTTGCTCTCTAGACTTAAAGGATGCATATACTCACATTCTGATCCATCCAGATCACAGGAAGTTCTTACGATTCCTTTTCAAGGGAAAACACTTCCAGTACAGGGTTCTTCCCTTTGGTCTGGCTTCTGCACCAAGAGTTTTCACGAAATGCATGGCAGTAGTAGCTGCATTCCTGCGAACCCTTCCCTTACTTGGACGACTGGCTCATTCGAGCCCCTACAAGTGCAGAAGCCAGCTTTGCACTGTCTCGCACAATGCAAATCCTCCAATACTTGGGATTGGTAATAAACTTCCCAAAATCCCAACTTGTTCCTTCCCAGTCTCTGGAGTTCATAGGAGCCTGTTTAGATACCAGACAGTCAAGGTCTTTCCTTCCACAGGTCCGGTGTCTTTGCATAGTGCAACTAGCTTCTCAAGCAGTGGGAAAATCCTCCCTAACTGCTTGAGAACTGCTACAGTTACTGGGACACATGGCATCCACAGTTCATGTAGTTCCCTATGCTCGCCTCCACATGCGAGCAGCCCAGTGGACCCTATACACACAGAGGACACAGGCCACATGATGTCTGTCAGACAAGATATCAAACTCTCATCGACTGATCTTCTCCCTCCAATGGTGGCAAACACTGGAGAATCTTTTAGTGCGGTCTCCTTTCCAACAACCCCTATTCCAGGCCACCCTAACAACAGATGCATCACAGGTGGGTTGGGGAGCATGCCTGCATCATCTCTCTACCCAAGGCACCTGGACTCCACAGGAGGCTTGTCTTCACATAAACCTCCTAGAATTAAGAGCAATCTATTTAGCTCTTCGAGTATTCCATGCCCAGCTCAGCTACAACAGTCCTAGTCCAAACAGACAATCAAGTAGCCATGTTCTATGTGAACAAGCAGGGCGGAACAGGCTCTCTGTCGTTATGCAATGAAGCTTTACGACTTTGGGCCCTCGCCAGAGAGCATCAAATCCACCTTCTCGTGGTATATCTTCCAGGCATTCAAAACCTTTGGGCAGACAAACTCAGCTGAGTACTGCTGCCTCATGAATGGTTTCTCCACCTAGACCAGGTGACAAAGATATTTATTTATTTATTTATTATTTATTTAACATTTTTTATATACCGTCTTTCTACGCATCAAAACGGTTTACATAGAACAATAAAAAGCAGTGTATTTCAACTGTTTACAAGGAACGAATAACAAGATACAGAATAAAACAACATGAACTAAATTATAATATACAATTAATTACAGTGAACAATAATGATCAACTATTTACATATTTACATATGTATGTGTAAAGCTACGGAAGGGGGTATTGTAAGGTTTGATGGAAAATGGGCAGGGAGGTAAAAATAAGGGGTTTAGGTATTAGGGTGGGAGAGAAAAATGATCAAGGAAGAGATGGGTCTTTAACTTTTTCCGGAAATCAGTGTGGCTCACGCAGTTGCGCAGCTCATGCGGAAGGGAGTTCCAAAGGGATGGGGCATAGAGGGAAAAGGTCCTGCTACATGTGGATTGTTTACAGTGTTTTTTAGTTGTAGGTATAGTCAGTAAGTTCTTAGTAATAAAACAGTGATTTCTAGAGTTGTTGGAGAAGGCAAGGAGAGGGGAGAGGCATGGAGCTGACTCATTAGAGATAATTTTGTGTATTAGAGTAAGAACCTTGAATTTCACTCGGTGGTGAATTGGGAGCCAGTGGAGATCATAGAGGATAGGTGTAATATGAGCTCATCTAGGATTGTTTGTTATGAGACGCGCTAATATATTCTGGGCTAGTTGGAGGGGTTGAATAGAGTTTTTGGGGAGGCCCTGATAGATCCGATTACAATAGTCAAGCGAGGGGGTTGTAAGGGCTTGACAGACAGTGCGAAAGGAGTCAGGGCTTAGGAGAGGTTTGAGGTTCCTGAGAGTGCGTAGATTAGCGTATACTGTGTTAGTGGTTTTCTTTATTTGATCTGAGAAAGATAAATTCTGATCGAGTATGATTCGAAGATATTTCACCTGGTTTTTTATAGAGAGAGTGAGATCATCAAAGGTGAGGGTTGTAGGGGGGATGTATGAGGGGTTAGAGAAAACTTGGAGTGCCTCGGTTTTGGATTGGTTGATTATTAGGTTGTGTTGAGAGAGCCAAAATTTGAGGCTGGTTAGACATTCATTTTGCTTAGAGAAGTTAGGGTTAGAGAGGTTGAATGGGGTGAAACACATCATGTCGTCTGCGTATATTTGATACTGGATACTATAATTTTGGAAGATTGTGCATACAGGTTGGAGGAAGATATTAAAGAGTAACGCAGATAGACTGGATCCTTGAGGTACGCCTTGTTTTAGTGTGAAAGGGAGGGAAGTATCACTTCCAATACGGACCTGTTGGGTTCTGTCATCTAGGTAGGATTGGAACCATTTTAGGGTTGTGCCTCTCAGTCCTATATCATGAAGTCTGTGTAGGAGTTGATGGTGGGGAAGGGAGTCAAAAGCAGTGGATAAGTCTAGGAAAATGAGTAAACATCCTTGGGAGGAGTTCTGGGTGTGTGCATACAGAGAATCTAGTAAGGAAGTGAGGAGGGTTTCAACTCCGTGATTTTTTTTGAACCCATGTTGGAATAAGTCAAGGGGGGAGTGGTCATCAATATAGTCCTGAAGTTGGATTTGGACAAGTTTCTCAGTTATTTTTGCAAGGAAGGGGATACTAGATATGGGTCTGTAAGAAGATGGAGAGGTGGGGTCTAGCTTTGTACCTTTTAGGATTGGACGGATAGAGGCACTCTTAAGTGAAGGTGGAACGGAGCCTGACTGGAGAGAGGTTTGTACAATAGTCAAGATGTAAGGGGAGAGATAACTTCTGGTAGATTTAATCCAGGGGACAGGACAAGGGTCAAGGGCAGAAGTTGAAGAATTCAGTTCTTTAATAACATCAGATACATTGGCTAATGTGATGGTATGAAACTCCTTCCATGAGTTTGGAAGGGTTGCCTCATGTATTTGGGTGCCATGGGAAGAAGTGGGTTGGGGGTAATTGGTTAAAGGTGGGAGGAATTTAGAAGTAAGATGGTTAGCTATAGTTTGTGCGGATAGTTTTGGTGGTTGGTCATGTTGTAGAGGTTCATTAATTAGTGATTTGGTGATAGAGAAGAGTTCACGTGGTTTATTAAGAGCTCTTTGGATGATATTCTCATTATACTCTCTTTTGTGAGTGAGTGTTTCTAAGCAGTAGGATTGGAGTTTAGTTGTGTAGGCAATATGTATATTGGGGTCTTGAGTACGTCTCCATTTACGTTCAAGACGTCTGAGATCCCTTTTAAGGTTTCTCAGGTTTGTAGAGAACCAGGGGGTTCTTCTGCGGTGTTTTTGAGGAAGTTGCTTAGGTGGGAGTAGGGAGGCTACAGATAAGATTTCGTTCCAATTAGCTATGAAGGACTCTTGGTTTAGGTTGTCGTTGACTAGCTGGTCAAGTGAAGGGATTGTTTGCTCCAAGAAGTTGGCCGCATTAAATTGCTTGAATTTACGGGTATGTTGGGGATGGCTGTGTGGTTGGCTTCTGTGGGCGGACTAGGGGACGGAGAAGAGGATGAGTGCATGATCAGACCAAGGTATGGGTTGAATGGAGTGTTGGATCTGATCAATGAGATGAAGATGTTGTGGGATGAATATAAGGTCAAGGATGTTTCCTTTAGAATGTGTAGGGAGTTGGAGTATTTGAGTGAAGTTAAGTGACTTCATTGCTTGAAGGAAGGAGGATGATTGCATAGAGGATGTGGAGTGCAGGTTTAGATCTCCTAAGATAATTAGGGGGCGTGAGATAGGTTGAGGAGAGCAGGCTGTGTCTAGGATCGAGGAGAGATCAGATGAGTCAGTCAGAGGGGCATGGTATAGTAAGTGCAAGGAAAGCATGAAATTAGAGACAGTAATAGCGTCCATTCCTGAGGTGGAAGTAGATTCTACAGAGGAGAATTGTAAGTTTGATCTGGAGATAATAGCTACACCTCCTCCTCTTCCATGTAGTCTGTTACATATATTGATAGAATATCCTTTGGGGCATAGTTGATTTGTTAGAACTGTGTCTGAGGCAAAGAATATCGAGGTTGTGATCAGTAATAAGGTCAACAAGTAAGGGGATTTTGTTCCTGGCTGAATGGGCATTGAGTAGGGCACATTTAAGGGGTGGGGGGAGCTCAGATGAGGAGTAGTGTTTAAGGTTTGAGTTTAAAGGAATGGCCTTAAGTTTGCATGGACGGTAGTTTGTATGGGGGTTATGATGGGCGTAAGAGAGAGGTGGTATGGAATATAGGTGCCTGTGTGAGTAGATGATTGGAATGGGAGTGCTATGGAATAAAGTAGCACATAAGGGAAGGTATGCAAGAAGAGGTAAAGTAAACTGAGGGCAAGCCACAGAGTGGATGAGCATGATTTGGGAGTAGCCATTTTGGGAGGGAAGAGGAATAAGTAGGCAGTCTGGAATAAGGGGTGTGGAGTAAGTAGAGAATAGGAGTGAGAGCAGCAACAGTTGAGACTAATACAATTGCAAAGCAAGAAGTAGCAGTTAAATATTTTTTGTAAATTTAGTTGGAGTTGAAACTTTTGTAACAAGTAGTACAATTGCAAGGTATAAACAGTGGCTAAATACCTATGTGTAGAGGCAAGAGTAAACAATTATGTAACAGAATACAGTTACAAAGTAAAGAGCAGTTAAGATGTGAAAGGCTAATGTCCATAATAGGATATGGTTGGTATACTTGCAGCAAGTAGGCAGGTAGAAGCCAGTTTGTTGGAGGGTTGGGATCTCGAGGCACTGACGCAGCTATCTTCAGGAGTGGTGCGTGGAGGGTAGCTTTTCCTGTCTCTTGTTTGTAGAGTAAAGCGTATTGCAGGGGTTGTAAGAGACAGCAGGCTACCTTTGATGACGACCACTGCCTAAGGGCCATGCCAAAGGGCCCTCTGGCTTGGCCCTCAGGCACGGGCCCGCCTGCAACGTGCTCCTTTTAATCAGAGCTGTGCTAAGCCCGATTGGCTGGTTTCTGCACCGAAGGAGTGCTGTTCTCTCTCAGCAGGTGTCCCGATGGCAAGCTGAAGGTCCGAGGAGAATGGCGAAGTCCGATATGGGGGACTCCAGACATATGGGGGACTCCAGACATAGACCTCTTTGCAAGTCCACTGAATGCCAAACTTCCCGGGTTCTGTTCCAGGATTCCGGCTCACAATTGCCAGGCAAGGGATGCCTTCCTCCTTCACTGGGGTCAGGACTTCCTCTTTGCCTTCCCACCTATTCCCCTCATCCCCACAACACTCTTCTAGCTTCAGAGAGACAGAGGTCGTATGATCCTCATAGCGCCATGGTGGCCATGCCAAATGTGGTATCCCCTGCTTCTACATCTCTCTCAAGCTGCGCCTCTGGAGTTAGGGTGTGCTCCAAATCTCCTTTCCCAAGAGAGCGGGACCCTATGGCACCCGAATCCCCAGTCCCTGCATCTCACGGCCTGGTTGCTGAAAGCTTAAATCTTCAGGATCTCAACCTTTCCCAATAGGTAAAGGATATCCTTCAGGCTTCTAGAAAACCTTCCACAAGACGATCTTACGCCTTCATGTGGAAACATTTCACTATATGGTGTTCCCAGAAGGGGTTAAACCCCCTGGTGATACCTTTGGAAGCAATACTAGAGTATCTACTTCATTTATCAAATTCTGGTCTAAAGACTAATTCAGTAAGAGTCTATCTTAGTGCAATTACAGCTTTCTATAAGCCTCTAAATGGACAACCAATTTCCTCTCATCCTCTCATATCTAGATTTATGAGAGGTCTTCTGTTAACAAAACCTCTCATCAAACCACCACCGGTGGCGTGGGATTTAAATATAGTTTTCGGGCAGCTCATGAAACCGCCCTTTGAACCTTTAGCCACTACTACCCTGAAATTTTTGTCCTGGAAGGTCATCTTCCTAATTGCAATCACCTCTGCACATTGCATTAGTGAATTGCAAGCGTTAGTGGCTGATCCTCCTTACACTAGGTTTCACCATGATAAGGTTGTCCTCAGAACTCATCCACACTTTATGCCAAAGATGGTTTCGCCTTTTCATTTAAATCAATCGATTTATCTTCCTGTATTCTTTCCGAGGCCTCATGTAATGCAGAGAAGAACCTTCACACTTTAGACTGTAAAAGAGCCTTAGCTTTTTATCTACAAAGAACACAGCAACATCGAAAGTCTTCTCAACGTTTTATTGCTTTTGATGCTAGTCATTTGGGACTTCCAGTCTCCAAGAGGACTTTATCCAAATGGATTGCACAGTGCATATCCTTTGCTTATGAGAGTAAGAGTCTTCCTCTTCAAGGCCATATCACAGCTCATAATGTGAGAGCCATATCAGCCTCTATGGCTAACCTTCACTCTGAGTCTATTGATGACATTTGTCGAGCAGTCACCTGGGCTTCGGTACATACCTTTACAGCCAACTACTGCCTAGATAAAGCCTCCCGTTGGGATGCCTTCTTTGGCCAGGCTGTTCTTTAAAATCTCTTTCAAACTTAATACAACTCCTACCCACCAACCCTGGTAGGATGCCAGAGATCCATGGGAGGAAGCACGGCCCACCTCACTACGAGGTGGCAGCTTCCTGGGGTCATCTCCCTGGCATCTTCAGCTAGGGAGTCCCCATATGTGACGACTACATTCCTGCTTGTTCCTGGAGATAGTGTAGTTACTTACCTGTAACAGGTGATCTCCGGGAACAGCAGGAATTTAGTCTTCACAACCCACCCACCTCCCCTAGGAGTTGTCTCTCTATCTCTCTGTCTCTTTCCTCTCACCCTCTATCCTTTCACTTAGCTACAAACCTAATTGAAGAGGGACAGTTGGAAAGGCGGGAAGGCAGCGTGCATGTGCTGAGGGATGCTCCCAAAAGTGTTCCTATTGGACGCTGGGGAGCGTTCCCGCGCAGGCTCCATCGGTACCGACGATACCCATATGTGAAGACTAAATTCCTGCTGTTCCCAGAGATCACCTGTTACAGGTGAGTAACTACGCTTTATTGGAAGGGGACTACTTTGAAGGAGACTGAGTGCAATAACTGTCAGTGTTATTCTTGTGTTATTGTACAGGTCTCAATACCTTTTGATCACACCTTGTACCTTCATTCCCCTACAATACCTATAACTTTTAAAAAATGTATTTTCAATAATTTTATACTTTTATTCTTTTAGATGATTATTGTAAAGCATTTTGGGGGTCCTGAAAAGGTGATATATCAAGACGGCTCATAAACCATCTATACTCCCACTAAAGGGGAGTACGTATTTGCCCATGTGGAAAGTCTGTTTACATGTAGAAAAGGGCTTTTATAAAATCAGATTTACACACACAGATGCAAAAATTATACACAGAGTCTTCGTATAGGCATCGCTGAGGGCGTAGTTGGGGCAGAGTTGTGATGTCTGCACGTATTTTCAAAATGTATGTATATGTATATAGAGTACAAACACACATATCTACATATCCAGAGCAGGTGTGAATGTCTATCGGCATTTGTGGGCTGGATCTAGAAATATAGAAATAGGCCATGTGGTCTTTTTCTGTCATCATATCTCATCAGCCCTTTAGAGTTTGTAAGATGCAACATGTATCTAGGATCCTATGTTGCCTTCATAAAGAGGCGTCTTTTTGGACATCTCACAAGGCCTTCTATTATAATATTACTGCCCAGGACTATAATTTTATCCTGCAGTAGGGAGAGTGTTCCTAGGG
Organism: Ichthyophis bannanicus; assembly: GCA_033557465.1. Taxonomy (NCBI): domain Eukaryota; kingdom Metazoa; phylum Chordata; class Amphibia; order Gymnophiona; family Ichthyophiidae; genus Ichthyophis; species Ichthyophis bannanicus. Next base: position 58,308,542 of record CM066042.1, on the reverse strand, counting down.
ATGGGGTGAAGACAGAATTTGGAAATGTGCACACTGGATCATGTTTACTAAAGGCTAACATTCGTTAATGTTCCCTAAGTGCTGCTGTTACCATATATTATGCTTATGAAGAAGGCAGCACAATGCATGCTCATGGACTTTACGGCATGTTAACCTTTAATGAACATGCCCCACAGTTTTGAATTTTCAAAAGTGCATTTTATTCAGGAAAAAGGAGGTGTGGCTATGTGTGTGCACTTTTTCTGAGGCAGTTCTCCAAGTTAACGGAATTGAACCCTGGTTGCTTGGTTACAAAGCCAGTTCTCTAACCACTAGGCGACGACTCCTCTCCTCGCTCTAAGTTAAGACACATGCACATTTGCACTTTGAAATCTGGTGGAAAGTGAGCAGGAAGAAAGCACCCATGGACATTTCAGAGAGGAGGAAAGTTTGAAGATTGACCTCTTAAACTGCAAAGTCATGTTCTGGTTGTGTCCACAGAGGCCCAGTGTGTTATCTTGGACTGGTGTAGTAATTTTCTATGATCTAAAAAGGGGTCGTATAGCAGGAGGAGAAAATTCTAAGCTGCAGATGCCATATCTAATAATTCCTTTAATAAGTGAATGTGTCAGAGAGAGATTTAGGAAGAGTGGAACGGCTAAACATAGATTGGTTGTTTACGCCTTCAAAAAGTAGAAAGACTAGGGGGCACGCAATGAAACCACAATGTAGCACATTTAGACTAATCGGAGGAAGTATTTTTTCTCAATGTAATCAAAAGCTGGAATTTGTCACTAGAGGATGTAGTAAAAGCTGTTAGTTTATCTGGGTTTAAAAAAGGTTGGTCAAGTTCCTGGAGGAAAAATACATAAACCATTATTTACCCCTGGGATAAGCAGCATGAAATCCGTCTATCAATTGGGAACCTGAAAGGTACTTATGACCTGGATTTGCCACTGTTAGGATACTGACTTGATGGACCTTTGGTCTGACTCAGTATGGCATATCTTATATTCTAAAAGCTAGTATTTGTGGATGCTTTCTTGAAACTCACCAGAAGCATCATATATTGGTGCCACTTCTACAAGGTCACAGCCTACAACATTCAGTCCTTGGCAGCCCCGAATAATCTCCAGGGCCTGGAAAACAAGATGACAAACACTTCTTAGTGTAACATACAAAACAGTCTTCCGCTAACTAAACAATGAGTGAAAACAGTTAAATAGGGACTGGTTAAAAAATCATTCAAGCACTAAAACACAAGGACACTAATGACCAGCAGACTGAAACACATTGTAGAAACGATTTTCTCATACAGTGTACAATTAAGCTATGGAATCTGGTTGCTGGAGGGCATGGCCAAAGTAACTAACATAGCAGTTTCAAAAGAGGTTCGGACAAGTTCTATGAGGAAAAGTACATAAAAAATTATTAGCTAGACAGACTTAGGAAACCATTGTTTATCCCTAGAAATGGGCTATTAGAAACAGATCTACTTCTGATACAAAGAAATGTTTCGTCTAGTAGCCCCAATTGCTGCATGATAGGGGGACTACCTTCTCTCCCTTAAGGAAAAATACCAGGCTCAGAGATGAAAAGAAACCCCATACCACTATGTATCTATAATTTTACCTACCACTGGAAAGGTGGGAGCTAAATACTAATAATAAATACTAATAAAATATCACTAGGCCCTAACGTTTAATGACAGGAGCTCCATTATGCGCCTTTGTTGTCGTTAAGAGCCATTGAGTCAATGTCGACTCTGGTGACTCTATGTATAGTTGTCCATGTTGTGATTAGCCTCTTGGCTTTCTTGGCAAGCTGCGACCGGAAGTAGATTGCCAGGTCTGTCTTCCACACAGTAAGCCATCAGAACTGGGTATTCCGAGGTGGTTTCCCATCCAAGGACTAACCACACTTAATTCTTAAGCTGCAAATGCAGCAACATGGAAAAATGCTATGTACCTGAAGAAGATGTACGAGTTCTTAGGGGATAACATGGACTAATCACCTTTGTCTATAGAGTATGAATGCCTATAGGAGCTTTTTCTATTACTTTTCAGTACTCACATGCAACAGATAATCAGTCTGGCCAGTGACTGATACTAAAACCCTACTGTCCTCCTTATGGATGATTTCAGTGCTATTGTCAAGTGCAGGATCTTATTACCTTGTAAAGGCAGCTCTCATTGCTTCCAGATGCCTTCATGCAATGGTAGCATCACAATTAAAGAGAAGACATTTTCAATTCAAGTGCTGATAGGGTTGGGGGCACTTGATGATGGGGAGGGCAATTTGTAAATTGATTGTTTGAAAATTGCCCTCCCTTGGTCAGCTAAAATTGCTTACAGGTTTCCATAGTTACGGCCTTTCAGCTGCACTGCAAGGAGGAGTCCCAGGCGATGTTAAGTTAGGGGAGGATAGCAGCAAGCGTAGATTGCATTTTCTAATCTACACTTGTTGTTGTCTATTAATATTTCACCTGTACATTTCCCCTCTACGTACAGACACCTATGGACTTTGCACTTCTGTGGGGAGTTTGAGCTCATGCTTCAAGATGATTGGACTAGAGAGTACACACCCTTCACTGTAAAAATGTCTGTCTTGCATATTCAACTTTTAGGGTTCTTCAGCTTTAATGAACTGATTTCAAATCTCCCAGAATGTCTTACTGTGCCTGCATAAGGGCATCGGATATGAACTGGAAATATTGGGTGTGGGCTATTTTCCTTGCCTTACATATGTGTTCAACTCTTAGCTGCACATTTCTTTCTTTATATTTGGAAAACCACCGCCAGTTTCTGCTGTGCCTGTGCTAGTTTGTCCTTCCTTACTGATATAGTACCTGATTTGGTGTGAGACCGGCAATCTCTGGTGTGCCGGTCCCAGGTGCAAATGACGGGTCAAGTCCATCAATATCAAAGCTGATGTAAACTGGTTTCTCTCCCATCTGCTGTCTCACTTCACTCATCAGTGGAACTAGTGACTTGAACCAGCAGTCTTCAACAGGAACCACCCGAAATCCCTGCGGAAAGCAGGAAGAAAAAGTGAAATACAGGCTGATCAGGCCAGGAACAATTGGATAATTTTGTGGAAAGGAAGAAAGCTGAGAGAAGAATAATTTGTCACTAAGGAAGAAAATTGCAGGACTCTAGTCAGGAGTCTAGGTCTTATTTTCTGAATGTATGACCTTGATTGTGTTATCTCCTCTGGAAACAAAAGACAACATGTTAACTTCTAGCAGAGGGCAAGTTACAGCTGTGGTCAACATTCCTGGCACTCTTGCAGTTCAATCCCTTAATGGCCACTATCTCCTAAAAAAAGTGGCTAGTGAAATGGCTTTGAACTATATATGCACACATATTTGACACACAAAAGAATCAAAACTAGAACAATTAAAAAAAAGAAAAACATAGAAAATAGTATGAAAACTGGGCCATTGCCAGGACATGATTATTTTACTTTCTCAAAGATTTAAAAACTAGAGGAGTAGAATAATCAATACTTAATCAAACAAACTCACTTTCAAACTTTCATGCACAACTTGTAACCATAAAGCTGGTTACAAACAACAGAGAAACCATTAGATCTTTGTTATAAGGACCATGTTAAAGGGATAAATCCCCCAATTCTTAAAGTTCCGGTGCCCTCATTCATAGGTCTCATCTGTTGAATGAAATACCTTACAATGTGCTGAAAAGCATTTAAATCACCACTAACATGACATCATGTTTCAGACCCACGTATAAGGTATTTCATTCAACAGATGAGACCTATGTATGAGAGCACTGGGACTTTAAGAATGGGGGGATTTATCCCTTTAACATGGTCCTTATAGAAGATCTGATGGTTTCTCTGTTTGTAACTAGCTATATGGTTTAAGATGTGCATATGCATGAAAGTTTGAGAGTGAGTTTTTTTTTATTAAGGACATGATTATTGGCACCCTTATAAACAATTCAAATAATTCGAACAGACGAACCACATTCCCACTGCAGTAAAATTAGATGCATCTGTGATCAATTGTCAGTACTCATATGACTTGAATCAAACAATGAACTATGGCTCTAATATTTAAAATGGCCATATTCACTCCGAGTTCCATTTTCACAATGCTGAAGACAAGAGAGCTGCCTAAGATTGTCAGAAAAGCCATTATCACCAAGCATCAAACTTCAGAGGGGTACAAGGCCATCTCCAAAGATCTTGGGATTCTTGTGTCTACATTTTGCAATGTTATTAAGAAGTTTTTTGCTCATGGAATTGTCAAGAACCTCCCAGGATGTGGTAGGAAGAGGAAAATTAATCCAAGAAGTCTTCCAAGGTTAGTTCGAACTGCTGGAAAAACACCACGTACAACATCCACAGAGCTTAAGACTGACCGGGAGTAATCTGGAGTGGTGGTTTCAGCCTGCACTATACACTGCATACTAAACAAAGAAGGACTTCATTGGCGAAGGCCAAGGAAGACCTCACTGCTCAAAGACAGACATAAAAAGGCATGCCTGATCTTTGCCCAAACCCACCTTTAGAAAGCACAATCCTTTTGGTTCTGTGGACAGATGAAACCAAACTTGAACTCTTTGGCAGTGCAGACCAGTGCTACATTTACAGGTGAAGAAGTGAAGCTGATAAGGAAAATAAAAACATCCTTTCTACAGTTAAATATGATGGAGTTCCATAATGTTGTGGGGCTGTTTTGCTGCCTCAGGAACTGGAGGCCTGGAACATATTAAAGGAATCATGAAGTCAGAGGACTACCAAAGTACTTTGGATTGAAATGTGCTACCTAGTGTCAGAAAGCTAGGTCTGAGTCGAAGGTCATGGGTCCTCCAGCAGAACAATGACCCAAAACATACATCCAAAAGTACAAAAGAATGGTTAAAAAGGAACAAATGGACTGTTTTAAACTGGCCAGCAATGAGTCCTGATCTCAATCTAATTGAGAACCTTTGGAAAGAGCTGAAATCTGCCATTGGTAAAAGGAATCCTGGAAACATTTATGAGCTGGAACAAATTACAGTTGAAGAGTGTGAGAAACTATCAGCAGACAGATTTATAGATGACTACAAGAAACATTTGGAGTTTGTTATCACTGCCAAGGGTTGTGCAACCAAATATTAGTGAAGGGTGCCATTAATCCTATCCAGGTCATATTTTGTTTTTTTTTCTCAGTTATTACTATGTCTAATTTGCACAGACATCTCTTTTATTTTATTGTATACCTTTGAACATAGTATTAAAATATTATGATGACATACAGTTGGAATATTTCCAATTATTTCTCAAGATATACAAAACATACCTAACATGCAAGGGTGCCAATAATGTTGACCACACCTGTATAAGAGTATTTTGCTTTAGAGCTGGTTAAAAGATAGAAAGCAGAGAGTAGGAATAAATGGTCAATTTTCTCATTGGAGAAAAAGAAATAGCGGAGTGTCCCAGGGATACGGATTGGGATTATTACTTTTTTAACATATTTAAAAATGATCTGGAAATGACAGCGATGAGTGAAATGCTCAAATTTACAAATGACACAAACTTATTCATAGTTTTAATCAGAAGCAGATTGTGAGAAACTGCAGGAAGATGTTGCAACACTGGGAGACGGACATCCAAGTGGCAGGAGGAAGTTAATGCGGACAAGTGCAAGGCAATGCACATAGACAGGGCTGGCATGACCATTAAGTGAATTAGGCTGTTGCCTAGAGCGCCAATATTCGGAGGGTGCCGATTGCCACCACTGCCACTGCTCTCCGGGACATGCGACAGTGGCAATAGATTTTAAAAGGTACCATGGCGACTTCCGGTTTGGGCAATGAGCTGATCGGACGGCTCACGATCAGCTCCGGGCAATCGCCCCCACAAAACGGCTACAAAACATTTTAAAACACTCCTATCTACCACCTGTATTGCTTCTCCCCGGACAGGGCTTTGAACCTCTGCCATTGAAGCGATTCGCGGCCATCCTCGTCTAGCTGGGACAGAGAAGTCAGCGCAGCAGAGAACGTGCAGAGGCCATTCGGGCAATTCCCCCACCGCCACCATCAGTTTTCCTTTTGAAGCCACGAAGGGACCTGCGGCCATTCCTACCCGAACGAAGAGAATCGCTGGCAATTAACCAAGTGGGGGCTTCGACTGGAGGCACAGGGGGTTGGCGGCGATTAATTTGGGGGAATGTTGGGGTTATAGAGGCTAGGGATGCATGGCTAGCCTTGTTAAAACATCATTAACAATTTTTATTTCAGGTTTAGTGCATTGTCTTCCCCCTTTTTATCTCTGAGGGGGCAGAGAGGGCAGGCCTCGATAATGCCGATGTGCCTGTATTTGACGAGGGGGGAGGGCAGAGGAGTTGGGAGGTAATATGGGTGGAAGGGGGTAGGGACTACATGAGAACAGACGCGTGGAGGGCGATAGCGCCGACGGTGGGAGACTCACCACAACGGTTTGTAATAGAGACTTTGTGTTTATTTTCCTTTCTTTAACTTACTTGCTAGGGAGGGTGAAGTGTAGGAGGGGTGAGCCCGTCTGCCATAGGAAGTAGTCCAGGCTATGGCTGGACGGGAGAGCTTGGAGGAGAGGGGAGATGGGGGGGAGGGGAGGGGAGGGATAAGAAGGGGGAGGAGGAGGGAGGGGCAGGGGGAGGGGAGGGGGTACACTCCATTGAATGTTCATAGATGGAATAATTGCCTACCTATAGAGGGGGGGGGTGCCAGGCTGGGGGTGTCCCTCTGAAGTACTTGGTAGTGACTCTATGGTGGCATCTTGGCACTGCCCCGGCGCTTTGAAAATAATCACTTGGAATGTCTGTGGGCTGGGAAACCCTATTAAGAGGCATAAGGTATTGCAAGCACTGGCTCGGCATAAGTGTGACATTGCGCTTCTCCAAGAAACCCACCAGACGGCCGTTGAGCATAGCAAACTCTGTCGGAACTGGGTGGGCCAAGTGTGGGGATCCCCCGCCCAGGGGCATAAGGGAGGCGTAGCGATTCTAATTCATAAACGTATACGATTCGTGGAGGAGACGGTCCTTGCTGATAATATTGGTAGATCCCTGTTGTTATATGGTCACTTAGACGGTAAACCGGTGATTCTGGGAAATCTCTATGGCCCCAACGTGGTTGACCCGGGTTTTTACAATGGTTTGGCATCAAGGGTAGAACAGCTTCCGGAGTGCCCGGTGATTTTGGGCGGGGACTTTAATGGAGTCCTGGATGTGGATCTGGATACCTCTAGGAGAAGAGGTGGACGGGAGAGGGTAGCGCCTTCCCAGATGTTGTTGCGGTTCTGTCGGAGATTAGGTATAATTGATCCTTGGCGGGTACTGCACCCCTCCGAAAGAGACTATACCCATCAATCTCGAGCACACGGTACCAGTGCCCGTATTGACTATGTTATGATCTCGGGGACTTTGTTTACGCACACCGAGGATGCACAGATTGGTCCTTCCGAAATTTCAGACCATGCGATGGTGTGGCTTGACTTACACTGGGGGCGGGACACGAATCGGCCACGCCTGTGGAGATTTCCCCTAGAGCTTTACTCGGATGGGCAATTTCGCCAGTTTATACGCCAGAGATGGACGGAATTTCTTGGCAATCACCAGGTTCATACAGACAACCCCGAATTAGTCTGGGAAACGGCAAAGGTGGTTCTTCGAGGGGACATCATAGGATATGCCGCGAGAAGGCGCCGGCTGATGGCAGAACGTATTGTACTACTTGAGCGTCGAGTCACTACTCTACGGCGGAGATGTGCCCACACGTCAACGCTGTCCAATAAGAAGTTGCTATGGGAAACTCAGACCGAGCTTAACGAGCTATTACATCAGCGAGCAAAGAAATCGGTTCTGTTTTATCGGTTTCGGTTGCACTGCTATGGAGACAAACCTGGCAAGTTGCTGGCACGCTGCCTGCGGGCCCGACGGAGTCCTGCCCACGTTGCGGCATTAAAAGACGGCCAGGGACGTATGCATAAAGAGAACAAGGAAATTGCAGAGATTTTTCGTACCTTCTTTCAAAATTTATACAAAACCACAACTGGTTCCCCTGAGGGGCTGCAGGACTACCTTGCGGACTTGGAGTTGCCTCAACTCACTTCAGCCCAGAGGGAGGTTCTAGATTTACCCATTACGGTGCAGGAAATACAATCCGCAATATCTGCGGCCCAGTGTTATAAAACGCCGGGGCCAGATGGATTCGGGGCCGAAGTTTACAAGATCTTAGGGGACGGGGTGAGTCCACTACTGCGAGAGGTCTTTGTCACCAGGACAGAGCAAGGGACGTTTCGCTGGGGGCGTAATCACGCATATATCACCCTGATCCCGAAGCCGGGTAAAGACTCAATGCAGGCAGCTTCATATCGACCTATCTCCCTACTAAACTTCGATTTTAAAATTTTGGCGAAAGTGCTAGCGGACCGCCTGGCAGGGGTATTAGGTTACTTAATCCATGACGCACAAGTGGGTTTTGTGAAAGGCCGCCACGCCGTACGAAACCTTCGGAAGATTCTGGCCTCCTTGGAGTGGGTGCATGCTCACAATATTCCGTCGTTATTGATTAGTTTCGATGCGGAGAAGGCCTTTGATAGGGTGGACTGGCACTATCTGTGGAGGCTGCTACCGCGCTATGGCATCGGGGAGGACTTATGTAAAATGGTGCAAAGTTTGTACATTTCACTGACTGCAGGCATACTGTGCAATGGCCTCATCTCAGACGACTTCACGTTGGGAAGAGGTACAAGGCAGGGCTGTCCTTTATCGCCCTTGCTCTTTGTTCTTTCCTTGGACCCGCACCATCGTAAACTCGGGGGGGATACAGGGAGTGCGGCTACGGTCGCAAACTTTCCTTATCTCGGCCTTCGCTGATGACTTGTTGGTCCATCTGACGTCTCCGGCCACCTCCTTACAACCGCTTTTAGACGAGTTCCAGCGGTTCGGAGCAATTGCAGGCTTACGCATTAATAAAGATAAGTCTGAGGTAGTGGACATCTTGGGGCACTTCCGTAGTTCTTGGAGGGGACCCTTCCCGTTACGGTGGGCAGACAAAGAATTCATCTATTTGGGTATAACATTGACCGGAAATCCCCAGGATTTATACCGGCGTAACCTAGACCGGATACTGCGGCATTTGGCAGTGCAGTTAAGTGCATGGGCGCCTCTCCCGCTGTCTCTGGCAGGGAGGATAGCGGCAGTACAGATGATAGTCTTACCCAGAATCTTGTACTGGCTGCAGACCCTACCAGTCTGGTTGATTCGACGTGACCTGAGTAGAATGGAGGGTTTGCTTAAGCGCTTTCTTTGGCGGGGGCAGCGGGCGCGGGTCGCGTGGAATCGCCTAATGGGAAAATGGCGAGAGGGAGGTATGGGCCTACCAGACTTGAGGACTTACGCACTGGCCTGTCAAGCCCGACACCTGGGAGATTGGCTAGGGGGGACGGAAATATATACACCTAGGTCTTTAGAGGAGTGTTTGGTGGCTCCTGCGACTCTCCTGGCGACTTTGCACGGCACACGTACGGTCCTCACAGATTCTAGTCGGCAGAGTCCGTTAGTGGACTCGGCCCGACGCACATGGCAACAACTCAACAAATATTGGCAGGAAACGTGGAAGGTGTCTTGTTGGTTGCCACTGCAGGGCAATGCCCAATTCACTCCAGGGTCCGAGACTGCGGTGTTTCGGGACTGGTGGCTACGTGGCATCCGGATGGTAGGGCACTTGGTAGACCAAGCGGGAAGCTGTAAATCATTCCGAACGCTCAGTCGGGAATACGATCTCCCCAACACGCATTGTTTTGCCTATATACAAACCTCCCACTATGTGGCCACACTGCCGCGCGATGCACTGCAGGCTGAGCGTTCAGCCCGTATTTTGGAATTTTTTCAGCTGGGAGAGGAGCGCCCGCCGTCGATTTCCAATTTGAAACGTAGTTTGGAGTGCTACCGCCCCCTCCCTGATTATAGTGGAGTCGAAAGAGCTTGGGCGACCGAATTGGGTGAAGACGTACAGCCGGGATTGGTACTGACGGCATTGAAATGGATTCGCCGACTGGTACAAGGAGTGCGCTGGCGTGAGATCCAATTTAAGTGCGTGACTAGGGCTCATTTTTCGCCGAGGCGGGCACTGCGCAGTCGTCTGGACACTGATGGCTCCTGCCCACGCTGTTCGGAGTCCTTGGCTACTCTCCTTCATATGTGGTGGGGTTGTCGGGGAATACGGGCATATTGGGCACGGATATACAGCTTCCTCTGCACACTGCTTCAGCGAAGGCTCCATTGGACGGGCCTATTTGTAGCACTTGACCAGTTGCCGACCCCTGGACCTGTGAAAGCTGGTGAGAGTTTGCTTGTGCGGAAGGCCTGTCTGGTGGGTAAAGGGCCGATTCTTCGATTATGGAGGGAACGCCAACTGCCCACCTTCAGTGAATGGCGAAATAACTTTCATCAATTAATGCTAACGGAGCGTTGGATGGCGCGGGGCAGTGCCAAGCGTTGGACAGTCTTTCTGTCGGTCTGGGAGCCATATATTCAGCAGTTGGGGCCCCACAGCCGTAATGCAACCCTCCAAGGGGGGAGTTGAATGATTGTGGGCTTGAGGAGTGGGTAGGAGGTAGCTGCTTTACAGCTCTAGATGATATTTGGTTTACGAAGTTGGTAATGGAGTGAGGGTGGGCTGGTGGGTGAGGGGAGAGGGGTGGGAGACGGGGGGTTGGGATATAATGTAAAAAGACCACCTATTGTATTATCTTTCTGTTGGCCCCCGGGGGGGAGAAGAACAAACCCTCCCCGTGGCGCCGTCTGTTGATGTGTTGTTTGGATTTTGTGGTGAACTTAAATAAAGTTTAAAAAAAAAATAAAAAAGGTACCATGGCACTGGAGTTACCTTCTTTGCCTGCGCCATGGTGCATTTGCACTTCTGCCCTTTCTGATGCCACTTCCTGTTAAAGTAGAATCAGAGTGGGGCAGAAGCGGAAACGGCACTGCAGCGCTAGAAGAGGAGATAGCTCAGCGGTGGCAACAGGTGCGGGGGCCGTGCAGGGTCAGTGCTACGGTTTCTAGCCCCCCCTGCAACCTATAAATCGGAGCCCCTCCCTCATTATTATTAATGTTGGCTGCACCCTACCCTCATTTTTCCCAAACCCGCTTTGTGAACTCTTTTCAAGCGATATTAGTATTTCTCCTTCAAATCCAGTGTTGTAAGAAAATTGCAGCGAAAGAGCAATTGCATAGCCAAAATAAAAAATACTTATCAGCAAATATTTAGCATCATACAAACAGGCTGTGATGGTCCAAAAAAAATAAAATCTGATTCTGATCATGTCGCTAACAACAACTAGGGGCGGCCCAAGGGGGGTGCGGGGCCATGTGCGGAGATTAACTGCGGGGCCTCATTTGTATAATGAACCTCATTTGCATAAATATTTGCATAATGCTAACATGTGCTTTTAGTAAACATGCCTCTTAATGAGTGTCTGAATAAAGAAAGACTAACAGATTTCTACATGACTATATTGCAGTGACAACCACCAGGGCCATTAGGAAGTACTACAAACACTGATCATTTAGAACCCATAGCAAACCCGCCGTATCATAACAGCACTATCAGGACTCACAAAGCACCAAACCCTACCTATCAAAAGGCAACACTGCAGATATTAAAACCAGTACATCTCAGAGAATACCAATACATCTCACTGGGGAAAGAGAACAAGTGGGACTATCAAATAGAAACAATATGAACAGAATACCTCAACTTGGTTACACATGCAGAACATAGACTATCACCACACAAAGAACAAGGGATCACAATTTAGAAATAGGAAGATGATAATTAAACTGGGAACCCCAAAAGCCAAACATGAAAATGTACAACACTGGAGAAATAAAACTATAAATTAATTTCCGATTGCACTAAGCAAAAACGCGAAGATGTTAGCAATACACACTTCCCAGACCTGACATATTCCAGTTAATAAATTCAAAATAAAAAGTAGTTTTCTACCTTCTGTTTGGGATTTTATTTTTCAGCCTCAATTGCTCCAGTCACTTTCTTCTGGTTTTTTTATGTCTGCTGCGAACTATCCATTTGTCCTTTCTTCTCTTTTAGATTTTTTCCATTCTCTCTCTATATCTGCTTTAACAAACTGATCTTTCCCCTTTTGCTCTTTCCCCTTTTCTTTCCTTATTCCTTTATCATCCACTCAAATTTCACCCTTCCATTCTCAATCCCCACTTACTCTCCCAATACCCAGTCCATCATAGATTTTTCTTCCCTCCCACACAAAATATCTTTTCCCCTCTCCATTCTCATTCCCCATCCCCAACCTTTTCTAGTCCTCCCCCAAAATCAGCTCCCTTATAGTTCCAGACCCACCCAACATTCGCTTCCTTCTAGTCCCAATCTCCCAAGCCCCCACATCAGTCCATTTCCAGTCCTAGCCCCCCATATGCTTTTTTTCCAGTTCCATTCCAGCCCCCATCAGCTCGTTTCCAATCCTAGCCCCCTTGTCAGCCCATTTCCAGCCCTATTCCAATTCCCCTCAGCCTGCTTCCAGTCCTATTCCATCCCCCATCAGCCCATTTCCAGTCCTATTCCCCCATTAGCCATTTCCAGTCCTATTCCAGCCCATCACCCATTTGCAGTCCAAGCCCCCCATATGCTCTTTTCCAGTTCCAATCCTAGCCCCCTTGTCAGCCCATTTCCAGTCCTATTCCAGCCCCCATCAGCCCATTTCCAGTCCTAGCCCCCCATATGCTATTTTCCAGTTCCATTCCAGCCCCCCATCAGCCCATTTCCACTCCAAGCTCCCCCATCAGCCAATTTCCGATCCTAGCCCCCCATATGCTCTTTTCCAGGTCCATTCCAGCCCCCCATCAGCCCATTTCCACTCTTATCTCCCCCATCAGCCAATTTCCAGCCCCCTCATCAGCCCATTTCCAGTCCTAGCCCCTCCATCACAGCCCATTTCCAGTCCAGGTTTCCCCCCCATCACAGCCCATTTCCAGTTCTAGCCACCCACCATTACAGCCCATTTGCAGTCCTAACCCCCCATCACAGTCCATTTCCAATCCGTCCCCCCATCACAGCCCATCCAGTCCTAGCCCCCCATCACAGCCCATTTGCAGTCCTAGCCCCCCATCACAGTCCATTTCCAATCCAAGCTCCCCCCCATCACAGCCCATCCAGTCCTAGCCCCCCATCATGGCCCATCCAGTCCTAGCCTCCCCCATCACGGCCTATTTGCAGTCTTAGCCGCCCTCCCCCCCGAACAGTCCCGCGGCCGTCTATGGGACTGCAGAGGGAGCTGGGGAAGCCCACGTGAGGCCCCAGCTCCCTCTGCACAGCTGCTAATGTGAGGAGTCTTTTCCCTCACGCTAGCGGCTGTATCTGTCAAGCCGCGCATGCTGGGAAAGCTTAAAGGGCTGAGTTGCCCCTCCTTGAAGAGCTTAGCCAAATACAGAGGTGGTTATATTGTTTTACCTATGCGCTTTCTTGAGAACATGCCACTACTTTTGTCTCCCAGACCTGTATTTGTCTAGAAACCTCCATCTTCTATGAAGTAGTTGACTAACATGCAATGCTATTTTCACTATGATTTTCTGTTTCTATATTTGAAATCCTGCATCACTTTCCAAATGATTGTCAGCGTAATCTTTAAAGACTGTTGTTGTACAGGAGTTGTTGTTTCAATAGTTGAACATAATGCTTTTGGGTAAACCCATAAGCTTCCTTTGGAATTATCTGTTAAGCTAATATCGACATCAGAATACTTGCCATTGAAGAAGGCACAATTACTTACCCACAATTGCTGCTGTCCGAAAGTAGCATTTTCACGATCACATCACCCCCCATTCTCACCCACCTCCACTGGCTCCCAATCAGCTCCCGCATCCGATATAAGGCTCTACTAAACATATTCAAAATTAAACAGAACCTCTCAGTGAACAGTCTGCAACCCCTCATCAGATCTGACCCAGGCAATAGTCCCAGGAGGAGAGGCACCTTAGACATCATCATCATCCCCAGAGCATTCGCTAAAACAAGACAAGATATCTCAAGAAGAATGCTATCCCTGGCTGCGCCCACACTCTGGAACTCACTTCCCAACGACATGAGATCAACTGTGGACCTCAAGGACTTCAGAAAGATGCTCAAAACGACGCTCTTCATAGAACACTATAAGGACATCACGAGACCTGACCTGACCAACGGCCACTCAGTCTGCTCCCCTCTCTTCCCCCCTCCTGCAACTTGTATATAGTTCCTTGTAAACAGCTCACAATGTATCTAGCTCACCATGAAATCATTTATACATCACACACACACGTAAGCTGTTGATTCAATCACTGCATGCCCACTCCCACGTGATTTGTTTGAAGTGTAAACTGCTTTGATTTCACGATAAAGCGGTATATAAATCCTTTTAAATAAATAAAAGTTGCTTATATTGGAGTATCTCCTTTCCGGGAGTAATTTTGCTGTATGTCCTGCATCCTCTAGATCAAAAGGGAGATGATAAGTGGCGTAAGCTAAGGGTGGTTGATTTGAAACCACTTTAAATTCTAAAATTCTTATACTTGGAAAGATACTTGAGGTGGCATGCAACAGGTCATATCTTTAGAGAATTAGTATTACTGATAGCTATCCTTTACCAGGTCTCTGTTGTATTTGTAGGAATCTAGCTCATAGGATGAACCTCTAATCCCAATTTGTACCACTCGTTTACAGTCCAAGAGTCCTTCCTCCACACAGCGACGGAAAGGTGTCCCGTGATAGATTTTCTCTCCCAGGGCCATGTCACCTGTATCTGTGTGTGCATCGATGTGCACTAAGCCCACTGGACCATGCCTAATACCAAGAGATAAACCACAATGGCCTTCTGTCATTGCCTGTTCTTATCTGGCAGCATGGAGTGGAGGCCTAGTGGTTAGAGCAATAGTCTGAGGACAAGGGGGGCCTTGGGCAAATTACTTCACCTTCCATTTCTTGAGGTGCAATTGAGATTGTACATCAAATTCAACAGAGAAATAACTTGTATCTCTGAACTTCTAACTTGCCGTGAACTCAGATTTGGAAAGGCAAGTAATTAAATATCAAATGCAAATGCAATGCAACATGTGCCTTCAAGTCAATGCTCATTCCTGGTGACCCAGCAGCTCCTGGATTTTCTCTGCAGTGTGACCAGAGGTAGATTGCCTGGCCTTTCTTCTGATATAACCAAACTAAGAGCTATGGTAAACTTAATAAATAATAAACCCTGGGGCTTAAAACCCAACACCAAGAACAGGGCCGTACCGAGGGAAGATCGCACCCTGTGCGACTTGCACATCGGAGACGCGCCCCCCCCCCCCTCTGCAGTAGGAGAGAAGAGGCGCGCCCGATGTTCAAGTCGCCGGCATGCTAAGCAGATCTTTCCCTCCCTGCAAGGATCTCCTTAGCATGCCGGCGAGAAGGTTTAAGGGGCGCATTTTAGCTGTCCTGCCATTTCCTGCCGCTGCTGAGAGAAGAAAAAGTGGCGGCGGCAGGCAACGGAAGACAGCTAAAATGCGCCCTTAAGCCTTTGCGTCCTGTGCAGCCGCACCGCTCGCACAGGGCTAGGTACGAGCCTGACCAAGAATGATTTCCTCTCTTGCTGTCAAGTCAAAGGTGCTACGTTTTGAGAGAGACTGTTGTTACATACTCCCTCTCACACACACACATTCTGAGGCAGTGGGAATGGCCTCGGTAACGGGGCAAGGGACGGCACTTGCGGGTATATTCTCAAGCTGCAACACCCCAATTCTCAGTCATAAGCCTTAACCTCGTTTTTTACAATTTTTTAAATGCATTTAAAAGTGTTTGAAAAAACTTAGCTTGTATTTTAACTCCCAGTCCCAAGCTAAGTTTTTCAAACACTTTTAAATGCGTTTAGAAAATTGTAAAAAAACGAGGTTAAGGGCTTATGACTGAGAATTGGGGCTTAAAAGAAGGGTGTTGCAGTGTGAGAATATACCCGCAAGTGCCGTCCCTTGCCCCGTTACCAAGGTCATTCCCACTACCTCAGAATGTGTGTGTGTGAGAGGGAGTATGTAACAATAGTCTCTCACAAAAGGCAACACATTTGACTTGACAGTAAGAGAGGAAATCATTCTTGGTGTTGGGTTTTAAGCCCCAGGATTTATTATGTTTACCATAGCTCTTAGCTTGGTTATATCATTGTAATGTGAGAGTTATTGGGAGTTTTTGTTCCAAGGTCTTTCTTCTGAGGCAATGGAGGCTGAAGTGACTTGTCCAAGGCCACAAGGAGTGCTAGTGGGAATTGAATGCGGGTCTTTTGGTTACCAGTGGTCAAACCACTAGGCTACTCCTCCACACAATAAGAAACTGAAATCTGATGACATGCTATTGGTACCCTTCTTATTATAAGGCATACCTCAAGGATAACAAATCTTGGGCACCAGATTCATGATAAATTGCACCCTGGCACATAGGATTTCTTGCCCCTCTCCCCCAGCCATCATTCAATGCCCCTTACCATTCCTGTGCTGTTCTCCACCGCGATCGATTTTCTGCACATAGCTTGAGCTGAGCAGTGAAGGAAGTTTGCTTATCTCACAGTTTCAAGTCTTGTGAGGCCAGAAAGAGTGAGATCAGCCCAAACTTCCTTCACCACATGGCTCAAGCTACTTGTCGTGGAGGTGTGAATAATGCCTCATCAATGGTAAGAGACATTAGGCAATGATTGGGGGAGAGAGCAATGAGCAGTGAGAGAGAGAGAGACACTGTGTGATGGCTGGGGGACAATGAAAGAGAGAGATACTGGGAGATGGCTGGGGAGGGGCTATGAGAGAGAGAGAGTGGGTGAAGACAGGGTGCAGGGGTTATGAGGGATTTTTTTGTATTTTTTGCTCCATATATTATTAAGCCATGGTGATATGTGAAGCAAAAAAGGAAGTTGCCTCAGGAAAACAGTAAATCAGACCCTTAAAAAGAGCTGTGATATACCTTTCGGAGGGTGGTGGAGGAGCAAGGTGGCCGATGTCTCGGTGGTCAGTTCCTAAATATTTAAGCTGGCTCCTAGATTCCAAGATAGTTATCAAGGCCTGCTCTAGTATTCAATCTTCTGCAGTCTAGAGGGAAGCAAAACAATAGTCTCCCAACCTCTCCCCGTCAGATCATCTATATATAGAAGATCACTGCCATCTCTTCCATCACTGCTTCTCAAGATGATTAGGTTTTTCTCATCATATCCACAATCAAGAAGCATGAGGTATATCTGCATACTATATATTCAGGATACCATTACTATGCAAATATACCTCATGCATATTCTTTGTGAATATTCTGACTGGGTGGTCCTAGCACTGAGTTGAGAACATTACACAATCCCCCCCCCCTCCCCAAAATACGGTAATCCTTTTCCAATTGCTTAGCAGAGAAACAAAAAGATAGGATAGACCAGTCAGTTTCCTTCCTTTCAAACTGCCCCCCCCCAACACTTTTCTCCTGATGACTTCCTTCTGCCCTGAACTTACCGTTCTGCAACGGCTTGTAGTATGGGATATGTGATTGTGTGATCGCCCCCTGCAAAATCCAAAAAAAAGAAACTAATTCTCAAACAGCTCAAGGTTAGGAAAAATAATCTTATATAAATTACTACAAAAGAGAAACTACAGATTCAACTCAAAGCAAGAAAAGGAAAAAGTAGGAAAAACACCAGACAATGCAGGCAAAGGTAAGACTGCCACGAAAGTGTTCCTGAGTTATGGAACTAGAGAGGAGGCATGGTGCAATATCACACACTCTCCACTGGCAGGTGCCCGCAAGGAGTGTGTTTCTATCAAACTCATGGCTGTCATCGTTCTTCTACCCCGTCCTAGGAGGGCACTGAACCCAAAGGGAGGAGTTCTCGGGCACCCAGGAATGGGGGATCTCTAAGGGAACAACTTTCAGAAATGCACCTTTATGTAATGTCGCAGGTACAGTATATTTAAACTGCAGACCTAATATAAGTTTTCAAAGAGAAACAATTACAAATGGAGGAGTAACCTAGTGGTTAGAGCACTGGCTGGGGAATCAAGAGACCAGCGTTCAATTCCCACTAGTAATCCTTGTGACCTTGGGCAAGTCACTTAACCCTCCATTGTCTCAGAAAGTTCATAACAACATAAGAACATAAGATATGTCATACTGGGTCAGACCAAGGTCCATCAAGCCCAGTATCCTGTTTCCAACAGTGGCCAATCTAGGTCATACGTACCTAACAGTTTCCCCAAAAGACACACGTTCCACAATGCTTGTACTGGGTCAAGCATTGATATCCTGGGTCCCTTCTTAATAATAGTTTATGGACCTTTTCTCCAGGAACTTATCCAAACCTTTTTTAAACCCAGCTACACTAACAGCCTTTACTACATTCTCCGGTAACAAATTCCAGAGTTTGATTACACGTTGAGTGAAAAAATATTTTCTTTTATTAGTCTTAAATAGTTTACCCTGTAGCTTCATTGCATGTCCCCTAGTTCTTCTATATTCTGATAACGTAAACAATCGATCTACGTTTACCCATTCCACTCCGTTCATTAATTTATAGACTTCTATCATATCTCCCCTCAGCCGTCTCTTTTCCAGGTTAAGGAGCCCTAATCTTTTTAGCCTTTCTTCATAGAAGTATCCTTCCATCCCCTTTACCATTTTGGTGGCTCTTCTCTGAACCTTTTCTAATAACGCTATATCCTTTTTAAGATACGGCGACCAGAATTGCAAACAATATTCAAGGTGCGGTCGCACCATGGAACGATACAGAGGCATTATAATATCCTTTGTTTTATTTTCCATTCCTTTCCTTATGATACCTAGCATTCTATTTGCTCTCTTGCCCGCCGCAGCACACTGGACAGAGGGTTTTAACATGTTATCCACAATGACGCCTAAATCTTTTTTCTGGGTGGTGGTTCCTAATGTGGAACCTTGCATCGTGTAACCATAGTTTGGGTTGTTCTTCCCTAGGTGCATAACTTTGCACTTGTCCACATTAAATTTCATCTGCCATTTTGATGCCCAGTCTTCCAATTTATCAAGATCCTCTTGCAATTTTCCACAATCCTCTTGGGTTTTAACAACTTTAAATAGTTTTGTGTCATCTGCAAATTTGATAACCTCACTCGTTATTCCACTTTCCAGGTCATTTATGAATATCTCAAAAAGCAGCGGAACCAGCACAGATCCCTGGGGTACACTACTATTCACCTTTCTCCATTGGGAAAATTGGCCATTTAGCCCTACCCTCTGCTTTCTATCTTTTAACCAGTTCCTGATCCACAATAGTACAATGCCTCCTATCCCATTACTCTTTAGTTTTGCCAAAAGTCTCTGATGAGGGACTTTGTCAAAGGCTTTCTGAAAGTCCAGATACACTATATCAACCAACCCACCTTTGTCCACCTGTTTATTCATACCTTCAAAAAAACATAACAGATTAGTAAGACAAGATCTTCCTTGTCTAAAACCATGTTGGCTGTCTCCCATTAGGCCATGACTATCTACATGCTGAGTAATTTTATTCTCTATGATGGTTTCTACCATTTTCCCGGTACTGATGTCAGGCTCACCGGTCTGTAGTTTCCCGGATCACTCCTGGAACCCTTTTTAAAAATTGGTGTTACATTGGCGATCCTCCAATCTTCAGGTATTAGAGATGATTTTAATGTTAGTTCACAGATTACTAATAGCAGGTCTGCAATCTCATATTTCAGTTCTTTCAACACCCTAGGATGTATACCATCCAGCCCAAGTGATTTCCTACTCTTCAGTTTATCTAACAGTTGTAATACATCTTCCCGATGTATCGATATTTCCTTCAATTCTTCTGCACCTTTAAATACCACTTCAGTCATGGGTAACATCCCTACATCTTCCTCAGTAAAGACCGAAGCAAAGAATTCATTCAGTCTCTCCGCTATCGCCTTGTCACCTCTTAGTGCCCCTTTAACCCCTCTATCATCTAATGGACCAACTGACTCTCTCAGAGGTTTTTTGATAGGAATGTACTTGAAAAAGTCTTTATTTCGCGTTTTTGCTTCCGCAGCAAGCTTCTTCTCAAATTCTCCCTTTGCCTGCCTTATCAATGCCTTACATTTGACTTGCCAGTGCTTGTGCTGTTTCCAGGTTTCGTCGTTTGGCTCTTTTTTCCATTTCCTGAAAGATGCTTTTTTGGCAACAACAGCCTCTCTGACCTCACCTTTAAACCATGCTGGCAGTTTTTTGGACTTCCTTCCACTTTTCTTAAAGCGTGGAATACAGCTGGTCTGGGCTTCCAAGATAGTATTTTTCAACAACACCCAAGCTTGATGTAAGTCTTTAACCTTTGCAACTGCTCCTTTTAGTTTTTTCTTAACTATTTTCCTCATTTTATCATAGTCTCCCTTTTGAAAGTTAAAAGGTAGTACTGTGGATTTCCTTACTATCCCTCCTCCACTAATTAAATCAAAGGCGATCATGCTATGATCACTATTGCCAAGTGGCCCCAACACCCTTATCTCTTGCACTAGATCTGGTGTTCCACTAAGGACTAGGTCTAATATGGCTTCCCCTCTGGTTGGTTCATGAACCAGCTGCTCCAAGAAGCAGTCATTTATTTCATCTAGGAACTTTATCTCCTAAGCATGTCCTGCCGTGACACTGACCCAGTCGATACTGGGGTAATTGAAATCACCCATTATTATTACTGCGCTGTAACTTTTGTTAGCTTCCTTGATTTCTTTGAGCATTTCATCATTAATTTGTTCATTCTGGCCAGGCGGTCGATAGTACACCCCCACTGCCATCGCCTTCCCCTTTTTACATGGAATTTCAATCCATAGAGATTCTACAGCAAATTTTGTTTCCTGCAAAACTTTAATCCTTTCTGACTCAATGCCCTCTCTAACATAGAGCGCAACCCCTCCACCAATTTGATCAGCTCTATCATTACGATATAGTTTATACCCAGGTATCACAGTGTCCCACTGGTTGTCCTCCTTCCACCATGTCTCTGATATTCCAATCATATCTAACCTCCCATTTAGTGCTATATATTCTAACTCTCCCATCTTATTTTTAAGACTTCTAGCATTTGCATACAAGCATTTTAGAGACTGTATTTTATTCATATTAATTTGGCTATTGGTAGACATGGGTAATTTGGGATCTTTAAACTCTGTCTGCTCCATACTTGAGGGCATTTGGGCTACTTTACTCTTTTTTGGAACCTCTCTCCTTTTGGTAGTATCCTTCAAGGATACATTCTTCCGAACCATCCGCTCTTGGGCGACTGTCGGCTTTCCCCTATTATCTAGTTTAAAAGCTGTTCTATCTCTTTTTAAAGGTTAATGCCAGCAGCCTGGTTCCATCCCGGTTAAGGTGAAGCCCATCCCTTCGGAAGAGCCCCTCCTTTCCCCAGAATGTTCCCCAGTTCCTAACAAATCCAAACCCCTCATCTCTGCACCATTGTCTCATCCATGCATTGAGAATCCGGAGCTCTGTCTGCCTTTTGGGTCCTGCGCGTGGAACGGGAAGCATTTCGGAGAACGCTACCCTGAAAGTTCTGGATTTCAACTTCCTACCTAAAAGCCTAAATTTAGCCTCCAGAACCTCCCTATCACATTTTCCTATGTCATTGGTACCGACATTACCAAGACAGCAGACTCCTCCCCAGCACTATCTAAGACCTTATCTAGGTGGCGCATGAGGTCCGCCACCTTCGCACCAGGCAGGCATGTTACTAGGCGATCCTCATGTCCACCAGCCACCCAGCTATCTACATGCCTAATTATCGAATCACCAACTATAACGGCTGTCCTAACCCTTCCCTCATGGGCACATGGCCCTGGAGAAACTTCCTTGTTGCGAGAGGGTTTTATATCACCTGGAGGACAGGTCCTAGTTACATGATCACTTTCTGCCCACACCAGGGTGATGCTCTCCTGTCACGTGACCTCTCTCCTCCATGACAACAGGGATGCTGCCAGACTGGAGGTGGGACTTCAGGACTATATCCCTGTAGGTCTCGTCTATGTACCTCTCTGTCTTTCTTATGTTTTCAAAGTCTGCTACTCTAGCCTCTAGAGAACGGACTCGTTCCCTGAGAGGAAAGAGCTCCTTGCACCTAGTGCACACGTAAGATCTCTCACCAACTGGGAGAAAATCATACATGTGACACTCAATGCAAAAGACTGGAAAGCCTCCATCTCGCTGCTGGACTGCTGTCTGCATCTTAGTTTTAAGTTTGTGTTTAGATCTTTATGTTCTTTACTTACTAAGGGTTGCTATGGATATTTATACTAATAAAACTGTACCTAATATGTTTAATATACCTTGTTCACCTGAAGCTTAATTAATCTCAGGTCCTTAGTGTATGACTGATTTGGGTAACGAGCTTCACCTGAGAGCACCTCCTGTCTTTTAAGATGTGTAAGTACTTATAAAGCTAGGATAATCCCAGGGGTGGGTGGGTGTTGGGGAGGGACAGAGGGAAATAACACTTATTAAAAGAGGGCTGCTACACAGTACCCTGTTCTGTGCTGCTGAGGTAAGCTATATTCTGATTTGATTTAAATTATAGCTCTTTGCTGCTGCTAGGCTCTAATTTATTATGAAATTTAAACTACAAGCTCTCTGCTGGGTTCCAAATTTAACCAGAAAGTTCTCTTCTGTGTTTTAAATTTAAACTTAAACTGCTGCTACTAGGCCCTGACTGATTTAACAAAAAATAGTGGGTCCTCAGATTAATTAGCTTTAATAGAAAGAATTCCTTTCAGAAAATTCCCAGAAATATATACTCACAATTGCAGATCTCTCTCCAGAAGTAACAGTCCCCTTTTCTAGTCCTTCAAGACTGAGGATCACAGAGCTCTGGTTGAGCTATTTATGCCTGTGCTGCTGAAGTAAGCTGTGATCAACTTCCTGGGTGATTAACAGTCCTTGCTTGGATAGAAGGAGTCTTTCAAAATGGCCTTTTGACCTGCCACCTGGTGTTAACACCTATTGATAATATTTCACAGGTCTCTTGCCCCCTAGGTAGAAGGCCTCTTTGTAAAGATCTCTAGAAGACTTTATTTGTTGCTCAAAGAGTACTGACCCTGTTTTGCCTTTTGTGCTAAGCTATATTCTGATTTGATTTAAATTATAGCTCTTTGCTGCTGCTAGGCTCTAACTTATTATAAAATTTAAACTACAAGCTCTCTGCTGGGTTCTAAATTTAACCAGAAAGCTCTCTTCTGTGTTTTAAATTTAAACTAAAAGTACTTTGCTGATGCTAGGCCCTGAGTGACTATTAAATTTAAACTACAAGTTCTAAGTTATCAATGTCCCTGTTTAATGTACATTACCAAGTTTAAGTTACAATGTAAACCGCTTTGATTGGAATGCTAAAGCGGTATAAAAAAACCCGATAACTAAATAAATTATTGTTATAACAACAAGAAATGCCTGGAGAGTGTGCTGTGATTTGAGCCACAAGCAGAGGGTGAGAGGAGGCGTCCTGATAATATGACCAATGAAGATTTCAACGGCAAAACGACAACTGCATTTGGCAATCAGCGAGTTAAGTATGAATGATTAACATCCACGGCATATTATAAAAGGGAGTGCCCACTGAGCCCCTATTGAAAATATAGCAAGAGCAGCTTTAGTATCAATGAAAATGAAAAAAAGGTTGGCGCGAGATATAATACAATTAGAAAAGTTGAGTGTGAAAAAAGAACTAACGATTGATAAGGGGAGGACCACATATGCAATGATACTGATTCTTTACACTGCTTTTCATTTTTTAACTTTTCAACCATTATGAGTGTTTGTGAGGCTTGATATTAAAAAGGGACCCAGGATATCAATGCTTGACCCAGTACAAGCATTGAGGAACCTGTGTCTTTTGGGGATATTGCTAGGTACGTATGACCTAGATTGGCCACTGTTGGAAACAGGATACTGGGCTCGATGGACCTCAGTCTGACCCAGTATGGCATGTCTTATGTTCTTATAACCGGTCTTTTTCTAAAAAAACAAAATGTAATCTTGGTAGGGGGTTTTTGGTGCAGTGGAGGATTTTCATGACATATGGAAGAATTACGAGGCAGGGATCCAGGCAGACACATGAGGTGGAATGCGGGGGGTAGAGTATTATGCGAGGTTTAGCTGGGAGGTTGCAGGTGGGATGCGGTGTGGGAGGGGAGGATGGGGGTGGTGATGGGGGGGGGGGGTTATTATTGTGTTTTAATGCTTGTTCCATCCTGCAGTTGCTAATAAAAAACCGAGTCAGTAAAAATATGTGCCTAAATCTGTCTCTGCTATTTGTGCAAGTGTTTTTCCTAGCTAAAGTTATGCGCATGAGTCTGCTTCCCATACCAAATCCGCTTCCAGGAAAGCCTCCCCAATGTGAGGGTAAATGTTTGCATTTGCAAATGAAGCAAGCTCCAACAAGACAAACAATTTTGATGTTGAAATGTAGAGTTTTGCAAACTGTGCTTTGCTCTGTTGACTCTTCCATGTAAGTGTATTATCAAAGGCCAGTCCAACATTCTCATTTAACTAAGCTTTTGAATTCTAAGCCAGTGGAAGGACAACTGTTGGCCTATCTCCTAACTTACTTTTAAACTTCTTGGTTCACTACATTTAGTTGCTCTAGACTTCTCACCTCTTGTCTTGCTGTTCCTTCAGGAAGCAACAGACTTTTTGTTGAAGTATTTCTTGAAGTTGTAAAGTTGTTTGTCTTCATTAGTTGTGAATGGATTTATACTGAAATTTTGTTTGAATTCTTTGGCATCACTCTGGCTAGGATATTAATTGTGGATATGTTGTGAATAGTTTCATTTTTTCCAGCTCATTGTTGTTACCGACAAAATGGCAGAAGTATAGGGCTCATACTGTCCCACCAAATTAGAGAGCTAAAATATTTACTGGTACATTATAGCTTTAGAAGAAAATTTCTCCTTTAAGAGATGTTGTAAGCTATTCTATGAATAGCATGTATCTTGTAAGGGAGGCGTGTGTGAGGGAGCATGTGTGTTACCCAGAGGTAAAGGGTCTTTGTGTGATGGCTTGTGAATTAGCCAGGGCTGTCAGGGCAGCATGTATATTAGGCAAAGTTGAAGAATTGATATAGCCTAACACTTTCTTGTAGAGTAACTGGCCAAAAATGGGAAAATCTACGTGTTAAACATTTTTATGGGGTGAATGTGGGAAAATATGTGCATTATCCAGGGTTAACAGGTCAATGTGCTCATAACATATTCGAGAGTCACTGTGACTAATATCACCATTACCCAGAGTTAAGGGGATACAGTTGACTGCTATTATTTTCTGATAGGTCTCCCGGATTCTCTTGCAACTCTCTTTTAGATTATAGAGATTAACATTCACATCTCCAATGTCAGCTACATTAATGGAGTGGAATGGTGCCGCTCGAGTGCTGGAATTATATCTTCTCAACACTGTTGACTCAGCGCGAATACACCGTGGACCAAACCTGCAACAAGAAGAGCAGCAGTTTTAGTTATTTAGGACAACACCAGCAGCGGCGAGAGAATGGAGCTCAGTTCTTTAATAAATTTATTGCTGATGTGTGCATTCATTGCAAAGTTATTCCAGCCACCTTCTTCACAACCTCTAGCAGAGAAGAGACGGGTCCTGTAGAACTAACTCTCTGAGCATTTTTTAGGGTTCTAAGTGGGAGGCCATTTGCAACTTAGATCCATTCACTCCAATCCTCGCTCATTTCACTAGGCCAAAATGTAGTTGTCCTGCACCCAAGAGCTTATTGAAATAATATAGAGGGATCATGAACACTAATAACAAGTAGCAGCATTCTCTTTTTCTTTAAGTAAATTATCTGATTGCAAAGAATTAGTAAATGTATATCTAATAACTTGTCAGACATCTACAAGGAATATGCAAAAAAGAGCTACTCTTAACTTCAATTGCAGAAATTCTTCTTACAAGCCTGGGTGGTACGTGATATATCGGGAAAGACTGTCAACCTTTGACCACAAAACAACTGCTGTTTTTTCTGAAAGTATAACTTCAAGATACTCATTTTATTTCCCTCAGTGGTGAAGGTTGCCACTAAAGTAGCCCAGGTGGTAATCTCATATGAAGAGGATTCCAAAAAAGTAGAAAGATCGAAACTTCTTGCTGGATCACTTAGGACCTGGGTCTCTCCAGCAACAATCTCCCCCAACTTCCTAACCAATATATAAAATACATTAGACATAACCATCATTTGGAAGTAAGAATATCTCCTTAAAATATTTTCTAAGGAAAATGAGTGGGGCTAAATACCGTGTCTTAGGGAAAATTAAATATCTCAAATTTCTACCACGGAGAGATGTTTCAATAGATTCCTGTTGTTTTTGCATGTTCATACTATCTTTAATACCTGAGACCCCAATAGCTTGCAAAATATTTATCTGAGAATACACTGTATCAGTCTTTTCTTCCACCTGACATTTGTCATGATGAACTTTAAACGTAGAAACTGTTTCTTGAGAGAAAACTGCAGTCCGTTCCATCATTCCCTTTAACATAATAGTAGTTTGAGAGACCATCTTCCAAATGTCTAATAAAGACACATTACCAGGAGTCTCAGTAATTAGCAAAGCCAAGTCTGAAAAAGAAAAGGAAATAGGTTTGGGAGCAGGTCCAGTGCTACCCATTAGGTGAACTAGATGGTTGGCTAGAACATCAACATTTCAAGGATGGCCCATTACTGCTGCTTCCTCCCCCATGCAAACAGGAAGTTTGCTGCGCGGGGGGGGGGGGGGGGGGGGGGCGAAGCAGCTGGTCAAAGAACGGCACTGACAGCATGCAGCTTTGGAGACTATGGGTAAGCAGTGTCGAGCAAGTCCTGGGGGCAGAGGTGGGAGCATTGGGGCAACAGGAATAAGGGTTCACCTCATATCCGTGTACTGGTGCTGTTTGGGAGCAGATACAGTATCTTCACTAGTTGGAGACCTACCCAAATGGTTAGAGCCTCCATTCCACTCAACCAGCGCCTAAGTGGCCCAAACTGACTCTGAAGGGACATTAAAGGGCATGCGCCACATGGCTCAGTGCTGGCTTTTGAAGCTCTTTTGGCAGGCGTGGCAAGATGATGTCATAAACAGGGGTGGAGTAAGGGCCAGCACTGTTTACACGCGCCATCCTCCTGCAGCACCGGATGCCCCAACCTACCAATACTCTGTGCCACCGTAGGGAAGGGAATCGTTATTTAACGCTTTGCGTGCAAGTGTAATGGTCAAAAATTGAATCATACATAAAACTGGTAACCAATGCAACGATGACAAAATGGGAGTAATATGCATAAAGCAATTCACACCTGCCATAATCTGGACCAAGATCACGGATTCTTCTATATTGACTACACAGGTGTTCTGAAGGGTGACTTTTGGGCAGAGTGGGGGTGGAGTTGTGAGATACATGTATACTTTATTAAATATGCATGGACCCATACAGAACATGCACAAATATTTTCATCTACCTCAGCACAGGTATAGGTTTGTACAGAATCGTTTGTGCGCCAATCGGGGAGTTTTCTAGAAGCTATTATAAAGACACATCAGCTTAGATTTTGTTGTTATAAAATAGGTGTGTTTTTGGACTTTTCTATAGGCCTGAGCATGGGATCAGCATTGATCTGCTTTACAGTTGTAACCACAGGCATGGTATGGCCATCAGCACGATTACAGGAAGTTCAACTTTTATCACAGAGACTTAAACCAACTTATAACATGCTTTACATTCACAATATTTTTAGGAAATTGTTCTGCAGTTCTTTTCACACGTTTTATTTTACTGTGACATTTGGTAGACACTAGCTGCCTTATAGAGTACCTCACTGAGGGGCGTGTTCAATAGCGTGCGCTAATGGTTAGCCGGGAGTTTACCACAAGCTAAGCACGCCGTGCTGACATTTAGCATGGGACAGCACAGTACAAGTCCCATGCTAAACATTAGCGCGGGAAAGGATAGTGACTGAGTGGGTTAGGGACAGAGTGTCAGTTGTTAGCGCAGCCATCATTGGTATGCGTTAACTATAATTGCTGCCGTTAGTTCAGGTGCACTTGTTGCTTCCTCAGTGACTGATGGAAAATGCGTCCGCATTAGATGTCCTGGCTGGATGGCGCTGTGAGGGATGTCTCCCTGTAGTAACTGAAGAACATGCCAAGCATGCCCTGGTACGCCCCCAACAGTTATCATGGGTCTGTGTCACCTCCTGTGCTACATTTGGGGGCTTCCGATGCATTAACTGAGCACATTTTAGTAAACATGTCCCTGAGTTCTCTAACAACATAGTGAGTGATGGCAAATAAGGTTCAGCATGGCCCAACTAGTCTGCAGCCTCACCGACTGCTCCATGCAGGCTACTCCCCTCCTTGCATGTGTCAAAATAAATCCCGGGTGCAGGGCTGCAGCTCCACCTCGCTCTTAGCAGCTCTCAGTATTAATTTACCTGTCTTACCTTGCTCCAGGCCGATTGGAAGTCCCTGTGTCCAGAGGGACCCCGATAAAAGCTGCATCCAGTCCCTCTGCTGAATCCTGGATGGGCAGTTTCATCATTGAGCAGATGCCTGCCATCCTGGCTATATTTAGAGCACTGGGTGGCATATTGAATGGGATATCAGAAGCCCATCGCTGAGGAGTCTTGGCATTTAGCCAAGACTGTAAAACTCTTGGCCTAAATCGAGATTGAGCTGCAGGCAAAGGAGAAGCAGACGTGCCCCTTTCTCCATTGCTGCTGGTGCTGCTGCTGCTGAGCCAAGGCGGGCGAGGACTAGTGGTCAGAAATCTTCCTGGAAAGCAGCGTGTGCCACCAGTACAAAGCCTGCTTGTGATGAGAGCGGTCAGCCCTGCCATAGCGTCTGTCCCAGCAGCGGAAGCACACAGTTCTGTTTCGTAGGCTCAAAGTGCAGCTTTTGACTTGCAGAACAGACCCGCCTCCTGAAAAGCACACCTCCTGTCATCCCTGCCCTCCGCCCCATCTTCCCTCCAGTGCTGTTTAGGAGACTAAAGTCCTGTTCTTCAAGAAAAGTCGGATTTTAGGTGCTGCAGTTGTGAGATGGTAAAATTCGTTGATTGAGGGGGCAGCTGGTGGTACTGAGCACTGGCACCTTTTTTGAAAGGGAAAAGAAAATCTAGCTACTGCCACGATGAACGTACTCCCATATGCACTACTCCTGCAGGAATTCTGCACACAATAAATCAAAATCTTGCACGTCTTTGTGATATTTTTTTCTGTAGCGTATTTTAAATTAAGTATCATTCAAAAACAATATGCTCTGTTCTTCTGACAAAGCATGCAGGATCCTGCATAATTCAGACTTATTGACGCAGATGTTTGCAGAATTCCAGCAGAAGTGAGTCTATTATTACACTTTATTTAAGCTAACAATCACAACCTACCACTACTACTACTGCTACTAATCATCTGTATAGTGCTACAAGGTAGGCACAGCGGCGTACATAGAGCTATAAGACCAGGGTCGGCCCAAGGGTTTCTGCTGCCCTAGGTAGAAGCTTTCCACCATGCAGAAACAGCACACTGCCACACAAAACAGCAGAAAGAAACCAGTCCAAGGACGTGGGCAGAAGAGATAACGCAAAACCTTTATTGATCTTAAACAGAGGAGGCCAAACCCAACACAGGCCGTGTTTCGTTTAATACTTCATCAGGGGTTTTTGTGGCTCTCTGAAAACTGTATAAATACCCTGATACAGTGGAAACACCACAAAGCCTGAGGCTAAGAATTCAGGCTTCGTTATGTTGATGGATTGTTTATACGGTAATTCCGAAGTTGGATTTGGGAGCTGTTTTTGATGTATACATGTACATTGTGACACATATAGGTTTAAAGATTTTGTTTAAGATCAATAAAGGTTTTGCGTTATCTCTTCTGCCCACGTCCTTGGACTGGTTTCTAGGTAGAAGCTTTGGCAATGCTGCCCCCAAGCTGTGCCACCCCCTCATGCTGAGCCATGCTGTGCTACACCAACCCCGCCACCCTTCCCGTGCTGAGCCATGCTGTGCTACACCAACCGCGCCCCCCCCCCATGCTGAGCCATGCTGTGCTACACCACCCCCCCCCACCCCCTCGTGCTGAGCCATGCTGTGCTACACCAACCGCCCCCCATGCTGAGCCATGCTGTGCTACACCAACCCCCCCACCCCTCCCATGCTGAGCCATGCTGTGCTACACCAACCGCCCCCCTATGCTGAGCCATGCTGTGCTATACCAACCCCCCCACCCCTCCCATGCTGAGTCATGCTGTGCTACACCAACCCCGCCACCCCTCCCATGCTGAGCCATGCTGTGCTACACCAACCGCCCCCCTATGCTGAGCCATGCTGTGCTACACCAACCCCCCACCCCTCCCATGCTAAGCCATGCTGTGCTACACCAACCGCCCCTCCCATGCTGTGCTACACCAAGCCCCCACCCCTCCCATGCTGCGCCATGCTGTGCTACACCAACCGCCCCCCCATGCTGAACCATGCTGTGCTAAACCACCCCCACCCCCCGTGCTGAGCCATGCTGTGCTACACCAACCCCCCACCCCTCCCATTCTAATCCATGCTGTGCTACACCAACCCCCCCACCCCTCCCGTGCTGAGCCATGCTGTGCTACACCAACCCCCCCATGCTGAGCCATGCTGTGCTACACCACCCCCCACCCCCCGAGCTGAGCCATGCTGTGCGACACCAACCCCCCCCCCCCTCCCGAGCTGAGCCATGCTGTGCTACACCAACGGCCCCCCCCTGCAGAGCCATGCCGTGCGACACCAACCCCCCCCCTGCTGAGCCATGCTGTGCTGCCCCAACCCCCCCACACCCCTGTGCTTTGCCCTGCTGCGCTACCCCCCCCCCCCCCCCCCCCGTGCTGAGCCATGCTGCGCTGCAACCTCTGTTAATGGCAATTTCAGCAGCAGATTTGAGACCGGGTGCAGTTCAGCAGCAGGCCATGTGCTTTGGTACAGAGGGCCTGCCACTTCTGACCCCCCTTCGACATAACTTCAGGGGTTCAGGCCATGTGTGCCAAAAAGCTGGCAGGTTTATATCTCATGGTTGCCTTTTTTACCCCCTGTCTGTCCACCACTTACTGATAAGTGTGTTTTCACAATTTTTCCATATGATGTCACATACCTCTGAAAGCGTCACGTACGCACCTCAGTTCAATTCCAGCACTCAGACAACAATTTGATTTTTTGTTACTGGGTTAACCCTTTCTCCTCTGGCTCCCACACTTAGTACAGTTGATATGGGAATGTCCCATGTGATCGTGACCTTTTCCTCTGCAAGTCTGTCAGGATCATGATCCCAGCCCCCTTAGCACCGGAGTGAGCATCCCCCCCCCCCCCGTGCTGTTGTTAACCTCCCACGCAGAACAGTGCTCTGCACCACGATGCAACCCCCCCCAGCCGAAATTGTTTTGCTGGCAAGGATGCCAGTCTAAACAATTCAACTGATCTCAACTGTTGTGCGGCATATGGTACTGAATCAGCTTTGACAGGTACATTGAAGCCAGCTCATATAAACTTTTAAAATCAAATAACAGCACTTTAAACCTGATCTTTGCCATGACAGGTAACCACTGAAATGGTTGCAGATGACCAGATGCAGTATCCCGTCTGGACCCCTCCGAATCGTTATTGGTATAGTCACTGGTAATAGTCATCTGTATATTTTAGCAGTGTAATTTAGGGCACCAGTATCCTTTTTGCTGGCCTCAATTAAACTGCTTAGCTGTATGGATAGCAAATAAATATCATCACTGTCCACCTAGTTAACGCAAAATGCCCTCACGATGTCCTGACTCCTGCCCAGGATATGAATGGATACTGCCAGAATGCTTGGAGGGATTTTCAACCACATTATCCAAGCAGTCTTGCTGAAAATCCATGGATAGGAGACTTTACATTTACTGTCCGTCACTAAGGTATAGTCCATTTGCATACTGGGCCTGATGAGACCCTGTCCTAAAGAACTTACGGTCTAAAAAGGTAATTTTATAGCAGGCTGCCTATGTTTGAAGGCCTAGTAGCCTCATATTTCAAGCATATTTTAGAAAGGCCCGTAGGACTGGGCAGATTAGGGGTGGCGTGGGGGCGTCAATGGCACTTCGCAGTTAGTGTGGTCATCCTTGGCGTATGCTGTCGTTTGTGTGAGTGCACTGACCACCTCCTCAATGACTGGCAGCCACATTAGATGTGCTGGCTGGCTAGCGCAGTGAGGTGGTCTCCCTGTAGCAACTGCAGGGGGACGTGCCAGGCTTGCCCCCATTGCATGCAACTACACCACCTCTCGTGCTAATTCTGGGGGCTTACCGCATGCTAATTTAGCTCATTTCAGTAAACATGCCCCTTATTGTAAGACGTGTTGTCTGCACTGGATTCCCAAAACTGACACCACGTGACCTTACTTAGATTGCAATTTTGTGCTCCGCAACACCCACTACAATTTCTATATCTTTACAATTACATATTGTTGAATGCATTTGTTTGATTGCGTGAGTTTGTTTTTGTTGTTGTCTCTAAGCTGCCCACGTTTGATTGTCAAGTGCTTAGAATCTTGCGATGGGTAGTATTAAAGCCTGCTGAGATAAATAAATACTGTAGATATTTCTGGTGCGAAGGGCTCTAAGGAAATAGCAAACAACAAGGAAGACATGGGACACCCCCTATCCAGCTCCTCCGAATAACCAAAAAGGTGACATCAAGGTCTTATTTCCAGTTATGTAGCTGGAGCATTATTCACAGATGACATTATTTTCAGGAAACCAGGGCTCGGGATAGAACAAAAGCTGGGGAATCTGGTTTCTTTGGCATTCTTTGTCCATTATCTGAGACAATACCTGTCTGGTCTTTGGATACAATTACTGGAAAAGTTATTCTGAGCCTCTTAGAAAAATGTTTTTGACAAAGTTTTGTATCTGTATTTATTAATGAGACAGGTTTGTAAGAACCACATAGAGATATGTTGATTTTACATCGGACTTACATGTGCCTGTCTTCTCTTCTAAAGCTTACCTAGACTCGCAGATGCTTTCGTTTGGTTGCCACTGCATCCACATAAATGGCTTGTCCAAAGCGAGCCTTCTTCTGGATGCATTTGGGCTGTACAGTGACTTATATGGCCAAAATGTATCCATTCAGTGGCTGGCAAAATTTAAAAGAGGATTTATACAGTCAGCACCCACTGTCAACCAGGCTTGTGCAGGGCCTAAAAAAACCTTCATTTTAACCATAATCAAACCAGAGTTTTGTTGTTTTCATTGTAATTGCACGCTGCATCTTTTTTGCACACGCAAATCGACAGGGAGTAAATTCATTTGTAGATTTACAGGTGCATGAACAGTTTGCACACACGCTTAATTTTTAGGCACCCAAAATACACATGCCTACTGCCAGCCACATATGTGGCTTCAAATATTGGCCCCTGTAAAAATAAAACAAATAAAAACACATAAAATCATTCATAATAAATCAATAACCATCTGCATACAAAAAACAGAGAAAGCAAAACAAGCTGCTGCTCCTTTCTGCCTGTGGTTTATGAAATTATCTTGACCCAGAATTCAGCTTACAATTACAACACATGAATTCTCGGAGAAAAATCAAGCGGGTCAGTATTCAAAGGAAAATATTTGGATATTTGCTGCTGTTGATATTCCCCTTAGCTGCTGCTGTCTCTACAGACCAACTCAGCACTATCTGGGGAAGTATGTGGGTGGAGTGTGGGCGAAACCTAAAGTTATCCAAAAAGCAGCGATATCGAAACCGCTATCTGGATAATTATCCAGAAACGTTTATGACAACAGAAAAGCACGCGTCACTCTGTCTAGATGTACAGTGCTGGCCCTAATCTGGATATTAGTGCTGTATATCTGAATTATATTTAAACGCCAACCTTGATATTTATGGTATTTTTGATATGCAGTGATCATGGGGGCAGACCGTGTGCCTCATGCACAAAATATTACATGCTGAAAGCTGGGCAGAGTGCACTGTGTGTATTGGATTGAGTTATCTCCGCGCACTCTGCGATGCAAGCAGATCCTGCGTCGAGTGCCTTACACACACTGTCTCTGAGCTACGGCACAATGCCTTGGAGCAGGGCCAGCCCAACCATCAGGCAAACTAGGCAGTTGTCTAGGATGGCAGCTTCTAGGGGTGGCAAACAGCAGGGCATTTAAAGCTAAACTATAGATTCTGACAGCCAGGAGGGGAGTAAGGCTTAAGGTTTTCCTAGTGTGCCAACACCTTGAACCAACTCTGGGGCCAGCCCTGCCTTTGAGCCAGGGTTGAATGTCACACATACCTCACCTCTGCGCTAAGGCAGAATGCTTTACACATAAGAAATACTTTCCACACTGTCACAAAAAGCTCTCTGTGGTCAAGCTGAGTGGCTCACATATAAGGCCAAATGATTAGAGGGAAAACAGCTTGATTTGTTTGGCCCACAGTGAATTATACACTAGACCAGAGACCAGAATGCGTTTGAACATGTTAAATAAATAAAATATGATTTTTCAGCAGGCATCTTTTCTAAAGCATAGTAAGTATTCACTTCTGTCCTGTGTGACTACACTTAGCACACATTCTTCAGATCTTCTTCAGTCTCTCTGGACCAAATGACATGGGAAGGAGCTCTTGGACTGTCATGAGCACATAGCTCCCGTTCGGCTTGGTCAGAAAAACGTCCCAGTCTGTACCAAACTAGAGAAACATGAAACAACCTCATGAAAGAGATGCTCAAACATTTGTGTTGATTCCTCTGTATAAAATTCTGCACATAATTCTGTATAAAGAGGCTGTATACCATGCAATAACAGCATGGTGTATGTGTTATACATACAGTTAAGGAACAGCGGCATCTAGTGGACCTTTTAACTAACTGCATTGTGTTTTTTTTTTTATCCTTTGACATAATAGAGGTACTGTAATTTGATAAAATGTTTCCCGAGTGGAAAGCCTCTTTTGCAGGCAGTAAAGGGTTTAAACTGCACGGCTCCATTTTTAGATGCATAGAAAGATGTAGCTGCTTTTATGCTATCTGTGTATAGTGATCCTGGGGACATAGTTTGGCCACAGCAAAGGCTGAGTTGGGATGTACGTATGTACTTTATAAAAAAAACACAGGTACACATGTAGAATGTTATTTTATTAAGGATTTTTCACTCATATATGCTTTTTATAAAATTACCTGAGGGGTTACTATATAACAGTATGAGCAGTGACAAGGTGACGTGCGCTTGTACGAGACCCATCTGTACGCTGGGACAGAGGATGAGCAGAGTGGTGATTTATGTGTATATTTTATAAAAGATGTATGCATGAATATACTTTATGCACTGACATTTATGCTTTGTCCCGAGTAAGCGTAAATAGCCATGGTTTCAATTTAGCTGCTATTTGCTGGTTTACCTTTAGCATTTTACAAAGACACACAGGTGCCTATATGTCTTTATAAATTAGG
Organism: Ichthyophis bannanicus; assembly: GCA_033557465.1. Lineage (NCBI taxonomy): Eukaryota > Metazoa > Chordata > Amphibia > Gymnophiona > Ichthyophiidae > Ichthyophis > Ichthyophis bannanicus. The sequence goes on along the minus strand of CM066042.1, from coordinate 58,273,075 downwards.
CTAAAAATAGGCGACCTGTTTTAAAATTACCCCCGAAGAGAACACGGACACATTTTTTGGAGGAGACATAAATCCGGGCATGGACATTTCTGCACTGTGGGAATCTATCATGCAATAGCACAAAGGCGCCTCGGGGACTATCTTCCTAGACATCCGCTTAGCCTTGCCCGCGAGTGGTGAATGAGCAACTGCCTTATCTCTTCCTTTGCGGCACTTACAAGGCCAATATTCAGGCTTAGCAGTTGGCTTTTTTTCATAAACACTGGCCTCCACAGCTGACGAAAGTTTGGATATTCAGCACTGGCATCCGGATGGTGGCAGATACCGAATATCTAGATTCTGCACCGACTGGCAGTGCTGTTTGGACGGCGACGATATTAAGCCCACTATCTGGACAGCGAACTGGATAAATTCAGGGCAGTCTTTCAGATGTCCTAAATTTATCTGGATAAAAGTATTGCGGCTGTCCGGGAAAGCACCAGCCTTGCCCAAGCTCCCCTCAGCGCCGAGGAGGTCAGTGGAAATATTCAGCGGTTTAACGTCTTTCTGGCTGGCACTGATGCAGTTAGCATGTACTACGAACAGGTAAGTGCTTATGAATATCAGCTGTTATGTGGAAAACTCTAGGTCAGTTAACTTGCTACACGGCCCAGTTTTATCCGTATAAGAGGCCGGCGCTGAGGTGGGGCAGAGGCAGCACTGACACTTATACATTTAGTGGTAATATCTGGCAGATAAATGGATATGTTATGGCCCCGATTCTATAAGGCAGATAGCGGGGCAACATGTCCTGCGGTATTCCGCCTCCGTTGCATGCAGAGAGCTACTGTGTGTGTTGCAGGGGGATGAGGCATGACGGGGGCAAAGAGTGGGTGGGGCTGACCCCAGGATGGCCCTGTATGTCCAGGGATTGCCAGGGGGACACCCTGCTTATTCAAACATGGCCGGCAGCCTATCTTATCCTGGCCCCAGCAGCCCTGTCAGGGTCAGGCGGTGGGGACTTGGGGGTCTGGGCAGCAGGCAGATGGAGCTGTGGGGAGGACATCCCTGCAGCTGCAGGACAGGCATGCCGGGCCGTCCTCTTGCCCAATTCTGACAGCCACAGGAACGTTTTGCTCCCATGTTTCAGAATGGGATCCAAACGGACCAATCCTGCAAAGGACTGTCCAGACGGCCCAGACGTACCCTTTTCGGAATCAGGCTCCATATGTTTAAGTTAAGCCTGCTAAACAGCATAAGTAGGCATATTCAAAATGATTACCAGGGTTAGCAGACTTACTGTGTTAATCGCGGTGAACGGGATATTCAGCAGACCACCTGGGCCAGCCACTTCTGCCTCCATACAAAAGGAAATGGAATCGGAGGGGTGGAAGCAGGAATAGTTATGGTAAGTGCTGCGGGGATGTTTTAAAGGAATTGCCACCGCTGCAGGTCCCAGAGAGGGGTGATGGGCAGCCGGGGGGCCCCAGAAATGAGGTTCATCTAGGGCATTTAATATCCTTGCACCACCCCTGTTTACAGCAAGGGTTGAATTCAAGACCCTCAAGCAAATTATTTGGAGAGGGCCAGCGTCTGCCCAGAGTAGAAGATTAAGGAGTGGGAGGAATGGACCAAGATAGGAGGCAATCCCCCTCTGAGGAGTTAGTGAGTGTGTATGTGTGTGTGTGCAAGAGTGTGTGAGTGTCAGTGTGTGTGTGTGTGCGTGCGTGTCTGTGTGCATGTGTGTGTGTATGAGAGTGTGTATGTGTATATGTAAGTGTGTGTATGTGTGTATGTGAGAGTGTGAGTGTGTGTATGTGTGTATGTGAGTGTGTGTATGTGAGTGTGAGTATATGTGTATGTGAGTATGTGTGTGAGCGTGTCTGCATGTCTGTGTGCGCGTGTGTGTGTATGAGAGTGTGTGTATGTGTGTGTGAGTGTGTATGCGTATGTATCTAAATGTGTGTATGTGTATGTGTATGTGTATGTTGTTGAAAAATACTATCTTGGAAGCCCAGACCAGCTGTATTCCACGCTTTAGGAAAAGTGGAAGGAAGTCCAAAAAACTGCCAGCATGGTTTAAAGGTGAGGTCAGAGAGGCTGTTGTTGCCAAAAAAGCATCTTTCAGGAAATGGAAAAAAGAGCCAAATGACGAAACCTGGAAACAGCACAAGCACTGGCAAGTCAAATGCAAGGCATTGATAAGGCAGACAAAGAGAGAATTTGAGAAGAAGCTTGCTGCGGAAGCAAAAACACGAAATAAAGACCTTTTCAAGTATATTCGTAGCAAAAAACCTGTGAGAGAGTCAGTTGGTCCATTAGATGATAAAGGGGTTAAAGGAGCACTAAGAGGCGACAAGGCGATAGCGGAGAGACTGAATGAATTCTTTGCTTCAGTCTTTACTGAGA